>CM051823.1:95527935-96790435 GCA_028451465.1 Erethizon dorsatum | reverse complement strand
CGTGGGAAGGTGGCAGCTGGAGTGGCAGAGACTAGCACCTGGTAGTGTCAACCTACAATGCCTGGCACAAACTGGCATGAAATGGCGACGGCCAGCAAGGGCAATGGCGATGACCAGCAGCTGGCTGTGTCAGTTGTTGACATACGGCATTACCTGGCATCATCTGGTGAAGTTGGGGCTGCTAGCAGAACTGTACTTTGTCAATTACTATTTCCATCAGAATCAAGCAGAAGAATCCTAGGCTGACTGACAACACAATGACTTTTTTTCTACATAAGCTAATGTTTGGTGTTTTTGTCTACATTTGTCCATCTCTCCAAATTTCAGGATATTGCAGTGCCTTACATCTTCAGTTGTCCAATGGGCCCATGGAAAATTGATTTTCAACTTGGTGAGATTTTTGCTTGTTAAAAGGATGAGAATGATGGCTTCTGAAGTGTTTACAGATTAATGACAGATATATTTAATTCTTTTTTTTTTTTTAAATGTGGGTACCAGGAACCGAACTCAGGACCTCTAGCTTGCCAGGCAGGGGCTTATGCCACTGAGCTATATCACCAGCCATACTTAATTCTGAGAAACTTCAATTCATAATGTTTTATTTATTGTGCTTATATTGTAATTTGTAATATATTTTGCCAGAACCAAAGTCACAAAGATAGTCCATGTTTCCCTCTATCAACTGTATAATTTTACAGTTAACATTAAGTCTTTGTTCGTTTTTGACCTACAAATATATAAAGTTGGTAGCCTTGATAAATGTTGAATACAGAAATTGCAAGTGTTATTTCTACTGGATTATATTTGTTTGTACAAATATTACTACATTGTTCTTGAGGTCTACAAGACATAAGATACTCGGAAGACACTTTGAAATCTTTTTGTTTCATGGAGAGAATCTACAAGATACTGGTTTAAATCTTTCTGCTATCTGAAAGAAAGAACTTTTATGACCTTCAAACAAGACTATCTTTAATTTGAAGTGCCCTGAACTTGATCTATATTCTGAAACCATTCTAATTATTCTAATTGGAAAATCTTTTTTGGGAGACACTGTGCATGAGAAATAATTTTGTTTTTCGACAGAGAAAGTCCTGATTATTTTAAATATGTCTTCTTAAATCTGAAACCTGGACATTTCCTTCTTTAGATCATGTTTCTTCCCTTATTTTATTAGAAGCAATGAAAATAAACTACTCAGTATTCTCTTAATCTGCTTGGAAATCTGATAGCTAAGTCCACAAATTCATTAAGTATCCTGCTGCTCTTGTTATTGTAAAGGATAATGTAATAATTTTACCATGAATATATAACTTGAATCCTCTTTTCTCTAGAATCTTGTAGTAATTTCTTCCATGGCTTCCCACCTTTTTTAATAGTCTACTCCTAAAATATTTGCTTACTTCTTTTTTTTTTTTTTTTTTGTGGGTACCGGGGGGTCGACCTCAGGACCTCGTGCGCCAACAGGCACCCGTGCCGCTGAGCGATATCACTGGCCCCTTTTTTGTATGTGGGTTCTGGGAGTCGAACTCAGGCCCTCGAGCTTGCAAGGCAGGCGCTTAAGCCGCTGAGCCATCTCACCGGCCCATTTCTTAATCTCAAAGTTAGGACATGTTTTTCTATAATCACTGTATTTTTGATAGCAACTTTAGTTCATTAATGTTTGTTTTTTTCTGTAACAAACTACCCTAAAATTTATTGTCTGAAGCGAACAGTGATTTTATTTCCATGGTAACTTTAATTTGTACAGGGCTCAACTATAAATTCTTTTCCATTTGTTTTTGGTGGCTGTGCAAGCAGCTGCATTTAGCTTGTTTATTGACTGCAGTCTGCAGACAGATAGTTTTAGTTCCTGTTGTTGTTTTTAATCTCCCTACAAGTATGTTTTAGGAATCTCTATCTCAATACAGTCTCTCACCTGTACTTTTCACTTACCACCTGTAGTAGGATAGGTAAACTTTGGATGTGGAAACTGAAGGAAACTGGCTAGGCTTCTTGTGGGTTAGGCCCAATACTGGCGCAGAATAAAATGTGTTCCTTGGTTGGATAAAATATGTCCATTGCTCCTCATAGATTCTGAGGGAAGAGGCTACACGAGGGCATGCATAGTTTTTCACTTAGGATAACCAGTGTAATGGACTAATTCATATCCATAATCAGGCTAATCAAGGGTCCAAATCTTGAAAACAAATAACTACAGCATTTGAAAATAATCAAAAGTTTTCTAGGTTTTTGATTTTGCTTAGGATAAGATTTTGAAGTCAAGAAGTAATAATAGTATAAAAATAATCTACCACAGAATATTTAACCAATGAAATATTGTTGATTTACATCACAAAAATTTTTGCTAACAGTACATGTTAAATAACAGAAATTTCTATATTGGTTTCTACAAATCCAATTTAGAGTTGACAGTTACTTTCATAACAAAACTACTTTTAGTTTATAAATAATCTTATTTTGGTTGTTTTATTGGTGTAATGTGAGCAACTGTTAGTAAAAATAAAAGGAAGAAAATCACTTAATTTGTTATACATATTTACCGTATAATTCACAGTAAAACAAGCAAGTCATGTATTTGACCTCTAAAATGACAGTTGAAATAAGTGAAATCAAAACACTGTGCATCTTCTAAATAAACATGTTAATGCTTGCCTCAGAGTCAACAGGATAATTGAAGATGAATGGTAACACCTGATTATGTATTTCTAAAATAGAAAGAAACATCTCATGCCCTTTTGCATAGAACAGTGCATTACTTTAATTTTCTCAAAAATTTTAAAGGCACCATACTGTGTTTACAATGATTTCACAATTTTCTTCTTGATTGCTTGCTGTTACTTAAATACAAGTGTGGGCTAATGGACAGAAAACAAAAAGTAACAAACAAAAGCAGGAAGAAAAACATTACCCTATTATTACTAAACCACAGAAAAATACATAAATAAAATGCTACATTATAATTCCAGTTACTAATATTTCTTTTATTTTTATGTGACAGAATGTTTACCTTGAATCTAAATGGGTTGTCAGAACTAAAATATATATTGAATATGCCTTACTCAATCCTGCTTCAGACAATAATAATGCCAGTTTTCTGCTAATTCCAAAAACCAAAAAACTTTTAAAAGTCATTTTAGGGCCGGTGAGATGGCTCAGCGGCTTAAGCACCTGCCCGGCAAGCGCGAGGGCCCGAGTTCGACTCCCGGAACCCACATACGAAAAAGGGGCCGGTGATATCGCTCAGCGGCACGGGCGCCTCCTGGCGTGCGAGGTCCTGAGGTCGACCCCCCGGGTACCCACAAAAAAAAAAAAAAGTCATTTTAGCATTATCTGGTATATTATCTAAAATATAAATGATTAATATAAATGTTATGAAAAATAATTAATATTAATTTCTATATAATAGATACTATTTCTAAAAACAAGACCAAACTACATAATAATTTTTAATGTTTTGTGAATGAGAAAAGAAAAAATAATATGTGTTTATTGTCACCATAAAAATAAGATTTTGTAATCCATTCATTTTTGTGACTATCACTTATTAGTAAAATGTACATGTATTTTTCAGCAGAGATTCGATGATATAACTGATCATTTTATAGAATTTTTTCATAATCACTCCTTGTGATGATGAATTTTAATAAAATCAATATATAGAGAATAGTAAACTAAACAAGTTGGCAATGATTTAAAGAGATTATTGATGATTTTTTTCCCAGGTACCTTATGACTCTACTAAATGATCCTAAATACACTTTAGTCTATGAAATTTATGTGGTTCCTCATAAAATATAGTCTCTGACTTAACCATTTACATTATGTCCTCACACCAGACACCATACACCTACTGCTTCAGTTTGATAAGCATACCTGGCTACATGTATGAGACCACACCAGCACCACATGCTAATAATTAAAACCCAAGTTTTAAGATTTCTAGACAAACTATTGTCTACCATAGTTTATTCCTATCTTTTCAAACTAGTGTTGATAATTGATGATTAAAGACCTCATTCATAGTAGATATAGTAGATTCTCATTCTGGGTAAACCAATCTTTGGAGTCTTTTTGAGAAGTAAAGGTCCAGAATATAAAATTATATAAATTACACAACTTTAAATGAAATTTCATAACAAAACTTTATGATTCACTAGGTTAGATGAAAATATTGTCCACAACACTCAGAATGACGAGCAAGCCAGACAGAAAGTTTCTTTCTGAGGCTTAAAGAAGTGTCAACCTAATACACATACACACTATCGCTCTTTATAGAGATTATCTTGGGAGGAAGCAAATTGAGTATTTTGTTCCTTAATTGTATTGGTGCATTTTAGATATACATAATTATCACATTCGTCATAGGGAATTTGTACCTGTGCATAATATATCTTGATTATTGTTTGCCCCAATCTCCTCCCCTCCCTTCAATTCCTCTTCCCTCTTATTTACAAAAGTTTTGTTCCCATTTTTTTCCCTCTATTCTCTTCTTCCCCTCATATTCCTCCCCTTTTGAACATTTTTTTCCCCATTTCACAATATCTATTATATATTTTGGTCCTTATTTACACTTTCAGTTTCTCACACCAGAGAAACAATGTGATATTTAAACATCTGTGTCTGATTTATTTCACTTAAGAGTGTGGTCTCAAGGTGCACCCATTTACTTAAAATCCCTCAAGTTTATCCTTCTTTATGGGAGAGTAGTACCCCAATGTATGGAAGTACAACATCTTTATTCATTCATCTGTAGCTGGGCTGTTTCCAAGATTTAGCTATTACGAATTGTGCTGCTGTAAACAGGGTGTGTATATGTTGCTGGGGTATAATGCTTTTAATTCTTTCAGGAAGACACTAAGAAGGGGAATAGCTGGGTCAAATGGAATGCCTAGTTTAATTTTTTGAGGAATCTCCACACTAATTAATAATGACAAGCTGAGCAAGCTCCCCCTGTGTTATCCTTGTTCCTCTCCCTTTGATTTCCAGTTATGCTTCAATTAGGAAATGACAAGATGACAAACAATTTGACAAATAATTTGAATCCAAGGGTAAAGTGAATGTAACAGAAGTATGACTTGTTTTACTAAATTGCCAAACTGAATACCTGGGAGAGTAAGAGGTACGTCGTTTTTCAGGCTTAAATATTATTAACGTCATGATTAACATTTATTAAAAACTACCTGTCATGTGAAAATAGCAAGAAAATAAATCTTGCTATAAAGAGAGACAATATACAAAAGAATCAAAGAAGAAATTCCTCAGATGTTACAAGTATAAAAGAAACCAGTAAAATAAAGATAATAAATATGTTATCTAAATCTTCTTCAGTTACAATGAATAATAAATGTTGGAGTATTTTTGAAACACTGTGCCAACTTCCAGTGTGATGAAAAACTGCAGGAAAACATATAGCATTGAAAGCACAACAGGTAACCCATCCTTCTATATACAGCTCAAATGTCTTTACAATAAAACATGAAATAAATAATTTTTGATGAATAGTGAAAGAAATGAAACAAATTTTCAAGTGAAAATGATACAAATGAAAAAATAACTCACCAGATTAACCTCAGCACAGGAAATGTGACAATAAATGCTGGAAGTAGGTTTGGAAGTAGCTCACTGGTAAAGCACTTGCCTAGCACCCGAGTTTGATATGATAACCACTACTGAAAAACAAAACAAAACAAAACTCCTTTAGGCTGAAGGAAAATAACATTAGATGAAACTATAGATTTGTAGAAAGTAAGAGAGTATTAAGAATGATAGTTATGTGTCAAATATAGGAATTACTTAAAATTCTATTAAACATAATTGAAGATTTAATCAAAAGCAATATCAATTTGATATAGAGTTTAATTCCATATTGACCTGATATCAAAAATATATGTGAAATTTTATAATACTTTCTGAAGATAATGCTATACTAAATTTACATAGCAGAAAATCTACAGCAGCCAATAAAATAACTAAAGAAATAATTATTGTAACAAAGAGAAGTTTGTAGATAAAATTCAATGATAAAAAAGCTGAAAAAACATTTTGTAGATCAGAGAGAGAAAACTGATAATAAAGGATACAAATAATAAATTAAAAAATAGAAAACTACTTTCATACTTTTTGTGATGAAATATAAGATTTAACCTCTTAACTAATTTTAAGTATACAATAGAGTATTGCTAAAGCCACTATTCTTTATAGTAGATTTGTAGGACTTATTCACCTTGCATGAGTAAAATTTTGTATTCTTTGAACAAAATCTCCCCCATTCTACTCCCCTTAGCCCCTAGTAACCACCAGTCTACTATCTGGTTGAATGAGTTGGACTGTTTTACATTTCTCATATAAGTTAGATCATGTAGTCTTCCTGATAAAGTAGATAGATCTGTGTCTGGATATTTCACTTAGGATATAGTCCTATAGTCATTTTGTCACAATTTTCTTCTATTTAAACCTGAATAGTATTACACTGTATGCAATTGTTTTTATTCTTTCATTCTTTCCATGCACATTTAGTTTACTCGAATACCTTAGCTACTGTAAATAGACATTGAAATTCTTCACAGACAACAAAGTAGCAGCACATTGGTTTCTTAACTGAAACTGAATGGCTTAAAAGAAATCAGAAGACAATTCCAAACATTATAAGGAGGAAATTTCTCAGCAAAATTGTTTTCTGGGAATTATTACAGACAACTTAGTGAGCAAAAGTATTTTGAAAAGTGTGAAATGTGTATGTGACACACAGAGAGCAGAGGAAGAGAGAGAGAGAGAGAGAGAAATTTTGAAGGAGCATAAGAACAGTCCTTGAGAAGTTGTCTGATTTTAGTTTCCTCTTTTGAAATATGCATACACCAAAAGATAAAATGCTTCTTGCATAGCATAAATTTTTAGAAGAGACATCAGTTAGCACCTGACTATATTTCCAAGCTTATAAGTTATTAAATACCTAAAAATGAACTCTGTTGTCCCATGTGGTATCATGATTTAATTTCATATATATATATATATATACACACACACACACATATATATATATATGAAAATTTAGTGATTTCCAGTTAAGCATGCAGTCAAGATTCATAAATTACACCAGTGATTTTATCAGAGTATTTAATGTAAAAATTATTAACTAAAAATGCAGAAAGAGAACACTGAAGTGTCATAGTAGTGAACTCTATAGAAAACACTTGCCTAGTTAGCCAGAGACGAATGAGAGAAGGAGGCGCCTATAGAGCTGTAACTTATACCTTCTTGAAAGAGGTCTTGCTTGCTTAGTACCAGAAAAATAAGAACTGAAATCAACTATTATTATTGGAACTAACTGCTATCACTGAAGTGAAGATACATTACTTGTATGATGATGACATAAATACTATGCAGTTCTCATTCCTTATCTGTAAAAGATATATTTGAAGACTCCAACGCTTTTATGAAACAATAGATAGTACCATTCTTTTTCCAGCTTTTAGAATATAATGTAGAATATTTTTTCTTCCTCCATCTTCAAAATTTGAAACTTCACCCTTCGAGTCTATTGAAGTATTTCATATCACCTTTACTTCATTTTCATTTCCTCTGTTGACTTTGATTTTCATACCTGTTTCTTTTAGGATTTTGCGACTATCTCAGACATTCCTATCTTAAGATCCTTAAGATTGTGCTGTCGTCACAGTCCCTTTTACCTTGTACAGTAACGTAATCACAGATCTCAGGAATTAGAACTTGGGCATCTTTCAGGAAGTTAATATTATTCTGTCTACCACTAAATAAATAAATACATAATTGATGAAAGGACTAGCAAATGAGAAGGAATAGGAAGTCAAACAGAAAGCAAATATGAACAAGTAAGAATTCACTTCTTCCTCCACTTTTCCTATATCACTTTAGCAACCCCCACTTTGTAGAGTTAAAACAATTGCGAACAGTACTTGATGGGTGATCTTTGTCAGATAAAAGAGGACCAGAATGCTGATAGGAATGAGGACAGTAAGGCCAGGCTCAATAAGCTTCTGATCAGAATGAAGACTTGTAATTGAACTACAGGCCATATGTGTTTCATTTTGGCAATATTTTGTCTACATTTTGTTCACCTCCTAAGACTGTGTGAGGTAGAATTTCAAAATAGCAGATTAAGTGATCTCACAGAGGATTTTTCAAAGCAGTGAACTTTTCAGGCTATGGCATGGATACTGGTGGCTGTGTTACTCATGTTGGAGACTTGGGAGAAAAAACATATAAAAATCATGCAGCTTTTCTGAGAGGAAGAGCCTATAAGGTTGGAATAATGAGATTGTGGTTGCTGAAAAGATTGGTACTAAAAAAAGTGACACATTTCACATCAGGACAATAGAAAATATGCCTTGAGCACATCCCAGGGAAATAAAAATATCTCACAATGGAGTCCCAAGAGTGTAAAAGAGTAAACTCCTGTGAGAGACTTTGCTTTGAAAAGAGAGCTCTAGGGTGCCTTCCTCAATCTAGGCTGCCTGGTGATGGGTTTCCCAGTGAGGAGCCCTCCAGGTAGGTAGAGGCCACTCCACCCATGTCCCAAAGTTGCCGCGGTACCGATCAAGCCACCAATAGTTATCGGCATCATCAAAGGATTTAATTTTGTATCCATGAAGTGCTAAATTTTTGGGCACACAGAATATAAAATTATGGAGTTATGGAGGCTTCCATCCAGACTTCAGAAGTACAGAGAGGATAGGAAATACAGTGGTGCCTCAGTTATTGAATTTAATTCTTTCCACTATTCTGGTCCCAAATCAAAATGGATGAGAATCTAATTAAATTTCTGTATAATGTCTGTTTTCTTGCAATTCAATTTGCAACCATAATAGTGGAAAGAATTAAATTCCTGAACTGAGGTACCAGTGTATGTCCTTTACAGGCAGTGCATGTAGCTTTAAGAGTTAAGCTGAAGGTTTAATCAAGACTTCAAGAAATTAAAGACTAGGGGCCGGTGAGATGGCTCAGTGGCTTAAGCGCCTGCCCGGCAAGCGCGAGGGCCCAAGTTCAACTCCTGGAACCCACATACGAAAAAGGGGCCGGTGATATCGCTCAGCGGCACGGGCGCCTGCTGGCGCGCGAGGTCCTGAGGTCGACCCCCCCGTACCCACAAAAAAAAAAAAAAAAAAAAAAGAAATTAAAGACTCTAGGAAAATGTACTGTCTGCTGAGGAAAGTTGTAAGCAGTGAGTGGATCCAGAGCAAGAGAGAGGCCATGTGGGCTCCAACAGGCAATATGATAGGGACAGCGCTGCCCAAACATTTTTGAGCCCACATCTCACCACAGCATACCCAGGTCCTGGATATGGTCCAACAGAATTTAATATTTTGCTTGTTGGATTTCAGGCTTGCTTTGCCTCATTTCTTTTCTATTTTCCTATCCCTACATTTTGGAATGAAAAAGTTTACCTTGTTCCACTGGTTATTGGAAGTATTTAACTTTCCTTTTTAATTTTCAAGAGCTCACAGAAAAGAGTTTGCCTTGATTCTCAGAAGACTTTGTATTTGGACCAAAGTCAGTAATGTTGAAAAGGTTAAGTATTTGGCAACTTTTACAGATAAAATAAATGCATTTTGGGCCGGTGAGACGGCTCAGCGGCTTAAGCGCCTGCCTTGCAAGCGCGAAGGCCCGAGTTCGACTCCCGGATCCCACATACGAAAAAGGGGCCGGTGATATCGCTCAGCGGCACGGGTGCCTGTTGGCGCGCGAGGTCCTGAGGTCGTCCCCCCGGTACCCACAAAAAAAAAAAAAAAAAAAAAAAAAAAATGCATTTTGCATAATAAGTTTAACTCGAACCTTTTGGGGTCAGTGGCTGAATATTATGAATTGATCTAAAATATCCTAAAAGTCTTATGTATTTAGAGTTGAGGCTTTTGGATGATGATTGGTTTGTGAGAGTGCTATAAGCATTGGTAGATTAATCCACTGATGAGTTCTTAGCTGAATGTGATTTTGGGTGGTGGGCCCTGGTTGGAGGTGAGTGGCTGAGAGCATGACCAGTAAGGAATATATTTGTCCCTGGATCCTCTTCTTTCTCTGCTTCCTCATTGCCAAGGTTTGAGCAGCGTTCCTCTGTCAGGTCCTTCCAGCCTGTCCTTTGCCTTGGAATCCATTGATATTAGCCAAACAAACCTTTACTTTAGATTGTTGGTGTGTAGTATTTTGTCCCAGTGATGGGAAAATTAATTATTATAAACAGCAATGTATTTGGCTACCAATCTGGACCATATTAAAAAGTACTTTTATCTTAAAAAATGATAATAAAAATATTTTTATCATAAAGCTACAGCCTAGTACTTTAGATTGAGGGAGGGGGTTGTGTGTTCGTGTTTGCATTATTAGGATCAGATCCAGATCCTCACACTTGGGAGGCAAGCACTCTACCACTGGGTTATATTCTCAAATCCTATCTTCTATTTTTAATGTTTAATTTATGTAAAGAAATACTAAGCTGGTTATTATTTTTAAGCCTGACTTTTTTCACTGAGCGTATGTATGACACCCATTCTACTTGTGTGTAACTTAAGTTTATGCATTTTCCAATGTAAATGGTCCATTCAATAGTTGCAAAATAATTATATATCTATTCTACATTTGATAAACATTTGCAATTTTTCTGGTTTAAGAGAAACATTGCTATGAAAAAATTTGTACAAGGATCATAGGTCATGCATGCAAGATTATTTAGCTAGGTCCAGATATTATATACCTACTTTTAAATGTAATAGATAAAAAAATCTATATATAATAGTGCCAATTTTTACTTTCACACACATTATCAGTTTCCTCTCTCTCACATTACTAATCCTCAACAATATCTTTTTTTTTTTATTTATTTTTATCTATTTTTTTTTATGTGGGTACCAGGAGCCCAACTCAGGACCTCACATTTGCCAGCGGGTGCTTGTGCTGCTGAGCGATATCACCAGCCCTTTTTTTCCTTTATGTGGGTACTGGGAGTTGAACTCAGGACCTTGCGCTTGCCAGGCAGATGCTTACACTGCTGAGCCATGTCACCAGCCCAACAGTAGCTTTTAAAAATGGTGGGTATTTCACTGTTGTTTCGCATTCTCCTATGAAAATATACTCAACTTCATGTTCATATTTTTAAATATCACTTGTATATACTCTTTGGTGGGCTGTCAGTTCAAGTTTATTAATCATTTATCTTTGGGGTTTGTGACTTTTATTATTATTATGTGTAAATAACCTATATTGTCACTCCACAGCGTGACTTGTCATAAATATTATTCTCCTAATGTCTTTTCATAGATAGAATATTTAGATTTTATGTACTGTTTTCAAAATTCTTTCATTATGGCTTACTACGTTTTTATATCACTGAAATTTATTTTTCAATTTCAAGTATATTGCTAATGTCCTATTTCATCTTTAAGAATGCTTATAATTTCACATTTACATTTAAATGAATAATCCTCCTGGAATTATCTCTTGTTTCTGGTGTAATATAGGGGTTGTATCTCCCCTATATGAAAGTTGAGTTATTGTGAATAATTAATTGAAGAAAACCATGTGTTGAAAAGTGTGTTATATATTGAAGAACAATTATTTATTAAAAAGACCTAATTCTAGCAAGGCTAACCATTTATTTATTTATTTATTTATGAATCCTGAGGATTGGACTGAGATATATCTTTATTTTTTCTATTTTTGAGACAGGTTCTCACTGAATGGCCAGGAGATAATTGAACTTGCAATCTTTCTTCCTCAGTTTCCCAAGGTGCTGGTTTACAGGCAAGAACCACCACGGCCAGCTCAGTCTAAGTCCATCATAGTTCAATAAGCTCTGTTTCTATAGTTGTGTTTCTCTGGTTTATTTGTTGAGATGTGCACAGTTTGATTCTTTTTTTTTTTGAACCAGGAATTGAACTCAGGACCTCACATTTGCCAGGCATGCACCATGCCACTGAGCTATATCCCTGGCCCCCACAATTTGAAAGTATTCTAAGCACTGTGAATTTATATCAACTGTTGATGCCACAGAGTACATAACCTCTCATCTTTGTCCTGCTCAAATTTAGCTCTTTGTATTTTCATATATTTTAAATTTAACTTGTCAATTTCTTCTCAAAAATATTATGTATATGGTATATGTATTTACTAGGTAATATTTTTAGTAATTTTTATATGTTCTATGAAGTAATACTACACTGCTTTTGTTAGATTATTCTGATCATTTGACATTAATATTATCATATTTTCTTATGTTTAAATTTCATACTGCTATCTGGAAATTTTTGTACCTACTCATACATAGTATTTATATACATATACACATGCATCTACTGTTATTTTGTATATACAATGAGTTTCCTTCCTACAGAACTAAAAGTAAGAATGGAAAAAAAGAGACAGAAAACTGACATTATTGACAACTAATATGAGAACATACATAGCAGACAGGAAATGAAAAGTCTTTAGGTGTGAATAACTAGAATGGAGATGCGGAGGGCTATCTTGACTGATTCAATAATTAAAGGGCAATATTTCAACACTTACAGATGGTGTTTTCATAAGGAATTTTGATTTGTATTTCAGACAGACATTTAGATGAAAGAATTTTCTTCTTTTCCTAGTTTCCTCAGAAATTTTTAACATTTCTTTACTTTTTTTTTCATTTTGTGTTACTGCTGCCATAACCCAGCCTTTGTCCATACCAGAGAACCACTCTACCAGTGCAGATATGCTACTGTTAATGAAAGGTTAATTCTTCCAGAATATTATTCTACATTTGATGAAACAATTATGTAACTTGTTTCCTTTATTTGAGAATATGAATCTCATTTATTTGCTACTCTAGTTCTAATTCTTGAAATGCAACAATTTATTCACGAAGTATTTATTAATAATGTACTTTAGAAAAAGTAGAAGTAGAGTAAGTCAAAAGAGGAAAATATATTACAAACACAAAAATTATAGCCTAAGATAACAAAGTGTTATTTATTTGTGTCATAAACACATTATTTATATTTAATTAAAAAATCTTATTGTTTGTGAAGTATAATGACCATTAATTTACTATAGTAGATGTAATAGAGAAAAAATCTCAATTCTTATATTTAGCATATGAAAATTTTCATATTTTTCTTAATGAACTGCTTTTATTACAAACAAATGTGCATTGAATGTAGCTTCTCTGGGACAGGCTAAGGAATTTCTATTGTGTTGTTAATGATTCATATTATTAAAGCAGAAAGTATAATTATGTAAAGTAGACTCCTTGATGTCTCCTAATGATTGAGTTTTTCTTGGTTTTACACATTTATTTCACAAACCAGATGTAAAATGAATGGAAATTTTAAATTAAAAAGTAGAGTAGAGGCTCCTTAAATAAAACTGTGTCTGATGGTTCTATCAAATCTCTCAAGGGAAAAGTCAAATCTGATAAAAATCTACATCCAATAATTTAATGTTACACTCCAAATACTTCACTGAAACTTGATACTGTTAGCATACAAGCTGTTTTGGTGGCATTTGATTACACTGTTATGTGACTGTGAAACTAAACATGATGGGATTTACTTTCCAGTTTGTTTTCCATATCCAAGGTCATTTGAGCTTGTGTGGCATATAAAAAGGATGTTTTATACTACACCAGCTTGTATAACTGTATACAATATTGAAGTGTAACTAATTATCTTATTAAATGCTAAGTTACTTATTATGATATCATATTAGGCCCTGGAAATATGCTGGGGATGCCTGCTTATTTTTAGATAAATATATTTATATAAAAATGTATGTGTAAAATATAAAATACCAACAAAAATATATGCATATGTGTGAAATGGTGACATAAATTATCTTTCCAGTCATACATATGTATTGATATTCACTTTAAATGGTGTCTTTATCTCTTAATTTCCAAAAAAAAGCTTAAAATTTTCTTAGGATATTGGCTGATTATTAAAGATTCAAAATTTATATTTATAATTTTTTTCTGTTAATATTTGATTTACACTCAAATATATATTTTTGGTAATGTAAAGGAAGGAGTAATATTTTCCCAAATTATATGAAGAAAAAAACTAAATAAAATGTGTAAAAAATAGGCACTCAAATATAAAAGTATTAAACTTCTTTAGAAAAAAATTTTCTTTATGCTAAACTTTCTAATCACAAAATTATCCAAGTACTTTGACATATTAAATATTGTTTTTATATTTTGACATGTTCATTTGCTGTAAGGATTTATCTTGCATTACTATTCATATTCCATTGCTCTATTGGGGTGTTCTAAATTACAATTTTCACTTAAAACAAAGACATCTATATCTGATTCTCTGTGATTCTCATTTTAGGTAAGTGTGTTTGTTTTGTTTCTATAATATACACCAGTAGTGTCACATAGACTCAGGAAGATTAGAAAACCTCTGTTAGTCAAACACATTTGGGTTGACTACATGACAGGGAAGGAAAACACCAGCTAGGTAGCACTAGTGGTTTCAAAAATGAAATTACTTTGAAAATGTATTTATTTGATTTTGAGTTGTGGGCTTGACTTATGAAGGGCAGCATCTCAAGGAGCAGTTTAGGACTAGGCAAACTTCATATAATAATTTTGGAATGTTTAAGTTAAAGGCCATATGTGAATCTTGATGAGCAAATTGACATGTTAAGAGACCTGTTCAATCAGAGAAGCAAAATTTTGTCTAGATAACTTTGTTTGCAAGAATTTCCCAAAGAGAATATTTAAGTTGTTCATTGGTTTGTTGTTCCATTTCCTGGGCAAGGATCCTGGAGTTCACTGGTAAATGACATTGACCCAGGTGCTTTCATTCCCAGTCCCAACATATGACTACGATTGAACTAGATGTTCTTATTTCTCATAATTTTGCACAGGGATATGATTCAAAGAGATCTCCAGATATATTACTCCCACAGAGGTGAGCTGAACTTCTGAGTATGTAAGATAATTGAAATATATTCCCATGATATAATAATGGGGTATTTACCAGAGAGGCCGTTACAAGGGTCTCAAATTGTTTGAAACTCTGGTTCAGGTACAAAATCCATGCCAAACCTTCACAGATTTCTAACATTCTTATTTCAGAGCCTCTTATTGGTGACTGTGATCTCTAGACAATCTTCAAACTAAGGTGCACTGTTTTTGAAGAATGATTAATTCTTTGTGGGCAGTCTGAGATGGACTGAGATTGGTTATACCCATTCCTGCTGCTGAAGCTCTGAAAAGTCTATCTGTACTCTTACTGTTTAGTAGAATTATTAGTTCCATTAGATTTTTCTTTCAAAGACATGATAAGTCTAGTTGTCATATCCCATGATTATTCTTCCACCCTTATATTGCTTGACTGACCTGTGGTGGAAACATTGGTGAACAAATCTCCTTCATGAAATTCTATTTCACATTTGCTTTCATAAGAAACATTTTTTGGTTTTCTCATTCTTAATGTTTAACCTTTCTTGCTTCTTTTTATGCGATTACCCTCTTAAGTCTAACCCTCATATACACTATTTTTCTGAGTCTGTCTTTGTTAGAATCTAACTGTCATTTTGTTTCTATTCATTGCATGATTAATTCTACATCAATACCATGACAACTCTATGTTCTAGAGAAACTACCATTTTTAAAGTTAATAATTCCCTTATTTTGGAAGTCTGCAGTTTCCTTCAGTTCAATGATGATGTTGCTGAGCTCAATTTTATCTACCTCTTGACAGCATTTGACAGCTAATTAGAATTTATTTCCTGAATTGTTATGTATTAGAATACATAGTACAACACATATCTATTTTTTTCACATTTGTATCACTGTCCTCTAAATTTAGCTCCATTTTTTCCCCATTTTTATTTTTGTTCTTTGCCATCAGGTTTCTTTTCCTTAGGGGATTTCAGGGTTTATAACTGGGTATTACAAAAATAATACCACCCAGTTAGATATGCTTTACCTTCAAAAATACTGTTGGCTATCACTTTTTTTGTGTTAGGAACTTATTAAAAAACAGTGAATCGGGGCCGGTGATATAGCTCAGAGGCATAAGCGCCTGCCTGGCAAGCATTAGGTCCTGAGTTCAACTCCTGGTACCCCCATATTAAAAAACAAACAAACAAACAAAAACCAGTGAATCACAAATATTGTAATCTTAAATAGTTCACATTCTGCAGAAACTAAGAAGTGTATAAATACAATGCCTCATAAGTAATCTTGTAAGCAAGACATAAGATCATTAGAAGTGTAGGGGGGATTATCCAATTGTAAATTAATCATATACTTTTTGCCTCTATGCTAAGGTTTTCATGATCTTTTATTAAATTTTAAACAATTTAAGGCAAAAAGTATATCTCATCCTATACTATTTGCAGTAGAATAACAAATTCAGCCTCTCTCTTTCTGCTTTATAGTTAAGATATTTTTTTTCCAGTTGTTCTTCTAAATTAAAGTTTGACATATGTTTTCTTCTAAGCATAACACTTAGATAACTAGCCATGAAACACAGGTTAAATGAATTTTTTTCTCTCCTTTTACTGTGTTTATTATCCTACTTTTAGTTTGAAAAGTGAAATTACTTATAGCCACAAAGCTTGTATAAAAGGAAAACACAACTAGGCTTAAAGGGTCCTCAAATAAAATAAAATTTCATTTGATTTGAAAATTCTGGCAATAAAAACAAAGTACTTTGGTCCAATATACCTAGAGAGAATGGAAAGTAACTTCTTACAAATGTTATGAAAAAATGTCTACTAAATTGATTAGACTTTTTATTTCCATTTAAAATTAAGCACTTGAATTAGATTAGGTTTTAAATACTTTATCTAAGAGCACTCTTAGATTCATACACAATTTAGCAAAATGTATGCATATATCTGATGTCCCACGTACATAGGTTTGTCTGTCATCATTCTTGCAGCCTTACATTACTTGACTAACTTGTTGTATAAACAATGGTGAGCAAATCTCTTTCGTGAAATTCTCTTACATTTGTTTTCATAAGAAATACATTTTAGTATAATTTTGTAATATCTATTAAGTACTTTGAACATTGCTAGAAAAAGACACAGAAATAAAGAATTCAGGGACAGTTTTATGTAATCAAGAAAAACTAAAAAATGAACTGTTTGAGATTTTGAACAGCACATTTGTTATGGATGATAAATAAATATTGATACATCATCATCACTCAAACTCCATAGTTTACCCTAGTGTTCATTTTTGGGGTTGCATTGTCTACATTTTTGAACAAATTTTAATGACATGTATCCACCATTGTACTATGCAGAGTAGTTTTATTGTTCCAAAAATCTGCTGTGCTTGGCTTCTTAAACTTTCTCTTCTTCTGTCCCCTGGCAACCTGTGATCTGTTTATTGTCTCCATAGCTTAACTTTTCCAGATTGTTATGTAGTTTCAATCATACAGCATGGAGCCTGTTCGGAGTGGCTTCTTTCACTTTAGTAATATACATTGCTGTATGTTTTCTCCATGTCTCTTTATAGCTTAATGTCTGATTTCTCTTTTCAGCTGGATAATACATTACAGCACATGCTTTATGGTAATTCCCCTTTCTGCAGTTTCACTTTTCCTGGTTTCAGTTACCCATGACCAATCAGTCTACAGTATTACATGGAAAATTCTAGATATAAATAATTCATAACTTGTAAATAACTTTTACTACAGTAGATTATTATAATTATTCTGGTTTATTTGTAGTTATTATTAATCTCTTATTGTACTTATACTATGTGTAATTTTTTTGGTTTGTTTGTTTTCTGGCATGCTTTGTCTTTTTTTCTCGATATCCAAACAAAATCTGCTTCATAAAGAACTGCTATAAATAGGCCATCAGTAAAGTGGTGGTAAGGCATAGAGGAAGGGAAACATTCTTTAGATTTATGATTATTTAGTTTTTTTTTAAATGAATATGTGCCGCTAGATTGTGAATTTCATGGTTATCACTCTCCATCTCACCTTTACATAATACAGGATGTTTAGAGAAGGCTGGAGTTTGATCTTTCCTTCCCTTAGGTCAGTTAGTTCTTGATTAAACCCCAGCTGGTTAAACACTGATCAACCTATCCTATAGACAATATTCAGAAGAAAAGAATAGTTTGGTGTTTTTCATAATGGGTGTTATTTCTCACCCCATGCAACAAGCATAAAGGGAATTTTTCTTCAATATTAAGTACCAAAACCCAGTTGAGTTCCTATAGGAAAAATTAACAGCAGTATGTCCTGTCCCCATGGCTGGGCTAACTGGAGCATTTATTTCTCAGACATGTCCATACAGTGCCTCCAGCAATAAATCAATTAGAGTTTAATTTGAACTACCCAAGCATAACTTCCCATGAAGGTTTCTCTTTGTGAATTTTTGCTCTTCTAAGTTGCAATTTTCTCTATTTACGTGTCTATCTCTCCATTTTTGAGGGCAGAGGTTTTTCCTTATGACATCTCCTATGGTTCTAAGATGAATTTGTTGATTTTGATTTTTCAATTTGTTCAGGAATTTATTTGTTGTTAGGACAGAATGGTGACTCCTAAACTTGTATCAAGCCAGACTATGAAACCATAGGTCTATAACATTTTTATCAACAACTGGATTATTACATATTTCTAAGTAATGTTACATACACACACAGACATGCATACACACAAAACATGCTTATTCTCTTACTGAATTTTTGTCTCGGGTCAAATACAACTAAGTCATGTATATTATTTGCTTTTTCATAAAATTCTAGGTATAGAATTTGAATGTCTTGGCATATAAGGCTTCTCAAAAATCTCACAAAAGTTTTACATTGATAACTTACAGTGAGTAAGCAGGCCTTTAAATTAGGCTACCTTTCCAACTTAAATAGTGAAGTTAACTAGGGCATTTGGCAAAATCTCAAACAGTTCCTTGTTTAGCCTTTCTTAATTACACAAACCTGACCCTGAATTCTTTATTTCTGTGTATTTTTCCAGCAAGATTCAGAGTACTTAAAAGATGTTAAAAACTTACACTAAAGTTGAACAAAATGGAATTAAACAATATGACAAATAACTGAGTCTATCTACATGTTGAGAAATATATATTTATGCATTTGCATTTAGTTTTGAAAAAGTGAATCCAAGCCTCTACAGAATGATTCTTATTGCAACCATAGTCTTTTCTGTGGTAAAGTTTCATACTAGAGAGAACAGTAAACCTCAACAAGCCTATGTTACCAACTATTTTTAACAAAATTTTAGAAATGATAAACATAAACTATCAGAGATTTTCTTTTCTAGTAATAGTAGCTGGATCAGATTATCTAAAGAGCTTTGTTACAAAAAAATTTAAATCACACTAAAATAAGAAAAATTCTAAGTAATGATATGAACTCATTTTTATGTATTTAATGAGTTTTATCTTTCTGATAAAATACAGTTCCTAAGTGTAAGACAACTGAAAGTGAAAGTTCTTTAGAGCCTGTGACTCCTTAATGATGACTGATCAACTAGTTATCTAAGCTATGTAGACATCCCTGCTTCACATAGAAGAGGTCAACTTGAAGTGGCAATTTTCCTTTTCACCTATCAATGCCATATGCTGTAAGCATTCTTTAATGACATTTAAACATGGCTCAGTCATCTAATCAATAGCTATATATTCTTTACTTGGTTGGGAACTGTATCACTTATATTAAAAAGATAATGAAAGTAATTTGTATGATTCACTAGGGCATTAAAATAATCAACATTTACACACCTTACTCATTATTATAATAACATTTCACTTATAATGTCAAAATTTTCATGCATAGTGATACTTATGGAAAATGCAAGGAAAGGCATTATTTTACACTAACACTGATGTTGAAATGACTTTAGACAAAACACTATGTCTCATAATGGCATAATACATAGTTTTTCAAATATATTTAGCATACATACCAAACTGACCATACACTGGGCTATGAAGCATCAATAAACATAAAAACTTTGAAAGCATGTCAAGTATGTATTACAGCCAAAAGTATAATTGCCATAAATCAACAGCAATAATAAATATAATACAATGAGATATTAGAAAAAATTTAAAAACAAACATCTGAATACCTAATTTTTCAAAGAGGAAATGAAATCAATTAGCAAACAGCTTGAAATACATGATAGTGAAAATGCAATATATCAAAATATAAAGAATGTAAAAAAAGCAAAGCTCAAAAGAAATTCATAGCTTGAATGCTTGTACCTGAAAGAAAGACTAAGATGTGTGCTTTGGTTTCCCAATTTAAAGGATTAAGAAAAAAGAAAAAGTCAATCTAAAGCACACAAAAAACAAATTACCATGATAAGAATAGAAATTTATAATAGAGAGATGTAGTAAAAATACAATGAATTAGTGATATTCTCAACCGGTTTTTCTAATAAGTATAGATTACAAACTTTACACTCACAAGCAACACAGACTTCCATAACTCATCCAATGTTAACAGTATTTTAATAGCCTGTAACTATTAAAGAAATTGAATACAGAAAAAGACAAAACCCAGAAAAGGTATCTCTAGTAACAAATTATATTTTGGGGGGGCCAGTGAGATAGCTCAGCGGCATAAGCGCCTGCCTGGCAAGCATGAGGTCCTGAGTTCGACTCCCGGTACCAACATACGAAAAAAGGGCTGGTGATATCGCTCATTGGCATGGGTGCCTGCTGGCGCATGAGGTCCTGAGGTCGACCCCCGGTACCCACCAAAAAAAAAAATTATATTTTGGAGAATACTAACAAACATTTAAAGAATATTTTTTCAAAAATTACACACCAACTTTAATACAAAAAATGGTGAGAGAAACGGAGCACAGTGGTTCATGAATATAATCCCAGCTACTCAAGAGACTGAGGCATGTGGATTGCAACTTCAACACAAAGCATGACTTTTCGGAGAAAAAATCTCAAATTTATTTCATGAAGTATTACCTTAATACCAAAATCATATGAAAACAATAAAAAGTGAATAATAGAATATGAAATGAAAATAGCTGACCAATATTCTTTAAGAAAATAGATGAAAATTTCTGCAATATATTAGTGGGTAGGATTCTGCAATACTCAAAAGTAATTAAATACCATAATCAGTTAGGGTTTATATGAAAGATCCAACACTGGTTCAGCTTCAGAAAAACAGTCAATTTAATCCAGACTATCAACAACTAAAGAGGAAAGATCACATTATATTTCGAATTGAAGTAGAGAAAGCATTTTTTAAAATTTCTGATATACATTCAGGGCAAAACTCACAAAACAATACTTATCTAATAATTCCTACCAATAACAGTGGTAAAGATTATCCTAAATTCTATAAAAAGCATCATTACTTAAAAAAAGATAAAAATCAAATATATATAGCTAATTTGTTGAGATTATTCTATCCCTAAGATCACGTACATAGAAGTGATATTTGCTTTAGCACCATCACTCTTATTCAATTTGAATAGTACAACAAATGTAATAAATGAAGAATATAAAATGCATCTAGATATGAACAACTAAAATTGTTCCAATTTGCAAAACACATGATTATCTATATGGAAATTTTGAAAGAATGGATAAGTACCTTCCAAAACTAAAACATGTCTTCATCATATCACATGATACAAGATAAATATTAAAAGTCAATTCCATTTCTGTACATTAGCAATAAATACATAACACATCAAGAGTTAAAGAACAGTGCTTTTTCATGAAGAAAATAAAATATGAATAAATCTAACAAGTCAGGTGTAGAACTTAAAAGGGAAGTGAAAGACATTTTAAAAATGGTGAAGGAGGTTATGTTCTGGAATTGAAAACTAGGGGGAAAATGCCATTTCTCCACAAATCAAGTTGAACATGCAGGATAAATTGAGCTCCTATCAAACTTCTAGCTTTTTGGAAATATAGACATGACTATTAGAAAATATATAAGAATAAAAAAATTGCTAAATTATCAAACATGAATTTAAAAGAAAAATAAAGTGGTATAAAGCAGTCTATCCAAATTCAAAATATACTTTATAATAACATTTATCAATGCCATTTGATATTAATGATACGAGAGATACATAGATCAATGCAACAGAATAGCAAACCCAAATACAGAATCACAAAAATAATGTGCAACTAATAAAGTCTCGAAAGCAATTTAGCTTAGTCCACCATCCTCTACTTTCAATCTAATATTCTACTAATGACATTAAAAATAATTTCTGTGGTGCCAGGTGATTTTTTAATACGAATTTCACATGTTAAGAGATATATGCTAGACATTGCAAATTGTCCATAAAATGTTTTCTGAATATTCATTATGCCATTAAAGAACTAAGTACAGACAATACATAATCAATATTAATAATATGCTGTCAGTATTTTACATTTATTTTTTAAAATTTATAATTGGTTTATTTCAATATACATAAAACAAGTACCAATATTCTCTTGCCTTTGTTCTAAGTAACACTGAAAGGTAATAACAACAAAATGGTCCTTTCTCAAGTAGTTTCTTCTTTTAAGAAGGGTACAGGCTAATAGGGGACAAACTAAGAATAACTGTATAATTATAATTAAATATAATAATCACAGTGAGTTTGTATAAATGAAGAAGGAACCAATTCAGGCTGTAGGAAATTGGGTCTTCACTGATTAAAAATTTGAGTGGCAGGAAGAAGGACTAGGAAGAAATTTCACTCAAGAGGATGCCTCGTGAACTGAAATGAAAGAATTTGAAATAAAACAAGAATGCATTGTTTTGTTTTGTTGTTATTTTTGTTTTTCATTTTTTTCACCTAATCAGAAGACATTTTTGAGATAAGCTGTAGCTATAAATTGTGAAGTTAATCTTGCCTAACTTGTTGATCAAGCAGAGGGAGACACAGCACCATGTAGGAAATATGCTCCTTGGCTTAGGTACAAGACGCTTCTGAGGGAAATGTGATTTGTCTGAGAGCTCTTTGTTAGCTCTGAGGATATTGCATCATACATGACCATGTATTAAAATATCACTTTGCTTTAGTTTGTAGGCTGCACCGTCAAGGGATCCCCACATCCAGAAAGCCATTTGGCTTTCACCTAATATAAAGGTAAAGCAAGGAGCTAACCTCTCATTATGGGCTAGGTTGACCTCTGTGGAATATTCTTGATATATTCTGCCTGTGATGAAATCTTCTGACTTGTGGGAAATACGTGTTACACTTGCCCTTTCCCATTACCTCACATCTTAGATGTTCTCCAGTGTTTGAATAAGGAATAACAAAGGATGCCCTATCCATAAGGCCTTACCACTATGAAAACCTTTGCCTCAGAAAGCAGCTGCAGCAGGTTTTAAATTCATAGCTCGAGACATAGAGTGGAATTGGCAGTATTTTGCTTGGGAGTTGCAGAAACAAACGTACTGGTCTGTGTGAAATTTGATTAACTGAAATCTCATCAGTCCTTTTGCTGACCACATCCCCTGAAACAGGCGGCTGGACTCCTGGGCAGCTCTGTGACTGAGCAGAACTGAGCCAGCTGTCAGCTTGCTTAAAGAAAGGGACTCTCTAGAGTGGAGTACAACCCTCTTACCAAAGGCAACACTGTCTGAGTGTGCAACCAGCCTTAACCATGCCTTGAACTCGTATCTCCTTAGTGCTCACTCAATCTTTTAACATCTATTAAGTGTATTCTGTTCTGATGATACAGGTTGGTGATATTGGCCTAATTTTCAGATTCTGTAATATAGCATCTTTTAACAAGTTCAGGGTTATAGTCATATATCAGGCACAAGAGGACTTGTTAATAACTTATTGTCCACTCAGAATAGTCTCAAAAAAGATCAGTCTGATATCCACTTCATCATGAAAGCCAAACTATGTATGCAAAAAACAGATGTGGGAATGTAGTTACATGGCATCCAGTAATATTTGTCAAAGTCCTTTAAAAAGAATAACTGTTTCAAATCAGAGCTCACTTGAAGAATTAGTCAACAATGAAGGAATCATTTTAGAGACAGTTAAGTTTAGCCCCTGAAGCCACAATTATCAATTATCATGGCTTATTCAGAGGAAAGGAAATTATTCAATGTAAGTCATTATCTTTATTTCAGTAAGATATTTTCCCCTTGAATATAATCAACTATCTTAAAAATTGCAGTATAAAACACATAAAATTAGAAGAGGATTTAACTTCATGGAATTTTCACTACCGGTTTTTATGATAAGTAATTTTTATATTATATATAAATTGGTTTGAATTTCTTTAAGGAATCATTAACATAATGAGAGCCAAATCATGTGGCCATAAACAGTCACTGTAACTTTTACTAGTTGCTAATGCTACAAACATTATAAAATTTTTCTAATCAGCACTTGCGAGAAAGAGAAATTATCATAAACTCAAAACAAGCTGATTTAACAATCATTTTAACATGAAATTTAACAAAAATATCATTTCATACAGCACATATTATGTCTTAATATAACCTGTTGTTTATAGATATCTAAAACTAAGTTAATAATTAAACTTGATTTATCCATTTGGGATACACTGTAATAATTTATTAAAAAAACATGTATACAACAAGAAAGGATTCCATGTCAAATGTTTTGCACAATATTTATATTAATTTTAGAATGAATTATTATGTAGTATATCTGCTATAAATTTTTAAACATTAAAGGTTAAAAATGTGTTTTTTGTCCAAATTTTTACTTAGTGGATATTATAATTTCACATATTCTGAATATTCTTCACTATTTGAAGATATGAAATAAGTTATACTTTATAACACCAATTCAAAAAGAACTCCTATGCTTGCAAATTATAAAGTCACTTAATTATTTCATACATAATTTAATAATCATATTAAAAGCTATCACTCAGTTATTACTTATCCTGCTCAAAGTACTTTTCAGTGTTTTGAGTGTTTGTAGGGGGGAGGAAAGATTTACCATATTTCATCTTCACAAAAACCTTATGATATAGTCTTTTTCTTGCTATTATTCTTACTTTATAGGATTAAAAACTGGGGTAGAGAAAGGTTCATTAACTTGACCATCATTTCACAACTACTGAGGGAGGTAGGGTGAGAGTTTCTCCAGTTCACTGAAGAGTGGAAATTTTCCTTCATACTAACCTGTTGATCAGTAAAGTGTTTGAGGTATATGTGTGGAAGTCAAATTTAGAATCACATGAGAAATCTCCTTTTGCTTTTACTGTCTTTTAAGCAATTTTCTGAGCATAACTGTATTTCTAGAAATGGCTTCACTAGTATTTTTGAAGCAATATTATAGTTTTCAATAAAATTATAGTAGTTACTTAAATCTAAAATTTATTTGGAAAATGTAAAATGCAAATATTTAAACATATTACATACTCAATATTTTGAATAATACATGTGAGGAAATTCAGAAGGAGAAAAAGTCATATGAAATGTCTAAACTCATAAATAATAGTATGGGCACAAATTTCACTGACTACCAGTTGAATCAAACATAACCAGATAAAAGATTCTAATGGTCAGTAGGATGAACAAAAACAGGGAATAGTCAGTAGAAAGTTGCCTTTTGCTAGAACTGAAACATTTCTTCCAGCAGTTTGTAAATAGGACAAGGAATGACTGTAGCATAAAAACACTATAAAAAGAGTATGTTTTATTCAATTAATTATCATGAAATTAGTTACTGTAACTAGTTCCATTAAATCCACTCCACAAAGGAAGAGAATAACACATAATTTTCAAAGGTCACTTCTGAGATTAGAAGTGCATAAGGTAAGATTTAAATTGTCTTTCAAGAAATATTCTAGTAATACTAAACTTTAACATTTAAAAATAATTGGTCACTGGAATTTTGAAGGTCTAATATTCCTGAAAAGAACCTGAAAAGAAGATAGTTTTCATTGTTATCTAAAAGAAAATGACAGTTCAATTGATTTTTTTTTAGTCTAATAAATGCATAAAGTACAGGCAGCAATCTCAATACATGGCTGTTCGCATATCTCTCATGAATTGATGCCAGTGAAATAATTGTTATCTGTAGGGACAAAATATGCATAAGGAACAAATTCTTATTTAACCTACCAGAGAAAATAAATATATTTATTTACCAAAGCATAAATATAATAATTTTTCTAAAGACATTTTTAAAATCATGCTAGAAAGTACTATCTATTCCATATGTACTTATTTATTCATTGAATTCCACATAATTTAGTGTGATACATTATTAGATTATTTTAAATTTGTCTGGCGAAAACTGATAAAAGGATATCTGATCAACTGAGGGCTTACTATTGAAATTATAAAGTTTAAATTCTCTTTTATCACAATCCAAAAATATAGAGACATGCCAACAAAATCCTTTTACTCATGGACTTAGATGAACAACTATCTGGATTGATTCTTTGAGCTTTCTCTACTTTCACTTTCTAACTATTTACCTGAAAGTTGAGAAAATACGACCTCTATAGGTGGCATATTTGAATAGTAATTCTTTTTTTTTTTTTGTGGGTACCGGGGGGTCAACCTCAGGACCTCGCGCGCCAGCAGGCACCCGTGCCACTGAGCGATATCACCGGCCCCTTTTTCATATGTGGGTTCTGGGAGTCGAACTCGGGCCCTCGCGCTTGCAAGGCAGGCGCTTAAGCCGCTGAGCCATCTCACTGGCCCTGAATAGTAATTCTTAATAGAAAAGACTCGCAACATGTTTTAGGAAAAATTGAAAGAAGGAGCAAATAACAGAGAAAGGATAAAGTTTAGTTATTTGATTTTTGAAAAAGATAAAAAGAACATAATAAATAGAAGCCTTCCTATAATATATTAAATTGTAATAAGAACTAGGCTTTAGAAAATGTGAACAGTTGGCAAAAATTAAATTATTTTTAAAATATTTGAATTATTTCTTATGTGACATATTTCTTTTAAATATTCACAAAATATAACCCCTTCTTTTACAAAACTAGAGTTTATAAGAAGAATCAATTGAATAAATAATTTTGATGTAATAAGTAAGCAATGTTCTAGAAATACAGAACACTATAACATATGCAAATTATGTAGATGCAAATCATTAGATAGAGATGGTGCCTGAATTCAGAATAATAAGTTGTATTCATTTAAAAAAATTTAATGTTGGCCAATAAGACTTCTTTCTCATCACATTGCAAGTTAATGAAATAACAAAAATGTGTTTTTTTCAGAAATAGCTACATATTTTATAAGAAAAATAATCAAGAATAAAGCCTAGGGTACCATAATTTTCTCCTCTCCTTTTAATCGTTGAAACGAAAGAATTATATTTGTATTGTTTTATAAAGACACTTTAGAAATTTTGACTGAAAAGGATTAAAACATAACAGAGGAGGTTATTTTATTTACTTGGTCTTGTTTTTGATCAAGGTAGCTAATTTCATCACACACCCTGGAGTGATTTTACCTGCACACATGATGTAAAAGTGCTAACTGAGGAGTGAAAGTATGTCATGAATGTGTCCTAATGCACTTGTGGCAAGACACCAATTTTTTTTTTCTGCATGTCAAGATATTTAAACATGTGACTGATTTATTTACTTAAAATTATGTTCTCAGGGGCCGGTGAGATAGCTCAGCAGCATAAGGACCTGCCTGGCAACATTGAGGTACTGTGTTGGACTCCTGGTACCCACATACGAAAAAAGGGCTAGTGATATCGCTCAGCAGCACAGGCACCTGCTGGCACGTGAGGTCCTGAGTTTGACCCCTGGTACCCACACACACACACACACACACACACACACACACAAAAATGTTCTCAATGTGCATCCATTTATCTATAAATGTCTGAAGTTTATCCTTCTTTACAATAGAATAGTACTCCACTGTACATAAAACCACATGTTCTTTTTCCATTCATCTGTTGATGAGCATATGGGCTGTTTCTAGGATATAGCTATTACAAAATGTGCTGCTATAAAAATGGATGTCCATATATTGCTGTGGTATGATGCTTTCAACTCTTTTGGGAAGATACCTAGAAAAAAAACAATTGGCTCAAATGGAACATCTAGATTTACTTTTTGGAGGACTCTCCATACTGTTTTCTACAGTGGTGCTACCAGTTTACACTCCCACCAACAGTGCAGAAGGGTTCAATTTTGTTCTTGGAGGCAGAACCAAGATAGTGAAAATGGCCTTAGTTCCAAAACTGTTTTACAGCTTTAATGCAATCCCGATCAAACACCAAGGGTATACCTCACAGAATTAGAGAAAACAACCCTAAAATTCGTATGGAACAAGAAGAGATCTAGAATAGCCAAGAAACACTGGACAACAAAAGGAAGGCAGTGGGCATCACAATCCCTCACTTGAAATTATACCACAAAGCTACTGTAATAAAAACAGCATGATATTGGCAAAAAGAAAAACAGACCTAATGATCCATGGGACGGAATAGGAATGCTGAAACAACTCCAAACACACTCAGCTAGGTATTTTGCCTTTGTCAAAGGAGCAAAACACCTTCACTGGAAGAAAAATAGCCTCTTTAATAAATGGTGCTTGGAAAACTGGCTTTCCATAAGCTGACAATTACACCCAGACCTTTATCTCTCACTATGCACTAATCTAAAATCAAAATGGATCAAAGACCTAACAAAACATTCCATTTCTCAAAAAGAAGACATTGCAGATCTTTATCTCAAAGAAAATAATCAATGCTAAATTCACAAAAATTTTGTGGAACATAAAATACTAGTTTTTATTAATATCTGCGTATTTATATGCAGTGTTTAATTTAATTTTCTGTGAAAAATATCTATATATAAATATTTTCCAAACTAAATTAATAGGATCATTCATGTGTGATGTGGAAATTCATCATATGTAGCACTGAATTTAAATAAAAAGTGACTTTTACGCTTTGCTATTATACACCTCTCATAAATATATATCACTGGATTATTTAGACTATGGTCAAAAGAATCATACAATTTTGTTGCTGCGATGCATAGCATTTATGGAAAAGTATATGCTATGTGATCTTCCAGCATAGTTAAATTTTCTGTTTAGTTAAACTGTAATACAAAAGAAAGCTGACTTTTCCATAACAAGTCAAGCTTGAGTAGCAACAAGTAAAAACAATTGAAAATGATCTTATTTCTTGAAGCCTTATTGTTATCCTTACATGAGTTGATTTTAAAAGTATCTCCAAATAGCAGAACATTATCATCTTGCTCACAAATTCTGTTGTAATTACTGGCTCCATGGTCTTATCTAGCAGTTACAAGGAAATGCTATATGCTAGTAAGAGATGTGTAAAAATAGCCAAAACTCTAAATAACCCTTTAAAACAATCTAGTTTGTAAATACAGCATTGATTCAGCTCTCTAATGGTTCCTTTATGAGGCAATAAACATTTTTGAAAAGAGTGTTTTAGATGTATAGAAGCATAAGAACTAAGGGGAAGAAAGTAAGCAAAAGTAAGTGCTGTTTTAAAAGAAGATTCTTTATATATGCATATGTAAGCTATGTTATTTTATAGCTAGCTACAAGTTAATTTTGCTTTACTGACATATTTTTCTTCCCTGTACATCCAGAATATAGAGCTTACTTTTGAAAAGCTCTTGGAGAGCAAATGTCACCATATGTATCATTATTTCTATGTATGTTCTAGAGCAGTATCTAATGCAGCTAGGCTCTTAATATTTGCTTTATGGTCATGATTTCTCAAAAGTTTCAGAGAAAGATTTTAGTTGTAAAGTTCCAATTACTTTAAGACATATCAACATAGTTTTCTAGCAGTTTAATTTAGCATATGAAGGAAAAGGAAGTCTGCATTTCTTGGAATTGAAATTATGTTTCATATAGAAACAAGGTTTCAAATCTGAGTGTGTTCAATTAGAGCTAATGCGATATAATGACAAAATTAGTCCGAGGGATGTTCAAAATTTGAGAAATAAATCACTCTAGAAAATGTTTCAGACTTAAGAATGCCAATTCATTTTTTGCATCCACTTGGCAAATACAAGCAAAATTATGCTCTTGGTAACTGAATACACAATCAGGTTAAATATGTTTCAAAATATGAAAGATGATGAAAAATGGGACCAGCGAGGATAACTTCCTTCACAGAGTTTACATCCATTTTCAAAGCACTGATAAATGGAATACAAAGTGAGAACACTGCTTTACATCTTAACAGTGACAATAAATTGCCTGCAACCTAAATTTGGAGAAATAAAAATGTTAGTTAATACTTTGATAACAAGGATCATTAATTTGATAGTGTGTACCTTTACCTCATGAGTCAATGAGCAGATGTTTTAAAAGTGTGTATTATGTGCTCTCTCATTGTTTTACTCAGTAAACATCATGTAAAAATTCATCAATTTTGCAATCCTAAAATCCCTGCAATGTGTATACATTTTCAAGTTCTATTTTGGCTTAGTTTTATCTCCTATTCACCTATAAGTGCATAGGACATCACATTATTTACTCTCTCTTGCTGACTCAAAGTGTTTTTCATCTAATCCTTTTATCATCAATTTTCAAAGCCTCAAAAACTACATGCAAGATAACTCCTACATCGTCTCAACCCTTTTCTCAATACAGTAACAGTCATCTATGAATCGGGTCCATTACAATCCCCTGATCTACATTCTTGCTATAAATGTCACTGCTAAGTCTTTTTTTTTTTTTGTGGGTACCAGGGGGTCGACCTCAGGACCTCGCGTGCCAGCAGGCGCCCGTGCCACTGAGCCCCTTTTTCGTATGTGGGATCCGGGAGTCGAACTCAGGGCTTCGTGCTTGCAAGGCAGGCGCTTATGCCGCTGAGCCATCTCACCGGCCCTGTTAAGTCTTTTATAACTATTAATTTCCTCAAATTTACCTCTGTGCTCATCTCCCTTTCAAATGGCCTATATCCCCTTAATTTTTTTTTTTTTTTTCGTGGGTACTGGGAGTCAAACTCAGGATCTCGCGCTTGCCAGCAGGTGCTTCTGCAGTTGAGCCATATCACGGGCCCCCCATTCTAAAAATAAAATTCATCACGGATTTTGTTGAGATAAGTAAGACCTATCCAGTAATATTTCTGTCAACTTCATCTTACTGACGCTAATTTTATCACTACTTTTAAATTATACATATCTTCTCTTTCATATACTCTTACAAAATCAGATTCATTCCTGGTATCCTGCATTTTTTCCACTGACTTATTTTTGCATGGAGAAGGCAAATTTTGGAACTTCATTTAGAAATAAAATTAAAGACTTTTTATAAAGAAATACTTTAATATGAAACAAAATGATGTAGAAATCAAGAGCCTGAGATTTTAAGCAGGTTATGCAGCAATTTTAATCCCAAACACTATTCGAACTGTATGAATGTGGTTCTCATTGGCTACATGGCCCACATAAGATCCAAGGATACAAATATAATAATGCAGCTGACGATAGGTGGAGGTGAAGTAAGCAACATATCAATGTGCCATGTATATCTTTTTGTAATTTCTCCAAAGTTTACTTATTCAATACTTAGAAGTAAATTTTTATATTTATAGATTAAATTGATTTCAGCTGATATGATTGACTAAATTATTTGACACAATCACACCACATAAAAAAGTAAAAATACTGAGTAAAATATGTCATTTTAAAATCCTCAAGTTTATCAAGTAAATGGAAAATGAGAAGGCCTACCGAATCTAATGAATAACCAAGAAGAGAAGTAAATACTGAGGCTCGTTTTATCCTGAAGACCCTTGTTGATACAGGTAAATCTGAGATATAATTTTGAAGGATGTGTAGGATGTAACTGGCTGAAGCCAAGGTATTGCCTCCAGACAACCATTATATAGTCATACAGCAGCCCTCCCTAAAAAGGGAGAGCAGCAAAAAGCTATATCCATAGGATAAGAGAAATTGAACTCTCCCTAATTCACTTACTCCTCAGAGAAATGTAAAAATTTGCCTCAAACCCTAACCAAACAAAATATATTTCCTAAGAAGTATTAACACTGTGCCAGCCCTCTCATGGAATTTTAGCACATCCCCTTTTGATACAAAACATTAAACTATAACCTTGTTTTATAATTTAAAATTTTGTTTTGTATAAATCTCATTTTACTGCTTATACATATACACATCTTTTACACAGGAAGTTAAAGTCTTATTTTTTGATATTGTTAAGTATCATTTTTGTTAGTACTTGTGTGTAGTACAGGATGTTTAGAGTCCTTGTGTGGAGTTGGTACATGTACATAACACATCTCAATTCCTTTATCTCCTCTCCCTTCCTTCTTTTCATCCTCCCTTCCTCCCTTGATCCCCTTCCCATTTGAAAATGATCCATCTCCCTACTTTCTATTATCTATTTTTTTAATTTTGCTTTTTATTTATAATTTGGGTTTCTCATATAAGAGAAACCATGTGACATTTAATCTTGTGTATCTGATTTATTTCACATGTTTATCATACTGTATTATTCATCATGGGGAGTTGGCACATGTGTATGATACATATCTTGATTTTTTTAGCCCCTTTTTCTTCCCCTACTTTTTCTTCCCTCCCTCTCCTGGACCCCTTCATATAAATATGTATATTTTTTCTACATATTTGTAGCACATAGTGATCACATTGCTTTTAGGGACTTGGTACATGAACAAAGCACAGCACATCACAATTCACTGTTTAAATCTCATTTTCCTCTTGCCCCTCCCCACTTGTGTTTTGTGTTTGTTGTGGTACTAGAAATAGAAATCAGGGCCTTTACACTGAGCTATACCAGCAAATCTTTCTTTTTTAAAATTTTGAGATAGGGTTTTATTAATTTGCTCAGTTGCCCAGGCCCTGTTGAATCAGCCATCCTCCTGCATCACCTCCATGAGTGCGAGATTACAGGTGTGCACCACCATGCCTGACATGTACTTTTTTAGTGTTTTTGTCACCAGCATTTTGATGATGTTTCTAAATTGCCTTTAGCATTTAATAGTGGTCATGAGATATCTGATATCTGTACTTAGGGATGATCTTTTATTTTTCCTTATTAAAACTGTATAATCTCTAATTCATCTTGTGTTTTTCTGAAATTTTAATAAATTATTTGTGTAGATTTTTTTGCACTCATTATTGGACACCAGTAGACCCTGTTGCAAATGAAGGCTTGGAATTTTCTGATATTATTATTATCTGTTGATGTGTTGATGAGTTATTTCTTCATTTCTAGTTTGTTTTGCTTTTCTGAATTGTTACTGTGTATAGTGAAATTTTGGTAAGTATTATCTTTTCATCATATTCCCAACTGAATGATATGTGCTCTAGTGTTTAAGAAATTTATTAATATCATCTTTTGTTCCTACCAATTTCAAGAACTGTATTTTTCATTGTATTATTAACTAAGGCCTATAGATTTTTAGACTTCCTTTGTTTTTACCAGTGTTTTTTTTTCTTTTCTATTATTCTATCCAGATTATCACATTATATTTCATCATCATGTCTACTCAAGTCCCTTTTCACTGTGACAATTTGTGAGACTTACTTTGTTACTGATGAACTTGGTAGTTTTGTGGAATACTGGTCAGATATTTTATAAAATATATCCTAAGTGGCATCTATCTGATTGTTTCCTCTTAATTAGACTAGAGTATGTGCTTTTGAGAGGGAGATCATGGAAGTAACGATCCTTCATCACATACTATCAGGGGGATAAATTATCCCCAGGATTTATCACTTGGTGTTAACCTTGATTATCTGGCCAAGTTAGTGTTTGCAAGCTTTCTTTTCTGTAAAATTATTTTCACTCTTCCAAATACTTTAACTTTTGGAAGGCAGCCCTAATTCACAATCCTTCCATAAGGAGTAGGGGAATTGTGCTTCTCCTTTGAGGTAGAGAATCTGTGTAAATTACTCCAGATTTTTCTCCATGGAGATATGTGTATTCTTTTGCACATATGTGCAGATGTATGCATATATTTAATTGATTATTTGTATCACTGTAGCCTTATGATGTTCATTTCATCTTTTGATTATTCAGAGCATTGCTGTGAATATATAAGTGCAGAATTGTGTGTGAAGGGCATAAGTTTTTACGTCATTTCAGTAATAACTTAGAAAATCAAAATAATGATGAGATATCCAAGGCTAAATGTCACTCATTACCACAAGAGTTCAAAAGTTTGAATAAGTCTAAAAATACTTTCTCCTAGAGGCAATACTTGAAGATTTTTAAGGGAAAAATTTTTGGCAAATCAGAAGCCAAGAGTTGTCTTTAATAAGATCCAAATGAAAAGATGAGGAACATTAATGCTTGAACAGGGCAGCAGGTATGAGGAATGGTGGAGAGTGCATTTTCAAGAAAACTAAGGGAAAGCAGGACAGGTGAACTTATATTCACTTCACTCACTCCTTTGTTCATGTAGAAAAAAATACAGGATTGCTATTATTTCATTACATCAAGAATGAAATTAAATTTTATGGTTTTGTTATATCTTACACCTAGCCACAGAAATTAATAAAAATGTTAGATTTGTAATAGTGCTAAGCTTTTGTTCTACCCACTGAATTCCACTGCCCTCCTGTAATATACAGTTTCAAGAAGAATAAATCAATTGTAGATTTTTTAGATTTTTTAATTATTTTCCTACTATGAAGAGCCGTGAAGCATAATAAAGATTATTAAGGTAAATAAATGGAGTGACAGCTGGTAATACCAATTACTTTTTATACTTAATAATTTGTAAGTGTTCTGGATTATATTGCTATATTTTATATTTATGACTAAAATTTAATATAGCAATACATTGAAATATTTCACTAAATTTCAGTTTATCTATTTTCTCATAAGTCCTAAATGATGTTTAAATAATAACCACAGTTTTTATGTTGCTCCTTATTGTTTAAGCATATATCAATCATCTAATATGAAAGTCCTGGTACTGAAATATGTTGCAGATAAATAAGTACATGAGTGTCAAGAAACATTGTCTATAATTGTGTATTTTACTGTTTAATAAAAAAAAAGCCTATTAGCATTTTTTGTAATTGCCATTGTTTAATGATTTAATTTATACTAACCTGGAACTTCGTGTTCAAATTCTTCAGACAAGTATTGTGATTTTTTACTGACTTTAATACATGTCACTCAGATCCTAGACAAGGAACAGAATGGAGAAATATGGTGTACAATGTCTTATTCATCATAAGTTATTTAAAGGTCTAGCTCCAAACAGGAAGATGATAAATCATTTAAAATAACTCAGCCAGTGGCTTCACACAATATAGAAAACTAGCAGAATTATGTGGATAATATGGGAGATGAAAAGGAATGAGATAGAAAGTCAAAAAGAGAATAAAAGAAGGAAGATGAAGTTAAAAAAAAAGCAGGAAAAAGATCACCTTCTATGTAACCTTTAATAACAGTATGGGGTAAAACTGAGAATGATGGCTTTCTCATTTCCCTCCAGTATAATGTCCCTATTTAAAGTTCACTCTGCTTCATGTGAATAATGTATGTGGGCTGACATTCTGGGATAGGAAGAATAACATGACACATAGTTTAATAAGCTTTAAGTGAACAATACCTGTACCTGATATATTAGGGAAGGGAAGTAGAGTTCATCAAATTGAGCTACAGTACTATTAAGCTTTTTTAAAATCTCAATACTTAAGTAGAGCCAATATTTTGCCATTGTATTTAAGTACAGTATGAGAAAGATGAAATATGCTTTAAATATCACTTTCCTCTTTTATTTATTATCGAAGTACTTCACTCTATGTTTAATGTATGCAGGAAAAACTGCCTCATTTATAGAAATGCTATACTTCCATAAAATTGATTAACAACAACACAGGAAGTGGGGAGAAGGGGTATTGTTTCTGATACTGTTTTAAAGACAGTGAAGAAAATAGGGCTGTGAATCTTCATGTATCAAAAACAGGTCAAGCAATAGGAATAGTTAACATAAGTAAGTTTTGAAAATAACTGAAATGCCAAATTTAAATTACACTCTCAACAGTACTAACACTCCATTGTTTCTTAAAGAGATGACATTTATTTCTTTCATTGGTATGTTTTGTCATCTTCCTAAAAGTTATTATTTTAAAATCCTTATGGTGGATCACATTAATCTGTGTGTGTAACATGGCAAATAAGAACTCGTTAAGGTACCATGGCTTTCTGTTCTATCACAAAAGGTTATTCTTAATTAGTTATGTATCCAGGAACCACATAACTAGATGTACCTTAGCAAAATCCAGATACTTAAAGAATTGGAAACAAGAACCTGAAAAATGAATAGCCAATGTTTGTTATAAGCCTAGAATTTTCAATATTTTCTGCTTCTCTAATATATCTATCATATATCATATATATATATATATCTCATATCTTGTATATATATCTTATATATAATGTATATATATATCTTATACACATAAAGCATCAAATATATATTATATACTTTAATATCATTTGAAATTTTTTTGTTTTTTTTATGATAAATTCATGCTTTTGCTTAGAAACCATATTTTGACTGGCTCCTAGCACACTTTAGTTAAAAAGCTATTTAAAGTTTGTCTTCATTTATTATATTTTTATAATAAAAAATTCTGTTAGTGTGGGACAATTGGATTTGATTAATTAAAATATTTAAACCAAGTCATATATATATATCGAATATGTAATTTTGTATGCTACATAGACGGAAGGCATATTTTAATGATCTTTCAAACAAAAATATTTTACTCAGTTTATTCAATAATAATTTATGCCACATAAATCTGAAATTTCAAAGCAATATTTCCTTGACATTACATGGGAATCCAACTTAAGAAGCAGCAAATATTGAGCAATAGGTGAGTATAAAAGAACAAAAGAGGGCTGGTGAGATGGCTCAGCGGCGTAAGTGCCTGCCTGGCTAGCGCAAGGGCCCGAGTTCAACTCCTGAAGCCCACATATGAAAAAAGGGCAGGTGATATCGTTCAGTGGCATGGGCGCCTGCTGGCACGCGAGGTCCTGAGGTTGACCCCCGGTACCCACAAAAAAAAAAAAGAAGAACAAAAGAAAATCTTCAAAGTCAATCATTCCACAGTTTATGAATCCATTTTTTTTAACTTCAAATATTACCTTTACATATGCTTGTCATTTGTAATTATCTTAGGTGTGGTAATGGAAAGAAAGTAGAGGTTGTTTGCTTATATCCTAAAAATGTCTGTTTCTGAAACGCATATTAATAGTGAGGGATAACATATTTAGGATCTATGCTAATAATTTTTATAGATATTATATGGCTCATTGTTAACAAAAATAATACAATATTAATATTACTAAAAACTGGACAGAGAAAAATAATTCATAGAAAATATTATCTTGATCTTTCTGTAGTAGATAAACTAATAATATAAAATGATAATGTGAAGATAAAACTTTAAGGAGCTGATAGTTTCACATGGTAAATAAGAAAAAAGCCACAATTACTAAAGTATGAATATTTGCTACTTGTTTTTAGTATTCACAAGGCAATTAGAATATTTGTAATACATACTGTAATCTCATCTATGATGTGGATAAGTGTTACTACCTTTGTAAATGGCTTAATGGTTTTAAAATTGTAAACTTTGCACTTAAATATTTACTAACATTGATAATTTATTTTCTCAAAAGGTATTTAAATTTACTCATTTTTTTACTTAAATTCAGTCTCCAAAACCTCTTCTATCACTTGCCTGAAGCCATGGTCATGCCAAAAATATATAGAAGATTAACAAATTTGGCAAGTGTATTAATAAAATTAGTAACTGATCAAGGCAAAAAACAGACAAAAAAAAAAAAAAGGAAGAGAAGACACAGAAAGAATAGGACACAATCAAAAGAGAAGCAGGTTAAATTGCACTAATATTATGGAGGTAAAGGGTAGTGAAGATCAGAAAGAGAGGGAGAGACTGAAATGGAGGTGTCAGATTGCGAGAGAACAAGAAGTAAAAATGCAGAAACAACAAGTAGTTAGTTGACTGACTATAAATAATACCGACATATGAGGGAAACTTGGTAAGTGAATATTATTGCAGCTAAAATTATAAAGAGTAAATGAAAAATACGATCTGATAAGCCCGTTAACCAGTAAAATGTACAATAAAGTATTGGGATGGAAATAAAGTATAACAATAAAAACTTGCTAACATGAATTATTCATTTTATGAGATTTGTTGGATAAGAATAAAATATCTATTGATACAGAAAGTTTTTTTTTTTTTTTTGTGGGTACCAGGGGGTCGACTTCAGGACCTCATGCGCCAGCAGGCACCCGTGCCACTGAGCGATATCACCGGCCCCTTTTTCGTATGTGGGTTCCGGGAGTCGAACTCGGGCCCTCGCGCTTGCCAGGCAGGCGCTTAAGCCGCTGAGCCATCTCACCAGCCCCAGAAAGTTTTTTAAATGGCGACTGCTTTTATAAATTATAGGAAGGATGGCATATGTCTAAACCCTTTGTATTTAACTTTAGTGTAGCTAAGTCAAATAAATTTTTGCTTCACTTTTCTTTCATTTTGATACTTATAATTTCCTCTGGATAAGTAAACATATTTAATACTGTTTCTAATTCAGCAAACTGTATTCTAAGACTTGAAAGAAGTTTAATGACAAAGATAAAATTTTCCCTTATGAAAGTACTGAATATATTCAACAAAATACAATATACATTAGCTCATGAAGATCAAGTGGAATTATTAATATTCCCACTCTTCATTATTTATGTTCTTGCCAATGCAGTGGTAACACTTTTTAATTGATGTATATCGTGGCCCAACAATACTTGGTTAATTTATAAAATTATGTTTCTTTTATGCATATTTAATTTTATTGATGAGAATAAAAAGATTTGTAATACTAATTTAAAATCAGATACACTTAATAAAAATAACACCTTAAAAGTGAAAAATCCTATAAAAATAAATTAGCTCTCATAATGTTCATTACAATATATAACCAAAGTCAAATAAGATACAGCAGCATATTTAGTATAATTTTAATTTAGGTTTCTGTAGCTTTGAATATCTCAATAATTAGTTTTCTGTAGAAAATAGTCTTTACTTTTGAATAACTTATAATTCACATCATTTTATACTGTCATTGCATAGAATAATTCACAGAATTTAAAATATCCGTGTCTTGCTATGCAGTTCAGGTTGGACTTGAACTCACTATGCATTCCAGGCTGGCCTTGAACTCATGGCAATCCTCCTGCCTCAATCTCCCGAGTGCTTCTATTACAGGTGTGTGCCTCCACACGTGGTATAATTTGCTTTTTAATTATAACTTACTATGATTTTTATAGAATAAGCTCATTTATAGCAATTGAACAAATGGTATACAATAGGTATTTGTTCTGCCCTTTTTTATAATGACTTGTATTTTGTACTCACATAAAGCGTTTTATTACAATCTTTGTTTTCTTTACTTTTTAAGCATTTTGCTGTTAATAGTAAGAAAGTACTAACTCTTGTCCAGCAGTTTCTTAGGCCACATATCATGTAGCATGTTTAGGCTTCTCCAACTTTAGACACTATTTTCCTCAGTAAATAAATGTGACGCAGATCTGGGTCCATTCCTTTTCTCTATGCTCACCTATACTTCACAATTTTATCATATTAATAACATTGTTTTCTAATAATCCTGTTTCCACTCAAACACATTTTCTAATTGTTTTTATTTTTCCATTTAAATAATAGCTCAGAATCCTAACTTTTGTGCAAAAAGTTACTTATATGTACTGTTGCTGAAAACATCATTTTTGGTTGTTGCATTTTGACTTCTACTAGTTTCTGTAAGAGCTTGCATGTTTATGTACTTTATGCTGGTGTGGAAGTAAAATATTAGAGCAGGAATACAAAAGATGTTAAGTAAAACTCTGAGGTCCTGAATTTAAATTATAAATGTCTGTTTGAATTCACGAGGTACTGTATCTGTGTATGTGGCTGTGATATTTTTTCCTGAGTTGAAATTCTTTTATTGGGGTTTTATTTTTTATGATGTTATTAAAAACTTATCTACTCTTTAGCTTTGTTTCTCTGATAACTTTGTTCATATCTAGGGATACCTGAGTTTTTAAAATATTTTCATATCTGTGTTCATTACTACTTATAATTAAACAAATTGGATTTTCCAGGGCCTTGTTTAAACATAAGTCTCCTAATGAAGGGAGAAGAAGACTGAGAGATTGTATAGAATTGTATGTTTCAGGGCTCTGACTTTCATATACATAGTTATAGTTAAACAGAACTAAGAAGCTATTGTGTGCTATTGCCAGAGAGCACACCAGGAGAACAGCAGGAGAGAAGTACAGACCAGATATAGCGCTCCAGGTCAACCTTCCATTACCCAGGCAGACATACCTACAAGTGTGATTTGCTCACCTCCTCAGTGGTGCCCAAGTCAGTCAGTTTCACGCAGTCAAGTTTAACCACCACATTCTAACCCTTGTCTACTTGACAACCAAACACATCTCCTTCAAAAACACCCAATCTCCAAATAAACACATTAACAAATTAATAATTTGAACTAATAGGTTACAACTATCTGGCATAAAACTAAAAATGCAATAATGCCTTCCTCGATGTTTCAACAGATCCAACTTTTTTTATGTCAGTGTCTCTTCTGAGACTCAAGGAAAATTCTTATCTGTGAACCTCTATAAAAATCAAAAACAAGTTACACAATCCTAAAACTCAATGACACAGGATAAACATTCCCATTCCAAAAAGGAAAAAAGGAAGGAAGGTAAAAATAATCAGACCCAAACAAGACTGAAACCCAGAAGGGCAAAAGTTAATTCCTGTAGCTCCAGGTCTGACATCCAGAGAACATGGTAGTGAGATATGTGTTCCGGAGTGTTTGGGTGGCCCCACTCCTATGGCTTTTCTGTTTGTGATCACAGGGCCTATATCTTGGGCTGGTTCTGCTTGTTCTGCATGCATTTCCTTAAGAGTTGCTCCATATCCTTGGAATCCATAACTTCCTGCGTTCTCCACTACACCTTTGGCTTCATTCTTACAGGTGCACAAAATGGTCTCTCAGGCACTCCATGTTCAGTCTTTCATGTCTTACTTTGAAATCTAGGTGGAATCCTTCCTAACCTCACAACTTTTGCATTGTACATGGTGCTAGAACTTAAACGGCATAGATGATGCTAGGTTTTGCTGTCAGTGGAAGCAGTACCTGGGCCCCCTTGGACCTTGACTGAAATGACATGAGTGACTGGATAGTTGATCACAGTGAAATAAATCCTGGAGTATCAATTCTCCAGGAAGCCTTTCTGGAACAGGGCTCCCAAGGGCTTTCTTCTCAAATGAAAGCTTGAGATATTTGCATCCTTGGTCTTGGACAAACGGGGTTTCCTGATTCCTGAGATGTCCTCAAGGCATTTTTCATCTTGTTCCTGTACAGAGTAATTTGTTTCTTTTTAATGGTACTAATCCCTTCAACAACCCTACTTCTGTTGGTTCACATGATTCTTTCTGGGCCCAAATTTAAGTTTTTTTTTTTTTTTTTTCAAATTATTCTGCTCTACCATTTGCCCATGGTTCTCACTATAAATCTGGTTGAAAGTATTCAGTAGTGCCCATGCCATAGTCTGAAATTTGAGCTGCCTTGAAATTTTTACTACCAAATCAATTAGTCCAGTACCTTGGTTTCCTGCAAGTCTTAGGACATGAGAAAATATAGACAAATATCTCATCAGAGTGAATATCAAAAGGTCTCTGTCTTCCAGTTGCTAAAGAAGTCATTGTTCCTAACTGAATCCTTCTGAGCTTGGATTTACTGTCCACATTTTTATCAGTATTCTGGTCTTCTGAGTTCAACTCAGAATCACTCACATATTCTGCTTATGGAATTCTAGGACTTTTCTAGCTTTCTCCAAACCTTCAAAACTTCTTTCACAAACGGTTCCAAAAATTTGTACACTATGTGTTCAAGTATAGCTACAAAAACAGCTCCACTTCTGATACACATTTTCTGTAGTATTCAACTTTTATTTCCCTATATATATATATTTTTGTTGGTTTTGTTAGAGACAGGGCCTCACTATGCATTTCAAGCTGGCATTAAACTCACTATGTAGCCCAGGCTGGCCTCAAACTTGGGGTGATCCTCTTGATCCAGGCTCCAGAGTGCTGAGATTACAGTTGTGCACCACCACACCCAGCCTAGCTTTTCATTGCTGGGACACAATACACAATACCCACAATTTAAAGGAGGAAAGGTTTAATTTGTCTCACATTTTCAGGGGATGCAGTCCAAGGTCAACTGTCTCCAAGGCAGGAACTTCATGCTTACCTCATGATGGCTGGGAAGCAAAGCAGGGGAACAGTGCCAGAGAGGAAAGAGCAAGAACCGGATATAGTATCCATGGTCATGCATCCATGACTTCTCCTGATACATTCAGAAGTATGCTTTACTAATCCCTTCAGCAACTCCCTAACCAATGAAGTTGATCTAATCAAGTTTATCATGTATTAAGCCACACAATATTCCTAATTCCACTAAATCATGATGTATGAACTTTTGGTGTGTTTTGATTTGCTTTACTGGAATTTTTTTGAGAATTTTTGCATCTAGGTTTATCAGAAATATTTGTCTTCACTTTTTAATTAATTAATTAATTATTTAATTAATTAACTTCCAAATACAGAGTGCCAACTATATTCAGATGCCAACATCCTATTGATGAAATTATTAAATTTGTTAAAATGAATAATAAATGAGGACAAGGTTATAACCTGGGTAAATTCTTACCTTGTTGAAGGTGACTTTATTTAAATATATTCAACAAATTTTTAGATATTGAGGTAATATCATGTATTATCTCAGATCATAATGTAATAAACCTTGAAATTTAAAATAAGGAAAACAGAATATGTAAAAATACACTGAAATTTAATGATGTGGCCCTAAAAGACCAAGGAGTAATTAAAGAAATTAAAAATGAAATTTAAATAGTTGTTTTGAAACAAATGAAAAGGAAGACACAACATATCAAATGTGCAGGAATTAGGCAAAGCAGTATTAGGCAGCAATAGTAATAAGTGTATAGCTAAGAAATATAAACTTTTCCAATAACCTAACAATATATCAGAAAGATTTAGAAAAGCAAGGAAATTAAACTCAAAATTAGAAGAAGAAACTCTAGAATAAATATCAGGACAGATATGAATGAAATTATAACTGAAACAATTCAAAAGAATAGTGATACAAACAGTTTTTGAAAAGATAAAATTCACAAATATTTTGCTAGACTAACAAAGAAAAAATAAAGGACCAAATGAATAAATCAGAGATTAAAGCAGACATTAAAGCAAATATCTCAGAAACACAAGGAGTACAAAAAATTTACCATGAAAAATTCAATTCTACAAATTGAAACTGAAGAAATGGATAAATCCAGGACAGACACAACTTACCAAATTTGAAATTAAAAAACAATAGAAATTCTAAACAGGCCAACAACGGAATGAAATAGTATTAAAAATCTCTAATCAACCAACCGAGCAAACAAACCAAGACTTGATGACTTTGCAACTGAATTCTACAAAGCATTTAAAGAAAATAATACTAATTTTTCATATGAAGTTAGAGCCAAAAAGTAAAACACTGTGTGAAACGCTTCATGTAGCATCATTTCATTGATACCAAAGCCAAATAAAAGGAAAAGTGAAGACAAATGTTTCTGATAAACCCAGATGCAAAAATTCTTTCTTTTTTTTTTTTTTTTTTTGTGGGTACCGGGGGTCGACTTCAGGACCTCGCGCGCCAGCAGGCTCCCGTGCTGCTGAGCGATATCACCGGCCCTTTTTTCATATGTGGGTACCGGGAGTCGAACTCGGGCCCTTGCGCTTGCCAGGCAGGCACTTGTGCCGCTGAGCCATCTCACCGGCCCCAAAAATTCTTTAAAAATTCTAGTAAACCAAATCAAAAGCACACCAAAAGGTCATAGATCGTGATTAAGTGGAATTAAGGATGAATTAATTACTTAATTAATGTCCAGATAGAGAGAGCCAACTGTATTCAGATGCCAGCATCCTATTGATGAAATTATTAAATCTGTTAAAATGAATAGTAAATGAGAGCAATGTTAAAACAGAAGAAATTGTTATCTTGTTGAAAGAAATTTTATTTAAAAATATTCAACAAAGATCTACATGGTTAACACAAATACATGATAATATAAAGAAATATATTTTGTTTATTTTTGTTTTAGGATTTTAAAATATGCAATAAAAGGAAATTAGTCTTAAAACTCAAACTGGATAAGAAGAGTAGATAGAAGTAAAGTTAACTCTGACACTAATTGTAGTGATAGAGTACAGGGCAGACATAGACACCCAGCTTTGCCAAGACAAGGAGGTTATAGGAGCTAGGGTGGGAAAGGACCATAAGTTACCTCTGTTTATTAATTTAGTACTCAAAATAAAAATAAGGTTTCTATTACAAGCAAGATAGGAGGTAATGTACAATTTGGTTTAAGATTTTGGCAGAACTTGGATTCCCATCCTTACAAGAAAATAGAAAGATAAATGCGCTATCTTTGTGCACAATTACACTTCAAAGACATAGTTTCAGGTCCTTGTGGAAGACATTTCTGGGTTGTAAAGCTGACAGGAGTCTTTAAAAAAGATTTATGTCTCCGAGAAGCAGAGAAAGGCCTTACAATTTTAACTTTTTAAAGTAAATAGTCTAAAAAGAGGGAGAGCTATGTCCCAGGATCTGAAAATACTCTATGCAGTATTTTCTCAGGTTGAGGAGAAAATTTGGACTTTCTTGGTTATCAGTAAAAACCATATTTAGAAATGAATATCATCCTGATACAGCTTTCAAAAAATGTCTTTTATTTGGGTAAAATTCAGCATCTGGGAAAATGTTTTAATATTCTTCTACATACCGAAACATTTCAATTCCAAATTAAAGAAAAAAAAAAAAAAAAAAAAAAAGAAACAAATCAGTTTCAACTAAGCCCTAAGGAAGCCCTACAGTTTTACAAGAAACATTTTACCAGTAAAAGTAGAAGCTAGGTGTTAAGGTTTAGCTCTTAAACATTCCCCATCTCATCATGTTGAGAGGTTGGGTCTGGTCAAAAGATGCAGGTCACTGGGGGTATGATCTAAAAAGCTGAATTCTTGTCTTGGCTCTTCCCTTTCCTGTGCTTCCTGCTCTTCCCTAACACAAGAAGCACTCCTCTGCCAGGCCCGTTCACCATGCCCTTTCTGCTATGGAGCTGGTCGTCTATAAACTGAACTCACTGAAACCGTGACTTGAAATAAACCTCTCCTTCTTCTGGTTGGATGTATTGAGTATTTTGTCCCAGCTTGAGAAAGCTGACTAATACAATAGGGATATGTAGTATATATGAAAATCAAAGGGAGTGAGATGCAGGTGTATTAAATTAAGTCCTCTGAAATGATACAAGTTGAACATATACCCGAATAACATGAGCAAATGTCCCTGTTGAGAATCAGGGTCAAAAACATCCCAGGACTGAAGACATGACGAAATGGATGCAGATGCAGAAACTTGTCTAGTGGCTTCAGACCTAAGCAAAATGTACTGTGGAGGACGTTTAAATATGAAAACAGGGCAATTACCAGCTTTCAGATAATGTAGAAAACATAAAACTTAGACCAGCTTCATGGACAGCTAACTTGTGCTTAAGACTAGAAACTGATTTATTGCTCTTCTGTTACCATCAGAGAGGTTTAAATTTATGAACAAGATTTTATACTTTAGGATAATATTCTACAGAAAGAGATCTTTAAAACAGTATCATACAGGATGAGTCACCCTCTTTTGATTTTTCTTTAAATTCTCCTAGCAAAATAGAGAAATTTTGTCTGCATATCATTTGTAGAATCAGCTGACAATTTTGTAAATAATAATGAAAATAATTAATTTTTGAAGGTCTCTTATTTTAATAAGTGTTAAAGTGCTGCTTTAGGAAGATTGGCCTCGTTTTTATTTTTACTTGATTTTTTTTTTTTTTTTTTTGAGACATGTCTCACTAAGTTGCTAAATTGACTGGGATGGGCTGTAACTTGTAATCCTCCTGTCTCAGCCTTCCAGAGTGCAGGGATTACAGGTGTGCAGCATCATGCTCCACTGGTATCACTTTCTATTTGGATTTCTTCACCTGAGCACCTCTTCAATAATATAAGTTTTGTAATGTCTTTATCTGGAGTTTTATATTTCTCCATTATTTCTTAACATTTCATATAATACATCCTTAATAACTTATTTTTCCACAGGAGAAAATTTTTTTGAAAATGTATTTCTTGTCTGTGGTTAGTAATCTTAAAATATAATAAAAGACATTATTTTATCTAATGAAATCTTTATCCCATATACTTTATGAGATCAATATGAAAAATGGCCTATATTAATATCACATAAAATAAAATTTCTTAACTCATTCATCATGTTTTTAAAAATTCTCATATAGTTATATTTATCTTTCTTTTGTATACTTTCATGGGTTTTGACAAGTGCATAGTCATATATCTACCTCCAAATAGTATGAGAGTTTCATCATCAGAAATTCTTTGTGCTGTTCATTGTAGACAATCCCTTCTCTCATTTCTAACTTCTAGTAAACAGTAATTTGCTTCTTCCTCCCTACTTTTACTTTCCCAGAGTGTAATAGAAGAGAAATACATTATGGTCAATTAGGGATTCAGCTTTTTTTTATTTTTTACATAGCAAGGTACATTTAAAATTAATCAATATATTTGTGGAATTCATTTTTATTATAGCAAAGGGTATTCTACTATATGAAATGTACCACAGTTTATATATCCATCTGTTGAAGGACAGCTGAGTTGTTTTCAATTTGAGACCATAATACAGTTGCTTATATATTAAAATATTTTAAAGGAGTGAGATTTTGTTTTAGTTTTTGAATAAAAATCATAAAAATAAAAATAAGTACATATAGTTGTTGTAAATGTTCATGAATAGATGTGTGTATGTGAGTGTGTGTGGAGTGAGTGTGGGAGTGTGTGTAAACACCCTTTCAATTCATTTGGGTGAATATATGGTAGTAGGATTGTTGTGTTACACTATAAGGGGCAAACAATTATACATTGCTGCCATGAATGTGAGTATTCAAATTTTTTTTCTATTCTCACTCATAAATTGTCTGCTTTTAAATTGTTCATTCTTATTTTATGTGTGACTCATTGTGTCTTTAATTTCCATTTCACAACTAATAATTATTAGTATATTTGAATAAATTTATTTGCCATTGCCATATTTTCCTGTGTGAAGTTACTATTCAGACTTTTTCCCTATTGTAGTAGGTTGCTTCAGGTTTTAATGGTTGAGTGTCAGTGCTTTATTCATTATGAATGGAAGTCTCTTATAAGAATTGCTCAGTAGAAATATTTTCTCCCAGTCAGTGAATTTTATTTTTTCTTTGCAATGTATTTAACATGCTGGAAGTGATTAAACTTCAATAAATTCAAATTTATAAAATTTCTATTGTGGATTGTGTTGTTGTTGAATCAGATTTTCTATGTAGGTAAGCATGGTATCTATGAACAAAGACACGGGTCTGCCTTGATAACTTGTACACCATTTATTTTCTGTTCCTATTTATTGCATTAGCTGACAGTCCAAGTAATATAATGAAAATAATTGACAAGAAGGGACATCAGTGCTTTGTTCCACATGATAGTGGGAAGCTTCCAATTTTCTCATAATTCACGGGTATGTTTTGCAGATATTAGATACAAATTAAAGAGTTTCTGCTCTATTCATAGTTTACTGAGTCATTGTTTTTAGATTTGTAACAAATGGTGTTCATATTTTGCCAAATGATTTATTGATATGACCAAGTGAATTTTATTTTTCAGACTTCTGAAGTTATAGATTATACTAATAGATTTCTGAATGTTGAATCTGCCTTGCATGCATGGGGTAAAATTCTTTTAGTTGGGGTGCATCATTATTTTAACATATTTCTAAATTTGCTAATATTTTGCTGAGTATGCATCAATGTTTATGAGAAATATTAGCCTGTTATATTTTCTTACAGTACCTTTGTCTAGCTTTGAAATTAAGGTAATGTTGGCCTCATAGAATATATTAGAATGTATTTCCTCTGCTCCATGAAGGTAGGTTCAACATTTAAGTTTGTCCTGGGTCACACTGAATGAGAAAGAATTGGCTTGGGCCACATATAAGATATACAATATGGTCAATGTCCATATAACTGACAAAATTTTCTTTACATGCATTTGATATTATAAATTTAATTAAAAATAAAAATGTGGGGCCGATGAGATAGCTCAGCAGCATAAGTGCCTGCCTGGCAAGTGCGAGGTCCTGAGTTCGACTCACAGTACCCACATACAAAAAAAGGGCCCGTGAAATCACTCAGTGCAAGGTCCTGAGTTTGACCCCCGGTACCCACAAAAAAAAAAAAATGTGGCCTGAGTTTCTTTTGTCCTTAAATGACTGGAAGAGCTTGCAGGTAAACCCCTGTAAGCTCAGTGCTTTCTTTTTCCTAAAAGCAGTAATTTCTTATTAAATTTTCATATATATATATATAATATATATTTTTTCCTCTAATGTATTTTTGGAAAATTGTTTGTTCTGAGGAATTGGCCAGTCTACACAGGCAACCAAATTTGTAGTCATACAGTTATTTAAAGTATTCCTTTTTATCTTTTGGAAGTCTATGACAACTGTAGTTATGCCTCCTTTTTCACTTATGCCATTAATACTATTTTTCTTTTCTTTCTTACCCTGGCTAAAGGATTATCAAGTTTGTTGATCTTTAAAAGCATGGCTTTTAGTTCATTGCTAATTATTTCTTTCTGGATTTATGATGATATAATAATATTTATTATATGTTCATAGAATATATTAAATGCTTATTGATTGTCAGGTACCTTTTTATTCTTCTTAATGTTACTTAATTTTATTCATACTATGGGCCTGAGAATTATCATTTTCCATACTTCATTGACAGAAAAACTCAGGCATATGGTTCTGAAGTTCATACTCTAGGCTAAAGAGTAAGGGATATGTAAATTGAGATTTGAGTACAGGACAAATTGATGCCATTACTCTTACACTATAGAAGCAGCAATGTTTTACATCTAAACTCTTATGACTGCAAGCATGTACTAGGCATAGTAAAATATTTTTGGCACATTCACAGCCTTGTGCTTCCATGTGTCATTTGGGAATCTAATATGTAGTTCCATATATCGTGTCAGTTTGCTTTCAAAGGACGTAGGAAGAAAAAATGACATGGCAGTTTCTATCACTTTACTACACTGTCATTTAATCTTCCAAGCATACCAAACTAAGTTCTATTTAACCATCAGTATTTCTTTATTTAATAATTGGGGGGATGGTGAGATGGCTCAGCGGCATAAGCGCCTGCCTGGCAAGCGCGAGGGCCCGAGTTCAACTCCCGGAACCCACATACGAAAAAAGGGCCGGTGATATCGCTCAGCGGCACGGGCACCTGCTGGTGCGTGAGGTCCTGAGGTCGACCCCCGGTACCCACACACACACAAAAATAATAATAATTGGGATAATTTTATAAGGAAAATATAATTACAGTAAAGTTTGCTTTTACACAAAATGCTTACTTTCTTATGTGTCCCAGGAGAATTTCTTATATATTTTACACCTTTCAAATGGATACTCTATCCCACTCTGAAGCTGGTTCCTATTACTTTAGGATTCAATGATTTTATTGCAACATAAAATCCATTCAATAGCTTCTGTACACATTTCCATGTGAAAAGTTTACTCAATCTTTATGATAATCACATTTCTAACCCTTCTACCTATGTGGATATAATTATGAGGAATCCTTACTTTATTATCAGGAAAATTCTCATTTCTGAATTCTTTACCCTAGTATTCCAATGTTTCTCTGATGATATATGGTGCCAAAAAACTGCAAATATAACAGAAAAAAGTTGGCAAAATGAATTTAGGTAATATAAGTAATATTGAGTATAAATATTCCTGGTTATATATCCTTTTCCATTTTATTATCAGTGTGAGCTTAGGAAAACTAGTTTGTTTTCCTGGAAACTTCAGTAACTTCTTTGTGTTTTGCAGAGCTACACATTGATTTTCCAGTGAGCATAGTTGAGATCTTCACTGAGAAGAAAAAACATTGTCTGATTTAGCAAGTTTTCTCAAATATAAGTTTTGTATTTCATAGACACAATAATATTTGTTTCCTTTTTGATCAGTCTGGAAATCCCATGATAAAAATGTGGTATCACCTTTTGTCCTATTACTTCATAAGATGAATAAATCACTGTTTCTTTTACTACCTACCTCTTAAATATCCTTACTATGTTGGCGACAAGGGACTAGCATCAGAAAGAGATATGTTGTTTTTATTTTGATATATATGATATATATGATATATATATATATATATATATATATATATATATATATAATGACCTAGAATTTTGTTTCTTAAACTTGAAAGATATACAAATCATATTTAAAGATAAATATCATAAACTTCCTGGTCTGATTTATGTTGAATTGCCCAGAATAAACATGAGGAAGAAAAATATCTTTGCATACTCACTTTGCATACTTACATTTCTTCTCTGCTAAATGATTGGAAGTGTATAAACAGTGAGTGGTCAGCATAGTGAAGTCTACAGTTATTTCCCCCTTAGCATTCTTCCTTAAAAATATAAAGGAGAGGGCTGGTGAGATAGCTCAGTGGCATAAGCGTCTGACTGACAAGCGTGAGGTCCTGAGTTTGACTCCCGATACCCACACATGAAAAAAGGGCCAGTGATATCGCTCAGTGGCACAGGTGCCTGCTGGAGCGCGAGGTCCTGAGTTCGACCCCTGGTATCCACAAAAAAAAAAAAAAAAAAAGATAAACGAGAAACATCCCTCAAGTGAACAAAGTCTACAAGAGACATATGAAAACTTCCAAAAATTAGATAGCTCCTGAAGCCCAAATTTTGGGAACTATAGACATTATTCACATAAAAAAGAGATTTAGTATTGAGATTTTGGGGTTTTTGTGTGTTATGGATATTAATTCCTTGAAAGGTATGTAATTTGCAAATGTATTTCCTATTCTGCAGGTTGCCACCTCACTCTAAGATTATCAATCAACAATGATTTGCTGTGCAATAGTTTTTTAGTTTGATGCATTCCCATGGCAGCACTGTTCATAATAACAAAGAAATGGAAACTGCATAAGTGTTCAACAGATAATGACGTACATATGCACAATGTGGTACATATGCACAATTCAATTCTAGTCAGCCTTAACAAAAAGTAAAATATGTCCATGTTGCCTCACATGGACTCATGCTGCTTCACAAGAATTTCATTCTTTTATGGCTGAATAGTATTAGTATGTGTTACAAACACTTGAATAGCATAAAATAATTTTTTAAAAAGTTTTTAAATTTTTAAATTAAATTTTTTAATTTTAAATTAAATTTTAAATTTTAAATTTAATTTTTAAATTAAAGTTTTTAAATTTTTAAAAACCTTTTGAAATATAAAAAATATGAAATAGGAATACACACCTTTATCCAATTATACATTGAAAAGTATTGAGAGTGATAAAATGAAGAAAACCATAAAGACAATAGCATTTAAACTTATAATGTTATTTTAATGTGACGAATATTATCTTACCACTAGGTTCTATATGCTTCCCCCCAATTTTGCTCTTTACTTCAATTATTTTGATATCTTTTTGTACTTCGGAGGCTATGAATTCACATGGTTTTTCTATTTGCTTGAAACATAGATGTAAATATATAAATAAATATAAATATAGGCCTTCAAATAGCTCTATTGTATATATTTACAAGGTTTTCTTCTTATATGCCATAAAATGCTCACATAATTCTCATATTACTATAGAAATAAAAACCTAAAATTATCATAGAAACTTACCAATGTTTTGAGATCATTAATAGAAAACTTATTATCCTATTCAAATTCTTCTGCAGAATAGGGATTATGGTTACCTATATAGTGTGTTCATTTTAAACTTGAACTATAGAAAATTGTTTAAATTTCCTGTAAATCTAATAGTTTAATAAAAATCTGCTTAATTTATGCTAAATGTGCTGATTCATAAGCAATTTAGACATAATTAAAAATTAGAAAGTCTGATTTTGGGGCTGGTGAGATGGCTCAGCTGCGTAAGTGCCTGCCTGGCAAGTGCGAGGGCCCGAGTTCGACTCCCAGAACCCACATAAGAAAAAGGGGCCAGTGATATCGCTCAGCGGCACGGGTGCCTGCTGGTGTGTGAGGTCCTGAGGTCGACCCCAGGTACCCACAAAGAAAAAAAAAAAAGAAAGTCTGATTTTGAATACTGATTAGCCATTCATATAACTATTGAAATATATTAACCAAGATATAATGCACAAAATACTAATTAAATTAAAACATAAATAGATTTTCATTAATTGAGCTACAATTTTTTGTGTGTAATTGTTGTATTTCCTCAAGAGTTCATGCTGACACAAAAACTCGTATGTTGCCCATAAATGCAAAAGAATTGATCAAACATTCCTAAAATATAAATAGTTTAAATATGTGAAATCTAGATAGGATAAGAATATTGTTTATCTAGGCCTGCCATAGAAATTATCATAAACTAGGTAGTTAAATATACAAGAAATTTAGTATCTCATAGTTCTGGTTGATGCAATCCTGAAGCTAAGATTTTGGCAATATTGGTTCATTGTAAAAATCTGAGGGAGAATCAGTTCCATGCCTCTTTAAAGATTCATGTGTCAGCCAGTAACCATCCTTAGCTTGGATGTGCACCTTTGGATGACATAACTTATTCACAGATAAGTCACTGTGATCGCTGTCTTTTTCAGAATGGCATTCTTCATGTGTACCCCTTTGTCCTGGTTTTGCATTTACAGAATAGAAAAACGTAATCTGAGGAGAGTTTATAATGTAATTCCCTGGGTAATTAATGTTCACTATAAAATTTTTTATATAATACAACAGAGGACAATAAAAAAAGAATACAATATAAAACACATATGAAACAAGTAGCAATGTAGCAAATGTAAATCTTGTCTGTAATTACATTATAGAGTGTCCCTAACTTAAAATTGTTCAACTTGCTATTTTTATTTTCAAATCTGTAATGGGGTAAAAGCACAAACCTACCAAAAAATAGATACTTCCATGATAAATAAATGTGTCAAGAATTTTAATAATCCACTTTTAATACTGAATAGCATACTTATGAAAAATTCAACAAAAATGCAGAAGACTTGAACAATATAAACAAACTAGACCTAAATAATGTCTTCAGAACACGCTATCCAACCGGCCAGAATACACATTCTTCTCAAGTACTCATGGAAGATTTTCTAGAATAGGCAATGTGCCATACAATTAACAAACCTCTTTGAACTAAACAGGATTTAACTTACATTTAATTTACATTTAAATTTTCCAACAACTATTGAATTAAGTTTGCAGAAGTAAAAATTAGAAAACTCATAAGTGTGTGAAATTAAATACTTATCCGTAAACAAAGAATAAAAATAAACCACAAGCAAGTGAGGAAATATTTTGAGATGGATGAAAATGAAAACAACATATCAAATTTTATGGAATATGAGTAAAGCAAGGTTTAGAGGAAAATCTATAGTAGCAAGTTCTAGATTAATTTTTTAAATTAATTTAAAGATTAAATATAAAATTTAAATCTCAAAAATCTTATCAGGATTTCTACTCACAAATCTCTACTAACACCCAGAACTGAGCCCAAAGGAAGGAGAAAAAAAAAAAATTAGCTGAAATAAATTATTTACAGACTACAAAAGGAAGAGAGAAAAATCAATACATCTAAAAGTTCACTCTTTGAACAGATTACAAAAAACTAGTAAGACTGATTAAGAAATGAGGATACCCAATAAAATCAAGAATAAAAGAGAGACATTCTTACAGGTACAAAAATGTGTATAATTGAATATATGGAATGGCCACAAATTAAAAATTTAAGTAACTTGGATAAAATAAATGAATTTCTAGAAATACACAAACTTTCAAAAGCAAATAAAGAAAATATTGATAAATTGATATCTGAATATACTTGTAATACATTTAAGGACTGAGTCATTAATATAAAGATTTCCTCCAAGAAAAATTTACAGATATCTTCCCTGCTAAAATTCTATCAAACATTTTTTTTAAAAAATAAGTACCAATCCAATCAAAATTTTTCCATAGGTAGAAGAAAATGGAACACTTGTGTACTAATGTTTTTATCAGTGTTTTCCATAATAGTCAAAACATGGAAACAATCCAAATGTCTACCAACTAAGGGATAGGTAAACAACATATGGAATATCAAAAAAATAAAACATTTGACAATAATCAAGAATAGTGATGAAGGGGCCGGTGATATATTTCAGCAGCACAAGCGCCTGCCCGGCAAGCATGAGGTCCTGAGTTCGATTCCTGGTACCCACATAAATAAAAAAAAAAGAAAAAAAACAGGCTGGTGATATCGCTCAGTGGCACAAGCGCCTGTCTGGCAAGCGCGAGGTCCTGAGTTCGACTCTCGGTACCCACATAAAGAATAGTGATGAAAATTTATAGCTTTATTATAAGCAAACAAAAATCCAATCATATATAAACCATTCATTGTCTAGAATGAACAAATAGATACAAACAAAAGTTAATTTACTATTTACCGAGTGCATGAGTTTAGACAAAGAGGAATGCATGTGTAATGATAACAGGACTTCTTTCTTGGGTGATGAATTTTCTAAAGTAAGTGTCAGGAAATGAAATAAATTGACCACTGAGAAATAGTAAACAAATTTGATGAGCCAGCTTGTTGCCTAGGGAAGTTTCCAGGGTGCAGCACAGATAGGCATGTTGGGAGGAGACCATTTGATTCCTTGAGTTCAGGAGGGCTATCTCAAGACCCAAGAAATAAATTGACAAGAATCCACAGGACACTGAAAAAGGGAAGGAAAGAAAGAGAGGGAGAGAGAGAGAGAGTGAAAGAGATACAGAGAGAGATATGGAGAGACTGACAGAGAGTGAACCAATGGACGCATGAGAAGAAACCACCTAAGAATCGGGAAATAGTTACAAACCAGAATGGAGATAAAACTGTTCAACATTCTGTTATGATTGGCAATAATGCCTGTTCCAACCAGCCAGTCTATGAAACATCATTGTTTATGTGACATATGATCATGTATGTAGAAGAGTGGCCATTACTAGAACACACCTAACCCAGCAATGAGCAGTCTTCCAGACCACCTAAAATATCTTAAAGAAGACCTAATAAGACTTTTCCCAAGTAACTTGACTGCATACATGTCAGAGATTAAGGATGTCTATCGAAATGTAAAAGATATCCACCATTCAAAAATGTCAAATTCATGAGCTTATAGTTACACAAAGATGCAGGGAAGTATAATGTGTAACTAGGAGATGAATGAAACAATTATGACAATGACAGAGAACTTAGACAAGGATATTAAAACAGTTAACAAAAATGCGTTATATTTTAAAACCACTTAGATATATAAAAAATTTTTTAAAGATGGTATTAACTAATTGTGATTAAAGCAATGTCTAGGATAAAGTAGTTCATCAATCAATAAAATATTGATCATTAATTAAAATGAATGAACTATTGCTAATTCACATTATCAAGGATGAAAATTAAAAAAATGAAAGAAAACTCTGAGTGTAACATACTTGCATGATTTAATTTAAATAAAAATTTAGAAAACATTAAATACTTTAGACTGACATTAAAGTTAGCTTTGTGGAGGGCAGCAAAGGACAAAAGTGCGAGATTGCAAAGTATCACAAGAAACTGTGGGAATGGATGTGTTCATTATCATGATTTTAGTCGTGGTTTCTCAAGTTACACATATCAAAACTCACGAAATCTCACTGAAGTATTTTTATGTCAATTATACTTTAATAAAGCTGTTTAGAAAGAAAGAAATACAGCAATAAGTCTTTTAGGAAAAATATTCAAATGATATGGAAAGGGAACAAATTCCTCAAAAAAGAAGAAATTCTATCTGTGAAGATGTGGAGCACTTAGCGTATTCACACATTTATACATTTCAGATTGAACAGAAAAATGTGTTATGTATTTATAATTTGCTTCCACCTTTCTTCTCCTAATACCGTTCCACTTCTCTAATATTCTCCCTTCTATTTTCACATCCTGCATGTTCTCTCTCTCTCTGTTTTTCTCTCTCTTTCTCTCTTTTCCTTGCCTCTCCCTAATTCTACATATGAAGAAAATATGTGACAGTTGTTATGGTTTAGATCTAGAATGTCACCCCAAATTATCTTGTGTTCAGAGGCAAGGTTTTTGGGAGGTGATTCGGTCACGAGTCCACTATACTCATCAGTATATTCATCCATAAATGAATGCAGAAGTAGCAAATGTTGCTAGAAACTGGGGCCAGGTTAGAGGAAGATTACTGGGGCTGTGACCTGAAAGGGTACATCTCGATCTGCCACATTTTCCTTCAAACAACTTTTCTCTGCCAAAGCCTCCCACCATACATTTCCTGCCTTTAAACCAGCAGACTATGGACTGAAACCTCTAAAAACTGCAAGCCAAAATAAACCTCTCTTTTGAACTGCAGGTGTCTGATATTTTGTTTGGCAATGAGAAAGTGACTGAGACAGATTTTGATGTAAGAAGTAGCAATCGCCATGACTATACATGACCACTGGAACTGGCTTGCAGTAGTAGTTTGGAATGATTTGGAGATGCTGACTAAAGAACCCCCAAAATGATATAAACAGAGAAAGATCAATGGAAGATTTTGGTCAGAGCTCAGACTACAAAATGTTACAGAAATGTGCATAGTAAAGGCGGGGCTTGGGAGGTTTAAGTTGGAAACAATGGCTCCATTGACATTTGGGCTAAAAACCATGCATGCTATACTCTGGCAGAAAATTTGTCTATATTTTGCCCATGTCCTGAGACCTTGAGTTGCACTGAGTTTAAGGTCAACCAGTGAATCTGGCAGATGAAATTTCATGGCATCCCAAAGTACAGGCTGTAGCATGTGTATCTCTAGCTTCTTTTAGCTAGATTTGTAGTGAGAAGCAGAAACAAAAAGCCCATATAAAAGTTTCCAATTTTGCCAGAATGGAATCACCTCCAAAGTTTGCACAAAAGAGAACATGCTCCTGAAAAGAATAGCATTAAAAAGAAGCTAAATTTCTTGTACCAGAACAATAAGAAAAATGGCTTGAGAGCATCTCAGGAATCACCAAGACCTTACTCTTCACAAGCTTAAAGTTTCAGTCATGAAAAACCTTGCTTTGAGAAGAGTCCCAGGGAGCTGAATTCATTCAGGGCCAACTAGGAAAGAGTTTCCCAGAATTTAGCCTTCTAGGCACACTAAGGCTTTTTCAGGCATGATATAAATTGATCTGGATACTCTTTGGTGGCCGCAGGCTTTAGCATCATCCACACGGTGGTAATTTTACAGGATAGCAGAATGTCAGAGTTGTAGGATCAGGGAGATTGCTACCCAGATTTCAGAAAAGGCCAGGGTGATCAGAAAATGTGTCCCTGAGGGGTGCTACATGAAGCTCTGAGAGTGAAGCCAAAAGTACAGTGGAGATCCCAGAAACTTGGAGATGTCTGGAACATAGTATATCTGCTGAGGAAGGCCACAGGCAGTGATCAGAACCATTCCAACAGAGCTGCCTTGTAAGTTACAACAAGCAGTGCCATAGAACTGGGGTCACCCAAGGTTTTAGCAGCTCACAAATCACTTCAACATGCTCCATGTGCAGGACAAGGAGTTACAAGATTTAATGTTTGCCCTCCTGGGTTTCAAACTTGTTCTGGCCCCATTCCTTTCTGTGTTCTCATTTCTCCCTTTTGGAATGAGAATTTTATTCTCTGCCATTTTATGTTGGCAATGTTTAACTTCTTTTTGATGTTTCCAGGGGTCTCAGCTGACAGTTTGAGTCTCAGAAGTGATTTTGGATTTGGACTATTCAACAATACTTGAACTGTTAAAACTTTGTGATTCTTAGAGATGGAATAAATGCATTTTGCATAAAGAGATGCATATGAGTTTTTGGGAAGAATTTTGTGATTTATACCTAGGATGTCTCCCCAAAACTTTCATGTGCTCAGAAGTGGAGCTTTTAGAAGTTGATTACATACTGGGGCACTATGGTCATTACTGGATTTACCTTATACATGAACTGGAAGTGTATATCTCATGAAAGGGTGTTGGACTTCGTCAAATGCTTTTTCTGCATCTACTGAGATGATCATGTGATTTTTGTCTTTGGTTCTGTTGATATGCTGTATTATATTTATTGATTTGCATATGTCAAACCAACCCTGCATGACTGGGATGAATCCTACTTGGTCATGGTGTATAATCTTCTTGATGATTTGCTGCATTCTGTTTTCCAGTATCTTACTGAGGATTTTTGTGTCTATGTTCATTGGGGAGATTGGCCTGCTCTTCTCTTGTTTGGTAGGGTAATACTTGCTTCCAGAAATGACTTTGGCAGTACTGCTTCCTTTTTAATTTCATTAAAGAGTTTGAAGAGTGAAGACATTAATTCTTCTCTAAATTTCTGGTAGAATTCAGCAGTAACTGGGTAGAATCTAGCAGGAACTGGGTTTTTTTGTTGGTAACCTTTTAATTATGCCTTCAATTTCACTGACTGATATTGGGTTATTTAGAATTTTTATATCTTCTTGATTCAGCTTTGGTAATTCATATGTATCTAGGAATCTTTTCATTTCTTCTGTGTTTTCCATCTTATTAGAATAAAGGTTCTCAAAGTACGTATTGATTATCTTCTGAATTTCTTGCAGGACCCATTTCATTCTCACCTATTTCATCGCTAATTGCATGAATTTGAGTTTCTTTCCTTTTTTGATAAGGTTGGATAAGGATTTATCAATTGTATTTAACCTTTAAAAAATCAATTCTTTGATTCATTGATTCTTTGTATTGTTTTCTTAGTTTCAATTGCATTAATTTCTGCACTGATCTTTATAATTTCCACCCTTTTACAAGTTTTGGGCTTGAATTGTTCTTTTTAAAGAAGTTTGAAGTTCAACATTAGGTTGTTTATTTGAGCTCATTCAGAAAATTGAAATAGATGGTCTTTATCTCAATGTGATAAAAGCCATCTATGACAAAGTAACAGCCAACATCATACTAAATGCACAAAAACTGAAAGTTTTCATTCTAAAATCAGGAACAAGCCAAAGGTACCCACTATCACCACTCCTATTCAATATAGTTCTGGAAACATTAGCCAGAACAATTAGACAAGAGAAAGAAAGACAACAAATAAGGATAGGAAAGGAAGAAGTTAAATTATCATTATTTGCAGATGACATGATACTCTACATAAATAACCCAAAAACTTCACAAAAAGACTTCTAGATTTAATGACCAAATTCAGCTGCATAGCTGGATGCAATGTCAACACTCAAAAGTCAATAAAATTCCTGCACACAGACAACAAACTCAGTGAGAAGAATTTAGGGAAACCACTGCTTTCATAATAGCATTGAAAAAAATGATGCATACTTAGGAATTAATCTAACAAAGGAAGTAAAATATCTTTACACTGAAAACCATGGTACTCTGAAAAAGGAGATCAAGGAGGATATCAGAAAATGGAAAGATATCCCATGTTCTTTGTAGGAATAACCAACATAGTGAAAATGGCCATACTCCCAAAATTGTTATACAGATTTAATTCAATTCCCCATCAAAATACCAACAGCATGCATCACAGAACTATAGACAACAATCCTAAAATTTATTTGGAACAATAAGAGACCTAGAATGGCAAAAGCAATTCTTGGCAACAAAAGCAAGTCAAGAAGCATCACAATCCCTAACTTTAAATCATACTATAAAGCTACTGTGATAAAAACAGCATGTTACTGGCAAAAAAAAAGACCCAAAGACAAATGGGACAGATTAGAAGATACAGAAACAACTCCAAACACACTCAGCTACCTTATCTTCAAAAAAGGTGCCAAACACCTTCACTGGAAGAAATATAGCCTCTTTAATAAATGGTGCTGGAAAAACTGGCTTTCCACATGCTGAAGACAAAAGTTAGACCCATGTCTCTCACCATGCACTAAACAAAAATCAAAACAAATCAAAGATCTAAATATTAAAACAGAAACACTAAACCTGCTGGAAGAGAGTTTCGGTAGACCTCTCGAAAAATTGGTGCAGGTAAAGACTACGAACAAAACTCCAGCCACAAGAGAAATATTACAAGGAATCAACAACTGGGATCTCATCTTATTAAAAAGCTTTTGCGGGCCGGTGAGATGGCTTAGCGGCATAAGCGCCTGCCTGGCAAGCGCGAGGGCCCGAGTTCAACTCCCGGATCCCACATACGAAAAAGGGGCCGGTGATATCGCTCAGCGGCACGGGCGCCTGTTGGCGCGCGAGGTCCTGAGGTCGACCCCCCAGTACCCACAAAAAAAAAAAAAAAAGCTTTTGCATAGCAAAAGATATCATCAACAAGTGAAGAGACAACCCACTTAGTGGGAAAAAAAATTTGGCAGCTGTTCTTCAAAGAAGTGACTAATATCTAGACTATACAAACAACTAAAAAAAATCAGACCCCCCGTATTTAAAGGCCCAATCCAAAAATGGGCATCTGAGGTAAATATACGCTTCTCAGATGAAGAAGCAGAAACAAAAAATAAATACATGAAAAATGTTCAACATCACTGGTAATTTGAGAGATGCAAATTAAAACAATGCTGAGATTCCATTTCATCCCTGAAAGAATGGCTTTTATTCAGCAATAACCAATAACAATTTCTGGTGGGATGGGGGAAGGAATTGTGTATCTCCCTCTGTGGCTCTTCCCTTTACTCTGTTTCCCAGTGGACATTATGTAAGTCACTGTTCACCCCCTAGACCATTCTACCATACACTTCTTGCCTTGCAGCCAATCAAATATGGACAGAAACCTCTAAAAACTGTGAGCCAATATAAACTTCTCCTCCTTTAAATTGTGTGTGTTTGTTATTTTGATCCAGCTATGAAAATTAGCCAAGACAAGTGTCTTTCTGAGTCTGGCTTCTTTTACTTAAATTGGTGGTTTCCATTTCCATTCCATTTTTCCTGCATATTGTAAGATTTTATTCTTCTTTATGGCTGAATAATATGCTGTTGTGTATGTATACCACATTTCTTTAACCATCTGTTGAAGGGCACCTAAGCTGTTTTCATAGCTTAGCTATTGTGAATTGTACCAGATTAAACACGGTATGTAGGTATCTCTATAGGATGCTGACTTCAATTCTTTCATTTATATACTGAGGAGTAGTATAGCTGGATCATATTGTAGCTCTGTTTTTAGATTCCTGCAGCAACTTCATACTGAACTTCACAGAGGTTGTACTAATTTATATTCCTACCAACAGCATATAAAGGTTCCTTTTTGAAAGCATCCCTACAAAGATTATTATTATTATTATTATTAACTCCTGAGGATAGCCATTCTGAATAGGATGACATAAAATTGCTATGCAGTTTTTATTTGCATTTCACTGATGGCTAGAAATATTGAACAATTTTTTTCTAGCTATACTAATTATTCATTTACACCTTTCTTTTTTATTTTGATTATTTCTTTGGTACATTTTAGATATACATAATGATCACATTCATCAAAGGGAGTTTGTATCTGTACATGACATATCTTGGTTCCTTTTTTCCCCAATCCCCTCTCCTTTCAACCCCACTTCCCTTCCTTATTTACAAAAGCTTTGTTTCAGTTTTCTTCCTTCTATTCTCTTCTCCCTTCCTTCCTTTCCTCCTCCCCATCCTTTGTTCCCCTTACCATTTCTATTCCTAGTATCTATTACATATACCTTTCTTGAGAAAAGTCTCTTTTGGTTTCTTAAGAAATTGGTCCTATCTTCTCTAGGTTCATATTAAATAATAGTATATTCTCTACTACCTTCGTAGGAGATGAAGCTGTCTTCAGGGTTTCTTTTCTTGTGAGTTCTGTTAGCCTTCACACACACATACACACACACACACGCACGCACACACACACACACACAAACACACACGGTGGTGGAGAGAGAGAAAGAGAGAGATCCTCCATGATGGCTTTGCTTCATCCACAAAGGCATAATGATTTCTAACTGGTATGACAGGGAGTTGGAGATGCTTTCCTACTTATTATGCTTTGCCTGAAACTTTTCTCTCTGCAATGAGCTCTTTCCAATTTCTGCCTAGGAGTTACAGATTGAATCTAGAAATGTCAGCAAGTGACTCTTCTTTATCTCTGATTTAGCTGTAATGTCTTCCCCAAACACGGAGCACTAGCTGATGGAATAAGGAGAATTTTAAGAATGAATGTAAATTCTTTTTCCTTTTTTGAATTTGTATGTTATTTTCTTCCAAAACTATTTCTGCATTCCAAAACTTAACTTTGAAGTGCCCACTCACTACCAGCATGTATATAACTTGAGTTATTTACTATGTATTTATTTAATTCACTGTGTACAGAATTTCCTTTTTTTTAACCTTGTAGCAAATCATGCACCAATTAAAATTGATATTCTTGTGTTATTTGGCATCCTCGTGGTCACTATTTGGGTTAGTTAGTGATTATCTCTCACTTGAATTTATGCTATGTATACTAACCTCTCTTTACCTCTAGCACAGGATCATCTCATACAACTGCTTAGTTGGTAGTCTGTTTTTTTCATGTTCAAATCATGTAGCTCCTCAAAAATGCCATATTCTTAGTCTCTTCTGGGCTTCATGCATTTATTGCTTTCTTAGAGTGCTTTTTCCTTTTCTCATTGCCTGACTCCTTGTTATCCTGTGAGTCTAATCTTAGATGACATTTTCACCCTGATATTTCTAGATATTCAAGAACAGATAATAATTTCTTTCTGTGAACTGACTTATCCTCTTGACCTAAGGAGTGTAATAGCTCTTATCACATTGTACTTTAATTACAAATTTTCTTATGTGTCTCTCCCAGTAGCAAATTAAGGGTAGATACTATCTCACTTATTGAAGTATTCAGAATATTTTAAAAAATATGCTTCATAATTTTTATGTGTTTCATGTATATTGAATAAATGAGAGGACAAGTAAAAATGTTATTAAAGAAATAGGGGTAGAAATAGATCTCAAGAGTATTAATATCACACATACTTCAATATCCAACACCAAAAATTAAGGAATGTCACAATGTGCCTTTTCTGAATATACTGCAGGAAAAATTAAGTATTTGACTTTATATATGTACTTTTATTTTTATCTAATTACATAATACTATTATACAATTTTCTTATACTTTAAAATGCAAAATTTTATGTTTCAAGTTATTTGAAACTATACTGAGGAATTCTTTTAACAGCAATATTGTAATGTTCTCTGTTACAAGGAAGGACCAAATGGACCATTTGTAGAGGTTTTAAATTACTGTCACCCAACATATAGTGTATGCATTGGTTGACTTTCTTGTTGCTGGAGTAAAACACTGGATACACACACCTTACAGGAAGAGAGTTTTAATTTGACTCACAGTTTCAGAAGCTTCAGTTCATGGTCATATGACTTCAAGGCAGAAGAGCATGGTGGAGCAAAGCTGCTCACTGCATTGCAGTTAAAAAGCAGAGCTAGGGAACAGTGACAGAGAGGAAGGGTCAGAGACAGCGTAATACACAAGATCATACCTCTCTGGCTCACACAGACACACCCAAGAAGGTGATTACTAATAACCTAGATGAGTTTCAACCCAATCAAGTTGAGAATTCTGCTTAATGATAGCACTGTGAATTCCCATATGTAACTTTAAAAGTATGAGGCATATGATTCTTTATATTATAAATTATCCATAATTTTAAAAGTAAAGAGACTGTATTTATAATAATTAACTGATTGAAATTTAGTATAAACTGAATTATTTATCAAATGTACATGTTTTGGTATAATTGCTTAAGATGTGTTATTCAGATTTTAGTTAGGTATTTAATATAGGAAAGAAGGAAATTGGGTACTAACTTATTTACAAGAAAAGTGTGTTTTATTTTAAAGAAAGATGTCCATGACTAAATTTTTACTTTGATTTGTGACCTAGGGCAAATATTTTATTTCACACATTTACCATAAGGCTGATGAATGAACAGATGAATCTAGTGCACCATTGGGTACTAGCAATTGTCTGTAATTCTCTGAATGATGATGGATAATGAAGGAAGTAATATGAATAAAAATGTTTCATGAAATATAAATGAAAGTTTGTGCATCCAAGCCAAACAATACCTCTTCAATCTCTTTAGAGGCTACTTTAAGAAGTCTTTTTGCAAATCTTATGACTAAGATATAGTTATAACTGTATCATTTGATCCCATTTTTATCTAATCATTTATACAGCAAAGATCACAGCATAACCCAAATGTCATAGAGATGCATGCCAGCTATTTACTGAAATAGTTTAAAATGCAACATAGAAGATTGACATTGAATGACTTAATTATCTTAATTATTGATTCAAATCTTTAAAATATCACAGCAATCAGCAGTAAGAAACTGAGCCTACTTATTGCTCTTAATCTATTCACCTGTTATTAAGATGTTGATTAGGCAAATTGAATCATCAGCAAAACTATGTTTAATTTTTACCAGATGCAGAATTTTTAGTCCCTCAATTCCCATCGACATTAATCATGTATCATTAATGCCAGGGCCAGTCTTCAATTTCAATATTAAAATTACTGATATACAAACTACAAAGTGATTTCTAGGGACACTACTCCCTTGGTATACAACAGACAAAAATTACTTATATGAATTATACAGCTAAACACTTTAGCCCCTATTTCATACATTTTCATAATTTCTTCTAATGTGTATAATTTCTCTTGACATGCCATTTCCTTTTCCTTACTGAGTGAATACTTATGACATAAATATGTTTGTAAATATGTCATTTGGTCTCTTTTATATGTTATCATTTACATGTTATATGCTGAAATATTTAATTAGTATTGATGGTTTTCAAAATAGAATTTAGAATTTTTCAATCAGGGTGTACTTGTTCAAAAAGGACCTACATTCTATATAAATTCTGCCACTTAGTGACTGTATAAACTTTTTGAAGTTACTTGATATTTATACACTCTTTTTTCTTCATCAATATACAAATAATAATATATATTTCTCCATGTTATTGATAAACGTAAAGGTTGTTTATTGATTTAAACTGTTAGGAAGTCAATAAAAGGCCTGCTTTTCTCTTTAAAAGGAAGAAAAATGGAGAAAATTATCCCTAACATTATAGCTAAAAGTTTTCCAATAATATGGAAGTGGGAGAAATAAAATTATTTTAAGTGTTAAATTGTACAATATATGTTGGATACACAGGGAGATCAAACGGTGAAGGAAACAAAATTACTGTATTTAATTGATAGTATTATGTTAAGAAAACAACGGTAGGGCCAAGAGGGCTAGGTACACATCAATCTCAAAACCAAGTATCAGCAGGGTCCACCCAAGCTCCTTTCAAGAGAAGAAGGAGGTTTCAGAAACATTTTATACCCTCCTTGTCAGTGTCTGGATCTATTGACGATAATTTCAAAAATATATGTAGACCCCTATCATGCACCCTGTGATATTTGGTCTTGCCTCCGTATTTACAGGGACAGAGAACTTCCTTCGTATTTGTAAGTTTGGCTTTCCAGTTAAACAGCTTCATGTTGTAAATAATTTTTCACATAAGGTATGAGAAGCGCTATTATTATTTTTATGACACTTACTCTAGTATTATTTGCTGTCTCAGTATATGGGTAGAAAATATTTGTAGTGCAGGAGATGTTAATTTGGCCTTTCTTAAAGATATATATCAAACTTTATTTCTATATATGAAAATATATACTAGATGAAGATAATAGGTATATATGTGACAAAAATATAGATGTAGATGTTAGATATAGATGTGATTGTATAATCTTTGTGCATTTATATCCCACTCACTTATTTTCCTTTAGGATCATAAGGTCTGTGGCTCTGGCATTCTTAGGCTTTTATATAAATTATCCTGGAATACATGGGATCGCTAAATGTCCCAACAATATCCCTGAATCACATGGTGGAACAGAATATTTAAATCATTTTCATGATCAGATTGGTATAGTGAAAAATAGTTTCTCAGATGAGCGAATACACCTTTCCTTCTTCTGTACATTTCCCATCACTAGGACCACAGTAGGCATTTTCATTTCTCAATCTTCCAATTTGGATATTTTTCCCAATGGGAATAAGGAAGTGTCTATTACACATGTAGAACCTGGACCATCCCATTCCCCTCATTAAATCCTCTCAGGGCACATCTGTCAGCAGGGTTTATTCCTCTACAACCAAGAATCTTGAATGGTCACATAACCTCTGGAGAATTCACGCATACATTTAGGTTTTACATTTCATTTCAATTTTATTAGAAGACTAATTGCAAGGGTAGTGAATGTCTATCCTACAACCCCTTGATATTCTCCATACCCCTTAAGACATAACGACATAATGCCTTCTAATTGCACTATATCACCTGTTCATACTCTTCATCCCTGAATCTTGTCCTGGCCCAGTTCTCAGCTGATTGTTAAATGCTTTTAAAATATCTGTCTGTCTCTGAGGATTTTTATTTTTTTTTTCTGCCTCCTGCCACCTACACTGGAAAATTCTTGTTTCCTTAGGAAACTGAAAGTAATGTAATGCTCTTTTTCAAATTATTAGAAATTATGGCATCACTGACACAGGTTTAAAACTCCAACAAACCATAGAACATCAGCAGTTTAATATACCAGACCTAATGGGTTGAGAAGAATTACAGTTTTATAGTGCCTTATAGGATTTTATATATTTGTGTATATGAATGTTTCTGATAATTCCTCTCTCTCTCTTTCTCTCTTTTTCTGTCTTTCTCTGTGTCTCATATTGCTGTCCACTTTCCCTCTCTCTCCTTTACCTTCTCCTCCTCTTCTCTTTGATCCATTCTTAAAATCACATTAAACATCTTTTATTTTTTCGTGCCTCTCTGTATTACAAGATTTATATGTCTATATAAACAGAATACGTATATATTATATATATATATATATATGATATTATGAGTATCTTAATTTAAAGCTAAGCTCCAAGAATTCTGGATTAATTCACTTGAAGTTTTACCATTGCAAAATCCAAATAATCCATCAGGGCACAGATTACAACTTTTATTTTCTAAATTAAGTATTGAGGGTTTCAGGTGCTACAGAGCCATGGAACTTGAGCAGATGGTGCTCTGCAACTAATATAAATTTTAGAAGCTGAACATGGTGTATATAATAGCATTTGTTTTTTCTATTATTAGATATTGAATTTTACTCATGTACTGCTTTAAAATATTATTCTACAGTCGGGCACATTTGACCCTACAGGAGATTAGGAACTTGAGTATTTATTGAGTGATGAAATCAAACAAAATTATAATTATGAAACCTATGAATACTGCATGCAATTGAATTTATCCACAAGCCAAAAATAAAATCAATGCAGTCATCCAGAAACACACCAAATGTGACATTCAGTTTTTTATGCTACATGAAACCTAATTGATGTTGGACAAAGTGAATGAGAGAAATAAGCAGTGTTACAGTATGAGTCTCTAAGGATATATTAAATAGCAATTCATAAGAAGTAATTCATATTTCTGAATGCCCATTGATAGCAGCAATTGAGACTAACATGTTCCCTTCTTACACTTCAGCCCTTAAAATTTATCCCTGCGTTACTTTTTGATGTGATGAAAGAAATTCATTTATTGGTTGGAAACTGCCATAAGAGGTTTTGATATACTTGCTTTTGGAGTAAAAATCAAAAGTATAGCTATTTGACTAAAATAGTATTTTATGCTTTTAATAGATTTATGTACAGATTTATGCCCATGTAAATATTAACATCTCTGGGACAGTAAAGCATGTCATATGGTTAAAAATCTAAGAAAAATGTCTAATATTATTCCTCAGTTATTTGTGTTGATATAACACATAGTTTCTCATGTTCCATGCAAATAGACTATCACTTTTTAAATATACATCCACATATACAGCTGTTTCCACGTATACCAGTCTTACAAATACTACCGAGTCCAGTTCTCTCCACTATGACAAATGAATGTGCATCTTTCTTTTCTACCAATTATAGAAAACTTTCCTTAACAATTCTTTTCACACAGAATTTATTTAGTATTTGTCTACCTGACCAAGAATAAAGCTATTCAAACTCTATCCTGAAAACTGACAGTTATCTAAAAACTGTTACTAGACTGTAACAAAAAACACAAATGAAGGGTAAATTTTTTTAAAAATTGTACAGCAATTTGACAAGTAATTTCAGGTTTGCAGAAGCCTAATCAAAGAAAATTGGGTTCTGTACATTGTATTTAATTTTTCCTTTATTCTTAATGATTAGTTATTTATTTAATTGCTTTTATGGACAGAATTGTGTACTCTCCAAACCCTAAGGTGACTGTATTTAGAAATAGAGCCTTCAGAGAAATAATTTAGCTTAAATGAGATTATATGGATTGGACCCTATCTTAGCTGGTTTGGGTTGCTGTACCAAAACACCACAGAGTGTACAATTTAGAGACAATAGAAAGTAATTTATTACAGTTATGGAGCCTGAGAATAAAAATCCAGTCACTGATATCTGATGACTACCTTAGAGTATAGATAGTGTCTTCATTCCGTGGCAAGTGGCAGGCCGGCTCTCTGGGACCTCTTCTATAAGGGCACAAACCCCATTCATGATGTCTCTATCTTCATGACTGGATCACCTCCAAAACTCCTTAACTAGTAATACCATCACTATGGTGATTAGTTTCAACATATGCATTTTGAGAAGACACAAATGTCTGGAACATAGCAGGCCCAAATGTGTAGAATTGAAGTTTTTCTAAGAAGAGAAAGAGACACCAAGGAGCTCATTCTTGTCTTCACTGGCACAGAGGACAGGTTATATGAGGACACAATGTGAAGGCAGCAGTCTGTAGGCCAGAAGGAGCGTATGCACGAGAAACTAAATTTGTTGACACCTTGATCGGAGACATTGCACTTCCATGATTGTGATAAAATAAATAAATATCTGATATTTAAGCCCCCAAGTCAATGGTATTATGTTAGGGAAGCTGAGTTAAGACAAAGAATTTGCCTAGAAGTGTGGGGTTTAATTATTTCTTTTATTTTTTCTTTCTAATAATGAAAATTATAGATAAGGTTTCAACAATGACTTTCACATTATTTTAACACTATTTTAGGCTACTCTTAGTATTTTCTTTCTACTCTATACATATCGTTTATTTCAATATCTACCATACCACAAAGTATTTAAAATACAGTGTTTCTAAAACTATCTAAAAACTTTCTATCATAAAAGGCAGATTCACTGTGACTACTTCAGGAAACACTTTTTTTTCTTTTATGAAGTAATCCCAAGTGATTCTGTTTCAGACTGCTTTCTGGATATTTTGCTGCTTTGTAGTTGTCTACGTATAAGCTTGAATCTTCTGTTTGGATCTAAGTTCCTTGAAGAACAACTAGTGTCTCTTTGTTGTTGTGTTTTCTGACTAAATGAATCTGATTCTCACTATAACCTAAATAAGTATTTATTTAAATAGCTGTCCATCCATCAAAAATTATTGAGTAACCTCATTCTCTTTGCTCACTATTTAGGTCTAGAATTAATTGTTCACTATTTAAAAATGTGTTCTTTCCTATTTTACTATATTAAATTTCATAAATCTACTTTTTGAATTATAACACTATGATTAAAGTTATATTCGTTAAAGTCTATATTGGAAAATTTAAAGCTTATGTTGTATGTGAAAAAGTAAGAAAATAAAAATGACAAATACTGGGTATTCTTCTTTAATATGCTTTGCTAAATTACAATGGATATGCATATTTTTGTGAACTTGAACTCCAGAAATTCTACAAATTTTAACATCCTTGTGGCAAGAAACTTTATCATGAGAGAAGAGAAAATTCAGTTTATATTCATGTCAGTAGTTCCTTTGGGTTATGAAGTAATTTTAATGGATCATTTATTTGCCCAAATTTAAAACAAGTCTGAACACATTATTCTTGAAAAAAACTGAAGCCATTTATGCCTGAAGGAAGACGTTAAGAGAGGAAAGTGTTTTCTAATTTGGTAACATAAATGGTGTGGTTATTCAAGTGTAGGTATCAACTGTCTTTCCCAAATAGGAAATTTTTATACAAAATTGTTTGTGTTGCTATAATTAAGTCATCTTTATGTTATGACTCTCATGTAGTTATCTGTAGCCCAGATAAATATCATTAACTACAAAGTCTTCTACCCAACTGCCTAGCCAGCATTACATTTTGATTGCCTACAAATATCTCAAACAAAGTGGATGAAGTCTGCTTTTACAGAAAAATCTATTCTACATTTAGTTTATATCTCAGTAAACAGCACTGTACATGGCCTAGATATTAGGGCCCAGAATATACAATTAATCTTGGTTTATTTTTATTTCTTTACTCCTCTCTATTAAATATTCAGAAAGATAATTCAGCATTCAAAATATATGTGACTGAAATTCATCTACTATTTTTCATATCTATTACCAGCATTCTAGGCCAAAGCAAAAGTTTTTCTAACATAAGTTACTGCTATTACCTTCTTAAATGATTTTCCTTCTACTTTTGCCTCTGTAACTCATTGGCAAAAATTATTTTTCAACATGAAGTAGAACTTATAAAAGTTCCATCTAAGATTTTCACAGAAATTTTCCCTGCATTAACAACAAAAGTTTTGATGTTTTAATCAGGGAATGAAAGGGAGAAAAGCAGTGGTTGACCAACTAACAATGTGTGCAATAACCATTTATTTGAACGTAATTTCTTATTTATATTCCTGAAATTTTAATTGACAAATTTGTATATTTCTACTACTAATCTCAATGGTCTACATATATAACTCATGAGATAAAATTAAAAGTAGAAAAGTGCTGGCAGATATTGTGATATGAAAACCTTATCTAGTATTCCTTATTAATATCTGATTAGTACATGCATCAAATTTACTTTTACATGCTTAGAATCAGGGATAAAATTGAATTTTCTGTGCATTAAATCTTAGTGAGATGATAATTCATCCTCTGATTTAAAAATTCACAAAGCAAATTATCCCTTTCTGGTAATTATTAGAAAATAATTGTTTTTGAATATTAATATTTTCTAATAATTTGCTAATGATTTGCAACATAATAGAAAGTTTTTATTTTACATCTCAATGTACTACTCTATAGCTTCCATTTCCTGGTTTTTACTTCTGCTTTGGCTGCAACCACAATGAAATTACATCTACTTATTGCTTTTTATATCCATGATTCCAACATATATCTTATTTAAGTTTACATTATCTCATTTATTTCAGTTTATTGTTTGGGTTCACCAAAGCGTTTGAAAGAAAAACATGGGATTTTGTGTTAACAATTCTACACACTGACCAGCATGAGTATTTGACTACTGACTAATACATTGTCTCTTTTTTCTGATAGAATAACTGTTCTCATCACATTTTTGCTAATATTTATCTTTCATTTCATACCTACACTACAATACCAATAATATTACCATTTGTTTACAGTACAATCTGTACGTGTCTGTTTTTTAAACTCTATTCCCAAGTCCTTCAAAGCCAGGAACCATTTATCAATTTATTTTACATCTTTATGGTATCTAAAAATTTCCTAAAAATAAAGAAGCAGCAAATTTTTGCAACACAAGTTGATGTATAGCCCAAAATAACTGTATAAAGGAAAATTTTCTTAATACATTTGTTTTATTTTTTAAAATTTCACATTTTTAAAATGAAACTGTTATAAATCTGGTGTAATAAATTGTGTTAAAATAAGGTAGTATAACATCTTTTGTGCTAAAAATCTCCCTCTGTAATATAATAGCATGAAAATATGTCATATAGATATGTATGAAGATGTAATTTTGTATTAAATGAACTGTAATTTATACATTATTTGATAACTTGAGAGTTAATATGCCTAAGTATATTTATATATTTTACCATAAAATAAAAATAAACTTAAAAGTCAATAAAAATGAATAAAAACAAATTTCCATTTGCTTAATTAATATAGATTTATGCCAATATATTTTTTTAATTTATTTTTTTTATTTTAAAGAGAACAAAAAACAAAACAAAACATAATCAAAAAAGAACAAATTTTCAAAACAACATAATAGGAGAGTAACAATGGTTAATGCACTACGTATTGTTACCTTTAAGTTAGTTATTCAGAATAGCAGATATTAGCATTCAATTGTCCAAATATTATTGGCACAAACTTTACTCTTCAATGAACTATGTAAAATTAGTAGTGTATCTGTCTTAACCATCTTATGTATATATATACAATTTTTTTTTCCTTTCCCTTCTTTCTTTTCCCTATTCCCCTATCCCAGTCTCTCTTTCCTTTTGATCAGTTTCTTTTTGATTCACCATGTCTATTGTACATTTTGGATCTTATTTACTCTTTCAGTTTCTCATACTAGAGAGACAATACGATGCTTACACATGTGCTTCTGGTTTATTTCACTTATGAGTATTTTCTCAAGTTGCATCCATTTACCTATATAAGTCTCCAGTTTATCCTTCTTTATGGCTGAATAGTACTCCATTGTATAAAAATACCACATCTTTCTTATCCATTCCTCAGTTGATGGGCATTTGGGTTGTTTCCAAGATCTGGCTATTACAAATTGTGCTGCTATAAACATGGGTGCACATATATCACTGTGGTACGATGTTTTTAATTCTTCTGGGAAGATGCCCAGAAGGGGAATAGCTGGCTCAAATGGGACCTCCAACCCTAGTTTTTTGAGGAATCTCCACACTGACTTCCACAGTGGCTGTACCAGTCGACACTCCCACCAACAGTGAAGAAGGGTTCCTTTTTCCCCACAGCCCCTCCAGCATTTGTTATTAGTTGATTTATTAATAATAGCCATTCTTTCTGGGGTGAGATGGTATCTCAGTGTTGTTTTAATTTGCATCTCTCGAATGACTAGTGATGTTGCACATTTTTTTGTATATTTATTTGCCATTTGTATTTCTTCATCTGAGAAATGTGTATTCATCTCAGATGCCCATTTTTGGAGTGGGTCTTTAAATTTGGGAGGTCTGATTTTTTTGAGTTCTTTATATGTTCTCGATAGTAATCCTTTGAGGAACAGCTGGCAAACATTTTTTCCCACGTTGTGGGTTGTCTCTTCACTCTGTTGGTGGTTTCTCTTGCTGTGCAAAAGCTTTTTAATAAAATGAGATCCCAGTTGTTGATTCTTTGTTATATTTCCTGTGTGGTTGAGGTTTTATTCATAAAGTCTTTGCCTACTCCAGTGTCTTCAAGGGTTTTACCTATCCTACCTTCCAGCAGATTTAATGTTTCTGTTTTAATATTTAGATCTCTGATCCATTTTGAATTTAGTTTAGTGCATGGTGAAAGATATGGGTCTAGTTTTAATCTTTGGCATGTGTAGAGCCAGTTTTTCCAGCACCATTTATTAAAGAGGCTATCTTTCTTCCAGCGAATGTGTTTGGCACCTTTGTCAAAGATAAGGTGGCTTAGTATGTCTGGGGTTGTTTCAACATCTTCTAATCTGTTCCATTGATATTCAGGTGTTTTGTTTTTTTTTTGCCAGTACCACACTGTTTTTATCACAGTAGCTTTATAATATAATTTCAAGTCAGGGATTTTGATGCCCTCTGCCTTGCCTTTGTTGCCCAGAATTGCCTTTGCTATTCTAGATCTCTTATGGTTCCAAATGAATTTTAGGATTGTTTTCTCTAATTCTGTGAGATATGCTGTTGGAATTTTGATTGGAATTGCATTAAATCTGTATAACAATTTTGGAAGTATGGCCATTTTCACTATATTGGTTCTTCCTATCCAGGAGCTAGGGATATCTTTCCATTTTCTGATATCCTCTTCAATCTCCTTTTTCAGAGTACTGTAGTTTTCAGTGTATAGGTCTTTTACATCCTTTGTGAGGTTGATTCCTAGGTATTTCATTTTTCTGGATGTTATTGTGAATGGTATTATTTCCCTAATTTCTCTTTCAGTAAGTTTGTTATTTGTGTACAGAAAGGCTATTGATTATTGAGTATTGACTTTGTATCCAGCTACACTACTGAATTTGCTTATTAAATCTAGCAATTTTTTAGTGGAGTTTTTGGGGTCTTCTGTGTAGAGTATCATATCATCTGCAAATAATGATAATTTAACTTCTTCCTTTCCAATCATTATTCCTTTTATTTCTTTCTCTTGTCTAATTGCTCTGGCTAAAGTTTCCAGAACTATGTTGAATAAGAGTGGAGACAGTGGATATCCTTGTCTTGTTCCAGATTTTAGAGGGAAGGCTTTCAGTTTTTGTCCATTTAGTATAATATGTATGCCAATGTATTTAATAAACTGAATTACATGCTAAATTTCTTGCAGATTGTGAATCACTCTTTGCCTACTCTACTCTCATTTTTTTGTCACAGTAGGTTTTCTAAATTAGGCATACTTTTTTTACTGGAATATATGAGTCAATAAATGGCTCTTGAGAGTGATGGAATGCCAAAGTAAAGCAGAGGTGTCTGATAACCACCAAATCATCTGTTTGTAGTACATGTCAATATGATGAATGTTATCGTGACTGGTATATTCTCACAGCAAGGAAAACAGTGATTTCATTTAGTGAAATTCAAATTTCTACTACTCTTTTCGAACACTTTGATACTCTGTCAATGAATAAAATATATAACACATTTTATAATAAAATATAATATAAAGGCATATTATATGGCAAAAGAAAACTAGATAATTGATTGTGTAAGATCTAATAGTGCAAAATTTTTGTCATAGAAAAATATACCATTACACTATTTGATATTAATGTATACACAGCCATTCCCCTTGAATTGTATTATCAAATTTTAAAACTTCACCTCTGAACATTTAAGTGGCAATTCCTATTTTAAGGGCAATAAAGACTAATAAAAATATTTAAATAATTCATCGAAACTATTACAAAATAAATACAAAAAGCCAAAATGGTTCCTTAGCTGATTGAAAGATTTATATAGACTATAACTTAAGTAATTTTGAAGTTATTAAATTTTCACTATAAATTTTGTGATATTTCAAAAAATCTCAATTTGTGATATATTTTTACTGAAAAATCATCTACAAATAAAGTAGTTATGTCATTGCTTATTTTTATGGTTTACTTTGGTGATATAATGTATTAATGTGTATACATATTAATTCATGAGTAAAATGTTATATTAATGGTATCTTCTACAACTAAAGTGGAGTATAATAAAAGCACATTGTTCTATGAATATTATATATACATATTTTAGGAAATATTCAGAGAAGGCCAGAGGCATTCTAGAAGAGGCTGGAAGAAGAAAGAAAAATAAATACATTCCTGTGCATAGTGAGTCTCAGAGGAAGCATAAAACATTTTAATGCAGACATTGGGTGGAAAAACATAAAATGTAAAGAAATAAAATTTTATTAATTAGAAAGTCAATTTTTGGGCTGGTGAGATGGCTCAGTGGCATAAGCGCCTGCCTGGCAAGTGCGAGGTTCTGAGTTCGACTCCCAGAACCCACATACGAAAAAAGGGCCTGTGATATCACTCAGCAGCACAGATGCCTGCTGGCATGCAAGATCCTGAGTTCAACCCCTGGTACCCACAAAAAAAAAAAAAAAAAAAAAAGAAAGTCAATTTTTTCTTGCATGTGAATGTATCATAATATATGATGGTATAAAATGGAAAAACGAATGAGCTACGTAGAATTAACAGCAAAAATCCAGCAAGAAAATTGGAATACTTCATCGTAATATTGTTAGTAAATAGTGCAAGGTTCCGTATTAAAAATTTGCCATTAATGCCAGGTGGCACACACCTGTAATCTTTTTTTTTTTTTTTTTGTGGGTACCGGGGGTCGACCTCAGGACCTCGCACGCCAGCAGGCGCCCGTGCCGCTGAGCGATATCACCGGCCCCTTTTTCGTATGTGGGTTCCGGGAGTCGAACTCGGGCCCTCGCGCTTGCAAGGCAGGCGCTTACGCCGCTGAGCCATCTCACCGGCCCGATATACTGTAATCTTAGCACTCAGAGGCTGACCTATGAGGACCTTCAGGAGTTCAAGTCCAGCCGAGCCTGAACTAGATAGCAGGACCCTGTATCAGAAAAAAAAAAAAAAAAAAAAGGCATTACTTACTCTGTAAAGCAATCATATTTGTATTCCCCATTTTTCAAGTAAGACGCAAAGATACTGAGTTTTTCTCAGAATAAGAATGTATGAATCTTTATGCTATCAAAATGTACATCTGAAATTCTGATATACTCTGCTACATTTATTACTCTTAACTGCAAGTGTATATGTGTGTGCGTGTGTGTGTGTGTGTGTGTGTGTATGTGTAAATTCCTTACTTTTTAAATCGTTTAAGAGTGAAAATGGAAACCTCTGAATTTGGACTGCACTAACTCATCTAAATGGTTCTCATTCTTCTCTACCTCTTTCTTCTACTTGGATGCTTCACTACTTCTCCTTGGAAGCAGAGAATTATTAATAAATTGCTTGATAATTCTTATGGTTCGAGTTAAAATTTCTAGTAATACAAATTTCTAATATAAACAGAAAACACCAACAACCCTTTTCAAACAGCAGTTACAGTGTATTAAAGCAATAAGAAAGGTAGCAATACAGTCACGATGATGTCTTTTGTCAAGAGTTCTTCAGTGTGGTATCCTCCGGATAAGGAAGGTGGCCTGGAGGGTGGCAGACCTGTCAAAGGAAAGGATCTGGTGGCTCCATGTCTCCTGTGGGGTTGCAGAAGGGTTCAGTAAGATGAAAAGACTGTGCTTTGAGTCTTAGGAGGGCGAGGCTGCGACCTGCTTGTAGACCCAAGGGGAGTAGCAGGCGGGGTGTGCTCAGGGACCGGAGCCTTCCTGGTGTGGCCCCTGGGGATGGGAGGAAGGCCCTGAGCCCCCAGGCTGTGCTGCAGCCGCTTCCAGTGTCCTGGCTGCCATGGCTCCTGCGGCAGTTCTGGCATCGCTCAGGGAAGGCTAGGGGAAGGCACACCCAAATTCGTTCCCTCCTCAGAAAGCCGGGTTCCACTGAGCCCACACTTCTGCTCATGGGCCCCGGCCTGGACACGAAGAACGGGGTTGCCCCATTTCTGATCACTGGCTTGAAGGCAGATGGTGTGTCAGCTAGGCTCAGCTTCCTTATCTTGGTGTCCGGAGCCTCAAACTAGAGCGGTTCCTGGAAGTTTCCTTTACTGCACTTCCTGAGGGCCTGCAGCACCATCTCCTTGGCGCAGGGGTCTGGGCTCTTCTCCAGCGGTGGGCACCTGTAGAGGCTCCCTGAGCACTCGCGGAGGTTGACCTGACTCTTATGAACTCTCTTGAACTCTCATGGACTCTCTTGAACCCAGGGTCCCTGGAGGCCCACATCTTCTGCTTCAAGTAATTGTAGCGAGCGTAGGACAGCCTGAGGCTGAGTCAGTAGGGCAGACTGGTGAGAGCACGTCTCCAGGCCCTGGCCATAGTGGCCTGCAGACTCCAGCACTGTCCCAGTCCCTCTGGGCCCCATGCAGAGCGGGACACTCCAGCCTGGGCCTCTGACGCCCACACCCCGGGGCAGAGGGTGGCAGAGCTGGCCTTGGGTCTGCCCAGGCACCTGCCCAGGTAAACACCCATGAAGGCGTTGTGGCCTATGGGGGCCTTGAAGCAGGAATCACCCTCCTGGAGTCTGTGGACGTGGCGGAGGCGGAGCACAGGGGGCGGAGTGCTTTGGAATGCAGCCAAGCTCAGGGGTGCGCAGGAGCTCAGGAACCTCGGGCCAGCTAGGGCAAGGTCCGCGGCCCGGGACACGAGGACATCACAGGGCGCAGGGGCATCGGGGCAGCCCAAGCTTTCTGGAGAATATGGGAGGCTTCAACCTCCGGCCTTCCTGTTGCTGATCAGAGAAACTCCGCTCTGGGCAGCTGGGCCTAGCATAGCCTCTACTTTGGGAGCTGATGTTGCAAGGCAGGAAAGGTAAGAATTTCTGCAGACAGCTATTGACACAGAGTGTTCTCCTTCAACATTTAAAAATGAGTATAATACGTGGATTCTCCTTTAAGGAAAAACAAATAGCTAATTTGCTCTTCCAAGTTGATGTGCTTCTTTTATTTTCTTTATTTTTTAAATTAGTGCATCCCTATTAGTGCAGAATAGAGATGTTGGTTTTGGGACATGCATTATTACACATCTTGATTACTTTTACTCCCTTTACCCCTCTGCTATCTTTTTTCCCTACTCTCCTTAATTCTCTTCACCATCTTTAAATGTCTACTGTCTTAGTTACTTTTCTCTCTTGCTGAGACAAAATACCTGACACCAAAGTTAAAGGAGGAAAGGTTTATTTAGCTCACAGTTTGTGGAGGTTTCAGTCCATACTCAGCTGGCTCCAAGGCAGGGTGGCACATGGCAGAGAAGCAACAGTTCATGGAAGGGGAAAACAGCAAAAGCAACAAGAGGAAGAAGGGAGGAGTGAGCAAGCCTCTTTCTCTCCCTTACACTGTATGCAGGCTACTCACCCTTGGGTAGCCCACAGGGCAGCATTTACACCCATAATCTCAGCATGGACCATGAATCAGTCACAAACTAGATCCAGCTGTCCCCATGAGGCTTTGGGGGGACATCTAGACACAAACCATAACATCTACCTTCTAGTTTCCTAACATCTATCCATATTTTATTCATTTGTTTAATTATATAAAACAACACATGTGGTATTTACCTTTCTAAGTGTGACTTATTTCACTCAGTATACTCGTCTCAAGTCCTGTCCATATTGCTGCAAATGACACAATTTCTTTATTCTTTATGACTGAATGATATTTCATAAATGATATTCCATATATGATATTTCATGAATAAATCTTACACATTTTTTAACCACTCAGCCTGTCTTTTAACAGCCTGTCTATGAGGCTGTTTCCAAAGCTAGCTATTGTGAATTCCATGGATATAAACAATGGGTATGCATATTTTTAATTCTTTGTGGAATGTACTCAGTATTATGATAGGTCTAGTGGTATGTTTGTATTTATTTTCTGAAGAATCTTCCTCTTTATTTCCATGACGATTGTACTAGTTTATTATCATCAATAATATAGAAGAGTTCCTTTTTCCCCACATGCTTACTGGCATTCATTGATTATTTTATTCTTGATGGTCGCCATTCTGATCAATAGCCTTGTCCATGGGCACACTTTCTGCTACAAACTACTATTTGCCACTGATCATTGTTGGCTGTTGAATGGCAGATTTGAAAATGAAGAATAAGATATAACGGGCTCTTCATGCTATGAGTGGTGTCATTAAATCAGTTTTCATGATTTTAAGTGTTTCTTGAGTGGCAATTCTCAATGATACTCTCATTATTCGTATTTGCTTGAACCCAAAGAACTGTAATATTCCCCTTTATTAATGTTTTTAAGACAATAACAAAATGTCTAAGAAGACTGAACTGGTATCCAAGCAGAAAGACAAAACAATTTTACATTTTTTCTCAACACATGGAAATTGTCTTCACTGATTGGTGATAGAAGCTGATGAAGTATTACTATGTATACTTTAAAATGATTCCTAACCCTGTAGAATATCAAGAACAATGATTTTTCCAGAGGTGAAGGCAAAAAAATCATATTCGAAATTCTGTGTACCAAGTTAGAAAACTAGAAAGTCCATGTTTTGAATGAAATTCATCAGCATTGTGTTTGTTGGACACATAAAATCATATTCAGTGAGAAAGGTCACCATGATTTCTGATTCTGAGTGTTATAATAATATGTCAAAATATCAGACAGGTTCATTCCAATCCCGGCTGCCTTTGCAATCACTTGTGCTTATACTGCTGTTTAGAATATAGTCAGGTTTAGAAAAAGCTGACTGATGGTGAAATATGAGCAAAACATCAGCTTTTATCCATCAATCTCAATATGTAACATAGTATGGGTGTACCAAATATCAAAGCATTTCTTTGTGTCATAAAATTATTATCATAATTTAAACTATTAATGTGATATTTTGGATAAATTCAGTGATAATATTATGAATATTTAAAACTTGGTGACTGGCAAAAATACCTAAAAAATGTCACAGTTGAGATACAGTACTGTAGCCTAAAATTTTGCAATGACATCAGAAAGCATAAAGAAATTTAATAGGTAGAAATTTGAGGAAAATACTGTCACGTACACTGGTTCTTGGATCTATAAAGCACATATGTGGATGAATCTAATTTAGCATATCCCATAATATATTGCAGAGAACTATAGGCCTCTTGATAAATTTGGAAAATTCTACATTATGTAATTACCAAATGAAGAGTTTAAAATGCATAGAAAATGTCTTGACAAATCCTTTAGTTAATAAACAGCATAATTTCCTTTAAACAAGGTTTTCAAAAAACATTTGTTTCTTTTGTGAAAACTATATTTTTTAGCAGAACTTGTAGTTTGGGGAAGGTATTTTGGGGAAAATAGCCCAGATTATTGCTTCCCTAACACTGGAATTTAAAAATGGTTAATTCAAAACAAAATACATTGATCCAGAGAACCCCAGTGGGCCTGGGAGATCGCTGGTGACCCCTCCCTCCATCCAGAGGGCCTGGGCAGGCCTGCAGGATCGCCAGTAACACAGTAGGGACCCGGCTGGGGTACACACGATGGACAGGTGGGACTAGTGGTGTGGAAAAGTCTGAAGCAGCAGCAACAATATGAGTCAAAGTTTGGTTCACTCAACACTCCTAGGCTAGTCAGCCCAGGAAGAATCCAGGACTTGTCAACCAGCCCACAGTAGGAATCCAGGTGACTGGCCCCTCCCCCTACACTGAGGGACCCGGCCACCAGGAAAATGCCAGCCACACAGAAGGACATTGACTAGGGTGCACATGATGGACAGTCAAGACTAGCGAGATTGAAAAGACCGAAATACAAACCAACAGGTGGTAAGGTAGGCAAACCAGTGTTGTACTTAGGGACAAAGACACACGGAATTGTAGCAGGTGGGTGGGCTGGCCCCCCCATTTTTAAATTCATTTTATTTTATTTTATCTTGATTTATTTTTGTTTCTATCTTTCTTTTCCTTTTCCTTTCTTCTTTTCTTTTTTCTCAATTTTTTTTTCTTTTTCCTCTTTTTTCTCTTCTTTCTTTCTTCTTTCTTTCTTGTGTTTTCCTTTTTTCTCTCTTTTCTAAATGGTTGGGGAGAACTACAGCCACAGAAAACTAATCCCATCCCCCTGCAAAGACCAAGTTGAGATAATCACTTGAATACTCCTTCATTCTTTTGTTTCTACCCCTTCTCTAGTGTCCCAAACCTTGCATGATCATCCTTTGTCCTCCAGCCTTGCTTCTACCTCGTTTCCAGTTACCTTTGTTTTATACACTATCCTCCCTAAATTTCCCCACCACAGTGTAAAACCACTCTAAGGGGAAACACTTTGCATACAAACTCCTAATTAACAATCAGTTCTCTTATATAATTATAGACTTTGCTCCTATGGTCTAAAGTACGAAGTCAACAGTTACCAAAGTTTGTCAATTTCTAAATTGTGCTTGATGCTATTGTTTTTGCTAATTGTACTATTTTAGATAGGATGTCATATCTGTTGTAATCAGTTGTTCTCCCTTCTGTAACAATACTGGGTAACAACCTCACCATAGCATAACACCAAAGGACTGGGGAAGGAGCCAAACAGATACCAACATCCCACTCTCAATTAATCGGGATGGTAGGATCCAGGGACAGACACAAACTAAGAATCTTCTACACACAGAAGACATCCCTGAAGAACAGACTTCTCCTAGAGAGGCCTTCATACTAGTGATATATCTATCTACTACAGAAACTCACAAGGATCATCACAGAAAACAAAATTAAAATTTTTTTTGAAATAGAAAATGACAAGATGAAAAAGCAAAATGCAATCTCAGACCTCAAGCCCACCCAGAACAAGTACATGAGACATCGACATAGAAGAAATTGGAAGGCACACACCTGAAATTTCTGAAAAGATAGGAAGTGAAATAAAGAAAATATTCCATCAGGCTATAGAGGAAATCAGATGAGAAATAATCTCTCAGGTAAAAAAAGAAATGACAACCATAATGAAAGAATTGCTCAGCATAGCTAGAGAAGACATAGATTAAAAAAGAGAAGCATAGGAAAGTGATGAAAACCTTGAATGAACAATATAGGAAAGATATAGACTGCACAAAACAGATTCAAAGAGATATCCAGGAAATTAAAAATTAAACTGGAAGCTGGCAAAGCTGCTTGAATGAAACTGAAGGTAGATTTTCAGACCTTGAAGACAGGATCATGGCTAGTGATCATGAAAGAAAAGATCTCTTCAAAATAACCGGGGACCAGGAAATAAAAAACCAACAGCTCCAACTCAATGCAAAGAAAAACAATATAAGACTGATAGGTGTCAATGAAAAAGCAGGAGTCAACACAAATGACATAAAAAACTATTTGCAGAAGTAACAGCAGAGGGCCGGTGAGATGGCTCAGCAGCATAAGCAACTGCCTGGCAAGCACGAGGTCCCAAGTTCGACTCCCAGAACCCACATTCGAAAAAGGAGCCAGTGGTATCGCTCAGCAGCATGGGTGCCTGCTGGCATGTGAGGTCCTGAGTTCGACCCCTGGTACCCACACACACACAAAAAAGAAGTAACAGCAGAAAATTTCCCAAGCATGGGAACAGAATCTGACATACAGAGAAATGAGGCATATAGAACTCCAAATGCCATAACCAAAATAATTCTACACCCAGGCATATAATAATCAAGATCCCAAAACTTCAGTACCAAAACAGAATATTGAAAGCTCTTAGAGAAAAGAAATGGATCACCTATAAAGGAAAGCCCATTAGAATCATGGCTGACTTCTCAACACAAACCCTCAAGTCAAGAAGAGCTTAGAGTGAAGTATTTCCAGCCCTGAAAGAAAACAACTTCCAACCCAGATTGATGTAACCTGCAAAACTATCTTTCAAATTAATGGAGAAATAAGATACTTCCATAACAAAGAACAACTGAAGAAATTCATGACCACCAAACCAACCCTGCAGAGAGAACTGAAAGATATTCTAGATAGAGATAAAAATGATCACAATTCCAAGAGCAACATCAGAAAGAAACCACCAGGCAAGGCAAGCAATTGAACAGAGGAGAAAAGCAGGGAACCAACAACAGGAAAATAACATGACAAAGATAAGCTAATATATATCAGTTATAACCATCAACGTACATGCCCTCAATTCACCAATCAAAAGAAACAGATTGGCAGAATGGATCAAGACAAAAGATCCAACAATATGCTGTATATAAAAGAAACACATTGAACTCTAAAAGAAACTCACAGACTGAAAGTTAAAGGATGGAAAACAATACTCCATGCAAGAGGAACCCAGAAAAAAGCAGGTGTCTCTATTCTATTTGCAGACAATGTGAACTTCAAACCAAAAATGATCAAAAGAGATAAAGAATATCACTACATACATGTTAGGGGAAAAATTCAAAAGGAAGAGATAATAATCATAAATATATATGCACCAAATATGGGAGCATCCAACTATATAAGACAAATATTAATAGACATGAAAAATCAAATAAGCAATAACTCAACTGTAACAGGGGACCTTAATAACCCACTGTCACAAAGAGATAGATCAACTAGAGAAAAAATCAGCAAGGAAATAACAGAACTGAATCAAACATGTGAACAAATGTACTTAGTAGACTTTTACAGAGTGTTCTACCAAACAACATTATAATGCACATTCTTCTCAGCTGCACATGGGTTGTTCTCTAAAATAGACCATATACTAGCCCATAGAACATGATTAAATAAAAGCAAAGGAATTAAAATTATCCCATGCATATTATATGAATATAGTGCAATGAAATTGGAAATTAATGGCAAAAGAAACTGCAAAATCTCCATAAACACATGGAAATTAAATAACACTCTTCTGAACAACCAATGAGTCACAGATAAAATTAAAGAAGAAATTAAGCAATATCTACAATCAAACAAGACAAATACAGCATACCAAAACCTGTGGAATGCAGTGAAACAGTCTTAAGAGGCAAATTTATAGTGGTGAAGTCTCACAACAGGAAAACAGAATGAGCACAAATAAACAACATAATGCTGCCCCTCCAACTTCTAGAAAAAGAAGAGCAAGTCAAGCCCAAAGCCCATAGAAGGAAGGAAATTATAAAGATCAGAGCAGAAATAAATGCAATTGAGACTAAGAAAACAATGCAAAGAATTAATGAATTGAAGAGTTTGTCCTTGGAAAGAATAAACAAAGTTGATAAACCCCTAGCCCACCTTATCAAAAAAGGAAAGAAAAAAACTCAAAGTCATGCAATGAGGAATGACAAGGGTGAAATCATTACAGATCCTGTGGAATTTCAGAAGATCATCAATACGTACTTTGAAAATCTTTACTCATATAGGGTGGAAAACAAAAAAGAAATGGACAGATTCCTAGAAGCATATGAATTACCAAAGCTGAATCAATAAAATGTAAAAATACTGAATAACCCTCTATCAGTTAATGAAATTGAAAATGTAATTAAAAACTTACAAACAAAGAAAAGCCCAGGTTCTGATAGATTCACAGCTGAATTCTACAAGAAATTTAGAGAAGATTTAAGGTCAATACTCCCAAAGCTCTTTAATGAAATTGAAAAGGAAGCAATTCTCCCTATCTCATTCCTGGATGCAACTATTACCCTGACACCAAAACCAAAGAAAGATCCAACCAAGAAAGAGAACTACAGGCCAATCGCCCTAATGGACATAGACACAAATATCCTCGATAAAATACTAGAAAACAGAATGCAGCAAATCTTCGAGAAGATTATACATCATGACCAAGAGGGATTCATCCCAGGTATGCAGGGATGGTTCAACCCATGCAAATCAATAAACATAATATGCCATATCAACAGAGTCAAAGACAAAAAAATCACATGATCTTCTCAATAGATTCAGAAAAAGGTTTTGATAAAGTTCAACACTCATTCATGATGAAAATCCTATGGAAAATCATAATAGATGGTCTCTACCTCAATTTGATAAAAGCCATCTATGACAAACCAACAACCAGCATCTTGCTAAATGCACAAAAACTGAAAGCTTTAACTCTAAAATCAGGAATAAGACAAGGATGTCCACCATCACCATGCCTATACAATATAGTTCTGGAAACATTAGCCAGAGCAATTAGACAAGAGAGACAAATAAAAGGAATAATGATAGGAAAGGGAGAAGTTAAATTATCATTATTAGCAGATGACATGATACTCTACATAGAAGACCCAGAAAGCTCCACCAAAGGACTACCAGATTTAATAAATAAATTCAGCAGTGTATTTGGATAAAAAGTTAACACTCAAAAATCAATAGCATTCCTATACACAAAAGACAAACTCACTGAGAGAGAAATTAGGGAAGCAGCCCCTTTCACAGTAGCATCCAAAAAAAAAATGAAATACTTAGGAATCAATCTAACAAAGGAAGTAAAAGATCTATATATTGAGAATTATGGTGCTCTGAAAAAGGAGATTGAAGAGGATATCCGAAAATGGGACGATATCCTTTACTCATGTATAGGAAGAACCAACATTGTGAAAATGGCCATACTTCCCAAACTTTCATACAGATTTAATGCCATCCCGATCAAAATATCATTAGCATACCTCAGATCTAGATAAAACATTCCCAAAATTCATTTGGAAACAGAAGAGACCTAGAATAGCAATAGCAATTCTGGGCAACAAAGGCAAGGCAGGGGACATCACAATCTCTGACTTGAAATTATACTACAAAGCTACTGTGATAAAATCAGCATGGTACTTGCAGAAAAAAAAAAAGCATACCTAAGGATCAGTGCAACAGATTAGAAGATGCAGACACCACTCCAAACACACTCAGCCACCTTATCTTTGGCAAAGGGGCCAAACATGCTCACTGGAAGAAAGATAGCCTCTTTAATAAATGGTGCTGGAAAAACTGGCTCTCTACATGTCAAAGACTAAAACTAGAACCATCTCTACCACCATGCACTAAACTAAAGTCAAAATGGGTCAAAGATCTAAATATTAAAACCAAAACACTAAATCTATTGGAAGAGAAAATAGGTAGAAATCTTGAAGACATAGGGGTAGGCAGAGTTCATGAACAAAACACAAGCTGTGCAGGAAGTACTTCAAAGAATCAACAACTGGTATCTCATCTTATTAAAAAGTTTTTGCACATCAAAAGAAATCACCAACAGAGTGAAAAGACAGTCCATAGAGGGCCAGTGAGATGGCTCAGCGGCATACGTGCCTGCCTGGCAAGCGCGAGGTCCTGAGTTCAACTTCCAGAACCCACATACGAAAAAGGGGGCCGGTGATATCGCTCAGCGGCAAAGGCGCCTCCTGGCATACGAGGTCCTGAGGTAGACCCCGGTACCCACACACAAAAAAAGAACAATCTATAGAATGGGAAAAATATTTTAGACAACTGTCCCTTAGACAAAGGACTTATATCTAGAACATATAAAGAATTGAAAAAAATCAGACCCCCAAATTCAAAGACCCATTCCAAAAATGGGCATCTGAGATGAATACACACTTCTCAGGTGAAGAAATATAAATGGCAAATAAATATATTAAAAAATGTTCAACACCATTGGTCATTGGGGAAATGCAAATTAAAACAACACTGAGATTCCATCTCACTCCAGAAAGAATGGCTATCATCAAGAAATCAACCAATAACAAATGCTGGAGGGGCTGTGGGGAGAAAGGAACTCTTTTCCACTGTTGGTGGGAGTGTAGACTGGCACAACCACTGTGGTAATCACTGTGGAGATTCCTCAAAAAACTAGGATTGGAGGTCCCATTTGACCCAGCTATTCCCCTTCTGGGTATTCTCCCAGAAGAAATGAAAACATCATACCACAGTGATATATGTGCAGCCATGTTTATTGCAGCACAATTTGTATTAGCTATATATTGGAAACAACCCAAATGTCCATCAACCAAGGAATGGGTAAAAAGATATGGTATTTTTATACAATGGAGTACTACTCAGGTATAAAGAACAATGAACTTGAGGCTTTTATAGATAAATGGATTGAACTTGAGACCATATTCATAAGTGAAATAAATCAGACTCACATGTGTAAATATTGTAATGTCTCCCCAGTGTAAAATAAAATGAGAGTAAATAAGATCCAAAATGTACAGTAGATATTGTGAAAGTGAAAGGGGAAGAAACTGCTCAAAAGGAAAGAACTGGTGGCATGGGAGAAAGGAGAAAAGAAAGAAAGGAAAGAATATATATATGCATATATATATATATATACATATATATATATATACACCCAAGATAGATAAGATAATTATACTACTGATCTTTATGAGCTCATTGAAAAGAATGGTTTGTGCTTACATTGTTTGATCAATTTTTCATGCCTATATTTTGTAATCTGAGTAACTACTTTGAAGATAACAATACGCAATATATTGACCACTGTTAATCTGCGAATGTCTTGTTTTGAAATTCGGTATCATTGTTTTTAATGTTTTTTCTTTTTAAAAATAAAAAACAGGGCCAGTGATATAGCTCAGCAGCATAAGCGCCTGCCTGCCTGGCAAGCACGAGGTCCTGAGTTCAACTCCTGGTGCCTGCATATGAAAAAAAAGAAAAAAGAAAAACAAATTAAAAATAAAAAATATATTGTGTAAGTCAGCCTTAAAAATATTGCAATAAAGCGGGGCCGGTGAGATGGCTCAGCGGCTTAAGCGCCTGCCCGGCAAGCGCAAGGGCCTGAGTTCGACTCCCAGAACCCACATAGGAAAAAGGGGCCGGTGATATCGCTCAGCGGCACGGGCGCCTGCTGGCGCACAAGGTCCTGAGGTCGACCCCCCGGTACCCACAAAAAAAATATATTGCAATAATTATCTAGTCATTACATGCTAATATTTGTTTATTTTTCAGTGTATACATCTTCTTAATTCAATTACTCAATAAACTAGTGGGTATTATAGGGCTCAACCATTCATTGGCACAGAGTTTTTTGCCATGTTTATTCCATAAGATATTTAAAGCATAATTCTTTACCTTTTTCAACATTGCTTCTTAAAATACAATCAAATTTCATCCTCAATACTTCTGAAAATGTTTTCATGATGGCATAAAATATTATTTCAAATATCATATGCAAGTTAAAATGAAAATTTTATTTCATCTTAATTACTTGCCCTCCCTATAATTAGAAGCTAATCTTACCCACACATAGCTGCAGGCTTAGAACCAGTAAATGCTTTACTGTTGGAATGATTGGGGAACTTTACTTTCTGATAATTACAAGATATAATTACTTTGGAGCTTTAAAAGACCTTTCAGTGTTTAAGGAAGCTTTTCTAATTCAGTCATAACATTTGTATTACTAATAAACTAAGAAGCTCTTCATTCTAATAGCTAACAAATTGAAAGAAATGCCAATTCTAAAAATGATAATGTATGCTTCAGGGAAAATCATTTAAGCATTTAAAAACATTGCATTCTATAAAATCCAACTTCATAAATTTTATTATATATATAATCAATTAAGAGATATAAAATCAATGTTATTGGCATAATTTTAAAACACAGTATCTAGGAAATACTGAACACTTAATAGAAAAACATCCAAACATTTGGAAGAAAATGTTTTCACTTTTATTAGCACTTAATAGTCTACCTAATCCAACCAAATGAGAGAGGATAACTTAATGCAAAATAATTCACAGAGAATCTGTCACTAAGGTTTGGAACACTTTAAGAAAGTAGAAGTAGATTTTATTTTCTGTATGGTATAGAATATGACAGAAAAATTTCTGTTGAATTTGAATCTGAATAAAAGAAATTCCAAGATCAGGTAATTCATGCTTGAAACTTGAGGAAAGTAATCAATTTACTAAAATAGTAATGCAGATCTACTTTTCTTTAAATTGAAAGGTGTTTTTTTTTTTTTGTAAGTTTTGACTGTGACTAAAATTTGGCATATCAGTGCAAATGGGACAATATATGCTGCAGAAAAGGCAAGCTAGGCAAAGAACAATGAACTTTGAGAAACTAGAATATATATGTTAGTGTTCTGTCCATTACAGGCTCCAGATAAAAATTGACACGCATGGTTATTTACCACTCAATGTTTGTAAGAGAATATATCTGTGTGTACAGGAAATAGCTAAATTTTATTAAAGAATACTCAGACATAGATAATTGAGGTAAAAAAATCTTTAAGTATTCATGTTATCCCCAATAAGGTATTCTTTTACTATATTGCTAGATAACATTTGTCATCTATATTTTTGTGACTTCTGTATTTGGAAGAATCCAAATATTTATATATAAATTTATGATAATGTTTATTGTAAAAGGGTAAATTAGTTTGAGAAATAGATATTTTCCAATACACTTAGTAAAATAATCTTTGTCCTGTAAAATTCTTAAAGATATGCCAATGTAGATAGGAACCATTTTGCTAATATAGACATTAAATATTTTGCTAATATGGATGTTAACTCTTTCTTAAAGATAGTGAAACTGAGATTCAGAAAATCTAAATAAATTGATAAAATTAGCAAAGGACAGAATTTTCAAATTTTGATTCAGTCAATTACAAAATGAGCCTCTTTAAAATAGTTCAGACTGTGCCCTTCAATTTATTTCTTAATCTCTCTGAATTTTATTTTTACACTTATATAGGTAATCTATTTCTTGAATAACTGATCGAGTTGTTGGATTAATAAAAATATAAGCTGAATATGTTTTATATATTAATGTTATGAAAATATCATGTGCAGTTTAATACCTGTGATCTGGCTTCCCTGTGGAAAGGAATTTTAGAAAAGCGAGAGGTATGGAGTTAAATTATGGTGATAGATTCAATAGCTGAAAATCATAGAACAGACTCTTTTGTATTATAGTAGAAGAACGTTTCCTCATTTTCAAAACAAAATGTGAGAATTCAGTTTATCCATTGTTAAGGAGATTTTCAATTCACTATATTTTAGTGCATCTTTTATTATATCAACAAAATGCAGGAAATAAGTTGGAGGAAAAATGAAAGACTAAGGCATTGAAATCCCTAGCTGAATGGCCTCGACAAATAAAAACTAACAGACTGCCATTCTCTTCACATGTAAAAGTTCTAAATCAGTATATGGTAGAGATTGATGCAATTTAGAAAATCATTTCATGTATACACAATAAACATTCCCCCTTCTTCTTGCCCCATTTTGTCCCATGATAACTTTTATCTTTTATTTATTAATTTGGAAATATACTTTGATTTTGTCTCTAAAACAATATGGATGAGTAGTAGTATTCTTCTTTCTTTTGTACAAAGCAGAATGTTTTCCCCTACTAAATATTAATTAACATTTAAAATTAACAATTTTAAATTTCAATTAAATTTCTCTTCCATTATAAATGCATTTCATCTTTTTTCCTAAATGATTCAAAAGCAACTACATAACTATATGATTATAAAAACACTAATCTAGATAAAAGAAGAGAGACAGGGAGAGAGCAGAGTTACAGCAGATGCTTGTGGTTACTGAGTAAGCCTGGATTATCAAAGAATTTCCTTCTTTGTTTGATTTCTGTTAAACACAAAAAAATTTTACAAGGAAAGTTTAATTGAGGTTACTTAATACTTGGTCTAAAATAAATGTATGAAAAATTTTTAATTTAGGTTATATCTTCGAGTGGTCCAATATCACCAGACCTAAAAATATCCTCACTGATTAAAGACTTTTGTGGAAGAGAGCCCCGCATCATTAATATCCTCACCCTAACTCTTCTAAAATTTACTTTTAGAAGTTGAGGGAGATGGATAAACTTTTAGCTAACTTAATATTTTAAGAATGCCACTCTAGGCTGTTCATTATTTTTGATGTGCCCATGCTAATACACAGTTTATATTTAATAAACCTGACCCTTCAAGGAGTGATTCATAGTGGGTATGTATTCAAAATCAAAATTCCCTATTATATCACCAGGTTGCTAGGAAAATTAAGAAAATAATGTAAGATTAGTTCAACAAAATTAGAATATATAAATGTAAATTAGAATTATACAATGGAAGAAAATAATATAAAATCTACATCTATAAACTTAGACTATAAATAGATTTATATTATTAAAGCTAAAGTTTATGAAGAAAGATATTATTTTAAAGATTGCAATAATAACATGATCAGCACAAATTTAACACATGCATAAAACACTGATTTTGTAGAAAGGAATAAGAACATTTTGCAAAAATGTTAACTTTTTATTAAATTAATTTTAACTGATGAATAAGCATAAATATATATTTGTAGGGTGAAATGAGAAGTTTTGATACATATATGCACTGTATAATGTTTAATGTTAAACATATCTACAACCTCATTTATTTTTCTTTATGTTGAAAATTTCAAAATCCTTATAGGTTTTTAAAATATGCTACTGTATAAAAATATATGTTCATAATGTATAACATACATATTCATCCAACTTTGAAATAGCACTCCACATCTTCTTTTTCTATTTAATAGTACCTAGGACCAATTGATCTACCTTTCAGGTTCCTTCCTTCTTATTTAGGGGTTAGCTATTTCCAATTTTCGCTTTGTGGACATATGAGGCTTACAAAACATGTTTTGATTATAAGCAGCTCCTTTGAAATGATAGCATATAAGATAATCATAAAGTTAAAACAAAAAAGAAAAACTATGTTAGGAAAACTTTAAACTTGGGCCAGTGAGATAGCTCAGCAGCATAAGCGCCTGCCTGGCAAGTGCGAGGTCCTGAGTTCAACTCCTGGAACCCACATAAAAGAAAAAAGGTCTGGTGATATCGCTCAGCGGCACAAGTGCTTGCTGGCAAGTGCAAGGTCCTGAGGTCAACTCCCGGTACCCACATAAAAAAAAAAAAAAAAACTTTAAACTTGCACTCCATTCTTTTTCATATTTTGAATATTTCATATACCATTTCATATATTTTAGCATTGGCTGTCTCATAAGAACATTATTAATAATTTAAACATTATGTTTACAATATTAGAACATTCTAAATTTGTATAATAACTCTTAGTTCACAATGATTAGAGAATTTTAAGTTTCATTGTGACATTTTCATACATGCGTTTAACATTTGGTCAAATCTATACCCCTTCTTACCTTCCCTCTATTCCCTCCCCTTCTCTTTGGGCTTTTTTTTTTTTTTTTTTTCTTGTCTAATAGTAACCTACTTCTTCCATGTCATTTTCCCCCTAGATTCCATATATGAGAGAATATGCAATACTTGTTTTTCTGAATCTGATTTATTTCAGTTAATGTGATCTTCTGTTTCATCTGTTTTCCTAAAAATGACATGATTTTGTTCCTGTATATAATTACACTTACCTGTGAATTTTATGTCTTCCCATGAATACTTCTTATGCATCAGTCTTCTTTCTGTTTGATGAACTCTCTATCCTGTCTTTCTTGTAGGAAGGGTCTAGTGGAGATATATTCTCTAAGCATTGGTTTTTCGGGGACTGTCTTTCTCTCATTCATTTTTAAAGGGTAGCTTTGATGGGTTTAGTAATTTCTAATGACAGTATTTTTTCCTTTAGTACCATGAAAACCTCATGCTATTCTTTCCTATCCCTTAAGTTTTCTGCTGAGAAGTTTGCTGTGAGGTAAATTGAAACCTTCAGTGTGTTACTTGTTTCTTTATTCTCACAGTTTTGAAAAGCTTCTATTTTATTATATCTTTGAGTGTGTGATTATAGGATGTTTTAGGTAGATTTTATTCGTTAAGTTTGATCTGTTTTTAGTGTTCTTGTACTTGGAGAATTCTCTAGGTTTAGGGAGTTTTCTATTATGATTTTATTTGGATAAACTTTCTAACACTTTGCTATTTTCCATTCGTTCTTGAACCCCAATGACTTAAATATATGTTCTTGCATTCCGTTCCAAATTTCTCATAAACTTTGTTTATGGCTTATCTTTATTTTTCTTTTCTTTTCCCCTTTTGTTAGAAGAAATTATGATTTCCAGAAAAATCTTGATGCTTTCTAGTATGAGATATGTCTTTTGCATTCGATACTTTGATTGCAGTATTCTTACTCTTATTTTTGCCTGTCATTTCAGAAATTCTCTTCAGGAGGCTTATTTTCTCTAAGTCTTTAGTCATTTTCAGTACTTCAGCCCTTGGTAGTACCCTAAGTACAGATTTGCCAATGGTCTCATAACCAATTCTTTCCTCCTTCTGTGCTTTTGTCTTGAAGATGAAGTGTGAAGTCCATGGAAACAGCAGTGGGGAATGAACCGAGTATAATTTATTGGAAAGAACAAAGAAAAGCTCTTGCTAAGAGAGAGGGGTTCTAAGGGAGAACACCGACAAAGCACCCACTTTCAGGGATTTATATACAGAGCTGTTTTGGTGGGTGCATGAAAATGAAACAATGAAATTATATAGTTGTTGTCTTCAGCTAGGCTTCTGATGTCAGAAGGAGCACACTTCCCTCACATCCCAGCTTCCCAGGGCATATATCAGCTCACCCAAACCATTACCCTTTGAAACAATGCGTTGCCATTTTTAGCTAGGCATTTTACCTTAGGAGAACAGACTTTCCCTGCTCCGCTGACCTCTAGTTTCCCATGGCACACTTCGGTGAGCCTCTTCCTCCTTGTGCTCTAATTTCCCAGGGCTTATCTTAATTCTCTGAGGTCTCTTTGCTAGCTGTCTATTGTTTGTATATCTCCTGGTCTCTCTAAAGTCTGTTGCTGTTTTGTCACTACATCATTACCATGGGGTGATCCAAGCACAAACCCTAGGTTTGTCTCAAATTCTCAGTAAAATGCTCATCATGAATTAGAAGTGCACCAAAAAAACCCAGTATCTGTCCCTGCAATGCTTTCCCTGGAAATGCAGTAAACTCAGATGCTTCATCCAGTCACCAGCCTTTGGTCAAGTCCGGTTGAGATTTGGCCCAGAGCTGGGTGGATCATTGTGGAGAGGCCAGTCTCTAGCTCCTATATCATACCATTGGTCACCAGCAACATAACTAGCAATAAGTGATGCTGGATGCAATGAAAGACCAATAGTCTAGTTCTGTATGAGTGTGTTTAGTACTGGTGCTGCTCCAGTGGAAGAAAATATGGATAGGAGCTAATAGCTGCTCACTGTTAATTTTCACCAACTGACTCTGAGTTCTGAGGCCTGTCATCTTCTGTTATGACTTGGTACTTCTGTGTCCTCCACAGGCTTATACATTAAAGTCTTGGTCCTTTGCTATTGGAAGCAGTTGGAACCCTTAACATGTGGGGCCTAGTGGAAGGAAGTTATGTCACTGAGTGTGCGGCCTTAAAGGGTCTCTCTGTCTTTCTCTCTCTCCTTCCCCTCGCTCTTCTCTGCCTCCTTCTCTCCCTCTCTCTCTCTCAATTCCTTTTACTTCCTGGTCACTAGGAGGTGAATAGCTTTACTCCAAATCTTACTATTTGCCATCATGCTATCTTTCCACAGACTCAAAGCAACTGGATTAACAAAACCATAAACTCAAACATCTGAAGCCATGAGCCAAAATACACCTTTTTCCTTTATGTTAATTATTATAGGCTTTTTGGTCACAGCAATGGAAAGCTGACTAACACATCTGCGTACTACTCGGTCTTATTTACAGTGAATATAGACTTGCTCCATCCTATGCTGCCTGACATTGAGATGGTGTTGGTGAAGTTAACTACTTGGCCAGCAAATATGGTATTAATCTGGTCTGCGTGAGTCTCACACCCACAGGACCCTCTGTGGCCTCAGGGTCCAGGTCCACCCAAGCACATACCACAGCTGGTGGTGATACAGGCAGACTCAAGTCTGTCCCACCGGCTCACAGTTCTCTGCCTGCTGCCATCGTAGGTCTAGAGGTTTTTCTGTTAGCTGCACCGTTAAGATGGGAGTGCTGCACATCCTTGTAGTATGAGTGGTAAATATAAACCTTTGGCTGCCAAGGCTAACATTAAATGGGGTTGTACTTCAGTCCTAAAGTCCAGGGATCTTCATAGTCTTGAATGTGGGTGCTCCAGACCAAAGCCAAAGCTGGCAATGATGAACTCTGGAACATGGATCTGTCTCACCAGTGTATGAGTCTGGTCATTCTATGAGACTTGACCTGAATATAGGTGCCTTTGTTTTTACTTGATGCTGAATCTCACCATAGTAGGCACAGCAATGGACTGAAAGGCAATGTCTTGTGTTTGATTTCATATCCTGCTCCCCGTGGGTGGAACCTTGTCCTTTACTCTGCTGGGGAGGGAATGATAGAGGCAATCAACCACATGTCTAATGTAACCCCATTGTTTCTCTCTGTGGTTATTTGCCAGAGGGGTACGGATTATGGAGCTTTTTCAGCACTTAATTTTACTGTTGTAGACCTGATGCTTGGTTTCCAATAAAATGTATGAACTTAAATCCTTCTTCATCCCCCCACCCCTGCAAAATATGTCACTCTCCAAACTGCTTAGACATGCTAGAAGGGGAGGCACAGTTAACGTTTCATTTTTGCTTTCTTCAATGAGTCTCATTATTTTACTGAAAGCAGACACTATGCTGCCTCGCATGGCTTCCTTAGCATTTATGAAAATTGTGCTTTCTAAATAAATGCTCAAATTGTTACGTCTACAGGGAGATACTTGGGAAGATCTTATCAGACACCATTTTGACCTGTTCTGTTTTCATAATCTTGCTTTTTATGTGTTGAATCTTTGGGCTTCAATGGTGAGGAATAAAAGGTATTTTTTGATACTTTAAAGTAATTTTGTATCCAAGTACCTACTTATCAAAATTAATCCAAATATTTTCTATTTTACTTGAAAATTTTAACAGGTACAAGGCAGTATTAACAGGTAGTGTTTATGTTGCAAAACTAATGTCAATATTTTGTAGATTTTTCTAATTCTAATATTTGTATTAAATTTATTTCCATTTCAAAAAAAGTCTACTCACATAGTATAATTTAGCTATAAAAGTAAATATATGTAATATTAGAAATGCTTAATTACTTTTTAAAGCCTGAAGTTTATTTCACATCTTAATTTAGTAAAACCTGTTTAAAATTTACTACTTGACAATTCAATACATGCAACTTGAATTAAAGCATATACACTTTGTAGATGAAATAGAGCTTTACTGCATATTAATATTCAGATCATATTACATGAATATAAATTGATAAAGAACATAGAAAATGTTTTCTGTGTGTCTTAATACTTTCACAAATGAAGAGTTAATATATCGGAGAAAGAAATATATTCCACATTTGTAAGAGGACTTCGGGAAAAAAATTACAGAGCACCAATGAGGGAATCCCTACAAAACGTGTAAACCACTATATTAAAAAAGATGATGCTAATGGTTAGTATTTGCATATGATTATATATATATATATATATATATATGAAATAAAATTATTGTCTTGTTTTTGATTCTTTGTTTTATCTAAGCTCTAGGGAACTGCTCAGTTATAGTATTCTTTATTCATTTTCTTCCCATTTAAAATTGCTTTTCTTGGCAAACATTTCAGTAAGCTTTTTATGCATGAGAAAACCAAGTGTATTTGAAATTGATAAAGATTGTGAAGAGCTATATACTAGCTACACAGAATTTCTGTAAATATATTTTATGCAAATCTTATCACCCAAATGTCAGAATCACTCCAGTGAGTATGCTGTTCACAAGACATTCTCACTTTAAGAAGATAAAGTAAAATTTATTTGTTCTGGGTATTTTCTGATAAAGCAACTACCTCATGTAGTCTATGTTTAAATAAGGGTGGGTGGTACACATTGATAACGGTACTGTTAGGATAGGAAGAGGAAATGCTACTATATATCCATTTCTCAATGAAATACACAATTGTTCCTTGAAAATGTTCATAAACTTCTTTTCAGAGGCAATTTCTTCAGTTCTTATTTTTTTGTTGGTACATGTTTGCAGTACATGATAGCTGCATTGGTCTTGAGGAGGGGTACGTGTTTACGGTGCATCTTAATCCTTTTTTTCATCCCTTTGCTCACTCCATCCCTCCCTTCATCTCTTTGCCCTTTTTTCATTGACAACAGGGCTCTTCATATTATTATCCTTTTTCCTATTATCTGTCTTTTATTTTGCTTTTTATATTTTAGATTTATCATATGAGAGAAACTATGCAATATTTAAACTTCTGTGTCTGATTTATTTCACTTAACATTATGGTCCCAAGGTACAATGCATTCTTTTTCCTACAAATGACTCAAGTTTAACATTCTTTATGGCAGAGTAGTACTCCATTACGTATAAATACCATATTTTCTTTATCCATTTATCTGCTGATGGACATACAGGCTGCTTCCAAGATTTAGGTATTATGATTGAGCTGCTATAAACATTGATATGTGTGTATCCCTGTAATACTATGCTTTTTACTCTTTCAGGAAGATAATCTAGAATGGAAATAGTTGGATTGAATGGGATTTCTAGATTTAGTTTTGGAGGAATCTCCATACTAATTTCCATAAAAGTTTTACTAGTTTACATTCCCACCAATAATATAGAAGAATACATTTTTCCCCACATCCTCACCAGCATTTGGTACTATTTGATTTTGTGATGATTATTTGATTTCCATTCTTTCTGGAGTGAGATAGAATCTCAGTGTTTTAATTTGCATTTGTCTAATGGCCAGAGATGTTGAACAATTTTCATGTATCTATTGGTCATTCATACTTATTCTGAGAAGTGTCTACTCATTTCACTTGCCCATTTTTTGACTGAGTCTTTTATTTTAGGGGGTCTAGTTTTTTGAATATTTTTTTATTCTATATATTATTCCTCTGAGGAATAGCTGGCAATTTTTTCCTCATTCTGTAGGCTGTCTCTTCACTCTGTTGGTTGTTTCTGTTGCTGTATTTCATGATACAGATTTTAGATACTGTAACTCAAAGATGTTCCGTGGGGTGTGTGTGTGTGTGTGTGTGTGTGTGTGTATACAAGAGTATATTTCTTCTGTTGGTTCTCTTTCTGTGGAAAACCTTGGCCAAGTGAATCCTTGCATTTTATTTATGTTAGTAATTTCTAACTTTATTACATAGAAGAAAGATGTTTAAAGTATTTTGATCTCATGTAAAACAAATATATTCTTTTGTTATTAAACATACAATCAGTATTTATAATTATGTCATGGGCACTGGAGACAGAATATTTTCTTTATCAGGATATAGCATTCAAAATATAACATGCAGCATACCTAACTGATTGCTATTTAAGATTTCCTTTTTTACTTTTTCTTTTTTCAGCTCATCAGCCTTATAAGTATGTACTAGGTACTCCTATTATTATTGTGTTCTCTCTCAACATGCCCTTGATCATGTATAGTGTTTCATAGTGGGTTTTGCTATATTTTGGTGCATAAAAATAAACCTCCCATATTTGCTTTGAATTGCAGTTTTTGTTAATCAATATTATCTTTTTGTAGCATTTCTATTTCTTTGGAAATTGACTAGTGATCTAAGATCTCTATATGTTCTCTCTGCCTTTCTGTTTTTCTTTCCTTGTGCCTTGCTCCTTCCTAAAGCTTTAACTTTTCTGAATCATTTTGATTTATGTTGCTCGGGTTTGTGTTTTGTTGGTTTTTTAAATGTTCGTTTTGAGGCAGCATCTCTCTATAGATTCCAGAGTGGGTTTATGCATTTATATAGCTAAGGCAGTACCTTGAACTCACAGTCCTTCTGTCTCAACATCCCAAGTACTGAAATTACAGATATGCACCACCAGGCTCAGTTTATATCTTTATTTTATGCAATATTTAGTTGAAACTTCTTTCTGTGCCAAGTTAAAAATTATTGTCTTATTATATCACTAATCACATATATATTTATACAACTGATATGATTAGTCATAATTCTGTTTTATTGCATATTTTATGATATATGCTATGACTCTTTCTTTATGAGATAGTGTTATGTGTGTTTATTAGGAATAATTTTTCATAATGTTTATTTGGGAACTTGTGACATAGTAGATAAAATTATAATAGTCTTACTCATTATTAATAAAATATTTTATAGTTATTTTCAAGAAAATGGCCTAATTACTCATTAGTGCTTACACATACAATTAAGACCACTGAAATTGTGTAATATAGATAATACTTAAGAACATTATCTGTCAGTGCATATAACAGTGTACATAGACATTGTAAAACATTATTTGGATATAACATCAATTTATTATAAATATGTATTAAGGTATTAAAAACAGATGTTTTATGTTTATATCAGGCTTTCTTATAACAGAGCTTAAATATTTGTGTTATATGTTAATTCTCAGTTATTGAAATTTTCTAAACTCAGTGAAGCATATAATGTAAAAAGTTGTTTTAAAGTTGAAGATATTCCTAATATTTAAGAAAATCATTTCTTTAATGATAGAAATCAACAAGATTGTGGAATAAAACTTTAGTTCTGATTTTCTGGCAGAAACATCAGTTCAAATAATTATCTGAACAAGAAAACACCTTCACAAGAGCCAAATATACCAAGTGAGAAATTATAGCACCCAGACATATCATATATAGGAGAAAAAATAAAGTACTAAGACTGGGAACAATATTTTAAACCCAATACTTTAATTGCCTATGCTTCATCAACTTCTGGCAGCATAACATCTGCTTTGGAGAAAGATGGAGAATTGAAATTTGGACTTGCTACAGACCTCCAAATCAAGCCTATACTAGGATAAAACAGCACTGGGCAGGCCTTTGTCACCCAGAGTCCAGGCTGCTAACAGTGGGCTGTGCCTTCAAGCCAGCTTTCTCTCTAAGCTAGATTCCACAACTCCAGACTTCATGACAACACAGCTGACTTGCATTCTGAGCCACTCTACCAGTAGGCCAACCTCAGTGGCCCCAGTTTCAAGACTGTCCTCAGTGCCAGGGCAGACTCAGAAAGCTTAGGCTCTAACTGTCTCCAACAGTTAGTGGAGCCCAACCTGAGTGGCATCAGGCATCAGTCCACTCCCGAACTAGGCTTGCCCTCATTGCTGCCGGCTTCATGCCTGTCCCAGCACCAGGCTTGTTCCCATAACCCTACTTTTCACATTTGAAATGATTAATCCTCCTTCCCAGGTGGACCATGTGAATACAAGATCCAAACCTAGCCAGAATCAGATCAGCCTCTGTGGCCTCAAACTCCTAAATGGTCCCTGTATGTAGCCTAAGGCTCCAGAGGACCCAAGGTCTAGACCTATACCGGTAGATCCCAGTGCCAGGTTGTGCTGTTCAGAGGCTACAGATATGGTGATGGCACTGTGACTCAAATCTCATCACAGTGTTCTCAGTAGGCCTGTCACAGTCATAGGCCAGTGCCTAGGGACTCAGACTTCAAGCTTAACTCTATAGTTCTAAGGTGCAGGCCCACCCTCATGGGTTCAGTGTCCAGGTCCTTCCCTGCAGACCTTGTCAAAAAGTCCATCCCAGTGGATCTCAACTTTAGACCCAACTCCATGGACCCAGGCCTCCGAGGATGACAACCTACTGAACAAATCATCACTGACCTATCTGTGGACTCCGACAATAATTTCCCACTTCTTGCAAATCACACCAGATGGCTGACCCAAGATGTCTGAATGAACAGAATGATAAATGGATTTTTCATACAAAGTCAATCTGCAAAGATTAATGAGACTTTATTTCTTCAAATGTATAGAATTTACTATAAAGCGAGAAGTAAGACTTGACACATAGCACCACCAAAGAAAACAGTAATTTCACCTAGCTTACAAAGAAATAGAGACATATGATATGGCTTGTATCTAGATGTCCCCCCAAAGCCTCATGCGGTGACAGGTGAGACTGTTCAGAGATGGCTGGATCTAGGGTGTGTGATACTGGGGTCAAGGATGAGACAGTGGGATTGTTTCATGGTGCAGTGCTATAATTAAGGTTGTTCAGGTAGCCTGAGTAAGATATAAGAGACAGGAAGAAAGTTGCTGTTGATGTTCTTTTTTTTTTTTTTTCTTTTTTTGTGGGTATCAGGGTGTTGACCTCAGGACCTCGCGCGCCAGCAGGCACCCATGCCACTGAGCAATATCACCGGCCCCTTTTTCGTATGTGGGTTCCGGGAGTCGAACTCGGGCCCTCGTGCTTGCAAGGCAGGTGCTTAAGCCGCTGAGCCATCTCACTGGCCCAGCTGTTGATGTTCATTGCTTGTTGGTTGTTGCTTGTAGCCTGCTCCTTGCTGCCTTCTGCCTGTCTGCTCTGCGATGCCCCTCTCCATGCCACCCTGCCTTGGAGGCAGCCAATTATGAACTAAAATCTCCACAACCTGTGAGCTAAATAAGCCTTTCCTCTTTTGACTTTGAGTGTCAGGTATTTTATTTTGGCAATGAGAAAAGTAACTAAAACAAAATTTGGTACTAGAAGTGGGGTCATTGCTGTGACTGTACCTGACCATGTGGGCAGGAGCCTTTGGAACTGGCTTGTGGAGAGAGTTTTAAAAAGTTTGGGGGCTGGTGAGATAGCTCAGCAGCATAAGCACCTGCCTGGCAAGAGTGAGGTCCTGAAGTCGACTCCCGGTATCCACATTAAAAAAAAAAAAAAAAGGTTGGAGATGGTGGCTGGAAAAGCAACCCTGGAATGCCTTAAGCTGTACATGATGGGAGATTCTGGTCAGAGCTCAGAATACCAAAATGCTGATAGAAATGCTGTTGGTAAAATCCAGGCTCAGGGGGTTTCTGCTGGGAAGAAGGACTGCATTGGCTGTTGGATTCCAGGAAATCTCTATCATGCCTTGGCAGTAAGCTTGGTTGCATTTTAATAATTTAAAGTTTGTTATATTGTCTGCTCACATACATTGCTGCTAAGAACCTCATCGTCAATCTTACTCCTGTTTCTGTTGTTGTAACATTTTTTTTCTCCATCTGTTTTAAGATCTTTCTCTTCATTACTCTTGATGTTTCTAGGTGTACTGCCAAAGATGGAACAGAAAAGACATTGGTTGCTGAAAAGACTAGCAAGAAAAGCCAAGTATTTTAGAACAGGGCAATGGAAAAGATGGCCTAAGGATATGAGAAGAACTAGCAGGACTCCACCCTTTGCAGCCTAAAAATTGCAAAAGTGAAAGACTTTGCTTTGAAAAGAGGGCCTCAAAACACCACGTTCCAGTATGGTGGTGGGGTCAAGGATGTGATGTGGGATTGATTCATGGTGTGATGCTAGGATTATGGCTGTGAGTGGTACCTGCAGTAAGTGTTGGTAGACTGGGTAAAATATGAGACAGGGAGAGAGTTGTTGTTGTTGCTTGTTGCCTGTGTTTGCTGCCTGCTGCTTTCTGTCTTCTGCCTGCTTGCTCTGCAATGACCCTCTGCCATGCCTCCCTATCTTGGAGCCAGCCAACTATGAACTAAAATCCTTACAAGCTGTGAGCTACAATGAATCTTTCGTCCTTTAACTTTGGGTGTTGGGTATTTTGTTTCAGCATCAAGAAAATAACCAAGACAACATACAAAGAAAAGAAGTATTCAAAATAATTATTTAAAGAACTTCAAGAATATGTGAAGTCACTGAGTGAAATCAAGACAAACCTAAATCCTAAAAATTAGAAAATTAGAAGACATTGCAATTATTAAAAAATTCTGGAGCTGAAAAAATATAATGATTAGAATGAAAAGTTCAATAGAGTACTTCAATAGCAGATTTGATAGAGCGAAAGGAGGAATTTATAAACCCAGTTAATGGTTATTTACAAATATAGAAACAGAAGGAAAAGTACAAAGAATAAAGAAGGATGTAGAAAATTTAAGGAATGTATTGGACAACATCCAAAAGCAAATATCTGAGTTATAAGAGTTTATAAAGGAGAAGATAAAACAAAAGATAGAAAGCTTATTTAAGAAATAATGTAAGAAAATTTTACATATATGTGTAAAGATATAAAACTCTCAATAAAGAAGGAGCAAAATTGCCAATCAAATTTAATTCAAACAAGACTACACAAAGATATACTAAAACACAACTTTAAAAATGAAGGACAAGGGCCGGTGAGATAGTTCAGCGGCATAAGCGCCTGCCTGGCAAGTGCGAGGTCCTGAGTTCGACTCCCGGAACCCACATACGAAAAAAGGGCCGGTGATATCGCTCAGCGGCACGGGCGCCTACTGGCGTGTGAGGTCCTGAGGTAGACCCCCGGTACCCACAAAAAAAAAAAAAAAAAAATGAAGGACAAAGAAATGATTCTGAAGACAACAAAAGAAAGACAACACAGAAGTGAATTTCAGGAAAGCTAGCAGCATACTTCTCAGCAGAGCCGTCACAGAAGAGAAGAAAGAAATATGATAAAAATAATTTAATAAAAATAATTTGCTTAGCAAATCCGTCAGCAGATAAGCTCAAAACCTGATTGTTTCACTCCTGAATTCTAGCAAATATTCAAAGAAGAATTAATGACAATGATTCCTTAACTTTTCCAAAGATAAAGAAGAAATACTATAAAACTCATTTGATGGAGCCAGTATTACCCTGATGCCAAAGCTAGACAATGATGCAAGAAAGAAAAATTAGTCACCAAAATGTGTGAAGAACATACAGGTAAAAATCCGAAAGAAAACATTAGCAAAATAAATTCAACAGTACATTGACAGGATCACTCAGCATGATCAAGCGGGATATTTTACAAGGCGGCAAGGATTGTCCAACATACATACATAAACGAATAAATGAAATGCATCACATTGACAGAATGAGCCTCTCAATGAACATAGGAAAAGTGATTGTAAAACTTCAACATCTTTTTATTAGAAAAACTCTGGAAACATTAAATACTTCAGTGTATCTCAATAAACCCCACAGCTAACTTTGTATTCTAAGAGGAAAACTTAAAAGCTTTTCTTGTAAAATCAGGAGCAGAACAAGTGTGCACACTCTCACTAGTTTTTTCAATATAGTGCTAAAATTCTAAAACTAATTATACAGGAAAAAGCAATAAAAATCATGTAAATTGAAAATAAAGAGGTCAACTATCCCCTGTTGCAGACAACATAATCTTTTATTTAGAAAATTACAGAAACTCATAAAAATTATTAGAATAAATAAACTCATAATGTTAAAGGATATAAAAATAACTGTTATTCTATTTACTAAAAATAAGTTATCAAAAATAGAATTCTAGAAAACAATTCCTTTACACTAAATAGGAAAAATAAAGTAAGTAGGAATATAATTAACCAAGGAAGTGAAAGACCAACAAATCAGAAACTTTAAACCATGCAAGAAAGATAGAAGATACACATATATAGAATAATATCCAATATTCATGGATTAGAAAACTTGATATTCTTCAAATGTCCACACTACTGAAAATACTATACAAATTCAATGCAATTCCTATAAAAATTCATATGACATTTTTCACAGAAATAGTAAAATATCATAAAATTCATATGGAAAAAAAGACCAACATAGCCAAAATAATCTTGATCAAAAGAAAAAGAAAAAGCTAGTGGCATCATACTGTCTGATTTAAAAATATATCAAAAAGCTCTGGTAATCAAGCAAAAAGAGCAGTGCTCCAACTTCTAAATATACGACAGAGCCACAGCACCATAAAAGCAGCTTGGTACTTGATTAAAAACAGACATGTAAACTAATGGTCTAGAATAAGGACAGAGAAAATAACTAATGCAGCTACAGTCATTTTTCAAAACGTCCAAAAACAAACATTGGAGAAAAGAGAGACTCTTTAACAAATCGTATTGGGAAAAGAGGCTAGCAATTTGCAAAAATTTTTAAAAAATACATTCAGTACCTATCATTTCCCCTGTACAAAAATAAGCTCAGATTAGGTAAAACAACTAAATATTAGGCATAAAACTTTGAAATTGCTAGAAGAAACATAGAGGAGGCACGTAGAAATTTAGGCCAAAACAATGCCTTTCTGAATAGGACTCCAATAATTCGGGAAATACAGGGAAAAATTGAAAAATGTGATTGCATGTTTTGAAAAGTACTGAGCATGATACTGGCATAAAAGCAGACACATAATCAAATGGAAGAGAATGGGAATCCCAGTAATCAATTATTTTTATCTGATTTTCAATACAGTTGCTAAGAACTTTCTGTTACACTTTAGATGGAAAATGTCCCCCAGAATTCTCACGTGGGTAGGAGGTGATGGGATAATAGGTATGCTGTACTCAGCAGTGGATTTATATACATTTGTGAGATCAGTAGCTGTATATACTGTTAGGAGGTCACTGGGGCATGAGCTGGGAAGGTATATACTTGTCCCCAGCTCCTCTCTTCTCTCTCTTTTTTCTAGCTGAAATGGGATGTGTACAAGTCCTTCACCCATGCTCTACTAACATGCAGTTTCTGCCTCGGAACAAGCTAATTGATGTTTGGACCAGCAATTCCTACAAATGCAGCCTGATCCACAATAGCCAAGAAATGGAGACAACATAAGTGTCCATTAACTGATGAATGGATAAAGAAAATACGATTCCTGGATAAAATAAAATACTTGCCAGCCTTTGAAATACAAATAAATCTTTTTTATTTGTGGCAATATGAGTAAATCTAGTAGACATTCTTTATGTAAAATAATGCATATAGAAAACAGTTCTCCACGATCACATTTACATGTGGAATCTAAAAAGGTAACTCAGAAGCAGAGAATGGAATCTTGCTTGTCAGGACTTAGTGCTAGGGGTGTGGTTTTTAACATTGTACATGTCCAAAGTCTTACCAGAGTTTGAACCAATGTCTGAATACAGCAGCCAACATCTGTGTCCCAGTATGTGATTTTTAAACAGCTTAAAAAGGTCTAAAAGAAATTGAATGAGTTTAATATTACTTTTCTATAATCCCTCATAATTTGAATTCTGTAATAGGCAATTTAATTGCTATAAGTTAATAAATTTGTTTATTAAAGGGGACTCATTTTATTTTGTAATTAGTCTCAGAGCAAATGATTAAGTAACAGCTTAAGATCTTCCATAAACTGAAAAAAGTATTTGCAGTTAAACCTAATATTTGTTATTAAAATGACTATCAGTTTTGCCTTAACTTCCTTAAAAATGACTGTATATTAGTAAATTTATTTCTTAATTTAAAAAGAAAATAACTGTAAATAGCGTGAGGCAACATTTCATTTATTAAAATCTTGACTTCACACAGTCTTTCAATAACAATTATGAAAAACCTTAAGATAGCATTTCCCTTTCAATATTATATTATAATAAAATCAGTCATAACTTATGATAAAGCATTTATATCTTTCAATGTAACATTGTTTCTGTTTTTGGATGAACATTAATATTAAATAAGAACATAGTTCATACCATATCAGGTTATCATTTCATTACTTCATATCCAGCATCAAACTAAAATTAGGGTATTTTTTAAAATTAAATTTTAATATTTTATTTATAATATTTTATCATAGTTTATAATACTATATGCTGCTTCATTTTTTAAATTTATTTGTTTTTGAATTGGAAGATAATATTGTATGCACTTACTATGTACAACATGTTATTTTAATTACATACACATGGTGGATTGGTTAAATTTAGGTAATTAACATACTTATCAGGGTACACAGTTACTGCTTTTTTTTTGATGAGAACATTGTATATCCATTCTCTTAGTGTCTAAACAATAATACATTGTTTACTTCAGTGACTATATTATACATCTCCTGAACTTAATTCTGTCTAGTTGGAATTTTATATCCTTTGACCAACATCTCTGTAACTAACCCACACTCTACAAAACCTACAGTCTTTGGTAATCACCAATACCCTCTTTACTTCTCTACATTCATCAAACAATATGCTGTTTTTCTTTTTGTGCCTTATTATTTCACTTAACATAGTGTCCTCCAAGATCATCTCTATTGTCTCAAATGACAGAATTTCCTGCCACTTATGACTAATTGGTACTCCACTGTGTACATGTACCACATTTTCTGTGTCCGTTCATCTAATGATAGGTACTTAGAATGATTCCATATAGGCTACTGTGAACAATGCTTCAATGAACATTGGAAGGAAGATATTTCTTCAGTATACTGATTTCATTTTGTGTTGCAGATGCACCTAGTAATTGGCTTGCTGTGTGGGAAGGTAGTTTTGATTTTAATCATTTTAGGAATCTGCATAATTTACTCATAATGTCCATCTTTATTTACTACTTTACATCCCCAATAACAATCTGTAAAGATCCTTTTTCCCCGTATCCTCTCCAAAACTTATCTTTTACTTTTTTTCTGGTACAGAGGATAGAGCACAGGATTTCTTGCACTGAACGATTTGTAATTCTGAGACAGAGACTCACTAAATAGCCCAGAGCGGGTTTAAACTTGTGATCCTCATTCCTGAGCCTCCCAGAATGCAAGTGGATTATAGGCATGTGCTACAATCCCTAGTCTATCTTCCACCTTTTTGAAAATAGGCCTTTTAACAGGTTTGGGAATATACTTCAATTTGGCTTTAATTTGCATTTCTCTGATGAGTGATTTTGTTCATTTTTCATATATCTGTTTGTCATTTTTATGTCTTCTTTACATAAATGTCTATTCAGATTATTTGCCCCCATCTCTTTTAAAATCAGGCTATTTGTTTTACAGTTATTCGGTTCTCTTGTTTATACATCTTGCACAATAACTACTTCCCAGATGTATTGTTGCAAATATTATCTTCTATTCAGTAAGTTGTCTCTTCCTTCTGCTATTTCTTTTCTTGGGAAGAAGTTTTTTAATTCGATGTAATCCCATCTGTCTATTTTTGTTTTTGTTATCTGTGCTGCTGCCTCCATATCCCAAAGTCAATGCATGGGGTTACATTTTAAAGGATCTTAATTATGAACAATTTATAAATTTCTACTTCAATCTACTTGCAATCCATGCTTTAGCTAGTTACAGTTCCCCTGTTTTGTAGACAGAGAGTTTTTCTGCAGATTACACTATAAAATTCAGTGAACAAACCAGCACACATCCAAAGGTACGCAAGTAACATTCAAAACAGGAATACAAGCTAAGAATCAATCAAATTTATGTTAATTTGGCACCAAACTGCATTTCTCTTGCTTCTATTTTAATTACCAACAAAATAAAATTAAAAGGAAAAGAAATAACATGATATAACTAATTTGAGAAACAGTAAATTTTGAAATCAGGATTATTAAGCATTTTTGATAACATTTATAGATATGAAATTATTGTTTTAGGAAATAGCTTGAAAACTAATGAACTCATCCATCTAATCTTATAGTTGAGGAAAATAAAATTCAAAGACCTCAGTGATTTATAAAAATAAGGGTTGGTAATGAAACTTGAACATTTAGTCAAGTAATCCTTTAACTAATATGAGACAGTTTCAATTTTTATATTTACCTCATTATTATATATTTATCATGCCCTTTGTATACATAAAAATGATTACTAAGTGTTGGAAATCTAAAAGAGAGAAGATTAAAATGTTCCTATAAGCATGTAACTCAGATTTTATGAAGTAATTAGTACATTTTTCTCATACAAATGATGATGGTTTCAGTACAAAACAAATGAGTTCAATGAATAATAGAGATTTATGTATTTCACATTGCTATCAATGATGCCCTAGTCATATACTTACTTCTCAATGTATCTCACAGTCTTTGAAGGAAGATTTATAGTACTGAAGTTGGTGAAGTTTTTGACAGGTATAATACCATCATGATAAAACAAGTACATTAGTTCATAATCAAGTCTGATGAATGATACCTCACACTTACATTGTTTAGGTGCTAATTATGATGACCCAACAAAGGACCCAGATACAGTCCATTTACCAAAATTCTGAGTATGTGGAAAATGATAAATGTCTATAATGGTGTTCTATTTCTGTCCACATGAATTTGGAATCAATGAATCCCACTTCTCCTATGACAGTACATCATATGATTGGGCAAAACATTTCAAAGATTAATAGGCTGTCAGAGAAAGCTCACACTGATAAGAATGATCTGTAAAATTATATAGCCCTATGTTTGAAAGTATTTTATTCAAAAATGTGGAGAACTGCAGAAGAGGCATATAATATTTTAAATGAATATAGGAAGTGTCAATATTTCATTCAAAATGTTCATGAAGAATGACAGTGGAAAGTTAAAATAGAACTCTAGATTCAAGTAACATTTTAAAGATTGCAAGTCTTGAGTAGCAGTTTGGAATCACCAACTGACAATCTGGCGTGAAGAATCAAAGGAGATCTTACGGAAAGTATGACAACCTTGTAGATAGATTAAATTAAAATCTATCAACATGTAGAAACGAAGGGAAAAGAAAAATTTTTCTTGACTCTAATGGAGGAAGCCTGCTGGTGACTTTCAAAAATTAAAAATGTTGATATAAGCAGAAAAGTCTTAGAAACTACTATAGGACCTTGACCCAGATTGCACTGAATTTGAGATTTGTCTACACTTTAGAATATTTCATAAGGATAATCAGTATAGAAATAATATTATCTTCATTCACCCCAGGTTTACATTAAGAAATAGAGGTTTTCTGAATATTGCTTTGGCTCATACTTTAATGGCTATTTAGAAATAAAATAAAAGCATAATAAGTAATGGACTAAGAAATGAGTTCAACATTCTCTGTATTCATGAATTGTAAAAGAAATGCATGAGATAGCACAAAGTTAAAGAAAACAACCTTGTTACTTATCCTCTAAAATGTCCTCATAAATTTTTTGCTCTTCACTCTTTTTAAAAAATGATTATTGCATAATGGATATTGATTTAGAGCCAGTCACAATTTAAAATACAATAGTGAAAAAATGTTTAAATGGCACATACTAAATTTTATACTTTTCCTGAAATTGTCTCCTAAGGAAATATGCTTATTTTATGTATACAAAGAAGGTAAAATAATGATTTAAATTAATATTTAAAACAATATTCACATAGTATGTGTGTATACCATGAATAACAAAACCTATATTTGTGACTGGCAGCTAGAACTTATTTTCAAATATAAGGGGCAAATACATGCACACATTTGTACAGAAAAAAACTAAAATGATAGATAGATGATAGATGATAGATAAATGATGGAAGCATATATGCATAGATGTATAGATTCACAGATACATAGATAGGTAGAGCTAGGTAGTCACATTCATGAAGAAGCAATAGGTTAAACTATCCCTAACCTGTTTTAAGGAAAATAGAATATGCTTACAAAGAAAATGAAGAAGAAAAATGTTTTAGAATTGATGACATAAACTGAAAATTGAAGAAACAAATGAGTTTGCAATTTGAATGTGTCTACATTACATCAAAGAAATAATGTGAGGGAAAATAATTGAATTGTGATTCAGATTATCAAAGAGTGTGTTATACAATAGTAATCAACTAACCAAAAGTAAGTCTTAATACAGGATAGTTCTCTGTCCAACTTCCTCCTGTTCAGAGCATCTTTTCAGAGGGGTCTTTGTTGCCTGAACACAAACCAGCCTCCTTCACTAGAGGTACTCTACCTAGTGGGGTTTTTCTCTTCATTTAGTCACTACAAATTATAGCATACTTTTGCTTTTCTCAAATTCTTTAATACTCATTATCCAGTTGTCACCATGTTTTATAAACTAATTGATTTTTACCCCAAACCTTGACTATCTTAACAACATGAATACTCTATTATAAATTTAAAAATTTCTGCAAAATTCCACATCTGGGGCCGGTGAGATGGCTCAGCGGCGTAAGCGCCTGCCTGGCAAGCGCAAGGGCCCGAGTTCGACTCCCGGAACCCACATACGAAAAAGGGGCCGGTGATATTGCTCAGCGGCACGGGCGCCTGCTGGTGCGCGAGGTCCTGAGGTCAACCCCCAGTACCCACAAAAAAAAAAAAAAAAAAAAAAATTCCACGTCTGTGGAATGGTGTCAATCACTGTTTCTGTTTCAGTTTTTCTTGATATATATTCAATACTGTATTGGTAAGACACATAAGAGGATAAAAATTTAATTTTCTTAATTTTATGGCCAGATATATTTAAACACTTGGCATCTTCTAGAGGTTTGGAAACCATAATACAGTGAATATTGTTTGGTTATGTGACTTCCATGGAGGTTTAGACAGCCCAAGCAGTTAACTGTGATTAAGTTTGCTATCATGCCAGGTGTGCTGGCAAATACCTCTAATCCCAGCACATGGGAGAACGAGGCAGAGGTTAGTAAGTTTGATGATAGCATAGGCTACCATGGGATCAGGGCCAGCCTGGAATACTGTGGGACACTGTATCAAACTAACAGATTTTTATTAAGATCTAATGAGTATTTATTGAGATAAAGACCATATAGGATCATGTTGATTTAGGTTGAGGTCCAAATTTTCACCAATAAAATAAAGATAGACAAATTTTTCTCAGCTTTTTTGATTTTTATGTTTTGTGTAAAACACTTTATATTAAACAGTACTTTATAGTTTACCAAGCTTAACAAATGGTTTTGTATTTGCTTGTCTTTGTAAATTTTTCTCCTCTAGCAAAAAACAACACCCTTATACACACACCTACACTAAATCATGAACAATATCCATTTTTTTTTTAAATTGAAAAGAATTCAAAGTTTACTTTCTCCTGAAGTCCATTTTGTGGGGCTTGGAAAAATTAATTATAATACCTTGTAGATAATATTATCACTAATTCTCATTCATTATATATTATTTGAACCAAAGTTTTGGTATCTCTTATTCAACATTCTCATATTAAAGAGATCCATTTTGGCAATTCAAGCATGTACATTAACATATATTTAATAGAATGTTGCAGTGATTGACTATTTACAGAAAGAATAAATCAATGTATTTACTAAATGGGATAAATAAATATTTTAGTATTTTCCCAATAAGCAAACTGTTCAGAAACTATAAACACTGATTTCTTGTCACATAAGCAGAAATTAGCAGAGGTGAATATCAAACTAAATATGTAGAAATGTAATTCAATCTTCCAATTAAATATGGTTAACTTTTAGTTTAATTTGTAACATTTCTAATTGCACAGATGGTTTTAAATAAGAAGTTAATACTGAAACAGCATAACAGATTTATTAGAAATTTAATGCTTTGTTTCTAAATCACTATACGTAAACATAAGCACTGAGCAAAGATTACAATTAATGCTGTTATTGTTGGATTTCCCATCTACACCTACATTTTTATTTTCCAGTGCAATAAACATATTGAACAACAGGAATAAAATGTATCCCAATGAAAGAATAGTGTATGTTAATACTAAGTTTTCCCTTCAGAATCTTAACTATAAACAATATTTCCATGTCACCTATTTGAAAATATAATAATAAAAATGAAATTATAGGTTAATATTAAATGAAATATGAGATATATTAGAATAATTTATTTTTTAGATAATACAAATTTCTTCAATAATATTTTCCAAGTATAAATTTCACTTTTCTAAAAGGTTGCTAAACCTAGAAGTTTGAATAATTATGTATCATAAAAATGAATAGAACAATTTAAAATGGACACATTGTAACTTTGATAAATTTTAATCCTGTTATTTTTGAGTGATACCTAAAGACCAAATTCCACATTGTTTTAAGCAATGTTCTTTATTTTGCTCAATGTGTATGAAAATGCAAATTAAGAAAAAAATGTTTTAATTTCTTGGTCCAAAAAATTATTATGTCAATTTATACACCTATGATCTCTATTTCAAAGTTATCTAAGGGTGAATACACAAAAAATATACACTTTTGAAAGATAAAAGAAACAAAATTTCAGTTCAAATCAAATTGATAATTATCAATTCATCCACTATAAATAAATATTTTAGAATTAAGTCATACAGAAAACTAAAAATATTTTATCTTAGATTATTTCTACATTTAATTTTAATAATTTAGTGAAGATAAGCTAATGTTTATCACATATTTTATGTGTGCGTACAATTTTATCCACATAAATCAATATAAATTTTTAAATTTGCAAGTAGCATAATCAGAGCTTCCAAATGAATAACCAGTTTATATACATGGATAATAAGTTTAATATTAAAAATATAAATTGTATTTATTTATTTCATTTTATTTTTTTCAAAAAATTAAAAGAATTGTTGTATAGCTACAAGAGACTGAGATGGGCCTGATCATTTTTTTTTGAGTCAGGGTCTCAGTATGTAGCTCAGGCTGGACTTGAACTCATGGGATCCTCCTGCCTCAGCTTCCTGAGTGCTGGGATTGCAGCAAATACAAATTTTATTTCTTTTATTTTATTATTTTTTTTGTGTGTGTTGGTACCGGGGGTCAAACTCAGGACCTCGTGCGCCAGCAGGTGCCCGGTGCCACTGAGCAATATCACCGGCCCTTTTTTTGTATGTGGGTTCTGGGAGTCGAACTCGGGCCCTCGTGCTTGCCAGGCAGGCGCTTACATTGCTGAGCCATCTCATCGGCCCTACAAATTTTAAATAGCAGCAAAATATAAATATTTGAATTCAAACGTACAGAAAATAATTTGGTATTCACATTTTTAGAGCAATAGTTGAAACTACATTAGTGGAAGACAGCCACAAAGGAGAAATTACATAGTGATTTCAGAATATATCTTAGGGATCTTCAAATTTATTTGGTATTAATGGAATGGTAAGCAGTTAGAAGAATTTAGTGTGGTCCAGTGTTATGCAACATAAAGTTAAGAAGAAACAATCTCTACAGAGGATATATGTGAACACTGTTAAATGATATAATAGTTCTTCACTGTCACTTTGATTGGCTTGCAAGACACCCAGGAGAATAGAAAACTATACTTGTGGATTTATCAGGACGGATCATGGGCGTGTGAGCTGGAGGACCGTGTTGGGTTCCTGGCCCGTGTTCTCTGACTCTCTTGCCCTCTCTGCCATGAAGTTAGCAACTTTCCATCACTATGCCATTCTGCCTTGATGTTTCTGCTTCAGAGCCAGCTGACCATGGACTGAAAACTCTAAATCCACAAGCCCTGCCTGAAAACTATTCCTCTTTTAATTTATATAGGCCAGGTATTTTGTCCCAGCTATGAAAGCTTGGGTAACTTTAATGGTATAAATATTATGAAGATAATCATTTGAATAAGCTCTTCATATGTGTCTTCTAGGAAAAGACAAAAAACATTAAATCTGTCTTCATATTTTAAAGATTAAAAGCACGATATATTAAAAGTCACATAATATTTTTATTTACTTAAAAAAATGTGGTAAGGTGTGAGCTCCAAAGGGTTTAGGCAGCCACACTCTTCACGGTCTTGCTTGCTGAAGACCTTTCTCTAGGTAGATCCACTAGTTTCCTTCAGTTTTTCTTCTCAGACGTCCCATGTTTCTAACATCTCTGATTTCCCGAGGTCTCTATGACACCTTTAGCTCTGTTCTCACTGCTTCACACACTGCCATCTCTATGGCTCATTTCCTGGCCTTCTAGGCTTTGCTCTAAAATCTGGGTAAAGCTTCCCTGACCCTACGATTCTTGCATTCTGCATACTGGTAAAACTAGCATCACAGGGATGTCAAAAAGGTGTGCTGCCAGATGGGGCAGCCCTGTCCCATGGATGCAGTGACCTCTGAGTGCTAAGATGGCTAGGCGCAGTGAATCGAACCCCAGGACATCAGTTTCCTAGGAGACACTTCTCAAGCACAGGTCTCAAATTCTCTTTCATTAACTTAAATGTTGACAAATTTTCATGCTTAAAACTGGAATGTGGGGGCTGGTGAGATGGCTCAGCAGCATAAGTGCCTGCCTGGAAAGAGTGAGGTCCTGAGTTTGACTCCTGGAACCCACATACGAAAAAAGGGCCGGTGATATCGGTCAAGCGGCACGGGCACCTGCTGGCATGCGAGGTCCTGAGGTCAACCCCCGGTATCTACAAAAAAAACCTGAAATATGTAGAGACTTCCTGATTTTTTTTTTTTTGTGTGGGTACTGGGAGTCGAACTCAGTACCTCACGCCTGCCAAGCAGGTGCTTATGCCACTGAGCTATCTCACCAGCCCCATTTTTTTTTTAAAGAGAAAGAAACAATAAAAACAATGATACAACATTTCAAAACAATATAGTAGGACAGTAACAATGTTTAATACATTGCATATTGTTATCTTCAGAATAATTGCTCATATTACAAGATATAGGCATGGAAAAATTGATCAATGATTATAGGCACAAACCTTGCTTTTCAATGAACTAATAGAAATTAGTTCTATAACTATCTTAAGTATATTGTATATACATTTGTTTATCAATTAATTAATTTATTTATTTATTTTTCCTTTTCCCTTCCTTCTTTTCTCCTTTCCCCATCCTAGTTTCTCTTTCCTTTTGAACAGTTTCTTTCCATTTCACAATATTTATTGTACATTTTGGATCTTATTTACTCTTTCAGCTTCTTACACTAGGGAGACAATACAATGTTTACATATGCAAGTCTGATTAATTTCACTTATGAGTATGGGCTCAAGTTGCATCCATTTCCCTATAAATGTCTCAAGTTTATAGTTGAATAATGCCCCATTGCATAAAAAAGCCACATCTTTTTTTATTCATTCCTTGGTTGATGGGCATTTGGGTTGTTTCCAATATTTAGCTATTACGCATTGTGCTGCTATAAACATGGGTGCACATATATCAATACTTGGGTTGAACAGGACCTCTAATCCTAGGTTTCTGAGGAATCTCCACACTGATTTCCACAGTGGTTGCACCAGTCAACACTCCCACCAACAGTGAAGAAGGGCCCCTTTTTCCCCACAGCCCCTCCAGCATTTGTTACTGATTGATTTCTTGATGATGGCCATTTTTACTGGAGTGAGATGGAGTCTCAGTGTTGTTTTAATTTGCATTTCTTGAATGACCAATGATGTTGAACATTTTTTCATATACTTATTTGCTATTTATATTTCTTCATCTGAGAAGTGCATATTCATTGCAGATGTCCATTTTTGGATTGAGTCTTTGAGGGGTCTGATTTTTTTCAATTTTTTACATGTTCTAGATATAAGTCCTTTGTCTGAGGGACTGTTGGCTAAAATATTTTCCCACTCTGTGGGTTGTCTTTTCACTCTGTTGGTGATTTTTTTTTGATGTGAAAAAGCTTTTTCAAAAGATAAGATCCCAGTTGTTGATTCTTTGAAGTATTTCAGTATCATAGCTGGATACAAAGTCAACACTCAAAAATCAATAGCATTCCTGTACACAAACAACAAACTCACTGAGAGAGAAATTAGGGAAAGCACACCCTTCACAATAACGTCCAAAAAAATGAAATACTTAGGAATCAATCTAACAAGGGAAGAAAAAGAGGTATACATTGAAAATTACAGTACTCTGTAAAAGGAGATTGAAGAGGCTATCAGAAAATGGAAAGATATCTCTTGCTCTTGGATAGGAAGAACCAACATAGTGAAAATGGCCATGCTACCAAAACTGTTGTACAGATTTAATGCAATCCAGATCAAAACACTATTAGCATACCTCACAGATCTAGAGAAAACATTCCTAAAATTTATTTGGAAACAGAAGAGACCTAGAATAGCAAAAGCTATTCTGGGCAACAAAGGCAAGGCAAGAAGCATCACAATCCCTGATTTGAAATTATACTACAAAGTTACTGTGATAAAATCAGCAAGGTACTGGCAAAAAAACAGACCTAAGGATCAATGGAACAGATTAGAAGATGCAGACACAACTCCAAACACACTCAGCCACCTTATCTTTGACAAAGAGGCTGAACATGTTCCCTGGAAGAAAGATAGACTCTTTAATATATGGTGCTGGAGAAACTGGCTCTCTACATGCCAAAGACTAAAATTGGACCCATGTCTATCACCATGCACTAAACTAAAGTCAAAATAGGTTAAAGATCTAAATATTAAAACAGAAGCACTAAATCTACTGGAAGAGAAAGTAGGTAGAAATCTTGAAGACACAGGGGTAGGCAGAGAGTTCATGAACAAAGCTGAAAGTGCACAGGAAATACTTCAGAGAATCAACAACTAATTTCTGAGATACCCTTAAGACTGCTTTCTTTCTGGCAGGGTACAAAATAACTTTTAGTGCCACTAATCTTTTCAGAACTCTTAACTCATTGTTCCAAATTTACATGTGTTCACTTTAGGGTCAAAATTTAAGTTTTTCAAATGTTTCTGCTGTGCTCTGTGCTCCCATTCTCACTATAAATCTTACTCTAAGCAGTCAGCAGAACCCTTGCCACATCTTGAATGTTGAGCTGCCTTGAAATTTTCTCCACCAGATTAGTCAATCCACAGACTTAATTTCAGTGTCCCACAGAGTCTCAGGGCAAAGGCATAACGTAGGCAAATGTTTTGCCAGAGTTTAAGAAACACAGCCTCTTGTCCAGCTGAGACATCCAGAGGCTGGCTTATACTGCCCTCATTCTAATCAACATTCTGCTCTTAGAGCCAACCAGAGTCACTCATAATATTCTACTTATAGCATCCTGAGCCTTCTCTGGCCTATATCTCAAAGCTCTCCAAGCTTCTCCATTAAAAGCAAACATGTCCAGGCACAATTATACCAATGGCCCAAGTTCTGGTACCGATGTTCTATATTAGTCACTTTTTCTGACACTGGGACAAAAAATCTAACACTTGTAATGCAAAAGAGAATTGTTTTAATTCTGTTCATGGTATCAGTGGATTCAGTTTGTGGTTGTCTAGTTCCAAGGAAGAAACATCATGGCAAAAGGGTACAGTGGAGCCAAGATGCTTCTCTCATGGCAGCCAAGACAAAAAGTAGCAGAACAGTGCCAGAGAGGAAGTGCCAAGGGAATAGAATATAGTACACAAGGTCACACCTCCATGACTCACCCTGATAAATTTAGAAGAAAGATGTTCCTTTGTAATGAAATAAAAATAGAGAAAATAGGGTTTAAGAAATAAGTTTAAGAATTAGAAGAGAGATGGAGTATAGAACAGTAAGGAGAGAAAGGACAAGAAAGTTATAAGACTAATGTGTGACCAAAAGTGATAGGACAATGATTTGGAATGGTCATTTGGAGCAAAAGGATAAGAAACACACTTGGAATTGACTGGTTTCAATTTTCCTAACTTGTTGATTAGCGGGGATTTTTGCTTTTGAAATCTCATCTGAATTTGCTTTTCCTCTGGTATCATAAACTGTTTTCAATTAATGGTAATAAGATTTTTCTCTATATATCCAATTATACACTGGCCTCTGTTAGCAAAGGATTAAAAGTATATTATTTCCCTTTTGATCTCAGAAATAGCTTTGAGTAGAAATACATAATATATCTAGACAAAGGTAAGAATAGATGAAAGGAGTTTTTTTTTCAAGCTTGTTATAAGAGAACTCCATAATAAAATAGCACAAAGGAATAGTCAGAGACACATAAGTGCTTATGAATTTCTGAACTCATGAAATAAAATTGCTACACTTACTCAAAGAAAAAATTAAATAGTCGTAGTTAGATAGAAAATTAGTTTCAAGTCCACATAGGTGTATTTTCAAATTAGCTTACTAGTTATTAGAGTCTCTAGTTTCTAATATGAGACCTAGTCGGTTCATAATATATGGTCAGTTTTTTAAAGATTCTTGATTTCTAAGAATGTAACTAAATTTTCCATTAACTATGTAACATAAATTTAGCAATTACTTTAATAACAAATGTAAATGATATTATTGTTATTCATAAGTGCAGAAGATGAAAGGGCAACATCAAAAACTCATGTTTGGCCCCCATACCATAGTATGTTATCATTGGATAGTTAATACACCACTAAGGTAGGACAGTAAAAGTGTGTTGATGGCCTTGCCAGCTGAAAACAAATTGCTCCTTGTGGGCCTTATGGATAGGTATGGAGAAAAAAGCAAATCAACAGCTGAATACCAGATACCATGAGATATGTTAATCTGTTCAAGAAAGGAAACCACCATCTAGTATAGCAGATGAAACTAGTGTCACCACTCCATTAAGCTTACCATCATTCTCTAAGATGCATCCATCTTCTGCATAGGCTGATAGGAGAGTTCAATGGTAATGTGATGAGAAACAGCATCCTTGCATTTTCAAGTCCTGACGATAGTGCCAGTTTTGGCAAAACCTGCAGGAATGTGATATTGGTTTTGATTTACTATTTTCTCAGGTAAAAGTAACTCTAATGGCTTTTATTTGACTATTTCTCTATAGTATCACTCATGTTACACATTAAGGAATCATTATGGGGATTCTGCCAAGTACTAAGTACATCTGTGCCAATTATACATTCTAGAACTGTGGAAATGACCACAAGATGAATTCAGGGAACTACTAGATCCACCGTGATTTGAACTTTGGCTAAAACTCCATTAATCACCTAACCTCCATAGTCCCGTACTCTTATTGAAGGGGCACAAAAATGTTTTGGATCTTCTGCAATCAGTGTGAGTTCAGAGCACGTGTCTAACAGTACCTGAAATATCCATTTCCCTAACGTATTTCCCTAAAAGGCCTAAACACCCTCTGGGGAAGGATGGGAGGAAGACTCACAGTATAACGTTTTGTAGTGTACTAGGGTCTTGCTTCAGCTGTGCCTTTCCCTCATGAAAGGGGTTCTAGATTTGTAAACTTGCTAAGTCAAGGAGTTCATTGAAGGGCCATGATTCTCTTTTGCTACAGTTTGAGGTAGATTTTTTCATTTGCATAAAATTGTTCTGCTCACATAAACAAGTAAATTTTAGTAGGCTTCTTATCTATTTCCTATCTGGGAACACAGTTACTAATTAGACAATGCTATACATCTACATTTAGAAGACTATTGTGATCATTGTTTAGCTTTTGCTGGCTATTACTCAAGTACAGCCACCTTAGCTTTGGCAGTTAGGCAATGGAAATTGGCCTCTTCCCTTCTTTTTTTTTTTTTTTTTTTAATATGGGTACTGGGAGTTGAACTCAGGACCTCGGGCTTGCCAGGCAGGTGATTATGCCGCTGAGCCATCTCACCGGCCCAGCCTCTTCCCTTCTGAGATGTAGTTAAATCCATTCACATGAAGTTCCGCAATTGGGTGACTATGTTTTCCACAATAGAGTAGTATACAAAGAAGAACAAAGATGAGGTTCTTCAAGGATGCTGGTACTCCCCTCACACATCTGTTTCTTTTTTTTTTTTTTAATTTAACAAAATATACATAAGAAATTTATTGAGAAATTTAGAAAACTTACTGACTGATGTAACAAATGATTTATCTAAATAAAATGGTCCATCCATGAGGATATAAATATGCAACACTTTAACATTGAATATATTTATACATTTAAGTCTAAATATACTTCTAGAAAAATCCCTAACTTTTAAAATCAAAATATTGATGCTAAAATCTTTACTTTTCTTTTTTCAAAAAAATTATTTTTATGAGCGCATATTTGCTTGTTAATGTATTAGTGAGGATAAATTTTTTGGATGCTCCCAATATGGAGGATTACATTTCACCTGACAAAGCCACTGCAGCATTCCCATTTTCCTGAGCCTTTGAATATACTCATTGACAGTAAACAAAGGAATATCCAGTATCTCCAGCTCATTCACAGTGGTCCATCTTTTGATCCCTACTTCAGCCAACCAACCAAACAATTATCACTGTTTTTTTTTTTAATACACAAGTTGCAACATTAAATTCAATATCTCTACTTAATGGGCCCTTATCAAGAAACTCAACCAGATTCAGGTTCATATTTCTTCCACCATTATCCCACACCCTTAAAATTTATTTCCATACATGTTCCCTGAAGCTCTGCTTGAAAGAATTAGAAAATGTAAAATGCTCTTTGGGAGTGTAGCAGACATCCCCATCGGTCATGGTGTGTACCTCACCTATAGGAGCCTTCTGCGATTTGAGCATGTGTATAGGCTAGAGGAAAAAGTGTGCACCGAGGCTGAGTCTGGAGGAGCATCAGCATTGTCTTTTTTGATAACTGCATGAGGGAAGGTCATTGCTGTCCACCCAGTGTTCATTGGAAACACAGAATTATGTTCCTGATGTATAGGAGCAGAGGCCAATGCCATGGTGAGTCAGGGTGGAGATATATCTGCCACTGAAGGTGAGGAAATCTCTTCTGCTGGCAAAATACTATCAGAATTTAGGAGAACAATTTCCCCCACCTCAGGGTTCCTCCAAAACATCTCCATCCCAATTTATAGGATTCCATTGTTTTCTCATCAGTCTGTCACTTTTGCTTCAGGTAGACTTCAGGGACTTGCGCTGTCATTCAGTCAGTCTGATTGTGGAGGCTTGCATTTGGATTTTGGCAACTTCAACCATATGCATAAAGGAGAGATGATTCTCCTTCAGGACACACTTTAGATAGCTTTAGATTGTTTATGCACACCTGGAGCAGGGAATTTGAAACTTTCAGCTCCTTATTGTCCTTCATTACATTGTCCTTGCAAGTAGAAGCCTTTAGATTGTTTATGTGTATCTGGAGCTAATGATTTTGCTTTAGCAGTTTTCCAGAAATACTAAGAGCAAACAGTTGGCATCATGTTTTCTACTCTTCAAAATATTTTCACAAGTATTGTACATAGAGTCACTAAATTCTTTGCACCCCACAAGTGGAAAGTTAGTATAATCAAATGGATTTTCTTGTACATTACTTTAAACAGTTCACACCATGGATTGTCAGCACTCTACATTATGAAGAGAAAACATGGCAACTGTGTCTCGTCAAATTAGAGAGCCAACTCCAGCCACCAGAAAAGTGATTAGAAAAATTCATTCTCACAATGTTGTTTCCATAGACTTCTCCTTTCTCTGTTTAATACCAAGTAACAATTAGAAGTACAGTAGGCTCAATGTTTTTTAACTTGGTATACATAAAAGTGTATGTTATACAATTTTACATTTATTATATTAAATGCAGGGCATATTTATGAAGTGCATTTATGTTGTTTGATATAACTTTCTTAATCTTTTCTTTCCATTAAGTATTCCATTGATCAAATAAACCATAATTTACTCAAATATTGTATTGCTTTTTCCTGGTACTTGAGATTGAACCCAGGGAGCACTGAACTATATCCCTAGACCTTCGTACTTTCCTTTTGGTTTTTAGACAGGCTTTTTTTCTCTAAATAGCTCAGGCTGTCTTGGAACTTGTGATACCCCTGGTTCAACATTCTCAGTACCTAGTATTACCCTCAACACTCTGACTACCTAGTATTACAGGTGTGCATCACCATACTCATATCATGCATTCTATTCTTAATGGGATGCTTGGGGTTTTTTTTTGGTAAGTTTTGTTTATTTTAGGTGATTTTCTCTTATACACATATTATATAACTTTTATTACACATATATGTGTATTCTTTTTGGATACATATATAATAGTGAACTTGATGTATCATTCTGTATGAATATATTAAACATTACTGAATGTTGGTTAACAGTTTTCCAACATGATTGTTACAATTTACATTTCTATCAGCTACATAAGAAAACTTCAAACATGCAAAATCTTTGCTTATATTTAATTTTATTTTTGTTTTTAATTATATGTAGTCTAGCTTGTGGTAGTATGTAATTGAGATTTCTATTTGGGTTTTCTTGCAGAATAGTAAGGTTGAACACTCTCTTTTTATGCTAAACTAATATTTGGATGTCATCTTTTGTAAACGCTTATTGGAGCTGCATGCCTATTTATCTATTGTCTTTTCTTATTGGTAGTTGAAATGGAAATTGAATTACATTTTTTTTTCCTTTATGTTGACACATGGTTGACACAGGAACTTTTTATTTTTAAAACTAATATTTTCTTCACTGCTCTGCAGTACATCTAAGGTCATTGCCTAAGCCTAGATCTAGGATCTTTATCTTATTTTGTCAGCCTATGTGTCATTAAGTCTAATAGCATACTGTTTTAATTATTACAAATTTGTAAGGCTTGACATAGCAATCTTCCATTCTTGTATCTCTTCAAGAAAGTATTTTGCAGCCAAGTGTAGTGGCTCATGCCTATAATCCCAGCACTCTGAAGGCTGAGGCAGGAGGATCGCTGTGAGTTTGAGGCCAGCCTGGGCTACATAGTGAGACCCTGTCTCAAAAAATAAATAAATAAAAATAAAAAAGAAAGTATTTTGCATAAAACATTCATTTTAGAAATACCTTGGTTTCTATGTGACACAATACAGTAACACACTAAAAATACAACAAAAATGAAGACATTTTAAAAGTCTTGTTTAGATACTGTGGTTCAGCATGTTAATTTATGTTAAAGGTTCTGTGCATTTCAAAAACTATACAATCGGAAGTTCTTTGGAGTATTGTTGTAGGCCCATTTATTTCATTTTACTAATTGTGTTAGGTAAACTTTAAAGGCTTCATCACTTCTGCTTTTATTGCTGACTGTACTAAAAATTTCATACTTCTGAATTGTCTTTCTTCTGGTAATTTTATTTTTGTTTTATATTTTGAGGCAATACTATTAAGTAGGTAAGATTTACTATCGTGTTTAATTGAAAGTTTTATCATCCTGAAGTGTCATTCTTTATTTCTATTATGTTTTTTCTTCATTAATTTCTGTTTGATATTTACATAACTATTTTCTTTTCTCTTAATGATATTTGATTTATGGCATTCATGATTTTACTTTTCAATCTTTCTCCATACAAGGTATTATATATGTCTCAAGCAATAGAAAGTTGATCTCTAAAAAAAAAGCATGAAACTGAACAAATATATAAGATCCAAAATGTACAATATTGTGAATTGGGAAGAAACTTCAAAAGAAAAGAGAAACTGTAATGGGAGAAAGGAGAAAGGAAGGAAGTGAAAAGAAAAAAAAATATATATATATATAAATACACAAGATAGTTAAGATAGTTATACAGCTAGTTTCTCTTAGTTCATTGAAAAGAAAGGTTTGTGCTAATATTGCTTGGACAATATTTCATGCCCATATCTTGTACTCTGAATAACTACTATGAATATAACAATATGGAATGTATTAATTATTATTACTCTCCTACTAGCCTGTTTGAAACTCTGTTTTCTTTTTATTTTTTTCTCTTTAAAAAAAGTCTGGTATTACTTTTCATGGGTACAGTTAGTTTATTTATATTTATATTAGCTAGTTTTCTTGTTGCTGAGACAAAATACTACACACCCAAAGTTAAAAGAGGGAAGGTTTATTTGGCTCACAGTTTGTGGAGGTTTCAGTCCATAGTTAGCCAGCTTCAATGCACAGTGGTGTGCTAGAGGGGCATTGCAAAAGAGAAATATTCCATGACAAGGAGGTAGACAAGAACACATTAGCAACCTACCCACCATGGAGTGAGTGTAGCACTCACACCCTTAATCCTAGCCAGGATTATGCCAAACATGTCAGTGGACTGATTTAGTAATCACACACCCTTGCCCCTAGCACCACACACTCTAGATATAGCCACCTCTGAAAACTACCCCCATGACTGTGTAAGACTTTGGGGGGACATCTAGACATAAGCCATAGCATTCCACCTTTGGCCCCCCAAAGACTCGTGCACATCTGTATATGCAAAAGGCATTTAGTCCATCTTCAAGAGTTGCCAAAGTCCTAACTGTTTTAGACTTGCTGAAAACTCCAGGTCCAAAATCTTCTCTGAGACTTAAGGGAAACTTAACTGCAAGCCCCTGTACAAATGAAAAGAAATTTAAACCCTTCCAACATTTAAGGGCACAAGATGGATTCCATTCCAAAAGTTACAAACAGAGGGATAGCAAGAAACAGAAATAAAGCAAGTCCCAAATCCAGCAAGACAAGCATTAAGTCCCACAGTTTCACTTCCAGCATCCCAGGCAACCTGTGGCAAGTTGTGAACTTCAAAGAGCTTGGGTGTCTCAGCTCCTACATCACTTCTGGTGGTTTTAGCTCCTGTGGCTTCTATCTTGGGCACACTGTGCTCCCTCCGTGCATGTTTCCTCAGATGATCCACTTTCCTGGCATCTCCAGACTTCTGGGGTCTCCACTGAACCTTCAGCTTCATACTCAGTTTCACACAAAGAGGTTGTCTCAGGGGCACACTGCCTGACCTTGTAGGTGTTCTTCTGAAATTGGGGTGAAAGCCTTCCTGACTCCACAACTCTTGCATTCTGCATGCACCTAAAACCAGTGCCACATGGATGACACCAGGTTCTGCCACCAGCTGGAGCAGCAGTCAGGCACCCTTCTCTCTTGACTGTAGGGGTACAGTGCCTGTATCACTGAGTGCTCCAAACCCAGTTCCAAGGAACAAACTCTCTTAAAGCAAATTATTTCACCTTTGCAACTCTGAGGCTGCAGGCTGGAGTCCTACTGGTTCTTCCGGAGTCCTCAGGCCATCTTTTCTGTTGTCTTCTTCTGAAATATTTGGCTTTTATTTGCGAGTCTTTTCAATGACCAATTTCTCCTCTGTTCCATCTTTGCAGGCCACGTCTTTATTGCAGCTTCATTTCTGGCCTAACTCAAAATATTTTAAATCATTCTGCTGAACTCTTTGCTCTTCATTCTCATCATAAATCTGGCTACACAGCAGTACTCATGCCACCACCTCAACATTAGACTGTCTTGCAATTTCTTCTGCCAGATTAATTAGTCTACTACCATGCATTTCCATCTCAGTCAAAGTCTCTAGACACAGCAAAATGCAGACAAACTTTCTGCCAAAGCATAATACACTTGATCTGCAGTCCAACAACCAGTGCAGTTCTTCTTCCCAGCAGAAACCTCCTGAACCTGACCTTTACCAGCATCGTTTCTATCAGCTTTCTGGTCTTCTGAACTCTAACCGAATCTCCCATCAAGTACAGTTTAAGGCATTCTGCCTCTACATTTCAGCTAGCATCTCAGAATCTTAGTTTAAGTGAGTCTTTATTATACACCTAAGTAAGTGTGTGCATTTTCCCAAAGTAAAGGCACAGTTGTCAAAATGAACCAATAGAAACTTACATCGAAAGTCAAGTAAAAATACTCTGCACATCATATCTCGAATTCTCTCTGCTGTTAGTAATAAACTGGATGTCAGAAGCAGTTTCATCTTTGAAGAGTGGCTTTTTTAAAGTATGTAACTTGTAATGATATTCAATGGGTTGACAGTGTCCTAAGTTTAATGTTTCTCAAAATAATTTTAAAACATTGAAACAAATATTTCAATGGAAGAAATGTCAAACTTTACCCTTTGTAGTTGTTACAGAATTGCAATATGGAAGGCAGACGTTTCAAAAAAGATGACATTAAAATTCATTTCTATAAATGTGGATAACTCACATACTATATGTTGCAGTTTGCACCTGGAACACGCTCCAAAATTCTTATGTGCTCAGAGCCAGTGACTTTGGAGTATGCTTGCATCATGGGGGCCCTGTACACCTAGGTGGATTCAGCCACCACCACTCTGTGAGTTCAGCAGCTGAGTGTACTGTTGGGTGAAGTGGCCTGGTTGGAAGAGGTAGTCCCTTGGGGGCATGACTTGTTATTTCTTTCTCTCTCCATGCTTCCTTGCTGCAGTGACATGAGCAGATTCTTGTCCACTATACCTCTCTGTCAATGTTGCTTCTCCCTTTGAGCCACAAACCATGGACTGAAAGTTCTGAAACTGAGCCAAAATAAACCTCTCCTCCTTTAAGCTGTATATGTCTGGTATTGTGTCTCAGTGAGGAGAAGAGCAGAAAGTGACTAGGAAACTATACCACACCAAAGTTTGAAATTTCCTATTTGTGCCTTAAAATGTCTTTTCTTAGAGAAAAAATCATTTGATTCACCTTTAGTTTAATTTCATAAAATCATGTTTGATATCAGAATTAAAAGGCATTAAGAAAGTATGCTGTGCTTCACTTAAATATAGTGAAATATTTGAAAGAATAAGAAATAGAAGTAACTTTCAGATGCACATTTTATTGTCTTTCTCCCTCTATATGAAGAGAAGAGATGTTAGCATGACTACTTTAGCAATTGCAGTCAGCCTCAGACAATTATCAATTCCTTCATGATAAACTTTGCATACTTCACACTGTATGATTGTTTTGTACATTAGAAAAGTGAAAGATAAAAGTAGTTGCCAGTGAGGGTATCTTACTCAAACTTGCCAACACATAATTCCTATTGCCTTAATCACTTTCTCATCCCTGGGACACAAAAGTTGGCACCTGTAACTTAAAGGAGGAGAATCTTTTTTTCGGCTCATAGTTACAATCCATGGTTGGCCTGCCCTAGGCAGAAACAGAGCGGGAGATGGTCACGTGGAGGAAAGCTGCTCATGCCATGGCGGCCAGGACGCAGAGAGACAGAAGGGAGGAGACAGGGAGGGAGATACCTTTTAGGTCACAACCTCAGGGACTCACCTTATCTGACCAGGCCCCACCTCCCTACAGCAAGTCAGCTGTACCAGCCCCATGATTCAAGCACATGCCTTCCAGAAGCTCTGGTTATGAAGGCATGAGGCATTTGGGGAACATTTAACCTAACTATACATCTACGAATATGTTTTCTAAAATATATAAACATTTTGATATGACATATTTAGAATTTTCCAATTTGGAAGAGTTTTCTCTGAGCTTCTGAAGAGTTCAGTAATGGTAGAAAAAGTCTTTTCTCAAGTAGCAATATTTAGGCTTAAAGAACAAGTTAGTTGAAGGTTACTAAACATAATAGGCAATATTGATATTGCAGAAAATATACTAAAAGGAAAAGACCATAAAAATATTACTAACAGAATGGTGCAGCGTGGCATCCTTATCACTCTTCCCCCTTTCTCCTCCCACCCCCACTTTGGAAAAATATAGTCAACAAACTAAATGTACAAAATTACTAAGAATACAATATTTTAAGTTTAGACAGTTAAAACTGGGTACATGTCAGTATCTATTATCATTTCCTATCCTCTCCTTCCCTTCCCTTTCCTTCTGTATTTATAGGCAAGAGCTCTACCACAGAGCTAAAATCCAGCCCTAGACTGCCTTTTATGTTCATCAAAATATTGCAAATATTTTTAAAAAACAACTTTTAATTATTATTTTATTTTTCTTCTTTTTCTTTTTCTTCTTTTTTTTTGTGGGTACCGGGGGTCAAACTCAGGACCTCATGCACCAGCAGGCACCCGTGCTGCTGAGTGATATCACTGGCCCTTTATTCATATGTGGGTAGCAGGAGTTGAACTCAGGACCTCATGCTTGCGAGGCAGGCGCTTATGCTGCTGAGCTATCTCACCGGCCCTACTTTAATATTTAATTAGAAATTCTATGAATAATTTTTTAAAATTTATATGTGTAAAAATAAAATGCTTATTCTTTAATATTAAAAATGTTTAGCACTATAGATATATCTGTAGCAACTTTGGTAGGATCTGAATACTTACACAGGCATATATATATATATATATATATATATATATATATATGCCTGTGTATTTATTTATTTAAAATTCATATTGTCATAGTCTGTAAGTGACTGGCTGTATTACTATTTGACCTAATAATTTTTCATTTTATATCTTAATTTTTGAAATTTTATTCAAACATATGACTGAATTTGATTATAACAAGACAATTTCCCCATGGTTATGTGTTTTGAAGGCATAGTTGAGCTAGTAGCTTTGTTTCATAATTCTTTCACTAATTGCAGTAAAATGAAATATTGACATGATTCCTATAAGCAAATTGCATAGAGTTGGACTTGCCTTGTTACATATCTTCTTTGCAACAGTATGGAATTGCGGATTTCAGTACACGTGCTCTTTTTAATATGCCATGGACAGATTTTATAATCACATTTTCTACTTCCTATGTATTTTAAAAATTATGATTGCTATCATCTCTTATTGAAATGCATAAGCAAGCAGATCTCCTTACTTAAAATCTTACCAAACTTTACTTTGTGTTGTACATTATTATCAAATAATTTCATTTAAATACAAATTGTGTATCCCTGCATCCATTTCCTTTCATGTATTAGTTTCCCTTTATTTCTTTGCCAATTGAGTGTACAATATCCATAAGGAGGTGTGTAAAATACAACCAAAGTCATGGTACTGTCATTCTTTTATTGTACAGCAATAGGATGTCATTATGACTCCTTTTTTTTCACTATTGCTTTTTGTCCAGAAAGCCTTTCTTCCTCCCTCACCTCCCTCACCTCCTCCCCTCCTCATTCTTTGTCTCTTTTTTCCTTCCTTCCTTCTTCCTTGGCTTTACTTTATTTCCCTTGCTTTCTTCTCTTCCCCCTCCCCTCACTTTCCTTTCTGTTCCCTTCCCTTCCCTTCCCCTCCTCTTCCCCTCCCCTTTCCCTCCTTTCCCCTCCCTTCCCCTCCCTTCCTTTCCCTTCCCTTCCCTTCTCTTCCTTTCCTTTCCTTTCCTTTCCTTTCCTTTCCTTTCCTTTCCTTTCCTTTCCTTTCCTTTTTTTTTTTTTATTTTCAGTGCTGGAGATTGAGCCCAGGCCCTTGTATTTTGAGGCAAGAACTCTACCACTGAGCTAAAACACAGCCCTAGATAGTGCCTTTTGTGTTCTCCAAACACATATCCCTTGAAGACCATTTTCAGATATCACACACTTAATTAAAATTGCCTAACTTTTCCACTTAAGCAGATGAATTTTAATTTTCTTTCATGTTCTCTATTACATAGTATATGTGAGATATGTGAGAATGTATGTATTTGTGCTCAACTTACGTAATTTTGTGTGATAATTATATTGTTGTTTCCTATTATATTTCATTTGCTAGAGTTCTAAAACCTGCATACTTGTATTTTCTTGCTTTTCTTGTACTTAGCTTATAGAATGTCAAAATAACTATATTCCTACATAGCAAAACTGAAATAAATGTGCTCTTTGATAATCAGTCGGTATGAACTATTTCAGCGTATCCATAAAAATTAAAGGCAGTGACATAATTTTATTAGACAGGCAAGGGAATGTTAAAATATACAATTTAAGGAATCGGTTTTAAACTCATAAATATAGCACTTATTCTCAATAATAAAACACATATTATTTAATACCAACTTTAATTAGATCATATGAATTAAATGTTCATGCCATTTTATTTTTTTATTTTTTGTGGGTATCGGGGGTTCGACCTCAGGACCTTGCGCACCTACAGGCACCCGTGCTGCTGAGCGATATCACCGGCCCCTTTTTCGTATGTGGGATCCGGGAGTCGAACTCGGGCCCTCGCGCTTGCAAGGCAGGCGCTTACACCGCTGAGCCATCTCACCGGCCCCATGCCATTTTAAAATCTGTTTCAAGATTATTCCTACATTCTTCCTAATGTTATTCTACATTATTCCTAATAGAAAATATAGTATCTATTACACTATTGGATAATCCAAGTATGTTGGGTGGAATGACAGTTCCTCAAAACAAAAGTTTAGATTCCTCATGATCACTGGAACCGAAAATGTTATCTTACTTGAAAAAATTGGCAGATTTAATTGAGTTGATAAAGAAATCTTCCTGAATTATTATTATTATTATTTTTTTTGTGTGGGTACTTGGGGTTGACCTCAGGACCTTACGCTCCAGCGAGCACCCATGCTGCTGAGTGATATCACCAGCCCTTTTCTCGTATGGGGGTACCGGGAGTCAAACTCGGGCCCTCGCGCTTGCCAGGCAGGCACTTATGCCGCTGAGCTATCTCACCGGCCCCCTGAATTATTTCAATGAACTTTAAATCCAATGTCAAGTGTCTTATAACAGACACAGAGGAGAGAAGCACAGAGAAGGAGAGGAGCCAATATGGCTCCAAGTCAGAGAGCGTGGCGAGATGCAGCCACAGCCCATGAATGCCGACAGCTTCTCGAACGTGGAAGAGGAAAGGAATAGAAACTGTCCTAGAGATTTTGGAGGGAGCATGGCCCTGTTGACACCATAATTTAAGACTCTGGGTCTCTAGAACTGTAAAAGAATGTCTATTATTTCCACCCACAGGGTTTAAGGTAGTTTATTATCAGTCACAGGAAACTAATATACCGGTATTTAAATGGTGTTTTCTGGTCACAGGATGAGTGAAAGAATTTCTTTATCTTACATTTTTGTAATAAATTAAGAAGACTTGTTCTTAGTTACCCTTAAATATTTTGTAGAATTGAGCGGTGAACCCATCTGATTCTGAGCTATTCTTCAAAGGGATTTTTTTTTGTTACTGATTCAATCACATTGAACGTTATTGAAAAATATGTGCAAGGTATATATGCTTGTGTATCAGTTAAAATTAATTTAATTTAAAAAATTAATTAAAAAATTCTTCAAGTTCAATTTTTAATGAACAATAAGAATGATAAATTTGAACTTGGAAGAAGTTCTTTTTTTAGACACTTTCCCTAACTTTTGATTTTACTTTGATTTAACAAATCAATAATAATTACATCTTCCATACTACCAAAACATTAAAGTAAGATATTATTTTACAATAACTAAGCACTAAATAGGTCATTAAAATAAAACAAATAAGTTGAGTATAATCAACCTCCTTTTTTAACCTTTCAGATTTTATTTCTCATACAAAATCCAGTGTTTCTCTCTGAGCAAAATTTAGGCCAAGTAATGGTGAATATTGCATTTTGAATTTGTAGAGCAAGGCAAATTAATATAAACAGTCATATAATGAAACATGCATTTTTGCATCCTCTTACTTGTTGCAAGTGTTAATCCAGGCATCATTTTCTGCTTTCAATGCCACTACTACATCAACTTGTCACCCAAATAACTGTAATTAAGCATTCTCTCTAGTTGCTGATTACAGTATGCTGATGAACATTCCCGCTGGATTTAACAGCCTTTTTCATAGCATCTACAGTAATCATCACATATTATAATGTCTTTTTACTGAAGACTTCTTAAACAATCTAAAATTGAAATTGAACAGCCCTTTGATTATTGCAATTTTAAGTTCAACAAGCATTTAATCAGAAAGGGGTAAGTATCATGTCATTGATATCTACTAAGCAATAGGATAATACATATCCAGGGAAATAAATACTTAAACTCTTTGGTCAATGATCCATGTCATTTTAAAATTAATATCAGCATATAACTTAAAAATTTTATTCTGGAGAGTAGCACTCCATCAAGGGGATACATTTTTGAACTGAACATTTATGATATTCAAATAACCCATTCTAAGGACTTTAAGATGCATGTAGTAATATGCAGAAAAGCACTGAAATTTGGATGAAGTAAAGGTTCACTGATGTGTATTGAAGTTATTATTTAATTAGAATTTTAATAGAAAAGAGAGATGGTACAAATTTTCAAGTCTAGATTTCCAGGTAATGTGTAGATTTTATTAGGATGTCCTTAGTCTTGGGCAAGAGGGGCTGCTCTACAAACCCTATGACTGGTAAGATTAATGAAATTACACATACACAGACACACACACACACACACACACAAATGCATACCCAACTCACTATAAAATTTATAATTATCTTTGTTATTTGAGAGGCGAAGTATAGTGGTCCTTATCCCAAATATCAATTCTTTCGACAGAGATCTAGCCTTCAGAAAATTGATTTTCTACATTTCTTGCCTTATAGAAATGAAAAAGGGCAGCTACATTCAAATGCTCTGAAGCTTTATAGTTTTCTACTGTCCATAGAAAACATGGATTTGTAGGGTGATGAAAAGAAATTTAAGAGCATAAATGTATACTAACATTTGGACTGCACGTATCATTAGTTTACTCAACATTCATTTGCTGGCTCCTCACCTCTTTGAGCTACTTCCCAGGAGTGTGGTTCAATAGATATGAAAATCTATATCAAGAAAACTTTTCAGAGTATATGATAGAATCATTCATAAATTTCTGTAAATATATAATTTTATACCGTTTCAATACTGTTAAATATTCTCTAGAGGAAAAAAACCCAATAGGAGAAATATGCATGTGATAGAACACACACATATACTCACACACGACATAAATTCACTACATATATGTAAATGTATATTTATTATATGTGTATTCACTTATGTATATATATTCACTTATATATTCAGTAATCTATATTCACTATGTAGATATTCAATATTATATATGTGCATATATTCATTTTAAGGATGCGGCTAATGTGGTCATGGCGACTATTGAGTTCAATCAGCAAGGTGGGCTAGCACGCTGGAGACTCAGGTGGAATCAATTTTCCAATTTGAAGGCCATTCAGCAGTAAGAGCCTGGGTGGCAAATGGAGTCCAGAGGCAGTCCACTGAGAAGTTTTATCCTTAGGATGTCAGTCTTTTTGTTCCATTCAAGTCTTTAACTCATTGGATAAGGACCAGTCATCCAGAATCACCCTTTATGAAGACAGACAAAATTACCCATCAAACTTAGACCTTAATGAAATACATGGTAAGATTTGATTTATATATACCAAGGAACATATTTTTTAAAATATGTATGTATGTGTGTGTGCACATATACATGTTTAAGATATATATATATATATATATATATATGTGTGTATGAATGCAGTAGAATAAACAAATGTTCATATGTACAGCAAGAAGAACAATTATCCAATTTATGATTCACAATTATAGTGTGTATAACATTTACATGAATTTGTTCATTCCAGCAAATGTATGTCTTGACCCTTAAAGGAGATAGTCAAAATGCCAACTACATTTTGCTTCATGAAACAAACAATAAACTTTTTTTTTTTTTTTGTGGGTACCAGGGGGTCGACCTCAGGACCTCGTGCACCAGCAGGCGCCCGTGCCGCTGAGCGATATCACCGGCCCCTTTTTCGTATGTGGGTTCCGGGAGTCGAACTCGGGCCCTTGCGCTTGCCGGGCAGGCGCTTAAACCGCTGAGCCATCTCACCAGCCCTAAACTTTTTGATTAATCAAGTTTACTTCAGTTTTTCACTCATATTATTTGAATCTAAAAATAATATATGAAGCAAACAACTGAAAATGATAGTGAAATCAAGTATTGATGTAGTTTTACATATAATTAATTTATTTCATTATTATCTTTTTTTTTGTGGGTACGGGGGGTCGACCTCAGGGACCTCGCACACCAGCAGGCTCCCCTGCCGCTGAGCGATATCACCGGCCCTTTTTTCGTATGTGGGTTCCAGGAGTTGAACTCGGGCTCTCGCGCTTGCCAGGCAGGCGCTTACGCCGCTGAACCATCTCACCGGCCCTCATTATTATCTTCAAAAGCGAAGTTTTTAATAAATTTTGAGTTGTTATTATATAATCCCTATTTCCAACATAGTATTTTCTTTTTTCAAAACTTTACCCTTAAAATCATAAAGCCAAATCAAAATTTTCAAAATCCTCAAAATATGAATTCCCTTAACTTTTACCTTAGCATTTACAAAAATATTTAGCAGAAGATTATTATATAATTACAATTTTCTTGAATCCTTTTTAGTAATATGTATTTATTTGTTTATGTATATAGTCAATTAGAAATCATAATATGAGCCAGGCGTGGTGGCGCATGCCTGTGTTCCCAGCACTCAGGAATCTGAGGCAGGAGGATTGTCAAGAGTTCAAGGCCAGCCTGGGCTACATAGTGAATTCAAGGCCAGCCTGAAATATGTAGCAAGACCCTGTCTCAAAAAAAGAGAAAAGGGCCGGTGAGATGGCTCAGCGGCATAAGCACCTGCCTGGCAAGTGCGAGCTCCTGAGTTTGACTCCTGGTACACATATACGAAAAAAGGGCCAGTGATATCGCTCAGTGGCACGGGCGCCTGCTAGCACGTGAGGTCCTGAGTTCGACCCTGGTACCAGAAAAAAAAAAAAAAAAAAAAGAAAAAGAAAAAAAAAGCCTGGGGATGTAGCTCAGGGCAAAGGTCTTGGGTTCAATCACCAGCACTGAAAACCAAAGAAGTCATAATATGAAAAAATATGTATATGTATAATTAAAGCTAAATTTATCCAGAATCCAATATGACAAATTTTCTTCTGAAAAGTGACCACTGTTCTATCTGAAATTATGTGTATATAATTCAAATACTGAAATTACACATTTTTTTCAAATAGAAGTGAATATAGTAATCCTATCATCATACAGCATGTCCTTAGTTATATGATTAATGTCTTGGGATTTTTCCTTTCTGGCCTATAAAAGTAAATATTTTAATGGAGATATATATATATATATATATATATATATATATATACACACAAACATATATATATTATGAAAGTAACAAAATTTAAAGAGAAGGATAATATGGAAATTTCATATTTTTCTGCTGTTGAAAAAAAAAATGCTGAAGTGAATAGCTCAAGGCCCATAACTTGGTATATGTTTACAAGTGCATTCAAATAATGTATTTCTCTAAATTTCAGGGCCGGTGAGACGGCTCAGCGGCTTAAGCGCCTGCCTTGCAAGCGCGAAGGCCCGAGTTCGACTCCCGGAACCCACATACGAAAAAGGGGCCGGTGATATCGCTCAGCGGCACGGGTGCCTGTTGGCGCGTGAGGTCCTGAGGTTGTCCCCCCGGTACCCACACAAAAAAAAAAAAAATAAATAAATAAATAAATAAATTTCATCTTTGGGACACAGCAAATATATTTTGTTTTTGTTTTGAGACAGGATCTTGCTATGTAGTTCAGGTTGGCCTTGAACTTACTATGTAATCCAGGTGGGCCTCAAACTTTTGGCAATCCTCCCATCTCAGCATCCTGAGTACTGGGTTTACAGGCCTGTGCCACCATGCCCAGTTATATATATTCTTCAATTTGAAAATTTTACTAAATCTCTATCTATGTAAACCCATACTAATTTGTATTTTCATCAAATTTATTGAATTTAAATTACCTTTGATGTAATATAATAAATCCATTGTTTTCCATTTGTTGAGGTAAATTGCTTTTATTAAATATAGTACTTCCTTTAAATTAGATTTTCCTGACACCTAAAAATAGTTAAATTTTCTTTGCATTCTCTTCAGTTGTCCAGAAATTTTGACAATGATGAAAGCTTGAATTCAGTATTCAATTTTTAATATATTTATTTAGAGATAGGATGAGAAAATTTAAAGAATATTTCACAAAACAGAAAATTATTTTTGATTTTGAATTCATTTTCATTAAGTATTCAAAGTACAACTCTGTCCTTCACAGATTTTAACGTTTTCGTAATTCCTTTAAACTCATGTAGTATTTGCCTCTAAGACCCAGAAAGCGCGTAGGCTTAGTTTTTGTAGTTTGCCCACATGAGTGACTGTGAGGGACTCAGTTCACTGCAGCCCTTTAATTTCCCATAATACAACAGAAAAGAGCAGCGGCAGAAGAAATCAATCCCAACTTATACCTTGTCGAATATCAGCAAACACAATGTCACAAAACCAATGTGAAGAAATGGAGTATGGATTTTCTGCTGACATTTGTAAAGTGTTCATGTCAAAGTATTTTTCTAATACAAAAAAGGTTATAGCTTAGCAAATTAAAGCACATGTTTCTTTTAAATTGTTATGTTGGTGATTTAAATTAATTTTAATAGCTTCTTTGCCTTATAAAATATAACTATGTTTTGATCAATTCGATCCTTGAATTATTTGTTATTCACAAATTTATTTATCAAAAAGGCATTAAAAAAGTGTAAGAAAGTATTTTAGATTGTAGATTTAACTACTATATGAATTGTCTCAAAATTATAGTTTCTATATTTCCTTGCTTATGAAAAAATTATACTTCATTTTCCATTTACTTATGTAGGTGTTCATTTCATATTAAATAAAACTTATATAAGACATATTATTAATAAATATGTGAATATATATCTACAAAATTAAAAATTTTACTCATATTTATTAACAGTTATTCCAAAAACATTTTTCAACACTTTTAATTCCACCAGTATTTATGGAAGACCTATAATTAATGACAGTCTAATAGCAATAGTAATAAGACATTCTTTAAAATAAATGACTAATTGAAGTACTGGGGCAAAAACAGTGGAAACTGGACCTGTGATGACTTGTGTAGAAACTCAGAAGGTGCTCTAAAAATGGTGAAACAAATAATAAGATAGCAAAACATGAAAACTCAGAATAGTAAAAGACATAATAAAAGTTAGGGATTATAAGTCATTAAGTAAAAAAGGCCCCTAGAAGTCTATATTAACATAACTATTATAAGACAAGTAAAAAAAGCAAGGGAGAAAAAATATATAGTGATACCTTGCTTGGCAAATGGCTCCAAGCTCAAACTTTCCATTACTTGAAATTTAGCAAAGTTTGAAAAAAAATATGTTCTGTTTATAATTTTGTTGAATAGTTGAACAGAAAATCCAACTGAAAACACCTGTACCAGCAGAGAGCGAGTCGCATTTAAAAAAAAAAAAAAAGCAAGTGAGTCACGTATCCTGTCTCTCTTGGGACACAAAACGTGACATTTCAGTCTAAGCACCACTCTCTCCCAGACAACATAGAGTACTTGTGTTAGTGCGTTAAAACATTTGTCATTGTGTTTTTATTTTTTTGCACTTTATTTACCTAAGATGTCATAATCATGGCTCCAAAGAAAGTTAGTGATACCAGCAGTAAAGAGGAAAACCGTGAGAACCATGATAGAGTTAAAAAAGAAATCATTGCAAAATTTGTTGAAGTCCTGGAAAAATGAATTTGTCAGTGTAATTTTTCACCCTCAGAACTGATTATTGGTTTTCCATTATTTTTTATGGGAAAAATATGTTTAGTTTTCAAACTTTTCACTGTTCGAACATGAATTTGGAACAAATTGAGTTTGTCAACTGAGGCATCCTTGTATGTCAGTAGGATGCCAATTAAGAAAAAGAAATAAAATTAAATTTCAAGGGGCCAGTGAGATAGCTCAGCGGCATAAGCCCCTGCCTGGCAAGCGTGAGGTTCTGAGTTTGACTCCCGGTACCCACATACGAAAAAAAGGGCCGGTGATATCCCTCAGCAGCATGGGCGCCTGCTGGCATGCAAGGTCCTGAGTTCCACCTCCGGTATCCACAAAAAAAAAAAAAAAAATTAAATTTCAAAACCAATGTCACACAATAATCATGGGAAACATTCTTTCAGGCAAGACTCAAATAAGTTCTAGTATGATTTGTTATATATCTTTTCAGAAATCAGATAAATTTTACTTACCATTCCAAAAAATATTATAAATTAACTTTGAAGTATGCACACATTTCATGCATCATATTAACTAAGTGATAAATATTAGTATCATAGATAAAAGGACAAATTTATATTGTGAGTCTTTTGACATATTTCTACAAGAAGTGATTACATCACTTCTGTTGTTTTGCTGTCCCAAATTCATCTGAGAAATCATATGGAAATATTAGCAAACACAAGAGGAGCATTATTCTGTAAAATAAATTTTCTGGAATCTTTCAAAGCACACATGTCATTGAAGAAAAATCAAGAAAACTTTGAGAAAATATTCCGGATAAAGAAAATAAAAGCATGATACCTAAATGCCACACATGATCTTGGATTAACTTTGTACAAAAAGTAAGAATTCTTTAGCATTAGTGGTATTTTATTGCTGTTAATGTTCTGATTCTGACAGGTACACTTAGGTTATGTAGGCAACCTCCTTGCTTTTAGAAAGCAAACATGAAAGACATTTCAGTGTTATCAATATTGTGTCTGTTTCTTAGATACTTCAAACAATATCAGTATTCACGGAGAGAAAGGGAAGAGAGGGAGAACACAAACACAATAGCACACACACAACTGGCACTATGGCAACTATGGTAAAATGTGGACTGCTAGAATGGCTTCATAAAGAATGTGCTATACTTTTGCATATTTTACTGCAAATGTTCAATAAATGTAATTTTAGGATAATATTTAAAATATATTTATTAAACATGGTTGCAAGAACCAAAATGTAACATAAATCAATGTGTGCTTTTTCCCTTCTAAAGCACTGGATCCAACTACTTTGGGAGGTAATAAGAGCTATTTTAGTCCCTTGTTGCTCAGTCTGATAAGAAAGAATGAATCATATGAAAAATTTTCAGATCCCAGCCCAGAACTACTGAATCAGAATCTGTATTTTAAAAATGAGATTTGAATGAATTTATACACATTAGCACCTAAGAAACACTGCCTTAAACATGAGTTACTTAAGCAAATAAGAGATAATTAGGAGTTTTAGTTTTTAAATGCTATCACAATATTATTGATTTATTTAAGAAGAGACTTACACTTAAATATTAACCAGAGATATTATCAATATCATGCTATTATGCGTGATGCTGGAATTTGCTTCAAAATAGTGTGAGGGCACTGAGGACTTCGAAAAGGGTATAGATGAAATAAGACTGGGGATGCGGTGGTCACTGTTGCAGCAAGATGATGCCTAAGGAAAGGAGACTTTTCCTTCTTCTTTCTCTTCTTCAACAACATTTGAATTCTTCTATATTAAAAGTCATGCACAGGGCTGGTGAGATGGCTCAGCGGCGTAAGCGCCTGCCTGGCAAGCGTGAAGGCCCGAGTTTGACTCCCGGAACCCACATACGATAAAAGGGCCGGTGATATCGCTCAGCGGCACAGGCGCCTGCTGGTGTGCGAGGTCCTGAGGTCGACCCCCGGTACCCACCAAAAAAAAAAAATATGCACAGAAAAAAGTAAGTCATGATGATAAAGAAGTTTAGAAATGAAAAGGAAGAAATGATTAAATTACCTAAGAGGGAATTTACAATATCCAAAAAATTTAAGTTTTTCTTAATTAACCTTGTTTATATAATTTCTTTCCATATGTTTCATATTTACTTCTTTTTAAACAGACACTGTCATGGTCATGAAATCAGGGGTTCTTTCCAAGCAATTGAATAGCCAACTTAATACAGCTTTGTTTCACAGTGGCACATTTGGATGTAACATATGTTAAGAATGTAACGTTTCACATTATTCATGTGAAAATTCTAGATACTATTTAGTTTTCTCCACTTATTTGGCATAATCAGAGTTACAGTATCCCAAACAACAACATCAAAAAAACAAGGAAATCCTCCTGCTCATAAGAACAACTTTAAAAGGCTGGACCAAAATGCAGAAAAGCATTTGTAGGAAAATCTTTACAGGTATTGTTTAGTTGGCTGGCAAGAAAACCAGAGCAAAACTGAAAGAATAGCAAGAAACCTGTCAGTAAGGCAAAACTGGAATGGATAGTATTTGTGGAAAGTGTGAAATCCTTAGCCACAGTTCTTAGAGTTATATTAGTCCGAAGAGAAAGGTGATTTAATACCAACAATCCATCCAATTTTCAAAGGATGGAGATGGAACTCCACATACCACCACATTCCCTGAAAGTATGCATGAAAATAAGCCAATATTCTCAAAAAATCTTGTCTATCTGGCTTGATACAAAGCAGCAAGGATAAAAAATTGTTAGAAGCTCCCCTGAACTTCATCACTACAAACAATTCCTCCTATGAATTTGAAATAAGTTTATATTCCCACTGTGGTCTCAAAAACTCACACAGGTAATTTATTTTCAATGACTTGGTATTCATTGTGCTGCATTCAACTGAAGAATTAAAATTTCAATTCAGGCTTCTAACAATTACTACAAATAAACACCAACAAATATGAGTTGAGAATTAAAGATTTCTAAATATCAAATGATAGAAAGTAGGGAGGGAAGTCTGAAAATTATGAGAGAAAGTTCCAGCACAAAGGAAAGCTGAAAGAGACTCCCAAATAGTACAGATTTATTTGACTCAAACTATGGAAAACATATTCTGAATAAGATAATAAAAGATAGGCCTGAAAATAGATACAATGAATAAGTGACCATAAAAAATGGATATAAATATATGACAAGTAATCAAGTACAACATCCATAAACGAAAAACATAAGAATTACGAGCTCAGTGTAGGGTTCAGTGTACTGATGACAACAACAGATGAGTAGCTATAAATTTTTCTATGTTTTCCATAAAAGCCTTTCTAAAGAAAAGACACCTTCACTTATGCAATAACTAAACAGATAACTATAAGCTATAGTTTGTATATAATTGTAAAATAAACACCCTGCCTAAGTAGAATAAGTGCCTATGCCCAAAATATAGTAGAGTTACTTGGAAAACTTTTGAACATGAAGGGATCTGGTAATAAGAGACCCCAGCACACATCAGCTAGAGTTAATGAGGATGACTCAAAGAGAACGATAGCAACTCAGAATGTATTGAGACCTGCTGGTTGGATGAAAGCAAAATGAATGAATGGGTTAAAAAGAAAAGAATAGAAATTACACATAACCGAAAGTGTCCTTACAAAAGGATTGCTTTTGAGAGAGAAAGGGACATGTTACCTTGTAAAAGGAAAGCCTCTTGTGGCCAGCAGATAGTGACAAAAGGAAAAATTACAAAATGGGAGTTATACTGAAAACATTGTTAATACATTGAAAAAGTAGGAAGGCTACCCAAACTCCCAGTTCCCTCTGTGTAATATATACACAGTTATTTTAGGAAAAGTTAAAACACCCAAAATAGGAAAGTTAAGAAAATTATTAAATTTACAAAAACATACAAAAGAGAAATGAAAAGAACATGAGATTGAAAACTTTTCATTAGGCTTAAGTAGACAGGAAGATAAAGCTTTGAAGCAAAGGAAAACTTTAACATAACTTGGCAATTTTAATTAAACCCAGCTTGAAAATATCCTAGATTTGAAGGAACAATAAGAAATCTCAGAAAAGAGATAAACCTCCACTCATAATTAAATTTAGTTAGGTTACAAGATTATATACAGAGTCTGCTAAAAAAGTATACACACTTCAGGAAAAGAAAACTAGTATGTTGTTTTTCGACAGATGGTGTTACCCTTGTGTGCAAGACCCTGGAGGATGTGCTATTTTGCAGAAAACCCACTACACTGTAGGCCAAAACAGTTTTGAGCAAAAAGACGACACCTAGAAGTATAGTACTATCTGGTTTCAAAACATACTACAAATCTGCAGGAATAAAGAAAGCAAAGTACTGTTATAATGGCTAAAATCAAAAAGTGAAAAATAAATCCTGGCAAGGTTGTGGAAAAAAGGAAATTATTTTCCACTGTTAGTGAGAATGTAAGTTAGTACAGCCATTATGTACAAGAATATGGAGTTCCAACAAAAATTGAAAATAAATCTACCATACAATCTAGAAATTCCACTTCTGAGTGTATATAAAAAAGAAATGAATTCAGTACGTTGAACAGATATTGACACTCTGGTATTCCAATAGCCTGGATATTGAATCAACCTAAATTTCTAAATTTTCTAAATTTTGTAACCTCTCTCTCCCTCCCTCTCTCTCTCTCTCTCTCTCTCTCTCCCTCTTTCTCAATGTTGATATCATAGAAAGTAGAGAACAGCTGGTTATCAAGGGTTAGGGGAACTGAGAAGTAGAGTGGGGGAAAAGTTGGTGAAAGAATACAAAATTTTAGTTACATAGGAGAAATTAGTCCCAGAAATCTGCTGTAAATATGCTGACTATAATAATGTAGTCTTGAAAAATCCTAAGAGAAAAGATGTAAGTATTTTCACCACGAAACAACTATCATCAATGTATACATTAACTAATCTGAATTTAGACATTGCAAAATTTCTAGATAGTATAACAGGATTTTGGTATTGTTAGAAACTTCTGAACATGACTAGAAGATTATTGTTTTTGTTTCTGAGAAAGTGTCTAGCTATATAATTCAAGCTGAACTTGATCTCATTATGTAGCCCAGTCTGTCCTTGAACATTCAACAATCCTCCTCCCTCAGCCTCCAAAGTGATGGCATTACAGGCGTGCACCACCACACCTCGAGGCTAGAAGATATTTTGCATTCATATCAGCACTGTGTAAAACTTATACATTTATAGGAATGTATACATTTATAGAAGAGGGTAAAATTTCCTTTTGCTCCACATTTTTATGTGTTGTTCTCAGTGTTCTGGGTTTTGGCCATTCTCATAGTTTTGTAGTCATATAATGTTTTCTTGAAATTTGCATTTCCCAGATGACATATGATGTGGACCACTTTTTCACCTACTTGTCATCTATGTGGTGGCGAACCTACGGCATGCGTGCCACAGCTGGCTGGTCATTAACACTGAAAGCTCTAAAAGGTTTGCCATTATTGTAGTCTCTTTGTTGAGCTGTCTATTAAGATTTTGTCTATTTGTAAATTAGGTTATTTGTTTTCTTGTTGTTTATTTAATTTGCTTTGAACAAAGAAAGGATGCAAACACCACGGCTCATTCAGTATCTGAGAATTGAATCTTATTTTTGAAAATGATTTAAATGTGAAAAGGTCATATAAAATATAAAATAAAGCCCCAACATTCAAACATTATTATGTAATTATAATCATTTCTCCCCATACTGCTATTTAAAATATATTACTTGTATTGATATTCTTAATTTATAGAATATTTCAAGTACAAAATTTGACCTTTTAAAAATATAATTAACACAAGAATTCCCAATTAAATTTTATAAAGTTATCATTCATTAAAATTAGTCTTTTCATTGTTTATAAAACTTTAACCTATATATTTTAAACATATATTTTCCTTATTACAATGCAAAAGTAAAAATTTTAAGTGCCATTTCCTAGCATGTTAAAAAGCATTTAGCTAAGTAGTCACCTTAAGGTTAGTTATATGTTTTCTCATAAGACAAGCAAGAAGCTAAATACTTTAAAATTTGCTTGCTTAATGCTAAAAATGTCAATAATGAGTACATACCAGCTTTTAGAAGTCAGTGACTTAAGGTAATGTAATACTCTAGTTGTAATTTGCATTTACCATAAAGATTGGATATGAGCCAGTACTCAGATTTATTAAGAATCAAAAACGCTGTCACAGCTCATGTGTATATGGAACATTAGTCATTCATTTTGTTAATCTAAAATAATACGGAATATAATTTATTGAGACATCAAAATAATAGCTTTTATTTCATTTCCTCACTTCTATAAGGACACACACAATAGACTCTATAGCTATACATGCACTCCATTAGGGCTAATTGAAAATAGATGGTACAATTAACCTGCTTCTTAGTAAAAAGCATTAACACTTAATGTAAAAGTCTGATCACAACACAAAGAGGTTCATATTGGAAGGGAATGTGGCAAAGGGAATGTGGCAAATAATTCAAAATCATCGGACTTCCTCTTATAAAGTAAATTAAAGAAAGAAAACATTAACATAACGCTACCCAAAGCAGCGATTAGATCATTTGCTTTCCTAATCTGTGCTTTCTTTCTCAGATGTATTCCATTTAGGGAGATTTTACAGATGATTTGACACAGTGACTCAGTATTTAGGTACAACATCCTTGAACTGAGCAGGTGGCCATGGAACAAATAAGATGTTAAAGTAATTCATTACAATACAAACTGCAGAGAGAAAAATTAATGCACAGACTCAGCAAAGAAAAACTTCATTGATTGTTTTTATCTTATCAAATTTCATTAGAGATATGTTGTGATATGCTATATTTGAATTCAATATAAAAGGTGTAGAAAAATATTATGTATTTTTCTTATTTAAAGCGAATAACCTATGATAATTGTCATTTCAAAATCTATGTTTAATTGTCTCATGAGGATACTTTAATGTTTGAACATTTTTCAATATTTTTAAAACTTAAAATTATTTTTAAAAAGAAGTCATTATAACATGTACCATGTATGTGTATTAACGCTCTTTCATTTCATACGTAAGATGGGCATCATTAATCAGTTTTTACACTCCTTTCTGTTAAATAGAGTCTCAGCTCTAAAATCTTTTATAGGGCCGGTGAGATGGCTCAGCGGCTAAGTGCCTGCCTGGCAAGCGCGAGGGCCCGAGTTCAACTCCCAGAACCCACATATGAAAAAAGGGCCGGTGATATCGCTCAGTGGCACGGGAGCCTGCTGGTGCACAAGGTCCTGAGGTCGACCCCCGGTACTCACAAAAAATAAATAAATAAATAAATAAATAAATAAATAAAATCTTTTATAATAAACTCAGTAGTCTACCATTGCCAATCCTAGGGAGTGTTATAATGTAGGGAAATCATTGACAACCCCATTTTAGACATTTATTTCCTTTTCTTAGGGATGAAATAAATTAATAAACATTTTAACAGATACAACAGTGCATCAAATTAATTATGTAAAATTTATTTCCAAGTAGGATGCATGTAGGATATTGTAGGTGCATTATTTTGCATGTAGCATGGGAGTAATAATATCACACATTTCAAGCATTTAGGTAACCTTTTCTGAAGGAGGTGAAATTTTTTTTTTTTTGTGGGTACCGAGGGTCGACCTCAGGACCTTGCGCACCAGCAGGTGCCCGTGCCGCTGAGCGATATCACCGGCCCTTTTTTCATATGTGGGTTGTGGGAGTCAAACTCAGGCCCTCGCGCTTGCCAGACAGGCGCTTACACCGCTGAGCCATCTCACTGGCCCCATGGAGGTGAAATTTTAAGTGTTGCCAGAATTGAAGCAAAGCAGAAGTGTTATACTAGGCTGGATAGTAGGTCATACATTATGACATAAATAGATTTCCCTCAGAGAACTGGAAGAAATAAAAGAAAGAAAGGCTGTATTTAAAAAGAAAGCTAAAATCTTTCATAGGCCATGAGAGTATTGGGAATAAATAGTATAAAATGAAAAAAAAGTAAGCTCTAAAATAACTTTTATAAAAGGTATCAAAGTGAAACAATTCTTCAGAAGTACAATTTTTGCTCATTTTCTCCATCTGCAGGGCTAGGTGAACTAGAACTCATGTAAGTATCAGTAGCACGTTGTCTGGCTGGAAGTTAAAATATTATAGGGACAACCGTGTATTTACTTATTTTCTAAACTGTTAACACTACTTGTCTCTGGTTTTTTTCTGTTGTAAATAGACTTAAATTTAGAAAATATAAACCTCAAATATATTGGAGAATCAACGTAACTCATATTACTTTTTAACTATTGCTAATGAATAAAACTCAGAAAAGTAAAGTAGTTAAAATGACCTGAATCCATATGTGAATCTAAACCAAAAATATGTACTGGTGATGAAAAGCAGGAAGCTTAGGAGCCACATTTGTTATATTTATAGCCTCTCAGACAGGACGATGAATGTTAACTCTGTGCCTACAACTTCTCTCTTACAGTTTTTACTAATCACTAGGAAACCTTGCTGTAAGATAAGAATTTTGAGCGTTGTACTCAGGGCTTCAAGTTTCATAAGGATCACATTAAAGGTTTATAAATTACTCCTAAAATGGTAGAATAACAGGAGCAGATTTTGTAATAATTGTTGGTGTTTTAAAAATATTTTTTAAAACTGTATAAAACATTACAGACTTTAATTGTCTAGGGATTTGAAGCATATATTGATTGATATGCTGGAAACTTCCTGACACAAAACACCTCTCTTCCTTCAAGGAAAAAAGAAGTTTATTCTGAGCTAAATATGAGTGACTAAGGCCCAGGAACACATATTTAGGTTGCTTCAAATAATCTGTTCCATTATGAAAAAGAATATACTGAAATGGTCTATCTATTAATAGATTTCATACTGCAAAATATCCAAAGATTCCTAGAGTAACCTAAGGCAGGTTTTTGTCTTTCTTTTAGTACATCAGAGTTACACTGTATTCTTTTCTATGGTTATATTTCACCGTCTTAGTTACCTCATATATTCCTGCTAAAATGTGGTGAACAATACATTGTTCAACAAAATCTGAATTGAAAATATATTAGCATGTTTTTAGTTGCTTTAGGAATAGTTGGTGCCAAGGAAACAAATGCTGTTGTGAATATTTTTAATTCCATCCAGCAGATTTAGTTAAAGATATAATAGGTACTCTGACTTCGCAGAACATTAATCATGATAAACAAGAAAGTAAATAAAATAAATTATAAACACAAACATAAACACATCTGCACAAATAACTTTTTTAAAAATCTTTATGTGGACTCTATTTTTAAATTTAAACATTTATTATAAAAAATATTAGGAGATAATTTTTATGTATTTATGTTTATGTAGTTAAAAAAAGAACGGTATATAACAAATCTGAAGAACAGGCTGTTAACTTGGTACATTTTCATTAAACAGATAAATAGCATTTATAATAATCATATCACAGCCCTTCATTCTGGTAGACTTCCATCTACCCATTATTTTTGATTTATGGGAAACATTTCACTTCAAAGGATCATTTAAATCCTCATATGACTTGAGTAGTTTAAATGATTAAGTAAATATTTTCAATTATTTAGTGAATAAATATTTAATAAATATATTTCAATAGCACATAGTATAACATAGTTTTATAATTTTTCATAACACAAGTCACTATCAATATACATATGTGTGAACCTTAAGATAAAATGTTCCACTAAATTAAAAAATTTGTTGGTCTATTGAGGTCCACCAGAATGAAGAGCTGCAATATGATTAAAGCATATTTGCACCTCTTCAATTGGCAAAAAGTGATGTAAAAAAATTAACAGTGTGGTGACCACTTTTATTGTATATAAATTCCCCTCTTTTGACTCTGTTAAAAAATAAAAGCTTGGGGCTGGTGAGATAGCTCAGCAGCATAAGCTCCTGCCTGGCAAGCGCGAGGTCCTGAGTTCGACTCCCGGAACCCACATAAAAGACAAAAAGGGGCTGGTGATATCACTCAGCAGGACAAGTGGTTGCTGGCAAGTGCGAGGCCCTGAGGTCGACTCCCAGTACCCACATAAAAAAAAAAAATAAAATAATTTAGTAAGCAATTAGATTAGTTAATATGTCATAAATATATTTCCAAAATAGTTCTATTTATAGAGTTTTGAGAATTTTCATAAATCCAATTTAATAATGTTATGTAAAGTTTGTAATGCAATTTTCAATTAGATCCTTAAGCTAAAGGAGATCCATAGGGATGATTTGCATAGAGACGTCTCATTCTTTAGATTGAGTAATTATATCTTAATTCTTCTATTTCATTTTTAATTCCCAGTGATTTGGAGTCTTATTTGAAAGTAATCTTCTCTAAATCAGTTCCCTTATGTTGTGCATTTTAGGTTTTTTTTCCTCCTTAAATTGTCACTTCTTAAGGATGAATTTTTCCCATAAAGTACTATTGCTCCCAATGATTTATTTTTATTATAAATTTAATGTTTTGAATATAGCTTCCTGTCATTATAGAAGTTATGTTTGGTTAACAATGCTGTTTTTAAAATTATGTTCTATTTGTTTAACAGGGTCAACATATTTGTAATCAAAATCAGTTACTAAAATCAGTTATCTTGTTAGTTGAACTTTATCATATGACAAGTAAACCTAAATGGAAAGGATATAAACACAATATTCATTCCTAAAACTAGTATTAATTTTCAAACATTTCACAATATATAGGTGATAAAGACAGAGCAGAAAAATATGACCCTGGAGATATATAGAATTAGGATTGTTGAGAAAGGACTCACCTTGTAGGTGAATCCTTTGAGTATAGCAAAGAAAGAGAATAGTTGAACCACCTTGTGTGGAGGCAGGAGCCCTCTTGGGAATGACTCCATTTAGTAAGCAGAGAATAAAATATATAGATGGGCAACTGTAACGCAAAACAGTATGGCTCTGCTACTGTAGCAAAGCTCTTGGTGGAGTAGTAAACCATGAAGCCCACGAAAGTGTCATGACTCCTCCCTCACTTGCAAGCTATTCATGCAAATATCAGGTAAAGCCCATTCATTCCATGACCAGTAATAAATATAAAACATAATCTGGCACATCATAACTACAAAGATAGAGTGAAAGGGGGGCAGAGAAATTTCTATGATTAATGGTCTACTTGTGCAGAGAAGACAGATGAGGAATACAAAAATAAAATGAAAGATAATGTGACAAAATCAAAGGATGAAATGTAAGATGTTGCAGGTCAGGAAGTGAATTACAAAGTGACAAAGAGGAAAAAAAATCATCGATTTAGTGATTACTATTATTTTGGTGGGGGGGACCAGAAATCGAACTCAGGGCCTTGCGCTTGCCAGGCAGGTACCGTGCCGCTGAGCTATATCCCCAGCCCCTGCAAGACTGTTATTCAGAAAAGCTAACAATGTGGAACAAAATAGAAAAAAATTAAAATAAGCATGTTAGTGTTGATACAGGTTTTCTAACATACTCATTTTGGATTTCCCACATACAGAAGAAAAAACAGTGAGAAAGAATAATTATTTGTGTATGATTAATATAATGAAGAATTTTTCTCTGAAACAAAAGTTAATTGCACATCCAAAAGGGGTCATCATGTACCAGAGGAATGTATCTTTAGATAACAATTTATGCCAGTCACTTTATTGCATTATGAAGGATAAAGATATATACAAATTCATAAATAAGGTAAAATATAATCGTTGTGTCAGTACAAAAAAGTAGTAATAAACATCACTTAGAGAGAAAATTTTTGAGCTGGGTCTCAGAGATTTCCAAAATAGTATTCAATGTTCAAAGAAAGCCTAAAATGCCTAGGGAATATTAATTATCCTAAAATATGAAAATGAGTTTTATTCTATATGTCTTAGTTGCTTTCCTTGTCACTAATACACAACACTTAGTACTTGCAAATTGAAGTTTGTTTTGGCTCACTGGTTTAGAAGTGTCAGTCTACAGTTGACAGTCTCATGTCACGTTGGAAAGCTGCTCAATCATGGTGGCCAGGCAGCACAGAGAGAAGGAGGAGCCAGGGTGGGAGATACACTACTCCGGGTCACACTCTCAGTAAACCACCCCATCTTACCAGGCCCCACCTCTTAAAAACCAATTCTTCCATTGTACAAATATACCATTTTTTATCAATTTATCCATTAGTGTGCATCTAGATCTATTACTTATTTTAGCTACTATGAGGAGTGCAGCAATAAATATAGGGATGCAAGTATCTTTGACATGCTGATGTCAATTCTTTTGCATATATACCTAGAAATGGAATGGTTGGATCCATCTTTAGTGTTTCAAGAAACCTGCATACTGTTCTTCATAATGGCTGTATTAATTTACAATCTAAAGTGCATGAGTTCTTTTTTTCTATACATTCTTGTGAGCAATTTTTTTCTGTAATAGACATTATAACTAAGATGAGATGACATCTCATTGTGGTTTCGACTTGCATTTTCCTGATGCCAAATGATACTAATGATCATTTTCATAAATTTAGTGACCATTTGAATTTCTCCTTTTGCTAATTTTCCATTTAAATCATTTTGTTTTTAATAAGGTTTTGTGGGGGCCTGAACCACTTTTCTCCTCTAATAGAGGGTAATGCACAGGCTTGGATCCTGAAGTCAGAGTTCCCGTGCTGGTCATGCCTGGCTCCTGGGGCTGCATCCTTGAGTGCTGACATGATGGATGATCTCCAGGGACCATGGATACGTGCACAAAGAGATTCTTGACCCCTACAGCTGTATCATTTTGGACAATAACTCATTTCTTAAAATAGTACTAGCAGCACTTACCTCATAGTTCAAGAGGAGACTATGTGAGTTCCTATTCTAAAACAAAGCAAGAGTAGAGCCTCCAGATAGCTCTATTAACTGGGCTTCAAGCCTATGATAACTGGGATTTTCCAGGATTGAGGATTGCAAGAGTCAATATTGGGAATGTCTCACTTATCTTTTTGCCTACAAAGCAGAGCGTCACTGGCTTGGAAACCAGGATGGTTGTTGCTGGTGCACTTTGTTCCTTTTCTGTGCTGCCACCCAAGTCTCCACACTTTATAGGGTTCCAGTTATTCCCTTACTGAATTTCAAAGTTCTCCCTTGGTCAGTCACCTCAAAATGCTGCTACCAAGTCCTTGCTTCGCTTCATCTTTGTATAAGAGAATGTGAACGTTGAATTGGTCATCTTGGAATTCTTCATGGGGGGATTAGTATAAAGGATCATCAGGAGAGGCTTCCTAGCAGAAGTAGCAAAACAAGATAGGAACATAAAGATGCTTTCTTATTGTTCTTGGGGTCAGACACTAAGAAGAGAGAGGCCCACCTCTGAAACACTGGCTGGCTTCAGAAGTAGTCGCAGATGCTACAAGAATTCAAATAGGAAGGAGAGGAAAAGTGAGACATTTTTATAAGTGAAAAAGTCAATAACCCTGCCATTTATTTCTACAAAGGCAGGATTTAGATTTCCCATTTAATGCTAATGATTTGAAACTGGAATTTGTCCCTTCACCTTTGAGTTACTCACATCCTGAAAACCAACTACCTGATAATCTGGCATGTTCCAGTAAGTGTGAAAGGAATTACACAGAAAAGAATATTTATAACTATCTCCAAAAACACACCCTTGGCCATATTAAGTGGTTCCTTATTCTCCACATTATATTTCCTTCTATATTCCAATATTTTTCCTCTTGAAACTCAGACTTGTATTCCAGAGACAGAAGGAGGACTTTATGCATAAATATATTTGCTTTTCAAAAGCCAAAAGATGACATGTATTTATATTTCAGTCAATTTTGAAATTGGTGTAATAATTTAAAATTTTAGGTTGTAACCACAGCTCTCTACATTAACAGTTTATCTCAATGAATGATTATATAATGCTTTTTTACTTCGGAATAATCTATTTTTTGAATGTCAATTGACTTGAAATAGTCACACTTTATTCATATAATCTTCATAAAACTTTATTTTCTTTGTATAATTTTCTCTTTATTCTTCTGGTTGTATATAATCACACATTTTGGGTGATACGTGTAATTGTTTTTCTCTATTCTGGCAGCCGTAACATCAACTTCATAGACCACATAGCTTTAATAGCAAACATTTAGTTCTCACAATTCTGAAAGCGGGGAAGTCTGAGCACTGGCCGATTGAGAATCTAGTGAGATTCCACATTCTGGTTCATAGACGGCTATTTTCCTACTGTGCTCTCACATGGCCAAAGGGAAGACGGTGCACTGTGCTCTGTGATGCATCTTTCTGAAGGGCATTTTTGAAGGTTCCATCCTAATGACCTAGTCACCTAGTGAAAGCTCCACTTCCTAGTGCTGTTGTATTGAGGGTTAGGATTTCAATGTTCACCACTGACTTTGGGGAGGGGATAAACATTAGGTACGTAATACCTGTACATATTAAATGATGATGCATATATATGTGACCGTAGGTAATAGATACGTATATAATTGTATATATTAAATTATGTTATTCCTGAGTCATGCCAGATGTAAAGTAATAATTTCTACTGTTAGAAAGTACACAGTAAAACATAATTTTGTCCAGCCTATATGTTTAATTTTAAGAAGTTTAAGTGAAAAAATAGATTTTATTTTACTAACGAAATTTCAGAACAATGGGTTAAGGAAATTTAAAACTAAAAGAAACATAATGAATTTATAATAATAATTTCTTCTGTCCTGACCACCCTTTTAGCCAATTCCTCCCCCTCTTTCTCCCTCTTTCCCTCTCCACTCGCTACCCTTGTCTCCCTCCAAGTAAGACTATAAATAAACTTGAGCTTGAAAATTTTATTCTACCATGCATAAATAGCTAGAATAAAAGATAAGTCAGTGTTAGTTAATAATTATGATATCGGGGCTGGTGAGATGGCTCAGCGGCGTAAGCGCCTGCCTTGCAAGCGCGAGGGCCCGAGTTCGACTCCCGGAACCCACATACGAAAAAGGGGCCGGTGATATCGCTCAGAGGCACGGGTGCCTGTTGGCGTGCGAGATCTTGAGGTCGACCCCCCGGTACCCAGAAAAAAAAAGAAAAAAAAATTATGATATCATCTTGTTTTAAATATAACACAAACTATAAACCCTTCTCATTTTACAATTCTAAAAACTTTCACATACAAGAAAAATACTAAACAATTTTATAGCATACTTTTTCTTGTCTTAAAAATAAGTACATTGAGCTTTTCATTTTGAGTATGAAAAGCTGTACTAGTAAGTTAGTGCTTCTTTCACAAAGCATGTTCACACAACAGATTTTATCATAAACACTTCAGCTGTTAAAATAAAAAAATTCATGTTTTTAATTCAAAATTTTTTTAGAAAATTTTCGCTTAAAAATATTTTGACAATAAATAGTCTTAACTTTTAACAAGTTTGTTTGAAACAGTATGGAAATCTGTCCCAAGTTATTTTTAAATAAGGAGAGTTTGAAGAGTTTATTTTGCTTATGTCCTATATTATTAATATTAATTTTTTTATTATGTGAGTTCAGCTTTTAGCTATATGCTATTATTTTATTATCACTTACATATATTTTTTGGACTTATTTTAATACTACCTTCATTCAAATAAGTAAATAACTTACAAATGAAATTAATGAAAATATAAGGATTAAGACAAAAATAAATAGGCAATATGTGTAAGCAGAGTTTCAGAGACTAACATAAAATATATTGTTTTCCAGATATTGATATCCGAAGAACCACTTTTTCAACTCTATTTGTATCCTTTTTTATTCTTTAGCTTGATGTGAAGAGTGTAAGACTAGCTTCATAGTAAACTGTTGACTCTGCATTTCAAATATGAAATCATTACCCATAAAAGAATCATAAAACTATGAGGTATTGTAGTAGATGAAGACAAACTACATTCCATATTGTTTTTTATTTCAGAAGAATATATCTCACTTCAGTTTTCTAAAGTAGACTAACAGGCGGTGGGGTAATACTGAATTCTTTCTTCCAGTTCCCCAAGATTCCTGCTTAATTCAAAGGTTTCTAGGGTGATATCTTAGTTACAACTGTATGCTTTTCACATTTTTTTTCTTAAAGTACACGCTAAACAGCCATTCAGCTCACAGAAGAGTTTCAAAGCAGGCTTTCTATTATGATCTATGTGATGTCTACTTTGACTTAACTAAAAGAGTTAATATCGAAGAGGAAATGAAGGAGAAAGAGCTAGTTGAATTTGACTGAAAGGGAAAGTTTTATGTTTGTTTCATTTATAATGATTTTTCTTCTATTATAATGACATTCTGAGCTTCCTTTTTTGGTTTTACCTGAAAATATTGGGTTACTCATGGGCTGGCCCTGGGAATTCTTCTCTTAGTGGTCTCACTAATAAATGTCATTATTTCGTGAAGATTTAAGTACCATCGCTAGGAAGATGAGTTCCAAATTAATATCTTTAGTGAAATATTTCCTTTGAGCTCAAACTTTGAATATACAAAAAACTACTTGCTGTCTTCAATCAGAAGTCTTCCAGAGATCACAACTCCATGTGACAAATCTAACATACATGAAACAGAAATCTTGATTTTTTTCTATCAGTGTGTTTTCTACTTCACATCCACTCTACCAATTTAAAGGCTAACCCTAACCATTTAAGCAGAAAACCCAAGAATGATTCATAAGTTTTCATCTCTCATAACCACATATTCCAAAGTATAAACATTATTGTTTTTTCTGAGCAATGGTGTTTGAAGAAGTCTGTGGAATTATATGAGGCTAATGGGGCCAGGATGAGTGGTTATTTTTATTTTCTGTATTAGAAAAAAAAATGAGTTGATGGAAATTATAGTGTGGGAGGTTTTGTTTGCTCAATTACAATGAAAACCTACATATGTCTCCAATATCAAAAAGGAAGAGGAAGGGGATGTAAATAGAAATAAGATGTGTCAGGTACATGTAAAACTACCCACAATGGAAATATTCATGATGTATGGCAACCATGTACTAATAAAAAATAGTGCTTTCATAGGGATCCTACTTTAAGGTATAATTAAAGTTCTTCCCTCTCTTTTTTCCTTATTACCGCTATCCCCCTCATTGAATAATTTTAATACAGATTTCTATGAAAACATATCAGATCTCTAGATTTGCATATTTTTTCTCCTCTAATGTTAGACAATAGTAAAATAAACATTTTCAGATCTCAATCAAGGCATTGCATTTCTTCCTAATAAAAATATGATTCTTTACTGCACTTAATTTAAAATCAAATCTTACTTTTGACTATGACAAATTATGTAGCCCACATTCACAAACCTTATTTTATCCATTTTTGGGATAATTTAAATACCAGAAATCATGTTGTTCTTCATTAATTACTTTGGACACACAAAGAATATGCTTGAAATATGTTTTGCACAATAATTTTTCATGACAAGATCCTTTTCTTTCTGTGGCTTCTACTTAAGTTCCATGTTCTAGCAAACACCTTTCCCAACCTAATAAAAATTTCAGTTATTTTCCTAACCTTTTATTGTTTTCACTTTAGAATTGATTAAAAATTACAAAATTTTCAGTTTTATGTTAGATAATCTATAATGCCACATTTTCTATTAGAAACTAAGCTTTTGAATAGGCAACTAGTGATTTGATACCAACCCTAGCACTTAGAGCAAGGTCTTAAATATTAGGTCTTTGTTGAGAAATGCTATGCATTGACTCCAGGGCCTACCAGTGAACTACATTCCTATTCCCCAGGATAAGCTATTGCATTGGTTTTCATTTATGCCAAGAATTTGTAAGGGGTTAATAGATCACTCGAAATGATTGGGGAAATCTGGCTATATGCTGTTATAACTGTTTGGTGAGAATGTATGAACCAAAGGTTAATTTCCTAAATTCACATTTTAGTCTGTTCTGAATTCCATTTCTGCAATATCCTACTATATGGCTCACATATTGAATTCCATTTCTGCAACATTCTGCTGTGTCAATCACATTTGTTATCTCACCCATATGATTTATTGCATTTTCTTGTTTACATATCTATTTGTTATATTAAGAGTCTATTTCTCAAGAGAGGTTCTTTTTTATATTTGTATTCCCAGTACCTGATGAGGGGACAATACCATAAGATATATTGATGTTTGGTTCTAGAGTAAGCCACAAAAGACAAAACTTTTCTTTATTTTATTTTATGACTTCCTCTGTATTTTAAGATATATGTTATTTTTACCATTATATATATTATATATTTCTATCTTGAATGAGTCAGTAAAATAAAGTGTTCTTTCCATCCACTGATGATCACTCATCTTTACTTATAATTCTTTAGTCTCTTATTTTCAAATAAGTCCCCTTAGTTTCCAAGTTTCCACAGCTTGCCCTTCTCTTATTCTATAAATGTATTTTCTTTCCTTTTTCTCTGTATGTACTCTTAAAACAAAAATTCAAGAATTCACTCTATTGCTTCTAAAGTTATTTTAGCTGGTCATTTACTTATTTTAATTTCATTGCTCTTATGCTTTGTTTCTAAACTTAATTACCAGGTGGGTATTAATATTTATATCTCACCAGCGTGTGAAAATAATTATGTAAAATAAATAATATCCTACCTGAAAATTGCTATCTCTTCTAATAATATAAGTAATACACATGAGTAATACACATGTCATTTTTTGTGGCTTTCCCCCTTGTATCTACATACAAGTAGTTTCTTTGTATTGTACAAAAGTCTCATTCTGTTCCTACTAACAGCTATTAGCTTTTAGGGTAGCTTGTTACATTGTGGCTTAAAATAATCCCTCTGATGAGTTCAAAGAAGAATTTATAAAAGAAATGGCTGATGTTTGTGGTCTGGGCCAAGGATATCTAGAGTTTTTACATGGAAACACAGGGTTCCAAATAAATGGTGCCAGGGATAGGTGAAAACTACATTACCATATACAACTAAGCCTTTAGGTAACATCTCTCCAACATTCTTTTGCTTATAAATAAGTAACAAGGTTGCCAAGATTCAAGAGGGTAGGACATTTTCCACCTCTTCCTGGGAGAACTGTAAATGTCCCATTGTGGAAAAGCATGTGGTGTGTCAGAATTTGTTTAATCATCAACGTTAAAATGATATCTGCCGTAGTCTGTTCATTAGCCACAATTCATATCATTTCTATATACAAAATAGATTTATTCTTTTTTCAAATCCAGGAAAGTTTTAACCCATTAAAACATTAGCTCAGACAATATTCAGAGTTCTGTATTCATGATCTATTCCAGGTCCACACTTGGAAGCGATCTTCAGGTCCATTTCCTCTCTGAAACTAGAAAGATGGGATACCTGCTGTTCCTACATTCAACATGCAACAATAGCACATGCCAGGGACTAGGTGGCTTTGTCTTAAACAGCAGAAATTTATTTTTCATGTTCTGGAAGCTAGAACTCTGAACCCAAAGCACCGTGGAGTTGCTTTAAGGTGAGGCCACTTCTAGAGGGCGCATTGTCAGAGTCCTCACTGGCCCTTGTCGCGTGCGCTCCTGGGCCGCGGCCTCCCTCCTTACTAAGACACCGGTGTCCTTTGATTAGGGATTCCCACTTACGATCTCACTCAACCTTAATTACCTCCATAACGTGCCCATCTCCACATACAGAACGGTGGTGTGAGGGTTTCAAAATGTGAATTGAAGGGAGCAGTTCAGTCCGTAACTCGCTTTCATTCAAAAATGGGAAAAGTTTGAAACACAGAACATAGCAATTTTAAAACACACAAAAATTGTTCCAGTCAATTCCAAAATACAGCCAAGTTCACAATCCTAATCTTCTCAGAGATTCATCTCGTGTCTTCTGACTCTGACCTCTGGCCCTTTATTCTACACTCTGTGTAACTCCGCCTTTTCTACAGCAAGTGATCCAGTCTGCATATGAATAACTTTTTTTTTTTTTTTTTTTTGTGGGTACCGGGAGGTCGACCTCAGGACCTCGCGCGCCAGCAGGCGCCCGTGCTGCTGAGCGACATCACCGGCCCTTTTTTTGTTTGTGGGTTCGGGGAGTCGAACTCGGGCCCTCGTGCTTGCAAGGCAGGCACTTAAGCCGCTGAGCCATCTCACCAGCCCAATATGAATAACTTTTTTAGCTCATCTCCTGTCTATAAAAAAGCTTCATTTCACTGTGAATCAATTGATAATCCACTATGTTAAACAAACAACAAAAAACTATACCCATGTGTATTTTATCTGAGTGGAAAAATAAAATATATTTCTAGAATCCAGATTTCCCTAAAATGCATAAGATTTGAGCTGACTAGAATACCGCTGAATGGACTGAGGAAGTTCACGCAAAGTGAAAGAACTGAATTCATAAGAGATGGCATAATCCAAAATATTTTTAGCACTCAGGAGGCTGAAGTAGGATCGCCACAAGTTCAAGGCCAGCGTGGGCTACATATTGAGTTTAAGGCCAGCCTGGACTACATAACAAGAACATGTCTCAAAAAAATGTAAATTGTGTGAAAATACACAAAAGTTCTAATTATTTAATGCTACTTACTAAATTTGAAAGACCACCCCAAAGTAATGCATGTTAAACCAAAGTCATATGCAAGTCAAATTAGTAGTGAATGGCCAAGCAATAAATTTGAAATCTAAATAAACCCACTGGGAAAGAGAAAATAAAGCAAAATAAATAAAGGCGAAGAAAAGAAATATGTGAATCCAGAAATACACAAATTCATTTCTGATTTTCATTAGCACAATATATATTACTGCAGCAGGATCCCATGTTTCGAGGAGGCTTAATTAGTTACCTATTCTTTTGTACTTGAATTTGAGTAATTTTATATCTCCTAAAGGCAAAACAATCTTGAAATAAAATAATTTTCCAGGTAGTAGCTTCAAAGAGCATTCAATATAATTGGTTAAAATGGCAAATTTAAAGCTAAAGAGACTAGATAGTACATAATGCCATGTGGTATTCTGAATGTAAATACCTTTTTAAACCATTCTATGGTTTCCAGGCAGATAAATATATAGTTATTATTTTTTATTGTTTCCTTAGCATAGTGGGTTAACAATTGAGTCACAGTGAAACAATCCTTTTTACTGACAGGAAGTGAGGTAAGAAAGTTACTGAACATTGGGTCACTTTATATAGAAACAATTCTATGGACAAGCCAAAATTATATCAAAGGAAATTATTAGTATTTTTTAGTGCTCATTGCAAAGCTAAAAAAATGGTTAAAATTATTTTTATAAGAAAAACACAAAACACACTGGATAAAAGTAAAAGTAAAATTGAGATGTAGACATTCATGTATATTCATGTATGGATGATTGCTTTCTCTTTTTTCAGGAATTGAATCCAGGGAGTTCTCCCTGAAATATGCACAGGCTTTTTTTGTTTTTTTGTTTTTTTTTTTGAGACAATGTCTCATTGAGCTTCTGTGTTGCCCAAGTTGGACTCCAACTTGGAATCCTCCTGCTTCAGCCTCCCAGAGTGCTGGATTACAGCACTGCCTGTAATTATATTTTAAAGACAATTTTTGCTGAAAAGATTTTTATTATGACTCAATCTCAGTTTAACTTCTATTTACTGTACATATGCTTTAATATTTTAAAAAACAAAACCTAAAAACTCATAAAAGCCCTGCATGGTGGTGCACAGCTGTAATCCCAGCACTCAGGAGGCTGAGGCACGAGGATTGCTGCAAGTTTGAGGCCAGCCTGGGCTACAAAATGAGTTTAAGACCAGCCTGAACTGCATGGTGAAAACTTGTCTCAAAAAGCCAGAAGAAAAAAATGTTTTAAAAATCATAAAAATAATGACATAACATACTTGGAAATGGTATATATCAATAGAAAATTAATTTGGACTTTTTAGAGTTGTTTCAGTGTTCTCTGAAATACAGAACAGTCAATTCAGTTGAAAGCCAAAAGTAGATGTTAATAGCTTTATCATTTGTATTTGAATAATCAGATAAGGAATGCAAAGATTTTTTATAAATGTAATAAGAATCAGCTAACTAATACTGTAAATAAGAATGTAAACACTTATGTAATTGGAAAACCTAGCAATAATTTCTCCAGTATGCCTTAACCAAAAAACCTTAAGAATTATTGAAACTAAAACTAATGATATTCAAAGCTAAAATAGATGACAACGTTTAAAATTATATCAAATTTGTTGATTTTTCCAAGCATGTACACTTTCTTTTAATCAAAATAGTTAACTATACAAGGCAGTACCAGAATGCACAGAATTAAGTAAAACAGTATTTTCTAGAGAAAAAAAAAATATCATTCCAAATGTGGCATAACACATTTTCAGAATTCTTACAGAAACACATCTCTGTAAAGTAAAAGTGTAAAAACCTAAGTAAAAATATGAGCAAGAAATAAACACATTCAAAAAATTATTTCAAATCCTGTAGCCGAATGAATTTTGCTTGTATGGAATTACATTTCGATTAACTCATCATTACTGACTACAAGCAACGATGATACTGAGTCTTGGACACTTACAGCATTCATAAGCCCTATTCCTTCCTCTGGTTTCATTATGTTTACAGTATCTCTAGATAATAATCATTTTATCATTTACAATGACTGAGAAAATTTGCTTGATGTTTATAGATATATACATTCCTAAATGCTCATACCATGTTAATGTCTATCTAATTAAACCTTATATAGTATGTATGTAGATTTATGTGTAGATAGATATTATAAACAATATATATTTATAATATGTAACTTACCAATTACCAATGGATTTCTAGTTAAAAGACAATAGTTCGAACTATATTTTATGTTATATAAATATATATACCACATAGCTAGATAAGGAATGCATACTGGCTGTTAGTCACTTTTCCATTGCTGAGACATCATAGCCCAAACCCACAATTTAAAGGAGAAGTTTATTTTGGCTCCTGGCTTTTAGAGGATTGAGACCCTACTCATAGCTCCAAGGCAGACAGTGTATGGTGGGGAGACTCTGGTGAAGGAAAGCTGCTCACATTAGGGCAGCCAGTAAGCAAAGAGCAAGGGAAAGGCCTGAGGAGGGAGACACAGCCTTCTCGACCTGCCTCTGCCACCTCTTCTGTCCAGGGCCACCTCCTGACAGCAAATTTACCACCCCATGACCCAATCCTCTTCCAAAAACTCCACCTATGAATACATGAATATTGGGGGGAGCATTCTAGCTCTAAACCATACCACTCGCGTGTGTTATTATTACAGTATTATAAGAAATAATTTAGACTTTTCAAACATGTTGTTTGAAACCCTGTGGAGATCTTTGAAGTAGATTTTTGATTGCAATATTAAGAATTAATTATATAAAATAATACGAATGATAGTAAAATTAAATAACATGTGGCTAATGTAAATATATAGAAAATATCTCCAGGTAGATGCTTTCTTTGTACTTATTAAATAACAGGAAGCACACCACACCACATATGAGAAGCTCTGCTCCATTAAATAAAATTAAATAAAGTGTGTATTTTCTAGGTTTATGCTGATACGTCAGTGTAAATGAGACTATTTTGTGCTGAGTATGGCTTAAGGTAATTTTTATATGGCAGAAGTACACAGTCTGCCAAAAAGAGAAAGGTACTGTACCTTTAGATAACATGGGTAAATTGATGCATTAAAGAAATTCTGCACATCATTTATACATGTCCAAATGTAATAGCATAAAATGCATCATCATAAATCATTTCTCTTTCATTATTTAAAGTATAGTAAGGTCACCTCCAAAGTTAAAACAATATTAGCTATTTTATTATAGGGTAGAAAATAAAACCAGTAATCTTTTACAGCACTGCAAGTACATTTTTCTTTTGGATCTTGCTTTTTTTTCCCCTCTCTTTTATGATATTTGATGCTGGTTTTACCAGAGAAACAAAACACATGATAATTTGAAACATAAATTTTCTGAGCTAAATGGAGTCCATCAAGTGAAACACTGAATGAGAAACTGTTAGATGAGGAATGGCAGGTTACCATAAATTAAGCAATAGCCATTCAAAAGAGTGCAAAATAGAATGTTAAGATTCTCAGCAGCTCATTTATCAACACAAAGACTATACCTTGTTTACAAAGACACAATATCAAACAAAGAATATTAAAAACTCTTCCAGGATCTTTCTTTGCATTGTTGACCATGCATAAGCACATATTCTAATCAGCTATTGTAGCTATTGAGTACATGCTGCCTGTTGACAGCTTGATTATACAGGAACTAAGAAATACAGGCTCTTTTTATTTATTTTACAATACTTTATTTAGAAGTCATTTTGAAGGGCTTTGGCTACTGTGAAAAGTCAAGGGGATATTTTATAGGAGTTAACATGGTAAATGAGCATCTAGTTCTCACATATAGAATGATAAAAGAGGATATGGACAGATGACAGGGAAGTACAGATATAGATAACTGATTACCAGCATGAAATTTATATCCTAAAAGTATCCGTATTGAGAATAAGAAGAAAGAGACAGAGCACACTTGAAATTCCCACATTCGAGAGCTATACTACAGATGAAATTCCTCTATCCTAATGATGATGTTGGTGATGAATCCCCCTCTGGAAAGTGTTTGCTTCTCCAAACAAGAATAATCTAGAGCAAAAGAAATTATAAGTTTGGGTAAAGGCCTTAATAAAATCATGTGCAAATGCTCTTTTCATTATTCATATTAAAATTCTCACTCAACCACTCCCTTCTATTTAAGGATTATGAATTCTTAAGTATAGCAATCGTTTTCATTATTTTCCAGTTATGACTGTGAGGATTGCATTGATACCTAACCCAAATTTGGCTCAAATTTTTGGCACTTGACCTCCACTGAATAATCATAAGCTTGTAGAAGGAACAAATATTTCAGGTACATTCATAAAGAGAGATTATTCACAGCTTTTATATCATAAAAATAGAATGTGCTATTATAAAACATTCATAGTCATCCTTGTTTTCTATCATAGGCAGGTATTACATTGTTTGTAGATTCACCAATAGGTCTTTTGTAGATCACAAGTAACTTGAACTATATTTCATATTCATCAAAACCTTTTCTGACTATTCATTTTTCTACTAGAAAGTACCAGCAGCTATAAGTCATTACAATTCTGTTTTTATATTTTTATCAGAGAATTTTTGATATTCCTGGAAAAAATGAACTGAGGAAAGGTAAAGAGAATTCTCACTGAAATTTCTTTGTTTAGAAAAATAATGAGCATTCACACCAAAATCAGAAAAATGAATGTTTTAACTTCACAGAATATATATGGGTCTCCATTGTAGACTGGAAAATAATCATTAATGTTATTCATCATCTTAACCAATCCCGTCCTCTGCCTCAAAAAAGCAGATGCTAAGAGAAGGATTAAGCACAGAGTGTTCATGTGGGAAGATACAAGCCATCAGAAGAAAAAAGGACAATGACAAAGGAAAGTGAATGAACCCCGTGAATGAAGAGTTGTCATGCCAGTTATTGCAGTGAGTGACTAAAGTTTGAAGTCTTGATGAAAATCTTGAAAGTGGTATAAAATATGCTTTAAGTCATTTTGGGATGAAGGAAGTGGTGTAATTACAGTGTTATACCCATTTGTCTTTTACTGGCTAAGGGCTGCCTTTAAAAGACATTAAATCCTAGCCACTTTCAAGCAACTGTGCTGCTAAGCAAGCATATTTTGGCAACCCAAGGATGACACTCAGCCTGTCATGCAGGTGTTACCACCGTAAATCAGGCTAATGCACGCACAAATATTAAGATCTGAACGTTCGTTGATGGAGCATAATCAGCATGTGCTTTCACCAGAATTCACATTCCACATCAACCTGATAGCAATGTTTGTTGTTCTTATTAAGACATTTGTATTAGTATTCTTTCATTAACTTTATTTTCTTATTACTACATACTAGTACAGATTAATGACTTTCATTTTGGCAGATTTCTATATGCCTGTAACATAGTTGGATATTGTTATTATTTAGACCTAAAATATCTCCCCCAAAACTTAATCTCTTCAGAGATTGGGCTTTTGGAAGGTGATTGGATCATAGGGGAGATACTGATCAGTGGATTAGACCACTGACGAGCACATAGCTGAATGTACTACTAGGATGTGGGCCCTGTTGGAAGAGGTCTTCCCCGGGGACATGACCTGAAAGCTTGTATTCTTGTCCCTGTCCTCCCTTTTATTGCTTAGTAGGTGCTATAAGTTGAGTAGCTTTTCTCACCAGGCCTTTATGCCATGACTTTTTTGCCTTGGAACCAACCAATTATGAACTGAAACCTTTGAAAACAGTGAGCTAAAACAAATCTCTCCTCCTTTAAGTTGAGGATGCTGAATATTTTGTCTAAGTGATCAGAAAGAGGCTAATACAGATATTTCAATTATTCAGGTTGGAGACATGGATCAAGCACTGATTTAGAGATAAATTAAACCATATTCTTATACAATAAAATTCATATAAATTCTATAAAACACATTAACAAAATATATTACATTAACTGAATATCCCTTGACTAAATTAATATCATTTTATGTAACATATTTTAGAGGACCTAGGTGAAAGATACATAAGCGTTCTGTACTAGTTTTGTAACTTTTCTGGAAGTCTAAAATTAAATAGGTAAAACTATTTCAGACTCAAAAAGAACATGTTTTTGAAAAGTGGGATAAATCATGAAAAATATAATGTGAATACTATATTTTATAATCATGATTATTCATGAATGTTATATTTGTCATACAAATGTGTCTTTGCTGAATTCTAGTCTCACATCAAAATTGTTTGATATTTGACAAAGATTTAGGAAACACAGATTTTTGAGGGTTTTAATGCTTAGAATTTGCTATCCTAAATATAAAGTAGGTAAGACAGTCTATGATACATACTTAAGGTTAAATTGTAGCAAAATAAATTAGGTGCTCTGTATTTTTGCTATTTTTCAAGAACTAGAAAGCAAAATGAATCTTAGGAAACCAAAGATAAGATATGGCCAGTTTATAACAGCAGTTATTGCTTTCTTCCTTAAGGATATAAAGCAGATGCTGTAATTAAATGATGGAAGTGTGGCACGTCAGGCAGAAGAAAGAATATCTGTAGTACTATTCACTAGCAAACAGGAAGGGACGCATTCTTCAGAGGAAATTTCTAAATATTATTTGTACTCACCCTGAGCCACGTTAGCAGTGTTGGCAGATTCATTGCAGGGTTCCCTTTACCTCCCTGTCCTGGGTCAAAGAACAAACTAAAGTGTTTTCACCAAAAACCAGGCCTGTGAGTGGTGAATTAAAAATCTTGTTTTCATTGTGTACCCCTGTATATCTGAGAATGGTTTTTAATAATGAAATACAACAATAAAATAAAACAGTTACACCATTAACTTACAAAAAGAAACATTTGTGAAATTAAAATGATCTCTAAAGTGATTTCCCTTCTGTATTACCATAGGATGAAGATAAGTCACACAGATATGTATGGTAATGTAAATTTATATTAGGTGACCTGTAAATTACATATTATTGAATAACTTAAGGATTCATAGGTTTTAATTTATTTATGTTTTACAGTGTAAGAAATAAAATAAAAGACAAAAAGTCACAAGTAAATCCGTTTGATTATTTCGTGTAGATTTATGTGAATGTGTTTATAAACTGAATTACATGCTAAAGCTTTTGAAAGCTATTCATCATGCTGACTAGTAGTATAATACATTTTTTCTGTCAAAATATATTTTCTAAGTAAGGCATTATGTTCATAGTAGTGGTATACATGAGGCAATAAATAGCTCTTAAAGGTGATGGAATGCCAAAATAAAGCGGAGATGTTTGATAACCACCAAATCACCCGTTGGCAGTATTTGTCGATATGAGGAATATTATTCTCACTGGTATGAACATTTTCACTATAAACAAATGAACTATCTAATTTAGTCAATTACAAAATTCTATTATAATTTAGAAACATTTTGATATTTGTCAAGAAAAAATATGTATAGCATGATATAATAAAATTCAATATAAAGGCATTTTCTATTGCAATTCTGTAAACTAGGGAATTGATTTCTTGTGTAATATCTAGTAATGCAAAATTTTCCTCATTTCAAAAATACAATGTTACGTTATTTGCATGATAGACACATTTCTTGTGACGTCTGTTATCAAGTTCTAAAATTTTAACTGTGAACATTAAGTGGCAATTATTGCCTTAAGGGCAATGAAGAATAATAAAAAAGAAAATTTAAAGGAATGTATTGAAATTACTGCAAAGTTTATAGTAAAAACCCAAAATGAATGATTACTTAGCTTACTAAAAAAGTAGACATAGTAAGTACAAACTTACTAAGTAATTTTTATGATTGATGTGATTTTCAGTTTACTTTAAGTTTTATGATATTTTAAAAAGTCTCAATAGCATGATATATTTATACATAAAATACTCTACTCATAAAGTTTTTGACCTTGTTTGATTATTTTTATAGTTTGATTTGGTAATGACATGTGTATTCAAGGATTTCTTATATGTGTACACCTTAGCTCACAGGTACAATGGGATATTAGTGGTGTCTTTTCTACAACTAAAGTGGAATATAATCAAAACTTCATGTTTGATGAACATTATTACATATATTTTAGAAAATATACAGCCAAGGTCAGAAGAATTCTAGAAAAGAGACTAGACAAGGAAAGAGCAAGAAATACATCCCTGTACATAGTGAGTGGCAGATAAAGGACACACAGAACATTTTAATGCAAGGCATTAGACAGAAACAAGGTGTAAAATCTGGGGAAATAAAATGTTGATTAGAAAGTCAATTTTCTCTTGCATGTGAATGTATCATATTATGCGACAGTGACTAAGCACTCACTGTGACCTGTAATGTACCTCACCATATCTCAGGGTATAGACTTTAGAATCAAATTGATCTGGTTTCAGTTCTATCCATGATCAGCTCACTCTTCTTTAGCATTTACATAGCATATGAAAGATATAGTTCTTTATTTATAAAATGAATATAATACTTTTACCTCTCTTAGAAATTTTTAATTCAAAATGATTGTTACTAGCGTTATATGCATCAAGTTAATGTCTTAGAACTTTGAAATTCAAATTATAAGCCCTAAAAGGGGTAACAAATAGATTTAAAATTAAATAAATAAATAATCTGGTTAATGTTGTATATGTAGAAAGTAGGAGAGATAAAACTAAATCTCAGGTTTAACACCAGGCTGTGTAATCCATTAGATTTGACAAAATAAAGGCTTTCTATAAACAAAAATCATGAAGAAGCTTACTATAATTGGAATACATTCTATGCTGGAGCAACTTAGATTAAAGTTGCTGCTTCTGGAATTTACTGAAAGATATCCACATAGCCCTACCCTCTCCATTTATGGCCCTTACAGCAGCCACTAACAAAGCTCTGTGTCACCCCAAAATCCCAATGGAACAGTAAACAGTAGCCACTGTAGGAGATACTACAGTACATAAGCCAAAGAGATAGCATGTCAGAGAACACTCCTGATATCTAGGATTTTTGAAATTACTGCATAATCTCAAAAAAGCCATTCCAAAACATCACCAGAAAGCCCCATAGGCCACACTGAATTTCAACAAGAACATATATCTGCGTTTCTGTTCAGTGAAAGGAGACAAACTGAAATATATAGCATCATGCACTTTTGTGCTACAGACCACTGATTTTGTCTTTTGAAATAAATTCTTAAAACTTCTGGAGGTCAAGGTTCATGATGTTTAAATAAAGAGATACTAGGTAGGTAAGTAAATAGAAATTCTAAGAAGCCGGTGTTATAAATAATGCTTCAATTAACTCATTTATCAAAGTAGATTCAGGGGAAGGGTAGGTAGAAACCAGACTGCTGAGGATAGAAGTGAAGATAGATCCTGACAAATAAAGGTAATGACCATACACTTCCTTTGCTGGGAGCTCGGCTGTAGCAGGAAAAATAAGAGCACAAAAGAAATATATTTGAAGAGCTTCTTATTTGTTTGTGTGTTAATGAACTCTATTGGAGTCTGTTTATTCCAAACCAGAAGAACAAGAACAGGTGATAAGTGAACTTCCTAGAAAAGACAGGAGAGGCCAGGATGTATAAAACAAGATGAGACTTAGATAGCAGTGGAGCGACTTTTCCTCCATCTCAAGGAAAAAATAAATAAAGAAAGAAACCTCCATGAGTTCCAGTGTAGATGAATTTATAAACAGCAGATTTAAGAAACTGATGTCTAACTGTTTTCATTTTATATTGTGAAGTAGAAAGCAATATAGTCTCTGGATAATACTGAGAAAAAGGTGTAAAGCAAACTTCGGAGTACACTGGAAGTTGGTAATCACCACCAAAGGGAAAACTGAGCAGTGTGAAACTGACATCTCACACAGAAGCCAGGAATTTCTAATAATTGTAGCATTTCTTGGTGTGATTTTTCTTTGGCAGGACTCAAGTGTGAGAATAAGAACAGAGAAAGTGATTATGGGATTAGTTTATATTGGAATTTTGCTGCATGAGTTCAAGAAGAGGCACAGGGAGCAGGAAGAGCACAGGTAAATATTGAATAATATTAGTGAAAAAGGAAGGAAGAAAGAGAAATAAAGAAAGAATTAATTTGGAGAACAGATAAACAATAAGATGCCATTAATAGTATGATACATGTGAATGTCTAAGCATTATTTAATGATTACTATTTGCCAGTAACTATTCTTTTTGTCTCTGCTGAATCCATATAACATATGTAGTTGGTATCATCAATTCATATAAGAGAATCAACTAAAACAGAAAAATTAAATAACCCAACATCATTCAAATAGCAAGTTATAAAAGCAATCTAGAGGTTGAATGTCAAAATATCTTTGAAACTATGGAGCACTAAGAGTCAATGAGTAAGAGAATGAAAAGATATGCTTATTGTCAGGTGTGATTTTTGAGTTTGAGGTTTGAAAAGTAGATTATTTCATTTAATAAGATACACAGCTAAGGTACGGTGTTGGTAAAAACAGAAAGCATTAATTGGCTAGAATCTTAATAATTACTATTTTGAACTCTAAAATTCAAACATAATTTATGGTGACTGTTGGGAAGGGGATTTCTTTTTAAAATATATCTCCTTCTCATTCAACCTAGATATCAAAGGGACTTTTCCTTAATTTGGTGTTTTTCTTGTAGTTCTCTATGTATTTGTTAAGGGAAATATCATTTACATTTATACTCATCTAAAGGGGTATATGCGGAGCATTCTTATTCAGGTTTAGTAACATAACTGAAATTAATGTTCTCAATGAAATTCTGAAGAAAGCGCATTTGAATAATAGTTGGAGTTCATATGTAAGAAAATGAGCCACACATTAAATTCTTCAAAATGTGGGGGAATAATTAGAAGGTTGGTAGTAGTAATCAAGATGTATGCTAATTGATAAATAATACAAAGGGTAGAAGCAGAATGACTTCCATCAATAGGTGTAATATGAGGACAATTTATTTGTATTCAAACTTTTATTACATGGTGTCAATGCTTTGAATATCCTTAAGGAAGCAAAGACTATATGGAAGAGCCAGAATTCATTAAGCCAAGAGAGAGGTAAACAATTCTTACAAAAATAAAAATATGAAAAAATATTTTCTGACCAAAAGTAATATCCTCATAGTACCCAGAGTAAATGAAGATGGTGTTAAAAATGTGAGATAAATTTAATGAAACAAATAATTGGAAAATCTCCCACAAATATAGATCTGAAAATTTCTATATTTATATGATTTGTCTACGAAGATATTTCCCACTCAGTAGAAGTGAAAAAGATAATGGCAAGATTTCAAATATACTACAAAGCCATAGTAACAAAACAGCACGGTATTGGCACAAACATAGACCTGAAGACCAATGGAATAGAATAGAGAGCACAGAAGCAAACCCACATAGCTATAACCATCTGATGCTTGAAAATGTGCAAAACAAAGATTGGAGAAAGGACAGTTTCTTCAGCAAATTGTGCTGGGAAAACTGCATGTCTTTCTCTCTCTATGTATATATCTATATAGATATATCTATATAGACATATATAGAGATAGATAGATACAGATATGATGAAAAATAGATCACTTTCTCAAACATTGAAGAAAAATCAACTCAGGATTGTTTGAAGACTTACATATAAGACCTAAAACTTTGAAAGTTTTAAAAGAGAACATAAGGCAAACACTTCAAGAGACTCCCTGAATAAGACTCCTACAGCTCAGGAAATAATAGCAAAAATGATTAAGTGGTGTTGCATGAAAAAAACTTTGCATAGCAAAGGGAACAATGGAGAGATGGCCTACAGAAAGGGAAAAAATCTTTGTCAATCCTCTTCCTATAAGGAAATAATATCCAGAATATATGAGGAATGAATAATCCAGTCATTACATGATCAAATGAACTGGACAGACACTTCTCAAAAGAAGTACAAATGACCATAAATCATATATAAAACTGTTCAACATATTTAGCCACTAAGGAAAAGCAAATAAAAACTACACTGAGGTTCCATCCCCCTTCAGGCAGAATGACTACCATAAAGAATACAAAACACACACACACACACACACACACACACACAAATGCTTACAATGGCATGTGCCAAAAGGAATGCTTATACACTGTTCAGGGAAATGTAAATTAGTACTACCACTGTGGAAATAAGTATGCGGGTTTCTCAAAAAACCAAACCAAACCAAAACAAAACAAAACAATAAACCATAAGTACGGAGTTACCATTCGATCCAGCTGTATTTCTCTTCAGTATGTACCCCAAATACTTACTGTCAGTGTACTGTAAAGATAGCTACCTGCATATCCATGTTCAGTGCAGTAATATTTCCAAAAGTTAAACTATAGTAACAGACTAGGTGCACATCAGCTGATGGGTGGATAGAGTTTTCTATAAATGGAATTTTCAAAGATACTCAACACTGATACAAAAGAGAACAGAGCATATATTCAAACATTGTTTCTGTTCTCTCAAAAATGCAATATAGTCTGTGATTAAACATGACAGAAATGATCCAGTCTGTACTTTAAAATTGTGCAAATTTAGAATAATTTGAACAGACTCAATGATACAAATTTGCCATCTATGTTATGCATAAATCATAGTGCAAGTCTTGTTAAAAATCATTCACCGTAGTTTCATTGCTATTACGTGCTGAACACTTGAGTTAGTCAGACACAGTTTATCCTTTAGTTAAATAAGCATCATTTATGACTTCATTGACATTTCCAAGGGCCATAATTAAGAACTAAATTTAATTATATTTCTGTTGTGTTCATGGACACGTGGGTGCCATTCTGACTATAAAAGTTCATGTAATTACTAGGCACAGAATCACCTGATTTATAGTGATACTTATATAACTTACTGGCTGTATGATCGTAGTGTCCTCCATCACCTAAGCTGTGCAAATATTAATAACACCTATTTCATAGTAGGCATCAAAATAAATATATAAATGTTAATTGTATAACACAGCGTCCTGTATGTGGTAGGCTCACAAAACTTATGTTTAATAGCATTATTAATGTTACTTTAGCGAGTGTGCCTAGAGAAGCATCAGCAAAGTACAAGCCCAGTGACAAGGCTCCTGTGAACTCAACTTTACATTATATATTATTAGATGGACATAGACACCCTAAGAAGATATTGTGTGTTTGAAAGAATTCACCAGAAATCACAAAGTATAATAAGACTTACAGCAGCAAAAATCGCAATAGTTAAATCTCGGAAATGGTCCATATGCTCATAAACTAAAAAATCATAAAGAAATTAGAGTATATATACATAATGGAGTACTACTCGGCCATAAAGAAGGATAAATTTGAGCCATTTGTAAGCAAATAGATACACTTTGAAACCATAACATTAAGTAAAATGAGTCAGACACTGAAGGTTAAATACTACATGGTTTCTCACAGATGGAAAACTAAAGATGTCAATAATTTAAAGAGCAAAGTAAAAGAAAAATTATAGGAAGCAGGGAGGTATACTTTGTGGAAATGAGGAGGGAATCTAGGGATGGGAGAAGGTGGGAGGAAGAAGACGGGAAGGGAAGTAAAAAGTATTATATATAAAGAACTACCAAATATCCTAGTATTTGGTAGTTCCCAGTCACAGAAGGAGAAATAAAGACAGGTAGATGTAGATGGTTACAACATTCACTTAAGGATGGAACATTCTTTAAATATGATTAATCAGTAAACATCAATGAATAATATGGTATACAGTATATGATATGTATATTAGTTTTCACAGTCACTGGAAGCTTTATGAATAGCCATTCAATTTTTATAGCAACAGGAAACAAATTAACAAATTTTCCTCATGGAATGTATTTATTATATACCACAATATGTACTAATTAAAAAGAAACTAAAAAAAATAAGACCAGCAATTCAGGACATACTGAAAAGGAGTTTGGGGAGATGTTTAAATATGATATTATAAGTATACTATCATCTTTTTTTGTCTATTAAAAATGACACGTAAATCTCTTTATGTTATTTTAAAATGTATAAAGGCCTTATTGCTATTAAAAGATATAAAATCGATCTTTTTTTTCTTATAGTACACTGTGACTCAATAATAAATATTTTTTGTAAATAAAAATAAAGGTGATATTAGACAGAATGAAAAACATTATCCCTGCTAAGTAATAGAGTTATCATTATAGGAGATTATAAAGTCAAATAATATGATATGGATTTAAAAGCATCCTCTTATTAAATTTTTTAACACAAGCCATGTAATTGCAACCTAAGGCAATTTCATAAAGGATGAATTTTTAAAAAGTGAATATTAATTATATTATAAAATGTTATATATTAGAAATTCTAGATAAAATGATTAATGTTATTTAATAATAAGAGAAATGTTAAAATATTTATGTAGATTATTAAAATAGGTCTAGTTCTCCTTCTTTGAATTTTGGAGGATGTCAGAAATATTTCCACTTGTGCAGGAGTCACAGATGTCCTTCAAAGTAAAACAGGATTATATCCCAATCTTAATGAACCCATTGTAAATTGAAAAATATAAGCTGAAAATACACTGAATACATTTAACCTGCTGCGAATTACAGCTTTGCAACTCAATGCACAGTAGGGTAGCAGCGCTTACCTTTGTGAACAGTGGCTGTCGGGGTGCTGTGGCATAGAGGCACTGCCTAGCATTGCAAGAGAGTATCACAATATCACTAGCTCATGAAAAAAAGATTAAAATTCACAGTGTGAAGTATGTTTTCTATATATCCATACATATATGTATCCATATATATCCATATATGTATCCCATAGATTTATTTATACATATATATATATATAATATATATATAAATCCCATAGATATATCTATATATAGGATATATATATATAGTCACCTTTCTACATTGTAAAGTTAAAAAAAATCCTAAATCAAACTTTCCCAAGTTGAAGACTACCTGTATTCATTTTTTCTTTCATTATTCTTTCCCAGATTTCTCTTATAACTATCTTTAGTGGAATATAATGACTGCTGGATCTATTACAAGTACATGTGTAATTAAAGAGGAGAGATTTAGAGGAGAGATCCTCAGAGGACATGAAGTGTTGTGAGAGAATACAAGGTGTTTAGGTCCAGAGCATTGGTTTCAGGCAATCCCCTTTTGTTGAGTTCTTCTCTATCTGTTGGTAATAATGCAATGAACAAATTTCTTGATCTCATAAAGCTTTCAACTGTTACAACTAGAAAATAAACTAATCATAATACACATCAAGGGATGATCCTATTATTTGGTAGTTCCCAGTCACAGAAGGAGAAATAAAGACAGGTAGATGTAGATGGTTACAACGTTCACTTAAGGATGGAACATTCTTTAAATATGATTAATCAATAAACATCAATGAATAATATGGTATACAGCATATGCTATGTATACTAGTTTACACAGTCACTGGAAGCTTTATGAATAGCCATTCAATTTCTATAGCAACTAGAAACAAATTAAGAATTGTTTGTCCATCAACAACAAAAGGAAATTCTTTAAATGAAAGAGAAAATGGTCATGTATACTAAAATCTAGGGGTTCTTCCTATGTTTCTCTCATATACTTACTTGGTTAAAAGTCTTAGAATATACAGACCCATATAATGAGGTCTGAGCAGCTGAGGGTTTACCAAGGGCCCAACTTCAAAACTGCTTATTAAAAGATCCCAGAAATATACTAAAATCTGTCATATTTTGCATTCAAAAAATCCACAAAAATCTACCAACAGGCATGCTACTTAGAGGCAGTATACACAGATTATTGACATATCTTTCATCATTTCTATCTAGATATTTAAAGTGCTAAGATTTCCACTGCAAGTCCTGTCAGTGTATCTGTAAAATTCCCAAGATTAGAATCTCATTTCATATGTATGACGTTCAAGGACTAAGATTAAATCAGGTCATGTGATTAGGTCTTAATACAATCTGACTTGGATTTGTAAAAGGAGGAAATTTAAACACACAAAGGGTAGGTAATAGAAAACATGGGTCTGATCAAACTATATGTATTGAAACAAAAGACGAGAAAATAGGGGATAGGTCAGGGCAAAGGGGTTAATGGGAGTGAACATGATCAAAGTATTTTATGTTCATGTACAAATCTTACAAAATGAACCCCTTTAATCTGGGTAACTAGTGGACACTAGCAAAAAAAAAGGGAATGAAATCATTAATTATTTTAATGAAAATTACTTCAGTTTCAGGGGAAGAGAGAGAGAGACAGGGCAGGGCGGGGAAGAAGAGACGAGGGTTATATGCACGCAGCAGCAGATCGTGTGAGGACAGACATAGCAAAGAGATGGCCATTTTCAAATCATAGACAGAGGCCTCAAGAGAAAACAAATCTGCTGAAACCTTGATCTTGGGCTTTTAGCCTCTAGATACATGAGGAAAATAAATCAATGACCTTAAAGGTATTTTTTATGGCATCCCCAGCAAACTAATACACATTCTAGGAACAAGTTGGGGGGTACTGCTGTAACATATACCTAATGGTGTGACAGTGGCTTTAGAATAAGGCAATGAGCAGATCTTGGAAGAGTTTTGAGGTCAGGACTGGATTTGCTAAGTAGATCATTTAAAGAAAAATTAGATTAATTACCCTGAATATATACAACAAGAAAATTAAATCCACAAGAAGACAATAGGTGTGTGTGGTATACAGGAAAGGCTATAACTGGAGATAACAAGAAGGTGGCCATCTGTAAGTCAAAACAGAGAAAGCTTCCGGAGAAGCAATCTAATGTGCCAAACTTTCATCTTGGGTTTATAGCCTATAGAATTGTAAGAAAATGTGTTCCTGTTGTTTAGGACATCCAGTCTCTGGTATATTTTGGGCCATCCTAGCAAATTAATATATATGACAATTCACTAAAATTCTCTTTCTTAAAATTATCTCCTTCTTCCTCAATTTTTTATCACATTTGCTTTGCGAAACTGCAACTCTGGATAAATGCAATGTCTGTCTATTCTATGCATGTACTGGAACACACATCTAAGTAGGTCTGGAATAAAAATCACATAAAACCACACTGGCTGGTCTTGTTTTAAAATCAAAACTACAGATATCCAGTGGGCCCTTAATTGCATTGCAATTGTACTGTATTCCCTAACGCACTGACTTTTCTACTCTATGTAGTTCTAACATCTAAGTATCCTCACTCTGAGATTAAGACTTTTCATTTTACTGTTATACTTGAAGCAATTGAATTTTTTTCCGTTTCCTATCCCCATATCTCCTCACCTCCCGGAATTCACACCCAAAAGCAATGCAGATTTTAAGTGGACTATTTGGAAATATGTTGCTTTACTTTAGTATCTGTTTGTCTGATAAGGTAAAATAAATTGAAAATAACAACCTGTGTAAGTAAAGTATATTTGTGGAGTGTTTTCAAGAAGTAAATATATACATTGTATCTTCTAGTATAAAACAAATATTAAAAAGAGAAAAAATCTTTAAAAAGGAACTTTACATGTCTAAACTAGAGATAATTTTATTTTCATTTCTTCTGCTTTTGTTTAAAGACTCTATTGCAATTTTTTTTTTTTTTTTTTTTTTGTGGGTACCAGGGGTCGATCTCAGGACCTCGGGCACCAGGAGGCTCCCATGCCACTGAGCGATATCACCAGCCTTTTTTTGGTATGTGGGTTCCGGGAGTCTAACTCGGGCCCTCGTGCTTGCCAGGCAGGCGCTCATACCTCTAAGCCATCTCACCGGCCCCCCTCTATTGGGATTTTATGCCAATTTTATGTTATGAAAATATCTTTAAAACACCATTATGCAATCCATACACTTTGAAAATTCAACTAACCTATCCCTCAACCCTGATACTTGCCCTGCCAAATTCTTATCTGATCTAATTCTTGTTTTTCCTTAGCAATTATTTTGTACAGGCAAATTAATTATTTTATTGTTTTTTCGTTTTTTTTGATGTTATTATTGATATATGAAAGAAAATTGTGACTGACATTTTGGTTCTTAATTGATATTGTTGAACTAATTAAAAGTGTTTCCTTTTTCTCCGGTACCTGTCTTCTGAATTTGAAAAAAAAGAAAAAAGTAAAAGGAAGTGCTGTGCCCTTCCAATTCTTCAATTATTTGTATTATTTCAATGTCCTGAGGCACATGTTATTCCATGGGCTTACCACGTTGGGAGCAAAGGGAAGCTCCAGGTTTCCGTTTTCAATGCATTCTACCTTAGCAACCTTTATAAAAGTAAGGCAGCCAACTGTATCCCTTTAAACAATCTTTCCAGGTACTTGAGAAATAATCATTGCTTCCTGGATTTGTTTTTCTGTAGTATTTTGTTATTATTTAATTTTCTGAGCTTCACTGTAATTGCTCTGCTATGAACTCTAGTTACCTTCTTAGCATCCTGATCTTATCTAGCATTTAATAGCTGCTTTCCTAAGTACTCTGGTTTGTACTTCTTGAACTATCTACAATTCTGAATGAGCTGTTTTCCTAATACTTGCTTATACTCTACAGCTCATTTTGAACTATCAGATAACCCATGAAACAACCATGCCATCCCAGGTCTTCTATGCCTGTCCTATTTGGGTACATGCAGAATTTCTCCTTTGGACCTTCACTGCCTGTTACTAACAATCTACCGAGTCAGTTTCCCATACTCCAGTCCAAACTGGACCTTTCCTCTTCTCCCTAAAAATCAATGTTTTTAAGCCATGCCTCACATTGAAACAAAGCTTCTACACTATCTATAAATGCATTCCAATAAAGTACAATTTGTGTTTATTATTCCTGGTGATGCATTTTCAGTTGTGGGTGCTAGACTGATAGATCATGCAATCCCTTTGCCTTCTGTCATTCCTTGTCCAGTTTGAACTACAAGTTTAATCACTCTTCACTTTTAAATATAACAGCCATACTGAAACATAGCTACCATATACATGCAGTTGATGAATTATTTTTACATGAATATTCTCATAAAACACCTGCAGAATATTAAGATTTTTCCTCTTGTCTTTCTCTTTCTTCATAATCTTGCCATTATCATAATCTTGATTAAATCATTTGCCCTGAGTTCTAGACATCACCTATATAAATAAACAGCTTTAGAGAAAAATTTACAAACATAATGTCCATTTCCCTCTTGAATTCAAAGAGGACCTTGAAGTTAATAATCTTCATCTTCAACTTTTCACATCAAAGGTCAGCAAATACCTCCATAAAAATTCAGAAAGTGAATGTTGTGTACTCTGTGGGCCACATGATGAGTCACAACTACTCAACTTAGCCTTAGACAATATGTAAAGCATGTGTATGGTTGTATGTCAGCTGAACTTCAGTTACGGAAAAGGTCAACAGTCTGAACTTGCCTCATGAATTTGTGTGACTCCTGTCCTACACTACTATGTGATATCTTTTTTTATGCCCTTAGAAACAACCTCCTAGCCCACTCTGATTCTCAGGTGATAACTCTAATTTTCAATCCAAATATAAAATTGAAAGCATTTTTTTTAAAGTATCAATTATCTACCTCTCCCATAACTGGACATTTGCCATCCTCTTGACATATACCCTATGTTATCTCTTATTCCTATAGATTACCTGTTCATGTACCTATTTAAGATCAATACTTTCACTTGTGTAATAAATCCTAGATCTCATCCAACTTTAATAAACATAGCTCAAGCAACCTTTGTTTCCCCAAACTCATCAGATTGTTTCTTTTTTTTTTTCTCATTCTACTTGATTATTTTGGTCCACTAAACACAGAAAAAGAAAACAAAACAAAACAGGAAAAACAAACAAACAATAGGACACAACAAACACACTTCTTTTAACTTCCACATCTTCCAACAACTGTGCTCATTGTTCTCTGCTTTTTTTTTTTTTTTGTATACCTAAACAGTTTTCTCCATTACTTGAGTCTGATATTTTTTTATTTTTTTTTCACACCTACCAGGCTTTATTTCTTCTGGATCTTTCAAAATTGTTCACTTAAGGGTCACTTACAATGTTGTCATAGTAAAATACAATGATAAATTCTTAGTTGTGATTGTTTGATTGTTGTTTTTTTTGTTTGTTGGTTTGTTTGAGACAAGGTTTGGCTGTGTAGTCCAGGGCTGGCCTTGAACTTACTATGTAGCCCAGGCTGGTCTGGGATTTGAGGCAATTCTCCTGCCTTAGCATCCCGAGTGCTGGGATTACAGGTGTGCACCACCGGGCCTAGCTTGCTGTGATCTTTCAGTACACTGCTTACGATTGACACCTTCTTCCTCCCATATTCTTTCTTAACTTGCCTTTCAGTATACCATATTCTTGATTTTTCTCTTAATATCGCTCATTCTTAATCTCCAATCTTAGTTCCTCTTAGTGTGACCAAATTCATAATGTGTTCAGTGTCAGTCTTCCCTTCTCTTCTATCAGCCCTAAATCCCGTGATTAGTAATATTATACTAATACCCATATGTTAACATTCCAATTTACTTCTATGTCTACCTGGAACCTGTCATATCAATGTAAGAGACATATATTCCATTATCACCCTGTATCTCTACTCACATAGTTGAAGACTTTTTAAATAAAGTGTTTTGGGAGAGAAATATAATTTATATTTAACCACTATCACTATATCACAGAATTACATGGAAATATTTTGTAGCCATGTGAACAGAAACAACATAACTGAAGCCAAAATTCAATGTGTTCTCCAATTCTGCTTCATCCAGCCTTTCTTATCTCAATTCATGGCAATTCTATCTGCTTGCTCAAATTTTTCTGAACTCTCACCTCTTCACTTACTTCTTATCTCTTCACCTTTTTCACATTTTGCATACAATCCATCTGAAATTTTCACTGAATCTGTTTTCAAAAGATATCCCTAACCACCTGAGATCTACTGCTCCTGAATATCCTGCTCCAGTGCAACACACTGTCTCTCTTGACATACTGCAAAAGCTTTTTAATTAATTTCTTCACTCTCCCTTGTATCCGGATAGCCAGTGTTTGCATTTTCTATCAAATTATTTTAAAAAATAATGTGCATTCTAGGACTTCTTTGTTCAGAGCCCAAAATGGCCAATTTCTCTCAGAATAAGAGCTAAACTACTTACAATGGCTTTCAAGAGCAACCATTAACCGGCTTCTAGTTTACTTATTAATTTCACATTCCACTTCACTTCTTTCCCTCTGACAAAGAGTTTGTTACACAGGCTTTGGGTTGCCTTGACACACACTCGTGATCTAGGGTCACATTCATTACACTGCTTCTTGAACTCCTTGGAAATGTCTCTCTTGAGATATGTACATGTTTAACTGCTTACCTCTTTCAAGTCTTTTATCATAACACAGCTTTTCTTTTGGGGACCTAATTAATATTGCAAGGAAGTGTGCCTCACATCTTTGCCCTATCATTTAGTTTTGTATTTTATTATAAGCACATCTCACTTTTTAACTTACTATATAACACAGATATTTATTATATCTAGTCACACTCAAAACTTTAAAATGGTTTCCATCATTTTTCTATGCTCCTTTATTTTTTATCTATATTTACTCTAGATTTGCTGAGCAAGTCCTTCATTATGGTTGTCATCTCTTTTTTATCTGAGAAATTATTTATGTTCTGATTTCCTTTATAACCTCATGTACATTTTTTTTATTTCTGCTGCTGTCATTGCAGAAAATTCAAGTGGGTGGCTTCTGATTTCATTGAACTTGTCTCCTGGATTTGTCTTGGATGGGCTGGAAGCTTGGGATTGCTTTTTGCTTCTGCATCTTGTCATTTTCTATTTTTTTTAATTTAATTATTTTTCTGTGTTGTTGTTTGTTTTTTTCATATGTTAGGTAGCTTTATCACTGGTATTGAGGCTTCCCTAGGAAATGTCTATTCCTCTAAGATGTCTTCTAGGTGTAGCTTGCTCTTGCTCTTTGTGTGTGACCCAAGATCCTATCTTCCCACTTTATTAGGGAAGGAGATAGGGGTTGCTATCTATGTGGCTGAGCACCCAGTCCTTTGGTACTGTGCTATGGGGATGACTATGACCCCCGATTATCACAGTATTGTCATACAAGGGTGAAGAACTGATTACAACAAGTATGGCATCCTGGCTAAAGTACAATTAGCAATAATAATATCATCAATCACAGCCTAGAAACTGACAATCTTTGGTAACTGCTAATTTGGTATCTCTAACACTAGAAGCAAGAACTATAGTTATATAACAACATCCAACATAAACTAGGAACTGGTATGCAGGGAATTTCCCCTCAGTAGAGTGATTTTATCCTATAGGGAAGTGGAATATAAGAGGGACAGGGGACAAAACAGAGCAATACCTGAAGAGAAATATAGTGGAACAAGGCTAAAGGACAAAGGATGATCACCCAGGTTTTGGTAAGCCGGAGAAGAGGGCAGGACAGAAAGATGAAGGAGAAAGCAAAAGAATGTGGAAATAAGTGTAGATATTCCTCAAAAAAAAATTAAAACTAGAGGTCCCATTTGGCCCACCTATTCTCCTTCTTGGTATTTTCCCCCCAAAATTAAAAGCATCATATCACAGCAACATATGTGCATCCATGTTTATAGCAGCACAGTTTGTAATAGCTAAATCTGGAAGGCAATTCAAATGTCCACCAACTGATGAATGGATAGAAAAGATGTGTTTTTTTTATATACTGGAGTACTACTCAGCCATAAAGAAGAATAAACCTGAGACATTTATAGCCAAATGGATGCATCTTGAGACCATACTCTTAAGTGAAATAAACTGGACACACATGTGTAAACATTTCATGTCTCTGTGGTGTGAGAACATGAAAGTGTAAATAAGAACAAAATATAAAAGAGATATTGTGAAAGAGGAAGACATTGCTTGAAAGGAAAGGGGGATGGGTGTGAGGTGGGTGGGGAGGAAGGAAGGAAAAAGAAAAAAATGACAAAAAAGATAAAATGGAGGGCCGGTGAGACGGCTCAGCGGCTTAAGCGCCTGCCTTGCAAGCGCGAAGGCCCGAGTTCGACTCCCGGATCCCACATACGAAAAAGGGGCTGGTGATATCGCTCAGCGGCACGGGTGCCTGTTGGCGCGCGAGGTCCTGAGGTCGTCCCCCCGGTACCCACAAAAAAAAAAAAAAAAAAAAAAAAAAAAGATAAAATGGAAACAAAGCTTTATAAATAAGGAGGGCAAGAGGGGTTGAAGGCAGGGGAAGGGAATGGGGAAAAAAAAAGGAGGAACTAAGATATATAATGTACAGGTACAGTTCCCTAAGATGAATATGATCACTATGTATATATAATTTTTATCAATAAACTTAATAAAAAATTTCCCTAAACCTAAAAAACAAACTTTAAAATGTAAACAGTAAGAGTGTAGGGTTTTTTAAAAATTTATTTCAACTTCCACCACAACTAAAGCAATACTTAGCATGTAGACAAAAGCAATTAATATTTGCTTTATGTTGAAGACTAGACTTTAAAAACTATATGGATGAAAAAATATTAGAAGACACAAAGAGAAAATAAGCAATATATGAACTTTATATCTGAAATTTTGCAGTGAAATTTTAACCAAAGAGCTTTGGGGAGGTTAAAATGTCATATTACATTTAGCTTGATCACAGTTTAAATACTTTTATCAATACTTTTCTTAAACAGCCAGTAGGTCTACTTTATTGGAATGAACAGAGATCCTTCCAAAAGTTAAAATAGTTTAGTTTCTTCAACATATGCCATGGTGTTAACACATTTCCATAGTTTTCAGGAGACTATCTCTAGTTGGATTTCATATAAATGTAATTATACTAGTCATGTAATTTATAAGCAAAATTTTGTATCTAGTCAGACACTTAATAAAACATTTTTCTATTCTTATCCAATTAAGATTTCTTGCAACTGTGATTTCTCAGCCTCCTATTGCAATGGCAAGCAGAAATTCCAAAATGAAACCCAGGATATGGAGGCAGATTTATTTACATCGACGGACACTGATCAGGATCATTCCCAAAATGTCAGGCCCTGATCTCTGGTGGTCTAGGGCTTATATGGGATAAGCAAGCAGGAAGTACAGAGGCAGAATGACTTGTCAATTGGGGACTGGTTTATACAATGTGCATCATAGTGACCAGCTCTGCATCACAGTGACAAGCCATTTCTAAGAAACAAACGTAACAGGAACTTGAACTAGAACTACTACCTGGGCAAATAACGAACTGAAGTATACTGGCTGGGGAGGGGGAATCTTCTGCTACATTTCCCACCTCTTTTAGTTACCATGGCAAATCTTTGCTGGACATATTACATGTGATCTTCTGAGACAAGGCCCAATGAGAAGCAATAATATTGGGGTTGTCAGTTGTCCTAGGATGGGCCCTAGCCAATGTCCCCAAGACTGAAAATTCCCACAAGGAGTTTGTAGTTTGTTTCCCTCATTATATGTTCTCCCTAATTTGAGTCTGACAAGGGAGTGAAAGAGTTAATATGATCTAGGAGAGTGTCCTTTGTGCCTTGGACGCTTATCAAATCTTTATCATTTGTAACGGCCTTACTGGTTATTTTTTATTCTCTCCAAGCAGCCATCCATAGAGCTAAGGCAAAGCAAAGACTGGGATAAGCAGCCTGAAAAGGCACAAAAATCAAGAGGGGTAAGGTATTGGGGTGTAGAGCAATCCTGTGAATGGTGTCCTCAGGTTTCAGCCATGCACAGACTGGTCAGCATCCAGAGTGACCAGAGCATGGCTTTGAGTATGTTGTCTCTTCAGAATGAGCCCTGGAGGAGCAGCCTAGTCCAGGTAAATTCTCCAGAACTCTGGAATGGTGAATCTAAAGCTGGATTTCTGAAACTTGTAGAGGTAGTTAATATGCACCTGGGTTAAATGTGTGTGTAGGAGTGCCTACAGGTATAGCTGATTTTTAGCTAAACTTTTGTGGAGCTAGTTACAAATTGTTTCTGTAGGGTTATGTTTTATTTTCTCAGATTTTTAGAGATTGTGGCCTATATGCTGTATGTAGTTTTTATTTAGTTATCTCTGCTACAAATGCAGGTCCATTGTCACTGCCACTGATCAAGGGTAGGCCATGTCTAGGCATGATTTTTCACAGTAGGACCCTACAAACCTTTATTGCCCTCTCAGCTTGGGTGGAAATGCCTCAGGCCAGCCCAAGTACATGTAGACAAGCACTAAGTCTATCTGTATATCTTTAAATGGGGGGAGGTTGGGGCAGTGACAGACACTGAAACCTGAGCTGGCTGCAGGGGTACAGGTGCCAGCTCTGTGGCTTAAGCTTGCAGAACATATGGTGGGGGCTGGTCTGGCTCTGATTAAGATGGATCTTCTGGGAGTACTGGGTAAAGTTTTTCTGGCTGGGGTTGATGTTTCAGTCAATTAGATCCCCAGAGGGGGCTTAGGAGCACAGGTTTGGTGTCCTTGGTGGCAGGTTTCCAAACAGCAGTAGGAAGCAGTAGCAGGAGAGCTTGGGCCAAAATACCTTTGTCCAGGGTGACCACTGCATCCAGTACAACATGTGGCACCTGGACAGTTAGGTCTCGGCCTAAGGTAAGATTGTCAGCTTTCTTGATCAGAAGGACAGTGGCTATTAGAGTGTGAAGGCAAAGTGGGGAGGCAACTCTTAGCAACTGAATCCAAGAATTTGTACAGGAGGCCACTGGGAACTCCCAGGGGCTGACAGTCTGAGAAAGCATCATTGTCTTTGTGAACTCAAGGATCCAGATTCTGTAGAAGCCAGCAGCTCCATGAAATTTGCAGTTTCTTTCCTATAAACATTTTCTACCAATGATCAAGGGAGAGCCCTATCTAGGCATGATTTTTCATGGCAGGACTCTACAAGGTTTTCTTACCCTCCTGCTGAGAAAAATCATGCCTAGATATGGCCTACCCTTGATTTCCTATAAACAGTTTTCATTGTGTACCAGGAAAGTCACTGGTGTGCCCCCAACTTTTGCTATGACTCTAGGCTATTGGGGGCCCAATTTGATAGAGCTTGGGCTGTCCTATCCATCCAGGCCTGATAGGGTGAGGAGAGGTTCAGGTGGAGGGGGCTCAGGATAGTCAGATTTCTTTGTATCTCACAGACAGAAGAGGCATTTATTTTTGTGTCCATATTCCTTATAACTCATAGCCAGAGTGTAGGGTTGTCTATCAGACTAGATTTTCTTACAGACATCAGACATTTTTCTTTTATCAGGTCTCTGGGTAACAGTGGTTGAGGGGCTTTTTGCCCCCTTTTTGATGTCTTTGAGAAGCACTCAACTGGGTTATTTCTAGGTAAGGCAACCATTGGAAAGGCCACGGCAACTCATTTGTCAGGACTGGCAGTCCTATTTTTCCTCAGTCAAAATATGGAACTCAGAAGGCATTGCTGAGAGTCATCTTGGGTGGGTGTTAGATGACACCGTCTGACCAGGATAGAACACAGGTCTCTGGAGGAGCTCCTCTGTGGCTGAATGCAGGCAATGGCTGGTTGGAAAAGGTTCTTTTGTCAGGCGAGGGCCCAAACAGCCACCACGACCAGTGCTTCCCAGTCTTGGTGCACAGACAGAGAAGCCTATTGCTTTGCTGTCCATTCCACTCACTCACACATTCATTCAGCAGCACTCAGAGGTTAAATATTCCTATCCCCTTCAATCAAAGGTGGTCCTGACCAATAAGAGGTGATCAAGCTCTCCTTCTCCTCGAGCTGAGTAGGACTGACAGACTAACTGGGGTGCCCCTGGGGATCTTACCAGAATCAGGCAGGCAGGCAGACAGACAGACAGACAGACTGCATCCTCCTCCCTTTGGGGTCCAATGTGAGCTGCTCAAGTGGGAAGCCAGGAATTCTCCAGACCTCTGAGGGGACTCGAGAAATCTTAAGGGCATGCCTTCCCATCAGGACCTAAAAGGGTTCTTGCGCCATCTGCAAGGGCCATGACTGGTGACCAAAGAGGTCAGCATGGTTGGTCTTCCTGGCCAGTGCACCAGATGCAATGACAAACAGAAACACTGAAAGGACACCCAAGATTTGAAGGCAGATTTATTTATACTGGCAGGCACTGATCAGGATCATTCCCAAAATATCAGACCCTGATCTCTGGTGGTCTAGGGTTTATATGGGATAAGCAAGCAGGAAGTACAGAGCAGAATGGCTTGTCAATTGGGGACTGGTTTATACAATATGCATCATAGTGACCAGCTTTGCATCACAGTGACCAGCCGTTTCTAAGAAACAAAAGTAATGGGAACTGGAACCGGAACTATTACCTGGGCAACTAATAAACTTAAGTATACTGGGGGGGGCATCTTCTGCTATGCTATCTCAGCTTCCACTGGACCAAAATATAAAATTCTGAAGCCTTATGTACACTGATGTTTAGAGGTGTATATTAACCTGAACAGGTTATAAAAGCAGAAAATCTCACCTGAATTTTATTTCAAAAATTATACAGGGCCGGTGAGATGGCTCAGTGGCTTAAGCGCCTGCCCGGCAAGCGCGAGGGCCCGAGTTCGACTCCCGGAACCCACATAAGAAAAAGGGGCCGGTGATATCGCTCAGCGGCACAGGCGCCTGCTGGCTCACGAGGTCCTGAGGTCGACCCCCCGGCACCCACAAAAAAAAAAAAAAAAATTATACAGAACATACATACCAAGTGTACTAGTTAATTATTTATTTTTATCGTAGAAATTCTTTGCTTAGAAAGTGTTTGAAAATAGTCAAAGGAATGATTTTGCATTTATTTAAATAAAATACTTGATAATGTATACTAAACGTGATATGCCAACACTATATTAATAATTATAGTATTTATAGTATTAATAATTATATTATTTAATAATAATCTTAATATAGGTGATTTACATTCAATTGTGTAAGAAAATAAAAGACCAAACTTAAGAAATAGATGAAGGATAACAGAAATAGTAAAATCACAATTCAAACTTCAACTGTTTAATTTCAAAAATGTGTTGTTAACTTATGAATTACTATATTACGTGTTCACTTCAGGAAGTTGCTCCAGCATTTAAATAGAAAAAATGTAGTGTATTTTTAAATCCTTCTGAAAAGGTTCAGATTTAACCTCATTAAGTTTATTCCTTTTGGAGATATTCTTCAATTGCTGGAAGAAATATTGCTTTTACCTGTAGTTATTTTTTTTTCTTTTTATCTGTATTGATTTTGGTATGCAGGTCCTGTTAGGACTTAGGATATAAATTTTATGCCTATAAAAATTTCCATTTTGTTAATGTCTTTTATGTGGCAAATTCCTCTTGTTCCTTATTATGGCCTACGAGTATAATGATTTGTAATGATATCCAATATTCTGAATCATTTTATGTATCTACACCATATGCATGCAAATTCAATTTGTCTAATACTCTGCTTTTTAATTTGCATTTTCACAGAACTAGTTGAGTATTATGAGATACAATTATATTGACTGGTTTCAATATATCAGAAAGTTAAATCATTGTTATATAAGAAATGGTTAAAGGCATTAATTATAAATTAATCATGAAAAATATTCTTAAGGCACTCATTTTAAGTTACAATGTTATAATAGCTATGTGTCATAAACACTTATTTCAAAATTGAGGTATATACCCAGTGTTTGGTTACAAAATTAAACTGACTGATTTCAAGTATTCTCTATACTCACTAGAAATACCAATAGAATATATCTGTATCATTCTAAACTGCTAGAAATTAGACATAAATGTCATAGATATATAATGACACTGAAATCAAGCTACAACAAGTGGATGGCAATAGTAGTGTATTGGAAATTTTTTATTCAACAAAAAATTATAATATTCAATGTCATAGATATACTTTCATTAAAAACTAAACAAATAATCTCCTAATCTGGACTATTGGACACAAGGTAAGCCCTAAAATAAGTCTTTTCTGCTTCAGCATCTGCACAAAAATGAGAACTTTTTCAAAGCAAGTTTTAAGATCATGTGATAGAGCTAAAGTTTACTAGAACTGCATAAACATGCTGGTACTAAAACAGCATCCAGTATACCCAGGAATACTATCTGAGGAATTAAAGGCAAAAGATAAATGATGAGCAAAAGTCCTCAGGCATGTTTGCCCAGTTTTTGTCAATCCTATCTGTGAACAGGCTTGAGACTTTAAAAATATATAACTATGTAACTAATATATAACTAAGTTGAACATCAGTGTCACTGAATCACAATCTCAGGATACCATTTAAGTGATTTATATTTTTAAGAAGTTTCACATGCCATTCCTTGGATAAGGCCTATTGGACAGGAAATAGTCAGAAGTGAAACAAAATGCTGAAATATATAGGACAGCAGTGAATGAACTCTGTGCACCAAAGAAAAGAAAACATGTGGTTTCACAAAGTAAAAGAGTTTCATAGGGGAAAAGGTTAAGTAAGAAGATAAGTGAATGTTGTCATTTAAATTTGTAACTATCAAGTAAGAGTTCATTTCCAAAAGAGAAAATACAGCAGAAGGATTGTACTGAAAGACGCATTAGAGAATGCAACTGGAACTCTGCATTAGGAAAACCAAAAGCAAAGCTGAGGAAAAAAGAGGCAAGTGTGATTCTACATCTTTGAAAATATTTGGATATGCTGGATAAAATAAAGCACTGTATTAAAACATTTTCCCTCTTTCTTTTTTACATGTTCTAATACGGGTCCTAGAGAACTTCTCATTCTAAAAGTATTATTAGAACATGTAAAAGAGGAAGTTTTTATGAAGAAAAAAGGGATAAAATAGAAAAGGCCTAATTTGAATTTTTTTATCCAAATTGTATCATTAGTGAGCTTTTGTTTAACTATCAGAGCACATAGTTCATGAATATGAAGTAAATGACTATTAAATATTAGATAGTTTCCAGTTTTCCCTTCTCTCTTGCTCTACACCTTCTGCAATTCCAAGTATGACTATTTGTTTTTATTGTTTTCTGTGAGATAGTGGCAAGTAAAGAAGAAAGAAAATTCTTATAACCTAAGCCATTAGATACATCAAAAGGAATTGTTTGGAGGGGATGAAATAAGTTTAAGAAACTTATAAATGGAAAGATGGTATGTGTTCATGAGTTAGAAAACAACATTGTTAAAATGTGAGTACTTTCCAAAGGAATCTACAGAATATAAAATCCCCATGACAATCCCAATGGTATATTTGCTGAAATAGAAATATCTACCCTAAAATAATACAGACTCTCAAGAGAGCCCAAATAAAATATCCTGAAAAACAGCAAAAGTCATGGTCTCATATTTCTTGTTTCAAAATTTACTACAAAGCTATATAATCAAAACAATGTGCTGCTGCCTTTAAAAACTGACAGAGAATGGTGGGAAAGAAAAGATAGCTGAAAATAGATCCTTGTATGTACGACCAAATGATTTTCTACAAGAATGTCAGGACTGGTCACTTGTGAGGATAGTATTTTCAATATTGTTGTGAAAACTGAATGCCCACATGCAAAGAAGAAGAAAAATTATAGGAGGAAGAGGAGGAGAATGAAGAGGAGAAGGAGGGGAGGAAGGACCTTATTTTACAACATACGAAAAGTCAAAATGGAAGCAAAATCAAATATCTGAGCCCAAACTATAAAACTCTTAGCAAAAAAGATAGGGGATGAAACTTCAAATATAGGATTTGGTGATGATTTTTTGGATCTGACAGAAAAAGTACAAGCAGCAGCAGCAAAAACAAGAAATGGATAAATTGAACTTATTAAATTATAAAAGTTTTGTGCATCCAAGGACGCTATTCAATAGAGTAAAAATACAGCCCGTGGAAGAAGATATATGCATTCAAGATATGATCGAAATATACAGCGGATGTTAAAATTCTCTTACAATAAAAGACATAGTACCATCAATCCTCTTCAAAGAGCTCACTCTTACTCCAAACATACTTATCCCATCGTTCTTGCCATTTTCTGAAGCAGTTCTAGAAGTCTTTTTTAGTGAGTGCTTTCACTGGGTGTGATAAAAAAAAAAATTGGATGTTGTGGCTGAGTGTCATCCAACAGAAAGGCAAGCTCCTAAAAACTGTATTCTCATCCGCCTTATTCACTGGATCTAGCACCATGCCACATCTGGCTCTTCCTGGAGCTCAAAGGGACTGTGAAATGTAAATGTTTGAATCTATTCATATGTCAAGGCAGTGAGAACAGTGCAAGCAAACACAGGAAAAAGGCCTGCCAGAACTGCTGCAGAGAGTGGCGGGAGTGATGGGATAAGTGTGATGAATGGGAATGAGAGCATTTACAGGAGGACTAATGGCAATATATCTTTTATTGTAATAATGTTTGAAAATTAAACATTCACTCTTTTCACCACAAGTCATGTATTTGATAAATGATTGATATCTCTAATCAATACATAAAGAACTCCTATAATTCAACAATTAAAGAACCCAATCTCATTAAAAATGGAGAAAAAAATTCGACATTTTTCTAAAGATATTCAAAGCACATGCAAATTTGCTCAATATTATTAATTATTTTAAAAATGAAAGTTAAAGCCACAATGAATGTACAATTACTATATGTGAATTAAAGAAAAATACAATGAAATGCTACTTTAGACCCATCATGATGACAACAATAAACACAAGTGTACACTTGAACATACAAATAGTAATAATAAAATTTTTAAAAATAAAAAGTCTTGTCTAGGATGTGCAGGAATTAAAATCTTGCTCATTGCTGCTGAGAATGTAAAGATGTCAAATGATGCAGCCATAGTGGAAATTTTTATGGCAGTTACTCAAAAATTACAAATAAAATTACCGTATGAACCAAGAATATCCATTTGCTATAAATCTAGAAAAGCTGAAAATAGGGACTCAAGCAAATGTTTTTGCACCCATGTTTATACAAGTATTATTCATTATAAACCAAAAGGTAGAAGCAACCCTAACAACCACTAATAGATGAAGCGATGAACAAAATGTGATATATATATATATATATCACATGTGATATATGTATATGTATATAGATATAGATATACTATTCAACCCTCAAAAGATAGGAAATTTGGACACATACTAAAATATAGATGAATTTGAAAGACACGCTATTAAATAGGCCAGTTACAAAAGGAAGAATATTATACAAATTATATATATGTTTAGAGTAGTAAAATTCAGACACAGAGTAAAATAGTGGTTAACAAGGGGTGAGGGCAGTTTCTGTTCGAGAAGATAAAAACATTCTGGAGACTGACAATAGTTTTAGCACCACTATGTGAAAGTATATAATTACACTGAACTGCACAGTTAAAATGTTTAAAATGGTATATATATATATTTTTTTTATTTTTCTTTTTTTGTGGGTACCGGGGGTCGAACTCAGGACCTTGTGCTTGCCAGGCAGGCGCTTATGCCACTGAGCTATCTGACTGGCCCCAAAATGGTATATTTTATAGAGGTATATTTTACCACAAATAATCTAAAGAAGAAAATTATATTTACTATGGTCATTTAGTGTCATTAAATGCTACTTACATATATAATTTTATTTTTTATTTATTTATGTGCTGTGGAACTGGGCCTGGAACCCAGGGACTTTGCACTGAGCTACCATTCCCAGCCCTTCTTAGGTTTTATTTTAAGACAAAATCTTGCTAAGTCACTAATTTGCCTAGGCTGGGCTCTTGTTGTCAATCCTCCTGGTTCCGCCTCCTGAGTGCTAGAACTGCACACATGTGCTACCATGCCTGGCAGCTTACATATTTTAATTGTATCAAATACACAAAATTTGGAGAAATTGCTTTAAGACCTAGTTCTCTTTGTAAAAATCCTGAGAGTAAAGCAGAAGTGGTCACCTCACTAAGGGCTTCAAGAGAAGCGACTACAAAATGCTTTGGCTTCCAGCAATGATCACGTCCCTCTCGTAAACTCCTACATCTGACCTCACTGCATACTTGGAAACACTAAACTTTCCAGCCTGTTATCACCTAGACATTTTAATGGTTTCACCATTTTTTTCAGGCTTCCCCCTTTATCTTTTTAACTTGCCTCTTATACCCAGAATTAATGACTGAGTAATCTCGTATCAATATGGCATCATAGAAGTTTAGTTTCATAGTTGTACTCCCTTATACCTCTAAATGTTCAAGGATGAGTGGGCAAATGTGTGGCTTCTGGAATAGGTAGAATTCTAAAGATGTACTAACAAAGTTCCTCTTCTTTAGTTCAGCTAAATACTTACCTAGATACTTATGTAAAAAGACTTCTCAAAGGAATTAAAATTTCCAATTGTAAAGTAGGACAATTATCCCAGATTATACAGATGGGAACCATCTACTCAAGTAGATTGACCAAGTAAATTTCCCTGATTTATGAAAGAAAGATTATATGGTATAAGAGAGCAAGAGAAGTTCAAATCTGAGAAAGACTCAATTCTCCATTGCTAGGTTAGAGTATGAAAGGAGCCATCATGAGCTGGGGCATGAGTTCTACCTTTAGATGTTGAAAACAAACCACCTCTGATGAGTAAGGAAAAGAGAACCACAGTCCTACAGGTTGAAAGAGCTGAATTAGACCAACCGAATGAGCTAAGAGCATATTCACTCACTGAACCTCCAGGAAGGAATGAAGGCCACAGATGCTCCATTTTGCATCTTGTGGCATATGAAGAAAAGTTTAAGTGACTCAAGTACATTCTGTGATATAATTATTTGCTTCTCTTATGCCACGCTTTCTCTTAATGCCACTTTGTTGGGATTTGGTACAAGCAACATCAAGTAAAATCTACTAGAAGTCTACTTGACCACCAAAAACTAACCCAAGGAAAAATTTTTTATTAGTTTGAGACAGAAGAATGGGAAATCATTTAATTCCACTTCCTCCTCCAAAGACACTAAATCGTGTCTTGTGGTTGTTGTTTTTGTTATTTGTTGTTGTTATTGTTTCGGGAGGTACCCATAAAGAAGCGCTGTACTACCCAGGTCATTTATTCAGGAGGTGTAAAATATAAGGATTCAAGGCAGCAATTTATTTGACAAAGAGGACTCCATTTGAAAATTGGAGAGGTGAGAGAGTAAAGGGAATATGGGCAATAAAATGATGCATGATTAGAACACTGTCAGAAGGGATGATGAGAAATTAATCCATCAAGGAGAATAGGAGATGGAGTTATACTCACTCCTTGCAATTCTCTCATCTATGCTGCCTGGCAGATTGAATATTTTTATTAGTATATGTTTGCAGTACGTGCATTTTGCAATCTTGGGGAATAGGTACATTTATATAATACAATACAACTTGCTTTCTTTTTAAATCCCCCTCCCCAGCCCTCTTCCATTGCTCCTTTCTCTTCTAATTATATTTTCCCCATTTTCATTCTATGGATATTATTAATCTTACCTCATTTTTATGACAGACAATATTTACATTTGTTGAGATAATCAGGTTCCTGTATATGGATTTAAAAGTACTTATTAGCTGACTAATGTATAATTAGGGAGACCTTCCTATTTCCAGAAAAATCTTTAAATCCAGAAATGAAGCTTTCATAGAAGCTTTCATTTTCTCATGAAAATATTCATACCTAATGAAAGTAGGTAGGACATCGACATCACTGCTACACATGTAAATTGAATAGAACAATTTTGGGCAACAAAAAACGAAGTGATCATGGTTTTCATATTGTAATGCAAAAAAGAATACCTGCTGTAGGTAGACAAATATTTCCACCCTGGAATCCTTTTATTTAACTATCATGAAAACCTGAAAAGTTATTATTTCTTAACATTGCCTATGGCTTGTACTTTGCTAAGTTAATGTGAGTTATTATTTTCTGATCTATTTAACAATCCTTTAATTTTATTTCATTATCTTATTTTGATTCTATTTTAATAATTCTCCTTTTTAGTTTCCTCTAAGAAGGTCCTTCACACCAACTAATGGATGTTAAAATGGCTAGGTTATCCAGTATTGGAATTCACTGGTATATTCACTTACTCAGTAGGCAATCTCATCCAGTCTTGTGGTTATAAATAAAATTTATCAGTTGATAAGATCCCAAATTTAACTCAGACCTATCTGCAGACCTCCAGATGGCTTACCTAATATATTGACCTTCATATCTAACAAGCACATAATATTTTTAGAAATGAAAACAACTCTTAACTTTTCTCTTTTTACCATACAATGTCCTTCTCTTCATTTTTTGTTGTTGCTCTATTTGTTGTTTCAGAACTTCATCTCCTCATTTCCCTTCTCTAACATCCCTCACCTACAAATCTTATTAACACTTGGACCTCATCTACATTCCTATTTTTCACCCTATACCTTGCTTTTCCTCATATATTCTAAGCAAGATTTAATATCATAATATTGCATTTAATCATCAAATGTTGGAATACCTTTCTGTAGAACACTGAATATCCTTGGGATTTAAAAGGGTACCCTTCTCATACCTGTGCAGATAGTAAAGAATTTTTGAAAGGTTATGCTCCTGCTGCCTACCTCATCAACTGTGTGACTAGCTTAATAGTCAATTTGATCGGCTCACTAGCAAGCTAAGGGAGTGGGTGTGTCTGGGTGGAACATGAAGGAGTGATTTGGGTGCTATATCTGGTCTCTGGCCACTTCTTCTCTCTTGCTGCTCTCCTCCTCCACTTCCTAGCTGCCATGAATTAAGTATCTTTGTTCCACACATCCTTCCATCATGCTGTTTTTACCTTGCAGCCAGCTCCACAGACTAAATCCCTGAAATTGTGAGCTAAATTAAATGGCTCCTCCTTTAAATAGTGGTGTCTGAGTACTGTGTACCTGGAAAAGCTGAAGCCCCAACTTTCCCTTCATATCACTTCCCTGCATTATAATATTTGCTTCTCCAAGAATGCTTTATTTCCAAGAATGCATTAATATATTTCATGTGAGAAAATATATTTATATGAAATTCCACAAAAAATGCATTTCACTAATTTATATGAGAGAATATATATTGGGATTTTGGTCTGCTCTGGGTTACTGTTCAATTCCTAGTATCTAGAAGAGTGTCTGTCTCTTAAGAAATGCTGAACATATATTTTTGAAAAATAGCCTACTCATTATGTTTACAAGAGTTCTGGGATTTATTTTGTGCAAAAGCCAACAATGTGTTTCTGGTAGTGGGGTATCTTTTAGGATATTGAGCGTAGCGTTGCTTATCTAATCTAGCTCTGCAATAATTATAAAAATCAATTTTAAATTATTAACTAAATTTATTACTTACTATAATTAAGGCATTGAAATTAGTCACTCCACCCTGAAAGTGTATTGACATGTCACATTCTCTTGACATAAAACCATCCCAAGACAAAAGACATATATTGTATTATCTACAACTACCTCCACATTCACATCACAGTGCTTCCCTCATTCTCACTCACTAAATTCAAACATCACAGTTCATCAGAACTTTTTCTATCACACTTTCTCTTCCAGAGCCCTTTCTGTACCAGTCTTTGCAAGGTTAGTTTCTCAATCTTTCCATATAAGTTTATATATCAAAGGAACAGGGGATATTATCTACATGACCAAACTTTATCTTAGTCATTTTCTTTGACTTCGTGACATCCAACACCAAGTAGAATTTACTTTGTTACTGTTTACTTCTTTATTTTTATCATCTACTAGATTTTAGATCCATAATGGCGATGGTTCTTGTTAAATAAAGTATTGCTAACCCTTGGCACACTATCTACTGTGGTATAAGCACATAGAAAAGATTATTAGATAAATTTTATAGTTACCAGTAAACACGCCCTATGGCATTACATTATGAGAAAATAAATCATTTTAATATTGAAGTTTTATTCAGCAATATCCTGAATATTAGAATAAAATATGTTTGAAACTGTTTGAGAAATAAAATTGATAGAGTAGTCTAGATAACTTCACAGTTACTCTTGGACTCTGTTCATTAGATATAAAGAAAAGAAAATCTCTTAGAATTAAAAAATGATAGAAAAATTTATTTCACTTATATTTGAATTCTAATATTATAAAAATCTAAGAACAGTAGCTCAGGAAAGATACTTGTAAATTATTGGCTTCTTTTTGCATAATAGCATCAGAATCACATTATAGTATACAAATTATGTTCCTACATGTTGAAGCTGTAGTAGAATGGTATTTTCTTTCTTTACTAAAACTGGAAAATTATGAACACATTCCACTCCCAATGTGGAGTCAGTCAGTAATGATTTGTTTTTTTAAAGAGGCTCTATGAATTCTTTTGAAAGGAAACCTACAGTTTCACTGAATATTAAAAAAATGAAAGAAAATGTAAGATATTGAGTTACTATTCCATTTCCCACTGCTGAAATTAGGAAAGAAAATCACTTTGAAATAACAATTCCTCACTTAAGAATGGTGTCTGACATAGAGGTCAGTACCTTAACAACTGAAAAATATAATCTAATAGATTTCCCTTTGAAAGAATAACAGTGCAGGTAATTAAAAAAAAACTTGTAGTGTAAAATAATTTAAAATAGCTGTGTTAGAAGTTGAGGAGGGTGGTACTGGAACCCAGGGTCTTCACACTGAGATATATACTAAGCCTTTTTTTATTTTTAAGACAAAGCCTTACTAAATCACTAAGTTGCCCAGGCTGGGCTTGAATTTATGATCCTCCTGCCTCCGTCTTCCAGAGTGCCAGGATTGCAGGTATGTGCCACCATGCCCAGCTGTCAATTTTCTCATCTTTACCATAGACATTCCCCTCCAAAAGTACTCTTTATCTCAGTTTCTGTAATAAATATTTCCTGTTTTTTTTTTTTATGCTTTTATTACAGAGGAGTGCAGGCCCAGTTTACAAAACATAATATTACTTTTAAGTCTGTCTTAATTTCCAGGCTCATTTTTTCCCTTATTTCTGTTACAACAAATCTAGTGAAGGATGTGGAAATAGCAAATATTGGGTTTTCCAAAACTTACTATTTTTCTTTGTCCTTAGTATTTTTTTTTTTTTTTTGCAAATTGCTGTCTGTATCCAGAAATTAGATCATACTCATTTTTTATGCTGTTGCTAAGACCTCGGTGGTGATGTGTTCATGAAAAATCATGTTATTTGTTTTTACTCTAGTATCTTAGCATCCAGTGATGATAAACATGTAGATTTATTACATGATCAGGTGTGCAAAACTGTCAACATTCAAATACTCTCATTTTATTTGCATTAGGTACCTAGAATTTCTCATTTTATTTTCTTAAATATCTGGTTACTTGGTGGTCCAGATTGTAGGAAAGTAAGGAAAAATATTTGATTCTTTTTGTTAGCCCGTTTCTTATATGATTAGTTACTTATCACCCTCAGGGGTGAATAAATATTTTTAAATGTTATTATAAACTCATAAATTTAAACCTGTTTGATGACCTTAAATTCACTGCAATTTTTATCCTTTTCGAAGCCACCTTTGAAATATCCTTAATAATAATGTCTGATAGTCCTTCCTAACTTGAAGTTGTCTCAGCACTTGGATCTGTTAGGAGTTATTTTCAACAATCTTTGTTCTGATTTGTTTTACTGGGAGATATTCTTTAAGGTCATAATGTTGACAGTAGATCTTTTTATTAGTACCATTAGAAATATTCAATGGAAAAACTTAAATACCTTCTAAATGTATATTGATATCTCCAATTCAACTTCAAGACTACAGTGATTCTACATGACCAAATGCTTCCTGAATTTTCCTTGTTATGTACCTCTTCCCAAACTTTCTTCCATTAGTTTAGCCTTTATGCAGGAGGCCTGGTAGGAGAGACCCTTCATGGATCTGCTTTGAACATTCCAAGAACATAGGTGGATTTAGCCCTAGTATTCACCACAATAACTTCTTTCTCCTCCTCTATGGGAATAAGCAATTTTCAGTACAGGACAATTACGTAAAATTGTGTAGTCTGTTTTCAAGTTTTCCCATTGTGTATCCCTATCAATAACTTTGGGCAATTTTTTTAATCTCTCTTCAGACTTGTCAGTTATCCTTTTGTTTCCTTTTGTTTTCTCACATCTGTACTGATAACACCCTAATCTATTCATTTATTTTTCTTTGCTATTTAGTTGTTTTGTATGTGACCATTCAGGAAGACACAGAATCCACGCTGCAACCTCTGACACTGACTTCTCAGAAGTCTCGTATTGACAGTTCAGGTAGCAGACATCATGACAGGCCAGTGGCAGCGGTGCTCAGGAGATGCTCTCAGACACCAAAAATGATCTGCAGACTCTAGGAAATAGAGGGCAAACAAGACCCAAAACATGAAGTACATTGAAAAAGCCCACCAGATGAATTCCAGGATCAGGGGTGTTTAGAAAAGAAGCAGTGCTGCCTTTCACTCCCAGCCCTGCTCCAGCTCAGCCCTGGTGAGCAGGCTATTTGGGGAACAGGTCCGACCTGTGAGGCAAGAAACTGAGTGCAGCAGTAACTCTAGGCTGCTGCAAAGGGTGCTTAGTCTAGTAGCCACTCCCCCCACTGCCCACCTGTCCTAACTCTCTTCACACTGATGGAATCCAGCAAGCAAGATACAATACTCACAAGAGAGGGCTTCCTCAAACCAGAGTACTAAGAAAAGTACATGTCAGATAATCACAGGGTGACTGAGTATTAAGACCAGTGCATCCTGACCAGAAAGGAACAAAGGCATAGTCTTGGTTAGGGACCTGGAACCAGGCACTGAATCATTCATGGGCTAGGGAGTCACAGGGGCTTGTGGTGGCTGTGACCATTGTGATCTTGTGTAGGAGTATTAGAGTGGACACTCTCCCACTCCTCTCCCAAACACGGGCAAACTCTTGCCCATGTGATATGCTCCCCACTCTCCACATCCACATGCCACAGAGATGGAGCCTGTGCAGGGTCCATCCCATTGCTCAACAAAAGCTGTGGAATTCTCCTCCTGTGTGAGCTCCCTCTCATCCTCACCTAAATGCTACTGAACCCCAAGCAGATCTTGCTCCTTTCACTGAGTCCTTAACACCACTGAATTTGATGCAGACAGAGTTTGGTTCAGGCAGAAAAACTAAAATGAACAGTGCAGTGAGAAAGTGTTACACGATGTGTTCACCCAGAGAGGTACAGAAAGAGCAGACTTAAGCAGCTGCAGGGATTATCATGAAGGAAAAGGGATGGAGATTAAGGAAGCTCCTCTAGAGATCAGAAGACTGGGAGTTTGTAGGGAAGTTTTTCAATACCTAAAATAAAACAATTGCCAATCCAGGTTACTATATCCTGCAAAATTACATTTCAAAATTGATGGGGAAATATAAACTTTGTCTTCTCATCCTGAAAGAAATGGGTGGCAGGAATGACCCATCATCAGAGACTGACAAGACTTGAAGACAAAATTGACGTAGTAGATCATGGACTGAGTGATGGCCTAAAGCAACAAGACATGGGCCGGTGAGATAGCTCAGGGGCTTAAGTGCCTGCCCGGAAAGCAGGAGGTCCTAAGGTCGACTCCCGGTACCCACATAAAAAAAAAGAAAAGACACTATTAAAAACTGGATCCAACATCTGCTGATGACTCAAATAAAAATGCCTAGAAATTACAGAAATTTAAAAATGGCTAGAAAATGACAGTAAAGTCATAAGAAATTGATTCAACACAAAATAAAGACCAGGAGAGCCTTTTTTAATATCTAAAACAATTACCAATCCAGATTATTATATCCTGCAAAATTGTATCTCAAAATTGATGGAGAAATAAAAACTTTCCATGAGAAGAGATTCTAAAGCAAAACCCAGTAAAAGTAGCCCATGGCAATATTGATTGCTGTGCTTTAACTCTTGTGATCTTGGCCTCCAAGTTCCCACAACAAGCCTATCCTTAACTTACATAGTACAATGCGTGGATTCAGTCATGACCCTTGCCAAATAACAAGTACTACTCCAAAGTGACCCAAGTTTGTCGGCACAAAGTAATCACAATATAAGTCACCATTTAAGTTTTTAGCCAATATTTTAGCATATCTGAAGTTTCTAAGTTATTTTAATTCTTAATTTGCTCATGTTCAAGGTATGAAATTATCATTTGAATATGAAATGTGTAGTGAATTTTAAGTTACTTTAATTTTTACAGTGGCTTTAGCTTCACAGAAAAATCAAATGTAAAGTACAGAGAGTTCATATATATATGTATGTATGTATATATATATATATATATATATGTGTGTGTGTGTGTATATCATACACCCATCCAACATAGACTCCGCCAACATCGATGACGCATACCACAGCGGAACAGTCATTCTACACAGTGACCTTGCACTGATAGCTATATCTCTACCCAACAGAACATTAGGGTCTAATATGAGGATTGTACATTCTAGGGTTCGATGAACATACAATAACATGTAACCTCCATCAGAAATACTATCATACAGAAGAGTCTCAGTACCCAAAATTCTACTGTGCTCTACCTTTTCATCCATCTGTAGAAACCACTGATCTTTTTCATATTTCCAAGATTTATCTCTTTACAGAATATCATATTGTTGGAATCTATATCACGTGGCCCTTTAGATCACTTTCTTTTACTTAATAATATGTTTTGCAAGGTTCCTACCTGCCTTTTTCATAGCTTGGTAATTCATTTTGTTACAGTTCTGGTTGTTGTGCCATTGTTCGGGTTTAACACCATATATTTATCCATTCATCTGCAGGAGAGCACCGAGTCTGTTTCTTACTTTTGGCTATAATGAACAAAATAACTATAAGCATCTATCTTCAGGTTGTTTTTTATAGTCATAATTTTTCGACACCACAGAGTAGTGAAATTGCTGGATCATATGATATGAGCAATGTTTAGTTTTGTAGGAAATCACCAACTGTCTTCCAAAGTGGCTGTAGCACTTCACATCCACATAAGCAATTACTGGGTTTCTGTTACACTAAGTCTAAATTCTCACCAGAATTTATTGTTGCCAGTATTCCAGATTTTTCCATCCTAATAAAGGTGTATTTCTATCGTGTTACTTTAATTTGTTTCCCTGAAGACATATGGCATACAGCATCTTTTTATATGCTTATTTACCATCTGTACATTTTCTTTGGTGAAGTGTCTGTTCAGGTCTTTGGCTGAGTTTTTAATTAGATCATTTATATCCTTAATGTTGTATTTAAAATTCTGTATATTTTGGATAACAATCCTATAACAGATGTATCTTTTAAAAAGTATTCTCTCCAGCCTGTGGTTTTCCTTCTCATTATTTAATCAGGGTCTTTCACAAAGCAGAAATTTCCAGTTTTAATGAAATCCCACTTATCAATTATTTCTTGTAAGAGTCATGACTTTGTTTAGTGTATCTAAAAATTATTACCGTATTTAAGGTCATCTAGGTTTTCACATATGTTATCTTCTAAAGGTCTTAGTTATGCCTTTTACATTTAATTCTGTGAGATCTTTTTAGCTAGATTTTGTGACGGGAGTAAGATCTAGATTTTTTTGTTTTGTTTTGTTTTTTGGATGTGGATATCTAGTCACTTCAGTACTACCAGTGGAAAAGATTATCATTGATAAATTGTATTGCCTTTTCTCCTTAGTCATAGATCAATAAATTGTATTTATATGGACATTTTTCTCTGCTGTTTATTTTGTTCCATTCATTGGTTTGTCTATTCTTTCACCACATTATTTCCACACTCTTTTAATTATTATAGTTATATATTATGTCGTGAAGTCAGGTAGTCCCAATCTTCCAATATTTGTTCTTCAACATTGTAATGGTTATTCTAGTTTTTTTCTTATCCATATAAACTTTGGAATTATTTTGTTGATACATCCACAAAAATAACTTGCTAACAATTTGATCGAATTTGCATTGAATTCATGTATGAAGCCGGAAGAAGCTGCTATCTTGACATTATTGAGTCTTCTGTCAACATGGAATATCAATGTGATTATTATTTTTTCATCATTTTTATAATTTTCTTAAGATGCTGTGAATATTTTGTTGAAATTATATATTTAATTTTGGGGAATGCTAATGTAAGTTCAATTGTGACTTAATTTCACACTTGCTGAAATTAACAACTTAACTTGTCTATTGCTGAAATGCAGGCAAGTGATTTGTATATTAAACTTGTCTTACTACAACCTTACTACAACCATGCATTTTAGTTCTAGGGGGATTTTGTGTTGATTCTTTTTCATTTTCTATATATATAGTTTGGTAATTTGCAAACAAACACAATTTTATTTTGCTCTTTCCAACATATATACCTTTTATTTCTTCTTTTTTGCCATATTTCCTTAGCCAGCACTTGCAGTATAATACATAGAAGTGTGAGGAGACACCATTGTCTTCATGGTCCTATTCGGAAAGCTTAGAATTTCATTTCTTTAAGTATGTGGGTTTTTCATAGATATGCCTAATCAAGTTAAAATAGTTCCCTTCTATTTTTAGTTTACTGTATTATAAAACTTTATGAGAGTTTGTCAAATTCCTTTTATACGTCTATTGATAAGATCCTGTGATTTTTCTTTTCTAGTCTGTTGATGGATTGCTTTATTTCAAATATTCATTCTGAATTACATACCTTGGATAAAGCCCAATTTGCATCTACATTCACAAGAGATAGGTTTTTCCTTGTAATGTTTTTGTAGTTATTTTCTTTATATTTCATTTAAATTTAGTATTGAGGTCATAATGTCCTCTTAGAATGAATAAGGATCTGGTATTTTTGGTTCTAATATCTGAAAGAAAATGGAGGAAGATATAGCATTATAATTTTATTCCTAAATGTTTAGAGAATCCACTATAGAACCCACCTTGGTCTGGTACATTATCTTTTAGAGATATTAATTACTAGTTTAATTTATTTAATAAGTATATACCTATATAAATCATCTTTTTGTGAGTTTTGACATATTCTTCAAAGAATTGGTACATTTCATAAAGTTGACCAAATTTGGGGATATATAATTTTCACAGTATTTTTTTTTTTTTTTTTGTGAGTACCGGGGGTCGACCTCAGGACCTTGCGCGCCAGCAGGCGCCCGTGCCGCTGAGCGATATCACCGGCCCCTTTTTCATATGTGGGTTCCGGGAGTCAAACTCGGGCCCTCGCGCTTGCCAGGCAGGCACTTACGCCGCTGAGCCGTCTCACCGGCCCCTCACAGTATTTTTTATTATACTTTAATGGCCATTTATTACACTTTCAATGGATCTGTAATGGTTATTCCCTCATTCATCCTCATTGTCTTAATTACTTCCTCATTGTCGGGACGAAATACTTGAAACCCGCAAGTTAAAGGAGGAAAGGTTTATTTTAGCTCACAGTTCATAGAGGTTTCAGTCCATAGTCATCTGGCTCCACCATGGGCAGCATGGCAGAGGGGCATGGCAGAGTAGGAACAGTCCACAGTAGGGCATGTAGAAAAAAGCAGCAGCAGCAAACATCCCTTTCCCTTTTTATTCCATTGAAGCTACAAGCCTATTGGTTGGTGTCATTCACACCCAGGGTGGGATTTGTGTCTACAGGAAATCCATTCAGCCACACACAGTCCTATGACAATCCAATCAGTAGACAGATCCTATGACTGAATATCACATATCCATGATCCAGTCATTCCCAGAAACCCACCTGGGAGCACATGAGGCTTTGGGGGACTTTTTATATATAAACCATAACAGTTATATTGGTAAATTTTGCCTTTTTTCATAGATTGACTATAAATATGCTTTTAAAAATCATAAATCAAAATCCTTGCTAGCTTCATTTCACTACTTGCTTCTTATTTACAAGATAGGAGAATTGGAAAAGCTCATTATTTTCTCTTATTAAAGGTATTGCCATTGATTAAATTTCATTTAAAATGATAAAGCATATATTTGAATCTAGTTTTTATTTATGCTGTCAAGGTGACATTTCACTATCACAAGACTGAGTTCTCATATTCTAGAAATTTTGTTTTTATCTACAGAATATAAAGATTATTTTCTACAAATATATGAATTTGGTCAATGGATCCTTCATTGACTTAATCATAAATAATAATTGATCACTTTGATAAATGCATTGTACTAATTTCTGGAATCAGTAACCAATGTACAGCAGCATTCCCACACAACTTACATAATAATGGTGAAATAGAGACTTAAAATGTTCTATCTCACTTCAGTACAAGGAACCTCAGTATTATGAAGAGATTAACTGTTGTTCTACTTTTCTAAAACAGAAAACAATGCTAAGAAATAAAGGAAAATTATAACTATACTAGTGTTTATTTTAAGTGAAGAATTGCTTTTTCACTTAATTAAGTTTAACTTTATTAACTTCTTTTTTTTTTTTTTTTTTTTTTTTGTGGGTACCGGGGGGTCGACCTCAGGACCTCGCGCGCCAGCAGGCACCCGTGCCACTGAGCGATATCACCGGCCCCTTTTTCGTATGTGGGATCCGGGAGTCGAACTCGGACCCTCGCGCTTGCAAGGCAGGCGCTTAAGCCGCTGAGCCATCTCACCGGCCCCAACTTTATTAACTTCTTAACCCGGATACTAATTCTGGTTATTTAAAATTAAATCTAGTTATTTAAAGTGTGTTTATAATGGAGCTTTATCAAATTCCACATGACTGGGTCTTGAATCCTATATCATCTTTCTCATTACTGTTCTTCAGAGCACTGTTGTGTTCTTAGCATCCACTACCATTTTCCTACTTTGAGACATTTGTTTTTTCTGTTTTACCTTTCAGGATCTCTCTTTTTATGATTTTTTGTCTATTATGTTTCGATTTTCACAAAAAGGCTCCTCATATAACTGATCCTTAAAAATATTTATAAAAGCACCATTAGCTCTTTCCTTACATGATTCTCTATTTCAATGTCTAACTTTAACATGAAGTACTACCTCAAATTTGTCTGCATTTAAATATTGATGATATTACTATGCATTCACAGTATCATGAAAGCTCCATGAAGACTGATGCTGATGTCGGCTGTGTTTTCAACAGTCTAATTGAGACTAGAAACAATTTGGCTTATAGTCAAAGTTCAGTGTATATTTGCTGCATGGTTAAACTGTAGTGAGGAAAGAAAAGAAAGCAGCTTGTAAAGTAAATAGTTTTCATATGATATTTTCCCATTAATTTGTATGCAATTTCTGATGAATAACATTGCTTCTCTCTTTTTCTCAATGCCTGTGATTTCTCAATTCCTTGGATTTTTTGTTTTATTAGAAAGTTAAATCATCATTACATGAGAAATACTTGAAGGCATTAATTACAAATAAATCATGAAAAAAATTCTCAAGGCACACACCATAATTTATAATGTGAAATTAGCTATATGTCCTAAAGATTTATGTTAGAATTATGGTACATACCCATATCTTTGATTACAAAATTAAACTGAGTGATTGAAGGAAGAAAGCTTTCTTTTATACTTACTAGAAATGCCAATCTGAATATGTTTGTATCTTTTGAAGCTGCTAGAAATTAAATATAAATGTTGTAAGTCTATAATGACATAAAAATCAAGATACACCAAGTGGATAATAAATAAGTGCGCTGGAATTTTTTATTCAACAAGAAGTAAATTGCAATATTTAATGTTATTAATGCACTTTTAAATAATTAATAGTCACATAGGCTCCTAATCTGGATTATTGGAAATCTTATAAATTCCTGGATAAGTCTTCCAATTTATTTTTCAATAGAAATGAGAGCTTTTTCAAATCAAAATGTGGGGTCAGGAGATGGAGATAAATTTGCTAGAACTACAGATACATGCTGGTACTAAAACAGAGTCCAGCTAAATATATACAAGAGTACAGTTTAAGAAACTAAAGGCAGGGCCAGTGAGATGGCTCAGCGGCATAAGCACCTGCTTGGCAATTGTGAGGTCCTGAGTTCAACTCCCAGAACACACATACGAAAAAAAAGAGCTGGTGATACCGCTAGTGGCACTCCAGTACCCACAAAAAAAAAAAAAAAAAAAGAAACTAAAGGCAAAATAAACATGATGAACAAAAGTACCAGATCTAGTGAATAAAGGGGATGAGGCCACATCATCATGTTTTATGAACCTGCCTTTCCTTTAGACGGGGCTCAGCAGTAGTATTCACTGTATTTTTTTAAATCACATCTCATAAAGCCTCATGAAAGAGGACTTCCAGAACTGCTTTGGAAAGTGGAAAGAATGATGGAAAAAAAACATTACAATGTGAATCAGTATCTGTCAGTTTTACTCATAGAGAAGCCACTAGTTTATTATCTGTGTAACATCAGGAAAGTTATTTGATTTTCTGGGCCGGAATGTGTTTATCTATAACGTGAGGGTCTATTTCTGCAGTACATCCTAGCATCTCTTTCTGCAAGATGCAATAACAAAAAGCACATCATCATGGAAAACAATCATTAAAACTAGGGCAGTCGTGGTAGGAAGCCCTTAGGATATATGGGTTATGATAACCTTGGCAGCTGAAAGGAATTTAACAACACCATTAAATGTAAGAAATGCTCACATACTGCAAACAATATTAGGGAAAAATAACACAATATAAAAAAATCATCACTGCCTTTTTTTCTTATAATCAAATGCAGTAAGTTGGCTTACACAAAAACAAATTTCCCTAATGTCTGTAACAATTGCTGATATTATATATGTTAGAAATATCTGGCTTTTATACATGTGGGTTGAAAGTTTCTCAAGTTTTGATGAAGTGCACATGTGAATTAGTACACTAATAATCCTTGTATCTATCACACACTGTTAAAATTCAAAGATGTAGAAAACTAGAAATATAGATAACAGAAAAGAAAATTTTAAAATTATATTATTCATTTTTATTAAAAAATTAAGTACCTTCTAAATCATGTAGCCTGATCTCTAGTAGTATTTCCTACACTCATGTGTTAAAAATAAATGATTCTGATTAAAAGACATTGAGTTTTGGAGAAGGATATTATTTTCTTATTACTTATTGATAATTATAGTACTAAGATGCCACTTATGAGGTGGATCATAATTACCAAGAATAATAACATTTTAAACACAATTACTAGTTTTTAAAATAAATTTATACATATACATATGTATGGAAAGAATTTAAAGTTAGTTTCCAATGCTAACATATTATTTTTCAAATTCATAAAGAAAGTTTTACTATGGGATAAAACAGCTTTACACATCAGAAAGTAGTTAGATGGAAAGACATACACATGTTGAAGAGTACTTTTTTTAATAATAAAGTATAATAGTACAATACAGGAGGAATGGAGAAATACAGTCACTTTTCTAAGTAAGGACTATTAATAGTATAAGACAGAAAATAGAATTTGAAAATGGTGCGCACATATAGCTTTACCTCAAAAACGTGTTAATCAAGCACCCATCATTTAAACAAATTTACCTGTGTTTCCCCACCACCAACGAAATAAGCCTTACTTTAATTGTGATTTTGAACATAAAAAATGGCTCGTGTTGCTTGTTTACTAACCTTTTCTCTTTGTTGAGATCTTCCAAGGTCAGCATTTCCTTATCTGTTTTGGATCAATGACAGGAATTGTTAATCTATGCTTAATGACAATGCTCAATAGTTGATAATAATTATAATTTTCCTGGATTCTCTTATAATCAATATTTATTTTCTTTCTCTTAATAAGAGAAGATAAAATGAATTCAGTATCTCAAGCTGCTTAGAGATCACATTAAATCCCAACTATTCTTAATATATTCAGTATTCTTACTACATGGATAATTTGTAAAATAGGATTCTGTTTTACTCTATTTTTACTAATTTTGACTCTCTTTCCAATCTTTTTGTCTCCTCTAGTGTCTAGCTTAACAATAGATAACTCAGGCAGAGGATATAGCATGTGCGAGGTTGTGAGTTCGATTTGCGGTACAAAAAAAAGTCTCTCATTAGTTCTCTCTATTGCACCAGTGTCATTAAACTTTGTTTACTTATATTTGAAGAATAGAGTAATAGAATTAATGCTCCAATTACGGTGCCTGAGTGGGGAGTATTGAAAGCACGTACGTTTGTGTGTGTGTGTTTTATACTTTGAAAGTTTTTTTCTGTTTTCTACACAATTTGTCGTATCGAAAGATAATCAGATGCAAGGTCATGGTCTCACTGGTTCAGAAAATCAAAGAAAATGGAACAATTTGTGTACTCTCACAAAAGTTACAACATCCTAACAGTTAAAAATTCTTGCTTGCTCTTCTCAGTAACAGCAAAAAAGAAGAAAGTAAGGGTCCTATATAAATTGTGTAGAAATTTGCAGTTTAAGAACTATCTGGTAGAAACAAGAATAGTTTAATGTGAAATACTACAGGGCGTAAATATTTCACATGAACCAGTTATGAGAGTTAAATTGTACCGATTGTATAAAATCACTTTAGGAAGTTTCTGTATAGAGAAACTTATACTTTCAGTCATTCAATACCTTTACAGAATTCTGCTGCTACTGAATGGAATGCCACCTATTAAATTTTCATATATATATAATCATTGCTGAGTGCCTTAAAACTGTGTAATTTCCTATCTTGAGTGCATTTATAGTACATTTGGGATGAACTGTGACCTTTTGGTAAAAGGGTAACACCTCTGGCTTATGACCTTATACCCATCTGAAATAAAACATGCATTAAAGGGGGGCTGGACTATTGTCAAAATATCATTACCATGTTCATAAAAAATAAGTTGTGAATTATTTCATTTACTCCAAAAAGGTTTTTCAGTTTCCATGTGGCACTGGGATTTTGTTTCACATTGCTAATCTGTATACTTAATAGACTCCTGGAAACTCTGTGTGCGTGCATGCATGCATGTGTGTGTGTGTGTGTGTGTATGTGTTTCGTAATAGTCCTTCTTTCCTGTTGAGTTTCAATGGATATTTACTAGTGCTAGCACAGTCTCTTTTTCTCTTTGTTTTAATGTCAAATGAGCATAGCACTAAAAAATAAAGATTAAATATTATTAGATGAGAAACCCAGAGAGCAAATGGTAGAATAAATTCATTCTCAGTTACCACTGATAAGCAATGGAATGTTAATTTTTATTAAAAGAATGGGTGAATTATGATTTACTATGTGAATGTTATAATGCTTGCTTTTTGCGATTTTTATTTGAAAAATATATTTGATAACATATCAATGCCCAAAAATATATTTATATAACCAACTCTCTAGTTGTTGTATTGTTTTAGTCTCATGTTTTAGTAACTCCAGATTCTGATATAATTTCCAGTTTAAAGAAAAGTTGCAAGAATATTACAGTATAAGATATTCTCATATACCTTTACTCATATTTACAATTGTGTAGTTGTTTAAGAAGCCATACCCTTTTATTCTGAAGTACTTAGTAATACATTTCCTTAGAATACAGACATCTTTCATAAAAAGTGCACTTTTTAAAAAATTTAAAATGTTGCTACCACTACCAAATTATTGTCCATCATCAATATTTAAATGTCGTCAATTATTCCAGTCACTTCTTTGTCTCAATATTGTTGATTTTATTTGATGACTTTTTGTATGGATGCTCCATTTTTCTACTATAAAGTTGCTACTACTTTCCTTCTGCAAGTACTAAGTGATCCAGGAAGAGGTCATATAAATAGCACATTTTTTATTAAACTTTCATACATATGTTTATTTTTCCATTATCACTGAAAACTAAGAAAGAGATTTTTCATATTTTACTTATTTATATTAATATTTGAAGTGAATATTTTTATTTTTCAATAAATTGTGATTATTATTATCACCATTTCATGTTCATGTTTTACTAGATTTGGCCAGTAGAAGTCCCTTCGAGATATTTTCTGTCTTTTTCCCTTCGTGATTTTGTAAATTTACATTTACATTGATATAATTTTAGATATATATATTGTGGGAAATAATGCTGAAATATTATTTGTACTATTTATGCAGTTTTTCCAAAGATAATATCTTGAAAAACTGATATTATATCAAAATTAAGCAATTCAACTTTAATATATCCATCAATTTAATACAAATCTTCTGTGTTTTATTTTTACTGGTTGTGTATTTAGGCCTTTAGAAAATAGTTACATTTATACATTACTGTGTCCAACTCCATCGTAAAAGCACTGGAAAGTACTCTCTCCACAAGGGCCTCTGGAATTAAGACATCATACCGCAGCAATACCTGCATACCAAAGTTTATAGCAGCACAATTCATAATAACTTAATCTTGGAAGCAACCTGTATACCCAACAACAGAGGATTCAATAATATATATATATATATATATTATTCAATAATATATATATTATTCAATAATATATATACGTATTATATATATATATATATATATTCTCAGCTATAAAGAATGATGAATTTGAGACTTTTGCAGGAAAACTGATGCATCTAGAAAATATGTTCAATGAAATAAACCAGACACACAAGCTTAACTATCATGTGGTGTCTCTCATTTGTATGAGACAAAGTACAAAGAAAATAATAAAGAATGGAGGGCCGGTGAGATGGCTCAGCGGCTTAAGCGCCTGCCTGGCAAGCGCGAGGGCCCGAGTTCGACTCCCGGAACCCACATACGAAAAAGGGGCCGGTGATATTGCTCAGCGGCACAGGTGCCTGCTGGTGCACGAGGTCCTGAGGTCGACGCCCCAGTACCCAGGAAAAAAAAAAAAAAAAAAAAAAAAAAAAAAGAATGGATAGGAGGGGACAAGTTGGGCCGGTGAGATGGCTCAGTGGCATAAGCGCCTGCCTGGCAAGCGCGAGGGCTCGAGTTCGACTCCCGGAACCCACATATGATAAAAGGGCCGGTGATATCGCTCAGCGGCATGGGCGCCTGCTGGTGCGTGAGGTCCTGAGGTCGACCCCCGGTACCCACAAAAAAAAAAAAAAAAAAGAAGGGGACAAGTGGATCGATATCTCCCAATAGAGAAGCAGTCCAAGGAAACAAGGGCAATGGATGAGGAAGAGGGGAAGGGGAAATAAGTAGAATAAAGATATGCCCTGTACAGGAACCTAATAACATCAATGAATGCAAATATCATATTCCATGATCTAAAATTAATAATGTCAACAAGAATGAAAATCAGGATAGGGGAATTAGAGGAAGAGGGAGGGAAGGGGAAGTGAAAGGGAAGGGTATTAAAAATAAACAAGCTATAGCATGTACATGTATCCACTCCCCAAGATGATTGTAAACTGCGTGTATTCCAAACATGTATAAATAAAATAAAAATGATTTAAAAAGAAAAATATATCAACTGTTTCTAACTGCTCTGAACACTTACTTACAGGTTGTTTTATGTGAACATAAGTTTCATTTTTCTGGGATAAATACACAAAATTGCAAATACATTTCCAAATTGCATAAATAATTGCATGTTTTGTTTTATAGGAAAGCACCAAATTTTTTTCAAGAATGGGTGCATCCTTCTGCATTTCCACTAGCAATATATAAGTGCTAAACCTTCTCTGCATCCTTGCCACAATTTGCTGTTAATACACATGCATATATGTGTGCATATATATATATATATATATATATTATCATTTGAATAAGTGTGTGTAAGAATCTCTTTAGTTTTATTTACATTTTTCTGGTGACTACTCATGTTGAACATATTTCTATGAGTTTGTCTTCTGTATAACCTCTGTGTTAAAGTGTCTGTTCATGTCTTTCGCCAGTTTTCTAATTGGATTAGTTGGTTTTCTACTATTGAATTTTTTTTTTTCTTTTTTGTGGGTACTGGGGGTCGACCTCAGGACCTCATGCGCCAGCAGGCACCTGTGCCACTGAGCAATATCACTGGCCCTTTATTCATATGTGGGTTCCAGGAGTTGAACTCAGGCTCTCACGCTTGCCAGGCAGGTGCTTACACCGCTGAGCCATCTCACGGGCCCCTAAAACAATCTAGTAAAACAATTTTTAAAGTTGTTTATATTTTCATGTCTGTAGTTTATCTGTAGCTTATTATTTAATCCTTGTCCTTTTTCCTCTTGGAAATGGCCTATATGTCCATCAATAGATGAATGGATAAAACATTGTCTTATATAGGCCATGTTCTCACTGTCAAATGAAAGATATTTTGCCTAGTCTAGATCCCAAATATTTTTGAAAAGTAATTGCTTTGTGCTTTATTAAAGAACAATGAAAATATTTGCTTTATTTCTGCAGTATTGTTATTTTTCACTGCATATATTGTGTAATTTCATAATTGTTAGTATTGCATATAACCATTCCTCCTGTTACCCAACATTTTTATTTCGATGATAGATAGTCAAGCGCTAAGAGCCTAGGCCCTTGTCACTTCCACACTGCATAGAAACCAGTTCTTTCAGTGGGTGACAAAATGTGTGACCATGTGTCCTGAGCACTTGCAAATATGAAACTCATGAACGTTGTATATATTCATTATTATGCACTTTTAGCAATGCCATACTAATATGTCAGATTTTAATATAACTATAACTTTGGGAAAATTTAGTGTATGATATTCTGATATAAGAAAAATACCTTGATTTCAGGTATTCAAAAATGGCATGATATTTTACCTCCGAATGTTTCTTAATTACTGTTTCAAATGCTGCAAGATCAAAACAGAAAGAAGAAAACTACTTGTTGAACTTAAATTGAATGTGTAAATTACCAAAAAACATGTAATTAACCCCTGTGCTGAGTCAATGTACAGCTGACTTTTATTAAACATTACCTAGTGCTTTCAAATGTTAATATAACTTACCATATCCTATCCCCTATTTACTGATGTCTCTTGTACTTCTAGAGTCATTTTATATTGTTACACACTGTCTATGTAACTCCATAGGCAAGTTAGTAGAGAAATGCTACATGAAAAAATAATTTCAATCCCACCACAAATATTTATTTTAATTCTTGAGCTACACTGTTGAAAGGAAACAAGCCAGTGTACATGAAAAGGAGAATATTGGCAACTTGTGAGGATCAGTTGGGGAAAATGGTAGGATAAAGTCTCCTTCTGTGGGACATGATTAGCAGTAGCTCTCTTTACATTCTCTTTGTCAGGTACCAAACTACCACAGAAATAATGTAACCAAATATGCTGCTTGTCTAAGGACTGTCCTTCACTATTTTATCATATTATTTTCTTCTGAAAACTTAGTATTGTGTTACATACATTGTGGATTTTGTGTTAAATTCTATATAAATGTGAGGTTCAGAATTTTCATTGTTTCATCTATGAATGTCCAATTACTTCGATACCATTTGTTTAAAAGGCTATTCTTCCTCCACTGAATTGTTTTTGTAATTTTGTAAAAAGAAACTAGTTTAAGACATTTGTGTTGGTCAATTTCTGGTCTCTTTCTTTCTCTCTCTCTCTGCAGTAATAACTATGCCTACCACTCCACCAACAATATCATATTTTGCTCATTTGATTACTGCAATTACATAATAATATGTAGAATAATTTCTCCTATATTGTTCTTCTCTGTGCATACTGTTTGAGCTTCTTATTGTCTATGACATTCCATATAAATTGTAGCGCATGTTTAAATAAACCTATGTTTAAATAAATCTGCAAGAAGTTTGATAAGAAATGCATTATTAAATATATATGTCTGGTAGGAGGGTATTTACACTTTTATAACATTGACTCCAACCCATGAGCAAATATGTTTCTGTTTATGTATTTTAATTATTATATATATTTTTTTTCATAAGTAAATATCTAAGAATTTAATACCTGGGAGAAATTGCAAATGGTGTTATCTTTTTTCCCAATATCTTCATATTCACTGTATTTATATAAAATGTGAATTATTTTTGTTTATTAATTTTTACCCTTCCCTTTTTTAAATTCACTTATTAGTTCAAGGAGTATTCTTCTAGTTTCCTTTACATTTCTTATAAAGTAGACATACATCTGCAATAGGGACCATTTTAGTTCTTCGTTTCAAAAACGTGTGCTATATATTTGTTTTTTTCTTTCCTACTGCAATGACTAGAGCTTCTAGGACTATGTTGCCTAATAGAGGTGAGAGCGGACATTTTTAACCTTCTTTTCTATATTTGGGGGCAAGTATTTAATATTCAGTATTAAGTATCATGTTAGTGCTATGGTTTTGTAGAAGAACTTTATAAAATTGAAGTATTTTTCCAATATTTCAGTAACATAACACATGAATAATTCAAAATATAAATGGGGAAATTACCTAACTAGACATTTCTCAAAACGTGAATACAGAAATGGTCATTATACAATTGTTCAAGACAGAGGTCTAGTTTCTTTCTCCCACATATGGATATTCAGTTTTCCCAGTGCCATTTGTTGAAGAGAGTTTTTGTGTCTCCAATGTACATTCTTGCTGCCTTTGTTGAAAATCACTTACTCTAAAAATGTAGATTTTTAAAATGTTTCTTTATTCCATTCAATCAGCCAATGTGTGGGGGGAAATGCTTAACATTACTTTTATTAGAGAAATGCAAATAGAAATCACAATGAGATGTTTATATAATCATAATCACATACACATATATCATCTTAATACAGCCTGTGGATATAAACCTATGACATTAATTGGTTTTTGAATCAGTTCTAGCAATGTTCCTTTTCCTTCCCACAATCTTCAATATCAATTTCTTGATTTCATATAGTATAATAATTGGTGATCAAATTATAAAATATTGTTTTAAAAACTCATGAGCAGGATAACTCAGTGTATGCACTCATTTTTTTCATATTCCATTGTTCTTTCTCATTATTCTGATTCCTCCTTTTATTGTTTCCTTTTTGTCTGAAGAACTTCATTCATTCAAAATTTAACTATTGTCTGCTAGTGACAAAGTTCTTCCATTTTTCTTCACCTATGAATATCCTTACTTCCCCTTCATTCCTCAAAATGTAGTTCTACTAACTCTAAAATTATCTTTTCATAATCACCAAAAATACATGATGTACTTCAGTAGATAAAAAACATGGTATATCTACACAATGTGAAAATTATTCAACATAAATTTAAAATGAGTGACAATATGATTAAAAGACATGGATGAAAGCTAAGTGCTTACTGGTAAGTGAAAGAACCTATTCTGAAAATGTTACAGCATATGATTCCATTTATATGACATTCTGTGACATACGAACCTATAAGGAGAGTAAGTTGACTTTCAGAGATTTGAGGATGGGGCATTGAATAGGTAAAGCATAAGGAATTATGTAGGCAAGTGCAGCTATTAAGTATGATAATGTAATGGTGGGTTCATGACAGTATGCATTTATTAAAGCTCTTATAACTTTAAAATGTAGAGAGATCCTTAATGTATGCACATTAAAAATATTAATAAAGTCAAGAAATCACAGCCTGAAATGTGGACTATACCAAAAGAATATTACTATATTACAATTATATTTGAAGACAAAAATAAGAGAGATAAGAGGAAAGGAAATTGATTGCATGCAAATGAGAAGGGGGCCAGGAGATAAAAGAAGGGATGGGGCCAGGGATATAGCTCAGTAGCACAGTGCCTGCCTGGCAAGCACAAGGTCATGAGTTCCATTCCCTGTACCAAAAATAAATAAATAAATAAATAAATAAAAGGAGGTGTGTGGAAGGGAAAGTAAAAAGAATAAGGTATATTATGTACATGTACCAACTCCTCTGATGAAAGTAATCATAATGTACTTCAGACATGTACTAAAAAACATTTTAAAAATTAAAAACCCAAATGCATGAAAGAATATAACTGAAGAAAGTATAGCAGAAGATGCCCCCACAGCCAGTATACTTTAGTTTGTTAGTTACCCAGGTTTAGGTTCCAGTTCTGTTACTTATGTTTCTTGGAAACAGCTGGTCACTGTGATGCATAGCTGGTCACTATGATGCATATTGTAAGAACCAATCCCCAACTGACAAGCCATTCTGCCTCTGTACTTCCTGCTTGTTTATCCCATATAAGCCCTAGACCACCAGAGATCAAGGCCTGATACTTTGGGAAGGATCCTGATCAGAACCCATCAACGTAAATAAATTGGCCTCCAAATCCTGGGTGTCATTTTGGTGTTTCTGCTTGCTGTTGCATTTGTGTGTTGGCCAGGAAGACTGACTGTGCCGACCTCTTTGGTTACCTGACATGGCTCTCACAGATGGAGCAAGGACCTTTCCAGGTCCTGATGGGAAGTTGTGCCCTCAAGATTTCTCGAGTCCCCTTGGAGGTCTGGGGGAGGATTCCTGGTTCACCACTTGAGTGGCTCACATAGGACCCCAAAGGGAGGAGGACACAGTCTGTCTGTCTGCCTGACTGCCTGACTCTGGTAAGACCCCCAGAGGCACTCCAGTTAGTCTGTCTGTCAGTCCTGCTCAGCTCAAGCAGAAGGAGAGCTTGATCACCTCTCATTAGTCAGGTCCACCCTTGAGGGAAGTGGTCAACACACCTAGAAGCATAAAATCAGTCAAGTGTTTCCCAAAGACATTAAAGGGGGGGACAAAAAGCCCATCAATGACTGTTACCCAGAAAACTGATCAAAGAAAAGCACCTGATGTCCATGAGAAAATCCAGTCTGATAGATGACCATACCCTCTGCCTATGAGTTATAAGGACTATGGACACAAGAATAAATATCCCCTCTGTCTGTGAGACACAAAGTAACCTGACCATCCAGACACCCCTCGACCTGAACCTCTGCTTGCCCTGTCAGGACTGGATGGATAGGGCAGCCCCAGCTCTATCAAATTAGTCCCCCAAGAGCCCACAGTCATTACAAAAGTAGGGGGCAAATCTGTGACTTTCCTGATAGACAATGGAACAGAACTCCCTGCCTTCAAAAGTCCCCTATTTCAAAAAGTTACCATCACCAGGACAACTGGGGCTCTTGTCTCTCACCTCTTCTGCCAAGCAAAAACTTGCAGCCTGGGAAGACATCTCACCAAACATAAATTCCTGTCACCAAGCCAGTCAGCCTCCCTCTCATTTAACTGTACACTTTCCCCAAGAGGAATATCTTGCCTGCATAAGCCTGAGAGATAACTGCACTCCTGAAATTCTGAAAATTCTCCTCCCAGAGGTATGAGGCAAAGCTCACCTCCAGGCCTAACTACCAACAATGCTCCAGCCACGCCTCAGCCACTAAAGCAGTTTGGGATCCTGATGGACTGTTAATCACCTTGGAACACTCCTCTCCTCCTGGTAAAAATGCCAAATGGGGATTACCAACCTGTGCAAGATCTCCATGCAGTCAACAATGCAGCCATCACCTTATAATCTGTGGTTCCTGACTCATACACCCTTTTTGGAGTGTTCTAGATTTAAAACATGCCTTCCTGTGCTTGCAAGTTGCTCCTATAAGCCCCTTCAATTGGGAAAATCCTGAGGCAAAAGGTCAGCTCACTTGGACTCAATAGCCATAAGGGGTTAAGAACTCTACCACTATTTTTGGGGAGGCTCTGATAACAGATTTGGCCAAGCCACCAACACATTTTCTCCAACACAGCCTCTTTTTCTGTCCCTTCCAGATCCATCACAGTCCCTCCAGCAAACAGTATAGACTGTCAAACTGCTGAAATACACCTCTCCTGCCTGTAAAGCCAGTTCAGGATCTCTGAGATGACAATGCCACCACAGTCTCCCTCTGTATGCATTGCCTCAGTCTTCTGCCACCCACAGCCTGCTGGTACACCTGCCTGGACTTAAAAAAATGCCTTCTTCTGCCTTTGATTCACTCCTGTCAGCCAGCCCCTCTTTCCTTTAAATGGAAAGATGCCAAATCTGGGCTCAAAAATCAACTGACCTGGACTCTACCTGCCAGAGGTTCAAAAACTTATTTTTTCTGTTTCAGCTGATTAATAACACCCAATCCATCTGCTGGAAAGGCACAAAAGCTCTGCTGCCATATCTGGCAGAAACTGGTCACAAGAAAGAAACTCCACAAATTTCTTGGAGCTGCTGGCTTCTATAGAATCTGTACCCTTGAGTTCACAAAAACAATGATGTTTACTTGACTGTCGGCCTCTGGGAGCACCCAATGGCCTACCTGTACAAATACTTGGATACAGTTGCTAAGGGCTGCCTCCCCTTTGCTTCCATGCTCGAATAGCCTCTGTCATTATGATCAAAAAACTGATGAGCTCACCTTAGGCTGAGAGCTAACTCTCCAGGTACCACATGCTATGCCAGACCTCACCCAGTACCATGTCTGCCTGGCACTGACTGATGAACTGTTCTTGAGCCAAAATGAACCTCCTGACAGATGCTGAGTACACCCTGCTTATGGATGGAAGTAGCTCTGTTAGGAATGGAGTCTAACAGGCTAGATAGGCTATGGTCTCCTTGGGCAAAGCTTTTGGCCAAACCTGCACCCAAAACAATCTGGTCCAGAGGCTAATCCACCTCTGGGGATCTGATTGACTGAAACATCAACCCCAGAGAGGAGAACTTTACCCAGTACTCCCAGATCAGAGCCAGACCTACCCCCACCACTTGTTCTGCAAACTCAAGCTGCAGCGCTGGCACCTGTACCCCTTCAGCCAGCTCAGGTTTCAGCATCTGTGTCACTGGCCCTGACCTACACCTAGGATGACTTAATGCTTAGATGCACCTACTCAGGCTTGGCAAGACAACAGAAGTTTTTAGGGCCCTGCTATCCCTAGATGTGGCCTACTCTTGATCATTGGCCACTGCATTTATAGCAGAGATAACTCAAAACTATCAGAACTATTAAAGGTTAAAGAAAAACTAAATACAGCATGAAGGCCACAAGCTCTAAAATGTTGAAAAAAAATAACCCTACAGAAACTGCTACCTGTAGACACTCTTGAACAATCATATAACCCAGGTGCATATTAACTACCTCTACAAATTTCAGAAATCCAGCTTTAGATCCACCATTCCAGAGTTTGAAAAGCCCATCCAGACAATTGTTAAAAATTTACCTGGACATCTCCTCCTCCTTTGAAGAGACAACACACTTAAAGACCTGCTCTGGTCAATCCAGATGCTGACTAGTTCATGCACGGCTGAAGCCTGAGGACACCATTCACAGGATTGCTCCATACCTATTCCCCTTGATTTTTGTGCCTTTTCAGGTTTCTTATTCCAGTCCTTGCTTTGCTCTATGGATAATTGCCTGGAGAGAATAAAAATAACAAGTAACGTCTTTACAAATGATAAAGATTTGATGAGTGTCCAAGGCACATTGGACACTCTCCTAGATCAGGTTAACTCCTTCATTTTCTTGTCAGAGTCAACTTAGGGAGGAAATCTATAATGAGGGAAACAAACCACAGACTCCTGGTGGGAATTTTCAGTCTTGGGGACCTTGGCTAGGGCCCATCCTAGGACCACTGACAGCCCCAGTATTACTGCTTCTAGTTAGGCCTTTTCTCAGAACATCACATATAACATGCCCAGCAAAGATTTGCTAGGAAAACTAAAAGAGGGGGTAAATATAGCAGAAGATGCCTCCCAATCAGTATACTTCAGTTTGTTAGTTGCCCAGGTAATATTCCCAGTTACATTTCCCATTATTTTGTTTCTTAGAACTAGCTGGTTACTGTACTGCATAGCTTGTCACTATGATGCATATTGTGAGAACCAATCCCCAATTGAAAAGCCATCCTGCCTCTGTACTTGTGCTTGCTTATCTCATATAAGCCCTAGACCACCAGAGATCAGGGCCTAATATTGTGGGAACGATACTGATCAGCATCCATCAATGTAAATAAATCTGCCTTCAAATCCTGGGTGTTGTTTCAGTGTTTCTGCTTGCCGTTGTAAAAGTCGGGGCTATGAGCTCAGTAAGTAGGTTCCTTGTTATCTTTAGAATTGAGTGGAGTCTATAAGAATAAAGGCAAGAGAAATAAGAAATAAGCACCATATTCTAGTAAATAAAGTAAACTTCAATGAGAATATGGGCTAAGAATTTTAAAAATGCTATATATATCTACTTGGAATTTAACAATTGAACAAATGTGTGGTGGATAGATACTAAACATCCCCTTGGGATTGGGAGTATACTGAAGAAAGAGAAAAGAAATATATATATATATTTATATATATATATATAATATATAATATATATATATCACAAGATAGCTAAGAGTTACACTACTAATTTCTATTAGTTCATTAAAAAGAATGGTTTGAGCTTATATTGTTTGATTTATTGTTCATGCCTATATCTTGTAATCTGAGTAACTAATTTGAAGATAGCTAAAAGCAATATATTAACCATTGTTAATCTCCTATTATCTTGTTTTAAAATTCTGTATCACTGTTATTTTTTCTCTTTAAAATAAAAGAAAAAGGAAATATCAAGCAAATCTGATTGAAATTACACAAAATACCTGACCTGTACTCCCTTAAAGCTGTCAAGAATATCAAAGGAATGAAATTCTAAATAACTGTCATTGTAAAGTATAACTTATTTAAGTAATAATGAAACCTAAATTAAATATAGTGCCCTAGAAGGGATCCTGAAACAGAAAAGCATATAAATGAAAACATAATAAATCAGAATTAAGTGTTGATCTTAGTACTGACATTGGTATATTAATTTTAACAAAATACCATATCAATATAAGAATTAATACTTAGGATGCTAGGGGTAGAGTATGAGAAATTATCTTTATGATTTTTGGTATATACTGAACTACTCTAAAAGTAAAAGTTCAATATTTATAAAAGGGGTCAATAAAATAGTAAAAATACTAAGAACCTAGGAGTTCCTTAGGAGAATTAAGCAATGCAATCTCCAGTTCCCCAATGATTCCAACTTTATGGCTTTATGGCAATAGCATTATAGTCATGATAAGCATATGAGAGTGTATCATAATTTAACAAATTGTTTCATCTAGTTTAGGTCCTTCATAGAACATGCAGATAAAATATAAGAGGTTATAGGCATATATAAAAGATTTAACAGAGTCTAAAGAAAGTTCCTAGGATATCTGATATGTTAAACTAATGCCTAATAAGGAAGGTGAGAAAATAATATACAGAGATTTCAATATGTATACTTATTCCCATTTCTTTCCAAAGGTATTGCTCTTTGGAAGAAACATGAACCATGAAAATTATTTATTTGCTATTCCTAATTCTTCATCTGAGAATTGTGTGTTAATCTCAGACGCCCATTTTTGGATTGGTTGTTTGAATTTGGGGGGCCTGATATTTTACAATTATTTATATGTTCTAGATATAAGTCCTTCGTCTGAGGGACAGTTGGCTAAAATTTTTTCCTGCTCTGTAAGTGGTCTTTTCACTCTGTTGGTGATTTCTTTTGATGTGTAAAAGCTTTTTAATAAAATGAGATCCCAGTTGTTGATTCTTTGAAGAGCTTCCAGTGCAGTTTTGATCATGAAGTATCTGCCTACCCCTATGTCTTCAAGATTTCTACCTACTTTCTCTTCCAGTAGATTTAGTGTTTCTGCTTTAATATTTAGATCTTTGATCCATTTTGACTTTAGTTTAGTGCATGGTGATAGACCTGGGTCTAGTTTTAGTGTTCAGCAAGTACAGGGCTGGTTTCTCCAGCACCATTTATTAAAGAGGCTATCTTTCTTCCTGTGAACATGTTTGGCCCCTTTATCAAAGATAAGGTGGCTGAGTGTGTTTGGAGTTGTGTCTGCATCTTCTAATCTGTTCCATTGATCCTCAGGTCTGTTTTGTTTGCCAGTACCATGCTTTTATCACAGTAGCTTTGTAGTATAATTTCAACTCAGGGATTGTGATCTCTCCTGCCTTGCCTTTCTTACCCAGGATTGCCTTTGCTATTCTAGGTCTCTTCTACTTCCGGATCAATTTTAGGAATGTTTTCTTTAGTTCTGTGAGGTATGTTAATGGTATTTTGATGCATATTGCATTAAATCTATATAACAATTTTGGGAGTATGGCCATTTTCACTATGTTGCTTCTTCCTATCCATTAGCAATGGATATCTTTCCATTTTCTGATATCCTCTTTCATCTCCTTTTTCAGAGTACTGTAATTTTCAATATACAGATCTTTTACTTCCTTCATTAGATTCATTCCTAAGTATTTAATTTTTTTGGATGCTATTGTGAAGGGTGTGTTTTCCCTAATTTCTCTCTCAGTCAGTTTCTTGTTTGTGTACAGGAATGCTATTGAATTTTAAGTGTTGATTTTGTATCCAGCTACACTACAGAATTTGGTGACTAACTCCAGGAGTCTATTGGTGGAGTTTTTGGAGTCTTTTATGTACAGTATCATGTCATCTTCAAATGATAATTTAACTTCTTCCTTTCCTATCCTTATTTCTTTTATTTCTTTCTCTTGTCTAATTGTTCTGGCTAATATTTCCAAAACTATACTGAATAGGAGTGGTGATAGTGGACATCCTTGTCTTGTTCCTGATTTTAGAGTGAAAGCTTTGAGGTTTTTGTCCATTTAGCATAATGTTGGCTATTGGTTTGTCATAGATGGCTTTAATCAGATTGAGGTAAAGACCATCTATTCTGATTTTCTGTAGGGTTATTTTTGTGAATGAGTGCTGGACTTTATCAAATGTTTTTCTGCATCTATTGAGATGATCATGTGAATTTGTCTTTGGCTCTGCTGATATGATGTATTACATTTATTGATTTGCATATGTTGAACCATCCCTGCATTCCTGGGATGAATCCCATTTGGTCATGGGGTATAATCTTCTTGATGATTTGCTGCATTCTGTTTGCTAGTATATTATTGAGGATTTTTGCATATATGTTCTTTAGGGAAATTGGCCTGTAGTTCTCTTTTATGGTTGGGTCTTTCTCTGGTTTTGGTATCAAGGTAATTCTTGCCTCCAGGAATGACTTAGGGAGTACTGCTTCCCTTTCAATTTCATTAAAGAGTTTGAGGCGTATTGGCATTAAATCTTCTCTAAATTTCTTATGGAATTCAGCAGTGAATCCATCAGGACCTGGGCTTGTCTTTGTTGGTAAGTTTTAATTATATTTTCAATCTCATTCACTGATACTGGGTTAATCAGAATTTTTATATCCTCTTGATTCAGCTTTGGTAATTCATATGTATCTAGGAATCTGTCTATTTCTTCTGTTTTCCATGGAGTAAAGATTTTCAAAGTAGGTATTGATGATCTTCTGAATTTTCACAGGATCTATAGTGGTTTCACCCTTTACATTCTTCAAAGCATGAATTTGAGTCTTTTTTTTCCTTTTTTTTTTTTGATAAGGTTGGCTAAGAATTTATCAGTTTTATTTATTCTTTAAAAGAACAAACTCTTCAATTCATTAATTCTTTGTATTGTTTCCTTGGTCTTCAATGAATTAATTTCTACTCTGATCATTATAATTCCCTCCCATTTATGGGCTTTGGGTTTGTCTTGCCCTTCTTTTTCTAGAAGCATGAGAGGTGTAACATTAGGTTGTTTCTTTGTGCTTGTTCTGTTTTCCTGATGTGAGAATTCACTGCTATAAATTTCCCTCTTAGGGCTGCTTTCATTGCGTCCCATAAGTTCTGGTACATTGTATTTGTATTCTAGTTTAGTTGTAGATAATATTTAATTTATTCCTTTATTTCATCTGTGGTCCATTGGTTGTTTAGGAGGGTGTTATTTAATTTCCATGTGTTTATGGAATTTTTGTGGTTTCTTTTGCCATTAATTTCCAGTTTCATTGCACTATGGTCAGATAATATGCATGGGATAATTTCAGTTCCTTTGAATTTACTTAAGCATATTCTGTGGTATAGTATATGGTCTATTTTAGAGAACATCCCATGTGCAGCTGAGAAGAATGTATATTGTGATGATGTTGGGTGGAACACTCTGAAAACATCTATTAAGTCCCTTTGTTCACAGGTTTGGTTCAGTTCTGATATTTCTTTGCTGATTTTTTGTTTAGTTAATCTATCTCTTTGTGACAATGTGGTATTAAGTTCTCATTATGACTATGTTATTGCTTATTTGATTTTTCATGTCCATTAATTGTTGTCTTATATAGTTGGGTGCTCCTGTAATTGGTGCATACGTATTTATGATTGTTATCTCTTCCTCTTGAAGTTTTCCCCTAACAAGTATGTAGTGACCTTCTTTATCTCTTTTGATCATTCTTGGTTTGAAGTTCACATTGTCTGCAAACAAAATAGTGACCCCTGCTTTTTCTGGGTTCCTGTTGCATGGAGTATTGTTTTCCACCCTTTGCCTTTCAGTCTATGAGTTTCTTTTTGAGTTCATTGTGTTTCTTTTATACAACATATAGTTGGATCTTTTTTCTTGATCCATTCTGCAAGTCTGTTTCTTCTGATTGGTGAATTGGTACCATTCATATTGATGGTTATAACTGATATGTATTGGCTTATTTTCCTGCCGTTGATTTCCTCCTTTCCCCCTCGTTTTAATTGCTTGCCCTGGCTGGTGGCTTCTTCCTTTTGTTGTAATTGGAATTGTGGTCATTTTTGTCTCTGTCTAGAATATCTTTCAGTACTCTACAGGGTTGTTTTGGTGGTCATAAATTACTTCATTTGTTCTTTGTCATGGAAGTATCTTATTTCTCCATTAGTTTTGAAAGATAGTTTTGCTGGCTACATAAATCTGGGTTGGAATTTGTTTTCTCTCAGGACTTGAAATACTTCTCTCTGAGCTCTTCTTGACCTGAGGGTCTTTGTTGAGAAGTCTGCCATGATTCTGATGGGATTTCCTTTACAGGAAATCAGTTTCTTTTCTTTAACAAATGTTAATATTCTGTTCTTGTGCTGAATTTCTGAAATCTTGATGATTATATGTCTTGTTGTAGTTTTATTTTGGTTATGGCTGTTTCGAGTTCTATATGCTTCATTTATTTGTATGTTGAATTCTTTATCCACACTTGGAAAGTTTTCTGCCATTATTTCTGCGATGAGTTTTTTTTTTTTTTTTAAATGGTATTTGCACTGTCTCCAGCTTTCTCTTTGACCCCAATCAACCTTACGTCATTCTTCTTTATGGCATATTGTAGCTGTTGGGTTGATTTTTTCATGGTCTCTTGCTATTTTTTTTATTTCAAAGAGAAAAAAAAACAATAAAAACAATGGTACAATATTTCAAAACAAGATTATAGGAGAGTAACAAGTGTTATTACATTGTGTATTGTTATCTTCAAAGTAGTTGCTCATATTACAAGATATAGGCATGAAAATTGATCAAACAAGATAGGCACGAATCTTTCTTTTCAATTAACTAATAACAATTAGTAGTATGACTATCTTAACTATCTTGTGTATATATGTATTTTTTCATTTTCCCTTCCTTATTTTCTCCATTCCCCTAACCCAGTTTCCATTTCCTTTTGAAAAGTTTCTTCCCATTTCACAATATCTATTGTATATTTGGGATTTTATTTACTCTTTCAACTCTTCATACTCTAGGGAGACAATATGATGTTTACACTTGCAAGTCTGATTTATTTCACTTGTTGTATGGTCTCAAGTTGCATCCATTTCCCTATAAAAGTCACAAATTTGTCCTTCTTTATAGTGCAGTAGTATAAAAATTGTATAAAAATACCACATCTTTTTTATCCATTCCTCAGTTGAAGGGCATTTTGGTTGTTTCCAAGATTTAGATATAACAATTTGTGCTGCTATATACATAGGTACATATATATCATTGTGGTATGGAGTTTTTGATTCTTCTAGGAAAATACCCTGAAAGGGAATAGCTGGGTCAAATGGGATCTCTAATCCTAGTTTTTTGAGGAATCTCCACATGGATTTCCATAGTGGTTGTACCAGTCTACATTCCCACCAACAGTGCAGAAGTGTTCCTTTTTCCCCACAGCCCCTCCAGCATTTGTTATTACTTGATTTCTTGATGATAGACATTCTTAGTGGAGTGAGATAGAATCAGTGTTGTTTTCATTTGCATCTATTGAATGACCAATGATGATGTACATTTTTTCATATATTTATTTGGTATTTGTATTTCTGCATCTGAGAAGTGTGTGTTCTTGCTATTTTCAAGATAACTTTCTGTCATGATCACTTGCTGAAATTCTGTCTTCAAGATCTAAAATTCTATCCTCTCCTTCATTCAGTCTGTTGCATATACTTTCAATGGAGCAAACTCTAAATTTATATAACAAAAACAAACATATACCACGCACTTGTATGCAGTGATTTTCCCCTTAGTGGAGTGATTTTACCCTTCTGCAAAGGGTGGGAGGTTAAGATGGGTAACAGACCGGCTGGAGTGATGAATAAAGGCAAATATAGTAAAGTCAAGGCTGGAGGTCAAAGGATGATCACCCGAGTTTTGGGAAATTGGAGGACACAGGAGGGAAAGAATGAACCAGAATACAGAGAAATAATCAGAATGGGCAGAGACAATGTTTACTCACTTTAAAGTTTAAATTCAAGAAGTAGTTGAGGAAAGAGAGAAAGAGAATCAATAGAAGAGAATGAAAAAGAAATGTAAGGAACTTAAATAGGGAAAGAAAGAAGAAAAGAAAAAAACAGAAAAGAAGAAAAGAAAGAAAGAAAAGGAGACCAGAAGAAGAGAGGAGAAAAGGAAAAAAAAAGTAAAAAAATAACCACAGAATACAAAACAAAACAAGATGACATCCAACCAGACAGGATAGGGGTAGCCAATCAGACAAACAAGGGAGAGTAAAAGTAGTAAAATACCTCTGGTGTTTTCACTTCTGTGATAGTGTCCATGCTTAATCCCAGAAATGTGCTGGGTAGGGAACTGAGCTTGGCCTCTGGGTGTGGGGGCTGGGACTGGTCTTCTGTTGGTGGAGCTCTCCAGAGTCCAACTGTTGTCTCCTCTCTGCTGCATCAGATGCTTCCACGTTGCTGCTCTCATTGATTATTCCACACTCCAAAGGTGTGTGTGTGCCTGTGTGCCTGTGGTCCAGCTGTTGTCCTGGGTCTCAGGGTTCCAGTTGGTCTACCATCAAAGGCATATGTCCTTACATGCCTCTTGCAGACACCGCCTTCCTGTGGCAATGGAGAAAGCACAGAGCGTGGACTTACACTCTTCTTACAGGTCCCACTGTTCCAGGGCCTCATATTTTTCTTATTGATTTGTAATTCCTCTTTATATACATATGTACACACAAACATATATGTATACATACATATATATGTATAACCTTTACTATACACAAGATTCTTATTTTTCAGAATTAAATTCTGTTTCACATGTTTGGTGATTCCTATGCTTACACCTACATCATTACCTAAAATTTTGTAATGTATTTTAATATTTGGTTTCAATACCTTTTGTTCAAAATTGAAGCAAATACAAAGCAATGAACAAACTTATGCTATATTCTTAAGAGCATCTGAACCCAAATAGATACAGATTAATGCCCTCACTTTATATTTAATTCACTTAAGCTTAAATCATTTGACCAAAGCCATCAGTAACATTTCATCACAGTGAATTTCAAGGATAATTCATCTGCATGTTGAATGGATTATGCAACATCAACATATCAGATATTATAAATACAAAAAGTATTATATAAAGTTATGTTGCTTCAGATCAATATTGGTTTTAGAGTCCATTTAGGACCACATTTTGGTATCAAGTAAAGGAAGTTATGAAGAAAATGTAAAACATAAAATCTTTAGGAAATTTTATTTGTGTTATTTTGCCGACACGAAATGTCTCAGCAGATTTCATTTGAAGTATATTAAACACCAAACAAAATGCATGTTAAATTATAATCTGTATAACTACTCTTCACTGCCATATACCTTGAGAATTGATAAGAATTACTATAGCTAAATATAATGAAATTGTCGCCCAATGAATGACCGTAAGTCCTCTTTCCAACAGAATCCAGGTGTACATGGATGAAGCCCTAGAAAGCAATTTTAAGGAGTTTTTGATTGGTAATAGCAGAATGTGTGTAAGCTTTACACTTTTTAGAATATCTGATATTTGTTTTTTCCAAGTATGTTTACCTGCAAAGTAAAGAAATCTGTAAATACTCTTTGATTTCACCACTAGTAAATGAGAATTATCCTGTTCAGATACACCACCAATGTGTCAGAAATAAATTCCCAGTCCTCTCATTTGCTTATCATAATGTTTATTTGTTCTTGTTCAACAGATGTTAATTATGTTAGCAAAGGTTATTGTTTACATTTCTGACATTCTGTTCATACAACAAGAGTTGACTTCGAGTTCAAATTTCACTATGGATGCTTTCTTTGGCAAGAGATTTAATTTTTCACTATAGTGAAGATTCAAAAATAAATTGTGGGAAATGCCTAGAATAGTACTTACTGTATTATGGGTACAACAAAATGTTAACATCTGGTCAAATTCTCATTTATAGATGTTTTGTTTTGAGATAGGATAAAGCCAAATTGTTTTATTTTTTTCAAAATAAAATAGCTACTGACCCATTTCTAATCCATTTCCTGATGGCAAATAGGGTTCGGATAGCAGAATTCCTAAATAAGTCTCTAGACTCTTCAGCATATTCAATGGATTCTTGGGATTCCTCCACTTTTTTAAAATTTTCTTGGCCTACAACGATTTAAAGAAAATCATTATAAGAAAAAATATAGTATGACAAATCTTTATTTAGTTCTACTTTTTTTTTTTTTGGTGCAGGACTTTGGACCCAGGTACCTGTTAGGTAAGCACTCTATCACAGAGCCACATCCTCAGCCCTTCTATTGCTATTTTTAAAAGTCTAATTTTTTTTAAAATCAATTACCGCATTTCATTAAAAATATCAAAATTCATCACAGCAGAATAAAACCAGAAGCCAGTGGATAGCGTGGTCCTGAAAACAGACGATGCTCCCATTTGTACTATAATCTGGGTTTTTCTTTTGAACACAGCTTGAACTAGAAGCAAAGAACAGCATAAGGGACAGAAATAGAAATGCCTGACCTATACTGTCGGCAGCCAAAAACACATCACAAGTAATGTTCAAATACTTTTGAATTTCTTCATCTAACTCTGTAATGAATAGTGGACCCTCAGCCTACCAGGCAGATGTCTTACTACCTCCAGCATTTTTTTTTTTAATGTGGGTTCCGGGAGTCGACCTCAGGAACTCACACTTGCCAGCAAGTGCTTGTGCTGCTGAGTGATATCACCGTCCCTTTTTTTCCTTTATGTGGGTCTGGGAGTCGAACTCAGGACCTCGCACTTGCTGGGCAGGCGCTTATGCCACTGAGCTATCTCACTGGCTCTGTACCTCCAACATTTTACTATTATTTATTATTGGAAGAACTCAGGTGGGCAGAAGGATAACTGGATGATTGGCACAGCTGTGCCCTTTAATTACCATTTGCCCTCTGCTTGTCTCTCTGGCAGCCAATAGCTAGATGAAGCAGCTCTTGTATGGTCCAGTAGCACTAAAAATGTATAAATATTCCCTTTGCTCAGGCACAGGATATGAAGGGAAATATGTGGGTTATGGCTGAAGATAAACTTACTGACTAATTATATAGAGTTTGAAGTTTTCACTTTTATTTCAACAGTTAAATTACTTAAAGATATTGAGTTAGAAATGATGTTGTGCAAGACCAGTACCAGTTTAGCTGATGGGAGTAAAATAGAATGTGAAAGCAGGCATGGTTGTGATATCGCGGAGCTTATAGTTTTGTTGAGAAATGTGGGAATAAAAAAATTGAAAAGAGAAACTATATTCCTGATAAGTCCTTCAAAATAGTGGCACATGATGTAAAATTTTATTCAAGAAGATTTCCCTGAGAAAGAGATATTTCAGCTGGAATTTCAAAAAGAAATACAAGTTAACCAGTTGAGGAAGGGAATAATGGAGAAACTATCACATATGAAGAGAGAACTAAAAGTAAAATGTCCTAATACAGAGGGGGAATTAAAGTCTCAAAATATACTGAAAGGAAAGCTGCTGTGGTGAGAGTTGAGAGGTCAGGTCAGATGGCTACTCATCATTCACTTACCACTTATTCATTCAATGAATGTATACAAAGCACCATTATACATTAGTTAACTTTTGGAAGGCTGGAACAGAGCAGTTAACACAACTTATTTGAGCAAAATAATGTTAAGTAATAAGTACTTTGAAGAGAATTAAAACAGCTGATAATGACAAACAAAACAGACATTCTGAACAAATGAGAGCAGTAATGAAGAAACTTTTCTTGAAGATGGGATGTTTAAACAGGATAAAAAAAAAAGAAGAGCAATTCATGGTGAGAGCAAGGGGAAGATCATTCTGTGCAGAGGAACAGCTTGTGAACAAGCTAAGGAAAACATCATACTTAAGGTACAAAAAACAGGAAATAGATCAGTGTGGCTGAATTGTAGTTGGAAGTAGAGAAAGGAGCTGATATGCTACTGGAGAAGAGGTAGGAGGAAGACAATCTCAGGATTTAGAGGCTAGAATCGGGAATTTAGTTTTGTTTTCAGAGTGATGTTAAGCCATTGAAAAGTCCGTGCTGATAAGAGTGGGGAGAGATAGGAAATATAGCATTCTATCACTTAATTTCATTTTTAAAATATTAGCTTGGTTTCTGGATATTGAATGGCAGATGTAGAACCATGATCAAAAGTAGGAAGATTATCAGGATGTGAAATCAGCAAGGGTGGGAAATGAGAATTATTTACAATCTGTTTGAGATGAATGTGTATAGGTTGGTAGGTGTTCTGAAGGACATGCTGACACATCGGGATGAAAGGAAGGAGGAACCACATGGTCCCAGTATTTCTCTTAAACTATTTTTTTTTTTTGTGGGTACCGGGGGTCGACCTCAGGACCTCGTGCACCAGCAGGCACCCGTGCTGCTGAGCGATATCACCGGCCCCTTTTTTCGTATGTGGCATCCGGGAGTTGAACTCGGGCCCTCGCGCTTGCCAGGCAGGCGCTTACGCCGCTGAGCCATCTCACCGGCCTGTTAAACTATTTTTTGAACTAGATGCAGAAGACAGAAGAGAAATACTTGCAGAAAACAATGCTCAAGAGTTCCTTTCTAGACAATTAAAGTTGAAATTTCCCTTATACATTCAAGTAGAAGGTCAAGCATATAGTTTTATAAACAGATCTGAAGCTTTACATAGAGAGCAAGGCTGAGAATGTAAACTTGAGAGCCATCATCATAAATTGCACACAACAAAAGTCCCTAATCTGAAAATAGAGCAAGTTCTGGGTCAGGGCTGGCTGCAAATTAGGCTTCATACAAGCTTGCACCCACTTTACACCTCTTACCTGATTCATTTGGGGTCAAACAGCATATCCTGAAGTTTTTTCAAACCAACCAATCCCCACTAACAGGAGGGAAAGAGCCACAATTCCTACCCCCCTAGTGGTCCAGAGTACCACTCTCTGCAATAGACCTACCAGGAAAAAAATCTCACTACACACTTTTTCCTTTTAAATATTCACGTATAGAATTCCCAAATAGATAACGTGATTCTTCTATGCATATTCATCTGCATAAAGCTAAGAATATCTGCTAATCCATACCTTTCTCACACCTCACCTTAGTTCCAGAAATTCTTCTATTTGCCACATGTAATTGAGAGATCAACAGCATCAACATATCTTATTTTCCTCAACTTCTTCTCTGAAAATTTCCATTATGTTATTGTACCATAATGGAAAACAAAAATCTCATTTCTTCCTGAAGACAATAGTTTCCATGCAGTTCCCTGACATAGTAGGAGGAATTTTTGCGATTGTGGATTGAAAGTGATCATAGTAATGCTTGGCTACTCTCTGTGGTTCCAAAGTCTACAATCTGTCTCATCAACCTACCCAGCTTTCACGTTCATGTCCATTGATTATATTGCCTACCACCTTCATTTCTTGTTGTCATTTTCAGAGCCCAGTTATTCAACAATTTGTGTTTCTAAGACATTTTTTCTTGGCTTACTGTTGCTTTTTTTCACACTACTCTGGTCTTAATTGTTGGTGATTTCATTATACACGTACATGATGAATATATGTTTTTCTCATTTCTTTAATTTACTTTCCAAATACTTTGACATCCACTCCATGTTAGGCACACACTCATACAACCTAGCTCTGATACTTAATATTACCCATAAAAATGATCCTGAATAATTTCATCCTATGCATTTTCTCTGCATTTAACTCAATTTCTCTGTAACCCAATCCTTCAAACTATTAATCCTACTAATTTTCCACAATTGCTAAGATCTTTGACATTTTTTTTCTTTTCTAAAGCTTAAATACCATGGTCAATTAATAATACTACGGCGCACTTTCTACTCCCTCTCCTATCATAGCTTTGCTGTCCTTAGATGGTAAATCCAAAATTCCATTTAATGCAAATTCCTACCTTCTATCACCCAAAATTGGTGCAATATGTATATAAAAGAAGAAAAATATCCAATTACTTGACTGTTTCACTATAAATTCATAATTATAAGTCTTTCCTGATAAACCCAATCCTGTCATATTTTCCTACATGCATTAACTCCCCTATCATCCAAGACCATTGGGGGCAAAGCTGTCTGTATCTCGGGTATCTATTTTGGTGCCCTAACAGGGACTGGTGGATGAGGAAACTCATCATTTCACAGGTAAGAGGACACCTCGGGTTGTGTGCACAAAAGGGAGAGAGGTGTATTGATTTCAGCAGGTGTAAAACATGGGCAAACAGGTTTGTGAGAGCGACACTTGTATATAGAAATGCCTGCTGTATTTTTAAAAGCAAAAGGTTCAAATATAAAGATTTCACAATTGACAAAGTTTCTCACTTTTGTGCAAGAGACATGTCCTTGTTTCCTGGAACAAGGAATTGTGAACCTTGAGACACAGAAGTGCATGGGACAACAATTGTGCACCCGATATACTGCTGAGGGTCCTGAGCATATCCCCATATATCCTTTCTTTGTGGAACTTGATCAGGGAGTGTCTTGATGATCATACACCTGTTGAGATGACCACAGAGGATTTGGCTGAGTGCAAATATTGATAGTGGAGCAACAGCCCCCCCAATAGAGCCCAAACCCTCTAGTTTTGCTCAATCAAATGAGGAAGAAGCTGCGGGGGGCAAAGAAGACCTTTCCCCACTAGAGGAATGTTTTGCTGCAATTTCCATTTCACAGCTGCCTAAAGTAAAACCAACAACTGCTCCACAAGTGGCTGCTTCCACTTTCTTAGCTCAGAAAAAAATTTGCTGCATCACAGGCTAAAACTTCCCAACAATCCAGGACAAATTACATGTCTTCATGAAGCTATGCCCTTGAAGACCTTAAAGGAACTAAAACAAGCAACCACTACCCATGACCCCACAGCCCCTTTTACCTTGGATTTTATAGAGCTCATAGGACAACAGGCAAAGGCCTGTTATCGGAAAGGAATAGCTAAAGCATGTTTAAGTACAGGAGATTATTTATTGTGGAAGGGAAATTTTCTTGATTTGTGCATGAATCAGGCCACTCGCAATGCTGCCCACGATGTGGCCATTACAAAAGACGTCAACTGGAGAGGGTGCCTTTGCTGCTACAAATAATCAACTTTTCTTTGATTTACAAGCATATGAACAAATTAAAATAGCTGCCACAAGGGCTTAGAGGGAACTTCCTTCGAAGGGTGAGACATCCCTTGATCTGACCTCCATTTGCCAAAGTCTTGATGAAACTTTTCAGGATTTTGTGGCACATTTATCACAGGCTAGTGGGAGGATTATCAACAACACAGAGACTGGCAAGTTAATTGTTCAACAGTTGGCCTTTTAAAATGCACATTTTGTTAACCACGTAGCAAAAAATACATCATATGCTTTAGAAACCCAAGAAGATATAAATTTGAAACTAGAAGTACAAGTTAATGCCCTTGAGGCAACTGTTTTAGATATAGGAAATCAAGTCAAAGCCCTTCAGTATCATCAGGGGCTACCATGCCATGCTGAATTTAGCCACATATGTGTGACTGCTCTGCCATACAATGAAACTCAATGGGGATGGGGAAAAGTGGAGGCATATTTAATGGGCATGTTCCATCATAATAATATAAGTCTGGACTTACAAAAACTCCATTAACAAATTATGACTCTTCAACATGACCAAGTCAGTGATCTCACTCCAGATCAAGTAGCTAAGTCTGTGCTTGATCTGCTAAATGGATTTAATCCTTTTAATCTGGCACACCACAGGGTCATCATGATATTGAGTACCATTATAGTTATTGCTGTGCTAATAATTCACTTATTAGTCCTCTGCAGAATATTCTGAAGACAGGTCATCACTGTTGCCTTAAGACAACATCATCAAAAGCTTCAATTGCAAAACAGAAAAGGGGGAGATGTTGGGGGTGAAGCTATCTATACCTCAGGTATCTATGACAAGGTCACTGCTTCTCATGATTTTGGCAAAGCCCCATGAGAAGTGTACACAGCTCAGGGAGCTGATGCACAAATTGACTTGCCGTCCCCTGAGATAATACAGACACTTCCCCTCTTGTTTCCCGTGTAACCACCAAGGCATGATGTTTTGCTGAATATTAGATGTTCTTCCTGTTCTAGATCTTACCTTTCCCTGAAACTCTCCCTAAACATCAGCGTTCTGATGATTGTATAAATAAATGTGCTGCAGTTGTTGGGCAGTCCTTTCTCCATCAGGAGAGGGGCTCCACCTGACCCCAGCTTTCTGCATCTTGATTATTGTCTTCTTTCCCTCATCCTCCACTGTCTTCCCTTGGGAGTTTCAAGACCTGTGCTGGATGTGGCACAAGACAGCAACTTCATAGTTTCTAACATTTTCTCACACATTCAATGACATTTCATGTTCACTCTCAGATGATGACATTGATTTCTACTTCATGAAAAAAATTAATGTAATTTAAGGATAACTTTAACAGATTCCTAACTTATATTTACACACCTGTTATCTCATTCAGATAGTCTGCCTTCTAGGATGACAACAAAGCCTAATTTTCATTTGTCTAGTGTCCATACCTATCCTCTAACTGTTTAATGACCTCGTCAGAAATCATCTTTTATAGGTCCGGTGAGATGGCTCAGTGGTGTAAGCACCTGCCTGGCAAGCGCAAGGGCCCGAGTTCGACTCCTGGAAACCACATATGAAACAAAAAGGGGCCGATGATATCGCTCAGCGGATGGGTGCCTGCTGGCGTGCGAGGTCCTGAGGTCGACCCCCGGTACTCACAAAAAAAAAAAGAAATCATCTTTTATACATTCTTGCTTTCTGCCCTTTTAAAATAATTGTTATTATGTATAAGTGCGCTATTTACTTTACAAATCTGCTATTTCTGGCCTCAAATACATGCCCCTTTTTTGTTCTCCTTTGCAGTAGAATTCTTCTCAACAATTCCTTTTATCTCCTTCCAAAGAAACTCATGTGAATTGGGCTTTCTCCAATAATAATGGATGTATTGTTTTTACCGATGTCACCTGTGATTTGTGTATAATTAATGATAAGGTTAAATTTTCAGTCTTAACCTTATTTGTCACAGCAGCCACATTCTTGCAGCAGCATTTAATACATTAGATCACTGATCTTGGATTTTGTTTGTTTTCTTGTTATTGCTATTGTTTTGGATTTTTTGTTTTGTTTTGTTTTCTTGCCTCTGCCTTGCTTCCAAAGTACCAGACTACATTGGATTTCTTCTGTCTTCATTCTAATCCATCTCAGTCTCCTTAAAGTTTCTTCATGTTCTCCATGGACTTTTTATTTTGCAGGTTCCTCCTTGGTTGATTATCCCTATCCCCTTCAAAATACTACCCACTTTCATGGTTTTAAACACTATCCGTGTGCTTTTAACTTACTAGTTTATGTCTCTGTTTTGGTCCTCTCCCATGGATGGATATGCAATCATCTGCTTCCTAATTCCTTTAGATATATAACACATTAACAACTCTCACATAAACTACAATTTACACCTAAATCTAGCATACATCATCTATTGTGCTCTTTATTCTCACATTCTCCAATCACTTATAAACTTCAGGTTTTATATTTAAAATATGCCCCAAATCTGACATTTTCTCATTAATCATCACTGTTATAAATTTGGTGTCAGTTGCAACAATGTTTTAGCTAGATTGCACCAATGATCATCTAACTAGTTTCTATGCTACTTCATTCTTGTTCCGAAGACTCCACTCAGTCATTGTAAATGCATATACTCTATTTTTAAAGAGAAGTCTTTTACATCAGTTATGTCAATATTCTGCTGAAATCTCTCCAGTGATGTCTCATTTCAATCCCTGTACAGGCAGTGTATCTCTAACACCCTAGATTCAAGTGACTACAGGATCACTAAGGTGCAGTCTATCTTCAGGCCCTTATGGATGTCCATATATCCTTCTCCATCACTTCTAATGTGGACCGAATCTTCAGTCTTGGAAAAAACTCTACAGCCCTGGTCCAAACTCTTCTGGGAGCTTTCTCAGAACCTCTAGTGCTGTGTTTCACTCACACTAATCCTCTCATCTGTCTATTGGAATGGTAACCTAATAAGGTGAACCAGGAGAAAACTATTAAAATGATTTCTTTTTTAGCAAAGTGGTGTGGAATTCTCGATCTACCTGGAGAGTTTATCTTCATCTAAGAACATCAAAAAGCAATTGCATAGTTTGAATAGACAGAGAAACATGAAAAGAATAATTGGAAAAGGCCAGTTAAAATAATTCTGCCTAACGTGTGGGTGACACATGCAAGGGAAGTAAGCACTATCTCAAGAAAGCAATTTAGGAGGCTCCTACTATACTTTTAGAGAAATGATGGTGAATTGGGCCAGTGTGGTACTACTGAAGAAAAGAAGCAAACAAATATGGAATATGTATATATGTATACATATATGCATACATTTTAACTGGTAAGAGTGTGTGGAAAGATTTCATCTGAGTATGAGAGGTCAGGAAACATAATAGGTAGTGAGAGTGTTATACCCATAAACTGATAGCAACTGGGGAAGAATTCTATCTCTCATAGATTGGTGGAAATTGTATCAATTTTTCTTATAAAAATTCAGTAGCTTTTATTTTGGAAAGAAGCAAAATATAAACTTACATAAATTTAAGTATCTATAAATATAAGCAAAACCTCTACATATATTAAATACTTCATCTATCAAATATTATTTTGTTAAAAGCAGGACTTACTTTTAACAATGTCTTCTGTGAATTGATTTTTCATGCATGTTTGAGTGGCAATATTTGTAATAGGCAACATCACTTCTTTTTTGCATTCTTGCTCATGGAAATTATTCTGTAGTATCAATTTTTCTCTTTATTTCATAAAAAGATTCTAGATGAAGATTATAAGCTTATTTTATTTGTGACCATGATTTTATGTTAATTCCTCTTATTTCATGCTATCAGATACAATCACATACATCATTAAATAAGCCAGCTTTATTTCTGGCTTTAATTCTTTTTAAAATGGCCCTTAAAAAAATTGTTACATTGAAGTTTAGAAAAGAGAATTTACCATATCCATTGCTTAAGTGTAAATTTTATCTTGTACATATAAAATAACTATACAATTAAGTTCTTGTTATATTGAAAATATTTGTTATTAATATATTTTAAAGGCAAAAGAATTCATCTAATACATTCATTTCCTTTTGAGAATGTGTATATTAAAGCCTTGTCCTTCCATTTCTGAGAACAATTCAGTGACTAAAACTTCAATAGAGAGAATAATTTTGAAATGTATAAATGGAGTTAAAATGTGTAAGAAGGAAATAATGGTGGTATTTTCAACTTAAGTAATTGGTATTTGCCTTCTGTAAAAAGGTGTATAGCACAGGAGCCTACTGCAATTGAAAATTTCAATTCCCCTTAAATATGTAGTAGAGTGCTGCCAAAATCACTTGACTTTGTAATGTAAAATGCAAGTAAATGTTCAGCATTAGGATTTCTTTCCCTCAGAATACAGCCTTTTACATGAAAGAATTTTTACTGAAAATAAACACAAAGACAAATATGAAGACAATCTTGATAAACAATGACAAAATGCTCATTAGACAAGAAGAACCAAGTGGAATTTCCAAACCAACAAAGGAAAGGAGAGCTGGATAATGTTTCTTCACCATGATTAATTAAGAAAAATTCAGGAAAGAATATATAGTACAGTATATTTTTAAATGATAGGATTGATAAGGTAGTTTTATTTTAATTTTTGAAGAATATTTATAGTGCTTTCCATAATGGCTATACTAATTTGCATTCATATCAACCATGTATGATACATCCACTCCAATAGTTGTTACTTTTTTTCCTTTGAATAATAGATATTTTAAATGCAGCAAGATGATATTTCATTGTTCTTTTATTTGCATTTATTTGATGACTAGTTATGTTAAACTTTTTATTATGAACCTGTTGGCCATTTATTTGTGTATCTTCCTTTGTGAAAGGATGTCTCTTGCCCATTTTTAATAAAAACATTTTTTTGTTTGAAATTTTTAATTCTTTATGCATTTATAATAGTAACCAATTGTCACAGAATGACTAAAAGGGAGAATTTTGAATGTTCTCAGCATAAAGAAATAATAAGCGTCTGTGGCAATGCCTATATTAAGTACCTTGATTTGATTATTGTACAATGTATACATGTATGAAATTTTCATATTGGACCCCAAAATATGCATGAGTATTTTATGTCAATCAAATAAAAAGAAAACTTTAAAAAAGATAAGGTTATGCACTGTGCTCATTATCATGTCTTTCACAATTTATTTCCACAGCAAATTCATTATTTCCCTACTTGTCAGATAATAGCTGGCTGTTTAAAAATCTGTTCAGTGCCAGTTAATGTAATAGAAGAAAGTGGAAGAATAAAAATAAAGTGTTTGTTTGTTTTTTCTGAGTCTAATGTGTTTTTTTTCAAGTTTGCTCCCAAGGGACTTGGTAGTTAGAAGTCCACAAGACATTCAGAGTTGGTTACCTTCCAGTAGATGCAGACCATTGTTTCCTTTCATGATTTCTTGACCCATCAGCTGTGTTATTACTGGTAACAGTAAACTTTGTCACCTGCAGAATGACTGACTACCCTGCCGCCTCCAATGGTATCTGAATAAGAGGGCTCGCACTGTCCAGTACACTTCTTTCCCAGCTACTCTCCCTTAGATGTGCAGTAATCTCTTATTTATAGTTCTTTTTTTTTTTTTTTTTTTTTTTTTGTGGGTACTAGGGGTCGAACTCAGGACCTCCCGCTTGCGAGGCAGGCGCTTATGCCGCTTATGCCGCTATCTCACTGGCCCTTATTTATAGTTCTTTTGCATTCTCTCTTAGTAGCTAATCTCTTATAAATAGCTAATCAATGTTAATAATAAACATTTGTTAAGATTTGTGATTTCTGTCTTTTTTTGGGGCTATGAACAGACATCCACACACATACATGCACCTACACTCAAAGAATTAGAAAGCTATGATTAAAGCACTTAATGATTATTTTGGGGTGCTTGACCTTGGGGTATACTTTATCTTCTTCATAATTTCTGTGTTGTCCAAATTCTGTATAGTAAGGATACACTGCTTCAGCTGGAAGGAAATCCTGTTACTTGTGAAACATAGATGGACTAGAGATAATTCTGCTGAGTTAAATAAACAAGGCACAGAAAGACAAGTACTGCATGATCTGACTCACATGTGAAACCTAACAAAGTTTGTCCCAAAGGAACTGAGAGTAGAATGGAGGTTGCCAGAGGTGTGGGACCTAGGGAGGAAAAATGAGGAAAGGGTAGTAAGTTACAATTAGAAAAGAGCAAGAAATTTGTGCTATTGTACAGTGGAGTCACTGCAGACAACAGTAATGTACTGAACCTGTCAAAGTGTTAGAGGAAAAGATGTTCACTGTAAAGAAATGATAAATGTTTGCAGATAGATATTTTTGTCTGTTTTAAACACAATGCACAGAAGTATTTAAACGTTATATGACATTCCACTAATATCCCCATTTTTATATACTTGTCCATCAGTTAAAGGCAAATTATGAAAAGTAAGTCAAGAAAGTGGAAAATGTACAATACATTTTAGAAAACATTAGTAAATTCTAGACATTTTAGAAAATAATATATACCCAGTACAGTTAAACCACATTGGGATCTAAAATTTATAAGACAGCATGGGAGATTTTTTAATCATCCCAATCTTATACTGTATTTTTTAAAGTTTCAGAATAAAATTATAAAAGAACAAACCCAATCAAATGAATTCAACAAAAAATGTCAGATACTTTTGATATTTCAGTTGTTATTATAGGCTAATTATTGTTTCGGACAAGAAAGAAAAAAGTGGAATTACTTTTACAAACTTGTCTTAGATCAAAATTGCTCTACTTAGTGCCCTTTAATGAGCAGTGGCAGAGTCTAAACTGACCAGGCAGTACAGTGGACAGGTTATCGGCATGCTGACACAGCCTCCTTCAACTTTTCTGCTTGATTTAATGTCGTCAGACACGAGGTGATTTAGAACTTCCGTGACAATAATGGAGAGGCTGAAAACAGATGTGTAGATGTATTTAATGCCTTTTTCCTCCCTACGGTTTGCTCTTTAGTTAAGGCAATACTGTGCAGACAATCAGTGTGTTACAGAATATAATGAAAATGAATATCAAGGACAGACTATAATGACAAGGAAAAAAATCCCTTTTCATTTTTTTGTTCTTCAAAAAATAAATTGCTTCCAAGTCAAGCTGCCTTTCTTTTTTTATAGCATTTTCACTAGCAAAACTTGGCAACTTCTAATATCCCACTTGAGTAAAAGAATAATGACCAAGATACTAGGAGAATATCCAAGTCATTTATTAAAAATGTTCTTTTAAAGATTGGACATTATTATACGATTCCTCTAAAGAAACTTAGCTCACTTTTTTTTAAGTCAATGTAGTCAAGAGATTTCATATATAAAATGGGAATAGGTATTGTTCCTAATAACTATAATCAAATCTTAAAACTTTACCTAAAATTTTGTAAGGCTTATATGAGTAGCAAGTTAATATATGTAATACACTTTGAATTTGCTCTTACAACATGTACTATCATACATCTTTATCAATGAACATGTGTATGTTTTGAAACAAAATGGATTGTATCAAGGAACATGATAATTTAGTGCTTATTTTCCACTTTCTTTCTCCAGGATTTGTCTTCTACCAGCTTGCCTTCCGTTGTATCAGAGCTCCTAACTATATGCTGTGCTTTGACTTGGATGCAGCCACCAAGCTACCTTTAAACAAACATTATTTGTTATTTTGTTCTGTCCCCAAGCAGAGCTGCCAGGTCATGCACAGTTCCAGTAGGACCTGAACTAGTCCAGAACACAGTGGAAAAGATGTCCCACTGTCTCTTTGCTTCTTTTTTTTCAGGGTCTCAAATTGCTCTTGTTATAGTTCACCTGGTATCCTAAATGCCTAAAGCCAGAACAAGTCTATGTTTTGACTTCTGTGTCCTCTTGGGCAAGTTTGCTTTTCAAAATTTTTATCGTATTGCTTACCAGTAGCTGGACCTGTCAACTTGTCAAAGAGAGTAAAATCTGGATAGAATTCTTCCTTCAGTAATGATTATTTATTCCTCATTTAACAACCTCCAACATGCTCAACTACTCATTTTCCAAGGGGCAGAATGTGCCTTCAACTATATTATATAGAGTTTTCATTTGCAAACTTATGAACTATTTTATTATGTTCAAATCATCATCAGAACCTTTTCCCATACTCTGACACTTCAATCTTTTTCTCATCAACTTGCTACACTTCCCTTTTCAAACGAATCCAAACTGAGAAAGTTTGAATTATCTTTCAGATGAATGACATTGTACTTGTTTTCCTATATTTATAAAAATTTTACTTTTAATTCATTGGCTTGAAAAACTAGATGTTCTTCATTATTATATTTTTTCTATCAATTATCTCTAAATCATAACTTCTGCTTCAATCAACTACCATTTAGGATTCACGATTTATGGCTCATGTAGAGAAGATACATAGAACAGAGAATGTGTGTGAAAATTATTGTGAATAGAATATGTATATGAAAATTATGAGGAAGGGAACCAAGAGATGGAGGGAGGGGAGAGAGAAAGAAGAGGACATAAAAAGAATTAAGTATGTACATGTACAAACTCCCCATGATGAATATAATCATTATAAACTGCACACATGTATTAATACAAATAAATTTTTTGTGTGTGTGGGTACCGGGGGTTGACCTCAGGACCTCGTGCGCCAGCAGGTGCCTGTGCCTCTGAGCGATATCACCGGCCCTTTATTCGTATGTGGCTTCTGGGAGTCAAACTCGGGCCTTCGCGCTTGCCAGGCAGGCACTTACACCACTGAGCCATCTCACCGGCCCCATAAAAATTTAAAAAGAAAGTTATGAGGAATTAAATAAGGTGTTGGCAAAAGAAGAGGGATCTGTCTATCTTCTTGCCCCATCTCAACCATTGCTAATGAAACAGACATTAATAGGAAATGGATTAAAAGAGCAATATAAAAAATGGTCTCTAAAACCACTATATGAAGATATCTATGGAATATTCAATTGTGCATACAATTAAGGGCATACTTTTGTTATCATAGAAAACTAGAAATGTTCTTAATCATACAGCAGAAACATTACACATTTGGCTTACTAGAATACATAGAGGGCCAGATTATAAAGGTCATGGGATGAAATTTCCCATTCTTCCCTTCAAGAATAGTGAGAAACAAGGAAAGCATGCCCTAATAAAATCATACATTTAATTCTCACTTGGAAGTGCAAGTGGAACTCTGGAGCATAAGGTACACAAGCAGCAGCAATTGGGAAACGTTGTAAAGATATCTCACTGGGAACACGACTGCAATAAGAAGCACAAGGCCTTCAGGGCAAGTTTCCTCATGAGAATGGATGATGAATGAACAAATAGTTAAGACACAGAACATTCCACCTTCATGAAAAAAGTCAGTAAGAAACTAATAGAACATCTAGCATTTCAAATCCCTGTCATGAGGTCATTTATGTCCAAATTCTATTGCTTACCATCACAGTGACCTAAGCAGTTTAAACTTGTAAAACTCTGTTTCTTATATGTAAATCAGAATCATTGGTTATATTTTGTGGGATAAGAAAAATAATGTAGGTTAAGCAATTATGACATTTTTACATGGTAAAAATTATAAACATAGTCAAAAGAAACACAGATGTAGTAGAAGAGATTCCACAAAACACAGAATTTAGAGTCAGGTCTTAGTCCCAGAGCAAGAGGCCACCAAAAACTTGAAGGACACTGTGACATGGAATCTCAGCATTAAAGCTTCATTTGACAATCAAAACCTGAAATTAAAAGAGTCCAGTACAATAAACAGTCCTGGCGTGGATTCTCAAAACTGAGACTAGGCTGTCATAACTGTATTATTCCAGTACTAGATCTACACATACACATACACATACACATACACATACACACGCCCCTTATGCATCCCTTTACAGGTATATAATGGTGTTATGTAAGTATTTCATATAATGCAAATGTGAAAACCAAGCTGAAGTATTCAGGTTATTTCTATTAGGATTACTTCATTTGAATTGAAAATTAATCTGGACTTCTGGTTGAAAGTCTTGGTTTGGAAGCAATGGGTTTTTTCAGGACTTAGGCTATGACTCATTTCCATACCATTCAACAATAATTAATTTTGTATTTATTTTTTCATTTTTTTTAGGAGGCCATTCAGTCACAGAGATCAACAGTTTTTACTTTCTATTGGTTGATATCTTACTTTTCTCATTGCTGATACAAAATACCCAATACTCAAAGTTAAAGGAGGGAAGGTTTGTTTCAGCTCACAGTTTGTAGAGGTTTCGGTTCGTAGTTGGTTGGCTCCATGGCAGGGAGGCATAGAAGATGGACATCACAGAGGAGAAACAGTTCATGATGGGCAGAAGTCAGCAAAGCAGCAAAATACCAAAGCAGCAACAAGGAACAAGTGAAGACAGCAGCCCTCTTTCTGTCCCTTATACTCTATCCAGGTTACCTGCCTTTAGGGTGGGTAGCACTCACACCCAGAATGGTCCTTCCCATTATCCACACCCAGAACTATGCCAAACCAATCAGTGGACTACTTTATTAATCATACATCTGTAATCCCAGCATCACACACTCTAGATCCAGCCAATTATGAAAAGCCCCACCTACAACCACATTAGGCTTTAGAGGAACATCCAGATGCAAGCCACAACAGTTGATATATAGCATCTGAAAAATTGTGTGTCTTTACTTACTCACTTTTTGTTACTAGAGAAAAGAGACTAACATATAAATTCAATTTATCTAAGCAACTCTTCATTCTTCCATTTTTAAGTAATAAATGATAACTACGATAAAGTATCAACTTTTGTGGGGGAGGGAATACTGTAAGATGGTATCTCTAAGAACAAAGCAAAAGTATGCAGGTGAACATATTGCCCATTTCTGCTTCCTCACTCCCAGTCACAGAATGTTGACAATTATGGGTCTGTGTTAGAGATGGAAAAATACGAAACACAAATTTGACGTGTCAGTTTATCATAGATATATGAAGTCTCATTTTCTTAGTTTATACTATTACTGAAACTAGGAAGATTCCTAGGCCATGGAAAACATTGTAACAAGTAAATCATAAAGTTCATTCTGTACGGTATTTTTTCATTGTTTCAGGAGCACAAAACACACTATGACCACTGGGACAGTGTATCCTAACATTGAAAACAACTCGGGGAAAAACTACAACAATATTCATTATAAAAAGCATCGGAGGCCGGTGAGATGGCTCAGCGGCGTAAGCGCCTGCCTTGCAAGCGCGAGGGCCCGAGTTCGACTCCCGGAACCCACATACGAAAAAGGGGCCAGTGATATCGCTCAGCGGCACGGGTGCCTGTTGGCGCGCGAGGTCCTGAGGTCGACCCCCCGGTACCCACAAAAAAAAAAGCATTGGAAGTATTATGAGTTCTATTTTAAATAGAAGGAAAATAAAGCACGCAGGGATTTAATACCTGAATGTGCACCTCACAGGTACATGGAAATAAAAATGTGATTTCAATCAGAAATATTTTATCTAAAATCTCTTTTTTAAACAACTTTCCTCCCTCCCTCTCTAGAATGCATACTCCCTGCTTTAGTGAGTTATATTTTGAGACATATTAAGCCAAGAATATCACAATTTAATTAGTATCTGGAACTTCATAATCATTGTTATGAGCATATGAATCTTTCCATGAATAAATCAATCTAAGAAATTGATCCCCAGGCCAGAATATCTTATAATTGCTATAACTTTAGCAAACCATATAACACTGAAAATAAATCCTAGGGTCTTTATTTATTGGGCAGTTATGTATTTTATATGTTTAGTAATTCCATAAATAATAGGTAATTGATCATGTTATAGGCATTAAACTAAAATAATAAAATACAAATGAATGATACTTAATTTTGTTGCTACTTTGTTTTATGAGACACACCAAAAAGCTCATAAATAAGCAAATTTTTCTGCCAGCCATATATTACCACTGCACATATCCAATTCCTAATAATTTTTGAGTTCTTAGTAGATATATCAATTCCTCCATGATATTCATGGCTGCAAATATCACTTCTATTTAGATATCAAATCCTCTTGTTACAGAGTCTCATGAACACTCTATGTTCCTTTATATAGTGTACCAGAGTATGATGATAATTATTTGTATTTCTGTGATCAATACCTTTTTCCTCCAGTTGATACTGGCACCCAGGGGAGCAGGAACTTTTTCCTCATTACTGCTAATTTTCTCAGAGTCACTTCTTGGCCTGACACAGTCACGTTTGCAGAAAATTGAATAATTTACAATATTGCTAAAACATACAACAAAGTAAATGTACAACAGTAAAATGCTGAAAAACTCCTTTTCTTAAGGGGATATCAAAAAGGGAGAAATATGAACAGGAACAGAGAGCTAAAAAAAGATACAGACTGTACTGTCCTGAATGAGAAGGAAGTGTAGGGTTTGTCAAGGATTAGATAAACTTTCATAAAATTTTTGCACAGGGTATGTACACAGCTAAAAGTTATTAATAATATTTATGTTTTCCATTAGTTAATATGTGATGCCCATGAAATGCTTACCTTCATTCTTGGGTTTGTGGCCATACTTAATAGCTCTGATTTTAATCTATCATTTACCTTTTTATTTAATGATATTAAGCTTCATGAACTCTTACAAAAATGAAGTAATAAATCCTTATAACATCCCCTCCAGGTAACAAGATAGCTTCACTATAATAAAAGAAATATGAACATATATTGCCTAAATGGATATTACTGTATCAACACCTTAACATTTCTGATGATCTTTTCAATTCATAATGATCATTGTTTTGATCAATATTTTCATATTTTTACTTATTCTCTTTTAGTAATCTAAGTGTTATACATATTTATAAGTAGTAAATATATTTATTATGTATTCACTTTTAAGAATTTAAGTTGGACTGAATTCATTACTTATATTTTCACTTAAAAATCTTTGTATTTCTTTATAAAGTAAGTTTTATTCTTAAAGAAAATCCAGACCATTCTAAAGTATGTATACTCAAAAAACAGTCATCTTTAACTGAACTCTAAAATAAACTAAGCATAACTCTTATGTATTGCTACAGCTAACTTATTATGCTTTGAATTCTTTGGGTCATGAATAAAAGAAAAATCACCTACAGTGCTAAACTTCTTAGTCTGTAGCTTTGTTATTGATTTTCTTCTTTTAAATACATGGCTATTCATTACATTTCTCCGAGTTTGTGCCTGGCCTTTGTTCAAAATTCTCAAAAACTTTGATTACTCCAACTTTTATCAAATCCAATGCATTGAGCTTTAAACTACTAATGTTTAGTCATAAATGTATTTGCTTATATAAATTGTTTTAAATTTTAAATGACAGGACAGTACATCACAATTCCCAAATAATGCCATTAGTCACCTCTTTCCAAATCATCACAGCAAAATCCACCTATGAACAGAGTTATCCCTCATATTTTCTCTAAGAATATTATATAAACTTTGGTAAATATTTTAGTAGAATGTGAATGAAATTTGCCCGTACTTCTCACAACTGTAAGAACAGCCAACTTATAAAAACACAAGATTAAATTGACTGATTAGACTTGTTCTAACAGTGTTTGCACAAATTTCTACTATTAAGCCTCACCCTAGGTTTTATTTCTGGGTGCTTCTGAGCCTTCTATTTATACCTCTGCCTTTGGATTTTTCATAGTTAATGTTATGTTTGCAACTTTGCAGTATATAATTTTTTTCAATATTATGAAAACAAGAGTAATGTGAATATCAAGTGTGATAGACTGAATATTCATGTCCTCTAAATTTCATGTTAAAATTCTACATCCTAATGTTGTGATATTAGAATGTACAAATTTTGAAAGCATTTGGGTCTAGAAAGTAGAGACCTCATAAATGTGAATAGTGCTCTTATAAAAGAAACCTCCTGAGAGCTTTCTTGATTTCTTTCTGCTGTGAGAGAATACAAATGTAATCTGCAAATCGAAACAGTACAACAAGAACCCATGCATACTGGCGATCTTATCTCAGACTTCCAGTCTCTGGAACTATTGGAAGTAAAACTTTGTTGTTTATGAGCCACCCAATCTATTATACATTTTTATAGAAGCTTGATAGCAATTGTCTTCTGAACACCTTTTCCAATTTTTAGAGATTTTCCATAGTAAATTTCCAAAAATGATATTTTCTAAAATTTTGCTTTTTGATATTTATTTTCCAGATAACATAAGTAATTACACATTAAGAAACAATTTCTGGCCTTTGGCTTCAATTGTATTTTTTTATTAGTACATGTTTACAGTACATAATGTTTGTATTCATTGTGGGGTATTGGTACATGTACATAATACATCCTAATTCCTTTTTTTCATCCCTTTTCCTTCTCTCCTTCCACCCTTACCCATATTTTGATATCCTTCCTTTTTTTTGTACATATTTGGAATACACGATACCATTTTAATTTTTTTTTGTGTGTGTGGGTACCGGGGGGTCGACCTCAGGACCTCGCGCACCAACAGGCACCCGTGCCGCTGAGCGATATCACTGGCCCCTTTTTCGTATGTGGGATCTGGGAGTCTAACTCGGGCCCTCGCGCTTGCAAGGCAGGCGCTTATGCCGCTGAGCCATCTCACCGGCCCAATGATACCATTTTAACAAAGAGTTTTCAGCTATGACATCCAAAGCTGTGCAGTGTCTCCCCTGCTTTAAACTGTACAATGGTTTCAGTTTTCTGCAAATTCCAGCCATTGGAATCACTGTTTTGCTTCAGGTAGGCCTTCTGTTCATAATCCCTGAGACTGATTTCAGTATTATTTAGCTTTTCCGTCACTGAAACATAATCTCCAACAACCACAATTTAAAAGAGAAAAGGGTTATTTTGGCTCAGAGTTTCAGAGGGTTTATTTCACGGTTGGATGAGTTCAGCACAGGAACAGCATAGTAGAAGGGCATGACAGGGGACAGATGCTCATCCCACAGTGACCAGGAAGCAGAGAGAGAGAGAGTAGAATCTGGGAGGAGAATACGCACTATACCTCCAGGTCCCATTATCGGTGACCTGCCTCTTCAAACCAGGTGTTATGATTTGTGTCTGGATGTCCCCCCAAGACTCATGGGATTATGGGGGTGGGCTTTTCATAGGTAGCCTAATCTAGAGTTTGTGGCTGGTTAATTGTCTAGTGCTGGGATTGGGGGTATGAGTGCTACATCCACCCTAGGGTGGGTAGCCTGCATAAAATATAAGGGAGAAAAAGAAGTATGCTTTTCTCCCTTTTGCTCTTGTTGCTTTTGCTGTCTTCTGCTGCCATAAACCATTGCCCCTCTGCCATGTGCCATCCTGCCTTAGTTTAGACATTAGAAAGTATTGAAAACCACTTGATTAATCACTATTTAACACATTAATTTTTTTTGTTTTGAAAAAATACATTTTATTATACCACAATAGCTTTAATTCCCAGTCTTTAGAATATTAAAATATTAAAATATACTTGAAATATTAAAATATTATTAAAATTACATAAATTGATTCCTAGTGTCTCTTTTTAACTAATGAAATTTTAACAAATAAGCCATCATATTTTTGCCTTTATTTCATACCTTTTCTGCTATTTACATTATCTCTTATGGTAGCTTTCCTTTATTTGGTTTTCTTTTGTTGCATTATCTAAAATCTTATTTTATAATTTCTTCACTGATATTATTGAATTGTCTTCCATTATTTACTCACAATGTATAATGATATTACATAACTGTTCATTTAAATGTGATTGTTGGTCATCTTCACTACATTTCAGAGATTGAAGAAAATACAAGGGATGCCAAATTGACACCACAGTCCTGTTTTATGTGCAAGTTTTTTTAGACAACTGATGCAGGACTTGTAAAACTAGAAACCTAAAACTTACTTGTCCACTTTAGCCCATCTAAAGATTCTAAACATGTGGTTGACGATTAAAGAGAGGAAATTGTCTTTCAAAAATATGTAGACTAAATATTTCTTCTCTCCCCTATTGTCCTCAAAGGAGAGAAAAATTGCTTTTACTTCCCTCAAGTTGGGCTTCAAGGGACCATTTGGAGAGATCAGTGTATGTCAATGAGTCTGAGGCAACAATGATTGAAGTTTGACATAAGGCTGGGAGATATTGTACATTTACCTAAGACAGCCAAATGGAGAGAAAGAGTATTTAATAAGGACCACACTATTCTTTTTCCAATGATAAAGGCAAGAAATCTGAAGGAAAGTCATCACTTAAAGGACTTAGTCTAAGAAAGTCACCTGTAGGGCTATGGTGCTCCAACAGAGTATACGTGAGCTCCGTCTCAAAGGGTGAAATATATGCATAACATTGCATGTTGTTGCTGTCAGAAACTGAGAGCTTGTGTTGTATGCAGGCTGACCTACACCACATGCATTGTTCTTGAATATTTCCTGGAAAAATCTCTAAGAAAATGTGTTATACAAGAGTGAACTGTAGACATCCATCAAGCACTGACATCTACACAATACAGCAGTGGCCATTGGTAAGGCCATATGTTTCCCTTATTCTTCTGTCCTCCTAGTTCAAGTCCTAAATGCTATTGTAAGCTAGAGGAGAAGTACAACACTAACACGTTCATATTACTAGAACAGAAATCCCCAATCATTCATTTGCAGTGTTTCTGGAGAATATTAGGAGAGGCAAAAAAAAAATGTAATTTACATTTTGACAATTACTCTGGACCTTAGGAGAATTCTTGGAATAGAAGATATCTATACAAATGTGTATTACCTAATGGAGATAAGAAAAATTATGGTACCTATCTAACATTTTATTCAACAGCAGAGAAAAGAGTAGTTAACACAGCAATTCTGAAGTGAAAGTGAAAAAAATGACAGTAGTTTTTGTTTGATCCCTACTGAATACAGCTCGGGTTATTAAATGGCTACCTTTATAATAATTTCTTCTCTCTTCCTATTTAAAATGTGACACAGAGTGATTTAAGATTGTGAGTTATAGGTCTTGAAAAAGAATCCACAAGGAGACCATGTTCATGTCTGTGGATTATGTCTCAAATTTCTAGAGTCAGGAGGAGTTATGAGAAAATCTATATCATCAAAATCAAACAATTTAGGAATCCATCACCCAGAGAAAAAGTCAAATCAATGATCAAGTATATCCTGCTATCCATATCATTGATCAGCATTCATCTTCAGAGCACATGAAAGCACTGATAAAACATTCAAAAGGATACTCATAACAAAACAACGGTCAGTTCCACCCACAAAGTCCAGTGGGGTGAGGACACAGCACTGCTGATCACAATTTATGCTTCAGCATAAGCAGCAAGTGACCTTTAGCAAGGGTAAGTGTGCTCCTATATGAGAGAGGAGAGATGGGCACTGAAGGCTCTTCTTTGCAACAGGGAAAATATTTCTCAATAATGTTAACATATTTTTAACATTCTCTCAAACACTCTCTCAACACTCTAACATTCTCTCTCTCTCTTTTGTCCTCTCTCTCTCTCACACATACACACAAACATGAACAGAGCTAAAGCATCATATCACTTAAATTGGAAAACAATGAAGTCCATTATGATTATGCTGTAAAAGTGGCTTTGCAAATAGCTGAGTTTTCTTTGCCTTGTTACAGAGCATTTATCTGATTAAGCAGGGATCTGTGTCTTACGGGTTTTTATCACACTTGCCTCTGCATCAAATACTGACTTGCTACAAGAGGTCACTATAGGATCTTGTTTTCTAAATGGGAGACATTGAAGTTTGTAAGAGGCTGATACGGGGCCTAGAAAAGGGACAGGATTAAAGGTCTGGGATGGTGCCTGGTTTGCTTATGCTGACTTTGACCTTATCTGATTTCAAGATGAGATGAGAGTCAAACACTGAAGGTAAAAATTTGAGAAACATGAAATTTTGTGTAATCCTTGCAGCTGAGAAATGTTTCCTAATAGGTTTTGCAAAATGCAGAGCACAAACCAAGTTGACATGGTACTCTCCTTAGGACTACACGAGGTGGGAGCAAAGGCAGGCCTCTCCACCCCAGGATTCAAGGAGTCAGAGGAGTAGCACATGACACGACGGTGGCCACTCACAGAATTGGCCGTGTTGACACCTTAGACACTAATTTAATACTTCCAAAGTGAATGACTTTGATGGGAGTTAATTTCCTCTTTGGCCAAAGAGTTTTTAATTTAGGGATTTTTATGGTTTGTGTCTGGATGTACCCCCAAAGCCTCATGCAGTCATGGAGGGTTGCTTTTCAGAGGCACCTGAATCTAGAGTTTGTTATAAATTTAGGGTCTAATGCTGAGTTTAAGGGTGTGAGTGCACTACCCCTGGCTGGGTAGCCTGCATACAGTATAAGGCATGGAAGAGGTTTGCTTTCCTCTCCTCTCTTGTTGCCTTTGCTGTCTTCTGCCCACAGTGAATTGCTCTCCTCTGTGAAGCCACCCTGCCTTGGAGCCAGCTATTATGGACTGAAACATCTACAAACTGTGAAATAAATAAGCCCTTCCTCCTTTAACTTTGGGTGTTGGGTATTTTGTCTCAGCAAGGAGAAAAAATAACTAAGACAGGGATCAAGTGATAAAAAACTTTGAAGAACTCTGCTTGACAACACTCTCCTTGTACTTGTCTGTGGGACAGAAGAGCGGCTTCTCTCAAGTAAATCTTATCTGCCTAAGCTCACATCCCATAAGCTGTGTTCAGCCAAATAAACTTCACTTCAGACAAGCACTCTGTTTCCTTCCATGTAGTCAATTAATATACTGAAAAAATTATAAGATACTTTCAACATTTTGTTTCATATAAAGATACCCTTATTAAAATCTATATAGTTTTGCTTGTTGTAAAAGTTTCTCTGCTTTTTTATATAAGAAAATATTTGTATGCAAAAGAAAATATCTATACTATCAAGAATATTAACATTTTTAGATTATTGAATGTTTAATTAATGCATAACAAAATTAATTCATAAAAATGCTTATAAATTAAACCAAATTAGATTAATTGTTCAGGTCAAAGTTTTTATGATGGGTCCTATGGTTCTTTCTCTGCCAGCATTTTCTTTTTGCTAATATATTCCTTCTGGGTGCTACAGAGAAAGTTTTTTAAAGATTTCTCAGTCAGTTTCTGCTGTGCCTCTCAGATAAAGTCCATCATCTTTCCTGATAAAGTCACTTTTGGTTCATGAACACATTCCTAGGTGGAGTCTGTGTGCTAAACCACAGGCTTTGTCCTACACATTTGACACGTGGCAGCTCCTGTCACCATAGGGGTCTGATGGGGTTTTGGCTGAATAGGCAACCAGAAAGATGACTTGTTTCTTTTTTTAATAATGCTTCTAATAAACCATTGTCATTATTGTGCCAGGCAATGAAATCTATTTAATCATTTTTTTAAATGAATGTATAGAATATTCTGTAGTACAATATGGTCTGGTGCAAGATCCTTAAGAATGTTAATAGGTCCATAAAGGTCCAATACTCCTGTGTCTCTAGGAAGCATCTTCTGCAGATGGTTACAGCCAATGTCATTTTAGCTGGCTGCATACTTGTTACTGAAAAAGTCCCTGAGAAAGTTATTCCAGTTCTAATTCATAAAGTAATGTGTATACAATATACAGAATTTTGATGATTTTGTTTGGATATCAACAAAGTAGGAACAAATCATTAATACCCCAAAATTACTTGGATTCCTGGTTTTCCCAACTCAGACCTTCTCACAAAGTTCCCAGTGGATCTCCTACCTCATTCAAAGGTCACAGAAAAGTGACACTAATTGCTGTTCACCCAGCTTAAAAAGTAGGATTCTGTAATCTAAATTATTTTGAGACCAGAAATTTTAGGGATCTTGTCTGTCTTCTGAAAATTCAGACAAACTAATGCATAATTTTAAACTCCCAATAAAGGATTGGTTGATTTTATCCTGAAGCTCTGCACCAAAAGAAACTTTTAGACTGTACTAGCTAGAAGAACTTCTAAAAGGATGTAGAGTCATATTTATACATAGTACAGCCAGAATGCATTCCATATCTATCTCAGCCTTGCCAACTCCAGAACTGATGCCCCAGGATGGTAAGGAATAGATTTTTAGTCATTTTAAGAAGTATTGCTCTCCACTACAAATTAATTGAAAGTAGCGAAATCTATATATAATTAGAATGTATGAAGTAAATTTATAAGCATATGTGTACTGCTATTGTATTTTACTGTATTCTCTTTGAAACTAAATTTAACAATAACTGCTAATGTAGCATCTGAGAACCATGATTCTCCTAGGATCCCATTTTATTTTTTCAGCAGTGTCTCTGAATGAGAGTTTCAGCCAAAGTCAGCTCAGTTTGTGGCAAAGTCAGATAAATAATAACTACAAAAGTACTCAGTTCTTGTAGTATACAATTAAGATTTTTTAAAACATCTTATTTATGGAGTGTTTTCAGACTTTTAGTGATGAAAATACAGGTGGCTTTTAAAAATTCTAATTTCTAACATACAGCAGTAATAAAATTCAACTATTAGAAAAATTTAAAAGATAAAAGATAAGTCAAATACATAAGTTACGGGCCGGTGAGATGGCTCAGCGGCGAACGCGCCTGCCTGGCAAACGCGAGGGCCCGAGTTTGACTCCCAGAACCCACATACGATAAAAGAGCCGGTGATATCGCTCAGCGGCACGGGTGCCTGCTGGCGCGCGAGGTCCTGAGGTCGACCCCCCGGTACCCACAAAAAAAAAAAATACATAAGTTACTTTGTCAAATTTTATACAAGTTTTCATATGCTCACTTTTATTTTCCATACTTAACTCATGGCAGATTAATAACAGTTTTTATTTCAATATTGGCCCTTAGACCACATTATAAATAGTACTCTAAAAAGGATGCTTAGGAGTAAATTTGTTTAGGTAAAAATAATTCCTCATCATAATGGTTAAAGAATCATAATGCCACAACTTCAGAGTAATTTTAAAAACTCAAAGACCTATTAGGATGTCATATTATTTTTAATAAGGCACTTTTATTTTGTTTTGTGTGTATATTGTGATTTATTTTATATGTGAGAGAGAAAATTCTATGGTATGAAGGATTGTGTTCACCTCCAAAGATACACTGAAATCCTCATACACAATATGATGGTATTCGCAGGTGTTGTCTTTTGGAGGTAATTGGGTCCTGGAAAGAAAACTCTCATGGATAGGATTAAGGTCCAAATGAAAGAAGCTCCAGAAAGACCCCTCTCTCTTTCTTCCACACGTTGGACTGAGAAGATGGCTGCCTATGAAGAATAGGTACTCAGCAGACACTGGCTCTGCCTGTTCTTTGATCTTGGGCTTCATGGCAATTAGAACTGTGAGAAATAAACTTCTGTTGTTTATAAGCCATTCCAGTCTATCGTATTTTGTTAAAGCAGCCAGAACAAGCTGTGACAGATATCATGTTTTGTAGAAATTTGTTCTTATTTTTGGAATTAAATAAAAGGAAAGCAGGCTTATCATACAAGGGACCTTTTTGCTTATATAACTTTATATATGATATGAGCCTTTGCCTACCCTGCTACCCTGCCTAAAGTTCCTGTTCTTCAATACACACACACACACACACACACACACACACACAGTTACAATCCCATAAAACTTAGCTCAATTGCTAACATTTTCATGAATCTGTCCTAGATACTAATAACTAGAGATTATGTCTCTTTCTCTGCCACAAATTATTTCCCTTGCATTTTTGTTTTGGTTTGCTTTGGTTTGTTTGTTTCTTTAATAGCTTACAACTTAGATTCCAGTTGCCTCTGATACTGTATTTTGCATTCTAAAAAATTATTCCATTCAGGGAACATCTTTAATTTTTTCCAGGTGCCCTTCATAATGTCCCTTAGTCTTTTTATTGTTTACACTCACTGCCTCAGTAATTTAGTATTTTATTCTTTTTATCATTAAATAAACTATAAACTTTGACATCAAAACCTAATCTGTTTTCTTTAGCACTCTGTGGTAGATCTAATAAAATAAAATATATATACTAGGAATTATTCTGGTATTTATTCAGTGTAGCAATGCAATTAAATGGTAGTATTATCATTCCCTTGTACTCATTAAGGTGATGCATTCCTTTCAAGCAACTTATTTGAAAGTGATCAACACTTTAGTGGAGTGTTTCCAGGGAATGTAATATTAACCCTATATCTTATTTACCATTAATGAATGGCACATACTAGGTGGTCAATATGTATTTATAAATAAATGAACAATTTAAAGTACTGATAGGCTTTTTTGAATGAAAATTAAAATTAAAATATAAATAAATATTTGGCATTTTAAGTAATTTATTTAAATAGTGCTAATTAGCATCTCTTTAATATGTTTATTAATTGAGGTGTTGTGGTTCAGAAAAGACTTTAAATTAAAAGGAAAGCAGGCTATCAATTTGTTGTAAGATATGCCCAACATAATGTTTTTATAATTGATTTAAGTTAGTTATTTTACTAACTGTAAGAGAACAAATAAAGTATATCAGAACATTAATAAACACTTTATTAGCAAAATATCACTTAATTAAAGCTTCAAAATAATTTGTAAATTGACTCTAAATGTACTTTAATGCAGTTCACAATTCATGGTTTCTGAAATAGAAAAGAAATTGTATTTATTAAAAGGTCCAATTGCTATTAAAAAGCAAAAATATATATCCTAATAGCAATTAGCTCATATAATAGAAAGTTTGTCAAAATGTCATTCAGAAAAACAGACTGAGGGCCGGTGAGATGGCTCAGCGGCTTAAGCGCCTGCCCGGCAAGCGCGAGGGCCCGAGTTTGACTCCCGGAACCCACATACGAAAAAGGGGCCGGTGATATCGCTCAGCGGCACGGGCGCCTGCTGGCGCGCGAGGTCCTGAGGTCGACCCCCCGGTACCCACAAAAAAAAAAAAAAAAAAAAAAGAAAAACAGACTGAGAATGTTTGTAAAAAGAATGATAAACTTGAAATCCAGAGATGCTCACTGTCCAAATCGGTTCAGATTGAAGGCACACTCTCTCGGGTCCTCTATGTATCTTCAGATAGAAAGACAGGAGCGTCAAAAACAATTGAAAAGGACGTGCTGTTGTCATTAATATGAGGGGATTAATGTTGAAAAGATCATCGGCAGTTTCTCTCTTTGTTCAGAATGATGAGGATTGGATTTTACTTAAGCAAGTGATGAAGGACAAACAGGACAAAAATAATGGCTATTAAGAAGGGAAAGAAAAGCAATAGATCAAATCATCCAATATAAATGTAATCTTACTGAGAGAAAACATGACCCGGTACATGACGAAGACAACACTGGAGAATCTTACAGCATTTTTCTTTAGGTTATCAAGAAAACACACACAGAAGGAAGACAATGAGGAAATGCTTATATTTCACTCCTCTTAGTTACAGTTTAGAATATACAAAATTTAGAAATAAAATAACAAGAAAAGCATAAAAGTTAAAAACTAGTTATTAGTTAAAAATTAATCTTGAGAAGTAAGCAATTATTGTTTCATTTTCATAGAATTACAATGAAACATCTTTTAATATTGTTCCACAAGGTGTGACTTATATGAAAATAATTCTACTACTAAATGCACATTGTTATGTAAATTTCACGTGACTCTTCTAGGTCATGAAAAGTGCCAAGTCCTGGTGGCTTCATCTATACCTCTAGTTTATCATAATGATGAACTGAATAAATTCAGGTTCACTTATTTGTTAGAAAAAATTTGTTAAATTATTTTATAGGAAAGTTTGAACAGAATTTATCAGTTCAGGAAACTCATAATGTGGATGTGTTAGTTTCAGGATTTTAATCTCTGTCTCCAGATTAAAAACCTCAGACAGCAATGAAAATGATAGCTCTTTTAGTCAAAGGATCAGAGGCTTTTCTCTTTTCTTCTCACTCCCTGGCATTGTTGTCTCCTGGAACTACGTAGAAGTCCTAGTGAAACAGAACTATAGGTCACCAAGCTGGAGACAGCAGTCATAAATTTTCTAGACATTATGAGAAAAGGCAGTCTGGATAAACTGTGTAAAAAGGAGAGGGAATTATATTCAAGTCTCCAGACAGAGAAGAGCAAGTAAGGAAGACGACTGAAAAGAATTTGTTTGCTAGTCTTTCAATGAAGTTCATTTGAATAGTAATCAACTTCTTTATTGTGAAATTACTTTCTATATTTTATTATAGAAGAAATATCAAATGAACAAGGAATAGTCTTTTCAAGTGCACTATATACAGAACTATAATTTTACAGTATTTATTAAGTATATTATGAGTAGCCAATTAAAAAGCTATCCAGTAATTAATCTAAAAGGCAGTTTATAAAACAGAAGCTTATAAATATAAATTAATTGTGTAATGGAAATAAAACTATTCAGAAATAAAAACTATACAAAAGAATGCCACATGAAAATCTTTAAAAATACGTGAAGAAACATGGTACCTATATTTGAATTTAAACAATGATTTAAAGAACTTCTCAAAAAGATAAGTTTATAAACAAAAATAGTCAATGGAAACTAATGGAATTATAAGAGTGCTAGGCCTTCAAAAAATTACTTCAATTGTATTAAGTTAATATTGCACTGTATAAATTTTGTAATATTTTCTAAATAGATAAGGATCTAATTAGTACCAAAATTAGCTGCACAGTTCACAATAGCTAAATCTTGGAAGCAGCTTGTATGTCCATTAAAAGAAATAAAGAAAATGTGGTATTGATACACAACAGAGTATTACACTGGATAAACTTCAGTCATTTGTAGGAAAATGATGCACCTTGAGGCCATAAGATTAAATGAAATAAATCAGATGTGAAAGCTTCAATATTGCATGGTTTCCCTTATGTGAGAAATCTAAAATATAAATAAAGAGCAAAATAAAAAGATAATAATATATAGGAAGATAATTTGGGGGAGTTTTGTTTGTTTTCTGTTTTGTTTTGTTTTTGTTTTGACAGGGTCTTGCTATGTAATTCAGGCTGGCCTGGAATCACTGTGTAGCCCAGGCCGGCCTCAAACTCATGATCCTCTTGCCTCAGCCTCCTGAGTGCTGAGATTAAAGGCATGCACACTCATGCCTAGCAAAACAGTTATTTTGAAAAAGGGGACGAAGAAATGGAGATGTTGGAGAGGAGGTTTAAGGGATGATAAATAATTAAGATGTGTTATGTACATATACCAACTCACCACATGGAATGAAATCATTATGTATTTCAAACATAATATATACATACTATAAAATAAAAATTGAAAAGATATACATACTATAAAAATAATATATATATTAGATATACATATATATGTACAAATTGAATTGAAAAAATAAGTACTAAAATTATTGTGTGGGTTAGTGAATTTATTTTATAATTATGATTGACACAAATTCTTTAACATTATTTGGGTCAATACTGCCCTCAGATACTTTGCTTCCTGGACCAAGGTAATGGGATTTTAGGTTTTTGGAGATATTCATTCATCATAATCAAACAGAAATCTGAAAAGGAAAGGTCAAATTTAACAATATAAGCCAAGGACAAATTTCTTCCAAGTTTCTGTTAGTTCATTGGTTCATTCAAGAAATAATGTTTGTAAAAGCATCTTAAAAGGGACGGTGAGATGGCTCAGCGGCTTAAGCGCCTGCCCGGCAAGCGCGAGGGCCCGAGTTCGACTCCCGGAACCCACATACGAAAAAGGGGCCGGTGATATCGCTCAGCGGCACGGGTGCCTGCTGGTGCACGAGGTCCTGAGTTCGACCCCCCGGTACCCAAAAAAAAAAAAAAAGCATCTTAAAATCAGGCACTCTGCTAATTGATGAACAAGTCAGACATGTTCCTAGGGTACATCACTAAATGTTAGAGTAAACTGGTAGTGAGTGTGACTCAAATGATGCAATTATAGAAAATAAGAATAGAAATAAGATGAATAAATGACAGAGGTTTTACTGAATAAAGAAATGGAGACCAGTTATATGACCATAAAGAAATCTAACAGAACATGAAGGAATTGATATTATATATTTTCAACAATATGGATTTATTTTTATAAAATTAAAAGCATACATAATATTCATATTGCATCAACAATATGGATTTACTTTTATAAAATTATAAGCATACATAATATTCATGTTGCATCAAATTTAGCAATGTAGACATGGCATGAAAATGATTTTCTATAATCTGTATCATTACAGGTCAGTTTCACCTTATTCAAGATTTATTTCTTCACTGATGGAGCTGATAAGTAATAAATAATGATGGATTGTGCAGACTTTGGATTAAATAAGACTATCTACACGCCAGTAGATACTATGTTAAATCAATCCAAAACTTAGAGTGTTTGTGGTCTTCTAAATCAGTGTTCTAAATAAGAGATTTGTAAACCTGGGTTTACATTTAGGTTTTAAAGTGTAGTTGAGTAAGTGGAGTTTTAACACAATCACTTCACTGATTCTCCACTCTATATTATCTCTATGTATTTATCTATCATCTATCTATCTACCTATTTATCATCATCATCATCTATCTATGATCTATCTATGTCAATTTTCTTGTCACTGGGACACAATACCTGACGCTTAAAATTTAAAAGAGGAGGATTCCCTCCATGGTTGGCTTGTTCCAAGGAAGAAGCATCATGGTGGAAGACGCTTAAGTCATGGCAGCTGGGCAGCTGAGTGGGGGAAAAGCATCAGAGAGGAAAGGTCCAGGGATCAGATATAATATCCAAGGCTGCACCTACATGATCCTCCCAGGCATACTCATATATGTGGTTTTTTAATCCACTACACGACTCCCGAGTCCATCACGTTGCTACAATTGGCATTTTTATCTATTGTTTGGAACAAAAAATTTTGTTTTATATTTGAAAATATTTTTCTCATACCCCTTGGTTTTTCTTTTGTTATGGATCTCATACTACCTGGGCCTGTTTCACATATCCCTAGTTTGGAAAAGTTCTTTAAACAAATTGAGATTTTCAATTTAAAAACCTGTTTCAGTTTATGTTGCTGTTCACAGCTATTACAAACTTAACCACTCAGAGCAGTCATTCTACTATATCACACAGATTTTGTGTGTCTTAAATTTTTGTGAGACACATCTGAGCAATTCTCATGTCCTGTCGGCATGTGGGATTATTTGGTTATATTCAGCCAGTCCATGAGCTGGTCAGAACTACTCAGCAGGGCTTCTCTCACGTGACTGTAGATAGAAAGGTGGCTGCCTAGCATAGTTTCAGTAAATTGGCTTTGTATAAGGCTGCTGGCTTTTCCCAGTGTGAGGATGTTAAGTAAGAGTAAGACACATGAACTTTCATGAGAAGTCACGTAACATTTAGTCTGCCATACTGTATTGGTTGAAGGAGTTGTAATAATTCTCATGTGCAAGGAAGTACATCCGAATCTTATAAATCAGCTTGAGTCAATGTGACTCAAGCTATCAAGGAAAATTAGCACTTTTAATACGTGTCATTCAGCTTTGCCCTAAAAATTAAGAGAAAGGTCAAGATGAACAAAATCGATTTCTGTAAAAATGTAAATGTCTTTTAAATGCCTTCTAAATACCTTTTAAAAAACAGTATTGTTGGGCCGGTGAGATGGCTCAGCGGCTTAAGCGCCTGCCCGGCAAGCGCAAGGGCCCGAGTTCGACTCCCGGATCCCACATACGAAAAAGGGGCCGGTGATATCGCTCAGCGGCACGGGCGCCTGCTAGCGCGCGAGGTCCTGAGGTCGACCCCCCGGTACCCACAAAAAAAAAAAAAACAGTATTGTTTTGGTGCAACATTAGATGAAGTTCAGCAAATTTATCATTTTAGATTTTTTCTCCTACTCAAAATGAATAAAAATAAAGTTAACATTTTAACAATAAATTCTTATTTTTTCCTTTTTATCACCATTTTAGAAAACATTTTATGTAAATATGTGCATGTAATTTTAACTGGAATATGAACCAGAAGAGATACCTAGAATTATGCTTATCTAAACTAGAACACATAATCACTTTGATAAACATAATCTAGAGAAATAAAATTATATATATATATCCTTTTGCCCGCTTTCATATGTCTTTTAAGCTCCTATTATACACTGTGCAAGTTTGCAAGGTGCTAAAGTACGCTGTCTTCTTCCATGGCCTCACATGAGACTTTTGAAGACCACATGTAAACACCCACCTGAAGAATGTTAACGTCTATATCCTGGCATATAGATGAGCTACAGGAGGCTAAACCTTATGATTTTAGAATCGCTGAGTACACTTAATGAATTTATAAAAAAGAATTTTTCTTTTAAGCAATAACACCTTCTATCAACAATAGGAGAATAGTGAACATGGTAAATACTAGAAGATGAAAATTATTGTTTTATGTTTACACTTATGCTGAAACATTTTTTGGAAAGGAAAATTTAGAGTTCCTGAATCAGAAGTTTCCCACAAAGGAGGAATGTTGTATAAAAGAAGTGAAGAAGATCTCAGACAACGTTTTCAAACTCACAGTTTTGCTTAGAGTCAGCATTCAACAAAGAAACATGCAGTAAGTTCCTGATTTTATGTTTCAAACAAAAAGTATGAAAGGAGCTCTTGAAGGAGGAAGTCAATGTGACTCAAGCTATCAGGGAAAATTAGCACTTTTAATACGTGCCATTCAGCTTTGCCCTAAAAATTAAGAGAAAGGTCAAATGAACAAGATTGATTTCTGTAAAAAGTAAAAATTTCTAGAAAATGTATATCATCAAAAAGGGTGGATAAAAAAATTGAATTTTTTTCTTGCTTATTCTACAGCAGTCATTTTTATCATTTAAAAAGATGAGATTAATTATGAATATATTTTCAAGATTATCAAAGAAATATTCTAAGTAGTTTTATTACTTTCATTAATAAACTAAAGTAAAATATTATATCTAACCAACACAATATATAAAGAGTAATTTATGATATAATAATATGGCATTTTTAAAGTTATTAATAGTAATATTTACTTCTAGTTTAATTTTGTTTCTGAAATCTATCCATTTAAAATAATTACTGGAAATATTTTATTGAGCATATTAAATAACACTTAGACATTATTGCCTAGAATTTAATGCAGACATCAAAGTAACTTAGTATGATTATTTTATTATTTTGTGGAGAAAGTACAAAACAAAAATCACTTGTCATTTCTCCATTTACCTACAATACTTTACACTTCATAAAGATAGTTAAGTATTGACCATTATATTTGCATTTAGAAAAAAATGTGACTTTAAAATGTTCATATTCTCTGATCCATCAAGAGAATATAAACACCCATCTGTCCTTATTAAATTATTATAATATACAAACTCATTTGAAAGGATTTTCATTATTGTATTATACATAATAGTGTCAAGTTTTACATCTCTAATTATTGACTGATTAACTTAATGTGGTACCCATTAAAATGCTTAAAGAACATATAAAAACTAGGCCACTTCTCCAGTTTTAAAAAAAATAAGCCAACAAATCTATCTACATACAAAGATACCCCTTTTTAAATACAATATATTTATTTCTTCACTAATATTTATTGGTCAGTTAATATAGTAGTTCCATGAACCACACAGAAGTCTCTGCCCTTGTGGAATTTACATTCTGGTTGGAAGGAAAAGCACATATGATAGAATTATCTAAAGCCATTGTGAGGTCATAAGCATTTGGAATAAAAAAAAGAAGGTTAGAAAATGAGCAAAGAAAAGCTGTGGATTTAAGTAAATAGTATTAATATAGTTGGCAATGTGGTAATATTAAAGCAAAGCCTTGATGGGGTGAGGTTGTTAATTAAATGGCTTGCTAGAAAAAACAATAGGCATATTAATAGAAATTTCAGAAAAAGCTTGCTTGCCTGGCTCATTTGAGGAACAATCAATTAAGGCCATGTGAACAGAGTAGATATTCAAGAAAATCAGTAGAGTAAGATGACTCAAAGAGGTAATAGAAGGCCAGATTGTGTCAGGTTTTGATCTTGGGTAAGACAGGTTTACTCTAAGATGGAGAATGAATGCAAAGTTTAGAATTTAGGAGTGAGGTGATCTTATCTTTTGAAAGAATCAGTCTGATTTCTCTTCTAGGGAAGAAAGTATGTAATTGGAGTGAGCTATGAGGTCACATCCATTATCCAGGAAAAGGATGATGAAAGCCTTGACTATAAAGCTAACTGGAGTGGGATAGAGGTGAAAAATGGTGTTTCTATCAAAATCTTACTTAAAAAGACAAATAAGGTTTCTTTAGGAAATGGAAATAAATAAGAGAAGAGAACAATTAAGGATGACTCCAAAATTTTTAAACAACCAGAAAATTTGGAATGAAGATGGGAAAAACTGTAGAGCAAATTTTGAAGGGAATAAAATTTTATTTTTATAGATATGTGGAATTTAGGTTATCAATTAAATATAAAGTAGGGATATTATGTAGGTCAGGATATTATGTAATTTCAGTACTGGCAAAATAAATTAGGGTGCTTATTGGTATTTATAAGCTATTCGAGGGCCAGTGAGATGGCTCAGCGGCATAAGTGCCTGCCTGGCAAGCGCGAGGGCCCGAGTTCGACTCCTGGAACCCACATATGAAGAAAGGGCCAGTGATAGCGCTCAGCAGCATGGGCACCTGCTGGTGCGCAAGGTCCTAAGGTCGATCCCCAGTACCCACAAAAAAAAAAAAAAAGTTATTCGATATCATGGGACTGAATCAGAATCCCAAGGGAAGGACTTGGATAGAGAAGAGAATTTTGGGACAAAGTGACATAATTTAAATGAAAAAAATAAGAAAATATGTTGTCTATAAAGATAATGAAGAAAACTTGCCAAGAAGGAAAACATGAAGGGAAAAAAATTCAAGTCAGTTATACTATTAACGTCTCTTAGTTCATCGAAAAGGAAGGTTTGTGCTAACATCGATTGGAGAATTTTTTGTGTGTGTGTGTGGGTACCAGGGGTCGAACTCAGGACCTCGCGTGCCAACAGGCACTCATGCTGCTGAGCAATATCACTGGCCTTTTTTTCATATGTGGGTACCAGGAGTCGAACTCAGGACCTCACACTTGCCAGGCAGGCACTTATGTAGCTGAGCTATCTCACCGGCCCCGATTGGAGAAATTTTAATGGCTCTCTTAGTTACTTTTCTCTCATTGCTGAGACAAAATACCCGATACTCCAAATTAAGGAAAGGTTAATTTAGCTCACAGTCTGTGGAGATTTCAGTCCATAATCAGCTGGTTCCAAGGTAGGGTGACTTGGCACAGGGGCAATAGTTCAAGGCAGCAGAAGACAGCAAAAGCAACAAGAACAAAAAAGGGGGGAGAACAAGCCTTTTCTCCTCCCTTATAATGTATGCAAGTTCACTCACACCATCTCCATGCTATCCTCTTGCACCTGCTCAGAATGTTTACAAAGTGAGGACCCTCTGCTGAATCTCTTAGTTAAACTAAATTTCTCAAGTTGACACAATGTATCAACCATTACAATACCCATATCTTGTACTCTGAGTAACTACTTTAAAGATAACAATATGCACTGTGTTAACTGTTGTTATTCTCCTATTGTTTTGTTATGAATTTTTTTTACCTTTTTTCCATAAAATTAATAAAAAAGAAGAAGGAGAACATAGCTCTTTCAAAGTTTGCTGATAAGACAGGTACTGTAGTCAACAGGATTATTAGTGAAGTTAAAGTAATCTGCTTCAATACTTTATACTTTTCCTAGAATCAGATGAATACAATTTTGATTTTAAAGGTGAAATTGTATTTTACCTAGGTTATCAGAGTTTTTTGCATACCAAACCACCAAAAGCATAGTGACTTAAAGCACAAAATAGATATCTCTCTAATCTTTACTGAGCTTTAAACTGAAATTTTGGTTGTAACAAATGAGTCTGAGTTGGAGATTATAGAAATACTGTACATGTTGCATAGATGTATTTTACTGGGTAGATGTGGAGAATGAGGCAGATGAAACAATATGTAGAAAAGACTAGAAATTAGAATTTATTGTGCTGGAATCATGGAAAAGGAAAATAGTAGGAGATGAGAGAAAGTATACTTGAATGAAAAGCCTTAAAATAAGTTAAAATGAAAGTCATTGGAAATGTTGATCATGAAAGCTGTGAAGAGAGTTGCGTTTAAGAAGATAATTATGTCTACTGAGTAAATATTCCATGAAGATTAAGTCTAAAAGCAGGAAGATAATTTAGAAGGATCTTACAATAATTAAACTGAAATGATTCTCCTAACCTAAGAAAGTAGTAATATGAATGGAATATAAGTGAATGTTTTCAAAGACCCATATTTTAGGTGGAAGATTCCTTGATGGCTAATTGAACATTGTGAATGAAGTTGAATATATATGGGAGACTTTTTCAGATTTTTGAGTTGAGTAAAATTAGAAGTAGTGTTTCTTGAGATAGAAATACGCAAAAAAATTCTTTTTGGAAACAGTGATAAATTTAGTATTGGATACATTCAGCTTTAAGATCCCTTAGGTACAGAGTGTCCAAGTATAATCATATATTTAAGTGAACAGATGAATAAGAGCTATGAACAGACTTTACCATGTGAAGCCATGAGATCAGATGAATGTAATGAGTAGGATTTGGTAGAAACATAACAAACCTTGAGGCCTAGTGATGTTGAAAGTTTGGAAAAGGGAAGAGGAATACTAAAGGCGACTTTAAAGAAACTATAAGGGAACAATAATTGTTGAAGTTAAACTATGCATTGTGGGCCTTTTCATGTATCAAATAACTGGTAAACATGTGGGGATGACTGAAACACAGGCCAGTCTCACCCTGAAATTCAAAGTCACATGTAGACTTTTGTGAGTTGTATTCTTTATAGAACCAGAAGTGGAAGAAAGCTGTTCTGTCATGTATAAAACCCACAGAGCTTGTTCTCTCATCTTCACGAAGAGCAATTGGAAATCCTGGTGAAAATAGTACCGTGTACTAATCTTGCTCAGGTCTATATGCAACTGAACTACTAAGAATCATTCCTATAAAAGAGATTTTTATTACTGAATCATCAACAACCTTAATTGTTCTGATTTTTTAATTTAATATAGATACTCCTAATTTCTTACTATATCCCCACTTCTTATGGAATTTACACTTCATAGAGAAGAGGGGTATAAACCACCAGAATCTGAATAGTAATTTGTTCTAGATAAAATGTCTTCAAATACATAAATTGTGAATTTGGTATTGTTCAGTGAGCTCATTTTTATGAACCAGATACATCTATACTCTGGGGTTTACATTTGAATAAAATCCTTAATTTTCTTAATGTAATTGTGTTAAAATAATTTTTCCAGATTTTTTAGGAAAACCAAAAACTACTAGTTATTCAGGGAGTGTTCAAGATTATATGATGGTTCTAGTTGCAGATGTGTATTGACTTAATTTTAATAGCTGTGGTTAAATTCTCTCCTTAAAACAGGACCTCATTTCACTCATTATTTCTCCCAATTCACTCTACAAAGCCAGGATTTACTGTGGCTATCTGTGGCCAACTCCATGAACTATTTACTTATACCAAAGAGACTTCCAAACCAGACTGCAAATTGTAAATACTTAAAGAAATTTAAATATCCTGGCCATAATCTTATCCCTGAAACACTACTTTAATTGCTTTATATTTGTGTATATTTATCCTTTTTTTTTTTTACCCCAAATTCTCTCAATGACCTTGAGGTAAAGCCACAGTTGTGCATCAACAGCTTACTGATCCAGGTTGGGGCTAAAATACTTTATCTTAAAGTTAAAAAGGAATACATACTAAGTTATGTAAAGGCTTATTTTAACTGCCTGTCCCTATAACTTTTTTACTAAATAATTTAATTTCCCTATTATTGACCTTTAAAAAAAGTTTTAAGCAATTATAGAATACCAACATTATTACAATCATAGTATTTTGGAAGAATTAACCCTTCAAAGAGATTTTAAACTATTTTACATGTCTTTAATTTAACTTTTAATTTTAAAACTGATCACAGACTCATTGAAATGAAGGCAAAGAATATTATCCCAGGTTATAAAACTTTTATGAAATTTAAAGATTCAAATATTGACTGAGGGTGCTCGTGAAAAGTAGAGCGTTCAACAATCACCCATAGGCTTGGAGGAAAGCAGAATGGTACTGTGTTTAGCATCAATTTTAATTTTTATTCAAATATATAGAACAAAGTCTTTCAGTATTTCAGTCTTAGAATGCAGATGGCAGACATAAAACATGCTAGTCAGCTTGTGTGAAAAGTGATTTTAGGAAAATGAGACTCTGAAGTGAAAGCTGCAATGGTTTCCTCACTATATGTTTTAAAAAGGAGCATTGCCTAGCAAGTTTCCATGTTTTTCATGAAATCCTTTAAGATCCAGAAGGGACAGAAATCAGTCTAGGTGCCATTGAACCTTCCAAACAAAAGAAACGTCTACTCTATTCTCACAGCATACACACTAAAATGTTAGAAAAGTAAAACGTGTTGCAGAAATCCTCAAACTAACTTGGAATTTAAATATTATCTAGGTTTTTTCACAGTACAATGTGTATATGACAATATCACCACACTAGAATATAATGCCCTTGAAGTCAAGGCCCAGTTTTCATTTTAAACTTTGTTTCTTTGGACTTGTTCAGTAATAAGAACTACCTATTCATTTAATCAACAAATGAAGAGAATCACAGCACTTCTTGGCACCCTTTCTATTAATAATAGGAGAAGAGATAACGCACTTAAAAAGTAATATTTGCTATTTTTAAATGAAAGTGGTTGAGAGATATTATAAATAAAATTAGTTGACTTACTCCAATACAGCATAATGACAAACGACAACAATCATGCTGGAATTTAACATCAACAGCAAATAATTAAACATTGAATGAACCTGACAGAAGACCTTTAAAATGTTGCCAAACTCTATTTGGGTAAACTGAATGTTTACAACAAGCCTAATGAGTTCATCAGTCTTAATTATAATTGTGGTTGAGTAAAAGACTCACATCCACTAAAAGTAATGAAGAATGTGTCAAATGTTTGAAGAGAAACAATTAACCACTGCCCAAATGGTTATTGTTTCACAAATAATCAGAAACTGGGGAAAATGATGGTAATTGCAAGAGAAAGTCTATTGTCTCTAAAACACCACAGTGATTTCCTTACACAGCAGCTCAGTGTGGTGAACTACTAAGATTTACACCCTCTTTCAACCTCTTCCATGAAATTTTTTCAAGTATTATTTTCATTTTTCTCTGAAATATATTTTTTAATTTCACAATGACTAATGCGAAACAAGAAACTGTTATAAAAATATTTGCCATTTTGTTTAAAAGGTGGGCATTAAGATCTGAAGCAAAATTCATTTAAAAGAAGTTCAAGTTTCTGCATGCAAAATTTTTTGTATTAAGATTAGTAGAAAATAACAGCCAGTTTTAAACTTAGGAAATCATATAAATTGATGGATATTTTTAATATGGACCATGGATTACTTGATTGTCTCCAACACAGAAAGAAAATATTGAAATATTTATGTAGATATGCCTGAGCTTTAAAGTCATTTGGTCCATACTACTTTCTCTCACATTAGTTTGCATTTCCCGTGAACATTTTTATCTTTGGATACAGGGCGCACATTACATAGAAACTGTACTCCTGTCAGGTGTTTGGTCCATTTCTGACTATTTTATAGTAGTAGTGAGACCATAAAATATTTACTTAAATTACTTTGAAAATTTTATTGAAATATGATTATTTGACAGAATATTCTTAAGGGAAAATTGTAGTTTTAAAGCACATAGATAGTTTTGTTGGCTCTTTTTGGTCAAATTTAAAGGTAGAGGTGCTGAGGATGTAGCTCAGTGGTAGAGTTCTTGCCTTGTATGCACAAGGCCCTGAGTTTGACCCCCAGAACCACACACATGCACACAAAATTTAAAGGTAAGAAGAAATACAGAAGAAATTTAAAGTGTCATGAGAGACTTACATGTTCCTGAAGTGCCAATATGTGTTATTACATTTTATTTTGTTTTGCTCATTTAATAGGAATATTTTTTCATTATAATTATTTTTAACTGCATCTTGTCAAATTCTACTGAGACTGTACTTCTCTCTATGAAATGTCATGTTGACCATATATATGTGATAAATGATATAAATTTTGGATATCAACTGCAGATTTAGATTTTTAAATGGATTGGTAGTAATTTTATTCCTGATGCTTACTTTTTGTGAGTATTTGTTGATTTTATCAGTTAATAGGCATACAGAAGTCTTTTACTTCTAGATAGAGGTAAAAGCCCAAAAAATTAGATTACCTCTAAAATCCCCATTGCAAAAGGAATATAAAATGAGCATTTATATACACAACAGTGCTGAAAAACAAGGCAGGATATCTTTAACAAGCAAAAATCAGAGCAATTTTGTAATATATATTGTGTGCATTGGATAAAGAAACTGTGAGCATCACATCTCAATACTGGCAAGTTCATAATCTACATTCCCCAGTAGGTTCTCTATACACAGAGCATCAGGCCAGGAAATGTGGACTCATCAAAACTCAGGAAGCAGAAAATAAAACTATGGACTTGAAACTGTACCAATTATTTATAAGAATCAGATGAGCTCTACTTAAAACAGTGTCATATTTATTATAGATTAAGTGCAACATAGTAATTATACTAAAAGACAGTATGTATCAAAGCCATTTTTTTAAATCACTTGAATTGTGAAACATTTATTCAGAATATTAAGTTCTTTACATTCAAGTAGTGCCTTGGAGTAAAAATTCTAAAAGTAATATTTTAAAAATAATAATACAGACTTTTATATCTACTTATAATGAAGTAACTGGGACTAGATTTTCCCTCTAACATAAAAAATTAGACTCTAGAAAAAATATATGTGTTAGCTGTCTTCAGAGAATAGATAACACAATAACCAACTACATTTTCTGAAATGAAAAAGGAAGAAATATGCGGAGCTCTAGATTTCCCTAGAATTACATTTGAATAAGCATCCTGGACTGACTGTGGTGGGAGAACCCTACCAGACAATTGAATTGAGGCACTTGAAATAGGAGTTCAAGGAGGTTAGATGTATGTGATTTGTGTGACAGAGTACTGCAGAGCAGGGAGGGTTAAAGGAAAGGAAATTCAGAAACTTGTTTATGGTCTCCATTAACCACTGAGTTTATAAAAGAATGGCAAATTACATTTACTTAAAGTGAAAGTTCATGGGCTGAACAAAGTACAACTGAGAAGAATGGCCTAATAATGGAATAATTCACCCAAAGCTGGAGAATTTTCATGTTCTGTGAGAGCAGTGTACAATAATTTGGGAAATTCTGGAAGGTCCAATAGAGATCCTAAAAGGAATGTAAAAGGGATAATATTGTAGTTAATTATAAAGACCTGCCCAAACAAAACTTAAAAGCAAACAAACAAAAAAGGTTCAAGGAGACCAATAATGCAGCCTCCAAGAATAAGGCTATACAGTCTTTGAAAAAGAAGAAAAAAATAAAACCAGCATTGAATAACATGAAATTCATAAACCCTTCAATGCAATAACAAATCACTAAACATGCAAAGAAGCAAGAAAAATAAGACCAATAATTAGAAAGATAAGTTTTTTAAAATACAGAAATTAAGGAAATCATATAATCGGTTAAAGGGATGTCTTTTTTAAAGAAATACATTGTACGAAAATCATCAATATATAGTTTTAGGATTAAAACACAAAATAAAGAATGAAGAGCTGACTGTCTAGAGATGAAATATCTAATACCAAAATATATTACAATGAAAATAAAGTTTCATAAGAGGAGTATATTATAGAAAAAAAAAATCATTGGAAAGTTAATGTTCCAAAGTTTTCATATTTTAAAATGAGAAATCAACAGATATTTGCAAATTAATAAAACTCAAATAGGATAAGCAAAAAGGAAACCACAAAACCATTACTATCAAATTGTTGAAAACATTTATAAAACAAAAATCATAAAATAATTCAAAATGCAAAAGGAATATTACATGCTAAAAACAAAAAGTAACAATGAATATTGATAACCATCAGAAAACTGAATTGGAATTTTAAATGCTGAAGGAAAAAATGCATATGGAATTCTACATACAGTAAGAGAATCCTTCAATAACTCAAGCCAAACTGAATACTATTTCTTAAAAATAAAATTACAAACAAGGAAAACCTAAATGATGTTGGAAAATTCATCTGAAAGACACACTTCTTATATATATCCTTCCTATAATACAGTTTTAGTATAACAAGATTAAAAACAATGGGAAATTTTTAAAGTTACACTTCAGAAAATATCGAATATTTTAATACTTCTCTGTTAGCAATTTAAAAAGATGAAAGCAGCACATAATTGATTCAAATTGACTTAATTCACAGTACATCAAAGAGCAGAATATGTATTATTTTCAAGTACTTATAGAACAAACAAGAGAATTGGCTATATGCTAGGGTGTGAAATATTTTGCAGGAAATGTAAAAAATAGGATATAAATCAATTGAAGACATCTGTAAAATGTGGGAGACTAGATGAGAATTGTGGTCTAATTGACCTCCTCTGTGAGCACAAAGGAGCAAGAGAACGCACAGGGATAAAGGCATTGCTGGTTCAAGGGAAAAGTTAATACAGCTGAGATCACATTATTTACCTGGACAAGTATGAATGCATAATGGAAGACAGATGAATCTTGTGTTACTTTAATTACTTGTACCCGTGTTTGAGTAAATAAAAGTAGCACAAGACAGATGCCTGTGGCTCCTCTGCCACTAGAGGCAAGAGCTCTGTGGCTGCCTGCATGTTAAACTGACTCTGTCTTTCATGCTAGTTTGCCCCCTGGGTCAGGGTGACAAACTAGCTGGACTAGGTCCCTTCAAGTGGCGCTTGGGTGGGGAAAAGCCCCGAGTGGGCTGGTTCCCCACTAGTGGCGCCTGGTTGGGCCTGGGTCCCATGTAGACAAATTTGCTACAATGAAACAGCAAAATGTTTTAAATTTTTTGTATAATTTTAAACAACCCTTAGAGTCAAAAACTCTTTCATAAAAAATACTAAATTATAGTATATCTGAGTGGTTCCATTGGTTTCTGTCTCGATGACTTGTTTTGTTTTTTTCTTTCTTTGTTTCTTTCTGTATCTAATATGTTCTGTTCTTATTCTTTATTATTATTGTTATTACTGATTTTCAGTTAACATATATTATTCTATAAAACCATATATCTTGTTTAGACTGAATTATACACTATTTATATTTGGAAATTGGTGGGACTTTTGCTGGATATTTAGCATGGAAGGGACTGAGTCCATACAATTTTGGGTAGGTAAATGCTATGGTTTAGATGAGTGTCTCCCAAAGGCCCTTGTGTCAAAATCATGGCATCTAGGTTGTACCTATAGAAAGATACTGTGGAGCTTTAGGAGATGAGGTAGACTTAGGACAGATTTTTGGTCATTGGAAGTGTGCCCACGGAGAGGACTGTGGGACCCCAGCACTATCTAGTCTCACACTTTCCTTTCCGGCTCATGAAGTAACTACTTTTGTTTCACTTGTCACTTTTGCCCTGCTATACCACCCTTCCCAGGGACCCAAAGCCTGGCGGCCCTCAGTCTGGGACTGGATCATCCAAACCATGAGTGTAAATGAACCTGGTCTGTATAAAGTGGATGCTTCACACATTTCATTACACTGACAGCAAGGTGACCAGTATAATCAGAGTTCGGCTTTTGTGGTTGCTATGGGACCTGTAAGGATCACAGACCTCAAAATTGACTCACAATATTTTGCAGTAAGAATGGAAGCAATAATGTGGTAAGGAGGGAGGGACATCTCTTTTCTTACCGATTTGAACAGTATTTGGTATCTGTCCCAGACAAGCAAATGCCTACATCTCATAGCACTCTCAGAGGTCCTTTTGGATTATAGATTATTGATTACTCTAAATGAATTCAGATTTCTGGGGACTTCAGAAACCATTGTAATTTTGTGCATCTTTTAACTATTTTTGATTTTTAACTTTGTTAAAAGTACTTGTTCCAAATTTCTATGTTGTAGAACATTCATTTTTGTTTTAGTGCATGTGCTGCCAAAGTGAACACTACTGTTGTTTTAATTTGCAGTTGGATGACTGGGCTTCAGTTTGAGAACTTCCTGCTTTAGCTACCTTGATTGATTACAGTCATGAACCACTATACCCAATTTAATGTAGTGTCTTGTAGCTGCAAGTTTCTGTTACATAAAATATAGAAATGTTTGGCAATTATTTCTTCAAATATTTTCCCACACGATCCTCTGTCCTTTCTATTTCAATTACCCATATTATTTGTCTACTACCAATGGTCCTAAATTTTTAAGCTCTTTTTATTTGTTTAGGAGTGGATTATATAATAATTAATATAACCTCTGAATATCTGTTCTGTGTTTACTCACCTATGATTTTTGTAATAAGTACTAGGCTACACCCCATTCACAGGCAGATGTATCTAATACATTATGGTCTTTGGCTCTTGTCTAGAATTTAATGCAGATTTCTTGACTGGCAAACTTTACTGGCCTTTTCTATTTCTCCCCACCTTTGATTTTAGTCTTTATGCTCTTGTAATATTTTCTTAGACTTCTGTTAGTTGTTTCATCCATTTCATTAGAAAAAAAATACTCATGATTCAGTGATACTGAAGGGAAGTAAAATGAAGGTTTGTGGGAGGAAGAAGAAGCTGATCTCACTTAGACTGTTTATAAAATTATAACATAAATGTAGAGGCTTACAAAATTTTACTACTATGTGAAATTTTTTTTAATATGAAATGTTTTTCAACATTTATTTATATATTTCATCAGTGGAGAAAATCCTTGTCAATTTCTTCAGGGACTACCAATATTTTAGAATCTTAGTGACATTTAAATGCTACCAATATGTTTATGTTACTTCTGTAACTAAAAGTCTTACTAAAGAAATCTTTTTACATTTGTAAGTTTCCATATATAAAGAAAAGAAAATCAGTCAAATTAATCATTTTTTAAAAATTAATAAATTTACATATGGCATGAGATTATTAAAGAATTGATATATATTAAATTAATAAAATCTAATTAATCTGTCTGAACTGTATATAGAATGAAGATTACTGTATTAGAAGATGATAGGATTTTAGTTTATGTGAATTTGTATTTGGTTGTTCTGCATGTGTGTACTGTTTTAATTTTTAAGGACTCTATATTCATCATGCATTGTTTCCATAAGTAGAAAAATCTAGATGATTAAAAATATGCTCTAGATTCAGAAAAGCAAAATAATACTTAGAATACTGATGCACAATGTGAGAAAAAAAAACATGAATCTAGGAGCAAAAGGTGTTCACATTGGGGAGAAGTTATTGATGTATTGTACAGCCATGAGTATTGTAAAGCATTACAGAACCAGAAAGACATGCAAACAAAGTTTCAAACAGAAAATAATAAGCAACAGTGATACATTGCATAGGAAGATTACAAAAAAATGCACCTAAATGCTCCCATTGATTCTGAAATTATGTTCTTGACATGATGAAAATAGTTTAATAAATTTTTGGCATCACTGTAGGTTTTATTTCTATCAGACAGTGTTCTTCATGCTTCCTTTAAAGGATTTTATAGTCACAGCTATTTGACTTAGAGTATCTCCAATTAGAGGCAGGTACTTTTTCATCCCATTAACATGGAGTTAATTTGGCCTTACGATTCACTTTGGGCAGTGTAACATGAGAAGAGATAATGCAGATGCTCTAAAAGCATTTTTTTTTTATCTTCCCACCAGGTGTCTTGCTCCTTCCATTTGCTGAAGGGCATGTCTTAATGTGAAGATGCTCCTTGTGATCAGATTCTGAGACAAGAAATTACAGCAATAGGAACGTCAAATGGGAAGCAGAACCAGCTGCCAACTTCCATCTTAAGAAAGTAAAATAGAACAACTTTGATCTGGAACAAATATAAGGATGCAACCAATGATAACATAAAAATCAATGAAAGAAAACAGTCAAACAACGAGGAAACCCAGGGGAATAAATCATTTTACTTTGGGAGGATCAGTACAAGCTATAAATCTCTAGCCTATGAATCAGGAGAAAGAAACAATTTGAAAATTTCAGGGGTGGAAAATTAGAACTCACTTTAGAATTTATAAGGATAGGTTGTAATTTCAATTTCTTAGTGAATTTTGTGATTTGGTTACGTGAAGGTGTTTGTACAGTTACTATAAGTTGTAGTATTTTTGGCATAGGATTACACACTACTCCATTATAATGTTTTATAAGGTTTTGTAGGCATACCTCTCCCTTTATTCTCAATACCATTTCTTTTTACTTTTACTTTTCTATTGTTGGTAAATTCAGCTACATATTTGTTAACCTACTTGATCTTTTGCAAGAATCAAATTCAGATTAATTTTCTTTATTCTTTACTCATGCCCTATTTAACTGATACATAATCTTAATACAATTATTTCCTTTTTTCTGTTCTGTAGAAAGCAGTCTCTAAAGCAGTTCACAATTACCTGTTTACCCCAGGATCCATATACCCTTGTGTAACCTTACTCCTGTGATTATTGAATTTATAATTTATTGGTATATAAATACATAAAAGTTGTACATGTCTTTGGGTAGTGTGAAGTTTGGGTATAAGAATATATTTTTCAATGTTTAAATCACTTTAAACATCTTTTTTTTTTGTGGGTACCGGGGGGTCGACCTCAGGACCTCGCACGTCAGCAGGCGCCCGTGCCGCTGAGCGATATCATCGGCCCTTTTTTTTTTGTATGTGGGTTCTAGGAGTTGAACTCAGGCCCTCGCACTTGCCGGGCAGGCGCTTAAGCCACTGAGCCATCTCACTGGCCCTAAACATCTTTGTATCCTCAATATTTATCTTTTTTTAAGGTTGATGCTTTCAAATTTCTTTCTTCTACCTTTCTGAAATGCACAGTGCATTATTGTTATCATTTGTCATCCTACTATACAATACCATACCAGAACTTTTTCCAAATTGTAACTTTTCTTTTAGTCAAATTTTCCTTTACTCCTCCCAGCTTTTGGTAACCACTATTTTATTCTTAACTTCTATAAAATCGATATTTTTAGATTCTAAATAGGAGTGAAGATCATATATGTCTTTCTATTCCTCGCTTATTTAATTTAAAACAATAACTTACAGTTCCACCAATGCTATCACAAATGACAGAACGTCAGACTTTTTGTGGTTGAATAATTGTTCACATGTACCACTTTTTTTTTTTTTAAGTCAGTCATCAGCTTACGAGCACTTTGTTTCATTCTTGGCTACTGTGAATATTGCTGCAGTGAATATGGGAGTTCAGATATCTCTTTCACAGACTGATTTCATTTCCTCTGGATATATGCACAGTAGTGGGATTGCTACAGCAGAGGTGATAGCTCCATTTTTAATTTTTTGAGGAACTTCCACACTGTTTTCTACAATGGCAATCACTCCTTTGACTTTTTGGGGCTCGGTGAGGGTGGGTAATGAAAATGAAACCATGGCTTTTTCATGCTAGTCAAGTGCTCTATCGTTGCACTACATTTCCAGCCCTGTTTCCTTTATTTTGTATGTACTCGACACACTTTTTAAATGAGGACAAAGTAATGGAATGTCTTTTCAAAAATAGTATTAGCTGTCAGGTGCAGAGGCAAGGCACACACCTATAATCCCAGAACTCTGGGAGGCTCAGGCAAAGAGGACCTCAAGTTTGAGCCTAGACTGAGCAATTTAGTAATTTAGTGAGATCCTGTCTCAAATTTAAAACAAAGTGAAATAAAATGACTGAGAATGTAGCTCAGTGTGAAGGTCCTGGGTTCAGTAAAGCAAGCAAACTAGCAATAAATCACTTAATAAAAAAGAAAGATTAATAAGAGCCTGCAGCCTCTTCTCTTGCTACAATATGCACATGTATATACCTCCCTATCTTTCTCTCCCTCTCCTCGCACTTCTCCTTCTACCTTTGTCTGTCTCCCTTTTCCTTCCAGTGATAAATGAGAGATCCTACTACAGTGATAAACCAAAAAACTAAATCCTCCTGGCATCAACATGAGTGAGCTTCCCTTGTTGAGGTTTCACATAAGACCTCAGATCCATCTGCCCTTTTGCAGTGTTGTTCAAGACCTTGATTCAGAGAGACCCAGCTAGAATTCAAGAGTCCTTGGTCAAGTATCTGTTAGAAATTAAGTGTTTGTTGCTGTGAGCTACTGTATTGGGGGGAAACTTTAATGCAACAATAAGTAACTAATTCAAATTTTGGTACCTGGAACAATATCTACAGATGCCTAAAAGAAGTGGCATGAGGTTCAGCTTTCATTTTCTGTTCAGATATATTGACAAGGAAAAAAAATCACTGCCCTACTTACAGAAAAACATTGTACATAGTGTAGAAAATGTTGTAATGAATCCATTAAAATGTTGAAGTTTAGGGCAAATAGTTCATTAAAAATATGGATGAAGTCGTGGTTCTATAGGGAGAAACAGGATATCAGCATTCGCCTATCTGGGAAAGATGTTGATGAATGTCAGATAAACAAAAAAAGTTCAGCATGTCATAAATAACAAGTTCCTAAATATCAAGTATGACTAGTGTAAGAATATGAAGTCATCAGGCACGGTGGCATTGCCTGTGATCCCAGCACTCTGAAACGCTGATGCAGGAGCATCACAAGTATTATGATTTGTGTCTAGATGTCTCCCCAGAACCTCTTATGGTTATACATGGGGCTTTTGAGAAGTGGCTGGATCTAGAGTGTGTGATGCTGGGATCAAGAGTGTGTAATTACTAAATTAGTCCAGTGATTGGTTTGGCATAGCTCTGGGTGGGATTAAGGGTGCTCCATCCCGGGTGTGAGCGCTACCACCCTAAGTTTAGGTAGCCTGAGGAGAATATAAGGGACAGAAAGAGGTCCTTGCTTATAGCTTGCTGCTGGTTGCTTGCCGCTACTTCTTCGATACCTCGCTGCTTTGCTTTCTTCTGCCCGCCATAAACTATTTCTGCTTTGTGATGTCCCTCTGCCATGCCACCCTGCCTTGGAGCCAGCCAACTGTGAACAGAAATTTCTACATACTGTGAGCTACAATAAACCTTTCTTCTTTTAATTTTGAGTGCCAGATACTTTGTCTCAGCCATGAGAAAAGTAACTAAGACAAGTTTGAGCCCAGCCTGGGAAACTTAGCAGGCCCTGTCTCAAAATAAAAAAATAAAAAAGGGCTAGGAATGTGGCTGAGTGGGAAGATCCTGGCTTCAATTCCAATACTGAAAAACATAAATATAATAAAAATGAAGTATTAGGTCTTGATAGGTGGCAGACGTATGGGAATTACACTCACTTACAGATTTTCCTCCAATAACCTAATCAGGCTTGCAAAGGGATGATCAATGAGAATTCTGTGAAAGCTACTTGCTTCTGCTGGCTATGGGAAGAGATTAGCCAGCATTGCTAAATTCCACCTAAAAGACTCCCTTTTTTCTAGTACTAAACACAGGCTTACTTGACAGGGGAAAGACAACATAAACTGTGGTATGAGAATACAGGTATGATTCTACTGTAGCTGGAATGAGGATGATACTCCTGTACATACATAAAACCTCCTTCCAGATCCACTCTCTCCATATATCCTCTCATATATCCTAAGGCAAAAGAACTTCACCTGCAGGTGTAAAAACAAGAAAAACTGCAACCTGTGGCAACAGATGAAAGTTCAAGGAGGGAGTGAGGAAGTGAAATAGGAAAAAAAATTTGGGGACTACAGACAAAAGGAAGTGTTACATCCAGCATTATATTCAGAGTAAGGTTTTATTTTTTATATCTTTATTTTAAAGAGAAAAATACAGAACAAAATTTCAAAACAACATAATAAGAGGATAACAATGGTTAATAATTACGTATTGTTATCTTTAAATTAGTCACTCACAGTACAAGATATTGGCATTCAATTGTCCAAACAATATTATCACAAACCTTTCTTTTTAATGAACTAAGAGAAATTAGTAGTGTATCTATCTTAGCTATCATATATATCTATATCTATATATATATATAATATATGTATATATATATATATTTTTTTTTTGCTTTTCCCTTCCTTCTTTTCTCCATTCCCCCATCCCAGTTTCTCTTTCCTTTTGGACAGTTTATTCCCATTTTACAAAATCTATTGTACATTTTGGATCTTATTTACTCTTTCAGCTTCTCACACTAGGGAGATAATACAATGCTTACACATGTGCATCTGGTTTATTTCACTTATGAATATGGTCTCGAGTTGCATCCATTTACCTATAAAAGTCTCCAGTTTATCCTTCTTCATGGCTGAGTAGTACTCCATTGTATAAAACTACCACATCTTTTTTATCCATTCCTCAGTTGATGGGCATTTGGGTTGTTTCCAAGATTTAGCTATTACAAATTGTGCTGTTATAAATATGGGTGCACATATATTGCTGTGGTACAATGTTTTTAATTCTTCTGGGAAGATACCCAGAAGAGGAATAGCTGGGTCTAATGGGACCTCCAATCTTAATTTTTTGAAGAATCTTCACACTGATTTCCACAGTGGTTGCACAAGTCTACACTCCCACCAACAGTGAAGAAGTGTTCCTTTTTCCCCACAGCCCCTTCAGCACTTGTTATTGGTTGAATTCTTGATAATAGCCATTCTTTCTGGGTGAGATGGAATCTCAGTGTTGTTTTAATTTGCATCTCTCGAATGACTAGTGATGTTGCACATTTTCTCATATATTTATTTGCCATTTGTATTTCTTCATCTGAGAAGTGTGTATTCATCTCAGATGCCCATTTTTGGATTGGGTCTTTAAATTTGGGAGGTCTGATTTTTTTGAGTTCTTTAAATGTTCTTGATAGTAATCCTTTGTCTGAGTAACAGCTGGCAAACATTTTTTTCCCACATCGTGGTTTGTCTCTTCACTCAGTTGGTGGTTTCTCTTGCTGTGCAAAACCTTTTAAACAAGATGCGATTCCGGTTGTTGATTCTTTGTGATAGTTCCAGTGCAATTGGGTTTTTATTCATAAAGTCTTTGCCTACACCAGTGTCTTCAAGAGTTTTACCTATTCTATCTTCCAGCAGTTTTAATGTTTCTATTTTAATGTTTAGATCTTTGATCCATTTTTAATTTAGTGTACAGTGAAAATATGGTTCCAATTTTAATCGTCAACATGTGCAGAGTCAGTGTTTCCAGCACCATTTATTAAAGAGGCTATCTTTCTTCCAGTGAATGTGTTTGGCACATCTGTCAATGATAAGGTGGCTTAGTATGTCTGGTTGTTTCTGCATCTTCTAATCTGTTCCATTGATCTTCGAGTCTGTTTTTTTGCCAATATCATACCGTTTTTATCACAGTAGCTTTATGGTATAATTTCAAGTCAGGGATTGTGATGCCCCTTGCCTTGCCTTTGTTGCCCAGAATTGCCTTTGCTATTCTAGGTCTCTTCTAGTTCCAAATGAATTTTAGGATTTTTTTTCTCTAATTCTGTGAGATATGTTGGAATTTTGTTCGGAATTGCATTAAATCTGTATAATAATTTTGAAAGTATGGCCATTTTCACTATATTGGATCTTCCTACCTAAGAGCAAGGAATATCTTTCCATTTTCTGATATCCTCTTCAATCTCCTTTTTCAGAGTAATGTAGTTTTCAGTGTAGAGGTCTTTTACATCCTTTGTTAGATTGATTCCTAGGTACTTCATTTTTTTGGATGCTGTTATTAAAGGTGTTGTTATGCTAATTTCTCTCTCAGTGAGTTTGTTATTCATGTAGAGGAAGGTTATTGATTTTTAAGTGTTGACTTTGTATCCAGCTACACTACTGAATTTGGATATTAAATCTACAAGTTTTTTGGTGGAGGTTTTGGGGTCTTCTATGTAGAGTATCATGTCATCTGCAAACAACTTCTTTTCTTATCTTTAGTCCTTTTATTTTTTCCTCTTGTCTAATTGCTCTGGCCAGTGTTTCCAGAATTATATTAAATAGGAGCGGTGATAAAGGGCATCCTTGTCTTGTTCCTGATTTTAGAGAGACGACTTTCAGTTTTTGTCTATTTAGTATGATATCGGCTGTTGGTTTGTCATAGATGGTTTTTACCAGATTGAGATAAAGACTATCTGTTCCAATGCTCTGTAGAGTTTTTATCATGAATGGGTGATGGACTTTGTCAAAAGCTTTTTCTGCATCTACTGAGATGATTGTATGATTTTTGTTCTTGGATCTGTTAATATGGTGTATGGTGTTAATATGGTGTGATACACCATATATATTTATGTATATTGATTATGATTTATGTATATTGAACCATCCCTGAATACCTGGGATGAATACTTCTTGGTCATGTTGTATAATCTTCTTGAAGATTTGCTGCATTCTGTTTGCCAGTATCTTATTGAGGATTTTTGCATCTATGTTGATCAGGGAGATTGGCCTGTAGTTCTTTCTTGGTTGGGTCCTTCTCCAGTTTTGGTATCAGGGTAATGCTTGCTTTCAGGAATGAATTTGGGAGTACTGTTTCCCTTTCAATTTCATTAAAGAGTTTCAGCAGTAGTGGTGCTAGATCTTCTCTAAATTTCTTGTAAAATTCAGCAGTGAATCCATCAGGGCCTGGGCTTTTTTCTTTGTTGGGAGGTTTTTAATTACATCTTCCATTTCATTGATTGATACTGCTTTATTTAGGATTTTTATACCTTCTTGATTGAGCTTTGGTAATTCCTATGTATCTTGGAATCTGTCCATTTCTTCTGCATTTTCCACCTTATTAGAATACAAGTTTTTGAAGTAGGTATAGATGATCTTCTGGATTTCTGCAGGGTCTGTTGTGATTTCACCTTTTTCATTCCAAATTGTGTGGATTTGAGTCTTTTCTTTCCTTTTTTTAATAAGGTTGAATAAGGGTTTGTCGATTTTATTTAATCTTTCAAAGAAACATCTCTTTGATTCATTGATTCTTTGTATTGTTGTTTTAGTTTCCAATGCATTAATTTCTGCTCTGATCTTTATAACTTCCTCACTTACACAAGCTTTTGGCTTAGCCTGCTCTTCATTTTCTAGAAATTTCAGGTTCACCATTAAGTTGTTTATTTGTGCTTGCTCTGTTTTCCTGATATGGATATTTACTGCTATAAATTACCCTCGTAGGACTCCTGTCATTGTGTCCCATAAGTTCTGGTATGTTTTATTGTCATTATCATTCAATTATAGAAACAGTTTAATTTCTTCTTTAATTTCATCTGTGACCCATTGATTGTTCAGGAGGGTTCTATTTATTTTCCATGTGTTTAGGAAGTTCTTGTGGTTGTTTTCGCTATTGATTTCCAATTTTATTCCTCTATGGTCTGATAATGTGCATGGGATGATTTCAATTCCTTTGCATTTACTTAAGCAGGTTCTATGAGCTAGTATGTGGTCTATTTGGAGAACATTCCATGTGCAGCTGAGAAGAATGTGTATTCTGATGTTGTGGGGAGAAGCACTCTATGGATATCTACTAAGTCCATTTGTTCAAAAGTTTGGTTCAGTTCTAATATTTCATTGTTGATTTTTTTGTCTAGTTTATCTTTTTGTGACTGTGGAGTATTGAGATCCCCCAATACAATTGTATTAGTGCTTATTTGATTCTTCATGCCTATTAATATTTATTTTATATAGTTGGGTGCACTGGTGTTGCATATATATTTATGATTGTTATCTCTTCCTCTTGGATTGTTCCCTTTACAAGGATGTAGTGACTTTCTTTATCTCTCTCAGTCATTCTTGGCTTGAAATTCGCTTTTTCTGCAAAAAAGTATAGTTACCCCTGCTTTTTTCTGGGTTCCTGTCGCATGGAGTCTTGTTTTCCATCATTTGACTTTCAGTCTATGAATAACTTTTTGAATTAAATGTGTTTCTTGTATGCAGCATACTGTTGGATCTTGCTTCTTGATCCATTCTGCCAGTCTCTGTCTTTTGACTGGCGAATTGAGACAATTAACATGATGGTTAAAACTGGTGTGTATTGACTTATAAGACTAAGGTTTGAAAACCAAGTGAAGACCACAATTCCAATTCTTGTTTAAAGTGAGACTTAATTCAGAGCTGAAAGTATGTTCCTGATCTGCCCCACACTACCATGTTAAGAATCAAGTAAAAATTAACAATGAATCTAAAACAAAAGGAAAAAAAGAGAGAGAATAAAGGTAAAATGGAAAGAAAGCTTTGTGAATAAGGATGGGAAGAGGGGTTGAAGAGATGGGAGGGGAGTGGGGAAAAAAGAGAAACTAAGATATGTCATGTACAGTTACAAATTTCCTATGATGAATGTGATCATTATGCATACCTAAATTGTACCAATAAATATAATTATAAAAAAATTAACTGGTTCCAAATGAAGAGGTGCTTTCAGTGGAGCAGTACAAAGGAAAGGCATGAAGGTAAACAAGAAGCAGAAATTACAAAAAAAAATGGCAATTTTACCCCACTATAAATAGAGCTATCATTAGAAGGATTTCGAGGCTGTGATTCACCAAAGGAACAAGTCAACCTAACTTTTGACCAAGTCAGCACAAATTATTTCAATGAAAGTCTATCAGAAAGAGGTTCTTATCACTGAGCATAAAATATTTTTATTACACTTTCTGCTATTTTTACCACTCCAGCATTAAGCATAATGTGTCTTTCCTTCCCTTTGATGACTTATATTTACATTTATTTTCAATTTATGATAGGTTTTCAGTACTTAAATCACAGTATATGTATAATATATATTGCTCTGCTTTCCTTATATTCATTCTTTTTAATGTTTCTTAGCAACTTACATACATGGAGTATGGTTTTCTTCAAATTTGGAATTATTTTGGCTATTACATCTTCAAGTATCTTTTTTTCACACCATCTTTTTTTTTTTGTGGGTACCAGGGGGTCAACCTCAGGACCTCACGCGCCAGCAGGCGCCTGTGCTACTGAGCGATATCACTGGTCCTTTTCTCGTATGTGGGTACTGGGAGTCGAACTCAGGACCTCACGCTTGCCAGGCAGGCACTTATACCTGTGAGCCATCTCACCAGCCCCACTTTCTCTTCCTGTATTTCAATGACACCTATTTTTTATTGATTGGTTTATTCTAACAAGCCTCTGAATCTACATTAATTTCTTTTTCAGTCTTTTTTTTACTTTCCATGTTTCAGTTTGGATAATTTTTATTGCAGTATCTTCATGATCTCCTCTTATGCCACCTTTTACTTGGTGTAAACACATAAAATATGTTTTTCATTTCTAGTTCTTTTTAGCTATCATTTGATCATTTTATTTTTACTATTTCCTTCAATCACAAATTTGCCTTTTCTTTTCATCTTTAAGCACTTTAGAATAGCTGTTTCAAAGTAATTTAATAATAATTTAATTATCTCTGTCTTCATTTCTTATGGTTTAATTTTTTCTGTTATTTACTAGTCACATTAACCTGCCTCTTTGTATTTCTGGTAATTTTTTATTTGATGCTAAGAGTTGGATGTACTATACTTTTACTTTCTGTATTTTTTTGTCCTTTTAAATCATTGTAGCTTATGTTCTGTCACACAATTTAGTGGCTTGCTAGTCAATTTTATCCATTAGAGGCTCATTTTTTAAGTTATGATTCAACTTCAGAGTGTAGTCATTATTCTAGAACTGCTGATGTGCAAGATCATATTAGAAGTCTGTCCAGAACTAGTTTAGTCAACAATGTCTCTCCACTCTGCCAAGTTGTTACCTTGTGTGAGTCATGAAATATGTTTATCTTACAACTCCCCGGTCAGCGGCTAAGATGTATTGCCCTACTATTTTTTGCCAAGTCTTGTGCAGTTTCACCATAAGTATTTTCATATTATTGTCTACAGAAAATTCACATATTTTCCTGATATACAGAACTCTTTATTTCTCCTTCTGATATCCTTTCCCTCAAATTCCAGTGGCCTTTACCATCCAGATTTCCACTCAGTCAATTTGATGATACAGTATTTTCACTGCTTATTCTACACTCTCTGTGCCCATTATACAAATTTTCTTGGGGGAAAAAAATGTGAGAGTAATTCTTGCCAGGTAAGTCTTATCTCTTGGAAAACAAAGGTTTATATTGTTTCCTCTTTGATATCTGCAGTGTTTTACAGTTTTCTATTTATTAATCTTCAGTGAGTATAACTGTCCATTACCAGCTATGATTGGAAGCAGAAGATTCTTGACTTGATGTTCAATTTCTGAACTATTTTATTTTTCTAAGTATTAATTTAAAACCTGTTTTTTCTATAGATATTTTCAAATTTTACTTTCTTCTATTGATTCATGCTAGCTTAAAATTATTAGATATATGATCAACATGACATTGTCAGTTACTTATTTTTTTGAATTTGAGACTTTACAGATATAATGAAAATTTATCTATTTACTCGCCAAAAAATAAATGTTCATAAAATAGTAAATCTGTTTACACATACCCTTCATAAATGCCTTTATGGTTTCAGAGAACTAATTCTCAAACATTTATGCTATTTTTATTCCTAAGGATATTTCAAAACGAACCACATTAAAGATTTCATGAACCAAAACTTTGCTAACAAATTTATTTTATTTAACAATGGGAGTACCAAAATATTCATAAGAAATAAATACACAAACGTGTAGTTAAGATAGTTATACACTAATTTCCTTTGGTTCATTGAAAAGAAAGGTTTGTGCTAATATTGTTTGGACAATATTTCATGGCTATATTTTGTACTCTCAGTAGCTACTTTGAAGATAACAACACTCAATGTATTACTCATTCCTCTCCTATTATCTTGTTTTGAAATTTAGGTTTTTTTTTTCTCTTTAAAAAGAAAGAAAATTAAGAATAGGTAGACAGACAATCTAATTGCACCAATTCAATAAAAAGAGGAGTCTTAGTTGTAGGACTTCAGAATAAATTACTTTTCAAAAATAATGTCTTAATATTTACATCTATCTTTTATGCTTTTTCATATTTATATCACCTTACTCATGTCTTTGCAGAATTACTTTTTAAAAACTACTTGTTTATTTTACTTGCAGCATAGATTCTGGGCTTTTCTGTGGTCTAGGATACAGACACAATTCTCCAGATAAGATTTCTGCTTGTTGCCAAAAGGGACATAGGACAATTATTGGCCCAATCTACTCTAGTTAAGGTCAATGCTTGAGGTTTTATAGACAAAAAATTCATGTGAATTGTTTTTACAGATCTGTGGGAGAGCTATCTCAGACTTCTAATTCTACAAAGATCATTATTAACTTTAGCATGAACTTATCACCAAGGCAATTTCTTTATTTACCCACACATGTGCTTGGGAAAGCTTGGATTTATTTCTGGATAACCTCCTGCCCCAAATTTTATGTGCTTTATTCTTTTCCTCAATATTCTTTGTGATCTTTTAAACATATGCTTGTGTTCCCCAGCTTTTGCAAGTATTGTAAGGATTGAAGTGCTTCAACCTTTTTGCTCTTTATGTTTTTACTGACATTTTTGTCTGATGTAGGTTACAAAGTTTTATTCAGAAAATTTCAGAATCTTTAAAAATATATTTTACCTACCCTTCTAAGTTTTTTTGGTGTGAGAAAGGTTAGTTCAATATTCTAGCCAATTAAAATATGATAAATGGACGTCCTACCTCATTCTTTTAAGACATATTAAAAAAATATATCTTATGACATGTATTTTTAAAAAGCTAATTTAAAGACCTAAGGAATCCAGGGTGCTGCTTTTTTTGATGTAGATATAAAATAATATGTAGAAAAAAAGTTAGAAAATGTGACCATGTTCCCCATAAAAAGTATAGTGTGTCATCAATTAGGAAGAAGGAAAAATTTGAAGTGTGAAAAGATCACAAGAAGAGAGGTCCAATTACCATATTTTAAAAACTAATGAGAACATTTAAGAGAAGATAAGAGATCTGCAGGAGACATGAGTTTTCTAATGAAAACTATACTTAGATAATATAGAAAAGAGAAAATTTTTAAATCATAGAAAAATTTTCAAATGATCAGCCTCTGAGTAAAAGGGAATTGCTAAATTATGTAGCATGTTGTCGGAGCTAAAGAAAATAATTTAAGGTAATTTTATTGATAAGTTAAATTACTGATAGATTAGCCTTACAATTGAAATTGCTATTATATTTATTGAAAATTATTGAAGTTGAATCATAAATATGAATAACCCTGTGAGACTGTCAAACATAAGGAAAACTATAAGCATCCTGGAAATGTTTAGGCTATTAATAATAAAATCAAATTTTAACTATTTTCAACCTTCTCTGAAATCCCAAATATTTATGACACTATTAATAGCTGAAATGTTTAGGAATGTCAAAAAATCCTAGGATTTGAAATTATGACAATTATTTCAAATTTGAATATAAATAAAAGTAAAATATAAGTACATAAATATATATCTTGAGATCAGAATGAAGTAAAGAAACAATATATTTGGGGGGATAAATCAGTCGAAGATCACTGAAGGCAAAATTCAATATTAACTGCAAAATTAGGAGTCTAAGTGATTTGAGATTAAGTCCCATTTTATATACTCATTTTATATATCTTATGGACAATCTCAAAATTTGTTGAAGAACTAATTATAATTGTTAATAAATACTACATTTGTAATCTCAATCTAGGTCAACAAAAATTGTTAGGGTTACTAAAGTTACAGAATACTTCTTAGACACATGTTTACAAAAATGACATTCACAGAAATACATTTTTGTCATTGTGATAGTTATTAATTATAAAGGTTACATTTTTAAAACTTGAAGATAAAAATGAAAATATTTAACAGAATTCTGATTTAGAGTCCAATTATGGCAAAAAAATGAGAACCAATATATGCATTTGCGATAAAATGAAAACCTAAACATAAATTGCAAATGTGTCTTAGAAGTATAAGCTTCTCTACCAGAAGACTGTAAAAAAAAATAAACAGCATAAAATATATGCAGAAATGTTAAAAAATATAAACATTATTTTTAAAGGCTACTTTAACACATAGTGCACAGTAACAACTCTCAGCAACTGACTGTTAAAAAGATTCCAAACAGAAACAAAACTTCAAAGAAAGGCTAAAGGGAAGATGACAAGCTGAGATTTATCAAACCAATTTTATAAAGAAAGCAGATGTGGAGAAATTAGCATCAGACAGAATAAAGGGGAAAGTAAAGTGAATGGAAAAAATAGCTTTATATTGATGAAAAGATACAAATCCACAAAAGCCTGTAACGATCATGAACATTTTCACTGACAAATTACATTTCATGAAAAATGTATAAAGCAAAATCCATTAGAAGTAAAAAGAAAAATTGATAAAAAGAGAATTGTCATCAAAATTTTAGAATACCATTACAAATCCACGGCTGTTCAACTAATCCTAAAGTATGAGCACATAATTTTAGAACAAAATAATAAACAATGTTAAAATAATTTCAAAGGTTTTCTTTTTTTTTCTCAGCAAAAGCCTCCTGAACTGCCACACTAAACATGAAAAGCATCACAGAGGTGAATATTCCATTATGACTTCTTGAAGTTTTGATCTCTGTACTTTTTGTCCTCACCAGGGAATGTAAAATTAATAACCCTGCATAGGCACGTTGTGATAGGTGCCTACTCAGCTCAGGGCTCCTAGTTCTTCACATCTGACTCTGGAAATGGCAAGCCCACAAGTGACTTAGACACTGCTGCATACCTGCTACCCAAGAACAGCCGCTTTGTTACCAGGATACAGACTCGAATAAATGTTATACACACTCCCATTGATAAGATATGTGTATCTGGGTGCACTGGCTCTTCATATGATTACCTTTGACTGGACAGGAGAAGTCAATCATCTTAAAAAAAAAAAAAAAAAGAAACTGACACATTTGAGTCTGTGTAAGTACTGTACCATGCTTATTAGCACAGGCTGTAAAATCAAAGTCTTGGGCCAGTGAGATAGCTCAGCGGCATAAGAGCCTGTCTGGTTAAGTGAGAGGTCCTGAGTTCGATCTCCGGTACCCACAAAAAAAAAGTCTTAAATTCATATTTTGGTTCTACCACTTAGTTGTGTACATGTACACACACATGCATACCTAGTTATACACAAGGAGTGACCATTCCAAGAAATTTGAATCACATCATAAATAAATAAATGTGTATTTGTGTTACCACGTGGTAGTGAGGAAATTTTGAATGTAATAAAAATATAAAAATGTATTTTTTCTAAGATAGGCTGATCCTATTTCCTTTCCCAGAAGTATAAGGGAGTTAAACCCAATCAATATTATTTAAATGTTTTACAACAAAAATGTACTTATTGAAGTAAACGGGCATTTTTCAGCAGTTCTATTTTCTCCTTGGAAGATTACTCTTCCTTGGCTTTCGTGATAGCACTTCCGATTTCGCATTCTTTTGCCTATGTTTGAACAGTTGGTGTCCTCAGGTCTTTGTCATAGGCCCTTCTTTTTTCAGTTTCTTTGAGAAATCTACTTCAGTTCCTTGGATTCACTTGTCAGCAATATGCTATATCTCTAATCCTTGACCCAGGTTTATTTTTGATGGGATATTCAACTTTGTCTGAGAGTGATATCCAGATCACATTCCAGAGTTTTGCTACTCTTATGTTTAAAATCTTAATGAAGTGCATCCTGAGCCACTGTATTTCAATAAGAAATATACAAAAACTATAGCAATCACCACATTCAATTAATTCAATTCTGTTTTCTAGATCTCTTCAATCACTCTCTAACTCTCTGTGCCCATTCTATATTCCTCTTCATTGGATTTCTGAATTTTCCTACAAGTTTATTAACTTTAGCTTATTCATGACCAAATGATATTACAAAAATGAATATGCATGTATCATTTTATACTGCAAGTAGGATGGGTTTTTTGTACATGTATTTATTTATCATTTTGTTTGTTTTATTTAGCTAAAAGACTAATATGTTTGAAATGTAATATAACCATCACCACTAATTTCAAAGCATTATTATTACAAGAAAAGTAAACAAATCCAATAAACAGCCACTCCCTATTCCTCCATTCAACAGCCTTTTAAACCACCAGTCTGTTTTCTATCTTTATAGATTTGTCTATTCTGGATATTTTATATAAATGGAATAAAACAATATAAGACTTCTTGTGTGGCTTATTTCACTTAGCGTGATGGTTTCAATATGCTTCAGTGTTGTACCCTCTTTCAGTACTTTGTTAAATGATTGAACAATATTCCATTATATGAGTATACAAAATTTTTGTTCTATAGATGGAAATGTGTTTTTCCACTTTTGATCGATGTGAATAATGCCACTAGGAACATTGAGGCACAACTGTCTTCTTAGACACCTGTTTTCAATTCTCTTGAGTAAATATTAAGAGTAGGCTTACTGCATTCTATATTGTCTTTACATTAAACACTATGACAGGGCTGGTGAGATGGCTTAGCAGCTTAAACGCCTGCCCGGCATTCGCGAGGGCCCGAGTTCAACTCCCGGAACCCACATACGAAAAAGGGGCCGGTGATATCGCTCAGCGGCACGGGCTCCTGCTGGTACGCAAGGTCCTGAGGTCGACACCCCGGTACCCACAAAAAAAAAAAAGAAAAAAACACTATGACAAAAGACCAAACTCAATGGTGGAATCTAAAAGAATGGTTCTCATAGAAGTTAAGACTATAATATTGACTACAAAAAGCTAGAGAAATGAGATGAAGGGGAGGAGAATGAAGATAGAATGGAAGGGAGCGTGGAGGAAGGCATATGAAGACAGGGTGAATGACAGGTACAAAGTTACACTTAGGATGAATAATTCTGGTGTTCTGTTATGTAGCAGGGTGGCTATAACTAACAATAATTTATTGTATTTTCAAGACAGCTGAAAATAGCATCTTGAATGTTTTCATTACAAAGAAATATTAGATATTTGAAGCTATGGATGTAGTAATTACTAAGATTAGATCATTATATGCTGCATACATGTACTAAACTATGTTAAATTTCCTATCTCCAGACAGATGAGGTTATCTGCTAAGATTAGAGTTTGAAACTTGCAAAGAGCCTACATCTTATTTTGCATAATTCTAAATGAGCACTAGAGTACATTCTGGAAGCATCAGAATGAATCAAAGTGAATACATATTAACAACACAGGCAATTTTGTCTGGTACAAAATTCCAATTCTAGAGAAATTTATTGACTCAAGACCATGCTTACCTGTGTCAGTCATTTTTTTTTCAATTAAGAAAGATGTTTTGCCTTTGTTTGCATATGTAAATTTCCATTCTGCATTATTCCTTCATGTTTATTTAAAACTCTAGTCAGTGTTAATTCCTTTCAAAATGATGAACTCTCTTGAATAGTTATTGTATAGCAGATCTACTGATGACAAACTCATCTTTTTTGCTTATGTGAAATTGTCTTTATTTGACTTCAAAATAACACACTGGTGTCTATATGGGAAAATAATATCAGTCATGGCTGAGTTTTCACCAGGAACATCTGTAACATCACTAAAGTTCTGAAAATCAAGAACAAAATCAATCCTGAATTCAATATTTTAGTTTCAGACTGGAAAGTTGTAAAAGGCACATATGATTTCAGCTGAATACGGGTTTCAGAAAATAAGTCACTAAAATTACTAGATTTAACTTTCTAGTAATTACATTACTTAACATTAATGCTAATAAAACTTTTATATTTTAATGTTTTCTAGATTTCCCCAAACTTATTCAACTGAAATAAATGAGAAATTACATAATTTATTAAACTAATTTTATAACTGGTACTTCTGAAGAACAGTAAATGAATATAATCTGTATTTACCCAGTTCTTCTGACTAAGAAAATCATTTCTTCTTTGATTCTAGTTTTTATTCTTGTATTTTTTTATTTATTAAAAAATACCTTTTAAAAATAAAAGACAATTGCATGCCTTTCTTATGTAATATGTGATCTGAGAAAAATTCCAATTACTACATAAATGGTAATAAAAATAAGAACAAACTTTCAATAGCAGGTTTTCTTTTACATTGATAGAACTATAAGTTCTTGAAGTTAGCAAAATATCTAAAAATGATATATTTCCAAGAGAAATTAGTTCAGTTTGATTAGGCTTGGTCATTAACATTGATAGTAATTGTAGGAAGGTGTTTTTTTTGTTTTTTTGTTTTTTTTTTTGTGGGTACCGGGGGGTCGACCTCAGGACCTCGTGCGCCAGCAGGCACCCGTGCCACTGAGCGATATCACCGGCCCTTTTTTCGTATGTGGGTTCCGGGAGTCAAACTCGGGCCCTCGCGCTTGCAAGGCAGGCGCTTACGCCACTGAGCCATCTCACCGGCCCAGGAAGGTGTTTTTAAGCAAATACTTAAAAATAAAAAAAGACTCAGCCAACGAATAACTTTGATCCTTTTTCTCTTCTTTATTTTTGCTAACTGGAAATCAGACGTGATGGTTAGAGCTGTGCTGACTGTTTCAAAACAGGATAAAAAAAACTGTGAAATAAAGGTTAAAAGATGGAATTTAGAAGTACAACTTGAAAACAATAGTGATGTTGTAGAGCCATCACAGTAGCCCTGAACTGATAAAATGCAGACTTCTTTCCCAGCATAAGATGATGCACCCATCTGTTGTTTAAGGCACTATGGAAAGGAAACCATATCTCTCTAACTTGTAGCCAAACATAATTCTAATTTAAAATTAAACTGCAGAATTGGTTATAACATTACCAAAAAAAACTTCATAGTTAAAAAATAGACTTTATATCAATATTTCTTTGAAATTCCTTTTTATGAATTTGCATTTATTAAGCACATGTTAAATGTCCAGAATTATTCTTGATGCCAGGGATTCAGTGTTAAATAAACACAAAAGGCCTCCTCTCAGAACTTTCAGTCTATTGGGAATATACTACAATTCAGCAGAAATTATAATAGGCTGAGTGGTGACATATGCTGTTGCAGAAAATAAAAGGTGGTGGAATAAAAGTAAATGATAGTTAGAGAAGTACAGGTCCTTTAGGCCAGACAGTCATGAAAAGTGATAAATGGCTCAGAGACTTACAGTAAGAATTGGGAGCACAGTGAGCCATGGCATAGATATGGTGAAAAGATTCCAGACGTACTGAGAGTGGAAATATCCAAGTCCCTGAGCCCAGAGCAGACCGGCGGAATCCAAAAACCAAAATGGAGCTTGCGTAAGGAAGAGATCAAGGAGTGTAAAGAATATATACTTAGATCAGTTCTTTCCTCCTATGTGAACTACCTAGAATTGTGTAATCCCAACCAAATTTTCAGCAACAAGGATGATGTGCAACAAAATGCCTGCAACATCTTTTTTAAAATTACTAGCCCTATTCATTTTTAGTTCTGGTATTCACACTCTTTGCAATGCGGGTTGCTGAGTTCTTTTTCTACTGGAATTAAGTGTCTCTCCCTCACTTCTTCATTTTGGGTGTGGCCAATATGAATTAAATTTGGGTATAAAATGAGGTAGAAATGATGCTGTACCTGTACTTAGCCTAGTTCTTAAGGTCTTTTCTCCAGTTTTGCATTCCCATTAATAGTGTCAGTGCTATGTAAAGAGAGATATAGGGAACCTAGTCCAACCCAACAAAGATTGTTGACCCTCAATCAACTAGATATATGAGCAGAGCCTGATTGAGATCAGTGGAGCTGCCCAGCCCAGTACAACACAGGTCAGCTTACCAGCTCCAGAATTGCATGAGTCATAATTGTAAGGTATTTAATATTAAGGCACAGAGGTTTGTGCCCCAGTTGCTTGTTTGTACAATCTGTAAGTTTAACAGACATTGTCCTAGGTTTTTTTAAATATTCAACCACTATCTTGGTAAACAATGGGTTCTATAGTGCATATTTATCAAAAATTCAGAAGTACAAAAAGTACAAAATATAAGTGGTCAAGTGTTATTCAATCATAAAGACCATTTATTTTTTGAATCAATTCCTTATTAATAAATCAAAGTTAAATAGACTGTGACATCTGCTATATTTATGAATCTAAAACACTGTTTTATTTTGTACAAGAAAAGTATTTTTACAAAGAAAATAGTTAAGTAAGGTGAATTTATATAGGCTACAATAATCTTAAAATGTGAATACTGTTTAAGTTATGCTAGTTTAAGATTCCTGGGCTGGGGATTTAACTCAGTGGCACAGAGCCTGCCTGGCATGAGGTCCTGAGTTTGATTCCCAGTACCGAAAAAAAAAAAAAAGAAAAGAAAAGAAAAGAATTCCCATCAGTAGCAATCAATTCAAGTTTTTATCTTGATCTTTTGTATTTTTGTAGTACTTTACATTTAATTAGACATAGGACAAAAATGCACAATGAAGAATATTGTGTGGCATTAATTGATGTCTGTGTAAACACAAGGATTTATATATATGTGTATATAAATGTATATATGTGTATATATATGTATATATATAGTGAATTCATATAGGCCACAATAATCTTAAAATGCAAATACCACATCATATATATATATATATATATATATATATATATATATATATAACCTATAACCATGTTCTGAGAATAGCACTAGGAGCAAATATAAAAATATAATTGAGTGGCAAGCAACACAGCTAATTCACAGATAATGAGTTTCTGAATATTAATCTCTACCTAAAAGAACAAGGGATTTTTTGGAAATGACTGATTCCAAGACTGAGGCAAGAAACACACAAGATGACACCAGAATATCTTGCTTTACTACAAAAGAAAAAAAATTGCACAATTAAGATGAGCATAATTAAACTAAAGAAAACAGGAACCAGATTGAAGGAGCTCCCTTTGGCAAAATTTGGCAAAATTTGCATTTTGGAGATCAATAGACTGTGCATGAACTCAAATAAAAATATTTCATGCTTGGTTATACTCAGTTTTCCAGATAACTATAATGTTCAATTACTATGCCCCTTTTCAATTAATAAGTAATTTGAAGGTAGAACATTATTCATTCATTTATTTACTAACTTCCCTCAAATTACTAATTAATTACATGGATTCAATAGCAATTTTACAACATTTTACTCCATGAATATCACTTTACTTTCTTACTTATTTGGATGAAAAAGTTTCCCAGATTTAGCCAGCAGTAGCACACTCTAATGGGTCATTTTTGTGGAGATTTTACAAGGCAATTAATTTACACAATTTGTGGCTGGCTACACGGTCTCTGTGCAGTGCTGGAACCTGAAAGAAGTAGGGCACAGAAGAATCAGGAAAGGGAGATCACCAATGGGGATGAAACTCCAATTATACAGGGCAGATCTACACCAGTATGGACCAAACCCTGTCCATTCTAGTCTAGTTGCTGCTGACCTTAATGATAGAGATTCCCTGGGATCCAGTGCTCTCTAATCATGATCATAAAGCTACACACACATGCACACACACACACACACACACACACACACTCACACACACAGCCTAGATTTTCAGCCTAGATTAGGCTGAAAATTGGTGCAGCCTAATCTAGTACATTAATTACAAAGGTACCCCAATACTAACTCAACATATTCTCTTTAACTATACTTAACCTCTGAATAAAAGCAATAACAAAATTATGCTTCCAATTAATACAATAAAACTTTTAAATATGATATAACACTTTCCCCAGAAAAGGCTACAAAGTCAGGTTTTGTCCTTAGATAATGTTCACTTTTCTCTATTGGATTTGTACTTCACCAATGGCATTCTATAACTTAAATACTAAGAAATAAAGTTAACTTTAAAGTTAATAAATAAATGCCATTGCCACATTTTCTAGCATGATAAGGAGATAACAGAATAAGAAGCAAATGTTAATACATATGGGGACATACGCAGGTCAGAGAAGAAACCTTTATAAATTTCAATCCTCATTTCTATAACTGGTCATGTGCACTAGAGGCTATTTATAACTACATTCCTGCACTACTTATTCTTTTTGCCCCCAGCAAGCACCTCAGTTGCTCCATTACCTGAGTTGTTGCCTGGTTACATGAGTAACTTAGCTATAAAGGTGTGCACTCATGTGCAAGTGTATATGTAAGTGTGCCTGGAAAGTGGATGATCAATGTATAATTAACTGTGGAGAAACACGACAGACTGTGGTTTTGATATAGGGGAAAAATATTCCCAACCTGCTAGCTGTCTTGTATGAGTTCATGTTCTCTAAAATCGAAGAATGAATTTTAGACCCTATAGAAAATTGGAATAGATGGTCTTTACTTCGATCTTATAAAAGCCATCCACGACAAACCAATAGCTAATAACTTATTAAATGGTCAAAAAATGAAAGCTTTCACTCCAAAATCAGAAACAAGACAAGGATTCCCATTATCACCACTCTTATTCAATATAATTCTGGAAACACTGGCCAGAGTAATTAGACAAGAAAAAAAATAAAAGGAATAATGATAAGAAAGGAAGAAGTTAAATTATCATTATTTGCAGATGACATGATACTCTACGTAGAAGACCCCAAAAACTCCATCAAAAACTTATAGATTTAATATCCAACTTCAGTAGTGTAGCAGGACACAAAGTCAACACTCAAAAGTCAATAGTATTCTTGCACACAAGCAACAAGCTCACAGAGAGAGAAATTAGGAAACCACTCCCTTCACAATAACATCCAAAAAAATGAAATACTTAGGAATCAATATAAAACAAAGGATGTAAAAGATCTATACAGTGAAAATTACAGTGCCCTAAAAAAGGAGATTGAATGGGATATCAGAAAATGGAAAGGTATCTCTTGCTCTTGGATAGAAAGAACCAACATAGAGAAAATGGCCGTACTCCAAAAACTGCTATACAGATTTAATGCAATCTCAATAAAAATACCATTTGTATACCTCACAGATCTAGAGAAAACATTCCTAAGATTCATTTGGAACCAGAAAAGACCTAGAATAGCCAAAGCAATTCTGGACAACAAAGGCAAGTCAGGGAAACTTACAATCCCAGACCTGAAATTATACTATGAAGCTACTATGACAAAATCAACATGCTATTGACAAAAAAAAACACAGGCCTGAGGATCAGTGGAACAGCATAGAAGATGCAGGTGCAACCCCAAATATGCTCAACCACCTTATATCTGACAAAGGAGCCAAACATGTTCACTGGAAGAAAGACAGTCTCTTTAATAAGTGGTGCTGGAAAAACTGGCTCTCCACATGGCAAAGACTAAAACTAGACCCATGTCTATCACCATGCACTAAGCTAAAGTCAAAATGGATCAAAGATCTAAATATTAAAATAGAAATACTAAATTTACTGGTAGAGAAAATAGGCAGAAATCTCAAAGATATATGTGTAGACAGAGACTTCATAAACAAAACTCAGACTGCAAGGGAAATATTACAAATAATCAACAAATGGGATCTCACCTTATTAAAAAGCTTTTGCACATCAAAAGAAATCACCAACAGAGTGAGAAGACAACCCACAGCATGGGAAAAATTATAGCCAGTTGTCTCTCAGACAAAGGACTTATATCTAGAACATATAAAGAATTGAAAAAAAATCAGACCTCCAAATTCAAACACCCAATCCAAAAATGGGCATCTGAGATGAATATGCACTTCTCAGATGAAGAAATTCAAATGGCAAATAAATACATGAAAAAATGTTCAACATCATTTGTCATTTGAGAGATGCAAATTAAAACAACACTGAGATTCCATCTCACCCCAGAAAGAATGGCTGTCGTCAAAAAATCAACTGTTAACAAATGCTGGTGGGGCTGTGGGGAAAAAGAGACACTTCTCTACTGTTGGTGGTAGTGTAGACTGGTGCAACCACTGTGGAAATCAGTGTGGAATCCTCAGAAAACTAGGATTAGAGGTCCCATTTGACCTGGCTATTTCCCTTCTGGGTATCTTCCCAGAAGTGTTAAAAACACCATACCACAGTGATACACGTGCACTCATGCATAAAGCAGCACAATTTGTAATAGCTATATCTTGGAAACAACCCAAATGTTCATCAACCAAGGAATGGACAAAAAAGATGTGATTTTTTAATGTAATTGAGTACTACTCAGCCATAAAGAAGGATAAACTATAGATTTTTATAGGTAAATGGAAGCAACTCAAGACCATACTCATAAGTGAAATAAATCAGACCCATATGTGTAAACATTGTATTGTCTCACTTGTGTGAGAAACTGAACAAGTAAATAGGATCTGAGATACACAACAAATGTTGTGAATTGGGAAGGAACTGTTCAAAAGAAATGACAAGCTGTGATAGGGAAAAGGAAGAGAGGGAAAAAGAAAAAAATATATATATATATTTCTATACACAAGATAGTTATACAGCTAGCTTGTCTTAGTTCCTTGAAAAGAATGTTTGGTGCTAATATTGTTTAGACAAGATATGCCCATATCTTGTACTCTGAAGAATTATTAAGAAGACAACATTGTTATGTTTATCTTTAAAATAAAAAAATGAACTTTAGGAACAATGGAGGTTAAGAGCAGAATGTATTTATTGGGGGAAAGAAAGCTTCTGTCCAAGAAAGAGACAGAAGGGGTCCCTAGTGGGTTACCCAGGACCCTGCCTTTTCTAGGGATTTTTATAGAGCAAATCTATGAGGTGAGCTGAGTCCAAGGTGTGGAAAAATGGGAAAAATGGGAGATGGGACAAAACTGTGGTCAATGAATAAGATTAGAAGTATAACTGCTCAGATAAAATTGATTAAATTGGGATCAAATGGGGAAGCAAGTCACATAGCAAGTGGGCATGAATACAGAACAGGGGTCTTTCCCTGTAGGGGGTTGGGTAGCGGCTCTTCCTGGCTTTCTCAAGGTGATGGATACCTATTTAGGATATCAATCCCTGATGTTTATCCTTAGAAAGCATGTGGGTACATTTGTTTTACCTTTTGTCTTGAGGTCTGGCCCACAGCAGAGGTGCCTGTCTCCCCCACAGTTGCAAAGTATCTCATCTTCTGCACTGGCTTCTTCAAGGGCCTATGCCTATCTGACTGCCTATAATATTTTTATCTAACTTAGCTGCCTAGAACACTTTAACCAAGTGATCAAAGTTAACATTATCAATAATGGGACAACCAACATCATGAGCCTTCAGATGATCCCCAGAGAAGGCACTACCATTTGCAAGGGAATCTAATCATAACTAATCATACATAAACAGACAGTTCATGAGAAAATGAATTCATGTAGGTAATTGACCAGCGCCAGTAAGCTTAATTTCACTCTTAGGAAGTGAAATTCAAGTAAAATGACATTTAGAGCAGCAATTATAGACTAGAAAATTAAGATGGATACTTATGCTACAAAAAAAAAAACTATCAAAAAATAACTACTATCAAGAGAGAGGAGCTAATATGTAGAACATGAAAAAAGTTCAGTGAATTAACCCATATTTCCTCATGATTTCTGCCAATCCTTAAGGGTTGGTTCAGAGGATGTGTAGCTCAGTGCAGCTTGCAACAAAATGGAACCAGGGAGAAAACCTACTGATCAATGTTGTAATTACTCCCAGTGCTGGCTCCATTCTGGCTTTACAGAATTCTATTGAATTCAGCAGAATTCTCAACAGTATTCTGTTGTTATTGAGGACAAGATGGCATGCATTTTTTGTGTCAGTGGGCCTCAGGGATCTAGTCCTTACAGTTCTCCTTTCTTGAGCTGTAATTCTGATACTGTGCTTTCCTTTTTAATGTCCTCACCCTGCAGCTGCAATGCAATGGTTTTCACCAATCATAGTGGCAGACATGAACTCATATGTCAGTCATTGATAGAATATCTGAGTGTGGGTGGGTGAGGGAGTAATTAGCAAAGATCAAGGTCTAAACACTACAATAATGAAATGACTTAATTTAAATAGAAAACTCAACAGCATAATCCTTTATTTTCAAATATGAATTAAACATTTATCAAAATAAAACTCCATGCTAAATCATAAGAAAACCTCTACCAATTTAGAAGGATTGGAATCATGCTGAATAAGACTCACATGTGAATGACTTTCTTTGAAAAAGTTTTATATGAAGAAACTAAAATCTTGTGATTCAGCAAACCTTTGTCTTTTCTTGCACAGATGTTTTAAACTTTATTTGAAAGATCACCTTAGATAATGGAATCCACATACAATAATGCAAAACACTTAATTTTTTTTTCGTTTTTAACCCTTTAAACACCAGTAGGATCAGTATGATACATATTCTTCATTGTGAACCTATGAACCAAACATCTATATCTATATGTAATATATAATATCTATATATAATATATAATATAATAAAATAATAATAGATATCTACATATCTATATTTAAATCTATATCTATATCATACAGATAGAGAGATACAAATACAGATATTTTTTTCTGTGCCCTGAGACTTTGTGTGACACTGATTTTAAACCTGGCAGACTAACCATGTGGAAAAACTTTCAAGATAGGAGAGGCATTGGTAGGGCTGGCTACTTTTTCCACATCTAAAATGAGAATCAGAAGCAAAAAAGACCATAAAGTGATTTAAAAATTTGCAGATTAGATCAGCAAGGAAAAAAGTGCCTGTAAATTTGAGGCCATAGAATATATTGTTGCTGAAAAGATTAGTACCTTTGAAACAAAGCCAAGTACTTTACATCTGGACAATAGAAAAGTGGACTTGAGGACATTTTAGTAATTGGCCAGATGTATCAATCATAGGCTTAAGGATGTAAAAATGTAGACTCCTGTGAAAGACTTTGCTTTAAGAAGACATCCCTAGGGCACATTGCTCACTCAGAGCCCCTGGAGAGGAATATTTTCAAGTTCTATCATCCAAAAACTCAGAGGCCACTGTAGCTGTGGTTCAAGAGAACTGACTACTGATCCACCTGGCAGCAGATGTTGGTGTCATATATATAGTGCCAGTTGTATAGGTATACAGAATACAAGAGTTGTGGGGTCACGGTGGCTTCACCCTAATTTCAGAGGAAATCCTGCTTTACCAGTCAATGTGGTATGCCAGAGTAAGAGTCCCTGGAGAAGCCCAAGAAAAAATAATACATGATTCAGTAAGAGTGAAGCCAAAGTTAGAGGGAAGATCCCAGGAAGTTGGGGATACCAGGAATGTGGAATGTCTACTACATGAAGCCACAAGGTAGGCTGTGAATAGAGGCAGCTAAAGAGAGAGGCCATGTGGGCTCCAATTGGCAATGCTATCGGGATGGGAATGTTCAAGCCCTTTCGAGCTCATATTTCAACACCATATGCCCAGGTGCTGAATAAGAAGCCACATAATTTAATGTTTACCTTGCTGGATTCCAATCTTGCATTCTTCCTGAATCTTCTCTGGGCCCCAATTCCTCCAGTTTGGAACAGTAATGTTTATACCATACCATTGTACCTTGAGATTATGTAACTTTTTATATTTACATGGGTTGACAGCTGAGAGTTTTCCTTGAATTTCAGAGACTTCGAGTTAGACATTTTAGCAATGCTGGAAATTTTGAGAATTTGGATAAGGGGTTATTGTATTTTGGTTTGTCCCAGAGACAGAAAAGTGATTAATGCAGATTGCCAGTACCACAAATAAAGGAAAAGTGAATAAAATTTTTTACATTCATTTAGCTGTAAACATGGAAGTGACAATTTACCTGCTTTTTATAGATACAAAACTGTCCTTAAAAGCTCCACAAAATCCGAAGTATGAAATTAATGAATAGAATCAATCATTTCTTCAGTATATATAAAATATTAATCAATACATTATATAGAAGTATATTATCTCTGCCTTCTTTGAGATGCAATACCCAGCCTCCACATCTTAAAGGAGTTTATTTTGGCTCATGGTTTCAGGAAATTCAGTTAATGGTCATCTGGCTTCAAGGCAGAAACACGGTGGGTATATGTATTGGAACAAAGATGCTGAGTTTATGGCATAAAGAAGTAATCAGGGGAGTAGTGCCAGAGAGGAAGGGGTGAGTGATTATATATGTCTTGTAAATAATCTTTCTAGATTTAGATAAAGCAATTTCACAATCCATATAGAAATATAGATATGCACTGCTTAACAATGTGATTATTTTCCAACAAGTGTATTTTTAGGTAACTCATCATTTTGTGAACATCATAGAGTGTATGTATACAAAGTAAGACAGCTATAACATTACTAGGTAATATAATTATAGGATCCTACCATGCAATTCATTGATCACTGTTGTCATAAGTCTGTGACTGTATAAAACAGCTACTGTTTAAATGGAAGAACAAAATATTTTCATATACAGAAAAAATAATGAAAAATATCAATTTCATCGAAGTTAATTTCTATAATTTAGGCAGTACAAAACTGAGAAGTTAAATCTTTTTTTTTAACCATTTGGAGAAAATATTAAATTTCATGTAGGATCATGAATGAAGGCAGAAAAATGATTTAGTATACTAATATATTGATATTGCACTATAAGATATTTTTAAAGTGTTACCAAGTTTAACAGTTTAACACTATGCTATTATCTACTTGTTCACTTTAAACTTCATGGAGCCTAAAATATAAACAGTATATAAGATGTACAATAATATATGAGGAAATGTTACTTATTAAATGGTTTTGCAGAAAATGACTCATTATTTGAAAAATAAGCATGGCATATATCATTTTTTAAAAAATCTGGATCAATAGAATGGTATCTTAGATAGATGTATATGTGTATGTGTAAACAATGAAGCTTTAAATATCTTACCTAACTATCTTGGGAAAATGTTAAGTATTTGAAAAGCTGTGATAGAAAATATTGACATAATATGAAAATTTAGAATTATTAAATATAACAGATATGAAAATCCCCAAGTCTATCATATTTAGTTAATGGTTATTTCTACTTAGCAATTTCTTTTGGCTTATAATCATAAGTGTAATCATCATATAATACAAAAATGTATTAATAATAAATAAAAACTGGGAAAAAACATAAGTATCTGTTAGTTAACTGTCAATTGCTGTGGCAAAATATCTGAGAAAAACATCTTTAAAGAACAAAAATGTACTCTGGGCACAGTTTCAGAAGTTTCAGTCCCTGGCCAATTGGCTTCATTGTTTCTGGCCTGTGAAGAGGGAGAGATCATTTCGGAGAAGGCATGGTGAACAAATCTGCTTAACTCAAAGATGCCAGGAAGCAGAGGGAAAGAGAAAGGTGATGGGAATAAGATGTACCCTTCAAGGTAGTGTCCAAAATAACTTATTAACTCCAAACTGACCCCACATCCTTATATCCCATTCAGCTATGAAATGAGGTTAGCACAATTACCTCTTTAGGCCTTACCTTTAAAACTTGCTGCAATAGGGATGAAGCCTTCAATCCATGAGTCTTTGGGGGCTATACAATATTTGAATCATAATTGCATTATATATAAAAATATTTAGTTAATAACTATTGTAGTCAGGGTTTACAAGGGAATAGATTTAATATGGGACACACAATTTATAGGATTATTTTAAAATATTCACCCAAAGAGTCAAATGCAAAAGAGTGCAAGAGATCTGTCCACACACTAGAGACCCAAAGAATCCAGTTGAGGGCCAGTATCCCATGGTAATGTCCTGCACGAGTCCAGCTGAAGACCTAGTGCCCATGGCAATGTCCTCCATGAGTCCAGTTGGAGGCCTACAGCCCAGTATAATGTCTTATGCAAATCTGTATCAAGGATTTGCACTGGAAAGGCCCAGAGGTCAGTGGTGGAAGCTAGAAATTCTGCACCAGTGGGTTGAAGGATCTATGCGAGAAGGCTGAGGGATCTAAACTAGAGCCAGGAAGTGATGCTCTAGGTATGGACCAGAACTCCCCAAAAAGAACCACAGCCATCCTCAGTGATAGCAAGGACCTGAGCTCCTCTGAGAACAGCTGAGTTCATATCAGGAAAACCAGCATGACAAGCTTCTCCAGGAGAATCAACAGCACACCATCTTCCTCTCCAGTTCTGCTTTTATGCTGTTGGCAACAATTCTCAAGTGAGCCCTCCACACCCAGAACAACTCTGATTCAGTTCAGCTGGGTGTTACAAGTTGACCATTACTTAATCCACCACAATAATCCATGGTATTTTTAAAGAATTGTTTAAACCTGCTGAAAATTTTTCTTCAAAAATTAAAAGCATGAATTAAGTAAATGCATGTTTCTTTAAATAATAGTATGGTAATACCTATTTAAAAAATAAGATATTTCTAGCTGAACATGGTGGTGCAGGCCTGTAATTCCAGTATGCTTGGAATTACAAATTCAAGCTAGCCTAGGCAACTTAGTAAGATCCTCTCTCAAAGCAAAAATAACAACAGCAATCATCATCATCATCACTGGGAGTGTAACTAAATGGAAAGACTCTGGGATCAATCTCCAGTATCAAAAATAAAGCTATTATTTAAAAAATAATAAATAAGTATGATTACATAGGCTGCATTTCTTCAAATTAAAACACTATCAACAACATTGAAATGAAGCAAATGTATAAAATGTGTTAAGTTTTAATAGCCTTAAGAAATAAATAAGTCTTAGAACTATAGAGGAACTCATTTCCACTTCTAAAATATTAAGCTTAAGTATTTAGCCTATGATCTCAATTATTTTCCTTCATGAATTTCACTGAAGTAAATGAAGGAAAAATTTAAACCTAAGTAACGTACAAATCAAAAGAGAAAATGGTTCAACTGAACAAATATAAATATTAGTAACTCTCTGGAAAATATAGAACAAATAATTTCAGAAAGAAGGCAAACTTGGACAGAGCAGAAATCCTATCTTGATGGCATTGGAAGGCCACTGAATAGACAGGTGTTAACAATAGAATTGGAGAAAATGCCCCAAGCCCAGGGAAAGTCAGGTCCTTGTTACAAACCTGCCTTTTTATATTGTTAATAGTCACTAATTTTTCCAGATCAGAAGGACCCACTAATTGCTAGACAAGGATATTAAATGAAAAAGTAAAATCAGACACATTTTAAGTAGCACTTTTTTTTGTGTGTGTGGGGACTGGGGGTCGAACTCAGGACCTCACACGCCAGCAGGCGCCCGTGCCGCTGAGCGATATCACTGGCCCTTTTTTTGTATGTGGGTACCAGGAGTCAAACTCAGGCCCTCCCGCTTGCCAGGCAGTCACTTACGCTGCTGAGCCATCTCACCAGCCCTTAATTAACACTTTTGAACTGAAAATATTTTAAACATTTCAAAAGCTTCCAGAGAGAAAAATCAGATATCTCATAAAGCAAAGAGTCTAAGGCCAACCATAGACTTTCTTTCCCTAATATTAAAGAACCATATAATAATTTCTAAGATTTTTTAAAGAAGATATTTTAACCAGAGAAATTATACCCAGTCAAATTATCAATTAATTATACAACTATACATTCAAGTACAGTGAAGATTTAATTATCTCTGAGGACAATGACTTTGGCTTTTTCAAAAGATTAGCAAGTGTATAGCCTTCTAAAAATCAAATGAAAGACCAACAAAGATACAGAAAAATATAAGACAAGTAAAAAGAATATTTAAAAACAATATTTTAGAGAAATAATACTAATAAATTTTGAAAACTGTGACAAAATGTGCCAATATCTATGAACATAAAATTGAAAATAATGGATCCAAACAAAATTGAAGAACTTTAATGGAATAACAGCTATAAAAGAGATTAAAAATCTTATTAAATATCTGTCCAAGGAAAAGTGCCAAATTTTTTATCACGCTTATACTAGAACTTAAAAACTGATTCCCTATTTCCTTCTTTCCAACAAATGGATGATAAAAAGTATTGCTGATTTGATTAAATTCTCTTGAAAGAGAAACAAAATAAAGAAATCACACACTAAATGAACACACTTGTAAGGGGCATATGGATTTAAAAAACATTAAAATGAGGAAATAAATCATCCTATGGAAGGGAATGAGAATATTCTATAGACACTTTGATGCTCTAAAATAAATGAACACACTTATAAATCGCATATGGACTTAGATAACATTAAAATATGGAAAGAAATTGTCCTGTGGGGGGAAATGACAATATTTTACAGACAGTTTGAGACTCTGAATAAAGATGGAATTCTTCAATTTTTATCTGTACTTTCATAATTTAAAGATCAAAGAAAATAAAAATAAATTCACACACAAAATTCAAGTAATTGTGTTTATTAGTATTTTTGCAAATATTAAATACATGCTGTTTTGAATTAAAAAATATGGTAGAAAAGTATATTAGAGTATATTAGAGAAGCATGGACATGGACACATTATACTTAATGTAGTAAAATCTAAGGGAACTCCTTACAATTTAATTATACAAAACACTGAGTCACATTATTTTATGTTAATAGAATGCCTGAGGGTCTAGAATCCTACTGCATGGTTTAATTTCTTTATGGTGGCACTTATTGTTGGTAGTTGCTCTCTTCAGGCTAATTTCTGAACGTGGGTAATTCTGGGTTCTGTGGCTAATTGCAAATTCAGTCACAGCATCAGAGTGTGTCCATTCCAGAGATACTAGATCAAAAGAACATTGGAAAATCAATTCATTGTCATTTGTCTTTCTACTTGTAAATCTAAATTCTTTTTTCTCTGTCCAGCAACTTTCTTTCCTCCATGTGTCTCCAATACATATACCAAAACTGAAAAATAAGCCTTTCTCTAATAAGATCTGGAGCTAGGCATTTGTAGTATAATCAAATTTGAACACTGGATATATTACCCTTGTAATATTACCATATTGCCATGCTCATTGTAAAATTATACTCAAATATAAGATTATATGGTATTATAAAAAATAGATACTGACATGGTAGGTAGAAAACTAGCTAGTTTAAGTTTGAGAGAAAGATGAGCACAGAAGAGGTGGAGGAGTTGTTTACTTTGAGAACAAACTGTCAGCTACATGAGTGGTTTATACTTGGGGAACATCAGGAGAAAACTTTCAATTCTTAATTTTTTTAAGTTCTTTATGTTTCCCAAAATAAACCTATAGTACATTTTTTGACATTCAAAAATGCTATATAGATATTATAAGTGGGAAAAAATAAATGGATGGAAATTTTCTAATTACTGTCCCTTAGAAAGTAATTCACTCTATTCACATTTATAATTTTCTTTGTTAAAAATATATATTTATTTTTTAAAATATATAAGTATATTTATGTTTTATACAACATCTTCCTTAAAAGCACATATTATAAAATGAATCCACATATTTTTTGACCTAGGTTGGAAGACAGGGTAATAGGAGTGACGAGTAAGCCTACAGTAAAATGGGAATTAGGCAGAGAAGTTGAGGTGTGATTAAGGAAGACTGTTGTATGGATTTTGAAAATGTGATAAAAGATAAAAATTTCTCCAACTATCCCAGAAGGAAGAACTCACAAATTTATTTGATTCTGTATCTTCTGAAGAAGCTTCTGGAATTCCCTGCTAACTCTAACAATCTATAAAATTGAAATTAACAGAAAATGAAGACTGGATCTCCTGTGATCCAGCACTGATGAACTCATGGACCAAGTGATGGTGTTGGAAACAGAAAAGTGAGGAGATAAGGGAAGGGACTGCACGCTTTCTTTAGCAAGAGCCATTGCACTTAACGAGAAAATCCTCCAGAAGCTGGGGCTCTGGCGATGGAGAAAGGGAATTCAGTCTTTAAGATAATGACTCTGAATTGTTACTAGACAGTTTATCTGAACTGACTGGAAATATTCATTTTAATAAAAAAAAATTTTAATATTTCTATGATCAACTAGTGCTTACTATTTGAAACTAAATGGGGGCCATAATGCTCACAATACCTTGACATTTCCTAAGTAAGTATGAAACTCTTGTGAAGTTCTTTGTCTAAGTCCACAGAGGGGTCACAGAAGGCTATTTATTTCTTGCCAAGAAAAAGATCTCAAAGGAAATAGAATCCATCCTTCTACTTGTATCCACTTTTTTGTCAGTGTTGAAGTGCAGTATGAGTATATATATGCATGTAGGTGTGCATAGTTCCCAGAAAGTTTTCCAATTACTTCTCACCACACCCTGCTGCTCAAGATGGTAGTTATATATGGCTTTGTCTTAAAGAAACTACAAGAAAAGAACATTATAGATTAATATACCTGACAAATACAGATGGAGAAATTCTAACAAAATACAATTAAGCTAAAGTTCAGTAGCTTTAGAACAAGGGAGGTGATACTACATGACCAAGAGGGAATTATTTATGGGAAGAAAGGATATTCAAATCTATGAGTATGATAAAACACATAAACAAAATAGAAGGTAAAAATCACATGGATATCTCAGTAGATGCAGAAAAAGGCATTTCAAAACACTCAGCCTAACTTAATGTAGGAAGAGAATAAAATAGTGATTACCAGGGGCATGAGGGAGGGGAGAGGAGAAATGGTTCCATGAGTATAAAATTTCAGTTAGGAAAGATGAATAAATTCTAGATATCTGTGGTATAGCATAGCACCTGCATTTAACAATATTATATTGTTCACTTACAAATGTGCAAAGACAGATCTCACCATGTGTTTTCTTACCACGAAATAAGAAAAAAGAATGAAGAAAAATGGCACAGTACCGAGTGTCAGCTACTCAGGTTCTCTAGGAGAAAGTGCCAAGACACTGGAAAACAACACCCTGGAGAGAAAACAAAGGGAGTGCTGGGCACAGAGGAAGCACGAGGGAACTGACAGATGAGAAGAAGAAAATAGGGTTCATCGCTACAGAAGAAATTGCTCACTGCTGCATAACTGAAACCCCACGTTGCAGCTAGAGCAGCTGTGTAGCCAACGTGGCAGGTGGAGAGACAGTGAAAGCAACTTTGGTCTTTGGTGGGAGCCTAAGACCTGACCTGCACTGAGAGAGTCTTGTGCAGTCAGAGGAAGCAATGAGAATACAACACCCTGTTTCCCAAGCGGCATCCCCTAAAGTTAGCAGTTGGTGAGTGAACTAGAGAGGGCACCGGCACACAGTTGCCTGCAGGAGCACCAGCAAGAGGGTGCGATCATTGCTATTTTATTTCAAAGGGCTCTGGTGTGGAACAGCAGAACAGCCCCAGATTTGCTTCACTGCCAGTGTCCCAGAGTAAAATGAGGGAAGAGCCATCCAGTCCCCGTAGAGAGCTGGCAGTTGGACAGCAGACTGGGGGAAATATGCTGAGAAGTAGGAGCTGGGTGGCAGACTGGGGGAACTCTACAGAGAAGTAGGACCTGCGACCACTCAGAATCTGTTTCAGTGGCCACCAAAAGCCAGTGACAGTCCTAGCTACAATGGACTGGAAGCAGTCCATTGCTCTGCAAACCATAGCAAAAGCAGACAAAGCATCTTTGCCAGTGGGGGACAAGATCACTCCCCCCACCCTATGACCAACATGTGAGAGGTGTCAGTGGCCTGGCCCTGCACCCAGAAGTAACACTAGCACAGACTTCGTGGAGTTATTTAGTACAGATTCTGGCTGTCAGTAAGCCACTCACACGGAACTGGGGGCACAGAGGAATATTTTTGCTTTGCTCTTTCTTGGTTGGGGGTTGTTTAGGTTTTGATTTTTATTGTTTGGTATGTTTTCTGTCCTCTCATTTCCTCAATGGTACTTGGATTTTCTGATATTTTGATATGAATAAACATTGTCTCCACTCTTTCTGGTTTGCCTCGATATTCTTTTGCTTTCCCCTTCATTCTTTCTTTCCTGTCCTCTTCTGCAGCTTACCAAAGTTTGGGTGATCATCCTTTGTTCTTCAGCCTTGGTTCTACTATATTTACCTTCAGTTCTCACCCTGTTTTGTCCCCTACCTTTCTTAGAGTCCCCTTCCCCACAGGATAAAATCACTCTGTCAGGGGGAAACTCACTACATACAAGTATCTGGTTTATGCTGAATGTTGTTATGTAACTATAGATCCTACTTCTATAGTTAGAAATACCAAATTAGCAGCCACCACAGATTGTCAGTTTCTAGACTGTGATTGATGATGTTATTATTGGTAATTATACCACTTTAGTCAGGATGCCATACTTGTTATAATCAGTTGTTCACCCTTGTATGAAAACACAGTGATAATCTGGTCTCATATCCATCCCTATGGTCCAGTAACAAAGGACTGTGTGCTGAGCCAAATAGAAACTGCCCATCACTAATAAAGTAGGAAGATAGTATCTTGGGACAGATGCAAAAACCAACAGACAGCTACACCTAAAAGACATCTCAGAGGAATAGACATTTCCTAGGGAAGCCTTCATACCGGTGATAAAGCTACCTAACATAAGAAAAATACAAACAACAACACAGAAAACAAAATAATTTTTAAAAAAATAGAAAATTGCAATATGCAGAAGCAAAATATAACCCCAGACTTCCAGCACACCCAGGACAAATCCAGGGGAAAATAAGATAGAAGAAATTAGAAGCCATCCGCCTGAATTTTCTGGAGTGACAGCAACAGAAACTTTTAAAAAGACATATATATGAGGCTATAAAAGAAATCAGAACAGAAATAATTTCTCAGGGAAAAAAAGAGATGACAACCATGATGAAGGACTTGCTCAGCAAATCTAGTAGACATAGATAAAAAAAATGGAAAAGCATAGAAAAATGATGGAAACAATGAATGCCCAACATGGGAAAGAAATGGAATCCATGAAACAGTTTCAAACAGATATACAGGAAATTAAAAATTCCATTGAAAGTTTTGCAAAACCAAATAAAAATAAGTGAATGTAGACTATCAGACCATAAAGACAAGATCACAGTTAACAATCATAAAAAGAAAGATCTCTTAAAAATAATAAAGGATCATGGAAAAACAATCCAACAACTGCAAGATGATATAAAGAAGAGCAACATAAGATTGATCTGAGTCAGTGAAAAAGGAGGAGTCAACACAAATGGCATAAAAAAAAATAATAATAACCTATTCTTGTCTTCCAGCAGGTATGTATTTCTGATTCAACACTTAATTATTTGATCCATTTTGATTTTAATTTAGTGCGTGGTGAGAGATGTGGGTCTAGATTCAATCATTTGTATGTGGATAGTGAGTTTTCTCAACATCATTTATTACAGAGGCTGTCTTTCCTCCAGTGTATGTTTTTGATCCCTTTGTCAAAGATCAAATACTGTGGTTGAATGTACTTGGAATTGTTCTGCATCCACTATTCTACTCCATTGCTACTCACGTCTGGTTTTGCAACAGGACCATGCTGTTTTTAACCTAGCACCTTTGAAATATAAATTCAAGGCAGGGATTATGACACCTCCCGCTTTGCTCTTTTTACCCGGGATCGATCATGCTATTCTGAGTCTCTTCTGGTTCCAGATTAGTTTTAGGATTGTTTTCTCCAGTCCTGTAAAGAATGCTCTTGTAATTTTAACTGGGATTGCATTAAATCCACATATCAATTTTTGATATGTGGTCATTTTGACTCTATTCATTCTGCCTATCCAGGAAAAAGGAATATCTTTCCATTTTCTGGTGGCCTTTTTGATTTCCTTTTTCAGACTGCTGTAGTTTTCCTTGTAGAGGTATTTAACTTCTTTAGTTATATTAATTCCTAAGTATTTAATTTTTCTTGTTATAATTGTAAATGGTATTTTTTCTAATTTCTTTCTCAGCAGGTCCATTATTAGTGTACAGGAACCCTATTGATTTTTGTATTTTGATTTTGCATCCTGCTATATTACTGACTTTGGTCATTAATTCTATGTATCTTCTTTTGGTGCTTTTTTTTTTTTTAGTCTTTTATGTAGAGAATCATATCATTTGCAAACAATGATAACTTGACTTCTTCCTTTCCTATCCATATCCTTTTTGTTATTTTCTTGACTAATTGATCTTATGTTTCAAGTACCATACTGAACAAAAGTGGTGATAGTAGAATTCTTGTCTTATTCTTTTTTTAGAGGGAAAGCTTTTGGTTTTTGCAATTTAATATAAAATTGGAAGTAAGATTGTCATAAATGGCTTATATCAGGTTGAGATAAGATCCTTCCATACCTATTTTCTTCCGTGTTACCGATAAACAATGTTGGATTTTGTCAAAGTCTTTTTCTGTGTCTATTAAGATGATCTCATGACTTTCTGTCCTTGCTTCTGTTTATGTGATATATTACATTTATTGTTTTGTATATGTTGAATCATCTTTACATTCCTAGGATGAAGCCTATTTACTAATGATCTGTGATATTTTTGATGATTCTTTGCATTCTGTTTGCCAGTAACTTATTGAGCCATTTTGCAGCTATACTTATTAAAGAGATTGGTCTATAGTTCCTTTTTTGGTTGGATCCTTGTCTAGTTTTGGAATCAGGATTATGGTGCCTTCCAGGAATGACTTTAGGAGTACTCCTTCCCTTTCAATCTCATTAAAAGTTTTGAGAGGTATTTGTGTTAGAATTCCCCTGAAGATTTGTAGACTTCAGCTGTGAACCTGTCCAGACCTGGGCTCTTTTTAGTTGGTAAGTTATTTATTACTACATTGATTTTTTTGCCTGTTATTGGATTATGTCTAGGAATCTATCCATTTCTTCTGAATTCTCCAATTTATTGGTGTATGGTTTTGGAAAGTAGTTGTCAGTAATGTTTTTATTATTTCAGCAGTGTCTGTTGTGATTTCATGTTTTTCACTTCTAATTGCATTGATTTGGGTCTTTTCTATCCTTTTTTTGTTAGATTGGATAAGGTTTTATCTATTTTCTTTATTCTTTTAAAGAACCAAATATTGTATTCATTATTTGTATTTTTGTCTCAATTTCATTGATTCCATCCTTGGATTTCCTTTCTGTACTAGTTTTGGGTTTGGATTGTTCTTGTTTTGCTAGGACCTCAAGGTCCCTCTTTAGGTTATTTGAGCTTTCTCTGTTTTATGATGTCAGATTTCACAGTTCTAAACTTCTCTCTTTGGATTGTCCTCCTTGTGTCACATATGTTCTAGTATGTTGTACTGATATTATCACGTACTTCTAGAAAGTGTCTTTGCCCTTGAATTTATTTTATCTGTAATCCATTGTTTATGTAAGCATGCATTGCTTAGTTTCCATGTAGCATTTTCATAAGTACATTTTTAGTGTGCTTCATTTCCCTCAAAATATACACAGTTCATTCTGGTATACACTAGGGCCTTACCTAAATTGCTTTTCCATTCATTTTATTGGTGACTTCATATTTTTAAAATAAGCAAATTTGTTATGAAATTTGATACATCTTTTAAACATTCAACTTCAGTCAGTGCATGAAAAAGTCACTTTTTTAAAAATTTTTTATTCAGTTTATTGGCACTGAATCCAAATTAATTGTATCTAATGCAGGTGAGGTATATGAAACGATAAAGAACAGTATAAAATATTTTTTACCAGTTGTAAGATAATCCATATACATGCATACGACTTTTAACAAAAATTAAACAATGACATGAAATAACATATTCAAATTATGAATAAATGTTACATGAATGCCTCATTAATCATATAACATCTGAGTTTAAAAGAAGATAGGTCTCACAGATATATGAAATTATTTGAGAAAAATCATTGCACTTGTATTGGTGGAGGAAAGAAGAGACTATCAGGAGACTAAATCATATTCAGATTAGAGATGATAGTGAAAAAGAAGAAAAAATTCATGATTATCTTCAAGTCTAAATTGAGTAATTTTTAATGTATTGACGTCAATCCAGGAAAATCAGACAATGAAAAAAATTGATATGTACGGTAGCCTATTGGATATTCTACTTACTCACAAGAGTAATCCATTTCTATATTAGAACTTTATGCATTAAAAACAATGAAGCATAATAAATTATAGAATTTGAATTCAAAATTATGAGATATTTTAAAGCCATATAAACAAGAGTCTCACGTTTGTATTTTGCCAGAGTACTAGTAATATATTGTTCATTTACCAGTTTTTTTAATGAAAGAACAAAAGAGTATTATCTCATCCCTACATGCCCAGCCAATCAAGTTAGAATGTTGTGCTGAATGTCACTTTCTCTGATGATCTTATATTCTTATACATTTTCCCCACATCCAGTCTCTTCTACATTCTGTTGCTTTAAATATACATAGACATGGTAGAGTTCCACATAGAAATATCTATCTAAAGATGATTCTAGGATATATAACATTTTGAACTTTAGCTTGCCATTAAAATTTTAATACACAACTAATTATGTAATCTAATATTTTATACTATGCTTTCTTTATAATCTCAGCAGTATTAAAACTGAATGAATTTCCTTGAAAGGTAAATTCTCCCCAGCACTGCACTTTTCTTTATGGTGTGTTTATGCAATAGTAATGTATTGGTCTTCACTTTCTATTGCCACTGTTGGCTAAATTAGGGCACAAATTTAATATTCCATACTTTAATCACAGTGGAAATCATTAGTTCAATCGTTGGAAATGCTGTGCACTCCTACAATTATTCTTACTTTGCTAAAATAAAATGAATACATTTAAAGTAAATGTTTTAGCTTTGATATGGCACATAGTTTTTCAAAGTAAAATTAAATTTACAAAAGGTGATGTTATTAAAGTAATACTTGGTTTTTGTGGCATTTATATAGCTTCTTTCTGGTTTGTATTTTATATAAAATTTCTTTGAATTTCTGTTAAACCAGGCATTCTTGCTAGAATATAATGTCCCTAACTTCATTGACCTGAATGGAATGGAAGTATTCACGACCTTCCAAAACTATGTAAATTCTCAGGACAAACAGAATTTTTCACAGTATGAAAAAACTGTCTCCAGTGCCCACTAAACATTTCAAAGAAGTCTGCTGGGGTTCCAGTGGGATCTTGTCTTCCTTGTCTGAATTATTTTAGAAGTGAAAGATATGATTATAGCCTTACATGATAGAGATAAATAATGTACATTTTTGTGCCCAAAATTTTACATCTGGTGTGCCTCCTTTACATTCTGTATTCTTTTTCAGCTCAAAATCAGAGCAGGATGTATAAAAACATTCTGCACCAGCAAATACTATTTCCTTAGGGATCAAAGGAGCAGAATATAAAGGGGAGCGCATTCAACTGGGAGTGGGAAACCTTGCTCCACTCTGACGTGGGATGGGGATCACTTTCTCCGATTCTTCTTCAATTTTCTTGCATGGAAATTGATAAATAAGGACACACGTACTCTCTTTTATAGAGATTACAGTATGAATCATATAAAATAATATTTTGAGAGAAAATCTTTATAAACTGCAATATGCTAAAGAAATAACAAACCTCAAAATCAGTACTAGTTTAGAAAAAAAATAGGTGTATCGGCACCTCCTGAAAATGTGGCAGTACACTCAATATAAGCACAAATCATCCACAGGTGAATCCTAATTTCATTCTATCACCCCTTTGTAAATAAACTCAGCAGGCTTTGCTGCTATACAAACTAAATTCTTGGCAATACAGAACTTTTAAAAAATTCCACACATTAAAAAAAATAAGCTTTTCAAATCTCAAACAGAAATTAGATTTGGATTGCAGGTCTGAGACCTATTACTCAATATTTATTGAGATTGACATGTGATTTAAAACTAAGATGAGAAAGAAAATGTAATCATTATTCATCTATTTGGCATGTCTGTGAAAAGCCATTATGACCTATTTCATTACACCTTTTCATTATGCTATTTACTATGCTAATTGAAACTCTGTAATGTTGGAGATATAGAAAAGATTTCTTAAACACGTAGCATATACCAGAATAAATGCATTAAGATAGCACATTTTAGAAATCACATTTATGTTAAAGTGCAGAATTACCCATGAAAACTGAAGGACAAATGATTGCCATTTAAGGAGAGTAGAGAGAGGTGACAAGCAAGCCAATTTTACCTATTAAATGCTTATTTACTAAACCCCTGACCAAGCCAGGATCATTCTTCAGAACAAAATCTCTTACCTATAGGAAATATAAATAGGTAAGGACCATCTGTTGGAGCCATCTAGGTCACACCCTTGATCCCTGAGTACTGTAATATTTGCCCTTGATGACATAAACATGTTTAAAAAAAAATAAAGCCTTTGGTTTTACAATTTAATCCCTGCAGTGACTGTACTGCCAGCACTGTGGAAGAATTACACAAGAGGATCGATCACAAGTTAGAGCCTGGGCAATTTAGGGACTTACTGAGACTCTGCCACAAAGTAAAAAGTAGAAAGGGGCCAGGGATGTACCTCAGTGTAAAGACCCTGGTACAATTACATATATATATATATATATATATATATATATATATATATATATATATAATGAAATAGGTCATAATGGCTTTTCACAGAAATGCCAAATAGATGAATAATGATTGCATTTTCTTTCATATATAGATATATATGGATAGGAAAAAATATTCATGTTTCTTTTCCTTTTAAAAATTTTCTTTGTAAATACATTTGAATGAATTTTCACAATGGATTCAAAACTTTAGATTTAAAACATAAATACTATCCCTAACTTATTTTTTTGGAATGAGACAACAGCTTATTTTAGGTGCATATTTAATGTGTACAAGTTATGCCAACAAATGTATTTCTTCTTCAAAAGTCATGGTAAAGGATTCTTAAATAGGTGACTAATATTTTTGACAAGCCTGAAATTTCTGGAAATGTTCTTCTATTCATTGGAACAAAATGATTTCGTATGAGTCTCTGGGTCATGATATTTATAAGTCTTCAGAAAAAATTATAGACCAAATTTTCTAACTCACTTTTAGATCAGGTAAGTATACTTAGGTAAAACTTAACCAGCTATGCCCTGTGTTCCATGTAATGAGTGAAGTATTTGTGATTTTGTTTCCTAGTTTAAAAGAATTTTAATGGTTCATGAAATGTAACACATACTCATTTCAAAAATCTACTTCAAGATACACCTGTATAGGCTTCCTCATGCTTTTAGGAGAGCCACATATAAGAATGTACAGATATTTTGAAATTTGAAAATTAGCTAACCATACCAATTACCTGAAATGAAGTACTTGCCAAAAGAATTCAACGGTACTTTACCTATTATTTCATACATTGAGAACAGAGAAATAACAACTGTTATTTTCTTTGAAAATACATGGTACAATGGAGTTAATATTTATTTTGTATTAGAGAAAAAATAAATACTTGAGCTGTCAACTATAAAATATGTGTTTTGGATCCTACTACCACATCAAATAAAGCAATTTAAGTTTAGTTTTAGAGTTAATCTTTAGCCAAATATAAAAAAATTATATTTCAGTTCCAGAAGTGTCTGTAAAAATAAAAAATAAAATTCTAAATTTTGCACCTATGGAAATCCAAACACACTGGTATTTCTCCAAGCTTCTCTTGAGCAATACATTATTTCATCAAATTTAACTTTCAAACAGAAAAAATTTAGTATTGTCTAAATCTAGGAGTAAATATTGAGATTATTTTCTTTTCAGTGATTCTTTTTCACTTCACCATTAATCATGGATACTTCAGGTCATTTCTTGGTAATTGTACCATGTAGCCAATAAGTTTTACCTTTTCTCACAAGGAATCATCTGAAAGAATCCTGCTGCATGGATTTTATTTCATGTTGTTAGGCATACAAATGAATGGAGAAATTGCTTTAGTGAAAGGCATGATACTGTGTGTGAAACTGTAACATCATGGGACTCTGCTCTAGGTACATAAAGTGGAAGAGTATTGTTTCTCAAAAATGAAACTCCAGATTTCTTGTGTGAGACTAGCTTTCGTGACCTCATTGTTACTGACAGGCACCCCAAGTCTCTCACCTTTACCAATGTAGGTAGGTCTGGAGCCCGAACGGACAGTCTGAGCAAGGTCAACCATGAGAAATCAGCTGCCACACCTAGGTATTCTTTTCTTTATCATTAGATACTGAGTTTAAGTTTTCCAATATGAAAATTCCATTCAATATTCATAATTTTTTAAAAAGTGTTACTTCTTTACATTGAATATCCCCCATTACCTCACTATTTTACTACTTTTTTTGTGGCCACATGAATTGCTTCCCTTTCTTACAAGTACATGCTTTTATAGCCATCACAGCATTAATCACAAAATCTTACCCCTACTTCCTCTTCCACTTCTGTCTGGTTTCCTCCACTCAACTCTCCTCTTGTCCTCCCTACTACTGTTCCTGCTCCGGCATCTTGAGTACATTCCAGTTGCTGTAGACAGGGATGCCTAAACAGTGTGTACCTTTTCTATATTTGAATAATACTATTACTTTTCTCTTAATTTTAGAGATTGAGAAGCTCAGGTCTAGATGTTAATTGATGTGTCCTTGAGACATTTGTGGAGCTAAGTGTGAAGCCCACATCTGTCTAAAGGCATAAAAGATATTTCTTCTACTTCACTGTAAGGGATCCAGTCCTTCCTAGGTCAAGTAAGCTCTTTCACCTAAGACCCATTATCTGCTGAAATCTATAATCCATTCCCAAATTTACTTGAAATTGAGCTGCTTTTTAGGGCTCACCATCATTTTCTCACCAAGGCAAAATTAGTAAATATCTGAAAAATGCCCAAGTAAATATCTGTAATAGGAACTGACTTATTTTATTGTGTACTTCTTCAGCATGGATAGGTAGGTTTATTGTCTAGTATTCTATCTCTTCCACTGCTTTATGTTGAAAATCACAACCTTTCAGAGAGCTCCTGTTTCCTTGGTTAGAACACGATCGACTGGAATATGTTAGGAATCCAAAAAGATTAAAAGAAAGCACAAATGAAGGCTCAATAGATACTTGCCTTTCTGCTGCAAGTAATATCTATTCCTTTATTAGAATATTACAAGAAAAATTCTAATCTAAAACTTACAAATTTTATAAAAGTTTACTTGCAATGTGTTATGTGTGCAATACTCAGCTGAGGTTAAGCGTAGTGTAGCAGTGGCAAAATTACTATAGAAACACAAATTTGAAGCCAATTTACTTCATAACTTCCCTTCAAAAAAGTTTCATTTATTTACACACACTAAAGCATCAACACATATTAAATATCATTAATCTTTGATCAAAATAATAAATTTTTCAATCACCTTAAGGAATTTTTATTAAATATTACACTTTTTTCAAAGACCTCTCAGATACACTCTTATTATCTACCTTCATACGCACAAAGGTAAATAGAGAGAAATATAATCACCATCAAATATGAATTAAATTTTGAAAAATTAAATCACTTTTCTACTGTCTCAGAGTGGTAAAATAAAGAGTAGACACTATGCTATGCTGACTAGCTGAGCTTAAATTGATATGTCAGTGATGGATAGTTTCACAAATTGTTGCAGACTTTCGGGTGGCTCACAATTTTCTCCACCTTCCTTAGTTATGTCAATATAGTTCTTCATTTATTTGACTTACAATTGAAGTATGCAAATTTCCATAAGAAATATTCCACAGACATAGATCTATAACCACAATCAAAACCGAGATCAAATGCTTGTTCTGTTTAATATGCTCATGACAGGCATTATAGATGTTTACCAAAATCCATACAATCCATTGTCTTTATTTCTATATAAATTGTTTTATGTAATTTGTAAGTGTTCTTTCCCACAAGTTAGATCAGTATTGTATTTTTAAATTATTGTTAGAGATCATGCTGGGAAAAATAAGACTAACTCATAGAGAAAAATAGCATTTTTCATGACTGAAGTATAGCATCGTTTAAGTAAAAATGTGACCATTTTATTGGTTGAGTTTTTCATGATTTTATCATTAAGATAAATATTATGATAAGCAGTATATTTACATCTTTGCACACAGGCACATTTATTTTCTTAAAATAAGTTTTTAGAGGTGGAACTGATATATGAAATGTATGAGAATATCCCAAGTGGGCCTTTTCTTTGTTTTTTCTTATTTTTTTTCAAATGGTCCTTTTCAATAACTTAAAATGGTTGCATAAATGTTCTAAACATTATTTTGTAGGGCTTTAAGTCAGAAGCTCAAGAATATAACTACCGTATACAATTCCATCATTAACATGGAAAGAAGGCAAGTACATAAGAACAAGATGTGGCACAAATTAACAAAAGAAGATCTTCTTCACTCTGCAAACCAATGAGCTTTTTTACAGGGCATTTAGACCAGAAATAAAGGTTTCTACCAAGGCCGCTCTAAAAGCAAATAATGTAGCACTGATTTATCTCAACTCACCTAGTCCAAAGGTCCCTTTAAGATCATCACTTACACTGTTCTAGTAGGTTCCGATTCTTTACTCAGGTATATCACGTAATTTTAGGTAGAATTATAACTAAAGTTGGCTTTAAGTATGCAAGTTTATTTTCTCACATGACAAAAATCTAGAAAGAGCTAAATCTAAATTTGGTTAATTTAGATGTCATCCATTTCAGGATGTGGACCAGCTTTCTGTACTTCTCTAGGTTTCCTCACATGTTTGTAAGGTAAATATCAGGACTTCAGGCATTGGGTCTCCAGTGTAAGAAGGCAAAGAAGTGGGGATTCCTCTAAATTGTTCTTTTATCATTTTGCTGGCAGAATTCCCTGACTTCTCTTTGGACTAAATAGGGTCTAAAGTGTGCATTCTTGAAGGAGAAAGAAATTTGCCTGTTTGATTTTGGAGCAAAAAACCCTAAAATTTGTGCTATGGTTCGGCTTCTCTTGGCCCATCCTCATCAGTTCTCTAAAAGAAAAATCAGATTTTATTAGCAAGAACACAGGTGGAATTCTCTGCTAGAGGCACAACTCAGAGAGTTAATTCCCATGTCCCTACAGAAGCCCCTTTTATTTACACATTTTCCTCCAAATTTCTTCAGTGTTTTTCCTATTTTCTTTTACATTTTGAATCTTCTGGTGAATAGTTATATAAACTCTAATTTGTCTACATTTCTATTAAGTGGGAATATTTACATTGTTTATAAAATACTCTTATGTGGCTCTCACTCTGAACATCAAAATATTGAGAAGTTCTGGAATAATATTACTAATTTTGTCAAACACATGGTTCAGATAGACAGCTCACAGCTAAACCAGGAGGCAGTCTCCAAAGTGATGAAGAACTAGGCCAAGCCATTTTCAGACAGGGATGTTTTGAATCTCACTATAAAAGATACTCCTTGTACATTTAGAACACCCAGAAATCTGAAATAAACCAATAAACAAATGAAAGTTCTTTAAGCTAGTTTCCTACATCCAAAAGAATCTGACATAAAGTACCAGCATGATTCTAGAGTTGAGCAAAACCTTAATGATATGTTGAATCAATTTGAGGATGAAACTTACCACAGAACTGCAACTTTCCCCCAAATCACCAGAGGTCTGAAATTCCGGTGCTGTATCTATCCATATGTCCATCAGTGAGCTACTGATCATTACCTAGGTCTATGGCATATTGTGATTTTTTCATTTCTATTGAAAATATGTCAATTTTTAAAATGTCAGTTTATAACCATTGAAGAGTTAAACAAAATTACTATTTAAACTTAAAAATTTGAATGACATACTTCAATGAAAAATTTTAAATAAAATATAATACTTTCCTACATGCTATACGGTCATTACTTTTTAAAATGACTCAAAATCATACTGAAGGAATTTACAGACTGATATTCATTATAAATCTAATGACGTGTGGTAACAAAATAGCAAAGAGGGGCATGTACATAGTCCAGAATTATAAAGATTAATGAAATAATATTCATACTTAAAGGGAGAAGGAACTGATTCATAAGGGCTATGTGTCACTAAGAATGGGATAGATCATTAACACTGAAGAGAGTCACAAGAAATGGTATCAATCCAGAGAAAGCTGAAATGGGTGATCCTGTCTGCGTGTATCATATATCAAATATTAAACAAAATCCCATTAATGTGTGCAATTAAAACATAGTTAATGAAAATAAAATTAAAAATAAATGAGTTGGGCCGGTGAGATGGCTCAGTGGGGTAAGCGCCTGCCTGGCAAGTGCGAGGGCCTGAGTTTAACTCCCAGAACCCACCTACGAAAAAAGGGCCAGTGATTCCACTCAGCGGCATGGGCGCCTGCTGGCGTGTGAGGTCCTGAGGTCGACCCCCGGTACCCACAAAAAAATAAATAAATAAAATAAATGTGTTGAGTCTCTAATGTGAAAAAACAACAAAAACGAAAAAGAAAAAAGAAGTATGATGTTATTGGAAAAGAATTTCTGGTTGAGGATTATGATCACTTGCTTTATATGAATGTACCCTTCAAAGCAGAAAAAATCCTTATACTGGATTTCACTTTAAGTCAAAACACTTTTTAGGTGACTTTAATGGAAGATTTATATTTTTCAATATAAAAACTCTTAAATGCTGTAAGACAATTCACAAATAATGGAGAATTCACATAAAAGAAATTTGGGTTGTATAATTTTGTTCAGTAAGGAATTAAGAATACATGTGGTATGGTTCTTTTTCCTCCTCAAAAACCTCTGTAATTTCCTAGGATTAATATATTTTACATGTCAGACAAATTCACTTAGGTTTTACATATGCTTTGTTATAGCAAGTTATCTGAACTTCTGTAAAAACAAACCTTGAATACAAAAATATAGCTGTTGAGAGTTTGGTAAAAGTATGGGCAAGCCAACAGAGAGATCCCATTCAAAACAGATAGAATTTCATAGATAGATAGATAGATAGATAGATAGATAGATAGATAGATAGATGATAGATAGATAGATAGATATCCATTGCTACATTGTCTTAATTACTTTTCTCATTGGTGAATCAAAATACCCAACACCCAAAGTTAAAGGAGGAAAGCTTTATTTGGCTTACAGTTTGCAGAGGTTTCAGTCCATAGTTGGCTGGCTCCAAGGCAGGGTGTCATGGCAGAGGAGCATTGCAGAGGAGAAATAGTTCATGGCAGGCAAAAAACAACAAAGCACATGACAAGACTTTTTTTGTCCCTTATATTTTATCCTTACCCTAAGGGTGAGTAGCACTCACAAGGTTAATCTTAGCACCCTTAATCCTAGCACTGCACCATGAATCAATCCCAGTGTCACACGCTCTAGATCCAGCCATCTCTGAAAAGCCCCACTTATGACTGCATGAGACTTTGCGGAGACATCTAGACAAAGCCATAACGTACATGGTATCATATGTGTTGAACAACTGTAATATTTTACATCTAAAATGTCCCTCCAAAAGTGTCATATGTTGAGAGGTGCAGCTTTATGAGGGTTATTGGATTATGGGGTCACTAAACTCATCAATAGATTAATCCAGTGATGAGTTCATACCTGAGAGGTGAAGCCTAGTGGAGGGAAGTATATCACTGGAACTGTGGCTTTGAAGGGTGTTCTTGTCCCCAGCTCTTCCCTTGTCTCTATTTCTAGGTTGCCAAGGGGTGAAGAGCTTTCCTTCCACCATGCACTCCCACCATGGTGCTTCTGCCTTGGAGCCAGCCAATCAGGGACTGAACCCTCTGAAAACATGAAATACATAAACCTTTCTTCCTGTAAACTGAGAGTGTCCAAGATTTTTTGTTTGTTTGTCTTGTTCTGTTTTGTTTGAAACAGTCTTGCTCTGTAGCTCAAGCTGGCCTTGAACTTACTATATAGTCCAAGGCTGGCCTTGAACTCACAGACATCCTCCTGCCTCTGCCTTCCCAGTCCTTGGATTACAGGTGTGCATCACCACACCCAGTTGAAAGTGTCAGGTATGTTTTCCAAGCAATGGGAAAGTGACAAATATAATACTGTAAGATAATATATAATTGATAACAAAATAAATCACTTATGTAATAATTACCATAGGATAAAAATGTATCAAAGATTGTTCTCAACTATTCTCATAGAATACTTAGAACTTCTGCAAGATACTGAAAAAATGTTTTGATATTAGACACAACTATAAAATTAGTAATTTCACAATTTACTCATAGTTCCTTTTTTTTTTTTATGTTGGTACTGGGAGTCGAACTCAGGACCTCACGCTTGCCAGGCAGGCACTTGTGCCACTGAGCTATATTACCTGCCCTACTCATAGTTTCTAACTCACATTAGCATCCTACATTCTTCAACTTCAAAACTTATATTAAACAAGCCTGTTTAACTTTAACATAATATTTTGCAACATTATTTCATGACAAAATACCTAACATCTACACATATTTTCTGTAAATGGTTTTTATTCCTTACATATATTAGGAGACACTGCTTGGAGAATGAAGGAAGGGAATTCAATTATTCTAATTAAAGAGAACTGAATTTATTCTAATTTCAGAGCTGATTCATGAGGAGGCAAAACATTTTTTTTTTATTTGAAGATAGTAGAGGTAAATTTGGAGAATATGAATGGCAGATAAAAAAATAAACCTAATGTTTTAATCCAGAAATTCAAGGGAATATTTGAGCTCATTCGAATGGATGAATCACTCTTCAGATTACGGCTCTCTCATGGAAAACTTCTAGTAATTGGAGAATCACCACATATCTCTGGAAGACCACAGTGAATTGCAGTTTGAAAGTCTAAAGAGGAATACTTTTCTTCTTTGAAAGAATATCCCTTTGTTCCTTGGCTACTGCAACTAAGACATCTTCTTTTCTCAAGTTAATCTTCCCAGGTTTTAAATTAGATTTATACAGCATACTTTTTAGTCTGCATTTTCACCCATCCTTCTTTTCATATGTTCCCTATTATCTTGCTTACCAATGAGTACAATGGGATGAAATTTTTTGAAAGAATCCAAAATTTAATCTTCAGAAACATGTTACTCTATTGAGGGTGACAATCCAATGTAGGGTGGCTCTTAATCCTCTCTCTTTCATCTATTGGTCAGAGTGAATAAAACACAGGCCTAATTTTGAGAAGTTGAAAAAAAGTAACTGAGAATTCAGGGTGGTCCTTAAAATATGTTTCAAAAAAAGAAGAAACAGGAAAAGATACACTCAGAATTGCCTGGCATAAGAGAGGACAAAGAGACATCCAATATTTAAAATGCCAGACAGACCAAAAATAACTGATAGGGAGCTATCTATTGAGTCTATCCAAAGTATTTCTCTAAAATTCTCCAAGACATTTATAGAGGCTCTAGGTGGGATTTATTTCTAGGGTACTCTACTTACATTGTAACAAGGGTTAACCTTTACCTTCAAAGTAGAAATGTCTGAATATTTGAGGTTCAGATAAAAAATTTTAGTTGCTTTCATGGTTAAATTAAAGCAGGTAAGAAAGTCTTTGTTAAAGGGAACATGCCTTGTCAAGACTTCATCAGCCTCCCCCCCAAAAAAAAAGATCAGAGAGTCCTCATCAAAGAAATAAGCTGATGGGGCCGGTGAGATGGCTCAGCGGCATAAGTGCCTGCCTGGCAAGCATGAGGTCCTGAGTTCAACTCCCGGAACCCACATATGAAAACAGGGCCGGTGATATTGCTCAGCGGCACGGGCGCCTGCTGGTGTGTGAGGTCCTGAGTTTGACCCCCGGTAACCACAAAAAAAAAAAAAAAGAAATAAGCTGATGTGTCATTACCTGTGTTAAAAAGAAACAAATGAACAAACAGCTTTGGCTGAATCTTGTACTTGTTTTGGTCTAAGGTTTCTGCTTACAGAGTTTTTGAACAGTTCAGATACATGTGTTTTGCTAAGAATATTGCAAGCATTTATTTTATATTTAGAGGGTTTTTTAAATATATATGGTTACCCTTCTAGACCCAGCTTTTCTTGGATAATCTACTTTATCAATGAAAACCTCAAGAGATTTCACATTTGGAGGTAGGGAGTGTGCCATCCATCCTTTTTTATAGACTGTATCCTAGATGCAAACTCAGGCAACAAGATCAGTGTAGCTTGTCCATTGATGGTCATCAAAACAGTTCTATGGTTTCTCCATTTGAGTATTAAATCAAACAATAGTTATTTGTGGTTACTCTTGGAAATCACTGTAACTAACCACTTGTTCTTTGTAATTCTGGAAAAAAGCTGCCTTGAAGCTTTACTGGTTTTTGTATGATATATTGCTAACACCTCCAGAAGTTATAAGTTTTAATAATTGTCGAGTTTTGTAACTCAGTCTCCTCTGCCAACTGTACTAATGCATGTACAAATGTAAATAAATTCTCCACACATTTCTGGCTGAAATATTAAAAACATGGTTCACTCATCTCTCTCCACCTCATTTACTGCACCTGTTCACTGGAGACTTGCAAATTTAAATTAATTGCAATTCATTTTATTTTTATTAAATGCTTCAGTGTCTTCTGGGGTCCTTTGCAGAAAAATTTGAGATTGGCCATAAGGCTGATACAGCTCCATAAATTTTCTGCAACTTGTGATCAAAAGACTACATAGAACTTGTCACATTTACAGACCCTTTATAATATAAAGTCTAAGGTTCTCAGACTTTCACAGCTCAGGATTGTATGGGGTAGTAGCTGCAGCAGGTCATACTAGGCTGGCTACATTTCAGGCTAACAATGTGTCAGAAATTCTAGACCAACTCTTTTGAGCTTTTGATTTTTCCCCCTTCTGGGTGCATGCTTCTTTATTCCTCTTTTCCTAAATCTATTTTCATCATTTCCTATATTATATTTTGTCACCTTTTCATGTTTGACTGATGTTATTTTCAAATAATGCCTAGGACCTGATCCACTGGACAATAGTTTTTATTCAATAGATTTATTCTTAATAATGATACTACAAAAATAAATATTTGATGATAATGAAGCCAGAGTTTCTGTCAGGAGATTTTATGAAATATTTACTCTGATATTGAGGTAGAGACAACAGAATGTATCTATTTTTCTTAAACATACACAATCTTCCAAATGTGTGTATGTATATATATATATATATATATATATATATATGTACACATTTTTCTCAAACATGCATATATACACACACATATATATATTACACAGACACACTGATATATATATATATGTGTGTGTGTGTGTATATTTCTGTACATTATTTTTCATGAAGTGTGCCTGGGTAAAATAAAACAGCATGGACAATTTTGTGTATCGAATCTCAGAATATAGATAAATTATTCATAGGGATTGAAATTTCAATATCAGAAACAAATATGACACAAACAACTTTCTATGTCTTTTTTACCAAAAGGGTACATGAGTTTCAGGGAAGTTCTGTTTGGTTTCTTTAAACAATGACCTTCAGAAAAAAATGAAACTTGCTACTTTCCAGTAATTTCATTCCAGTAATTGTGTCATCAACAGAACTGTCTAACATCAATCAACAGTAAATTGTTTTATGCTTTTGTTTTATAAATAAATCTGCATTTTCAATTCGTGTTTATTTTATCTCATATGATTTATTTTCTCCCTCATAAAATATACAATGGCACAATCAATTTCAAATATTTATCACATTTCAGTATTGATCTTGACCAAATCTTCTTTGAGTTTCTTTTTAATTTAGTTTGGAAAATTCTAAGAGCTAAGAAAATTATACATTTTGCAACAATTCAGCTATTTCTAAATAGTGTAAAACTCAGCTGCATTGTCTTTGTGATAGACAAATAATTAGAAAAACTCAGAAAGCTGACACAATGTCACACAGTATAGGTCCAACATTGATATCTTTAAAGACAATTATTTGTCAAATTACTTATTTGTCAGATAGTAGTTGTAGGCTTTAGGCTATTTATTTTTTAACCCTTTGTATTCTTACCTATTAGGTAGATGTATTAAAATTGGTCTGTATTAACTAAGGATGAGCTTAGAAATCTGTATTTTTACTAAACTTCTGGGTATTTCCTATGAGCTGCCCTGAATTTGATTCATAAACCAGTACTGGAATCTATTGGCCAAACCATACCTGTTTCATGAGATTGTCTACATAGTTGATCTATTGATTATAATATTAAATATTAAACATTAAGTTAATTTAAAAGTGGCATGAAGGAAAACTCTTAAATAAAAACAAACAAGAAGAGTAAATATTGTTCTTTTGTTTTATTTTAGTATTTTAAACCTTTAATGAAAATGTTAAAAAATTTAGAAGAATTTTTCAAAGAAGAGGGAAGAAATGGGGTAAACAAAGAGGTAATAAATAGGTTTCGGGGAAACTGACAATCCAGAAATTCATGTGTTATAATTTCAATATTAGAAGCTTTTGGGTATGGGATTAATTGAGGAATTCTCATGCAAAGCTGTGACTGCTGAAAGATAGCCGTGATTGAAAAAGAGTTTGGCATGATTCCAGTTTCACAGAGATTTCTTCCTTGGTGGGGTAGGGGTAGAAGTGCTATTCTCCCCTGAACATTCCTACCACTAAATATGAGTAGAAATTAACTGTGATGCAAAAATGTAAAGGCAATAAAATAACAAATTCAATAGAATGCTTTTTTAAAGTGCTTGGAAGAAAATATAACAAAACCCCAAAAGATGAATAATAAAATGGAAAGATATATTTGGAACATACATTAATGATGGAAGACAAATTCTCATAATATGCATGTGATTCTTTCTTTAAAAAATAAAGGGAAAAGAGGCTATCGAATCTGAAAGCAGAGAAAAGTATAAATAGATAATTCTCTAAATAATGATATAAAATTGTTTTACGATATGTGAAATATGTTCAGTTTCCCTCAAAGTTAAGTAGAAAAAATGAAAATCACACTTAAGCTGGGCATGATTGTGCATATCTGACCTCCCAGCACTGGAGAGCCTGAGGCAGGAGGAGGATCATGAGGCCCAGCCTGGGCTACATAGTAACTTCAAGGGCAGACTGGGCTACACAGTGGGACTGCCTCCAAATAAACAAGCAAAAATTGCACTGAGATATACATCACATATCAGATTAGCAAAAATTCAAAAGTTGTATGTTGAGAAAGCTACAGAGAAATAGAAATTCTTATATAATTCTTGTAGAAATGAAAATCAAAGCAGACTTATGAAGGAGAGTATGGTAATATATTACAAAACAGCATATGCATTTACATGTTGCCTAACAATCTCATTTCTAATGAATTTACCCTTAAATTTCATCTTGAATAATTAAAAAAATAAAAAATGCTTTTTCAATGTGATAGACAAACAGAATGAGAAAGGTATTTGAGCAGATATGAAGGTATTTGTAAGATACATTGTTAACTTCAAAAAGCAAAACATGCAAAAATTTCTCATATATAGATATAAATGGGAAATTATGAGTATATATACTTAACTACATATACATATTTGTCATAAAACAGATAAAAATAAACGGATAAAAAAACTACAGTGTAATACAAATAGACAGGAATTAACCTAACTTTATTAGAAACATATCATAAAACTACATAGAAGGTGTAACTTTCATTATATTCCATTTCTTAAATTGATAGCTAGATATGCAGTTTATTATTATTATTATTATCATTATAATATATACAGTATATTGTAAATGTGAAATGTTTCATAATACAACAGAAGTCTGAGTGCCACAGAGAAACTGATAAATATTCAAGGAGTGTCTTAAGAATGTAGGATCATGGGCCGGGGAGATGGCTCAGCGGCTTAAGCGCCTGCCCGGCAAGCGCAAGGGCCCGAGTTCAACTCCTGGAACCACATACGAGAAAGGGGCCAGTGATATTGCTCAGCGGCACGGGCGCCTGCTGGCGCGCGAGGTCCTGAGGTCGATCCCCCGGTACCCACAAAAAAAAAAAAAAGAATCTAGGATCAGGGACGGTGAGACAGTTCAGCGGCATAAGCGCCTGCCTGGCAAGCACGAGGTCCTGAGTTCGACTCCAGGTACACACATAAAGGAAAAAAAAGGGCTGGTGATATCACTCAGCGGCACAAGCGCCTGCTGGAAAGCGCGAGGTCTTGAGGTCGACCCCTGTTGCCCATATTAAAAAAAAAAAAAAAAAAAAAAGAATGTAGGATCACTTGGCCTCCATTCAAATTCTGCTATCTTGGTTAAATTCCTTTATACTTCATGCTTCAGTTTTTCATTTATGAAATTACTTTATAAAATATCTACCCAGTACTATAATTATGAAAATTAAATGGTTATAAGGCATAAATTGCTTATAATGTTATCAAGCATATGAGATCAATAAATATTCCCAATCATAGTAGAGAAGTTATCTTTCTAGAAAACCAAAGTTAGGACCATTAATTTGTAGCTGAAATATTACTGATAGCGAAACATGATATTTTAGTAACTATGTTCTGCAATGCCTAATAACAGTGGTTCTTAACTGGGAGGGGGTGTGGCAATGTCAGTAAACAGTTGAACATTTTTAGATGTAAAACCCACCAAATTTCAGCTATCCTTCTTAGGATCCCTAGTGGTAGAAATATTAAAGGAGTATTACAGCTGGTAGAAAATAATTCTAAATCCTTCATTTCAGACAGAGAATTGAGCCTCAGTGTTTCTCTTTTCTAAAATTAGGATAATGATCCCTAAATGTAGGGTTGTTTTGGTGATTGATTAAGATAATACAGAGAGAATCTCTAGTTCATTGTTAGTACTCAGTGAATGATGGCTATTATCATTTTATGTCCTTGTAGAAGGTTGAAAATTACATAAAAAGAAAAAATGGAGTATTTATACGAGATTACACATAATGTCATTTAATATATTTTAATGAAATCTGTAATTTTGTTGGAATTTTAAACTCAACTTTTAAGATAATTAGACCAAATCTTATAAAATATGAAAAAAACAAAAAAATCACCTACTTTTCTAAAGGTAATGAAGGTCTTAGTATGATTTCAAGTAATGGATTTATGCTGCTGCTTTGCACACACAAATGAGTGCCCTTGTGAATTGAGAGATATTCAAGCATGTTTATTATAGCCAGAGTCTGCAACTGCACACTAATCAACGTCCCTCGCTCATTAACATATAGGACTCCTTGCCTGGATTTTCATTTGCATGCTCCGTAAAATCTCCTTTTTTCCACCGCACTGTTCAAACAGCCAATGACCTTTATAATCAACAGGAAAATTAGAAGCAGGTGGAAGCTTACTTTTAATGATGTTGAGACCAAAATTTTTAACTTAAACCTGAATTTTTTTCTTCCAGGCCTTTTGAATGCCTGACAAATATTAATTATATAAAGGCAGAGAGTCTCTGGCTTTTCATCATCTCTGATCAACTCTGTAATCAACCCTTTTCTTTTATGTTTAATTATGCTGAAAGTATTTCTCCTTTATCTCTACCTTTTTTTCTTGAAGCCTTCAGTATGAACATGGTATCTTTGGGATTTAGTAAATGTTCTGGAAACCTTTACAAATTTACCTAGATGATTACAAGTGAAACTGATTGAAGATATTTCCTACAGATTATAATTATTTATTTTAATGAGTGCATATTAGAGGATCAGAAATAAAGTTTTAAAATTATAAATCACAAATATTGGCCATTTTTCTGTCTTGCTTTACAATATGCTTAATCATATGCAATGTAATCCTAGTTCCCTGAGGTTTCTCAGGAAAAATTAAAAATAACTTTTATTAAAGATTTATATTTCAACAATATGGCACTACGAAATATACTAGCTATTTAAAAGCAATGAAGAGGGGGCCGGTGAGATGGCTCAGCGGCTTAAGCGCCTGCCTGGCAAGCGCGAGGGCCCGAGTTTGACTCCCGGAACCCACATACGGAAAAAAAAAAAGGGGCCGGTGATATCGCTCAGCAGCACAGGCGCCTGCTGGCGCGCGAGGTCCTGAGGTCAACCCCCCGGTACCCACACACACACAAAAAAAATAAAATAAAATAAAAGCAATGAAGAGGCTGCAGTATACAGTATTACCAAATGCAACTTCAGTTTCCATGTATCATAAATTCACAGAAGTAAAAGCTGAACGTGTTACTAACTCCTGTTTCCACTCAGAATGGCACTGTAAATGACAACAATCCTAGACCACTAAGTCTATTAGGTTGTACTCTATTTTTGAAGGTTTTTAAAGAATATTTATAAGATTTTTCATTTAATTGTTTACAATTCCACTTCTATATTGGATTACTTAGTGTAAATAAATAATTTATGAAAGTGAAAAAAAGATTTATATTTCAAGTTAATAAATGAATTAAGTAATAAAGACTGCCAATGTCAGTCATACCTAGCTTATCTACAAACAGATACATGCCTAGTGAACCTACTGAAGTTTGAAACTCAGGTCAGGTTTTCTACACTATTAAACATGATCTCCTCAGTCATCTTCAAATACCCTTGAAGAATATGCCTTAAAAATCACCTTAAGATATATGATCCAAATCTTTCAAGATATATCAAGACACTCTACAATTGTTCAGAATTTTAGATTTGCCATAACTTTCTCTCACTCAATGTAAGCAATGTAGTATTTGTCATACATCATACCTCACCCCATCCAGCTCTTTCTGCATTGTGACTGGCTTTGAAAGACTGAATAAATTAATAACAATAACAGTAATAATTATCCTCTAGCAAATAAATTATTTTTATGTAAAATTTGAAACATAACATAGAATTTTGTTGGAAAATTTATTCAGTGCTTCAACTTTCATTTAAAAAATAAGGTAAATGATTGTTCTTAATGATTTGACACTATTTTTATTTTATTTTTTATTAGTACATGTTTAGATGCTCTTCTCTATTAATATTTTGTCAGTAGGACTGATCCTTTTCAGCTATTCACAAATTTGAATACAAAAGAATAAATGTTATTTTGTCTCACTCTCATATATATATAATTTTATATATCTAAAATTATAGAGCCAGGGATATTGTTCAGTGGCACAGCATCTGCCTGGCAAGCATGAGGTCATGAGTTCCATTCCATGTACCAAAATATAAAATAATATATATATATATATATATAATTTTTTAAATACACACACCCCACAAAGGCATTTTGTTGGTAGTTATGTCTTCAAAAGCTTCTTATCTAATAGAAGTTTATCTGCTCAAACTCTTCTCAAATTGAGTAAACACATTCTTAATGTAAATATGGGAAACTCTGCTAAGGAGCCATCAGGCACCTCCTAAGCTTCCATCGTACTTGTTATATTTTTCTCTGCCATTGGTCTTTTCTTTTTTTTTTTTTTTTTTTCTTTTTTAAGCTAGATGAGTTTAGCGCTAATGAGGCCTATTGTGTTATTTTATCCATCCACAGTTAGGATTACAAACGCTAGCAGAGCCCAGTGAGTGTAAAACTTCCTAAAAGGAATTTTAGATTATTCAAGTCATCTTTAGAAAAATAAACCATGAAAGGATTCTTGCTTTCAACTGGCAAGGTAAAAAATAAGGAGTTGATAGTAAATGTGATTTTACAAGAAAAAATTCACCTAGAAAGAGATATTTTCACAAAGACATGAATCACAAGTTATAGCAAGATATTTAGATGGGGAGACAGTCCAGAAGTAGAGGAAGTCTAACGTTTCTGAAGAAGGAATATGCTTAGTGTGTTTCATATTTAAAAACAGAGAGGAAGCCAGCCAGGTCTATGTGGAATAAATCAGGAACAGGGGCAGGAAGGAGATGACGTCAGGGAGACAATTATTGTGAGTAGCAATGGGAAGATATCCTAGGGCTTTGACTCCAGTCTAAGGATTTTGCATTGTACTCAGAAGATTGGTGGTCACTGGGGTTTTAAACAAAGCAAGAGATATAATGTGATTTCATTCTTCATTTCTAGCTATTGCTCTGCAAATCTACTAAAGCGAAAATTGTGGAACGAAAATCAAGAAGCTATCCTAGGATTATAAGAAATAGTAAAGGGTAGCTTGGCCAGAGAGAGTAAAGGATGATCAAAAGTCCTAAAGCTAATGGGATCTTCTGGTGAATAAATATAATCTGCATAATGTAGATTAAGGAAAATCGAGTATTACTCCAGTTGCCATTACAGTCTCATTGTCAAAGAGCAATAATTCACTAAGCACTTGTTAAAAATGGCAAGGTATATTTATGTGGCTACTGAAGAGGGGAGAGAAACTTCTGTATAAACTGAGCTCAACCTCATTGAAACAAAACCCAGGAGACTTCTTAAAGGCTGGGATGTGCTAATGAAAAAGTGCTGAAAAACTATGGATGAGTAAAGGGGAGAAGGGAGCTTGATGAGTGTAGGCCACCTGTGTTTGCTAACTGGTGCTGATGAAGTTAGACTTTTCTCCCCAAGGAGATCAGGATACAGGGGCCCTATCTAGTACATTTCAAAGGCATGGTTTCCAGGTTTTCAAGAAAGACAGTTTTGGGTTGCAGAAGATATATCTAAAAGGGACACAGAAAAAAGATGTATAGTTGGTCATTTTCTAAAATAATTTTCCAAGAATAGGGGCCAGAGTCTATAGCCAAGCTTTCCTTTAACAAACAATAAATCCTCTTGGCCACAGTGAGTTTTCTCAGGCAGGCATTTTATGGAGTCTAGTGTGGTCATCCGAGTGCTGTGTACATGAGTGAACAGAAACGTTGCTAGGTCTCAGTGTGGGTGGTGGATGAAGTCACTTGTGTGGGAAGTTAGTAGTTTTTGTAGGTCAAGGTTGAGGTCTAGTCAAGAAAATAGCTCAGAGGAGACTGATGAAAGTTTAATCAAGGATAGTATGTCACTATACAAAGAATAAAGAAGCTACTTTCTATTCTCTATTTTCATAAACAGATTTTATTATTCTGAGAATTGTAGTTAAGACATATTACTTATAATTTATCAAGCTTCTATCTTGATAGGAAAGTTCTTTCCTTTTTTGATGTTCTAAAAACATCCTAAAGTTACTATCTTTATTTCACTTTAATAGTATGCTTATACTTTCCTAGTAGAAAGAAACAAATCTTAAATTAAAGGTAATGTTATACAAACCTAAGTATATGTTTTGACACCTCATTCAATACCAAATTATCTGTATCTGATATTCAATTCCAAGGACAATTTTAAACAGGTTATATTTAACACATTAAAGCTACTTTAAAAGTAAATCACATTTGATGGTTTATTTTTTATATTACTTTAGCCAAAAAGAAAGTTAAAATTCATGCACACTGATCACTATAAAAATTCCAAATAACGTACACAAAAAAGCTAATAATTTTCCTATTAGAAGAAAATTACCATATATAGTTTTAGAGGAAATTATGTAAGCAGTTATAGTCACAGCAAATGTTTAATAGAAGTTCCACCCATTTTATAACTCCTCCATACTGCTTGTTTAAGGATATCCTTAGAAAGAGAACAAGGTAAAAAATAGCTGGCGAAACATTCAACTGTACTCCTGTTAAACAACATGACACAAGAAAGCAACTTTCAAATTTTGATTTCTAAGCCATAATTGCATACTTCATGCTGACAAATTAAGATGCAAACAAGCTCATGCACATTCAAATAATAGGTATATAGGCTCTAAATATAAAAAACTGCCCTATGAAACACTCAGTTTGGAATCACATATTTCAACTCACATATATTTAGTGTAGAATGCAACAGGTAAGCAAGAGAGGAAACCACTATTTGCATTTTCCCTGGTAGATCCTCCCACAACTATGACACATGTTCAAGACATATGGATAAAAGGTTTGTTTTTCAAAAAAGCCTTCTATTTTACAATTTATAGTATCATAGTTCTGACAGTTTATAATGAGAAGTAATTATGAATACCAGGAGAAAATATTTGCAAAATAAATATCTTATAAAAGACTCCTATCTAGGTTTTACAAAGAACTATTATAATACAACAATTACACAAACAACCCAATAAAATGGGCAAAAGATATAAACACTTACAAAACAAGATATATGAATTGCTACTAAGCATATAATATGTACATGGAAAGATAATCGACATTGCTAGTCATGAAGGAAATACAAATTAAAATGAAAATGGAATAGCATTTCATACCTACTAGTATGACTATGATATATAAGACAGAACAAGTGTCACCAAGCATGTGGAGCACTAGAATTTCTCAGAAATTGTTAGTGGAAATATAATAAGGTGTTCATAATTGTTAGTGGTAATGTGATATGGTACGGCAGACATATTGGGAAACATTTGGCAGTCTCTCCAAAAATGATACATGAAACTCTCAATGCTGTTCCTAGATATGTATCCAAGATCATTGAAGCTATATATCCTCACAAAATTTGCGTGTAAATGAGGTTACATGTAAGTCTCATATCAATGTTATTCACTATTCATTAATATCTTGAACTGAAATCAACTTAAATGTCCGTCAAATGGTTTCAATGAATAACCTAAGTATTGTGCATCCACAAAATGGAATACTACTGGAAAACAACAACAAAGGAATAGACAACTGAAATATGCAATATCCTGGCTGGCCCTCAAAAACATACATGCTGAGGGGAAAAAGCCAGTCACTACTAACACATATGGTTCCATTTATATGAAATTTCCAGACAAGGCAAACTTATTAAGTCAGAAGGTAAATTAGTGATTGCTTGTGACTGGTGCTGTGGTAGGAACTGTAAATGTGCAAAAAGAGTCCTGTTGGAGAAGAGGTTGAAAATGTTCTAAAACTAATTTATAGTCATAGTTACAACACTTGGTAAAGCTACTAAGAGTCACTGAAGTGTACATTTGAAATAGATAAATCCTCTCATATGTAAAATAAAACTCAATAAAGTTATTATCTATTTAGCTATTCACTTATCTACTTAAGACAGAATTCAAATGTGAGGTGACTATCATGGGCACGCATATTAAAATGTTCCCAATAAAAAGACATCCTAGATGTTTGTACTCACAGCAGGTTAAGTTGATTTGGTTGGCTGATTCACCAGTACAGACCGACATTTCCAATGAGGTTACATATATGAGAGGTATTTTTCATAAACTGAACAGCCAAATCCTCATTCTCAAAGCTTTGTTGAAAATACAAGATGTGAATACAAAGTATAACATTTTTGACATCAGTTTCTATATAAAATAAGGTGCCTTTTTAAAAAAGATGAGTAACAGGTGAGACTCATATTTTTATAGGTGTTAGTAAAAATATTTTTGAACTTTCTTAGTTTAGGAATACAGACAGTGATAGCCTTTCATGAATCTTCAATAAATATTTTATAGTGTTTAGGTGTTTCTAAATGTGTGCTTGCATCAGATTAATGGAAAATTATTCAAACTACCTATAGCTATAAATGGGTGAATGTAAACACGTGGGGAGAGGTGGAAGTATTCTGTGACAGTTAAAGTTATAATCACAGAGCTTGGTGCAGTGGCACAACCTGTAGTCTAAATACTTAGAAGGCTGAGCTGGGAGGATGGCTTGAGCCCAGGAGTTGGAGGCAGCCTGTGTAACAGAATGAGAATTCACCTCAGAAAAATACGACTATGTGAAAAGATACAAGTAAGCTCAAAATACATTATTTTTCATGTAAAAAGGAGTGCTTATATGATGTTAATAGTTTTCACTTCTACATTTTATTCTGTCTTGACAGTGAACAGAGAATAACCATCATCAGTCCATTCAATCACTGGAATTTTGGGGAGGTTCTCTGTGCTTTCTTACCCCTCCGTTGCCATGATAGGAAGGTGATGTGTCTTTTGCCAAAAAACAGCTTGTCTTTTGTTGGGTGTCCAAACAAGAAAAAGTAACACTCAGCCAATTTTCATAAAGTGCATTACATAAATACACCATTCACATCTGAATGTGTGCTTTCCTTCCTACATGTACATGCATATATGTACATACACACATACACATACAGACTACCGCCATCAGGTAAGCAGGAAATGTCAAATAATCTTAAAATATATTTTGTATGGTGCAGATTTTTATTTGTTAATTCATCTCAAAATTAACAAACTAGAAATAGATTAATTATTCTATGTTATTCTGAAGTAGTGAGCAACCAGTAAGTATCTATGGCATTTTCTCACTGTTAATATTTTCAAATAATCTTCAGCACTAACAGGCAGCCTGTATGTTTAAATTGGAGGGAAGACATCATTGAAAAATAGAAATAGTATTAGCTTAGACACCAACATATCTATGCCCAAATTCTGGTTTCATCACATATTATTTTTGTGAACCCAAGTGAAGTAAATCTCTTGGCTCACAAAGTTCTTGCGACATTCAAGGGGATAGTTTATAAGGCCCTTGGCTGGGTAGCAATTTCTGATACTTATTTTTCTTTATTTAGCATTGTCTCTGTATTTCAAGTGTACTAACTTTTAGTGAACTTATAAGTAAAATAAAGATGCATTTAAATATTAAAATGTATGCAAAATAAGCAATGACTACAAAAGAATAGTCATAAAAAATTAGTCTCTCCACACTGATAATGTTTAAAACAGACCCACAAGATTAATTCTTAACTAATGTCATAACTACAGTTGTGCATATGTTACCAATTCAATCAATATGTTTACCCAACAAAATGAGCAATCAAAAAAATATAAGATTAGGATGGTTTTAGGGAAAGAAACAATACATGACTGTGGTGGATTAACAACAAATGGTCAACTTGTAACACCCAGCTGAACTGAATCAGTGTGGTGCTGGGTGTGGAGGGCCCACCTGAGGATTGTTGCCAACAGCATAAAAAGAAAACTGGAAGGGAAGATGGTGTGCTGTTGATTCTCCTGGAGAAGCATGTCACACTGGTTTTCCTGATATAAACTCAGCTCTTCTCATTGTTGGAGAAGTTCATGCCCTCACTGCCACTGAGGATGGCTGTAGTTCACTTTGGAGAAGCACTAGTCCTTATTTTGAACATTGCTTTGTGGCTCCAGAGGGGAAGATGGTGTGCTGTTGATTCTCCTGGAGAAGCTTGCTGCACTGGCTTTCCTGATATGAACTCTGCTGTTCTCATCATCAGAGGAGCTTGGGACCTCACTGTTGCTGAGGATAGCTGTGGTTCTCTTCAGGGGAGTTCTGGTCCTTACCTTGAGTGTCGCTTCCTGACTCCAATGCAGATCCTCAGCCTGCTGGCACAAATCCTTCATCCCACTGGTGCAGACTTTCTAGCTTCCACCACTGACCTTTGGGCCTTCCCAGTGCAGGTCCTTGATACAGACTTACATAAGACATTGTCATGGGCTCTAGGCCTCCAATTGAACACATGGGGGCATTGCCATGGGCTATATGTTTTCAGCTGTACTCATGCAGGATGTTGCCATGGGATTCAGGCCCTCAGTTGGATTCTTTGGCTCTCTAGTGTGTGAACAGACCTTCTGCACTCTTTTGCATTTGAGTCTTTGGGTGATTCTTAAAAAATAATCCTGTAAATTATGTGTCCTGTATTACATCATTTCCCTTGTAAACCCTGACTATGACAATACCAAAGAGTAGATCTTTGGGCAGCATAATAACTAATATAACTAGAGATTTAGTGATAGCTTATTAGGTATAAGACATGTCACAGTTACCAAATTTAATATTGTGGCAAATTTATTAAAGCCTACCATCATCTTTCCCATAGTACAGAGGGAAAAATGTAAGCAATCAAACAAAAAACAGTAAAACACATAAGGTTTAAGATTGCAGCAGAAAATGTAGCCCCCAGCCAGTATACTTCAGTTTGTTAGTTGCCCAGTTAATAATTCCTAGTCCAGATCCAGTTGCTTCTATCTCTTATAAATGGCTGGTCACTGTGATGCACATTGTATAAACCAATCCCCAACTGAGAAGCCATTCTGCCTCTGTATTCTGCTTACCTGATAAAAGCCCCAGACCACCAGAGATCAGGGCCTGGTATTTTGGCAGTGATCCCAGTCAGTGCCCATTGATGTAAATAAATCTGCCTCAAAATCCTGGCTGTTATTTCAGTGTTTCTGCTTGCCATTGCATCTGGTGTGTTGGCCAGGAAAAGCAACTGTGTTGACCTCTTTGGTCACCAGTTGTGGCCCTCATGGATGGAGCAAGGACCTCTCCAGGTCCCAATGGGAAGGTGCACCCTTGAGATTTCTCGAGCGCTCTCAGAGGTCTGGAGGAGGATTCCAGGCTTCCTGCTTGTGTGGCTCATATTGGACCCCAAAGGGAGAAGGGTGCAGTCTGTCTGTCTTTCTGTGTGTCTGCCTGCCTGATTCTGGTAAGACGCCTGGGGGCACTCCATTTAGTCAGTCAGTCCTGCTCAGTTTGAGCAGAAGAGCTTGATCACTTCTTGTTAGCTAAGAGTACCCTCAAGGGAAGAGGGGTTGGAATGTTAATCTCTGAGTGCCTGTTGAATGAATGTGTGAGTGAGTGGAACAGACAGTGTAAGCAATAGGCTTCTCCATTTGTGCACCAAGAAGCACTGGTCATGGTGGATGATTGGGCCCTCACCTGCGGTCCCACAGTGTTCGACATGTGGTACAATGGAGGCCTCACACCCTCCTTAGCTAAATCACACCTAAGTCCCCATAAAGGGCATGGCTAGGTGGGCATCTGAATGGTCTCTCCCTGGGGGCATCCACCCATTGTCTGTTACACCATCATTCAGGGCACATAACATACACCACTGGGAGATAGAATGGGAACTAATTAGTTAAAACCACAGTCTCTGTTGCAGGAAAAAAGGGCTTTTATAGCATTAATAATGAAACAAAACTTCTCCCTGCATCTCAATTCTTCCTGAGAATTCCACCTTGGCACCCTCATCAGCTGCTGAGGCCTGAATACATAGGACAGAGAGAACTCTATCAAATTGGCCCCCAAGAGTCCATGGTCATTGCAAAAGACAGGGGCAAACTTGTGACTTTCCTGATAGACAATGGAACAGAACTCTCTGCCTTCAAAAGTTCCCTCTGTCAAAAAGTTACCACCACTGGGGCAACTGGAACTTTTGCCTCTCACCCATTCTGCCAGGCACAAACTTGCAGCCCGGGAGGACATCTCCTTTGAACCAAGCCAGTCAACCTCCCTATCATTTAACCCTGCACTTTGAACTTTGACTGTTCCCCAAAAAATGACTGTCCCCCTGCATCAGCCTGAGATGGATAACCACAATCCTGAAATTCTAAAAACTCTCATCCTAGAGGTATGATCTAAAGACTCACCTTCAGTCCTGGCCATCTAACATGGCACCTCACCACGTCTCCCATTGCAGATGTCACGGGAAGTATAAATAGGTGTCCAACCACAGATCAGCCTGATAGACTGTTAATCTCCATGCTGTCAACAACACAGACTGTTCTAGATTTAAAACGTCTGCTTGCGAGTTGCTCCCATAAGCCCCCTCAGCTGGGGAAATCCTGAGATAAGACCATCTCACTTGGACTCAATTGCCATAAAAACTCTCCCACCTTGGCTCTGCACACGTGTTGTCAAAATAAACCCACAAGGCCATCTGAGAAGCTCTCAGATTCAGCCCAAGCCAGAAAAGCTTTATCCTATTCTGCCCAATGGCCCTGAGTCCAACCTGCCTCCTCCTCACATTCATCAACCCCAAGCTGCTCAGGCAATCATGATGCCACCACTGCCAGTTCTGTCTCCTGCACCACAGCCTCCTGCTTTCCCAGATTAATTCACTTGGACTCAATTGCCACAAGGGGTTAAGAACTCTTCCACCTTGGCTCCTCACCTGTGTACCCACCTGCCAACATGGGATGACTGTCAGCAGTTCCTTTTGACTCTGTTTTACACTGAAGAATATCACCATATTTTAGATGGGTCCCAAGCCAGATTAAAGTCAAAAGTCCCCACCACTGTGGTTGATCCTGATGCTTGGATGAACACAGTCCTCTGCAGAGTGCATCCAACCTGGGACTGTAATACAACAGAGGGCCATGAAGCCTTAGGTCAGTACTGCACTGCTCTCCTGGCAGACCTCAGAGAGGGAGGCAAGAAGCCAATAAACATGTCTAAAGTTACTGAAGTTACCACTGGAGCCCCCACTGAAAAGAAATTCTGCCAAAGCAGGTCCTGTGAGGTTGATGGATGCTTTATTAAAACATGAATTCCTGTACATGCCTGAGTGCCCTATACCTCTCCTGGGATGTGACCAGCCTCCCTCACACTCAGGTCCACTGTCCTGGACTTGATGTTGATTCTGTCTGTACCATGGGAGGAATAATAGGCCTACACAAGCCTGAAATGCCTGATAATCATAACCCTGAAATTTTAAGAGACCCATTTCCAGAAGTATGGATGAAGGACTCACCTCCGGGGCTTGCAATCAATCATACACCTTTGGTGATTGAGCTCTGTCCCAAAGCAACCCCCACCTGCATCAAACAACACACCTTTCCTGCCTGTAAAGTCAGTTCAAGATCTCCAAACTGCCAATGCCAGAGCGATTGCCCTCCATATATGTTGCCTCAGTCTTCTGCCACACACAGCCTGCTGGTACACCTGCCTGGACATAAAGAATGCCTTCTTCTGCCTTTGATTGGCTCCTGTCAGCCAGCGCCTCTTCACAAAGACCCCAGTTCTGGACTCAAAAGTTAACTGACCTGGACTAGCTGCTGGCTTCTATCCTGAGTTCACAAAAACTATGATGCTTAATCAGACTGTCAGCCCCTGGGTGCACCCAGTGGCCTACCTGTGCAAATACCTGGATTCGGTTGCTCACTTTAGATCGAAACCTAACTGTCCAGGTGCCACACACTGTACTGGGCTAACAATAGACCCCCTGACAGATGCTGAGTACACCCTGTTTATGGATGGAAGGAATGAAGTCCAACAGGCTGACTATGCTGTGGACACCTTGGCTCCTGCAGGGATGATCTACACAGCAAACTGCTTCCTGTTGCTGTTTGGAAACCTGCAACCAATGATGCCAAATAACCCAGTGCAGAGGCCTAAGCCTCCTCCAGGGATCCAATTGACTGTAACATCAACCCCAGCCAGAAAAACTTTACCTGGTATTCCTGGAGGATCAAAGCCCGACCTGCCCCCGCCATTTGTTCTGCAACCTCAAACTGCAGGGCTGACACCCATACCCCTGCATCCAGCTCAGGCTTCAGCATCTTTGCCACTGGTCCTGACTTCATGATTATAGTGGACTCTCCCCATTTAAATATATATAGATAGATTTCATAGAAATAGAACATAACCCTACAGGAACAGCTCGTAATAAGTCAAAAGACCAGCTATATCTGTAGACATTCCTGCACACACATATAACCCAGTTACATATTAACTACCTCTATGAGTTTCAGAAATCCAGCCTTAGGGCCACTGAAAAATTTATCTAGACAGCTACTCCAAATCTCACTCTGAAGAGAACACATGTTGACCAGTCCACACATGACTAAAGCCTGAAGACACAGTTCACAGTATTGCTCCATACCTATTCCCTTTGATTTTTATGTCTTTAGAGACTACTTACCCCAGTCCTTGGTCCCCTGCCCCCCTGCTAGCTGTGGTTTTTGTTAATTGACCTGGATGCTACTTACCTCAGTCCTTGCCTCCCTGCCCCCTGCTAACTGTGTTTTATGCCTTAAACTGTATGGACAGTTGCCCAAAGAGAACAGAACAATCAATCAAACACTTCACCAAGATTTGATAAGCCCTAGACCACCAGAGATCGGGGACTGATATTTTGGGAGCAATCCCGATTAGTGCCCATTGACATAAATAAATCTACCTCCAAATCCTGGGTGTTGTTTTGGTGTTTCTGCTTGCTATTGCAAGGTGACCGGTCTAACCAAGGGAAATGAAAGCATTCAGTTACTCTAAAACAGGTAGTGGGAAAACTGGCACACTATATATGTTGATCTAGAGGCAGTCTTAACTACTCAATAGGTATCATGGGGACAGCCTTCAGTTGGAAAACTTGAAATAAAAGGCCTTGAGTATATATTTTTAGAAATTAGTTCCTGATTAATATTTTATTCATAAAGGTGACTGAGGCTTGCCAGTTGTTGAATAAGTTAAGATTACTTTTCAATTTCTTAACATGTAAATCCAGTGAAAGTTGTTTGAAATAACTTTTAGGTAAAGATGATGATATCTAATCTGCATAACTTGTCTTTTCATTCCATTTACTTTGTTCTCATTGAAACATTTGTAAACATACTGAAACAAATGTAAGTTTTAAATACCTCAAACTAGCAAAATTTTTTTCTGAATACAAGTGCACAAGATGTGACAAAACATATGGGTAAAGTTTAAAAGAAATAAATTAATTACAGTAAAAGGTACATTACCATTAAACCCCCTCAAATTACATCCCCTAGCTTCAAACACACTTATCCCATTCTTCTCATCACTTTTAGAAGCAGTTCTTGAAGTCCTCTTTCATAAGAGTCTTTTCCTGGCTGCCTCAATAACCTGAATCCATTCAAAATATTTACAGAAATTTTTCAAATAAAAACATTACTGTGTGTCCTCATCCACTTTGTTCACCAGATGTTGCACAGTTCAACTTCTGGCTTTTTCCCAAAGTCAAAATGACACAGAAGGTAAATATTTTGAATTGATTAGGACACTGAGGCAGCCGCAACAGTGTAATTAAAACACTGATGAAAGACGACTTCCAAAACTGTTTCAGAAAGTGTCAAGAATGATGGAATGAGTGTATTCAAAGCAAGGGGAAGCATTCTGAGGGGGATTAATGTGTCTTTCACTGAAAAAAATTTAAATGTAAATTGTCTCCACATTTATTTTTCATACCATATATATGAATGATAAACAATCGTGGCCCCAACTGTAACGATGTCTAATTTCCCCGATGTCTGTCCTAACTCAGGTTCATGTTAGAGTCACTGTGCTGAAGAACTGCTCTGTAAGTTTCTGAGCTGCTTCAAGATCTTCTAATTAGTTACCTTTCTACCTGTGACTGCTGTACATTTTATTTCTCAGTAGTGTCACAGATGAAGAAACTGCATCAGACAGAAAGAATGTAAATGGCATACTTAAAGGTAAACTAGATAACTATGAAGAGTTAGAGAAAGAAAGATCATTATGAGGGGCTGTACCCTTTCAGGCTTTTTTGCACATCTTCTGTCAACAGAAATGGAACAACATGCACCAAATTTTCCAGGAATATATTTACCCACAAATAATCAGAAAACTCACCAGCAAGAACAGAAACACTCTCGTCTGCCTCACAGATTCACTTTGCATTTCAGTAGGCTTCAGCCTAAGATCTGAGAATCCGACTCAAAAGGATGCAGGTGTACGGTGCAGGGCAGAAGAACTCAGCAGCACTGCGCAGAGGAATCATGAGACCTGGACTGACCTCTTCTCATTAAAAGATGAATTAGGAGAGGAAAACAGCAAAAGGTCCTTGAACAAATTCTGCAAAACAAATAAAGAGATAATATATGAAGAATACAAGAGAACCTATGTTGGTTAAATATTTAGCAGTGACGACATAATACTTCAGAAAGCATATGATATATTTTTCAATAAACAGAAGAGCAGGACATGGAATGGAAGTGCTTTTGGCAAGACACTCATAACACCTCTCGAAAATGCCCCACAAAACATAGTAAAACAACAAAATGCAACATCAAAACTATAACTGACAAGTTAGGATTATTAATGCTGAAATCTTTAAAACATTAACAATAATAGTAAGAAAGGTAGAAATAAATGAAGAAGAAAAAATGTTACATAAGTTTTGTATTTGTTCTAGCCTTACATCATTATACAGTAATCACCAAAACAATCTGCACAGGATACAAAAGCGGGGGTTCTACAGAAGGTGAAAGTGAGAATAAAAAGGATATAAAATAATAAGTAAAAATAGTAATGAAGAAGACATTATTATAAAATCTATCATTCCTAATATTTAAATTATTAATCATCCTTCTACCCCATTCTCAAGCCACAATGGAGTCTGAATGAGTGTAGTCTCGTTAAAGTAATTAAAAGCAATTTAGTAGACAGGAAACTAGTAATTATAAAAGAATGTACTATTTTTCAGATATGAACAAAATTAAAATGTACTTTTCAAGAGCTCTTTGTCATGCTAAGATATTAATACAATTCCCAATTTTTTAATTGTAAGATTTTTTTGTAACCAATGATAAAAGACAGGGTAAATAAAGCACAGAAATTTTATGTATTTTTTAAATTAGGCAGCTCATTATTCAGAAGACTCATTTATGAAGTATAATATTAGAATGTTCAACTAGTGACAAGTTTACATATGAAATAAGTGCCAGCTGATTTGCAATTTGATTTATTGAAATATTTCTCAAAGCCCTAAAAGAGATGAATGGACAACCAAAGATTCCTATTTAAGGAATTAGCAGGAGAACACAGTTAAATATTAAATAAAAATCAATAAAGAAGAATTTTTCAATTAATGTTACGCAGCTTTCATCTTTTAAGATCAGCAGACTTTCCTTCATTGTCCATACAAAATTGGCTGTTTTGAAATTTTTTAAAAATATAGTCAGCTTTCATATAGCTCAGTATGTATAGTTGCCAAATGATCTGGACAGGGAATTTTTTCAGGCATATGGACTACTGAGAATCACCTTTTGAATACCCAGTGGTTTATCAAACCCAATTATTCTACATTATTATTGTCCTTACTAAGCATATCCATGAATCCTTTTGATCCTATCGTCTAACCTCCATTCTGGGGAATGTCTAAACCCCTCAACATTACTGACTGGCTTGAATGAGGCAATCCCATATTGCTCTTTTTCCTAATACCCTGAGTGTCAGCAACTCCAAATTGTTCTTATTTCTTTGTTACGGCCAATTGTCTCTGAACTTCCAGGTTTCATGTGTGTTTTCACAGTGAAAGTCTTAATTAGCAACTTTTTTCCTGGCTAACTTCTATTTACTCTCTAAGTCTCACAGGAAATGTTACTTCTGCCAAAAATTTTTTTCATAAAATCTGGTCTTAGTATGTTTGTTTCCTGTCCTATGAGATTTGTATCATTACACATGGCATCACTTATTAAACACACTATCTGGGCCGGTGAGATGGCTCAGTGGCGTAAGCGCCTGCCTTGCAAGCGCGAGGGCCCGAGTTCGACTCCTGGAACCCACATATGAAAAAGGGGCCGGTGATATCGCTCAGCAGCACAGGTGCCTGTTGGCGCGCGAGGTCCTGAGGTCGACCCCCCGGTACCCACAAAAGATAAAAATAAAATAAATAAAATAAACACACTATCTATTATGTACAGTACAGTTTTGTCTCCCCAGTGGATTTTAAATGTACCCCATGCATCAGTGAGTGGTAAATAACTATCAGAGGACCAAGCATACATACAGGAAGCACAAACATAGAAAGCAGCAAAACAAGAAAGAAAAAGAGAAAGGGAGAAGGAGGGAAGGGAAAGGAAGGAAATGGAAGGAAAAAGGATAAAGGGAAGGAGGTGTGGAGAAAGATTGGCTAAAATTGTCAGTTATTTCAAGGGCTAGGTGTATATAGGTCAGTGGTAGAACATCTGCTTTGTATGAGCAAGGCCTTGGGTTTGACCCCCATCACCAGAAAAAAAAAAAAAAAAGGAAAAAATCATAGTTGGGTTTTGCTTCAAATAATGTATCCAACAGTATAATTATATTAAATTCTTTTTAAAAATGCCTTCTTTTCAAAGCTTCAAAAACTGATCTCTAGATCATCTCTTGCAATATGCTGCTTTAAGTCAGAAACACTGCAAAATCTTCATTCACAAATCATAACTTCCCCCATCCATAAGCTAGCTACTTAAATAGGAAATATAATGATTACTTCCTTTGGGCTTAAATTTACAATTACACACTCATATCCCTGTGTCTTTCAAATTAAAGCTGGCTATCCAAATTGCCACTAATTTGTTTATTCAAAAATATTCTGTGTGTGCTTAATATATGGTAGACATTGTGGTAATTATTGCAGGTAATACTATCTCATTTATTTCTCAAACCAATCACAAGATGTTGATGCTGAAATTATCACCATTTTAACTTGTCAGTAAATTATTGTCATGATTCTACCATGTGTTAATCCAGAAAGTCTGACACTATATTTGGTGATCATAGTCTAACACTATTCATTTTGTCAAAATTATAATCAAATAAATTTCTAGAGTTCACCAGCTAATCTCTCCCATTTTCTCTTTCTCCCATCTGTCTTTCTATATCCTTATAGTCCCATGTGAATTTGAAATTCAACATGAAAGATTGAAATATGTAAAAGATGCCTTGATGACAATTTATAGATAGTCTATGTAAAATATATTCAAATATTAAAACAGGAACATTTAATCTGCTGGAAGATAAAATAGGCAAAACTCTTCAAGTCATACGTTTAGGCAAGGACTTTATGAAAAGAACTTTAATTGCATATGAAATAACATCAAGATAAAACAAATGGGATTATATCAAATTAAAAAGCTTCTGCATATCAAAGGAAACAACCAACAGAGTGAAGAGACAACCTACATAATGGGAAAAATTTGTGCTAGCTCTTGCTTAGACAGAGGACTAATATCTAGAATATACAAAGAACTTAAAAAATTATACCTTCCCAAATAAAAGACACAATAAAAATGGACAACTGAAATGACCAGACATGTTTCAGAAGAAGAAGCACAAATGGCCAATAAATGCATGAGGAAATGGTCAACATCTCTTGCCATTAAAGAAATGTAAATTAGGGCCAGGGATATAGCTCAGCAGCACAGCGCCCGCCTGGCAAGTGCGAGGTCATGAGTTCAATTCCCGATGCCAAAAAAAAAAAAGAGAGAGAAAGAAATGCAAATTAAAACACTGAGGGCCGGTGAGATAGCTCAGCGGCATAAGCACCTGCCTGGCAAGTGCGAGGTCCTGAGTTCGACTCCCTGAACCCACATACGAAAAAGGGGCGTGCGAGGTCCTGAGGTCTACCCTGGTACCCACAAAAAAATAATAAATAAACAAAATAAATAAATAAAACACTGAGATTCCATCTCACTCCAGAAAGAATGACTGTCATCGAGAAATCAAAAATTAATACATGTTGGCAAGACTGCAGGAAAAAATAAACTTTTCTATGTTGTTTGTGAGAATGTAACCTAGTACATCCATTATGGAAATAAGTATGGAGATTCCTCAAAAACTAAAAATAGATATTCCATTCCACCCAGCTATTCCCCTTGTAGATATATTCCTGAAAGTTTTAAAGACATCATATTACAGTGATGCATGCATACTTAAGTTTATAAGCACACAAATCATAAAACCTAAATCTTAGACACAGCCTATAGGTTCATCAAAAGATGAATGGATAAAGAAATTGTATTTATACACAATGAAGTATAAAGAAAAATAGATCTGAGTCCCTTGTAGTAAAATGCATGTACATTGAGACCATAATAAAGACCATAATAAATTTAAGCTCACGTCAGACATGTGAGATTAAATAGCACATCATTTACCTTATATTACAAACCCAAAATACATATAATTTAAAGATCAAAACAAAAGATAAAGAACAGGAATTAGGGAGATAGTTCTTTGCAAAAAGGGGACCAAGAGATGAAGTGAGGAGAGAGAGAAGAGAAAAAGGATGAATAAAAATTCAGATGTGTTAATTCATGTACCAACTCCCCTGTGATGAAGGTAGTCATTATGTACTGCAAGTGTATACTGATAAAAAGTTAAAAATTAAAAAATAAAATGAAATATATCCAATTATAAAGCAAAACGACTAAAATTCAGTATGTACACTGCACCTCCACTATGATGCCTGCACGTCAATTTCAGCCGTCAACGCTGAACAGAATAACAAAAGGCAGAACTTGGTAAATTGCTTGCAAGATCTAGAGAAAACCATATCATGTGAGCAAACATGGGGAACTCCTATTGGAGACAAGTTGGTAAGTTCAGAAGCATTTGAGATGGTCTCTGTGCATGCGCGCAGAGCTTTCTATGCCGGTTTACGTTCACAGTATGCAGGAGACCCACGGACAATTTGGAGTGGCCTCTCACTTTCCTTAGGAGTAGTGGTGGCCCCTTAGGTAACTTCTGGCCTTCTCACAGTTGAGCACCCCACTCTGCCATTGCTATGCTACTTCCTCCCACCCTGGATAGCTCACCAATATTGCTCTTTCTGGGGTTTTTGAGTATTCTCAAAGGGATAAAGAAATGAGGGCTCTCACACTGGGAACCTGAATTCATAGTGGATCACCAGTACCAATAACCCTCCTTGGCCAGTTGCCTCTCAGAGGTTTAGAGAACAAGCTGACTACATCTTGCTCACTTTATTTACTCTCTTATTTCTCCCTTAATTCTCATTCTTTGACAGGATGACATAGTTCTTGTGAGGACATGTTGAGGAGACATTGAAAAAGAGGGAGATCAAAAATAACTGCTTTTGTAGATTTGCAATAAAATTGGAGGCTTTAATTTAAAATGCAGACTGTTCATATTAGAAACAAAAGCTTTCCTATTATGAATTTTCAGCACTGGTGTGATAGCTTGTCCCTAAATTGATGATAGCCAACCTATGGGTGGTGACAGGTGTGAGGGAAGAAGTAAAAAAAATTCTGGGTAAGGCTTCATATTTATTATTTCAATGTGCAATATGTATTCAATATGATCACATAACACAAAGGAAAAGAAAAAAGAAAAAATTACCCACAGTACCTCCATTGGTGACTATTATTCTCTATTCATTTAGATTACGTTGTTTGAATAAGTAGACTAAATTGATCACGAAGACCTCGATATCTAAAATAACTCTCCTCAGCAAAACATGACAATTAAGCCCAACTTCTCTCAGAATTTCCTGAAGGAAAATAAGACAATGAGAAATAACTTCTTAGTTGGATTCATAAGCTTTGGGGAAACTGAAAGACAGGGAATCACCTTGTATTTCCCATTGCTGGGACACAACAACTGACATCTGCAATTTAAATTTTAATTTGGCTCACATTTTCAGGGAATTCTGTCCATGGTTGGCTGCCTCCAAGGCAGAAACATCATGGAGGAAGGGAGTGGTGTAGCAAAGCTGCTTAGATCATGATGCAGAGCAAGGGAACTGCGCCAGAGAGGAAAAGGTCAGGGACCGGAGACAAGACCCCAGAGAGGAAAAGGTCGGGGACCGGATATAATACCCAAGGTCTTGTCTCCGTGACACACCCAGACACTCTAAAAACTGTGCTCCCAAGCCAATCAAGTTGACAGCTAAACTTAACTGTCACACGTCTACGGCTGTGTGAAGAGGATCGGGGTGAAGAAGAATGCCAAGAGGGCCATTCCCAGTTTGCAGGGCGAGTGCTACCTAGGCAGTCCGGTTAAGTGCTGCCTAGACGGCACTTTCTGCAGAGCCCCAGCTGGAACATAATATCAACATACCGTCTATGGTTAGGACGCTGGTAGAGACATTTAAATCCCTAAATGCATCAATTGTTTGAGAAATAGGTAGATACCAAATTATTGTGCCTTGAGGCCAGATAAGGAATAAGGATGTAGAGAGTTTTGCCACTTAAAAACAAAATTATTCTGTGTGCCTACTTTTCTCATTAAATGATATTCTTTTTCCTTATTTAAGACACTGGTGTTAAGTCTCTATCTGCATTTCTCCTGACAATGAATAAAGGAGTGTGAGTACTTTCCCAGAAGGCATATTTATCATCACACAAGTCAAAAGAATTGTGTGCTAAAATAAAAACAATAACATTTGTACTACCTCAAGGAAAAATGTGTCGCTCACCACCGTTTAGGGAGATCAACATCAGAGAAGCTATGTGCTTACTCTACAACATAACCAAATAAAACAAAAATGAAAATAAAGCACAGTTCAGAGTTATACATACTATATTTCTAATTGCTTTCCTGTTGTCCATTTGTTTATAATGTGCTGAGTACGTTGACAGTACAATAACTGAAGATCATGACAAACATTTGAAAAGTATTCAAAGACTTCAGTTCCAGTGCCAGCATAAAACATTCACTTCATGAGTCAGCTAGTGTTTCAACTTTTAATTGATGCAATAGATTTGCGATTATGGGCTTCTCTTCTGAGTTTAGCTTTTATTTTTAGTATAGAAAGAATTACCACCGTTATTTTGCATTAAGTGGGAATCATTTCTAAATCAGTTCTTTAATGTCAGTGTTAATTCTGAAAGAAGTTACATTTCTCTGACATGTTTTTCTATTTTAGAAAATATATTTTGCCTGTAACATGAGGCAGTCGCACTATGACAAGCTTCTTGGAAATGTACCTTAGCTGGAAGCCAAGGAGAGGCAGGGCTGGGCTGCATGGTCCTCCATCTGCTCCCCCTTCACAAAACTCACTTGAAAGGCTGATTTTTCTATGGTATAAATTAAGGTCATAGACAATTATTTCTCAACTCCCCTTTAGACTAGAGAACAGGAGAACCAGCAGCCTTGGGATGCTCTGAGGACACAGAGATCTCAGACTGCATTCATAGTACATTCATTTTCTCTCTGAATGTCCACTGAATTATTGCTGTACTGCATGAAAAATGTTAATTGTTTTGTCTTCTCAGATTATAGAAGGATATAAAGTCTATTCCTTTCCTCAGGTCAGAAGAAGAGCTGTTGTAGACATATACTAAACAGCCTTTAAGCCTGTTATCTATAACAGTGTATTAGACATATACTAAAGAGTTTTTAAGTCAGTGTCAGTGTAGCTGATTGGTTTATCACAGCGACGGTGAACCTTTCTAACTTTCAGTGATAACAAACAGCTGGCTGTGGCACCATAGTTTTTCCACTACTGGTTTACCATATATATATATATATATATATATTTTTTTTTTTTTTTTTTTTTTTTTGTCTTTTTGGATACAGAGTTTCACTATGCAATTCAGGCTGGCATTGAACTCACTTTTTAGCCCAGGCTAGCCTCAAACTCACAGTGATCCTCCTGCCTCAGCCTCCCAAGTGCTGGGATTACAGGTGTGTTCCACCATACCTGGCTACCATATTTTTAATAAGTAACTCCTCTTGTGTACTGGAATGAAAACTTTAATACATAATACAATTGGGCTAAATGGAAATAAGAAAAAAATAAAGGAAAAATAGACGACAGAAGAAAAAATAACTTCTAAGTGGCAAAATAACTAAAGAAAAGTACAAAAATGTCATTGTCTGAAGCATAAGTGGCCTGAGACCTCAAAATGAGGAAGAGACAAATAATTAAATACAGAAACTCTCAACTGGATCTAATCAAAATGGGATTTATAAAGGAACTCAAAAGAAGAAATTAGCAAATAACTCTTGAAATCTGAAATACTGAGTCATATACATACAGTGAAAATACTAAGTTCTTATGTAGTTCTGAAAATGAAGTGAAAATTATTTTTTACAGTGTTAAATACATAATGTTGATGATCCTGGGAAATAAGTAGAAACTAGCAATGTAAAAGGAAAGAACGGCTATACTCACAATCCATACTTGAGTTCATAAACTTCCTCAAGTTCCAAGAATGGATCAGCTATCAGTTGCTGGGGGTAGTGTCCCTTGTTTCAATAAATGCAGCCTTGGTGGGTAAGGAAAGAGAAAGATCTAAAGAACTAAAGCGTTTTGATAAAGGTAGAGTGAAAGTAGTGTATGTATGATGAGTGGTTTTTTGGTATCCTCCTCAGCCTCTAAGCCAACATCTACATAGAGGACTCGCCACCAACCCAATGAGTGAAGTCTTTAATTCATACACAGAGCTTAGGGACAAGTTAGTTACAGGCAGTGTGCAATGCTCAGGTTCCAACTCCTGATAGAGTTTCTGACCACCTGAGAAAAGATTCCACAGATTTAGTCCTGATTCCTTTTAGAAAAAAATCTGGTAGGCCTTATGAGAGAAGATGGTCATTGAGCTCCATTCAAGCAAGGTTAACTTTCTATGACTATCCAATGTGTACAGATACATGAATAAGTGAATACATACACATGCACCTTTTTTGGAAGGAAATGAACATTTTAGCCAGAAGAATGTTTTAATCCAAAGCACAAAGGCAAGGTGGCATGACAAGTTAATATAATTTCTTACTGAAATGTAAGATAGTAAGAGCAGAGGATGATAATAAATTAGCTAAGTGTTAAACGAAGGATTTTCTGCACTATTTTAAGGACTTTGCCTTTTGATTTATAGAAAAATAAAAAATAAAGACTCATAAGGTTAAATTCAAATAGTCTCAGTGCTTTGAAACCACGATATCTCATGAAAAAAATCACATTTCCCTTGATATTATTTTATGTTAATAAGTTGAATATTGTGACTCAGAAAAGAAACTATTGCTAAATTAACTTTGCAAAACATTTCTTAATGCAGCTTTTAAGTTATTTTCCCACTTGAACAGTACATTTTGCATTCTGGAAAAGCTCTTCCCTATGATCATGCAATCTCACTAATTCTTACCTCCATTTATTCCTCTGCCTGTTTCAGCTCATATAATCTGAGCTCCTTTGTTATCTTGTTTGCATAATTTCTTCATTGGTAGAGTATTTTGCATTATCTGTGTTGCTTTATTTTAAAGTTATAATACAGTCTCACATGTATAATAGTGCTGAAAATACTCTTTCTAAATGCCTTCTTTTTTATTCCTTGTCTGTGGTTCTTTTCATTTTAAGTATTGTGTTCAGATTTCTGTACTTTTTTATAATATTAGATTTCTGCAAATAGTTGCAGATTTTGTGGTGTGTGTTCACATTTTTATGTATATTATTTGTAGGATGGTTTGCTATATCTGTTGATCTGAAAGTAACATTGCTTCAGAGTATTTCTTGCTATCAAGGGTTTGCTTTTCTCCATGGTGAAGATTTTACTGTATGCCTACATAGTAAATAAGCTTACTACTCTCACTCCTGGAAGCAGAAAATACAGCTGCCTCCACCTAGTACAACATGTTCTTGTAGGGAGGATTCTCAGGGTGGAGGTTTCCACCAATCTGTGGGGTTGTGCTGATGTATTTTGATCGCACTACCAACTTGAGTTCTTCCACGATTCCCAACTCTTCACAGTGACACCAGCATTTATTGTCAAAGACAATAAGGGAAAAAGCAATAGCACCATTCAGTATTTGGACTGTGGCTTCCTTCTTTTATCCTACATCTGAGTGCTTTCCATTTTTCAAGTATGCTCTGGATCTTTAATATTAGAAGAAATTCTACTATTGAACCTAAGATATCCTAATTCTCTGTTCTCTTATAGATATTTAAAGAATGTTAATAGTACACTATAAACTGTTTTTTCAAAAATATCTCTGTAACCGTTTGCAAATTGGGATCACTTTGTGCAAAAGAAATGAAGCGAAAAACATGTTTTGATAGTTTTCTTAGGTTCAAATCTGTGCTTGAAAAAAGTAAACCTATAATTATATGGATTTTCCTGTTTCTCCTAACAAAAGACAGCAAAGTTTGGGAGACTGCTAGGACTCATAGCTACTTAATGTTCATATAGTAACTATTTTGCTCAAAGATACTGAATTAAGGGCTGTTAACTGTTCAAAAGCCATTTACTATGTTGCTTACTTCTCACTAAGCAAGGAAAATATAAGAACCATAAGATAGCAATATTTTTTAATGAGAATAAAGGTAAATGATTCATTAAATATTAGAGTTATGTGAAAAGCCTACTGGAAAATTTGTCCAAATCCATTGACAATATTGTTGCAAGAAATATGTCTGCATTTATTTTTAAATCCTTTGATTCTGTCCAAGAGTGGTGCTGACAGGGTACAGTAATGTATTGAATTTACTCACATAAGACAAATTATCAGAAATGAAAATGTAACTATCATTAGAATGAATGGTATACAGTTATTGCAATGGAAAATAATCCTATATAACCACATGATACTACAATTTTTATACAGTTAAATTTATACTTCAAAAGAAAAAGTAAATGGACAAAGAATTGGCAATGCACAGTTAAGCAAGAAAAGTTCTTCAGAATAAAACAGAATCCAACTCAAATATAAAAATGTCTAGGAACTGTGTGCTGGGATCTCAAAGTGTAAAATGGCCTTCACAAATGTGAAGAAATGGTTGACATCACATTTATGAGGGAGTATTGTGAATCTACCTACATTGGGGTCATAACTGATATTTGGTGGACAGGACTAGGTGTTAGGTTCTAGGTCAGACATTTTTAAATCTGTATTTTGAACACTACACTACACATGTTGCATGATGTCTTGAGGATGAATAATATACCCTGCTACCATCTTCCACTCTAAATGTTATGATGTTCATGATGTGCATGATATTGCATAAGACACTGACATATATAATGCATGCACAGCTATAAAAACATGCAGTGAAAGAACGTTTTTTGTGATTTATATATAATAGGTACAATAAATATGTAACCACTATACCTATAGATATTCTTCAAATGAATAAAATAATTACAAACTACAATTATATTGATTATTGTAAACACTATTTATATTCACTTATAATCTTGTTCCCATAGTTGTAAACTATAGGAGAGAGAAAAATATTGTCAAGTGAAATAATTATGCTTTTATATTCTAAAATTTCAAGGGCCTGTATATGTGTTCTCTTTCTGGTTGTGACACTGTAGTATAGTTTTTTAAATGTCACTACTCAGGGAAACTGGGTGGGTGAGAACACACTAATGTTTTTAGGGGCTTGCATTTCAGTTGGATGACACTCAACAGTAGCGTTCATTTTTAAATCACACCCCATAAACACACTCACAAACTTTCATGAAAAAGAACTTGTAGAACCGCATCAAAAAATGGCAAGAATGTTGGGATCAAGGTACTCCAACCAAATGGGAGTGTTTTGAAGAAAATTAATAAGTGTCTGTATTATATTTTCTTAAAATTTAAACATTTACCATATGTTTTGATCGCACAGCAGATCAGTAACCATAGAAAAGGTCCCGCTCACAATTCCGTATCCTGTTCCCACTTCTTTTGCCCATCTATAAGAATTAAAGTGAAATTCATTTTAAAAATTTTTTGGGAGAAATGATCTAGAAAATTCCTTCAAATAAAATATCATTAACATAGATAATCTAGGTAATATTAATAACTCAGGACAAGTTTTCAACAATTTTACTTTTTATATTTTGTATTGAAGGATTATAACAATAAATAGTTCTTATTAATAAATCAATTTTTTGAGAATCAATAATTTTTAAATGAGTTAGAACTTTAGTGTTTGGTACTTCATATATCAAATTAGATAATAACATTAAAAACTACTGTTGTTAGTTTGATCCAAATATAATGATTAAAAATGACAGAAACTTCTAATTTCTTCTTTTACTTGAGTCTTATAACTTTTTGAAGATTGTATTTCCAGGGAATCCTCATTTCATTTCATTTGAAATATTAGTGTTGTAAATAGATATCAATTTGCCATACTTGGTATAAGTACTTGAATTATCTTATTAACGTTTGTATTTGCTTTTTGCATGCAACCTCACGGCAGAAAATTGGGTTATTTTACACATCATTTCAAGCCAATGAAAGTAATCATGTGTTTTTGAGAGCTGTATTACCCCATTTCACAACAAAATGTAGGCAGTATATTTTTTCTTAGGTTTAAACTCTTTTTTATTCACTCATTTGTTTAACAAAATTAATTGGTTATAAGCCATTCAATGCTTCATCTTCTTCTATAAAAGTTCAAACACAAAAATCACAAAATATATCATTATAAAAACTACTAGCAGATTAAATGTGACATATAAAACATTACATCATTTCCCTTTTACCCCTTTAAAAAGAACACATTGGATGGAGCTAATTTTAGATTTCAGATGAAATGTAATCAAAGCATTTCACCTTCACTCAGGGAAGTAAAAAACTAAACTTTATCCATTAGTCTGTAACCTTAAGATTACACAGTGATCTTTTCCCTACCCCTCTAATTCAAGATAGATAAGTATTAAGATAAGGTCAACAGATAATTTTAGTTTTCCAGTTTTTGTGATTTTTTTTTACAAGATGATGATCAGTTCCTTATAAAATGTAGAAAAGTTGCATCAACCAGATATTTTTTGACTTGAAAAGCAGACAAAACAGCATATTTCATTTGATAGCCTAATTTGAGCTTTTCCTGTTTAATTTAAAAATGTGATTTTTAAATTTGTATTTGTGTATCAAGTGTGTTTCAGAAACTGTCCTAAGGAAACAGTGAATTAAGTAATGAAAAAAAAAGCCCTAATTTGAAAATTTTCTATTATGTTCAGATTATGGAAAACTACTAAACTGCTAAAATTAGATACAGGAAATGCAAATATCAGACTCGCTTTTTTTTTTTTTTTTTTTTTTGAGATACAGGCTCAAAAGACAGGGAGGTTTCTAGACCAGTATTGAGAACCAAAGAAAGCTTGCTTAAAAAAAAAAGTATGGGAGAATAATGGTATCCATTGACTATGTTTAAGCAAGGCAGTATTAAATTTCATTTGCATTTTTAAAAGAAAATCATCCAACCTAAAGTACAGGAAATGGACAGAAGAGGGTAATTTCCAAACATAAAGATAATTTAATATTGTTTATAAAGCCATAACACAGTGACTCAGTCCTACGGCCCTGCTGGGTGCAATATACCAAAAGTTGGACTTGCTTGTCAGAAACACCACAATAGCTAGGAATCAAGCTAGTCAGAAATAGAGTGGTGCTTTGAATTCCAATCTGTCTTCATTCTTTGTGAGTAGAACATGCTCAGTAACCACCAAGAGTTCTCAAAGATGAAAGGCAAAGCTTGTTTGTATCCTCGTGGTTTAATGCTGTATTTATGCTACTAAACGCTCACCACATGTCTTAAATTATAAGAAGATTCACTTGGTGTTCAGGTCTGGAGTGTAGGGAACTGGTGTACAACGGTCCCAGTTCCCTACGCAGATGCCACCCATGGGGAACCAGCTCACTCTCAATCTTTCCCCACCCAGGCACTACTTGTAGGGACCTAGTCCTGCTAGTTCAACACCCTAACCCAGGAGTGAATGAGGAGGATGAAAGACAAACAGATACAGTCAGTTTAACATGCAGGCAGCCAGGGGGCTCTTGCCTCTAGTAGGCAGAGAAGCCCTAAGCGTCTGGCTTATCCTGCTTTTATTCACTCAAACACAGGTACAAGCAGTGAAAGTAACACAAGAATCATCTGCTTTCCATTAAACAACCTGAAAATTGCTGTATTAATTTTTCCTTTGTGCTCACAGAAGGGACCAGTTAGGCCTCAATTCTCCTCTGGTTTCCTACCCTGGAGGAATCCATATAGCAGTCTCATAGTTTTTAATGACTCTTCTGACTGATTTTATAGAAAAATTTTCGTCTTTGTCCTACTTATTTTAATCACTCTGTCTTACTAACTTTTCTTGTAGCTGAAGCAAAATACCTGACACCCAAAGTTAAGGTAGGAAAGGTTTATTTGGCACACAGTTTGTACAGGTTTCAGTCCATAATCAGCTGGCTCCAAGGCAGTGTGGCATTGCAAAGGAGAAACAGTTCATGGCAGGCAGAAGGTAGCAAAGCTACATGGGACAACCACAGATCTTTCTATCTGTTATATCTTATCCAGGCTACTTAGGGTGGGTACCACTCAAACTATTAATCCTACTGCCCTTGAGCCTAACATTGCATCATAAATCAATCCCAGTGTCATACACTTTACAAACAGCCACCTCTGAAAAAGCCCCACCTATGATTGCATGAGGCTTTGGGGGGACATCTAGACATAAAACATAACATTGTGCCCCAGTCTTCAAAAGACACATGCAGATACCTTTATGCAATAGACATTTAATCCATCTCCAAGAATTGCCAAAGTCCTCAAATTTTCAGTATTGCTGAAAAGTCTGTCCAAAGTCTCCTCTGAGATTTAAGGCAAACTTAGCTGTAAGCCCCTGTACACATGAAAAGTAAGTTAAACACTTCCAACATGCAATGGCACAAGACAAATATTACCATTCCAAAACGTATGAATGGGGGTTACAAAGGAATGAAACCAAAGCAAGAGCAAAACCCAGCAGGGTGAACATTAAGTCTTGTAGTTCCATGCTCAGCGTCTCAAGCAATCTGTGGCAAGATGTGAACTCCAAAAGGCTTGAGTGGCTCTACCTCTACAGGACTTCTGGTGATTGTAACTCCTAGGGCTTCTCTCTTGGGCCTGCTCCACTCCCTCCTTGCAGTTTTCCTCAGATGATCCACATTCTTGATCTCTCCAAATTTCTGGGGTCGCCACTGTACCTTTGGCTTCAGAGGCACAACTTCAAACACTGCCCTCTCAGGGGCACACTGCCTGGTCTCCCAGGCTTTTTGAAATCTGGATGGAAGCATTCCTGACCCCACAAGTCTTGCACTTTGCATGCAATTAAAGCCAGCACCACATGGATTATGCCAATGTCTGCTTCTAGTTGGAGCAGTAGCCAGGCTTGCTTCTGTCTTGGTTGTAGGGGTCCAGTGACTATGAGCCAAATCCTGAGTAACAATTTCCCTAGGCAGCTGCCATTCTGGAACACCATGCTCCAGGGCTCTCTTTTCAAAGAAAAAGCTTTCACTTTTGCAACTCTGAGGGTGCAAGGGCTGGAGTCCCACCGGTTCTTGTGTTGTCCTCAGGCCATTGTTTCTGTTCTCTTCCTCTGAAGGACTTGGCTTTTGCTTGTTAGTCTTTTCAGAGACCAATTTCTCCTTTGTTCCATTTTTGCAGGCCATAACTTTACTGGAGCTTCCTTTCTGGCCAAATTCCCAATGTTTCGAGTCATTCTGCTAGGCTCTTTGCTGTTGATTTTCAACATATATCTGGCTAAAAGTCCCCAACATTAGCCATGTCACTGACTCAACATTAGACTGCCTGGAAATTTCTTCTGAAAGATTAAGTAGTCCACCACTCTTAATCTCAGTCTCAGTCAAAGTCTCTGGACATAAGCAAAATGCAGACAAACTTCCTGCCAAACCATAACATACATTGTCTGGACTCCAACAGCCGGTGCAGTCCTTCCTTCCAGCAGAAACCTCTTAAGCCTGATCTTTACTAGCATCATTTATATCAGCCTTCTGGTCTTCAGAGCTCTGACCAGAATCTCCCATCAAGTACAGCCTGAGGTATTCCATCTTTACTTTTTCAGCTAGCTTCCCCAAACCTTTCTTAACTCTACCCATTACCACAAGTCAGCCTGAAAAGCTCCTAAACCACATGATCACGCAGTCACAGCAATGACCCCCTTATGTGGTACCAAATTCTGTCTTAGTTACTTTTCTCATTGCTGCAACAAAATACTTGATGCCCAAAGTTAAGGGAAGAAAAGTTTATGTAGCACACATTTTCAGAGGTTTCAGCCCATAATCAGCTGACTCCAAAGCAGAGTGAATGGCAGACAGGTATCACAGAGGAGAAACAGTTCATGACAGGCAGAAGGTAGCAAAGTAACAAGGGACAACCACAGATCTTTCTATCCCTTATATTTTATGCAGGTTACCTGGGCAGGTACAACTCATACCCTTAATCCTAGTGCCCTTGAGTCTAACATTGCACCATGAATCAATCCCAGCATCACACAATCTACATCTAGACACCTCTGAAAAAGCCCCATCTATGACTTAATGAGGCTTTGGAGGGACATCTAGACACAACCCATAACACAGCCTTAATATAAAAATCTCAATAAAATTTCATAAGAATTTTAAACTCCTTTTTCCAACATTTTCTGATTGTTTGAGGTAGCATTAAATCTCTATAAGTAGACCATATATTTATTTTTAAATCTTCTGTAATAATTTTTATAATTTGTATATATATATAAATTATACATATTCATAGGTACTTTGTAGTGTTTCAGTACATGTGTGTGTTATGTAATGTTCAAACCAGAGTAAACCCATCATCTAAAAAATTTATATGCTTTTCTTTGGGGTAAACATTCAAGTCCTTTCCTTCAGCAAAAAAAAAAAAGAAATATATATATTTAATTATTATACATAATATGCAACTATTGTTATGTACATTATCATTATGTAAATAAAAATACACAACCCACTGTGCAATTAAACAGCAGAACTTTTTGCTTCTATCTAACTAAAATTTAGTGCCCATTGATCAACCTTTTCCCATCCCCTCTTTATGCCCCTCATCTTCTCAGCCTCTGGTTACCACCATTCTCCTCTCAAGACCTATGAGTTCAACATTTTTAGTATTTAGTGAGTATGTTTATTATTGAAAAGACAAGTATTGGTGAGGATGTAATGAAATTATTGTGCTTCTACACTGGCGATAGAATGTAAAATGGTGCAGCCACTTTGAAAAACAGTATGGAAGTTCCTCAGAAACATAAAATATACTGGGTGTAGTGGCACACATTTATAATCCCAGCACTCAGGAAGCTGGGCAAGGAGGATCACTGAGTTTGAGGCCAGTCTTGGACACATAGCATGACCCTGTCTGAAAAATAAAACAAAAAACAAGCAAAAAAGGTTTGGGAATGTATGTAGCTCAGTGCAAAGGCACTGGGTTCAATCCCTACTACAGGAAAAAAAAAAAAAAAAAAACTTAACTACCATATAATCCAGTAGGTCCAGAGACCCTCCTTTTGGCTGTAGATACAAAATAAATGAAATTTAGAACGTCAAAGAAATACTTGCACTCCCACAGTCCCACCTTCATTGCATCAATATTCACACAGCCAAGTTTTCAACAATCTACATGTACATTAACAGAGGAATGGATAAAGAAAATGTGATGTACCCATACAACAATCTGTGAATATGTAAAACACTTATTTTTCAATCTTAAGAAAATCCAGCCTTATGTGACAAAATGGATGAATTTTGGGTGTAGTATACTAGGTGCACTAACCAGTCAAAAAGGACAAATGTTGCATGATTCCACTTGTATCAGGATCTAAAGTGGTCAAAATCAGAGAAGCAGAAAGTGGAATGTTGATTACCAGAGACTGGGAGTAATGGAAAGTTGTTTCTCAGTGGATACAGAATTTGGTCATACAAGATGCAAAAGTTCTTAAAATCTTATACATAACAATGTGGTTAAAGTTAGCAATACTGGATTATACACTTTAGCATTTCTTAAAAGGGTAGACTCTAGACTATATATATTTTTACCGCAATAAAATAACTCAAAACTAGAAATTCACCAATTTCCCCAGACTTTTATGCTTTAAAATTTTAAGAAGAAAAAATCTCATTAAAATTCCTGAAAATTGGGGCCAGTGTGATAGCTCAGCAGTGTAAACGCCTGCCTGGCAAGCGCGAGGGCCCGAGTTCGACTCCTGGAACCCACATACGAAAAAAGGGCAGGTGATATAGCTTAGCAGCACGGGTGCCTGCTGGCGTGCGAGATCCTGAGGTCGACCCTGGTACCCACACAAAAAAAAAAAATTCCTGAAAATTTTGCAAAGAAAGAAAAAAAGAAAGATCAACTAGACTGTGGGATATGTTGTTGTGAAGACAGGCTTGGTAGAATCTATTACTTGGTAGAATCTATTAAGTGCAGTTACCTTTATCTAAATAAATATTCATGTTTTAGTAACCAAACTTCAAAAGCACTAGAAAAGCAATATTCTCTTTCTATAATTGTTCTTGTCTAGACAGATTATTCAGAATCAGATTCCTCCACTAAAGATTTTAGATTACTCATTTGACAGCCAAATTTTATTTCACATTTTCTATTAAGCAGAGAACTTCCTAATAAAATATTAACCTCTTCATTCTCATGCTTAACTTTTAAATAAAACTAAAATTCAGAAATAAAAATACTAAACCACAGATCTGAAGGCTGTAGAGAGGAGCATATCTTGGATACATTCTCTGTAACAGAATTTTAGAATGTGGATTATGAACTTTAACATACATATCACATATCTGTTGATAAAATGTATTATAACTTTAGATATAATATAATCCATTACTGTTTTAGGTCCCTTTTCTCTTAACTAGATCACAAAATAAATACAAGTAAAAAAGTACAAATCACAGAGTGTCAAGTGGCAAGTATAATTTATATGTATTTTTTACTCCACAGTGGTTATCCAGAGTTCAAGTGGAAAAGGCCAATTCCTGGGGGGGTTAGAAGTACTGTATCCATTTTTATTTGCAATGAGGATATTAAGTTAGTTTACACTGAATAAAGCAATTCTAGTATAAGGCTACGGAAAGGAATATCTCAACCACTTCTCACAAGAAGACAGGAAAACTGAACAATCAAGTTGAAGGACAAAAAACTGTAAAGTATGAGGGTGGTCTAACAGCACCTACTGTCACAGTATGAATTTAGTAATATAGAAGAAATCATTCTAAAAGGATTCTGAGTAGCAAATGGTAGAAAGAAATAAAAACCATGGCATGAGATAATAGCGTACATTCTGTCCAGTACACCTAGGGAAGTGCCCATTAAGGAAAGTAACACAGTGAGAAGAGACAGGAGTTGAGAGCCAGAGGAGCTAACAAATGAACACGTCACCAGAAAGAGTGTTAGGGCAGAACAGCAAGAGTTTGTAGTTTGAAAACTAAGAGTCTACTAAGAAAAATTGGGCAAATAAGTAAAAATTTGAAAAGAAAATTAAAAAAAAAAAACAAAAAAAAAAAACAGTTTAAGGGCTGATTGGTATGGCTCCAGCACTGAGCTCCATCTACTTACTTCTCTGACCTATATTATAAGGCTTTTCTTCATTTGGTGCAAAATGTTCCTAAATGTGTGACTCAAAATTAGACATTGCCACTTAACTATGACTGGAAACATGACAGTTTGATTCCAGCAATTGCTACTTCCAAGGTTCTTCAGAACTTAATTATTTTTATGCACAGGTGTCATTTGTTTCTATCAAAAGTTTTAGTCTGTGATCCACTCCCAGGTTTTAACTGTGTTCACTTTGGTAGTATACTTTGTCATAAAGGGACATACTGAGCTGGGACAGAGACTATCTTTTTACTATTTTTACATTGAACAAATAATGTAATTACATGTGATTTGGGAGTGTTTTAAAAATGTTTTTTCAAGTAATTAAAAAAAAACTCAAAACACTAGAACTTAGAAGCCATTCTGAATGAGAATATACATTTCCCAGCGTATAATCATATATGTGACACTTTATATGTATGATTTACATGTATTTGAGCATAAATAACATGCATCAACAATAGAAGTCTTGGGCTGGTGACATAGCTCAGCGGCATAAGCGCCTGCCTGGCAAGTGCGAGGTCCTGAGTTCGACTCCCAGTACCCGCATAAAAAAAAAAAAAAAAAAGAATAGAAGTCTTCTCCACTGTCACATTTTAATATTAGCTGTGCTATGGACATAAAGCTCAGAAACAGTCAGCAGAAGCACAGCATTACCAATAAAAGATAGAAAGGAAAGAAAATATATGAAGTTCACTTGAACACAAACAGGCTTATACAATTTCTCCAAACACAAATATAAAATATTGTGATTCGTTTTAAGAAGTGATCACTATTAATAAAATAGTATACTGGTATTTTCACACTTTATATCATCCTAGCAAAATATATGGCACAAAATTAGAGTTCCTATTGGAACTTGAGGAAATACATACTTAGTTTTATACCATTTCAGGGATCTTGTGAATCAGGCAAATACAAATTTGCATACTGTAGATTAACTTTGAACAGGAGTTCTGCAGGTGCTTAACTACAATTATAGTGAAACTACAACTTGTTTGACTTGAATAATTACTCCAGAAAAGATCAATCTCCTCTCCTATTTTCATTAATCAAAAGGACTATTTAATTTTGGATAACAACAAAACTCAACATTGAAAGGAAATTAAAGTTTAAGTAGGGCCTGGTGAGATGGCTCAGGTGCATAAGTACCTGCCTAGCAAGCGCGAGGTCCTGAGTTCGAATCCCAGTACCCACATATGAAGAAAGGGCTGGTGATATCACTCAGCGGCACGGGCGCCTGCTGGCGCGCGAGGTCCTGAGGTTGACCCCGGTACCGACAAAAAATAAATAAATAAATAAAAATAAAGTTTAAGTAAATGTGAGATTATAAATCAGAATATTTTTCCTTATAGCTAAAATAAAATTTTAAAACTGGCGAATAATTGTTGTGTTCTTCAGAAAAATATAATCATTGCTTTTTCCAATACTCTTTTTATTAACCTTTGTAATGACTGACAAAAGATTCCTCAACTTATAAATACCATTTAGAAAAATTAACTATACATTTAAATAAGTTTTCACACTTACATATTACTTGATTCTTATATATAATCATTACATGTGATTATTGAAAACTGGATATTTACAAACCAAACAAAAGATATAAAAAATGCAAGAGAAAAAGCAATAAGTCATCACTTTTGTCCAGTAATTTTGAGACTTAAAAATGATAATAAGCATCCTGTTTTTGAACCACAAAACAAGAAAAAAAGAGAAGTGGTCCTGCTTTTCTCTCCCAACCTAAAAACTGGTCTCCGTTTATGATTTTGAATTCCTGGCTAATGACAAATTAGCCTCTGAAGAATAATAAGCTTTTCCATCTTCCTTCTAAAATGATTAACTCAAATACAACTCAAGGCACCTGGCAGTCATAACTTATTTCTAGGTAGTAGAAAATTGGGAAGAATAAAAGCAAAGCTGTCAGGATTTTTACTTTATAGACACATTGAGGCAATTAAAATTTATAACTAATGAGAGTTAGTTGCAGATTTATTTTGTTAAGCAAAACGCATTTAAGAATATATGAAGCAAGACTGATAGAATATACAACAGATGCCCTAGCAGAAGAGTTAGTATTTTGGAGATGTGATATTTGATTAACAATTAGTTTCTAATAATCTAAATTTTATCCAGTGGCCCTGAATAATGTGGAGATTGAATAAACTGACTCACTCTACATAGCTCAAATGCATGAAGGCATCATAAGGAAAGTCATGAATGCTTTGACAGGAAAAACAAATAGTTTTTACCCAGACTGCATATTACAGGTGTCAGAAGAGCTAAGATTGAGATCACATGAAAACAATTAAGCAACTCACAGCTCAGAATTCATCAAAATCTTTCCTTGTAGTTTGTACCTGCATACAACTTCCATCTATCCCAGGACAGTGCGCTATTGCCCACTCAGACATGAGCCTTCAAAATGCTAGCTCTGGGGCCGGTGAGACGGCTCAGCGGCTTAAGCGCCTGCCTTGCAAGCGCGAAGGCCCGAGTTCGACTCCCGGAACCCACATACGAAAAAGGGGCCGGTGATATCGCTCAGCGGCAAGGGCGCCTGCTGGCGCGCGAGGTCCTGAGGTCGTCCCCCCGGTACCCACAAAAAAAAAAAAAAAAAAAAAATGCTAGCTCTGCCTCCTGCACTCAACACACATGGCCAGACCTCTGTATGATCTTCTACCAATGAATTTTAATTGTGCATCTCCCTTTTCAGATATCTGCAGTTACCCCACCTGAGAAAAGCAATTCCTCAGCAGACCGACAACCAAAGTCAACCAACTCCTGAGACTGACTGAGTGCTTCCTAAAGACCCTTGGTGATACAGACACTGCCTCTTCACAACCCTCTGAACACCATAATGCACCACCCTGCCACACATATTTTATTACCCACCACCATCGAGACAAAATATATTGATGCTATCTCTTCCCTTTCATTATATACATATCATTCTCTTTTTCCTCATGTTTGAACAAACCACTTCCTTTATTCACCAATTGTACCAGTTCCTCTTCTATTTTTATGTCATGATGTCAAAACTCTTTCCCAGTCTTCACCAGTCTTTTCACAACTGCAGCTCACCGAATTCAGCTCCTCAGAACAGAATCCCCGATAGCCCACTAGATTCAAACCTAGCAAGTGAAATCATTTCCCTTTTCTTTTCCAGTGCTTTGCCCAAGCATGACTCTTACACTTTTTTATACAAGCAAATCTCCAGAAGCTCTTGCGTTTCGGTCATGCCATGCCACTTGTTCTCTTCCTTAATGAAGATTTGCAGACCACGAAAACTACCTCCTCATTACAGTCCCAGGAAGAATGCAAAATGAGTCCCACACACATGGCTCTAACAATCTCATCATCTTTCCTCTTGCATTCCTGATCTCCTTACCTCTGTTGACCTCAGCTCCAGTTCATGGCAACCATATACTCACATTTTCATAGAAAACCCTAGTTAAAAGCAGGACTGCTGGGCCAGTGAGATAGCCCAGTGGCATAAGCGCCTGCCCAGCAAGCGCGAGGTCCTGAGTTCGACTCCCAGAACCCACATAAAGGAAAAAAAAAGGGCCGGTGATATCTCTCAGTGGCACAAGCGCCTGCTGGCAAGCGCGAGGTCCTGAGGTCGACCCCCGGTACCCACATAAAAAAAAAAAAAATCAGAACTGCTTTACTTCTGAAATAGTAAATTCAAATGTCCCACTTTCTCAACATGACCCTTATATACTTTTGCCACCATACCTGTTTTTCAAACTTCTGAGACTCCACACATTATCCCTTCTTCTTTTTTGACCAATATCTTGTCTGCTTCTCCTCCTTATTTACCCAACGTGAATCATGTGATATATCCCTTTGGAATACTCCTTCCAAAATCTAATGCCCTTATCCCTTTACCACCTGTACTTCTAGGCTGAAAACATTAAAAAATGTAATCAAACTAAATATCTGCTTTTGCTGGAAAAATCACACAACCACACAGGTTAAAGACACGGCTTCACTGTTTCTAGCCTCAACCCAGGATCTCTTTCTCTCTCTCTCTCTTTTCTCTGCTTCCCGTGCCCAATCTCATCAGTACCCTGTCCTATATACTGCCTACACGTTTTTCTGTGCTAAAAACTCTGACTCCGTCTTCCACAGCTTCAGCGTTTGGCCTCACTTCCTACCCCACAGAAAAATCAGAAGCCCATTACATTTTTGCCCCCTTTCCTATGGTTACATTTAAGAATTATCCCTTTTCCTGTCTAAAATGAATCCCTCTTCCTATATGTCCTCAGTATCTCCCTATTATCCCATGTTGACAACGTTAAAACCTAATCAAGCCTATTCAGTAATGAAAAGGTTTCTTGTACTTTAATGTACCTCTGAAACCCTGTTTTAATCTCTCAAAGCAAATCATCATAGTAAATACTCATAGACGACACTTCCTTGCTTTGCCTGTCGTGTATGGCTCGTGTAGTTTTAAAAACAAACACATCCACAACACTACTGGATGTGAAGTGGCTCCCATGAAAGGCTTTCCGAGTCTAAATCCCCTAGAATCCCCAATCTTTTTTTTTTTTTTTAATGTGGGTACCGGGAGTCAAACTCAGGACCTTGTGCTTCCTAGGCAGGTGCTTATGCCGCTGAGCCATCTCACCGACCCTCCCAAGTCTTCATGAGCTCTTCATTCTTTAATATATTTTCTTGATTTCTAGGAAAACACAGTCCCTCTCACTTTTTATTTCCATCCTTTCTCTTTTTCTTTCTTTCTTTTATCCTGCTTGTTTGGATTAGGCTTTTCTTATCCTTCTCATATTTTGATGCCCTCCAGTTTTTGTTCTATGCCTACTTATTACACTGAAATTCTTATTTTTTTCTTCTAGTATCTCATACAGATCCACACCTTCAGTTAACTGTATATTAATGACAGCCAAAGAGAAAATGTGAGACCTGAACTCTGCATAGAGCTCCTTAGCTTTACAACCAGCGTTTTATCCTTCGCAATCTTCAAAAACACCAAACACAGTAATTTCAGCACTCAACATCTTTTCCACTTGCATTCCATTTCTTGTAATTATCATTCTCTACTGAATTGCCTGTGAAGCTAGTCATAACATTTAACCTTTTTTTCTATTCCTTAGCTCACATCTAACCACTCACAATTTGTCCTATCTCCTGAATATCTTTGAAATGTTTTCTTTACTTGCTTAGACATTACATCAGACCACAACTACTTCCCTGGATTACTGGCAGACTACTATATTCTTAACTGCTTCTCCCTGAAATCATACACTAAGTTGCAACCCAAATCTAGAGATGATAATCTGATTCCATGTGTCCTTTTTAAAAATGTTTAATTGTTCTCCACCTTTTACATAATGCCCAACTCAATAGCACTACTCCACACCCTTCATTAAATAAAACATCCCATTTCAAAATTATGTCTCATCTCTCCCTGCACAAGCCTAATATTATACTGGGCTTTTTTCTTGGATTATAACAGTTTTTTTTCTTCTCACATCTGAGAAAGATTGCTGAAATAGAATGTCTGATATTATTACCTGGTTTCTTCCTTCTTAACCTTGAATTTACTAGAATGTACTCTCAAGCAAACACATGGACACATAAATACAGATAAATGCATTAATGGTCTAAACTTATATATTCCATGAGTTGAAAATATGTGTACATATGCATGCACATGTATTTAATTACAATAAAATAGAATTATAGAAGGATGCACTGTACAAGTAATTCACTACAGTATGCAATTCCCATGTTGCTACTTGCTTATTCATATGAGTTAGCTGATGCGCTTGCAGGATTCTGAAAGGCAGAGGCCATATTTATTTTTCATATTCATCTCCATATGCCAGTAATTCACACATATGTTAAAATATTGCTTGTTGCAATTATAAATGATTAAGTGAATGAATTGATTAAATACTCTACAGACACATTCTTACTGTTTGGCAAGGTATAATCTAGGTATAATCTAGCAGACTATTTGGATGGTTGCCCCATTGACAGATGATTGATTTTGATTCAGTCATTCATTTCTAGTCTAAACATTTGTGTCCAAATAATGAGATCAGTTGGTATAAGCAGATGAATTATGCCCAAAGAGTCACCAGACAAAAGCGATAGACCTAGATATTGCTCACATTTAAAATCTTTCAAAGAGGACAAAACACTTGACAGATGCCTCACTAAGTCTACCAAATGTATTATTTGTTAGGCCTCTACTTATGCGTCCATTCTTCTAAGAATCTTGGCTTGAGCTCCACCCCCAAATTAAAGAAAGTAATTAGGTATTTATATTTTGTTTTTCTTCTTCTAGGTCACAAGTGATTTAGGAAAATGGCCTCCAGCTTGTATGCTCAGTTTCTAGTACTGTTTCTGGATAATAATAGATGCTTAATGAATCCATCTTGAATGAATGAATAAATAATTACATGAATGGAGAAATGCATTCCTAAGTCAAATCATAAAAAAAATTAAATCTTGAGAAAATTTTTTTAAAATTTTAAAATAAATTTAAATACCCATCCAGGTAGCAGGTAGATAGGTACCTTAGTCAGTTTTGGTTACTATGAAAAATACCTGAAATGAATCAACTAATAAAGAGAAAATATTTATTTGTCTCACAATTTAGGGGATTTCAGACCATGAGAAATTGACCCCATTGATTTGGTCCTGTCACAGTGAAAAAGCATGGCAGAGCAAAGCCATTCACCTCCTGGCCAAGAGCGAAAGAGACAGAGAAAGAGAAAAGAAGGGGCTGGGGTCTCACTATTCTGTTCAAGTGCATTCCCCAACTATGAGAAGATCCCTACTCAGCTCTATATTTTAAAGTTTCTACCACCTCTCCATTGTGCCTAGATGGGGATTAAATAATATGTGGAGTTTTAAAAGTTGTTTTAGTTCCAAACAGTAGCAACAGGTAACCAGTTTACTGGTCTGCCGACAAACTAGATTTTAAAAAATAAATGAGACTCCAGATTATTTTTATTTTCATAATTGGTTACTTATATGTAACCAACTAAATGCTCTGGTTGGAATGTGGATTAACTGATTAATTGTGTTCCCCGGATTCCATTGTAATTGAAGGCTTGGTTCCCATGGTGATGCTACTGAAAGGTAGTAGAAATTTTGGTGAGGCCTGGTGGGCATAGACATTCAAGATCATAGGAGAAGTGCCCTCAGAACATACTGTAGGACCCCAGTCTTTCTTTCTGACTTCCTCTTTGATGATTGTGTTAGCTAAGTTTCTCATTGCTGAGATAAAGTATCCAATACCAAAAGTTAAAGGAGGAAAGATTTACTGTAGCTCACAGTTTGCAGAGGTTTCAGTTCACAGTTGGCTGGCTCCAAGGCAAGGTGGCATGGCAGAGGGGCATCACAGATGAGAAACAGTGCATGGTGGGCAGAAGTCAGCAAAGCAGTGAAGTAGCTAAGAAACAGCAAGTAACAATAGAAACCCTCTTTTTGTTCCTTATATTCTATCCAGGCACATGCCCCTTGGGTGAGTAGCACTCACGCTGAGAGTGGGCTTTCAACCTGATTATCCACACCCAATCAGTGGACTAATTTAGCTATCACACATCCTCAATCCCAGCATTGCACACTTAATCCCAGAATCACGCACTCTAGATCCAGCCACCTCTGAAAAACCTCACCTATGACCAGAAAAATCTTTAGGGGGACATCTAAATGCAAGCTATAGCCATGATATAAGCGCTTACACACACACAGACACACACGCACATGGCCCTCTGCCATTATATGACTGCAGGTATGAGTTCACCAGAACCGAACCAAATCCAGGTACCATTCCCTTTACTTTCCAAAGTTGTGAGCAAAATAATCTTTTTATTTTTACAAAATTAGCTGTCTCAGGCATCTGATTGTAGTAACATAAATCTGACCAATGCACCAAGGAAAACCAAACCATGAAGTGCTGGCATGGTCTTAAACTACAAATTGAACCAGGCCATGAATAAGTAATAAAAAATAATATTACTTGTGGTGGAATCCAAATGATACATGTTTCCTTTTAGTTTTAACATATCCAGCCTCCTAAAATACACCCCTTTAAAAATTGTTAACAAACAGGTTCAAAGTAGATCAAGTCTCTGTCATTGTTTTAAAACCATAAACATAAATGAGAACTAATAGTGGTCCTCCAGAAAGATGAAAAACTAGTCATCTTTTGGAACACCTGAATTAATCCTTAATAAATTGGTATAATTTTCATTAGTAGCAGTACTAATATAGTATTCAAAAAGTGGTTTCCTAATTTAAATATATCTGGTGGTGGATATTCAGAATCATTTTTTAAGTTAATAAACCATAAACTATAATAACTGAACCATATACAGAATTTCTTTCTCTTTTTCACCCCAGTAACAGAAAGGATTATGTACAACAGATGTCTGTATTTCATGACTAAAGTGAAAGGCACTTCTGAATATTTTGTAAAATTTATTTTTATTCCAAATGTTCTAAGAATATAATACTGGGTAATATTAGTATTGTTTAATATCAACCCATGTGTAGAGTTAGTTCTGCCCTCTAAATATTGTTGAATAAGATCCATTTTCTTTCATGTAAGTCCTGTGAAATAAAAATGCCAAATTGTGTGATGATTTCTTTTATCCATGTTCTCTTTCCAACTGTTACTCAGTGGTTATAACCTGAAGAGGTTTTGAAAATGAGAATTAAGATATATCTAACAATGTTAGCTATAAATATTATTACTTCTTGATAAATTGTATATTATTTTATCCCCATGGACATTTACTCCAATGGCATCCCTGTTTTTCAGCATTATCCATTTCTCTCCTGGAAACCATCTTTTCTCAGTTTCACTGACAGATACTTCAGGAACTGTATTTCCCAGCAGGGATTTGAAGCGAGCTTTGGTGCCCTCACACAAAGCCTGGAAGCGGCTGGACTCTTGAGACACGGCCTGTGCACAGGTCCCCTAGTCTTCTAAAGATGCAGCAAATCTGCCTTGCCGTTTCCTTCCTCTAGCTCCTCCTCACCTCACAAAAGGTCTCTTTTATTCCCAGAGCCAAATCCAATTTACTGAGACAAAAATGCCTGGAAAAGAATAAAACTTCTACTTCAGGATATTTTAAAATTCACAGCAGTTTTGGAATTGTATTGTTTCATTGATTATTTTTTGTGAGTGATTTATTTTTAGATGTTGATGAATGCACAGATTGAACTACTAAAAAACATACTTGCCTCAATTTACCTGTATATTTCCGGGTGTCGGTATTTTCTCTCCTTGAGCATAATTACACATTTCTATTTTGTCATGTTCTGACTTTTCTGAACCTGTTGGAATTTTTTTTTTTCCATGGAAGCATGACATTTGGAAAGCACTCTGTAAATTCTTTTGTGAATTAATGTAGCCACTTCTTGAATCCAAGATCACAATTAATACACTATCCCTTTTAAAAGAAAAGTAAGAAACACTAAAGGGCTTATTTTATCACTATAAGGATGATAATCCCTGTAAGGAAGTAGTATAAAATCATAATTACAGGTGGATCTCCTTAGCATTCATGAGACAGTATAATGTCAAGGTAAAAATCAAAGCTTTGGCTTACTTCTCACAAGTGTGAGTACTAACAAATACATTAGAACTTATTCATCTGTCTTGAGAATGTTAAGTATTTTGACATCAATTTAACTAACACTCCAACTTCAGGATGTAAAAAATGTAAAAAAAAAAAAAACCACAACCCAAAACCTGTTTTACAGTAAGGAAATATATAAATTCATTAGTGGCTATGTACCTTACATATTAATGAGTTTAAGCTTTTTTTTTCTGTAACTAAGCTTACATATTTATCAACACAATCAATTTTCAGAAGTGTCGTGGCAGTAAAAGAACAAACAACACAGGAATTTATTTTAAATATTAAAAGGAACTTAGAACTTTATTCACTGTATTTTATTATATTAATCATTTTTGTACTCATTTCGCATCATTGTTAAATTATATGGAGATTTACCACAATGCCTCATTGCATAAACCTCACTGTGGGAGAAACGGTTCTATTTATACTTGCAGTAAAAGATAAGACTTTGACAAAAATTAAGGTTGGTTAGTAGGGGCGTGAATATGATCAAAATGCATACACACTGAGTCCCCACCTCCTCCTAGAAAAACATAAAATTAAGGAGGTTGGGAAAAAGAGGGTTAGGGAGGGAAGGAATTATTAAATTATCTCCTGTGCATGTCCAAATCTGCCAAAATAAAAAACATTAATCAATATAATCAATATGCCTTAATAAAACATAAGGAAAAATATTTTCTAAATGCACACTCACACCCCAGAATATATACATAGATACAATGATATATTAAGGTATATGAGGCAATTTAAAAATATATTTTCAATTCGTGTGTTTATTCAATGCTTTAGCAATAAGCTACACTCACACAAGATAATGTGATCTTAATGAAACCCAGGACTGTTGTTATTGTTATTTGATGGAGATAAGTTTATTTTAAAATACAGACAAGAAATGCTACATAAATCTTAACCAAAAAAAAGTGAGGGGTGAGGCTGGTGAGATAGCTCAGCGGCGTAAGCGCCTGCCTGGCAAGCGCGAGGTCCTGAGTTCGACTCCTGGTACCCACATACACAAAAAGGGCCGGTGATATCGCTCAGTGGCACGGGTGCCTGCTGGCATGCGAGGTCCCGAGTTCAACCCCCGGTACCCACAAAAAAAAAAAAAAAAAAAAAAAAAAACCTCAATTTGAATACAAATAAACAGATTAAGATTTCTTTAAGAATGTTTTACCTGTGACTTCGGCAAACTTTCAAAAGCTTAAGAAATCACTTGAGAAAGTGTAGGAAAATTGGCATTCTGATTTACATTATTACAAATTAGTACGTCTTTATAGACGACAAATTTTCAGTAATCCCACATCTAAAAATTTACACTTGAAGTTGAGACAAAACTTTTCAAGTGATGTCACCTCAGCAGAAATCTACTGAGCTACAGTGTCAAGAAGCATTGGAGAAAAAAGAAGCAGAACCCTAGAAATAGCAGGACAATACCAGCAGCACAGTGTCTGCTCCCTACTGCAAGGAAGAAAGTCAAAAGAGACCAATCCTTGGCATGACCTTTTAAAATATTTAACCACCCCACTCCCACAAGATAGTTAATCTGAAATCAAAACTACCAGCTCGGATTTCTCTCCAAGCTGAAACATAGAGGCCAATTAAATAGCAAAATCATTCTTTGCTATCAGTATTCTAGCAGTCCCTAAAATCACAAATATAAACAAAATGTTATTTCTCTTCTTGCAAATGTCCAACTCTTAGAAGCTTCTTACCAATATTACCTCACAAAATATTGTCTAATAATACTGTTAGCAATACCTAGTATTATACTCAGCTTAAATATACATATATGATTGTTTATGAGTTTATTGTTTGTATTTATGCTAAAGGGGACATCTGCCTTTTTATGAAACTCTGCAATGCATTATTACTCCCAGCAAACATGTATTAATTCACAATCAGCTTCCATTTGTCTTGGAGTGTTGACTGAATAATTTTTGGTTATTATTTTTAGAACAATTATCTGAAGTAATATTCAAAATGTGTGAAGGGCACAGAGCATCTATGTTGTTCACCTTTTCATCACTGGGACAAAATACCTGGCATACATAACTTAAAGGATAAGAGGTGTATTTCACTCACAGTTTCAGAGGTTCAAGTTCATGGTCTCCTGGCTCCAAGTTAGAAACTGCATAGAGGAGAAAAGCTGCTGCTTCTCAGCAGCCAGGAAGCAGAAAGAGGTGGAGAGATCTAATGAAAGACTATAACCTTCAAAGACCTGCCCCAGTGACCTTCTTCCTTCATCAGGTTCCACCTCCAATATCTCATACAGCTATGAACTTATCAACGAATCAGTCCATTGGTAAGGTTCATGCACCCATAATGCGATCACTTTCCAAAAGCCCCACCTCTGAACATGTGAATCTTTTCTGGATGTTTTTCATTCATACCATTAGTTCTCTGTAAGAAAGGGCCCTAGTGTATTTAGGGTGAGGCAATCCAGCCATTTGAACATGAGGGGTAACCTCATACCTCTTGAAGTAAATAAAAGTCTCAGCCTGAGGCTGGTCACTTGAAACACCCTAGAATCCAGTCCATTCATTCTGCCTTCCTTCTCTGTGCTCAGTGCTCTGATTCTTGCAGTAGGCTTACTTTTGTGACAATCTGTGTGAGTTTATCTTCTTCAGCCCTTTTATCTTGCCCAGGATGGGACTTTGACTTTAAGTCTCCTGCTTTATCCCAACCATTTCTAGAACGCTCTCTGGACTAAATTCTTGTCTAACTCTGAAGGCAGAAAATGCATAAAACCCAAGGTGCTATGAGGATTCAATGAAAGTTGATGAGTTTGAAATAAATGTATACAAGCTAAGCTTTTCTTGTGGTTTCTGCATCACCATAGCTTCCAAGCATATCTATTTTTTGATTAAGAAATCTCTTAGTCCAACTTGAAAAGTATGTCTTCACTAAAGTACAGGCATGACATTAAGTTTATCAGGACTACAGCTGACTCAATGAGATGTACACATCGCCATAGAGGTGGCAGTAGATTTAAACAAACACAGCAGAAATCCAAAATGATATGGGAACCACAAAGTAAGAAGTTTTACAAATTCACTCACAGCAGGATTTATACTACTTATATGATATTGGTCTCTATCAAGCCAGGTTCTGGAAAACATTTTACACTTCAGTTATCTTCCATAAATGGCAGTAGCCCACATCAAGGAAAAGAAGAGAAGAAAAGGCAGGAGAAGCCTGCTTCTAAAATAGATCTTCATAACATCTCTGGTTCTTAAAGCAAGGGCTAATTTCATGATAAGATTTGTGTAACATTAATCATGCTTTGCATTGCTTTCTCTATTAGCAGGAAAGGGGCTGTTATTTCTTCTTCTTTCCCTGAGAAATCAGAAAGGAGGAGAAATATGTGAAAGCACGAGTAGAAACTACAAATGACCTTCCTTCTACTTTTACTCCTGCTGTTGTGCCTATGTCAAAGACAGCCCCCTACATGAATATGTGACTTTAAGTGCTGACATCAGATAAATGAAAGCCACATCAAGCAACCTGGCCAGGCAGGGAAGTTGACTACTATACTAGAAACTTACTTTCAATTAAAAAATAATAAGGCATCAGTTATTTAAAGCTTTTACTTGTGTATCCTTAGAACACTATATCTAAGGCAGAAATTACCTCAAGCAATTGTGATCCCATGTGCATTTTTCTTTAATCTCAGCAGGACTCACTTATAAAATTCATGGCTTTTGAAAGGAAGCAATTACACCACAAGACAAAACAAGTCTTTCAAATGCAGGGATGATAGAATTTCTCAGTCAAAAATTAAAAGAAAGAAAGAAAAAAAAAAAAAACAAGCATGCAATATGAATGCAAAATATGTAGAAAATTCTAAATATTTGAAGTACCTCCTTCCAGAAAATAGTATGCTGATGTGGCATTTATAGTTATTACTTCTGTAAGATTAAATAATAGCTACTCAATTAATACAGATCACCTATAGGCTATCACTTGATAAGATGCTCTATTGTTCTAAGACAAATCTGTGGGATATTTAAAGAAATATTTCATATATTTTGGCAGAATATAAAATCTCTAAATAATGATTCTCAAGTTTGGTTTCACTTTAAAAGCTTCGATGAGACCCTAGCGTCACCACCAAGGGAGCATGAAGTGCCTCCTCTACTCAGGGAGTTGTTCAATTTTGTTGATATCAGTGTCACCTGGAGGTGACTGTTACTCATACATTACTAGGCCACCTCCCAGAATTTCTAGTTTGGTAGATCTGGGGTAGGGATGTGTATTTGAATTTCTTAAAATTCCACATGTGATATGACTGTTGATGTTCCGGCAAACACTCTTTGCCACAACTCTCAATATAACATTGCATCAAATATTAACATAAATACAAAGCACACAGGGATCTTGTTCAAGTTCAATTTTGATCCAGTAGATTGAGAGTGGAGCACAAAATTTTCCACTTCTATCTGATCTTAGGTTATATAAATGGACCATATTTTTTTTTTTGTTTTTTTTTTTTTGTTTTTGTTTTTGTGGGTACCGGGGGGTCGACCTCAGGACTTCGCACACCAGCAGGCACCCGTGCCGCTGAGCGATATCACCAGCCCCTTTTTCATATGTGGGTTCCGGGAGTCGAACTCGGGCCCTTGAGCTTGCTGGGCAGGCGCTTAAGCCGCTGAGCCATCTCACCGGCCCCCAAATGGACCATATTTTGCATTGCAAAGTGAAAGACTTTGAAAGTTCATATGTTACATTTGAATTCATAGGAAATGCCTAGAAAACCAATAACAACTCTTCCACTGATATTTTCTAAAGTCTCACCTCTGTTTCCAGACCTAACTGAAGTGTTCGTCTTGTATAAAGCCTTCCATGAGCAACAAATCAGCAGTAAATAGTCCTTTAAAATGGAACTATTATTGGTTATGGTGCTTGGTTATTGTTGTTTAATTGTTCTCATTATCTTTTCCCACACATTCGTTAGGTTCAGTGTCTGCACAAAATACTTTGACTAAATTTTGTATAATTTTCAGAATAACACTAGTATTAAATAGTGTTAACTCAATTTAAAATGAGGAAAATGTCTCTTTAAGTTTCTGGAAAGTGATGGATATTTTTCTCCATGATAGGATACTTATAATTTCATTATTCTAGAAGAAATCATTTTGTCCTGAAAAACATACTATCCTAAGACTCTCCACCCAGGAGTCTTAGGTTCTCCCTTTCCTACTCATCATCCCAGGGCTCCTGAGGACATAAAATTAGAATATAATGGCAGGGGATATCAGTTAGATTCTAGAAATGCCTGGTAACCAGAATCACATCTTTAATATTAAACATAGCATCCTTCATTTGAAATGAGATATACCTTCATGTTATAAATATTATTCTAAATGCTGCATACTGTGTTTAAAACTCTGAGCCAGAGTCACAGTCTTTATAATCTAGTAAAGGACATGGGTATTCATGACCTAATTACATTATTAAATTTATAATTATGAAATGGGACAGGTGTGCAGAAAAGAAAAAAACAACTGACACTATTGTTTAGGAGAAAGTAAGAAATGCCAGGCACCATGGCACCTGCCTGTGGTGCCAGCTACTCCTGAGGCTCAGGCAGGATGATCACTTGAGCCCAGAAGTTTGAGGCTCTGGGGAACATAGTCAGACTTTGTCTTAAAACAAACAAGACTCTAATCATATTACTGGGGATTTAGCTCAGTAGTAGATCACTTGCCTAGCATGGGCGAGGCCCTGGGTTCCATCTCCAACACTGCAAAAGCAAGTAAGTAAATAAGTAATAAGTAAATAAGAGTGATATAAGAATAAATGGGTGGAGAGAAGATAAGGAGAAGGCTGAGGTCACTGAAGTGAGAGTCTAAGGATAACATGTTTGAAGGTGAGAGGGTGAGGAAGTAATATCTTCTATATATACAAAATCACAAATATCTTATCATGGGAAAAAATATCATACTTTTCAGAAACTTAAACAAGCCCACTGTGACTATCCTGTAAATGCTAGAAGCTTGGAAAGAGGGGTTTTATACAAAGGTTGTGCTAAGAAAGATTTTTTGTTATTATCATAATTATTATTTGATAATTTTTTCATATTATTCATGTACATGCTAGGGTTTCCAGACAAAATACAGGCTAATTTTAAACAAACAGCTAATAATTTTTTAGTGTTTACATCTATCATACTTAAAATACTTCTGGTAAAGAAAATTTTTTTGTCTGCAATTAAAATTGAACTAAGTATCCCCAATTTTTATTTGCTGAATCTAACAAAACTACCAGTAGTGGCAGTCTTACTTGAATTTTCTCTTCATAAATGTTCCTCAGTATAATGGCTTGAGACATTGAGCAAATCAACACATTTTAGGAAGGCAACCATAACTCTGGCAGGGAAGGCTATTCCTGACATCTTAACTACCTAAAAGTCTGAGGTAGAAGAATCACAAGTTTGAGGCCAGCCTGGGCAATCTAGTGAGAGCCAATCTCAAGATAAAAATGTAAAAATAGACTGGAGATGTAGCTCAGTAGGAAAGCATACCTGAGTTGATACCACAGAAAACAAGAAAGGGGGAAACCAAGCAAGCAAGCAAGCAAAAAGTCTTTGTAGCAGACATACACAATAATATACATATTCCCAGAGTTATAAATATGTTCTATGCATGAGACATTGTCAAAGTGTTAGAGATACAGGTGTGAATAAGACAGGCAACTTTCTTGCTTTTACTTATATTTATAGGCATTTTGTATAGTGTATACCAAACATAGATAATACCTGCCATGTATCAATAGCTAGGGAGGGTGTTGTAGGCAGGTAATTTCATTTAATACCAATAGAATTATTACTTACATACATTACTTCAAGATAATTCTTATAGATAATATGAAAGTCTTATTAACCTCATTATTATTTCTATTCAAACACTGAGGAACTTAGACTTAGGTTAAATAAGTTCAGTGTTGTAACACAGCAATTAAGTGGTTGAGTCAAGGGTCAGCGCATTTGTATGATTTAAAAGTCACCTTCTATGTTTTACCACACTCCCTCTAAAATTAAATCCTAGCAGGTCTCCCCAATTATAGTTTGGATATGAATTCTGTTATTTATATCATATTATTGTTGGCTTTTTGTTTTTCTTTGCTATTTTAAATGAAACTAACAAACAGAAAACATTTAAAAAGTTATTATATAATTATTATCTGTTGTTCATTTGTTATTCCAATGGTACAAAGTATCTTAAAAAATATTCTGTTTCAATATTAGGTACTCACACCCTCCCCCCACACACACAAACACAAACACAACAATCATAAAGAAGACAGATTTATGGTTTTTAGATGATGTGTTTTACCTAGTTTTATATAGAAGTATTATGGCATTACAACATTCCCTCCTTCTAAATAGACATTATATTATTTTTAATTCTTTTAAAAAATAAATTATCTTCAGGTCGATGATAAGTTGATTTTTTTGAAGAAATTATGATCTTAAAAAGTTACTATAAAGCCCAAAATTACATATCTTTCAAGGGAAGCAACAGAAGTAGAGCTTTCATAGTCTTTATAATTGTATCATTAATTTGTTGTAGTATTTTCTACTTCTTGAATTGTAGGTGTTCCTTCGAAAAAGCTTTGAAACATTTGAGGTTATTTATTGTTAAGTGACAGCCTATAACACAAGCAGATAAACTGTAGTTATACCAGTGCTTTGGATTTAAAAGTACCATTAGAGTTCCCTGACTCTAACATTTAACTTGACTTATGGTTTGTGATGTAAAAATACTAGGGCCCAGATGGCTTTAAGTGAGCTTGAAAATTAAGTAAAGAAGAAAATGCAATGACTAATCTAAACTTGCTGTGAAATATTAATTATGCATTTCAAGTGAAGGAAGTAAGTAAGCAATAATTTAATCTGTGACATGAAATAAATCCCAAACTCTACCGTTGCTGAAGGCATTTTCTAAATAAACACTTGATTTTTAAGTCACAAAGGAACTGAAATTGAAACCATTAGTTACTGGAATCTCAGCTGTTTATTAAAACATTTTCCCCTAGATATCTGTTTCTTGTTGTTGTTGTTGTTTTGCTGTTGTTGTTTTTTAAAATCCACTTTCGAAAGGTAAGTTAGGGTGGGAAAGCAGTTCTAACCCGAAAAGGAATAGAGTGTCTTTGAAAGTATGACAGGTAAAACTTCTTAATGATCCATGACAGTGTAAGATAGCTGCAGCAGCTGCTGAGTCAGGGCAGAAGCATATCTAAATGTAGGTGCAATTGTAGACTTTATTAATGACCTGCTAGGAACACAGGCAAACTGCCAGGACCAGAAAAATGCAATACTTCTCTGATAACTGAGCATTCCAAACCTCCTAGTTATAAATTTCTCCCAGCTCCCTAAACTAGAAATAATATCCTCAGCATTTTGTATTAGTCAAGACACACAGGCATATTATCCATATTATATTAATCTTCAAAATATATTGCCCAAGGGGAAGACATGAAAGAGAACAGATAATCTCTACAGGAGGAATTAACACTTGAAAAGAAAAAAAGGTTTTTAAAAAATGTATCCAAGGCAAACACAACACATCTTGCAGAAGCAAGTTACCAGGAATTTGCCATTCCCACGTTGGTACAGAAAGCACAACACAAATATTTCACCATATGTGTTTAAAATTTTTCCCTTGATATCTCAAAGTTAGGGTAAATATATCCCTGAGGATTTGGATAGTAGGATTTTTTTTTCCCCAAAGAGCAAGAACATTGAGTTACCCTAACTGGCCCATTGAACATAAAAGGAGGCTTTAGTTTATCAATTTTAAAAACAGAATATCAGTAACTTTGTACTATGCAAAAGTCAAGCTCTTTCACTTTAGGAGAAGTTGTATATGTCCAAGAAGTATTTGGAAGTTTATAATCAAGTTTGGGCACTTATACATATACTATAAAAAATAATAATGAGATGAGAAAAAAAGAAGGATCATCGTAGCAAAGGCATTACCTAGAAACTTGTAAAACAGGCAAATCCTTGAGTCCCACTGCTGACCTACTGAAATCTGAAGAATCAAAGGTGGAGAAGAGCCAAGAAGTGATATTTTAACCATGTCTATAAGCATAAAAATCTCACTGTTCACTAACCTTCTTATTTGATCTTGGGAGAACATATCTCATTTTCAATTATGCAAACAAACATGACTAAAATGCACCTACACGGGTAAGCCTCACCATTTTTTTTCCCCACAAGCAGAGAGCTTTAAGGACACAAAAAAAGAAACAGCACTATGGTCCAGAAGAGCTTTTGAAAGGATTATAGAATACATAAAGCAGCTGTTAAAAATAAAGTTATCTAGTTGTATATTGTTAAAAGAAAAAAGCTATGAAATATAATGAAAACATGATAGTTTACATCTACACATATACAAAAACACTTAAATATATAGACTCCCTAATTTGTAATTACATTCAGTAAAAGTATCTAAAAAGAAATACAGTGTATTTATCACAATTATCTTTGGTTGGTCAGATGATAATTAACTTCAATTTTCATGCTTTCTACATTATATAATTTCTATCACTTTGAATTAAAATATTTGTTTTGCAAAATATCTTCTAACATATTCGAGTTGGAGAGAATCTCTATTGAGAAGTTGTCATGGAACCCCATTATCATTATCAAAACATTTAAATAACTGTGAGTAATTCTTGAACTTGTCTGCACATTAAATTTACCTGGGAGATTTAGAAAGCTCCGAAGGTTGTATCATGGCCTCAGAGATTTAGATTTCATTGTTCTAGACTATGACTTGTGTTTTAGAATTTTTAAACATGCCCAAATGATTCTGATCTACAGGCTAATTTAGAAACCAATGGTCTACACTGTTTTAAATACATTTATTTCGGTGTCAACATAAAAATGAAGAAATAAGGATCTCTGATTTTGATACCACGAGGGCCTAATCAGATGTAGCAGGACAAAGTTCTGACTCCATTCCTCTGACACCCCCAGACCAAGTTTTAAGATCCTCATCTCATTTGTAATAGTCAATGTAGACCTAATCTGGACAGAAGCATGTTATTAATGATCAGAAACAGGAAAGTCTTTAATACCCAGGTAGATAGAATACTCTGGATTAAAGTGTCATGGTCAGGTGTTCTCTAATCAAACTAATTTCTCATTTCCAAGTCTGCATTAACCATATCTCACTGCACATTTCAAAATCAACTGTCTTCTAGCCAGCTCAAACGCCATGTCTCAAAGCATGTCTGGGAACAAATTTTCTGCTATCTTGCATAAATTAAAATTAAAACTGTTGCTTGCTAATACCTGAGAGTTCAAGTTCAAGACCAGAATGCTATGGAGTCAGAAGGAATAAACCCTAAAGAATATAATGCACAATGAAATTACCTCCAAATTTGAGATTATCAGTAATTTCAGAAGGAAAAAAAATGTATATATATATATATGTGTGTGTGTGTGTGTGTGTGTGTGTGTCTGTGTGTGTGTGTCTGTGTGTATGACTGAAGATTAACAGAATAACCTAGATATATCTAAAATTTTTAGATGTTTGATGTAAATACTTTTATATGATACTTTTCATGTACAGTGGTAAAATTTATATTTTTTTACATATTTCATATCCTAATGTAAAGCTAATTTTAACTTTAGTCAAGCATGTAATTTAGAAAAATTTGTGGTATTACTATTATTATTAAAAGCATTAAAAGAGACCAAGACCTGTAATTCATTTATTCATCTTTATATTTCTTTTTTTATTCATTCTGAGAGTTCATTCTAATATCTTAAGCTAGAAATCAGAAATTAGATTCACTTTATGAACTAATAAAGAAAATTATAAGGCCAGTGACATAAATATTTATGGAAAATTCATAGACATTTCACTTGGATCAAAAGCATTACTAAAAGTGAGAAAACCCTACCACCCACTAACAGATACCCACAACTCTTATTTTTATGGAAGAATGACCAGGCATATTCAACATAGTTCTTTTTCTTTTTCTTTAAGAAATAATTTTTCGGGTCGGTGAGATGGCTCAGTGGCATAAGCGCCTGCTGGCGTGCGAGGTCCTGAGTTTGACCCCTGGTACCCACAAAAAAAAAAGAAAAAGAAATAATTTTCCCAATGGTGAAAGGTAAAATAACAGTCAATAAAATGAGCATTTTTTTCCTCAAGAGTGGAGTGAAATAATCTCAAAGTATAGAGTCTACAATGATTAAGGTGATGCTAACTACCATAGTAAATAAACCATAAGCTTTTACTGGCTTAACCTCCCTCACCCCTGGACTCCAACAATGCTAATATAACAGTTGTATCAAGATATTCTTGGCTGAATAGCTCTTTTAGGTACCTCCACTCCAAGAAGGGACTTAGGGACTTAGGGTGCCTCCATTTTGTGGCACTCGGTCCTGAATTTACTGTGAAGCCCCTCCCAATCTTCTCAACCATAAAATATCATTAAGAATCATGTGTGGAAGATATATACAGGACATGCCATGGGCCAGAAGTCAGTCACTGACCACGCCTTCAAGGGAGACTGGAAAATCTAATTTAGCTAAGCTTCTAGGTAGCATAGTAAATGTAATTTGTGGTCAGCTTGCACTCTCTTTGAAGACATACACTTATCTCTTTTTAAAATTGAGCAATATCGGGGCCAGTGAGATGGCTCAGCAGCGTAAGCGCCTGCCTTGCAAGCGCGAGGGCCCGAGTTCGACTCCTGGATCCCACATACCAAAGAGAGGCCGATGATATCGCTCAGCGGCAGGGGCGCCTGTTGGCACGCGAGGTCCTGAGGTTGACCCCCCAGTACCTACAAAAAAAAAAAATTGAGCAATATCATCAAAATGAAATTCTCTTACCTGAGCATTTGAGTTAAAATTCATGCAAACATTATTTAAATTTTTTAAATAGTATTTTTTCTAATGATATGATTTCCATAACAAAGGCCAGGGATATAGCTCTGCAGCACAGTGCCTGCCTGGCAAGTTCAAGGTCATGAGTTCAATTCCCAGTACCAAAAAAAAAAAAAATTTCCATAGCACATGGCACTGGATATTATTGGAAAATATTATCAAGAACCTCTAAGGTTTTATTTGAAACATTCCTTTTAATCATCAGATAACAAAGTATATTTTGCACTACAAAAATCTCTCATAAAAATGTTTCTCCTGGATGCTATCAAAACATTATGATAAAGAATTACCACAATGTATATGTTTTTCTGATTCTACCTTTAATCGCTGAATTCATGGCTCAGTAAAAAATATCACAGAGTTGCTGAAATTTCTTAATTATTATCCTTTTAAATGTTAGTGGTTTTTTGTTCGTGTTTTCTTCTTTTTCTCAATTTTTACTTTTTATTAGTACAGATTTTCAGTACGTAATGATTGCATTCATCATGGGGAGTTGATGTATGGATATAACACATCTTAATTGCTTCTTTCATCCCCTTTTCCCGATTTCTTCCCACTTCCTCCATCTCTTGGTCCCATTCCCCTTTCCAAAAGATCTATCTCCTTTTCTCTTACCTATCTTTATTTTGCTTTTTATATTTTCATTTTCTTATGTAAGAGAAATCATGATATTTCAGCTTTTGTCTCCAATTTATTTCACTTAAAATTATGGTCTCAAGGTGCATTCATTTGTTTTTAAGTGTCTGATTATTTCATTTCTTACAACTTTATTAAGACATAATTGACAGACAATACTATACATATTTAATGTATAAAATTTGATTAAATACGTTCACCTGTGAAATTATCACCCAAATCAAGATAATCATCATCACCATGTAATAGTTTTGAATATACCACTAACAGAAAGAACTATATTCAATAATGTGTATATTTTCTTTAAGTGAATGAAATGCAATTTATTGGTCGAAGTTTAGAGACCAGCACATATGCTGATATTTTATTTGAACTTGTGTTCAAACACACATTTTTATACACATACACACACACATACAAACATTCAAAATCAAAACTTTTGCGTAATAAATTTTTAAAAGCTACATTTTACTGGAGTATTCTGAGAGTGTCATTGACTGCTTAAGCCCTGGCTTTGAGACTAAGCCACTGGGACTGAAGAGATGACTTCAGCTTCAATTATAAGGTGGCCAAATATATATAGAGTCAAAATCAGATTACTTTGTGAATATTATAATGTTCATTACAAATCTTTTTATTGCACTTTGTAATACATTGTCAGATGGAAAAGTATCCAAAGATTTATGCGCACAAAAATACTGTTGTCCTATTTTTGTAAAACCAGGCAAAAAAAGAACAGCCTTAGACTTTAAAATAGATAAATTTCAGGGGAGCTTGGCGTATTTGGCAGGCATAGTTAAAAGTTTGAATACAGTGAATCCAAAACTTCAAGGGCCAAAACACCACCATTTTGTCATATTGTAATTGAAGAACTTAGAGCTAAAATACAATTATGAGTAAAGTAAAACCATTCTAAAAATATCTCTTAACTTTCACCTTAGTGATGCACTCAGTGAAAAAATACATGCAAATGATTTCAAGTAAATGTCTAAAATCACATCCAGTTTTCCTGCAGTATTAATTCATGCAGTAGATTCCTGATTGATAGCTCAATATTTCACTCAGCTATGAGGAGAAAATTCCCTTGTGGCATTTCATTGTCACTTCAGATATCTAAGGGGAATTTTTGGCATAAAGGGTTAGCAGGTTACAGATTAATAGAAAATCTCTTTGGAGAAATTACAGGTCAGGGAAGAAAATGTTTCTCCCATGTAAATCCCTATTCTTTTTAAAGTATAATTACGAAAATTTTTTTTCTCTACCTCCACTAGGAAAGCAAGCACGCAAGTTCAGTGTTCCAGGAGCTCTGTCTTAATGCCACACGGAGTCACGCTTACAGCAAGATTCAACACTAACAACGATATCAGAAACTCCAAGGTGTGAGGAGCCTGTCTCAACTCCTAGTTACTGACTTTGTAAAACTGCTATTGCTTTGATTTATTTTTCATTTCATTTCATTAATTTCCAAACTGTAAATGGTATTAAAGATAAGCATAGGATAATTTTGTGAATGAAAATAGGTCACCACATCACCAGTGGTACTAGCATCCAAAGGGATTTCAAACACTTAAGGGATGTTTGTTACTGTAAGATGGAAATGTTTCATCAGCTTTCATTTTAGCTTTTTAATGGGATTCTGATATTTTTCATCCAATTGTCTACTTCCATTTTTAACAAGGAAATCCTAGTTCTTAGCCTTGTGTTTGTTCTGGCAATTACAAGAGGATATATCCTGAGATGTGAATATAATAATGGATTAGAAATTATGGATATAAAAATTGGTCAGTGGAAAGCGGTATCCCACACTGTATATCAACAATTGACATTCTCTGGAGGATAAAGCTTGTCTCTGCCAGGTTGTTTCCTAAGTTGTATTGTGAAGGGTTAGTGGACACTTAGATAATATTCTTCACTGAGAAGCATGAAAACCTATTTTCAACTGCCACACTAAGAATGGCATAATGTATCATAAGTATTAGATTTGACAATTTAGATACATGGTAAATGCAAAATAAATGGCAGTTTTTGAATCAATCTTTTTATATTTGTGTGAATCTCTAGTATAATGGGTTGCTCTTGAATTACTGACCATTTGTTTTCTGGACATGCAAAACTAAGGACAAACTCTACTTAAATGCTAATGGAGTTATAGACTATCCACGGATAAATGGCAGTATCCTGGGTGAATGAGGCTGCAGCCACACTCTTTTATAACATGACTGGGCTATCTAACATTGAAAAGTAGCATCTGATATTAGATTTTTTCAATCTCAGCTACTCCTGTGTTTGCCATGTCTCCTACTGTGGTAGACAGAATAATGCCCCTTTACAAGATATCCATGTCCTAATCCCCGGAACCTGTGAATATGTTACCTTTCATGGAAAAGAACATCGCAAATGTGATTATGTTAAGAAATTTGAGATGGGCGGGGGAGCAGATTATACCTGGTTATTCAGATAGGTCCAATGTATCATAACGTTCTCATAAAGGAAAGAGGGAGACACAAGAGTCAGAATCAGAAAAAGATGTGAAAATAGAAGCATGGCGAGACTGACGAACCTGAAGGAAGGAGACAGGATTTAAGGAATGCAAGCGACTTCTGGGTGCAGTTAAAGACAAAGAAAAATATTCTCCCATGGAGCCTCCAGAAGAAATACAGATTTGCCCAGACCTTAATTTTAAACCCTTAAGAGTTGCTTCAGATTTTGACCAACAAAAGTGTACAATAATAAATATGTGTTGCTATAAATCCCTAAATTTCTTGAACTTCATTACCGCATTATTAGGAAACCTATGCCCTTGTTTCAATGATTGATTAAGTCTTCTCCTAACACATCTACCAACCATGCCTTGTTCCCTAGGTGTGGTCAAGTTCATTTGAAGTCCAGCTCCAAGCCGTAAACGTTTTTTAATCAGAAATTTATTTGGCTTCCACTATGCTTTCACCTGTCACACTTAATTCTGATGTTTTTGCTTAATTCCTGAAGTGCAGTTATATGGTATGCGCTGCTGGGTAGCTTCTGAATGATAATTTGCACCCTAAACCTTAACAATGTTCTCAACATTTGCCTAAAATTTAAAACTGTGACCTCTGTTTTGCATCAAAATTTATTCTTTCTGCAGGCCTCTTTTCTAAAGAAACCAACCAAGGGCTGTGATACTAAATTTTTATTGCAGAAATGTATGTCTTCGACATATAAAATAAAACGATATACTATATCAAATTGCTGGCCCTAAGTGGCAAAAGACAGGAAACATTTATAACCTCTATGTTGTACGATAAAGGACTAAATCAGTAGGCTTAAGCTGTGGAAACTCTACACATTTCAAAAGTTTTCAGGGGTGGTCCTTGAGCTACTTTTGGGAGATCACTTCTAAGTCCCTGAATATTCTACCAGATGATAGGGTTCCTGTATACTTTGAGGCTTAGACAAGTGAGATAGATAATGCTAAGAGTGTGACTTACGATGATGCCTGTTTTATTATTTTGGAGCCCTGAACCATGGATTTGATTTCTGAAACTACATACCATAGTGATGGTAAGTCACAGAGGTGTTCACTGTCCCTATGACTGACCTCTACGAAAAACCCGAGATACAAAGGCTTCGGTGAGCTTCTTTAATTGGAAACATGCTACAAATGTTGTCACAGATTTATTGCTTGTAGAATTAAGCACAGTTCCTCTTATTCTACTGGGAAAAGACAAACAGAAGTTTGTATCTGGTCTTTCTTGGACTCTGGTATCTTTTCCTTTGCTCATTCTAATCTGTATCTTCGTGTTGCAGTAAACCTTAATCATGAGTATAACAGGGTTTTGAGTTCTGTGAGTTCTTATATGAAATAATCACACACAAGTATGGCTTTGGGCACCACAACATGAGATTATTGACTTTTTCCTAAAGTTAAATGGCCGATAGGTGAGTATAATAATCATGAGTCATAAACTTCCTAAAGTAATGTAGAAATTCATGATGAGACAATGTCATGTCCACTAATCACTTTCTATATGTATCCATGTGCACACACCCCACATGCTTTGAAGAAGAGTATGGGTTATTCTACATTTAAAGTATTCCCTAGTGAACAGTTAATCTAGTCAACTATACACAACCTGCTCTATCACAATCTTTCATAGAAAAGCACTCCTATCTCAGCCTTTGATTGACTAGCTTACTTTGTATTATCTCCTTTCAGATAATTTGAGGATGAAATGAGCTAACATGTAACAATGTTCCCATAATTTTTTTTTTCTTGAGAAGAGGAGACATTAAAGTTCTGTCTGTCCTTTCTTTCTTGTTTTCCTTCTTTCATCTTCCATTATAGGGCCAGGGGAGATTACCTCCTGTAGAGCCCTCCAATATAATCTCTAAAAACCTCGCTAGCATAAAAATGTCTCTGAATCCAGACGATACTGAATTGGATGTCAGTATCATATAGATAAGTTTTTCTAGAATTTAATTCATGATGTAGAATTAACCTTCCTTCTTGCCCTTATCACCAACCACAACAGCAAACACCCATGACATTGTTTTATAGTGTGTTGAGGCCCCTGTTGAACGGGTAACTGGATGATACATATAACATCTAAACCGGACAGTCAGATTATTTATATAACAGGAAAGAACTTTGCTTTTGTCACATGTTAATATCCCTATAAGGCTTATGAATCAAACTTTTGAAGGTTCTGGCTTTTTGGAAAATTTTATCAATGAGTTTTTTTCAAACAGAATGCTTCCATAAATAATAATTCTTGAGAAAGTTGACATCTGCTTCAGTTTATAATTTAATAATACCAAAAAACTAGATCTTCCATTGGCTAATGTAAGCTCCTAAATGTGCTTTTTTAGTACGAAACATGTTTGCGTGTAAATATAACTGCTGATCCCTGAAAATGTTCTTTTATGTATTCTTGTGAAATTTAGAACTCTTTCTGCAGTATTTCTAGTTGGATTTATTGTAATGCAATGGTGATAACTCATTTCAATAAATTATATTTTACTGAAAATTTGACATTTGACAATTTACTAAGTGAGATAGCATTAAATATGAATGTAATAGAGAAAACAAATTATCAAAATGACTTAAATAGAGGCACATCTTTAATATTAATATTTGAGTTTTTTCATGTAAATAACCAAATCATGACAGTATGCCGAAATTACTAAACTATGTCTGTGACTTTATGAAAACATATTTATGTAAGTTATGTTTGTCTTACTTTTAATGTTCTTCAGTTGGGATTGTATAAATTAATTTGAAAGCAAGCCATACATACCGTACAATATTGTAAATAAAATCTCTCCTATTAGGGAAACAAAACACCTCAGGGCATCAGACAGTTCCAGTAATTAGTGATGTTGTGTTTGTATTTGCTAAAGTAACACTCAACTCTTTCTATTTTGATGTCATTTCTCAAAAGGCATATTGGAAAGAGGGAGATATTCTAAATATGCAAGTTCAATAACTAGATATTTTTTACTCACAAAATGTCAAAAGCTTCTCTGAACATTTTATTTCAAAGCAATTTCTGAAGAATATATAGGAATGGCTAACAATTATAGTAAGAGGTATTTGAAGTCAATAATCATCAGATTATAAGAAGAAATCAAATTATAAGAAGATATCATCTTACATCTTAGGATGGCTATTATCAAAAAGACAACAGATATCAAATGTTGGTGAGTGTGTGAAGTAAAGATAACCCTGGCATAATGTTGGTGGAGATGTGAACTGGTACAGCAATTGTTGAAAAGAGTATAGAGGTTGCACAAAAAAATACAACTATAGCTAAAATATGATCCAGCTATCTCACTTCTGGGTATATATGTGAAGGAAATGAAATCATTACTTATGTCAAATACACATCTGCACTCTCATATTTACTACTGTTATTCGCAGTAACCAAGATATGGAAACAACCTAAATTTCTGTCAATGAATAAAGAATTATGTCTATTGTTATTCAAATATCTATAGCTATAGTTATATCAATATCATCGATATATATGTGTGTGTTTTTATATATGTGTTTTTATATAAAATTGCATATAAGCAATACATATATTATATATATGAAGTTCATATATATATGAATAATATTCAGCTTAATAAGGGAGACCCTGCCATTGGCAAGAACATGGAGGGCTGCACCTGGAGAACATTATTCTCAGTGAAATAAGACAGGCCCAGAAAGAAAAAACTGCATGTTCTCACTTATATATGAATTTTAAAATGTCAGATACGCTGAATCACAGAGACAAACAATGGTTATCCGTGGTTTGCTGGTGAGTGACATGGAAGAGATATTAGTCAAAACATACAAATTTGTATTTATAAGGTGAATAAGTTCTGGAGAATATAGATAATGATAAGTATTTTATATATTAAATAATGCTGTGAAAGTATTAAGTTTTCTAACCAGAAAAAATAGCTATATGAGTAATGGGTATGTTAATTAGTGTTATTGTGTCTATACATCAAAATGACATTGCCTATCTTGAATGTGTACAATTTTATTTATAAATAATGCTTCAATAAAACTGAAAAGAGAATGATTTTAGACACCTCATTGATTACAAACTAACCTCTTTTAACAAACTATTGTAATAAATATTAAAATGTTGTATGGAAGAAACAAATGAACACCAATAGGTAAACAATTGAGGGACATTTTCACTTCTCCTGCTCAACAGAAAGCTTATGAATCAAAAAAAGCCTTGGAATTGAAGCTACGACAAATTTGATTTTCAGTCTAGGACTGACTCCCACTTTCCTGTCAGTATAAACTCCATTAAATTAATTATCTGTTTTGATGTGTCTAATCTAATGGATGAAGTGTCTATGTTTTTCATGACGTTTTAGCCTGGGAAATAGCTGTATAGCAAGGTACAAAACAATGCCTTCTGTCTGGGTCCTGACTTCTATGGGGCTCCTCTCACTTCATTCTCAAGGGAAAATTCTCCCTTTAGCATAACTTCAACAATAAACAAAATAGTAGCGGTAATACCACGCAGTACGTGGGGTGGTGGCAAGAGGTGGAAAGTCAGGCGATCAAACCAATACTACAGAATACAGCCTTTAGTCGGGAGTGCTGGTGCACACCTGTAATCTTATGACTGAATTTAAATGAATACTGTATCTTCAGTCCTATTTTGAGATTGTTCTCATCAGTCTTATGATTGAAAAAAGGTAGCAAAAGTGTATTAGATTTTGTAAGAAATGCTACGTAAGTTATAGACTGGAAATCTTTGTAGTGTTGGAGAAATAAGACAGTGTTTATTGACAAAAGTCTCAAAAAATACTTTGGTGAAAAACGTTAGATGACAATATACTGAATTTGGGCTATGATCAAGGTTTTAATTATATCCTATTGAATACTACTATAACCACTCTTAACAGGGCGATTACTTTTAGTATGAACTTCCTATTTCCTTGTATCATGTGTACTTGTGAAATAACTGTTTCACCTTTCATGATTTCAAAAGCTAATATTTTACAAGAAGACACTAAAGTAAGTATCTCAGTAACAACATAGATTAAAAAATATACCTATCACAAAATCTTATTAAATATAGAGGCAAGAACATCATGTTATGAGAAAGTCATTAACCTTGGTTTATTTTGCTTGATAAATAAAATGTATGTTCTCTTTAAGTGCATTTTAGAGCTTGTTATATTGTTTTTGACTTTTAAAAGTTAATTGAAATGCCAAAGTTTTGATCACGAAGCATAAATTTCATTTGACCTTTTAAGAAAAAATGTTCTTGTATATTCTTCAGAAGATGAATTTGTCTTCTCTACCAATCATGTTAGAATGAGCCAGGTGGCAGATTACTTAATATTTCGCCTTTCACCTCTGGAGACTAGGGTTTAAATGTGGCTTAGAAGAAATACACAAGAGTGATTTGTGTACATCTTGAAGCCCTTACAATTGGGCTTAAGTAGCAATCACTTGCAGCTGTGGAGATGCTGTTTAAAAAAAAACAGAAATGTCATAGGAGAAGATCAGGGGGTTTCAATAAAGATATAAAGGCCATCCAGACAATCCATGTGGGATAAAGCTTATCAAAATAATGAACCTAAAGGTCTAGAGCTTTCCTGGTCAATGAAACCTCTCACATCCACCCAAAAAAAAAGATCAAAAAAGAAAGAAAAATAAGTAGTTAGAAATAGACCATATTAAGCAATTAAAAAACATCCCTAAAGACATGCAAATGTTATTGGCAAGTGAAAAAAATGACAATGAAAAATATAGCTTACTAGTGCCCTCTAGTGTACCTTCTCTCCAGCTTTCCATGGAATGTGATTCTTAAGCATTTTCTAGAATGTAAGTAGGGGCCTAAACATAAATAAATTCTCAAACAACTGAAAACCTTTAAAAAGAAAGAAAAAAGAAAAGAATTACATATTTTTAAAAGTCAAAATTTGACATTATCCTGAAAAATAGAAACAACAGCAATAACATTATTGTGGGTATTAGTACCAGTGATCAGACATCATGATAAATTAAAAACTGACAGACAGAAAAATGATATCATTTTCCCCTCCACATACTTGGGCGAAACAGCCTTCTCCCTGAACCATGTTTTGCTTCGCAGCCACTCTGTTTTGCATCCTAATTGTATCATGTGCCAACAAAACAGATTGTTTGCTAATTGATATCTTAAAGCAAGACATCCCAGTGAAGGATGATAGTTCCGACTCCAGCTAACAGCAGCTGATGTACGGCTTGATAGATATGCTGTCATTTTCAACATAAACTGCCTACAACTGACTTTTCACTGTAAATATAGAGACGTGACAGGAGCCTCATACACCCACCTTTAGTTTTAAACATGAAATAATTTTGGTAGAATATTTCAGCTATCCATTCTAGTTTAGCTAGTAGCATTTTAAAGAAACTAAATGTAGGAATATCACTTAGTCTCTGTATATAGCATTTGTGGGCAAAGTAAATCTTTTTGTACATAGACAGACGTAGGTTCATGAAGACATGTTTGCTTATGAATTTTTAGAAGGCAATAAAATAGCCAGATTATGAACTGTGCATTAAAACTTTGCAAGATGCAAATAAATTAAAATAAGATAAGTATATTTTACCGCAAGTACTAAAAATTCAGCTACAGCACATTTGAAATATAAAAATTTTTTCTACATTTCTGTCTCTTTCACAGCAAAAATGCTATATTCCTTAATGAAACTTAGCTTATCAGCAGAGCAGTACTAAAAGAAAGCATTTTGTGTATATTTGAAACTAGCATGATTAGTTACTAATAAATGTCTAGTGATTCCACAGAGAACAGTTTTTAAAAATGGCTATGTGATGCAAATAATTTAATGGCAAATGAGAAAACAATGGCAGTCTGAGAGAGATGGAATGATGATGGTATTCGACTATTGGCAGTTTAGCTCTCAAGGAGTGAGATTGATGTACAGGGGCAATATTACCAACATTTGTGGTAATATTCACCCTTCTGCATTGGTTGTTCAAAAGAGCAACTATTTGTAGTTTTAAAATATTCATACTGTTTCCTAAATATTTGTACAATATTAAATTTCTCCTCATCTCAACACTGATTTTTTCATTTTCCCTTTTTGCAGAGAAAAGAAAAAAGATTAGTAAAAATTGACCCAGAATTTTCAAGGTAGGTGGGAACCTCAGAAATCATGCAGTCCACTCATCTCAGACTTCCATGACTCAGAAACAGAGAAAAATGAGGGACAGAGGGATGAAACAAAATGTGTTTGAAATCACAAAGCAAGTTAGTAGCAGAGACAGAAGTAAAATAAATATCCACCATAATACCTATAGTTTTAAAATCTTGCTATTTTTAGTGCAATGCAAAATCATTTTATAAAGCCTCTAAAAGGATTTAATTTTTTGCCTTTTTTGCTCAAGTTTTAACAATTTAGTTGTTAAAGTGGACATAGAAACACATCCAAGGGAACAAAACACAGAATGGATTGAAATCCCATAACAGTTCATGGTAAATTGTTTTGCAGTCTAAAGTTAATCCTGAAGTAGTACTTGATGGACTTTTAATTAAGCAACAAACATCTATGCATTTGTCAGTCTGTCAGTGTACACCCTAACACTAATTTGAAAAACATTAATGGACATAACCAAGGAGTTTCATCACATTATTAGTAATTCTATACTTCTATTTTTCTTATTACTAAAGTTCTCTCCTTTTTGCACAAAATTTGTAGAGGAAATTTATGAATATAGTAATTTTATTTATATCACAATAGAATGGAATCTGGCAGTATTCACTCAAATTGAGTCTTTCATGTATTATTTTTATATTTCACTCAAAATTATTTTCTAATCTTTTGACTGTCCTCATGGAATGTCTAAATACATCCTGAATCTCAATTCTTAGATTTCTGAGGTAGGAAGCTGACTTTCTGGAAACTAGGCATATATAATGCCATCAAAATTGGATGTTTTTTGATACCAACAACAAAGGCAGGAAGTGAGTAAAGTGTCACATTGTGCAAATAATCCAGTGACCAAAACCAGAGTTCAAACCTTCCTCCCCTCCTTCTCACCTGTGAAAGAGAGTACAGAAAGGAGTGCACGGACTGAAAACAAAAAGGGAGAAAGATTTGAGTTCAAAGTGTTCAACACCTAATTTTGTTTTATTTCGCAGTTATGATCCATGTGACTGTTTTCCCTCTCTAGTGAGCATTAGTGCCACTGTGCCATATGCCACTGTTAGGAGCCACATCTCCCTTAGATATCATTTAATTGGCTTGACCTATGGGATGGATGGCTTGCAACCAAACTAATTACATAAATCCACTCCACACTCTGCAAAGCTCTACTGGGAAAATAAAAAGGAAGGAACAATTTATCCAAACATTTAAACTTCATGTATCTCATCTACAAAAAGCATCCATTTTATAGAACGATAAAGAATAACACTGATTTGGTTTACTTATAACTTGAATTTTCTCTCCATAAAGTTAACACATAATTAAAATTTTGAATTATACTAAGACATGAAAAGTACCATTTATTAAAAACTGCACAGTAAAGTTGAAAAATTATTTTACAGATCACCAATTTTAATTCAAGCAATTCTGATGAGAAAAAAGGATGAGATGCTATATTTTAAATCACCAACAAAAAATATGTGGGGGGGAGTCAAGTTTCCAAAGCAAATCTGATGTTAGCTCTATGAATACAAATAATTTAAAAGTTATAACAGATACACAAATGGCCAACAGGTACATGTAAAAATACTCAAAATCACTACTCATCAGGAAAATCAAAATCAAAATCTTACCCCAATAGGAATGGTTTTTATCAAAAAGATGAAAGAAAATAAGTACTGGCAAGTATGTGGAGAAAAGGGAACTATTCCACACTGTTGATGGGAATGTAAATTAGCAGAGCCATTATGGAAATTCTATGGTAAAAATTTAAACTAGAACTATCATATGATCCAGCAATCCCCTACTGTATAGGTAACCAAAGGAAATGAAATCATGTGTCAAAGAGAAATGCCATGTTCATTGCAGCACTGTTTACAGTAGTCAAGAAATGGAAACAATGAATGGATTAAAATGGGGTACAAATACACAACTGAATACTAATCTGACATATAAAAGTGAAAGCCTGGCATTTGCAGCAACAGGCACAGAAGTTTTAATACCACAAGTTTCTCTCATATAAGAACTCTAAAGTGTAAATAACTTAGGTGCAAAATAGCAGATAGATGATAGGAGACAAGAAGTTAGACTTTGTGCAGATGAAAAGGGGATCTGAAGATGGGAGAGACACGGGATGGAGGAGAAGAAAAGTAAAATAGATCATGATGTGATTTGTATGTGTACCAATTTCTGTGAAGAATGTATTTATATCGTATAGCAAACAAATCCTAATAAAAAGGGGAAGAAAAAACAACATGCAACCAGAAGTCATGATGCTAAGTGGAATAGGCTGGCACAGATATGTAAGTACCGCACGATTTTACTCATATGTGGAATTTTTAAAAGTTGATCTTAAAGAAGATGAGAGTAGAGTGGCAGTTACTGGAGGCTGGGAGAAGAGGATAGAGAAAGGAATGAGGAAAGGTTGAGCAAATGTAGTAAATCACAGCAAGATGGGAGCAGGAAGCTCTTCTGTGCTAGGGCACCGCAAAGTAACTATAGATAAGAAAAATGTACAGCACATTTCAAAAAGCAAGAAGAAATGTTTTTGAAAGGTTTTAACATAAAGAAATGGCAAGTATTTGAAGAGACATATATGCTTAATCTGATTTAAATATTGCTCAATACATGCATGTGCCAAAACATTACATTACCCTACTAATATGTACAGTTTTCATATTTCATGTGTCAATTTAGAAAATTAAAAATTTTAAAAAACAATAACACAAAATGCACATCAGGAACAAAAGGCAAATTGCCCAAACCAAGAGATATTCTTGAATTCAAAGTCGTATTTAAGACCAAAAATCTCATCTCTTTTGGAAATCTCAGCAGAATGTGTTTAATTGATATAGCTGTCATACATTTAGAATGTTTATAAATATATAGCTTATGTCTCATTAGAGATATCTCTTGAGTTTTTCTGATCTGTGAAAATACTCAGGCCCATCAAAATGTAATTTTAAGCATGCATGATACTACTAATTTTAGCAAGTTAATGATAAATAATTGTTTAAATATACGAAATACCTTTTTAAACTTTTGTGCCTATGTTTCATAAAACAGAAATATCCTTATATTTCATGTACTTATGTATACCCTCCAAGTTAGATGCTTAAGCAAATCAAATGGTAATGACTGCAGAACTACGTTCAGATAAGCATTTACTCTAAGTCTTTTTCAGGGAAAGATAAACTATTCTAATAGTACTGCGTTACATAAATTTCCATAAAAATAAAATGCCATTTCTCCAAATGAAAAACTAATAAACATTTAATAAAAATAATGGTAAAACTTTTTTTTCTTTTTAATTTTTCAAGTGGCCCTGCTAATAGAAATAATTGAAAAAAGTATAGAATTTTCATTGCATGTATTTATATGCATTTCACTTTATGGAAATATAACTCATCAAATGGAAAAAACTCTAGATAACTTCCATATTATGTCCAACCTTCTAGAGATAGACACATCCTCTAATGATGGGAAAAGAAATTCATTAGTTCATAAAGCAGAGTCACATATTTTTGTCTCTTTAAAGTTTTTTTTTTTTACTATTTGATAATTATTTCCTTATATTTAAGAGGTAAACCCTAACATCATCTCTGTGTTATAAATGAAGTAACTAAAACACAGCAAAATTTAGCAACTTTAATAGAGTTATTCCAATAGTAATTCAGAAAGCTAGAGTTTGAAAAACTGTTTCTGAATCTAAATCTCAGGATTTCATCTCACATTCTCTATATCTCTAAGTTACATACCCCAGGAAAATTTATTCTGTTATACATGAGGTTTCCAAATGTCTCCTAGTCAAAGCTGCATATTTATAGACAGAAATTTTTCAATACCACATAAGACATTAAATAAAGATGACCTAGTATGAAATAAATAGAAACATTTTGTTTCTAAATAATTGGGCCCCTTCTAAATTTGTGCAAATATATTTTGAGTTTCAACACTAGATTACAAAGAAAACAATTTATATTTCTGTTAAATTTCATCTTTTTTTTTTAATGCGCGTACCGGGAGTCAAACTCAGGACCTTGCGCTTGCCAGGCAGGCGCTTATGCCACTGAGTTGTATCACCAGCCCAAATTTCATCATTTTACTTGGGTGTTTGTATCTAAACAGGAAAGAGTACTACAGCCACCCTTCTCAACTTCTTAATATTTGTAATTTGAATAAATATCCCTGATATTCCTTCATTCAAGGATTTGATTAAATCAGTGGAAAATTCATAAGCAAGTATAGCCCATTATAGCAAGTATGTTTTATTAGCACTATAATTTGTATTATGTGCACAAAAATAAACTTTTTTGAATATTTAGTTTTGGCAGACACACTGCGATTATCATCCACTTCTTAGTTTTTATAACCCAATACAAAGTCAAGCTAGTATTTTCCTATGGCGAGAACATTTAGAGGGAAGTTAAGTCAACCCCCTGAGATGACATAGCCAGTAGAAGCAGAGCTCAATACTGAAGATGGTTCTGACTCCAAGAAATATGTCCAAGTATTATTCACTCTAGACCTGGAAAAAGAATTTCCTATCCTTTATGGTCAAAAACTGGTAAGGATTTGAGCCTAGGCATACAGTGTCTTCAGTTTCAGTTTAACTGTGATAACTGTCAGAGAAAATGAAGGAAAATGCAAAAGAAAATATGCAAAAAGAAAAAATAGAAAAAAATGAAATGTTATTGAAATGTGAAAAAGTGAAGTCATCATATTGAGGTTTCAGACCTATTTCAGCCATCACACTGAGGGAACAGCATCCTCTTTTGACTTATACTAGGTAAATCTTTCATTCATATAATGTTATGGCTGATATCTAAATGTCCCCCTAAAGCCTCACGCGATCATAGATGAAGCTTTTCAGAGGTGGCTGGATATAGGGTGTATGCTGCTGGGATCAAGGGTGTGAGGCTGGGATTGATTCACAGTGTAATTAAACCTTAGCCTGGATAAGATATAAGGAACAGAAAGAGCTTCTGTGGTTGTTGCTTGTCACTGGTTGCTTGTTGCTTGATTCTTGCTGCCTTCTGCCTGCCTGCTTGCTGCCCCTCTGCCCTGCCACCCTGCACTGGAGCCCACTGACAACAGACAGAAAATTCTACAAACTGTGAGCCAAATAAATATTTCCTCCTTAACTTTGAGTGCTGAGTATTCTGTCTCTGCAACATGAAAAGTAACTAAGCCAGAATTTGGTACCAGAGAAGTGGGGTTACTGCTGTGACTGTACTTGAGCAGGTGTTTCAGGAGCCTTTGGAACTGGCTTGTGGGAAGTTAGGAAAGATTTGGAGATGCCAGCTGAGCAAGCAACCATGGATTGTACTTGATGGGAGACTCTCCTCAGAGTTCAGGAGACTAGAATCGTGATAGAAATGATGCCAGTAAATACAAGGCTCAAGATATTTCTCCTGGGAAGAAGGAATGCATTGGCTATTTGACTCCAGATGCTGTGTGTTATGGCTTGGCAGAAAGTTTGTCTGAATTTTGCTCATGTCCAGAGACTTTGCCTGAGACTTAGATTCAGGACAGTATATTCATTAATCTGGAAGAAATCTCAGGGCATTGTAATGTTGAGGCCATGGAATGGCTACTTTGGAAGGCTTTTAGCCAGATCTATGTTAAGAATCAAGATCAAAAACCACAGCACAATGATTTAAAACATTTTGAGTTTAGCCAGAAAGGAAACACCAGTAAAGTTTTGGCTTGCAAAGATGGAACACAGGAGAAATTGGTCACTGAAAAAAACTAGCAAGAAAAACCCAAGTATTTCAGAAGAAGACAACAGAGAAGATGGCCTGAGGACATCACAAAAAGCAGCAGGACTCCACCCTTTGCAGCTTCAAAATTCCAAAAATGAATGCTTTTGCTTTGAGAAGAGAGCTCCAGAAAAGTATGTCCCAGAATGGTGGCAGCCTAAGGAAGTTGTTCCTGGGATTTGGGTCATAGGCACTTGATTCTCACAGCTAAGAGAGAAGGTACCCTGGCTACTACTCCTGCTGGCAGTGGACCTTGTCATCAACCACATGGTGCTTGATTTAGGTACATGCAGAATGCAAGAACTGTGGGGTTAGGAAGGCTTGAACCCAGATTTCAGAAGAAGGCCTGGGAGGCCAGGCAGCATGCCCCTGAGTGGGCAGCGTGTGAAGCTGTAGGAAGTCAAAGGTGCAGTGGAGACCCCAGAAGTTTGGAGAAGCCAGGAACATGGATTTTCTAAGCAAAACATGCAGTGCTGTAGGGATGGAGCTACGCAAGCCATTTGGAGTTCATACCTTGCCACGGATTGCCTCGGATGCTGCACATGTAACTACAGGACTTAATGTTTGCCCTGCTGGATTTTGGACTTGCTTTGTACCCATTCCTTTCTATCCACATCTTAGTACCTTTTTGGAGTGGAAACATCTATCTTGTGCTGTTGAATGTTGGAAGTGTTTAACTTTCTTTTCATTTGTACAGGGGCTCACAGCTAAGAGTTTGCCTCAAATGTCAGAGGAGACTTTGGATTTGAACTTTTCAGCAATGGTGAAACTGTCAGGACTTTGAAACTCCTAGAGATGGAGTGAATGTCATATCCATAAAGAAATGTCCATGAGCCTTTGGGAGGGGGCAGGGGCAGAATGTTATGGCTTCTATGAAATTGTCCCCTGAAAGCCTCATGCAGTCACAGATAGGGCTTTTTGGGAGGGTGTGTTATGCTGGAATTAAAGACATGATGCTTGGTTTAAGGTTGTGAGTGTTATCCATCCTAAGGGACAGAACGAGGCTTGTTGCTTCTCAATTATTGTTTTCTTGCTGCTTGTTGCCTTCTGCCTGCCCTGCTTTACCATAGACTCTTTCTCCTTTGTGATGCCCCTCTGTCATGCCACCCTGCCTTGAAGTCAGCTGACTATGCACTGAAACCTCTGCTTTAAACTGTGAGCAAAATAAAACTTTACTCCTTTAACTTTGGGAATTTTGTCTTAGCAACAAGAAAAGTACCAAAGCATGTGACTTTAGCATAAGAAGGATATGAACAGAGAAAAAGAAATTGAGACATAGAGATAGAAAAAGAAATACATGGCTTGGGAAAGGAGAAAGAAGCAGAGAGGCAGAGACAGAGACAGAAAAATTTGAAGAGATAAGAAAGACAGGAAAAACTAGCTTTACATGTACTTGAGACTACAAACAGCAGTCTTAGGTTTTATATCAAACTGAAGGACAAGAGGAGTATTCAGTAGACATCTAGTGAACTTAGTAGAACAAATATATCAAGAATTGCCTTGCTACATTTATTTAAATTTTTGGCAAAGTGCTTCTGATCACTTTTTGAATATCATAGCATGTATTTTGAGTGGTTTTGTAAAATTGGATGTGGATTCTTAATATTTACCAATTTCAGTATGTCTTTTTAATGTTGGGGATCAAATTCAGGGCCATGGACATGTCAGCAATGTCTTTAATAATAGACATTGTACCGTATGAAAATTCTACTTACCAAAGAAAAGACTGACTATTCCATATGTTGCTGATTTGCCATGATCTTCCTTGGCAATCTTTATTTCTATTGCCATGGATTACTTACACATGTTTTGAAGAAATAGCAGTTTACCTGAAACTGAGAGGAAGAATTTAAAGATATTTCTATGAGTAGTATACTTGTGCATAATTACCTATATTGGAAGACGGCCTACCTTTTACTCAAGATTGCTTCACCAAGAAACTCTAAAATCCTTGGCAAAACTTGAAACAGAGAGAAAACTTCACATCTCAGTGGGCCACATAGGCTCACTTGAGTTCGTGTGATAGGACATATCCATCTACATCCATTATCCTCTGGAACATCTGTTTTCATAACATTAAACATCATCCTTCCTCACACTCACTTTGTCATGCATTTCACAACTTAGATAACAATATTTCCATTGTTTTTATTTGGTCATTGCTTTATTTTAAATTATTTTATTTCATTTAGTTGTAAATGAAACTTATAGATGCCACATAGCTAAATACTGCTTATTAAACTCAATCTGATAACATTTAAATTTAGTAGTACTACTTTGTAATTTAAAAATTTTATTAGTAACTCATTCTCTCTTATTCCTGACAAATTTACTTTGTTTTAATGGAATATACATACGATTCTTAACTTTTTCCCTCCTCTTTTGTAAATAATTGAGTATTATTTACTCTTTCCCACTCCTACTAACTTCTGGAAATTTGGAAGTTTAATAACTATTAGTTTTAGATTAATCTATATTCTTAAGGTTATTTACTTATTTCTTCCACTAATCAAGATGTAGCTAAGCAGCATCTATAGCTTCTAACCACACAAACCACATTTTCAATCAATATTAGATTATCTATTTGCATTAAAAATAAACTGTACTTAACACTCATGTATAAATATGCACACACATACACACACACCTCTTACACACCATCCATTGTATTTCTTTATCCTCTCCAGTAACCCCTACCACCAAGATTTTATTGAAATTAGAAGCAATCATTTTAAAACTAATACTATAAACATTGTGCATATAATGAGGTATTAAGTATTTTGATACATTTATACATTGGGTAATGTTGAAATTAGGTAAACATATTTATCTCAAGCATTTATCAGGGCTTTATGATGAAAACTTTCAAAGACTTTCTTCTAGCATTTTGGAATGTACAAGTACATCATTATTATCTATAGTCACCACATTGTGAAAGAGCAGGAAAGAAATTCTTGCTCCTATTTAACTGTACTACCATTGATCAGTCTTTTTCCACCCTTCCTTTCTCTCTTGTAACCGCAGCCTTTAGTAATCATAAGTCCACTTTCAGTTTCTGAGATCCACTTTCTTTATATTCCAAATATTTAGCCTAACATGATTTCCAGTTCCATCCATGTTGTTTTAAATCACAGGCTTTCCTCAATATCTTTCATCTTCATGATAAGAGTCATTCTTACTAAGGTGAGATATATTCATTCCATTACAGTTTTGATTTGTATTTCCCTAATGAATAGTGATTTTGAGCATTTTTTTCATATTTTTGGGAATTTGTATGTCTTATTATAAGAAGTGTGTATTTTGATCTACTGCCCATTTTTAAATCAGTTTTTTCTTGTTTTTTTTTTTTTTTTGTTTTGTTTTTGTACTCTTTAGTTATTAGAGTTTCCAATGTATTCTGGAAAATAGTTCATTTTCTTTCACTCTTCGGTTAAATCTTCATGTTTTCTTTGCTGTGAAAAAGCGTTTTAGTATAATGCATTCCCATTTGTCTTTTTTTTTTTTTTTTTGTGCTTATTTTCTGTGCTTTTTGTTTTTCTTCAAAAGAATTCAGCCAGTTCTAGTGTTCTGAAGTGGACACCCTGTTTATTTTCAGTAGTATTATAGTTTCATGTCTTACATGTAAGTCCTTCCTACATTTTGATTTAATTTTTTGAGCAGGTGAGAGACAAGGTACAGGTTCATTCTTCTACATGTCGTTAACTTTCTAAGCACTACTTATTAAAAAGAAAGGCCTTTCTCCAATAAGTATTCTTAGCAGGTTTGTTTAAAATGAATGGGCTCTAGATATGCGGGTTTATTTCTAGGCTCTCTCTTCTGTTCAATTAGTCTACATTTCTGTTTATGCACCAATACCATTTTGGATTTCTAGTATGTTTCGCAGTGTGGTAATATTAATACCTTCTGTTTTCTTTATTTTTTCTCAAATTACTTAGTATAATATGATTTTGTGGTTCTACACAAATTTTTGAATTGCGTTTTCTATTTCTGCTAATAATGTCATTGGCACTTTGATCTGCTTTGTACTAAATGTGTAGATAGGTCTGGATGTTTTGCATAGTATGGGTATTTTAACAATATGGATTCTTCCAATCCATTAAACATATGATAATATTCAACTATTTTCTGTTCTCTTCAATTTCTATTGTCAGTGTTTCACACAATAGATATTGTGTCAGGAATAAATATTAAAATTTCCCAAAAACATTTTCTCAGGAATAATATACTACTTTAAATAAACCTGAATACAGGAGTAGTAAGTGATTTTATATAAAACACTATTTTAAAAACTTTCTTAAAATTTTTATTTTATTAGACATCTTTGCAATGCATGATGATTATAGTCATCATGGGGAGTTGGTACATGTACTAACACATATCAATTCTCTTTCCATTCCCTTCCACCACCCTCGCTATGCCTTCCATCCATGTCTTGGGTCCCTTCCCTTTTGCAAAAGATCTATCTCCCTGTTGGGTTTCTCATAGAAAAAAAATGGTGTGGTATTTAAACTTGTGTGTCTGATTTATATAATAATGTGTGTCTAATTTATATAATAATAATGTGTGTCTAATTTATATAATATGGTCTCAAGGTACACCCATTTTCCTGCAAATGACTCAAACTTATCCTTTTTTATAGCAGAGTTATAACTTACTATGTATAAATACAATTTTTTTGTCCATTCATCTGTTAATGGACATAGAGTCTGCATCTAAGATTTAGCTATTATGAGTTTTGTGGCTACAAACATGTGTATGCAGGTATCACTGTACTATGATGTCTTTAACTCTTTGGGGAAGATACCTAGAAGTGGAATGGTTGATTCTAATAAAATTTCTATTTTTAGTTATTGTAATGATTGATACATTGTGTCAATTTGAGAAGTTTAGAAGCTTAACTAAAGTGACTAAGCTGTTCTACATCCTAGGGTGTAGAGGACATGCCTAGAGTGGCTGTTTATGCCCTAGAATGTTGTAATGGTTGATTCATTCTGTCAGCTTTAGAAGTTTAGAATTTTAACTAAGCAACTCATCAGCAGACCAGAGTCTTCACTTTGTAAACATCCTCAGCCTGTGCAAGAGAAAGGCATGGAGATGGTGTGAGTGCCATATCTGCCTAGGGTGGGTAGTTTGCATACAGTATAAGGGAGGAAAAGAGGCCTGCTCCTCCCCCTTTTCCTTTTGTTGATTTTGCTGTCTTCCACCACCATGAATGGGTGTTCCTCAGCCATACCACCCTGGCTTCAAGCCAGCTGTTTATAGACTGAAACCTCCACAAACTGTGAACTAAATAAACCTTTCCACATTTAACTTTCATTGTCAGGTATTTTGTCTCATCAATGAGAGAAAAATAACTAAGACAGAATTTGGTACCAGAGAAGTAGGGTCATTGCTGTAACTATACCTGACCTTGTGGCTCAAGAGCCTTTGGGAATGGCTTGTGGGAAGAGATTGGAAAGATTCAGAGATGTCATCTGAAAGAGTACAGCTGGAACAACTTAGTGTTTTCTGTACGGGAGATTCTGGTCAGAGCCCAGAAGACCAGAAAACCAGTAAAGACCAGGCTCAGGAGGTTTCTGCTGGGAAGAAGGACTGCATTGTCTGCTGGACTCCAGATGATATGTGTTATGCCTTGGCAAAATGTTAATCTGTATTTTGCTCATGTCTAGAGACCTTTGCCTGGGACTGAGATTAGGGACGGTGGGCTAATTAATCCGGCAGAAGAAATTTCAAGGCAGTTGAATGTTGAGGCTGTGGCATGGCTGCTGTTGGGCGCTTTTAGCCAGATTTACATTGAGAATCAATAGCAAAGAGCCCAGCAAGACGATTTAAAATGTTGTGAGTCTGGCCAGAAAGGAAGCTCCAGTAAAGCTGTGGACTACAAAGACAGAGCTGAGGATATCTCTTGATTGCTGAGAAGGTACAGTAGAATACAAAAGATGGCCTAAGAGCATCACAAGGACCATCAAATCTCCACCCTTTGCAACCTCAGAACTCAAAAGTGAAAGATTTTGCCTTGAGGAGAAACCACAGAGCACCTTGTTCCAGAATGGCAGTGGCTGCACCATGTTCCAGAATGGCAGCAGCATAGAAAATTTGTCCCTCAGAATTAGATTCATAGTGGCCAGCAATCCAGGCCCTCAACTCCTACAGCCATGAGAGAAGAAAGCCTGACTACTGCTCCAGCAGGCAACAGACCTTGGCATCATCCACAGGGCGCTGGTTTTAGGTGTATGCACAATGCGTGTTGTGGGGTTAAGAATGCTTCCACTCTGATTTCAGACGGCGTGGGAGGCCAGGCAGTGTGCTCCTGAGAGGGCAGTATATGAAGCTGTGAGGGTGAAGCCAAAAGAGCAATGGAGACTCCAGAAGTTTGGAGAAGCCAGGAACGTGGATCATCTGAGGAAACTTGCAAGGAGGGAACAAAGCAGGCCTAAGAGAGAAGCCATGGGAGTTACAACCACTGGAAGTGCCATAGGGGCAGAGCCACGCAAACCCTTTGAAGCTCACAATTTATCACAGATTGCCTTAGATGCTGCGCATGGAACTACAGGACTTAATGTTTGCCCTGCTAGATTTTGGACTTGCTTTGGTCCCTATCCTTTGTATCCCCCTGTTTGTAACTTTGGGAATGGAAATGTTTATCTCATGCCATTGAATGTAAAAGTGTTTAACTTTTCATTTGTACAGGGCCTTGCAGCTAAGAGTTTGCCTTACATCTGAGAGGAGACTTGGAACTTGGACTTTTCAGCAATGCTGAAACTGTTAGGACTTGGCAACTCTAACAGATGGACTAAATGCCTTTTTCACAAAGGGATATGCATGAGTCTTTAGGGGATTGAGGCAGAATGTTATGTTTCTAATGTAATATAATGTTGATAGGCTTACTACTGATTCTTAAAGATTGTTAAACCTGTGTTATAATACTCAAGTTGTGAAATGATAAGAATAAGCATGTCTTTGTATCTGGAAACTGGTTTAAAGAAACGTGTCTGGTTGCTAAGTTGACAAGGGATGGATTGTAATAGTAGATACACTGTGTCAACTTGAGAAGTTTAGATGCTTAACTAAGTGACTCAGCAGTTCTACATCCTAGGGTGTAGAGGACATGCCCTAGGGTGGCTGTTTATGACCTAGCATGTTGCAATGGTTGATCCTTTGTGTCAACTTGAGAAGTTTAGAATTTTAACTAAGTGGCTTAGCAGGGGACCAAGGTCTTCATTTTTTAAACATCCTCAGCCTGTGTAAGAGTAGGGCAGGGAGATGGTGTGAGTCCTACACCTGCCCAGGGTGGGTAGTCTGCATACAATATGAGGGAGGAAAAGAGGTTTGCTCCTTCGCCCTTTTGCTCTTGTTGCTTTTGCTGTCTTCCACTGCCATGAACAGTTGCCCCTCAGCCATGCTACCCTGCTTTGGAGCCAGCTGATTATGGACTGAAACCTCTACAAACTGTGATCTAAATAAACCTTTCCACATTTAACTTTGGGTGTCAGGTATTTTGTCTCAACAATGATAGAAAAGTAGCTATAACAGTTATAGCGGAGTATGTATTCTAATTTCCAAATGTACTAGTTTACATTCCCACCAACAATGTAGAAGAATTCCTTTTTCACCACAGCCTCATCAGAATTTGTTATTTTGATATCTTGATGATAGGTATTTTTTCTGGAGTAAATTAGAATCTCAATGTTGTTCTAATTTGTATTTCTTTTATGGCAAAAGATATTGAATATTTCTTCATATATTTATTGGCCATTTTTTCTTCTCCTAAGAAGTGTTTATGAATTTCAGTGGCGCATTTTGTGTTTGGGTCTTTTATTTTGGGAAGTCTAATTTTTTGTGTTCTTTATATAGTCTAGATATTATTCATCTGAATGAGGTGTAGATAGCATAAATTTTTTCAACTCCATACTTTGTCTCTTCACTTTGTTGATTTTTCCCATTGCTGTATAGAAGACTTTCAGTTTGATATAAGCCCCCTTATTGATTATTGATGTTATTTCTTGTGAAACCAGCGTTCTGTTTGGAAAGTCCTTGCCTATTTCTATGATTTCGAGAGTTTTACCTATTTTATCTTATGGAGGGTTAAGTGTTTCTATGTCAATATTTAGATTTTTGATCCATTTTGATTTTAGTTTAGTATGTGGTGAGAAATTTGGGTCTATATTCAGTATTCAGCACGTGTATAGCCAATTTTCTCACCACAATTTGCTAAAGAGGTTATATTTATTCCATCACATGTTTTTGCCCTCTTCATCAAATATCAGATGGCTGGCTGTTCCTGGAATCATTCCCATGTCCTCTAGCCTCTCCTATTGACCCACATGTCTGTTTTTATGCCAGCAACATGCTGTCATTATAATATTACTTCAAATGTGGAACTGTGATGTCTCTTGCTTTGTTCTTGTTTCCTAGGATTGGTTTTGCTATTTTGGATCTCCACTGATATTGTATAAGTATTAGGAAGATTTCCTCCAGTTCTATGAGGAGTGCTGCTGATATTTTTATTGGCATTGAATTAAATTTTTAGATCAGTTTTGGAAGTATTGCCATTTTGACAATATTTGTTCTGCCTATCTAGGAACAGTAGATGTCTTCCCATTTTCTGATGTCCTCTTGGATCTCTTTCTGGAGAATACTCTAATTTTCATTGTACAGGTCTTTCACTTCCTCCATTAGGTTAATTCTTAAATATTTAATTGTTCTTGAAATTGTTCTTGAAGCTATTGTCTATGATATTATTTTCCTAATTTCTTTTTCAGTGGGTTCATTACTTGTGTACAAAAACTATTGATTTTTGTGTGTTGATTTTGTATACTGCTACATTTCTGAAATTAGTTATTCATTCTAGGAGTCTGTTGGTGGACTTTGGGGGGGCTTCTATGTCAAAGGATCATGTCACCTTTAAATGATGATTTGACTTCTTTCTTTCTTATACATATCCCTTTTATTTGTTTTTCTTGTCTATTTGCTCTTACTAATGTTTTGAGTACTATGTTGAATGGAACTAGTGATAATGGACATCCATGACTTGTTCCTGATTTTAGAGGAAAAGCTTTCAGTTTTACTCCATTTATTATGATTGTGGCAGTAAGTTTGTCATAAATGACCTTTTCAAATTGAGATAAGTTTCTTCTGTGTGTATTTTCTTCAGGGTTTCTATCATGAATGGATGTTTGATTTCATTAAAGGCTTTTTCTGCATCTGTTGAGATGATTATGTGATTTTTTTTGTCTTTGCTTCTGTTTATATGGTGTAGTATATGTACTGATTTGCATAAGTTTAAGCTCTGTGACATCCCTGGCATGAAGCGTGCTCTTTTTGAGCCTCAAATCCATTAAATTTATTTTGTGTATAATATGAAGTAAGAATCAATTCTTTTTTCACAATGGTAACTTATTTTCCTAGCACATCTTTTCTTATTAATTAAGGCTTAAATTTACAGATCTTAAAGACGTTTTATTGTCTGAGTAAGTGACCACGTTTTGCTTCATTTATGTAATGTCAAGTTATTTGATTTGTAAAAACTTTTGTTTTTATAATCTTTTCCTAGTAGTTCAGCTATTTTATGCATCTAAGATTGGACTTTTGCTTACTTACCTTGCTTTGGAATTTTTAAGATTCATTTGTCCTCTTTTGTAATTTTTTATTTCCCTTAACTGGGAAAAATTCTAAGCTATTTCCCTTATTGTTTATTTCTATAATCTTTAACATTTAGTGGGAGGGGTTTCCATTAGATGAATGCATAAATGTTAGAACTCTGCTCTAAGCTACATGATTGCTAACCTGTCCATAGTGTTTTATGTTTTTTTCCTTCTCTATTAAATTTGAATGACTCTTCTGATTTTTTCTTCTTGCATTAATTTTGCCTCTACTGCTTCTAATTTTTGGCTTATTATGAGCTTTGTATTTTATATATCTGTTCTAGAAATTGTATAGTATTCTTTTTCAGTTCTACTTGATCATATGGTTAGTTTTATCATTTAGTCATAATTTTGATGATTTTTCATCCTTTAAACTTGCTTAATCCACTTAGTACTCTGTGGTGACAATTCTTATATCTTTAGTCTATGAAGAGCTCATATTCAGAGCTCATACTCTGGTTTTTGATTTTGTCAACACTAACAGGCACTTGTTTTTTCATGTGTCATGTGAATTTTTTTGTTGTTGTTTGTTTTGTTTTTGAGAAATAACTTCCTCTGGAATTTTATTGTGTGATTACCTTGAGGCTTGTGTTGAACATGTTTTTTCTCTAGAGAAGATTTGTGTATACTTCTACCAGGCACTTGAGAATCAATGAAAAATAAATTTCCTGGCTGTGTATTTCAATTAAGGATGGTTATAAATTCACAGAAGTGTTTTGTTTCTGTTTATTTTTTCTCAAGCCACCCAGAGGCAACAATTTCTTAATATTTATCAGTCAAATGATGTTTATTTTCCTCCACTTCAGCCATAGAGTCTGTCACTTTTTAAGGGTCTGGTTTAATTCTGATATTTCTAATGTACCTTTCCACCATACATGCTCTAATATTTATCAGCCACACATACATTGCCCTTAAAACTGAAACCCCTGGGCAACAGGAGTCAGTTGGTGGAGCTCAGAGATCAACACATATCTATTTAAAATGTTCACTAGCATTTTTTTTAATTTAATCTTTATGGTTACAGTTTCTGAAGACCTCTTTACTATCCTGCTTTAAATTCACTTTAATATTTTTAGGTATTTTAGCTTGTTTTGTACCAGGAAGGCTTGGTAGAATATCTAACTGATTTTGTGTTTTAAATAGAATCATATAACTAGCAAACTGAAACAAGTCGTATTCCTAAATATGAGGAATACAAATTTGAATCAAAGTTTGGGTAATGCAGCTCCTGAAACTGAGGTCACAGCATAGGAGCTGCACAGGATCTCTTTTTGCATGTCATAATTCTGACTAATTCTCAATTTAGGCACCAAATCTGTGGGCACTAATATTGCCTGGTCATCACCATTCAGTTCTACTGTGTTTCTTTGAGATTTTTGTAACATTTTACTGATGATTATGTCTGGCACCAGATGCACAGACAGGTTCAATTGTCTCAACAGCGGGGGCAGTTTCATTGTTTATCTTCATAATCTGAGCAAATGAACAAATAAAATTAAGAAATCAAAACAGCTGGACTCAAAAGCCTTTCATTTGAGGTGAACTGATAAAGAGAGAGGCAAATCAAATAATTAGATATAGAGCTCTTGTTCTTAGCTCTGCACTATAATTCTCCAAAATTGCTACTTCAGAAATGGAAATTGATTCCAAATTGGTGCATTCATAGTAACAGGTATTCATAAAAAATGGAAGGTCATATTTCAACTGATACAACCAAAATAATTAATAGAATTCAAAAAGTAACTGTGATATTAAATAAATTTTAGATTTACATCAATTAATAAATACTAACATCCCAATATATGCTCAAAAATTGTATTATAATCAAAATGCTATTTGTTTTTTCATTTTTTTATTGGCTATGAAAATTAATAGGTTTCATGTTGGTAGATTTGTACATGCATATAACATACTTTGATCATTTTAATAACCCCGTCACTCCCCAAAAAGATATCGATTTAGCTACACCTATATAGAGTTAATCCGATTTCCTCTTGACAAAGGAAAATCACAACTGTATTTTTTCAGAAGTTCTTTATACAATGACCAAGAGAAAGTCAAAGCAATACGTACAAGATAAGGAGTTCAGAATTCTTCTGGTTATTTTGTACATTGATCCAGAACTACTTGAAAGTTTACCCACCATTTTTGTATACTTAAATTGTGTAACCTGATTTAATTACAGACTTGAAAGAACACTGCAAAGTCCTCTGGTCCAAATGAGACAGACAAGGATGGTAAATGACTATGTGATAAATACAAAGAAGATGTTTAGACTATATCATCCTGAAAAACAGTATTTTAAATATTGATTTAAATTTTGGAGAAGCTAGATTCTGGAAGAACACAAAGATTATCAGTTAAATATACATATATTCTAAAAACATTATTTTCTTAAGAAATGAGGAGCCTTCCTTGCATAGAAGGATCCATGAAGATCCATGCTGGTTGTATCTGAGACACAGTACTGGGTCACCTAAGGTCATAATTCTAGGTTGTCTTGCATTGAATTCTACTAAGCCAGCCTCCTTCCTGACCATGTCTCCTCTCATTGATGTATACAGGTTTGAGCATTTCCTTTTCATTTGCAGAGTTACTGCCCTAAAAATGAATTTGTTTCAACAAGCATGTTGAGCAAAAATAGGGCTTTTAACCATGCACACATGGCCTCTGGGACTCAGTGGATCAAGCAGGAGATGACAGGTGCAATTGGTTTGTAGACATTTCCAGGTTTTAAGAGAAAGATCTCCTAGGAAAAGTGGCAAGTCTGCTGCCACTTTTTAAATGACAGAGAAATAGATCTTGGGCTGCCTCAGGTGTTGCCTGAAGAATCAATGGCTCTCTTTTAAGAGCCATTGATGTCTCTCATAAAAGGCATCCAAAAACATACTATTTAGCATATCCATTTTATTTCCCTCTGTACCATGTAACTCCCTTATGGCTGACAAATTGAGAAAAGCTTGATTTGTCTGTTTTAAAACGTGTCTGTCATAATAGAGAACATCGAGAAGTAATTTCAAAATTTTCCTTTTGGAAGGAAGTCTTCAACTATATTTAATAAAACTGTTTCCATCATGGAAACGTTAATGAAATTAGTTGCAGGTTATGTGACGACTTTCAGTAATACCTTGTAAAATGCTGGTATACTAAAAGACTGAAACAGCTGTGTTATTATTATGTACATAATAAATTGTAAGTATTCTTTTATAAGAACTTTCAGAATGTAATTGCTAAATAATTAAATGATAGTTGATTGCCATTTAATTTATGGATATATATACTGAGGTTCATAGTTTACAAAGTTGAGCTCCTCATCAGAAGATGGGTTGGCAGTTTCACACAAACTAAACATTTTTTATCAAAAATCCTACAGTCTCATTTGTTGCTATTTACCCACAAAAGCTAAAAATTTATGTCTATAAAAATCTGTACATGGATGTTTTTAGCAGATTTATTTGTAATTGCTAAAACAAACTGTTTTTAAGTAGGTGAATAGATAAACAAACTTTGGTACATCCAGACAATGGAATATTATTCAGTGCTAAAAGTAAATCATAAAAAAACATGAAAGAAACTTAAATGTTTATTCCCGAGTGAAAGAAGCCAAACTAAAAAGGCTGAGTACTGTATGATTCCAATTGCATGGCATTCTTGAAAAATCTTCAGAGAGAATAAAAAGATCTGTGACTGCCAGAGACTGGGAGGGAGGATGGATAAACAGGCCCTGCATGAAGGATTTTTAGGCCAGAGAAACCCTTCTGTATGACACTATAATGGGGGAGTAAATGTCATTACACAATTATAAATACTCATTTTTAAGGACTAAATAGTATTCCAATGTGTGTATATACACTTTCTTTTTTAAAAATATTTTTAATTTTTAACTAACTTAAAATATAAAACTATGTACATTAACAGGGTACCATGTATTTTTAAATGCATTATATCATAGTTTTATTCACTCATCAATTAATGCATATGTAGGTGGAATCCACATCTTGGCTGTTGTTAACAGTGCTGCAATGAACACTGAAATGTAAATATCTCTTTGACATTCTTATTTATTTCTTTTACATAAATATCTATAATGGTATTGGTGGAGTATGCCATCGTCCTACTTTTAATATTTTTGAGGAACTCTTGTACTTTAGTCCATAATAGCTGTAATAATTTATGTTTCCAACAGTGTGCAAAGGTACCTTTCTCTCTACATTCTCACCCAGCCTTGTTCTCTGTTACCATTTTGATAATGGACATTGTAACACGTGCAAAGGGACACTTCACTGTGGTTTTTTTTTTTTTTTGTGGGTACTGGGGGGTCGACCTCAGGACCTCACGCGCCAGCAGGTGCCCGTGCAGTTGAGCGATATCACCAGCCCCTTTTTCATATGTGGGTTCCGGGAGTCGAACTCAGGCCCTCGCGCTTGCTGGGCAGGCGCTTAAGCCTCTGAGCCATCTCACTGGCCCTTACTGTGGTTTTAATTTGTACTTCCCTAATAGTTACTTTTAAGTGTTCTCTACTATTCCCTGTATATATGTTCTTTTGAGAATTGTCTATCTGGATCCTTTGCTTATTTTAATTTGGTTTTCTTAATACTGTTATATAAATTCCTTATTTGTTTTGGATATTAATCCCTTACCAGATATCATTTGCAAATATTTTCTCCCATTCTGTAGGTTGTTTTTCACTCCAGTGATTGTTTCTTCTGTTGTTTTGAAGCTTTTTAGTTTGATATAATCCCATTTGTCTGTTTTTTCCTTTTGGTTCTTATATTTCTGAATCTTACATGAAAAGAAATCATTGTCAAAATCAAGGTCATAAAGCATTCCCCTCCTTTTTCTTCTAGTAGTTTTACAGTTCCAGGATTTATATTTCATTCTTTAATCCACTTTTGAGTTGTGTTTTGTATATAAAGTGAGACAGCAGTCTAATTTAGAACAGAGATTCTCACTGAATCGTATTACTAAAGAGTCAGACATGTGTGGATATATACAAATAAATAATTATAAAGAGGAAGAGAGAAAGAGAAAAGGAATATGTGCAAAGAGGAAAAGAGAGACAAAGGAAAACTAGAAATTTTTTAAGAATACATTTTATTCTACTTCCACTGCCAAAGACACTTTAGCCACTGTGATTCACATTTCATTTCTGCTACCTGTAGTACATGAGGAAAATTCTGAGCAGCAATGATTGCACAGCAGATGCTCGGTCATATCAGCTAGTGCAGATGACAAAATTATAACCTACCAGTTTCAGTCCATCTTGCAAAAGTAAGCCCATTTTCCAAAATCACTGGTGGATATTCTAAAATATATCCTATTGATGATGATATTACGTTACCAGTGAGAATACCTTAATACTTATTCTGAAAAGAATCAGACTAATAAAGCAAAAGCAGGTCGTCCCTTGAGATGTAAAATTACACTAACTTAAAAGAAGAAACAGATTTATGAAAAGTTATTTGGACAGTCAAAATTATAAATTCACTGGTATTATATTAAGTTATTTTCTGTAAAAAAAATGCATATTTAGTGAAAAATAATCATTAGATACTCCCTGGAGGACAATGAGAATTCCATGCACTAAGCTGGTGTTGTTAAAGGTAACACTTTCAAAGTATAACAGTCAAATCTTAGTTCATCACATTACTTCATTTGATTTGTTTTAATAATATTTTTAATATTTAGGGAAATAACCTCTATTGAAAAATATTAAAATTTAGAATAAATCTAATGAAATAGATTATGTATGATTAGTTTAGCCTATTTTCAATGTCTATTCCAATTTAGCAATGATTATAATAAAATGAAACTTTAAAGCCAAGAAATAGAATCTGCTATAATTTTATAAACCAACAAAGGATTATTATGTCACTGGCAAAAATCCTTGGTTAAATGATTTAAGTCAAAAAAGGCAGAAAATAAATATGGTAACCTTTTCTCCAAAGGCATTATTCTTAGTGTGTTTTATATTCTGAAAAATAATCATTGTCCTGAAATTTCTAACACAATTTATTCCCCAGTGAACAATTGGTAAACAAATAATTGACCATTATGCATTTCCTTAATCTTACTTGACTTCTTCATTACCTTGGAGGAACAAGAATAGAACAAACTGTTCATACAAATGGTATTTCTGAAAGTATGAAACCATTTTTAAAAGTCAGGGCTGGTGAGATGGCTCAGTGGCATAAGAGCCTGCCTGGCAAGCGCGAGGTCCTGAGTTCGACTCCTGGCACCCACATATGAAAAAAGGGCCGGTGATATCGCTCAGTGGCACAGGCGCCTGCTGGCATGCGAGGTCCTGAGTTCGACCACTGGTACCCACAGAAAAAAAAATCAATTTTCATATCTCTGTTGCTTACTGTTTTGTTTTGGCCAGGAACATCCTGGCAGCTGGTGGCATCCTGGTGCTTCTGACAGCTGTTTCTCTGTACCCTGTCAGTGAGTTTTCACAAGAGTACATGATTTCTAGTCCTCTTTGCCTTTTACCAGTATTGCTACATCCTGAGGTATTGATTAATTCTGCTTGGCATATTGGAACTCTTCATTTTAGAAATTGGAAAGACACACAAGTAAAATCCTCCTATTTGCTATCAAAAATCACAAAAATTGAAACATAGAATTTTTAAAACCATATTCTTTAGTAGGAAGCAAAATATAATTTGCAGAAAGAAAACATACATAGGAAAAAGCATATGTGGGTTTGGGGTGGCAGGGTATGGGGAAAGAAAGATTATGAGAAACTGATTTTGTATTAGTATCCAGTTGAATCTTAACTCTCCACTCGATTTTACCCTTAACCGTTACTAAACAACTTAGTGCCATCTGTAATTTTCCCAATTTTCCAAAAGTAGACAGGCCTGAATTTCTTATTCTTTTAACCAAAAGGCCTAATTAATAGTTACTGGCCAGGTGTGGTGGCGCACGCCTGTAATCCCAGCACTCGGGAGGCTAAGGCAGGAGGATTGCTGTGAGTTTGAGACCAGCCTGGGCTACAAAGTGGCCAGGCTAGCCTGGACTGCAGAGTGAAACCCTGTCTCAAAAAGACAAGAAAAAAAAAAGTTACCATGTTTGTAGTTAGTTGGATTTTCTTCATAATTCTAATCACTTTAACATTATATATGATTTAAAATATGAAAACAAAGCAGTTAGTGAACACGCGAATGTTTCCTCTTCAGTTTCTCATTCTTCTTTTCTCTTGCCATTCAATAACAGTTACTCAAAAGGAAGGTAGGAGTGGACTTCATCAAAAACATTAGCTAAATCTAATAATAGGCTGACAGGGAAGACAGAGGTAAAGAACACAAATGTGCTGTTAGGTGGAGTTTTAAGAAAAACTTCGAGATGAGCAAGAAGCTTATAAACAGCTAAAAGATGAGAAAAATTCAGCAGTGAGGGAACAGATTAGTGAAATTATGCTAAAGTTGATGACTTTCCCATTTTAATTTAATTATTGCTATCATAACTCACGGAGACCTGCCAGTTAAACCTTATTATTACAGACACATTCACAAGCATGTGAACACACAGAAATTTACACACACCCACTAACTGAGTATGGCTCAGTGAGGTATGACTCTCAATGCGGTATTTAGCTTTTCTCTCTCTCCCTCTGTCTCTCTTTCTCTGTTTTATATCATCAGTGGAAGAGTTTGTTTGGTTTTTCACTTTCCTTTTCTTTGAAGAAGTCTAGGAATATCATATTCACATTACTCAATAACTACCCTTTCTACCTCTTGTAGAAAAATTCCTTACCGATAACATATATAATAGGATGAACTTATTTTTTCCTTAAATGTCATGTTGGAATTTTATATGAGATTTTAGGCAGATCCATATGGAACTGTGGTAGTCACTGGGTTATAGGAGGTTTTCTAAATTTCTGTTTGCATTTTACAATAATATTATGGGTTAATTATATATGACTTGTGTACTCTTATAGCTCTGCAGGTCTTTAGGTTGTCATATGGACTTCCAGGTATTTTGTCAATTGGATTATAAAAACATTTTACAACATACAGTAATGCACCTTATTCTTATAACCATTTTAGACAAATAAAAACCTAAAAATTCTGAACATCTGAAGGATTACACAAGGTCCAAAGCTAGAAGGTGGAAAGGTTATTCCAGAATTAGGTTTTTTTCACCGTATCGTACTACATTGATCTTGTTCTGGTATTTTCATCATACCAAAAATATCTATGGTGAAAGAAGTTGTTTTCTTTTGGTGCATTTACATTTTGCCTTAGTTTTATAAAAATCTCTTTGCTTGACTCAGCTGGATTCAGAAATAAATTCAGCAACAAAACTTCATGTTTAAGCCCTAGTTTCTCAACATAATCAATATTTTATAGACAGAAATACATGTTTTTCTATAGTAATTAAGTTGCACATAAATTGTTTTGTAGATCACCCTTCCTTTGAATATGTCATAAGTTATGACTTGAATTCATTCAGTCCCTTTTTAATTTTTAAAAAATTGATCAGTGCATGTTTATATTACACAGTTTTTACATTCCTTGTGTGGAATTGATATATGCACAAAATAAATCTAAATTCCTTTTTTCATCCTCTTCCCCTTCCCTCCTTATTCCATCCATCTTTTGATGCCCTTCTTTTATTATTTTTTTATACATGTTTGCAGGTCATGTTTACCTTCCTTGTGTGGAGTTGATACGTATACATAACATATCTTAATTCCTTCCTCCCTTTTCCCTTTTCCTTATTCCTGTCTCCATCAACTAGTACCCTTCTTTTTTTTATTTTTATTTATTTTTATTTGGGGGGGGTACTGGGACTCGAACTCAGGACCTCATGCTTGCCAGTCAGGCACTGTGCCACTGAGCTAAATCCCTGGCCCCAATACCCTTCTTTTTTGAGAAAAACTTTGTCTCTACATTCTAATATCTTGTACTCACTTTGACAGCACATATACATTTTGATATTTTTCATTTTACTCTTTAATTATACTTTTTATTTCTCATTTAAGAGAAACCATGTAATATTTAAACTTGTGTTTCTGATTTATTTCACTTAACATTATGATCTGAAGGTGCATCCATTTTCTTACAAATGACTCGTTTTTCCTTCTTTTTGGCAAATTAGTACAGTACTGTATGTGAATACCGTATTTTCTTTATCCATTCATCTGTTGATGGAGAGATAGGAAGCTTCCAAGATTTAGATATTATGAATTGTCCGGCTATAAATGGAAGTTATCTAGCTGACTCAAATGGAATTTCTAGTTTAAGTTTTTGAGGAATATCCACACTGAGTTCCATAAAGATTGTACTAGTTTACATTCCCAAGAACAGTGTAGAATTGTTCTTTCTTTCCCCACAGCTTCGTCAGCATTTGTTATTATTTGATTTCTTGATGATGGCCATTCTTTCTGTAGTAAGATGGAATCTCAGTGTTGTTTTGATTTGCATTACTCTAATGGGTAGTGATGGTGAGGATTTCTTCATGTATATATTGGCCATTTGCACTTCCTCTGTGAAGTGCTTATTCATTTCCTGTGCCCATTTTTTTTATTGTGTCTTTTATTTTGGGCCAGTCTATTTTTTTTTTAATTCTTTATATATTCTAGATATTAGTCCTCTGTTTGAGGAATATCTGGAATATTTTTTCCCATTTTGTAGATTGTCTTTTTTTTTTTTTTTGTGGGTACCGGGGGGTCGACCTCAGGACCTTGCGCGCCAGCAGGCGCCCGTGCCGCTGAGTGATATCACCGGCCCCTTTTTCGTATGTGGGTTCCGGGAGTCGAACTCGGGCCCTCGCGCTTGCCGGGCAGGCGCTTAAGCCGCTGAGCCATCTCACCAGCCCTTGTAGATTGTCTTTTGGCTCTCTTGGTTGTATCCTTTTCTGTGCAGAAACTTTTTAATTTGATACAATCCAATTTGTTGAGTCTTGGTACTATGTCCTGTCCAAACAGGATTAAAAAGTCCTTGCATGAGCCTCTGACTTCAACAGTTTACCTATTTTCTCTTCCAGCAGGTTGTTTCTGTTTTAATATTTAGGTCTTTGATCCATTTTGATTTTAGCTTAGTTCATGGTGAGAGATATGGATGTATGTTCTGTTTTCTGAATGGGGATAGCTAGTTTTTCCAGCACCATTTATTAAAGAGGATCTCTTTTATCCAGTGGGTTTTTTGGCCCTTTTTTTAAAGGTCAAATAGTTGAATGCCTCTAGTGTTGTTTCTTCACCCTCTTCTGTGTTCCATTGGTCCTCATGTTTGTTTTTGCGCTAGTTTCATACTCTTTATTACAGTAGCTTAGTAATATAACTTCCAGGATTGTGACACCTCTGCCTTGCTCTTTTTACTCAGGGTTGTTTTTACTATTCTGCATCTCTTCTGGCTCCATTTGAATTTTAGGATTGTTTTCTCCAGTCCTGTGAAGAATGCTGTTGGAATTTTGATTGGGATTCCATTAAATTTATATATAAATTTTGGAAATATGCCATTTTGACTCTATTCATTCTGCCTATGCAAGAAAAGGAGATATCTTTCCATTTTCTGATGGCCTCTTCAATTTTCTTTTTCAGAGTATAGTGGTTCTTTTTGTAGAGGTCTTTCAATTCCTTAGGTTAATTCGTAAGTGTTTAATTCTTCTTGGCATTATTATGAATGGTATTTTTACAAATTTTTTTCTCAACAGGTTTATTTATTATTAGTATACAGGAATGTTATTCATTTTGTGTACTGATTTTCTATCCTGCTACATTAGAGAATTTGGTTATTAATTCTAAAATCCTTTTGTTGAATTTTTTCAGTCTTCTATGAATAGGATTGTGTCATCTATAAATAATAATTATCCATTTTTCCTTTCCTATACATATTCCATTCATTTGTTTTCCTTGCCCAATTGGTTTTTCTAATTTTTTGAGTATTATTTTGAACAGAAGTGGTGATGGTAGATGTCCTTCTCTTATTCCTTATTTTAGAAGGAACACTTTCAGTTTTTCCCTATTTAATATGATGTTGGCAATATGTTTCTCATAAATGATTTATCAGATTAAGAGAAGTTTATTCCATGTGTATTTTCTTTAGGGTTTTTATCATAAAAGGATGTTGGATTTTGTCAAAGGCTTTTTCTGCATATATTGAGATAATCACATGATTTTGTCCTTATTTCTGTTTATGTGATGTATTATATTTATTGATTTGCATATATTGAACCATCCTTGCCCTCCTGGCAGGAAACGTACTTGTTCATGATGTATTATCTTTTTGATAACTCATACCATTCTGTTTGCCAGTATCTTGTTGAAGATTTCTGCATTTAAATTCATCAAAGAAATTGATCTATAGTTCTCTTTTTTTCATTGGGTCTGCATCCATATTTGGAATCAGGGTAATGGTACCTTCTAGAAATGAGTTTGGGAGTATGCCTAACTCTTTCAATTTCATTACAAACCTTAAGTATTATTAGCATTAGAACTTCCCTAAAACTTTTGTAGAATTCAGCAGTGAAGCCATCTGGACCCGGGCTTTTCTTAGTTGTTAGGTTTTTGACTGCTGCTTCAATTTGTTTTCCTGTTATTGGATTATTTGGAGGATGTATATCTTACTGGATCCTTTTGTTAAATGATATATATCTAGGAATCTATCCATTTCTTCTGAATGCTGTAGTTATTGGTATAGAGATTTGTGATGCAGTTGTTAATAATCTCCTTGATTTCAGCTGTGTCCATTTTGATTTCATGTTTTTATTTCTAATTCCAATATTGGGGTCTTTTCTTTCCTTTTTGGGGGGTAGATTAGCTAAGGAATTTTCTACTTTTTTTTTTTTTTTGAAGAACTAACTCTTCAATTCATTGGTTATTTGTTATTTTTTTTATCACAATTTCATTGATTTCTGCTCAAATTTTTATAATATTTTTTCTTGTGATCACTTTGAGTTTGGATTGTTCTTGTTTTTCAAGGACCTTGATATGTATCTTTGGGTTATTTACTTGGGCTTGCTCTGTGTTGGTGATGGGGGCTTTCACAGCTATAAGCTTCCCTCTTAAGACGGCTTTCACTGTGTCCCATAAATTCTGGCATGTTGTTCTGCATTATTGTTTAGTTCTAAAAACTGTTATTTCTCCCTTGATTTCTTCTGTAACCCATTGTTTCTAAGAGTGTATTTTTTAGTTTGCATGTATTTGAATAGTATGTTTTCTTTTGTCATTGAATTCTAACTTCATATGGCAATGATCTGATAATATACATATTATAATTTCAATTCTTTTATATTTATTTAAGCTTATTTTATTTACTAGTATGTGGCCTATTTTGGAAAATTTCCGTGTGCTGCTGAAAAGAATGTGTATTCTGTTGTTGGGTATAAGACTGTGTATATATTTTTTAAGACCACTTTTGAAAGTTTTATTCAACTCTGACGTTTCTTTATCTTTTTTTTTTTTTTTTTTTGTCTAGTAGATCTATTTGTGATAGTGGGGCACTGAGATCCCCTACTATAATTGTGTTGATGTTTATCTGATTGTTTATGTCTGGTAGTACTTGTTTTATGAAGTTTGATACACTGCTATTCCATGCATATAGGTTTATAACTGTTATCTCTTTCTGTTGAATTTTTCCCTAACCACTATTTAGTGACTTTCTTTGCCTCTTCTGAACATTTTTAGCTTGCAAGGCACATTCTCTGAAAATAGGATTGCTGCATCTGCTTTTTTCAGGTTCCTGTTTCATGGAATGTTGTTTTTAATCCTTTGATTTTTAGTCTTTGAATTTCTTTTGGAGTTTAATATGTTTCTTTTTTTTTTTTTTTTTTGTGGGTACCGGGGGGTCGACCTCAGGACCTCGCGTGCCAGCAGGCGCCCTTGCCACTGAGCGATATCACCGGCCCCTTTTTCGTATGTGGGTTCCGGGAGTCGAACTCGGGCCCTCGCGCTTGCTGGGCAGGCACTTAAGCCGCTGAGCCATCTCACCGGCCCATTAATATGTTTCTTTTATACAGCATTAGCATTGCATTTTGGTTCTTGATCCATTCTGTCAATCTTTGTGTTTTGATTGGGAAACTGAGAATATTCACACCGAGAGTTACTAGTGATAAATATTGACCTATACCTGTCATTGCATTATTTTTCCTTTCTTTCTCTTCTACTTAACTGCTCACTCCACCGGGTAGATTCATTTTATTAGAACTTTTGTCATTGTTAGCTTCATCATCTCTAGGATATCCTTGAGAAATTTTTCGAGTGCTGATTGGTGGTCATGAATTTCTTTGAGTGCTGTTTATCATGCAACTGTCTTATTTTTCCTTCAATTTTTTTGAGACAGGGTCTTGCTATATACAGTTCAGGCTGGCCTTAAACTTACTATGTAGTCCAAGGTGGCCTCAAACTGATGACAATCTTCCTCTCAGTACCTGGGATTATAGGCATTACCACCACGTTCATCAATCTCCTTCAATTTTTAAAGATAGTTTTGCAGTACGTACCACTCTGGATTTGTAATTGTCTTCTTCTAAGGCTTGAAACATTTCGCTATAAGCTCTCCTGGACTTTAACTGTTGTGTAGAGAAGTCTGCTGTAATTCTAATGAGTTTTCCTATATAAGTGATCCCTTGTTTTTTTAAGATTCTGTTCTTGCACTGGACCCAGGATTTTGACCGTGAGGTGGAGAGGTTCTTTTCTGTTCCTGGCTATTTGGGTTCTATATGCTTCCCTCATGTGTATATTAGATTCTTTTTCCTTGTTTGGAAAATTTTCCACTGTTATTTCAGAAAAAGGATTTTTATGCTATTTGTGCCCTCTTCTGATTTTTCACTGTTAATTCTAGTTAACTGTAGTATTCTTTGTGTTATCTAGGAGCTGTTGGGCCTTTTCATGTTCTGCTGTTGTCTTTAAGGTATCTCACATTAAGTGTACACTGACAACAGCCCTGTGCTCTGATTCTAACACTCTGACCTCACATTGGTCATTTCTGCTGTCCATACTGTGAAGAGTTTGGGGAAGCATTTTGTTGGCTTGTCTTCTCATGTGTTTTTATGTTTGCTTATTTGTTTGGTTGATTTTACCTTGTATTGAGGCTTGCAGTTTGAATGCAGTGGAAAGCTTTGGTTTTAGTACAGAGACCTCTTTAGTTAATGGCTAATTTTCTGTGGTGTCCTCTGATGTGGCTAAATACTGGCCTATCCTCTGATCTAAGATCTAACCAACTCTGCTTGAGATGGGAGGGTGCAGTATATTTGGCCCAGTACTCAGTTTTTGAGGAATGGGCCACTGTATTTTTAGTGACTCCAAGGCAACCCAGATACTGACATCCCAAAAAATAAGTTAGTAGCAACAGCTGTGTCATTTGTCCATTGTAATAAAATCAGCCTCAATTACAGCATCAAATACAAACTGAATATTTATAAAACCTGGGGAGCAATAATATATGGCCCTCAAAAATAGAAAAGAAATCTATAGTTAAAGTTTGAACACTAAGACAAACCAAATATTGTCCTACTATCAACCTACAGTAAATATTTACTAAATGGAACAACTTTACCTGTACTAAAAATAGAAAAGTATTCAATAACAATAGAGTAAAATTAGCTATCTAGAGATTCATAAAGCTTAGTAGTTATATTTGTAAAGGTAGGATTAGGAAACTGCAGAATCACAAAGTGAAATTTTAAAACTTTGTAAATGGGATATGAGGAGGAAACATAAGATGAATACAAAGAAATTAATAGTGATATAGATCAGTCACAGAAAAGGACAAACAGGAAAAAGAAGAAAAAGATAACAAAGAGCAAAAACAGGAAGCAAAAAAAAAAAGATAAGGAAGAAGAGGAAAAGAAGTTGACAGGGAAAAAGAAAAAGAGGAAAGAAGAGAAGCCAAAATAAGAGGAAAAATAGGGGCGAAATATCGCCAAGTCCCCAAGAAACTAATAAAGGAACAATAAAAATGATACAAAACAGAAAAATCAAAAAAGACTGAGTTAAAGAGAAAAACCTCTTGTATCACTGAATTATTGGTTTCTTTCCAAGATCTGCAGTCTTGTGATCCAATGAGTAATGATATTGTATGCCTAGTTTTAGGGTCTATGGGTTTTGGAGGTACCTTCACTGCGCCAGAGGCCCCTCTGTTTGTTCTCCCCAGACTGTGGTTACCAGCCAAGTCAAAGTGTGTCCTTGCTTCTGTTGGTAGATGGGGAGTGTTATCTGACCTCTGGTCTCTGTTGGTTGTAGGTTGCAGGGGTGAGGGGGGCGACTGGTCTTAGAGTGCGTAGTCATGGTGTCTGTTTGCTCCCTTTTCTTCCTGGGCATTGTCCTCATCCAGGCTGAAGTTGATCGATTAATCCTTGGTTCTCCTCCCAAACTGCAATAGGAAAGTAAATGGTAGAGCCAGATGAATGGATAAAGAAAGTGTGATATTTACACAAGATGGAGGATTGACTCTGCCAAAACGAAGGATAAAATTGAACTATTTGTAGTAATTGTTTCTAGGAATGATTATTTGAATTACTGGTGGGAATCAAATTATTTGTACGCAGACTGAGACCATAATATTAAGTGAAATGAATCAGACACACAAGCATAAATATTGCGCAATTTCTTTTCTATGAGAAACCAAAAACATAAATAATGAGTAAAATAAAAGATAGATAAAAGAGATAGATCTTTTTCAAATGAGAAGGTTATCAAGAGATGAAAGAAGAGGGGATGCAGAAAAGGGATTGGGGATGGAAACTTATTAAGATGTGTTATGTACATGCACCCACTCCCTACAAGGAATGTAATCATTATGTATTGTAAACATGCACTAATACAAATGATATTATAAGCATTATAAGTCATCATTAGTCCAACACCAAAGAGAAATTACTCATTTTTATAAGCTTTGACAATGAGAACAGGGCAGCAGACAATCTTATTTATAAGTGAGCATGTTTAAGATCAACCAAATATAACACTGAAGAGGGAAATATTTTTATTTGTAATTTTATAAGAAAATAAACAATTTTATTTGTAATTCTTTGTCAGTGTTCCAAATCTCAGTCTTCCCTTTCAACTAGTGTTAATATATTCTTTCACATCTGTGGCCAAGGACATGACTTAAATAAGATTTGAAAAACAAAAAACAAAAAAACGATTTAATGGATGCAGAGTTTTTAACAAAAATCAATAAACAAAAAAATGTCTCAAAAGATGTGATAGGTTATTTGGGAATGTTATTTAAATGACGATGTAGGAAATTATGCTTATAATTATGGTAATCATTGGTGTTATTTGATATTATTTCCATTTCTTTAACTTCTAGTCAGAAAGTAGTATACTGCTTCCTGATTTTCTTGAGATTAGATGAGTTTATGTAAGCAATGTTGTGTGCCATTATGGTTGGGTACATTTTATTGCCATTGAGAACGTTTTCTCTCCAGCATAACCCACATGATCATTAAGAATCATAAATCATATGTGAGGTTCTTTGGTGACCAGATGACTAGCCATAGGCATCTAGTATGAGCAAGAAAACAACTTTGCTATATGTAACCACTAAAGTTTCTGGAATTTTTGTTTCTGCTGCATGACTCAAGTCTTTCCTGCCAGATACCTTAATTAACACATAGATTTATGGCAACGAAATCCCTAAACTCGATAGATCTTAGCAAAAGGTTTGAATCCGATACAAAAGTGTCATGCCACTAAATCTTTCTTGTTTCTTCTGACCAGTCCTAGATGTCCTGACTTGCTAGATGTGGAGGACAAAGCACCTGGCTTCTATTAGACTGTCTTACATGATCACTTCATTGATTAGCCACATAATGCAAATTTAGCTTATATTCTTATAACCAAAACCATGAAGTGTGGAAAGTATTAAAGGACCGATCATTTTTAAAAATTAACCTATTACTCAAAATATAAATAAAGAGCCAAATGCAAGATAAATGATAGAGGCAGGGAAATCTTTTTCAAAAGGGAAAGGGAATGTAAGGACAGGGAGAGACGGAGGGAAGTTAGGTGGGAAAATACAACTGGAGGATAAAAACTGAAAGAGAGCTTTCGTAAACAGGAATTGGACCGTGAGTTGCAGGGAGCAGGGATACATGGGAGGACTAGGGGACAAAAATAATAATGAAGATGTTCTGTCCTATGTACATGTACCAACTCCTTATGATACATGTATTCATTATGTACTACAAACATGTACTAATAACAAGAGAAATGAATCAATCTTTCCTGATATTTTTATTGAAATGAAATTTATATAAAATAAAACTGTTTTACATTATGCCATTCAATGGCACCTAGTACATTCACAACACTGTGCTGCCATTACCTCTATCGAGTTTCAAATCATCTCCCCAAATTCCATACCTATTAAGAAGACATCCTTCAGTCTTTCTTTTCCCCATCCCTTGAAGCCTCCAAACTGCTTTCAAACTCTATAGATTCACTTATTCTAGATGTTTCATATAAATGAAATCATTTGTTATTTTTGAGTTTGGCTTGTTTTACATAGCATTTTCAATTGTCTTGTTTCTTTTGCAACTGGGAGTCAAACCCAGGTCCTCATGAATATTAGCGAGTTCTCTATACTAAGCTACACCACCAGTCCAGGATTATGTTATGGAAATTCATCTGTCTTGTACCATCTCTCAGTACTTTCTTCCCTTTAATGGTTGAATATTATTCTTTTTTATGGCCATATATGTAATATATATATATATATATATATATATATATATAATTATTATTATTCCACTGTTCTTTCCAAATATTATGTTAACTATGACTTTCTGTTAATTTTATCTTGCAAAAAAATATTCAATATACATTTTCCAAGAAGCTATTAAATTTATACTGAATAGGCTTTGGGGAAATGGGAATCAAAAGAAAGCATTAAGCCACATGTTGAAACTAAAATCTGACTACATTACATACCTACATCATTGAAAGCATTTTTAAAAAATCTTATCTGCATACTTCAATGGTTAAGTTTGCTTAAATCAAATAATTTATGCATACACACAAATTTTTTGAAGGGAAGACCAAAAATTTAACCAACCATCTAGAAAATGCTATCAGGAATTGAGGAGGAAGCCACCCCTGAGGCATGAGGGAATAAACTTTGCTCAGTTCAAAGGGTTACTCAAGCCAAATGTCCACCGGTAGAGATCAGATTTCATTGAGAACTAAGGGAGAGCTCTAGGTAGTGACATGTCCGGAAACTATTCGCTAACTCCTGTCCTCCATCCACCATTTTCTCCTGGGGAGCCCCAATCCACATAGGACTGAACTCCAGGTCTAGAAGCGACTGTCGTGATTGCACCAGGTAGAGTAATGTTGAGGTGGCTTCTTTACAGTGCAGACAGGAATAAGGGGCCCGGTAATGGAAGAACATGAGAGGGCTCCTCTGAGGGAATGTGAGAAAATCACAAAAATTCTCTGAAATACCGGGTCTAGAAATAGATTAAGTGACAGAAGAAGAGATTCTAAGGCCTATAAAATAAGTCAAGGGGAGTGAGTCAAAGAAACACAAGTCTGTACTGCTCATTTAACTATACTTGTAACTACAAACTAACAAGAGTTGGAGGGATCAGGTTACAAAGTTATATTCCTATATGATAAATGCATATAAATACTATTATAATTAATTAGTCATTCATTTAACAGCATGATTAAACTCACTAAATTTTTTCTTTCTCTAGATACTAAGCATAAAGTCTACATGAGGACAATCTTTTTTTTTTTTTTTTTCCATTTTCATGTTAAAAAGTGTCTTTCATGCTTTAAAAGGCTAAGACTCAGAGCACGAAGTCCTGCTCTGCTCTCAGTCTATCTGAGCGATCTCTCAGAACCTCCTGGGCCTGAACAGGTAAAGCTGAGATTCCCTTCTTCTATAGACCACAGTCCGAAATCTTCAAGAACTCAGAGCTCTGGCATTTAGCTGCTTTGCCAGATTTATCCAACTTTTAAGATGTTACTTGCTATATAGATTCAACTCCTACACTCTGTATAAATTGTCCTGGATGAAGTCTTTTTCATTGAAAAGGACATTTACATTATTGGAAAACTGATAGAACTAAATATTTTCCACAGAAGGCAAACTTCAAACATCCCATTTTCCTTCTGATTTCTCCAAAAGTGACATGAAGAAATCTAAAAAAAATAATAATCACACTCTGTTTTGCTAGATGCTGAAGGGACGCTCATTTGTTATTGGGCAATAGAGAAGGAATAGTGAAATCCTATGTTTTAGGAGAAATTCTGCTTGTGGATCTGTACTTCAGCTATCCCTGGTGCATTCTAAAGAAGCATGTCCCAGGGACTACCTTAAATTCTCATAAATCAGAATCTGAATGAGAATAGGTGTGCAAGTTCTGCGTTCTCCTGCCAGCTAAGCACAAATGAGGGCTGCTATCTACTCCATCCAGTTATGAAAGATAGAACTGTTAGTCCATTCTCACATTTTTAAAAAACAGTTTCCTCAAAATGCATTTCAGCTCCTGCTTTTGCATTGCATAAACAATTTGTCGTTGCATAAACAATTTGTCATTGCATAAACAATGACAAATAGTCATGATCAAAATCAAAAGCTGAAATCAGCCTGAATTAAGTAAACAGCACACATTCAAGGCATCACTTCCATAGGAGAAGTTCTTCCAAAGAAATTCATAAATCTCAAAGATGTTAAACATTGCCTCTGGCTTTAACCTACAAGGAGACTAGTGGCTACACATTTGTGCCCATAAGCTTTCTAAAGAGCGCCTCAGATTTAATTTCTTAATCCGCTCAAAATGTACGATCAGATTCCTTTCGTAGTTGGTCCTTATCTAGGTGGTCCTTGCTAGTAGAGATAGTGAAGGGTAGAACAACACTGCTACATAGAACAGCTCCTCTAGAAAGCTTTCCTTGCATCACCCTGACAGGATCATAATAGCTACAAATTGTAAGAAGAGGGGCTTGTCACAAATTCTTCATGAAATTTAGGTCTGCCAGAATAACTCAAAGTAATGGTCCTAGTGACATCACTAAAGTAGATCTTTAAAAGCTTGCACTATTTTATTAAGTGCCCTGTTTTCTAATGTCCTTCTCATTACTTATGTTATGTGGTAAACACTCTCACCTGGTATTTCCAGAAATCCTTAAATGAAGTGGAAGGGAAGTGCTGGGCAGAGCCCCAGCTTCCCTGAGCTGCTTCATACACTTCGCAGTCAGGCCTTTCTTTTCTATGGAAGCTTGTGTTTCTTCTCTTATCTGTAAAGTCTGTTTTTTAAATGATATGAAATTCAGATTTCACTGAGATAAATTTCAATGACTGATAATGGCAAATTTTCCTATTTAGGGAAATAAGTGATCATTTTCATCCTAGGTATTAGGCAGAGTAACATTGTATTTCAGGGCTAGAAAACAGGGACTCTACACTTTACCCTGCATCCTGTGAGAAAACATAGTGAGATCCACAGGCATCTGAAAATCCCTGGAGGCTGCTTCCTGGGCATTTTCAACTACTGATTCCTAGCTCTAAAGAAGCATTTTTTTCCATTTGAGGTCTTACAGCTTGACTCTTTTTCTCTTTTTAGATGCTAAAGGTAGAGTGTTTTGTGCTTATGTATTACTGGCAGGCAGGAAATCCTATGTGCGCAGCATTGGGTAGGCCCTCAGAAATGGGTTTCCAGAAAGAAATGAAGTAGAATCCACAAATACAAAACTTCCAACTGTCTTCGTCCTACATTAAAAAAGTCTCGGAGCTTTTGAGTGCTGCTGATGCACTCGAATATCTGCATTGTTGTATGAACATGGGTGGGCTAGAGGTAGTCTTCCGTGCAGTGTGAGTCCATCACATAATCATGGCTTCCGATGTCTCCACATTGTAGATATTATTCCCCAGTCAGGATGATGTCACCCAGCTGGCAAACCACAATAGCAAAAACAACAAAATAACACTCACCATATGTTGGAGATGTTTACATTATAGAAACTAAGATGTGAAACAATACTTAACATTCATTCGGTTCTCAGTAAGATAAAAATTCCATGTAGTGTTAACTATCATAAACTGTCATAACCTTTTAAAGAGAAGTCAAAACACTTGCCTTAGATGAGTTAGAAATTCTTATTTAACGCATCCGTGAACTTCTGAGATGAGGTAAAACACAGGGTAAAACTTTATTTTACCTGGAAAGAACATTCCCTAAAGAAAAGGTTGAAAACATGATGAAGAACCTAAATAAATCTCAAAATTCATATTCTGCACTTCTAAGCCCTCTAACACTGCAACATTTTTCAAGTACTTTCATCATCAAGTTTTCATAATTTTATCCCAAACAGTTGTTTTCCTATTCAGTTTGATCAAATATGTGAAAATCTAAATGTATTGATTCACATGAACATCATTCTTTTTTATAATTCAGGACTTTACAAAGATTTAGTAGGCAGAGATGCACAGGCATACAGATGCACATGAATGAAGTCATAAGCTTTGTGATTCCATTTATTCCACTCTCTACAAACAGAGCAAGTATGTAAGATGAGAATTCCCTAGGGCCATGTCTTTCGGGGAAACTCAGGTATCGCCATGAGGGTAAAGGACAGAAGTACTCCTGGGGCCTTAACTGGAGGCCTGTAACCCATTAAAACCCATTGTGTTTTTGCAACCCCCTGACTCTCCTAAACTATTATTTGTCCTGGAAACCTATGTGCTTCATTAAAGCTAGAGTGCTTTCTGCTAATGCCTCCAAGAATAAGATAAATGAGAAAATAAAACTATTGGGGACATCACAAAAGAACAAAGGACATACAAATACCCAGGCCCTTACCCTGTTATTCATGAAAACATGGTAGTTGTTTCCTTTCACCTCCATGCATATTTTCTTACCACATACAGGGGCCCATTCTTATTTTAAAGCCAGGATGTTTGTACAGTGAAAAGAATGTAATGTTTCCTGGTATAAGATGGCCACACATTCCTCAATACCTAGATGTTCACATAGAAAAATTAAAAAAAAAAAAAACCAATCTTTTGAAACCATGCCCAAAACCAGTGAAAAATTCCCTATCCTACCACAGCAACCAGATAAAAAAAACTTATCCCTTTCTTTGATAATAAGCCAGCCTTATTTCTCTCTTTTGAACTTTTGTTCTTCCTTTACTTCCCTTTCTCCTCAAACTGAAATCCCTTTCCCACGCTTCTTTTCCTTCTTAATTAAAGCATTCCCAGAACACACTTGCACGCTCTGGTTCGGTTCTCATTTCTATTGGCTCCAGACCGGAAGATTCAATATCTGGTATCATTTCCAATGTTTAGCAAAAACAGTTTTCCCTTGTCTGTGATATAATTGTTATTGTTTTACAAATGCCATTAAAATATAAAAAGAATATTTTCCACATTTGAACTACGATTTAACATGGATTTTTCTTTCATATTCTATTTACTGTGAATATTTTAAAAGGGAAAACATATCTAAATTAGAAATATCGATTATTAGATGTCCTGGTCTGAAACTTGCTTTAAAAGTAAAATACATGTAGTAATAAAAAACAAAAATTGAAAAAAAATATAAAAGAAATCATCTAAACAATGTAACATATCTGATTTAACACTGGGAATCTTTTGACAAAAATCCTTTAAGAAGGTGAGTCATAATACTATTACACTGCATTTTGTACAGTTCGGCAGTTATTTACAGTGTTATTCAAGTCTGCAGACTTACATAAAAGAACAAGAGTTGGGCTGGTAGAGCACTTGCCTAGTTTACTTGAAGCCATGGGTTTCATCACAGCACCACACAAGAAAAGACAATGACCTGCAATTCAAAGCAGATATATGGCTGTATTGCCAATATGTAAGTCAAAAACATAGATTTTATATCTATTACCAGTTTGTGCTTTTTCTAGAAATTCTAGTTTACTCTGAGGTTTTTATTTGAACTTTTAATTTATACATTTTTTCCTTTACTCTGGCGCATAAGAAAATTTTATAATATCACTCCCACCCATGATCAGGTATTCGTTAAATACTATGACTTTAATTACATGTATATATATTTGTTGACCAGATCCAGGATGTTACTGGGGAAAACAAGGAACAGTATATTTTGCTACTCTGTTCATTCATCAATATTTATATATCAGATATTCTGATGCATGTCTTCTCTTTCCTTAGAGAAAGGATTGTGTAATGGTATCATATTATGCCCACCCAAAGCGATATGGTAGTCATATTATATCACAATGCTATATTATATTCTGAGATTTATTAAAATAATAATATACTTTGTATGCATTCCAAATAACTCTAACATATTACTCTAATTGAACTATCCTGCACATAATTAAAAAACATCTGTTTATTGAACTTATAGCATAGAAATCAAAACCGAAGAAAGTTTTACATACTTGTATAAGAAAAAAATTTTAAGTAGACCTATTTTACATTTTTTTCTTATAAGATACTCAGCATCAAATATTTATTGCACTATTCCGAGTAGAATTGAAGAAGATCAGATGTTCATCATTCACGTGCATAATGTACTCAAGAAAGCATTCTAAGTGTAATATATTCACACTGAAATGAGGTCTATTAATTTCACTGAAACTTTTTATGGATATTAAATTTGGAGAATAATCTAAGCTACTTCACTTTAAAATGGATAATATATAATTTTTCTAAGTTTATCAATAAAGAGTTTATTGGAAATTTGATATTTTCCCTCTTTTATCCCCACCTTATCTCATTGTACGTAAGATACTGTGTTGCAATGAAAATTTCCTATTTTTCATTATGAATTCTTGGCAGACTTCAATGCCTGTCTCATTTACATGTTTCTCTTAAATTTGTAACATAGAAAATTTCTTATTACAACAATTGAAGTATTTAGCATAGTTTAAAAAGTAATCTAATAAAAAATATGTTAATGTCAACTTCTTTTTAAATGAATATTTGATGTATGTAATATGCCTTTAATACAAACAAATGTATGTGAAAGGCAATTTTAATCTTTCTTAGAAAATCATAAAATATTCTTGATCTACACCACTCATAATGATTACTATTTTATTATGGATATGCAAATCCCAGTTACAATGTGATTAACTGAAAAAGTGGTGAGGATAAGGCCTTGGAGAAGCTGAAATCTGAATTAAAATAATACTAATCACAATTTTATATGAAGCTATTTTTATGCAATTTGACTGAACTATTTCTCAGTACTTAGAAGCACATTTATCATTCAATAGTTTTTACATAGTTTTCTCTTCTTGAGTGTGTGTTTCTGATGCTGTTTTTGAGGATATTGTTCACTATCAAAATATACTTTGAATTTGGAATGAAAGCATTCAGGAATGGTGAAAATCTGCCTTAATAAAGTTACCAAGGGCTGGTGAGATGGCTTAGCAGGTAAGCGCCTGCTTGGCAAGCGCAAGGGCCCAAGTTCAACTCCTGGAACCCACATATGAATAAACGGCTGGTGATATCGCTCAGCGGCACGGGTGCCTGCTGGTGCGCGAGGTCCTGAGGTCGACCCCGGTACCCACAAATAAATAAACAAAGAAAGAAAGTTACCAAATACTCTGAGAGCTTCAAAAGACAGAAGTCACATTATTATGGTGAGTTAAGAGCTCAGTTCACTACTGTTATAGCTTATATCTAGGTGACCCCTAAAGCCTCATCACTCATAGTTTTAGAATAGTTCTGGGTGTGGATAATGAGAAGGCCCATCCTGGGTGTGGGTAGCACCAGCCCATAGGCTTATATACTGAATGGAATAAAAAGGGAAAGGAAGACTCTCCACTAGCTGCTTCCTGCCTGCCATGCTGAGCTTTTTCTCCTCTGCCATGCCCTTCTGACCGGCTGCCCTTCCTTGAAACCAGGCAACTGTGGACTGAAGCCTCTACAAACTGTGAGCACAAATAAACCTTTCCTCCTTTAACTTGAGGATGTTGAATATTTTGTCCCAGAAATGAGAAAGCAACTAAGACTTCTACTTAGTCGAAAACTTAAGAGTGAACACAAAGCTTCTCCTGGGATTTTTCCAAACAGGAGAAGAGTTCCAGCCCCAGTCTAGCCAGCAGTTCAGTTTCCCCAAATAAATAAGTGCATTAAAGAAAAAGAAAAGTACATGTGAATATGTAACCCAGTTCAGATGGATACATGTAAGAAGAAGCTAAAGGAAGAGAGGGCAATGTGGTCAGTGCCTGTTCCTCATACCATGCTAATCTCACAAGCATCCCTCACCCCAAGTTAACTATGAGCTGACTAATATAACACAATCGGTCTTAACCAGATTAGAGTCTTTCTCTAAGAACTGAAGAGAGAGAGTGACTTTCTTTTCAGTAACATAAGTGCAAATTTGTGGAATATAAATACAGTATTTTTAATACAGATTGTTAATAGACCCAATAGCAAACAAAATGTTAGCACTAATTAGGACATCAGTTGTGTTCTGGGCATAGAAATCTAGAGTTACTTTTTCTCTTTCTTTCCTTTTCTTTATTTTTCTTTTCAGTATTCTGTTATTACATTTTCTTCTAGATTCATTTTATTCAGATGAGAATTTTGTCATCATTCTCTATTTAATTTTTTTGATTGATATAATATTCATATATATGAGGTAATGTGTGCTGTTTTCATTTATGTATACATTGGGTAGTGATCAACTCAGAGAAATTAGCACATACATTCATCAATTTTTTATCTTTTTTATGGTGAATACATTTATATTCTTCCTCATTTATCTATTTTGAAATATAGAATTCATTGTGGTTCATCATATTCACCTTACTGTGGCATAACCAGAATTTATTCTTCTTATCAAATGATAGCATTGTACCTATACCTAGGTTTCCCATTTATACTTGTCCCCTACTCTTCCCAACCTCTAGTAGCCATCATTCTATTTTCAACTTCTAAGTGATCGACATTTTTGGACTCCACCTACGAGGGAGAATGTGTAGTATTTGTCTTTCTGTGCCTGACTTACTCATTACGATGACATCCAGGCCCTCTGTCATGTTTCTCTTGTAGGAGTTTCAGCTTTTACCTCCTTTACTTTTAAGATTATGTTTTTCTTCTCACAATATGACTATGATTTCTCCTCAGTTTGGTTTCCTTTGTGTTATTCTATTTGAATTTACTGTTTCTATTGCATTCATCAAGTGTAAAATATGTGAATGGATTATGTCTCCAAGTTTTTTCTGCCCCATTGTTTTTCCTGGGACTTCATTTTCATGTATGTACAACTTGATATTGTCCCGCTGACCACAAATGATCAACATTTTTATTTATTTTATTATATTATGGCAAGAACACTTAATATAAGATAAAAACCCTTAAGAAATGTTCAAGTGTGCAATACAGTATTGTTTACTAGAGGTACAATTTTTTTATATCTAGTCAACAGAATTCATTCACCTTGATTAGTTGAAAATTTATGCCCATTGATTAGTAATGCCCATTTCCCTCCTTATGGCCCCTGATGACCATCATTTCACCCTTTTATTCTGTGAATTTGACCCTTTCAGACACTTCTTATAAATGGAATCAAGTTGTCTTCCTGTGATTTATTTCACTTTGTTTAATGTCCTCACTTTCATCTGGGTTGTCACATATTACACAATTTCCTTCCTTTTAAAGGAGCGAAGATATTCTACCTTATGTGATACCACATTTTCTTTATTCGTTCATCTGTCAAAGGACTTAAGGTTGTACATGTACAAAATTCTGTGATTTGGCGTATGGAATTATTAACCATTAAAGTTGTTGACTTATTTTTATATTTGAATCTCCTCTAGATGCCAAATGATTCACTCAACCTGCACTGGTGTGAATGTCTCTGCTGATTTCTTCTTGAAGGAGACCGGTGAAGTCTTTTTGTGATAGCAGATATGCTGCTCTACCTGTCTGCACTACCATCAGGCAATAGCCTTTGGTTATTGAAGTTCCCATGGGTCATCTGAAAATACTATTTTGGGAAGTTAGTACAACAGGGTTTCTTTGAGCTGAGGACATTGATACCTTCATAAAAATGCATGCTTTTTATTTTTTATATTTCCTTTTGTTATTTTTACCATCAGAGTAGAAGCCTTTCATATTTTTTATATATCCTAAGTACAGTGGAATGTCCACATTTTCTCTTTGAAGTTAGAAATAAAAATAGAGGGAAATATATCTCAGTGGTAAACATTAGAAAAGGATTACATTACAACCTCCTAATCCTGGAGGAGTCTTTTCTAAAATTTCAAAGAAGTGAGTAGTCTTCCGGTTTGACATCTCACATATATTGTTTTTGGTAGATCTTCAGATGTAATAAATCATTTTTTAGGTAATAAGTAGAATAATAGATGCTTAATTTTCCCTCCATATGGAGAGGAATTTGCTGGACATATGAGCATTGAAGACTAGAGCTATGAGTGGAAATGGTGGAAACACATGTGCATCTTCCCAATACCTGCCACCCTGAGTTCTGTTTTCACAGCAGCTCTCCCGCAATACATAATGCTCTGCACCGAGTGCTTAACAAGCCCCAGATAATTACTGACTACTATAAAAATACAGAAAGTAAAGTCCGGCATGAAAGAAGTTTTTTCTATTTAATTTTATCACACTATTGTTATACAATTATGATATTAAGCCATACAAATGCAAAATGCTGGAATAAATACCAAATAGAACCAGACTATATTAATTAAGATTAGATTCAAATGTATGCAACACAAAATGTAAAAAATGCATTTTAAGGGCCAGTGATATAGCTCAGCAGCATAAGCACCTGCCTGGCAAGCATGAGGTCCTGAGTTTGGTTCCTGGTACCCACATAAAGAGAAAAAAAAAAGCATTTTAGGCAGGTTAAAAGTAGATTGGTCATTCGAGAGATGCAAATTAAAGCAACAGTGAGATTGCATCTCACCCCAGAAAGAATGGCTGTTATCAAGAAATCAACCAATAACAAATGCTGGAGGGGCTGTGGGGAAAAAGGAACCCTTCTTCACTGTTGGTGGGAGTGCAAACTGGTGCAACCACTGTAGAAATAAGTACAGAGATTCCTCAAAAAAACAGGATTAAAGGATCCATTCAACTCAGCTATTCCCCTTCTGGGTATCTTCCCAAAAACATCATACCACAGCAATACATGTGTACCCATGTTTTAAGCAGCACAATTTGTAATAGCTAAATCTTGGAAACAACCCAAATGCCCATCAACTGAGGAATGGATAAAAAAGATGTGGTATTTTTATTCAATGGAATACTACTCAGCCATAAAGAAGAATAAACTTGAAACTTTTATAGGTAAATGGATGCAACTAGAGAGCATACTTATAAGTGAAATAAACCAGACTCACATGTAAAAACAACTTATTGTCTCCCTAGTGTGAGAAACTGAAATAGCAAATAAGGTTTAAAATGTTCAATAGATTGTGAAATGAAAAGAAATTTTTCAAAAAGAAAAAGGAGCTAGGATGGGGGAAAGGAGAAAGGACAGAGGAAAAGGGAAAGGCAAATGCAAGTCAGTTATACTATTAGTGTCTCTTAGTTCGTTGAAAAGGAAGGTTTGTGCTAATATCGATTGGAGAAATTTTAATGCCCATATCTTGTACTCTGAATAACTACCTTAAAGATAACAATATGCAATGTATTAACTACTGATATTCTCTTATTATTTTATTATGAAATTTTGTTTTACCTTTTCTCCATGAAAAAAAGGTGGATGGAAGCCTTGGTTTAATTTTTGTACCATATTACCAGGAACCAGGTCTATATCTATCTGCTCTACCAATTCTTTCCAAAACGTCTCCAGTAGAAATTTTCTTCTTCCTTCCCTAGTTAAGTTGATCTCAGAATTAAAAGATAAAATTACAAATATAGATTTAAAACATTTAGGTAGGAATATGTGTAATTTCTGCCCTCCAAAATATGAAAGCGTATCTAAACACCTATATGGAAAACAAAATGAAAAATTTTTTCACAGACATGGAAAGACTCCACAGTTCAAAACAAAAGAAAAATCTGTAGAATCAGATCAAATGACTTTATAATACAGTGGTACCTCAATTTATGAACTTAATTAGTTTTACAATTTGGGGCAACATGGCTGCATTTATATTTGTGTGGGGAAGAGGGCCGTGGTCCTGTTTGTCACCTGATGCAGAGTTTGCTAATGGAAGCAGAATTGTGTCAAAAGTTTTTGTTTGTGACCTGAATTGTTTGCAATCAGAAGCATTCCTGAACTGAGGTATTATTGTATAAAATAATAGAAATAAGGCAAAATATGTTAGAAAATAAAATTTGTTAAGTTTTTTCTCATGAACAATATTAATTAATGATTAGTAAAATGTAAAGCACAATAAAAAATTTGATAACTTTGAGTTCTATTTCTTAATGTTATCTATGATTAATATGTTAAACACTTGCAGACTTCTGTTTGTATTTATATGTGTACAGATATTTCAAGTTAATGCTCTGAACAGTTCTATATTTTTGTCACTAATGTATTATAGATAGATTTCAATATAATTATTGCTTAAGAGTATTTATAAGTCATATTCTCTATAGGACTGTTATAGACTGCATTCCACTAGCACTGTAGTAGGTGCAAATTGTTAATACTATCTGTTACAGCTGAGAAGAAAGTCTCAGCATGGTAGGGGGCAGCATTACTTGGTATGGAGCAGTTAAGACCAGGATCTGGGTTTGTTCAGTCTGGATCCCTGCCCTCCAAGGCCCTCCTCTACTGCTTCAAAGCATGTGCCATTGGGATGCTGAGCTCGGGAGAAGTTTCTGTCTTCTGAAAGCACAAAGATTCCTGCACTGGATCACAGACAAGCTCCCAGGTGTATTATTTATCTGAAATCTATGCATTATTTTTCATACACTTATTTACATACAATGCATTTTCATATATATATATATATATATATATATATTCATATGTGCATACAAATATATATTTAAACAAAAGTCAAGTAAAAATTTTAACTGTCATGTATTAAGGATAAAATCATGTTATAGATAACATCAAGGTATTTTATAGGATAATTAACATGTACTTCAAAACTGCCATGCATATATTGAACATGGAAATTATAAAACTCTTCTCACTTAAGTCAAGTACATGTCTAAAACACTCCTTGTTACTAATATTATCTCTGTTCAAAGTTCTAGCTATTAATGCAAGTGACTGAAACATACATGAGTTATCCAGGTAACAGAAAGTAAAATGCAACACAGAGGAAAATTTATCACTATTGTCACTCAAATTTCCTAGAAATGATGGAAAATATAGTTAAATAAATAAGTACATGATATTATTTAAAATTGTAAGGAAGTTAGAAAATATGGAATTGAGAGGGAAAAGCCAGAATTGTGGAAAAGCAGAATTTTATGAAAGAAGTTACTAAAAAGTTAATAAACAAGAAAACTATTTAGTTTCACATGTAAGGAAGTACATTCTAAATGTATCTCCAACGGTACACAATTTGTATTGCTAAATTTGAGCTTATTTGAAGAAGCTTTTCCAATAAGTGAGCACAATGGAAGCTTCCAGTATCACAGAAAACTAATACACCAATATGTGTTAAGAGTCTTTTGTTATGGAAATATAATAAATGTGTTATTGCCATCTAGTTGTTGACATGTATATTAAGATCCTTTATAGTTTATAACTTTTAAAGGAGTAATTCTCCTTTTACAAATATGATTACAATAAGAATGCAATAAATATGAAAAAGAGATTTAGCTTCAAGAATTTATTACAGGGCCGGTGAGATGGCTCAGTGGCATAAGCGCCTGCCTTGCAAGCGCGAGGGCCCGAGTTCGACTCCCGGATCCCACATACGAAAAAGGGGCTGGTGATATCGCTCAGCGGCACGGGTGCCTGTTGGCGCGCGAGGTCCTGAGGTCGACACCCCGGTACCCACAAAAAAAAAAAAAAAAGAATTTATTACAAAATTTTTTACTAGAGCAAAATATTTGGAGAGAGCCAACATGCCCAGAAATAGGGAATTGCTTAATTAAATTATGCTTTATTATGTCTACTGCTACTGCTTACCACCAAAACCAAAAACTGTAATAAGAGTGTCTTCTAAGCATTCATTCATGTCGGACAATAGTCTAAGTGCTTTACATATTATTTGATTTTATTCTCAAAGTAGTTCTATAAAAGCTGTGTTAAGATTATTTTAGTCCAATTTAATGTTTGACCTCAAAGTGAGTGCTTTTAATCCCCATTTACCTCATTGTACTGGTACCTGTCTGCCTTCCTGTCTTTACCCACAGTGGGATTCTCCTGGGTCCTGGAGGCTGTTTCTTTTTTCTGCACTCCTGATGTCCAGTGAGTGTCCAGTACCTTCCCATCAATAAGTGCTCCTGATGTCCAGTAAGTGTCCAGTACTTTACTCATTCCATAAGTATTTTGGGAAGAAAGGAGAAACAAATTACAAGAGAATACGGTCAAAAGAAGCAGAGCAAAGAGTACATGGGACAAAGAGAATAAAGAAGAAAATTATTAAGAAGAAAAGGAGAAAATTCTTATTAAAAAAAGGAGGGAGGGAGGAAGGATCAAAAGAAGGGAGAAAGGGAGGGAAAGAGGCAGATGGGGAAGAAGAGGGGGGAGGGAGAGAACAAAGGAAGGAGTTAGTTTAGGGTAAAATTACAAGTAAAGGATATAGAAATTGAGGGAGATAAAACAAAATATCTACAGATTATGAAAATCAATGTTTTAATAATCTCAAAGAATAAAAATCAATTTTAGCATTCTTCTTAGAAGGAGAGGTATAACTTTTAACCCATAAGTGGAAGATAATTTTTTGTAGCACAGGTATAACTTTCTGATACCATTTGTGTAAACTCTGATTAATCTCAAAAGAATAATTTGGTAAGGCAAGGAAAAGACAAATTTGAGGAAACAAATGATATTGCAGGCATTTCAATTTATGATCCAATGTTTTGAAAATCACAGAATTTTAAAAACAATTTGAGCAAATCCTTTATCAAGTCTAACTCCCCTTTAAATAATCATGTAAGTTAGTTATCCTTAACTACATGGGTGATGAGTTAAAAAAAAAAAAACAAAAAAAACCCTGATTCCAATCTACAGTTGTTTCGAAGACATTTCTCTACTTCAAAGATTATTCTTTAAGTAAAATGTACTAATGACTCTTTCAAAGTAGTTGGGAAAATTTTAAAGATAATCATTGTTTACCACGTATGTAAAATCAAAAGAAATATCTTTCTTCTCTTCAGTAATTACAAACAACAAATAAAAATTATACTTATTTTAAAATTCATTTGGAACATTCCAAACCCATTCTTGAAATGGATTCTCATTGCTTGTTTACAAATAAAATACTCATTTTCAGCATGGTATTTAAGAAAATACATTTCTATTTCAATGAAATTTCATGGATATAGAGTTCTACCCATCATATTTTAGCAGATACATAATATTATTCTCCATTATATGTGATTGGCATGGTCATGTACTATAATGAAATCTGTCAATGTAGCAATTTTTTTATTTGACAGTTCTCTAACACAAAATTCTTGCTCTAGACACCAATTAAAACTTGATTTTTTCTTTTCTCTTTTATCTCTTTACAGAATTTTACTTAGCTGAGCACTCTCCATTAATTTTTTTCTGGCAAATAAATTGGCAGCACAAAGTAATTAACCCAGAAACAATTCTTTGTATAAATTCTCTACTTTCCATTAGCTGCTGCTTGTTCTAATGTGACAGATATGTCACCATGGGACTGGCATTTCATGTCCACTAAATCAGCATTTCACTTAGTTGTGGCTCACTTCTTTCAAGGATTTACTATGGGGAAACTTTTGTATAACTGGAAATAGCATATGGGCAAGTGTCATAATGCTTGACGATAAATATAAAAATAGCTGATATGATCAACAAGCCTATGTTTAGAAATTCAGACGCTAATGTTAAAAACAGAAAGAGATGCTTGAATAAAGAAGAGATACTTGATTATCTTGACAAACTATAGTTTAAGGGAATTATTAAATTTTAATTTCAATAGAGTCAATATGACTCAGATGATTCTCTTTATAGTGATTTTTGTGCTTTAATATATCTTGAAAATGTGTTGAAAAATAATTTTTGAGCCCTACCTTAAATTATTTCAACAACCAGGTAAGGATTTACTCCTTCACAAAATAGAAGTTCAATTAAGAATACCAGTTAATGAAGAAGGCTGTAAAATATCTAACAATGCTCTAGACGGCACACACAGTTTTGTTTTCTTTTGTTTCTTTTGGTTGAATTAGTCTGACAAAACACTTTCTTTCTAAATTACACAATAATAGGGTTTGACTCTCCTGTTTTACACTATGACCTACTGAAGTTACACTGATATTATATGACATAGTATTTCTTATAACAGATTAACTGATCAGATTCTAACACAAAAAGTTAAGGCAAGTATTTTTCTCTACAATTTTTCAGATTTGATTGCCTAACTAAACCCAAGATGTTGTCTTTCAATATGCCAATTAGTACCTCTTTTTCATTCATCAAAAAAATTCTTTATGTAAACACTATATGCAGTGCCCTGGGCCCAATCAATGAATGAAACACTATCCATGACCTTGCAGAACTCAGTTTCCACATGGAATTTTCCATGTCTTTTTCTTTTAGTTTTTATCAGATATTTGCTGTTGCTTTTACTTGCTTGGCCATGTTGAAGCAGACACACATTGTGAAAAATAACTAATTGGTGAAGCAGCATTTCAAACTATATCCTCCTTATATAATTCACTGGCACATTTAAGGTTCATTATGAATTTTTATTGAAGAAAATCCTGAGATTCAAAAAATGAAATTATTCAGGCTTTCTGAAAAGAACGCACTTTTGAAAATTATGGCAGTAAATAGTTCTACAATAAAGTAAAAACTTTTTGTGAAATATGCTATTATATTCTCCAACTGATTGTATTTAACGTATACCTACAAGGTGAAAATGTCACCAATCAGCTGGAGGTCTTTTGCTCAATTTGGATATAAATCCTAAATTGGCAAAGCACAGCTCCTGTGATGTTCGCTGCTCTGGGCTTGGAGTGATGGTAGTTCTCGGCCCTGAGCTTTGAGTGTCAGTACTTCTTAGCTCTTAGTGTTACAGATTCTGTCAGCTTCCAGCTGTCCCTATCAGCTTCACAGCAGGCAGGGCTCATAGACACTTTGGCAGCTTGTTGGAGCTCTTACAGCACCTTCTGCTGCCTCTCTGGGGCTCTTCTGAAGGTCTGCACTGCTATCTGTAGGTCTCTCAAGATCACTGCAGACCTCTGCAGATATCCACAGGTTTCCACAGGTCCCTACTTGTCTTGGCTTCTTGCTGTTCTGCCGCTCTTTGGAAGTCCTTCAACTACCAGTCATATTCAAGGCTACTAACACTTAGTGTTACTATTTCTTAGTGCAACCCATTTTCCCACTCTATCTGAGATTAAAAATCATGAGTAGGCCCAATGAGACCACCCAAGAAAGTCTTTTATTGACACCTATGCTACAGCATTGGAGGGTAGTGCACAGGAGACAGCCCCCTCGGGCTGACCGGATGAATGTGAGGGAACATTTCTACAGAGAGAAAGCAGCCCAAGCGTGCATAGTCTTCTACATTTTGTGAATCTATTTTTGGACTTTGGAGATAGGGGCAAAGGGCTGTGGAGTCATCAGAGTGTATGCGGTTTGGAGTCATCTAGGATAGGTCTCTGTCTGAAGCCTGCTATAACCAAGGTAAACATCTCTGGGAGTGGCTATGTGGCATCTAGGAGGACATTACCTGTATTAATGACAGCTCGTCCCCACAAAGAGTAAAATGGCTGCTGGGCTGACAGCTTCCACCATTCTGGCAAAAAGAGTGATACGGAAGTTACGCTGCTGCTGCTTTGAAGAATTTTCCACAATGGTCAACAAATATGGCCCACTGGAGTTTTGGGAATTTTGCTAATAGCAGTAATGGCCCCAGTCCATCAGAGACAGAGACAAGAGCAGTGCCCCAAGGAGGGATGGGGCATTCCGGCTGTTGGCTGAGCAGCAGTTCCTGCCTGACTGTGGGAATGAGAGGTGGCCGAGAGAGTGATTGTCAGTGACTGCGGAGGTAGTGGGAAGATACTGAAGCTGGTCATCCAGCATCACCCTTAGAGCAGCAAGAAGGAGCATGATGCCTGTCAGTGTGACTACACCCCTCTGGTGTCATAGGAACAGAGAAGGGTTAGCCTTGCTTCTCAATCTCAAATGTACACTCTCATTTCTTACAAAAAATGTTTTTAAAGTAGGCTGCTTATTCCAATGAAGTTGTTTGTGCATGACATCTGAAAGGTTAACATAGAAGCCAGCTTAGTATTCATGCTGAGTTGTACAACTAAAAAAATTGCAAAATCCTCTTTCATATTGATTAGACCATTGTTATTGCAAGAATAGAAAAGACACTTTCTAGTTTCAGATAACGGGTACAAATTTTCTGAGTATATTTCTTAATTTAATTTGAGAATTAATTTATGTATACTTTTACATAACCCATTCTCGCAAATCATTATCGAATGTCTACTGTGTTCTCATCATTCTTAAAGAAATAAGATACAACAGAGACTGAATAATTTTAATATTATCATGAAGCTTTCATTCTATGTGGTAAGACAGTAAGCAAAAAAACATACATAATACATGAATTAGTGATAATTACGTACAAAAATAAGTCAGATGAGGAATAGGGACTTCAAGGTGCTCTCTAAGGAAGAGTTATGGAGACTGTTTCTTCATAGAGAATTTCAATTAAAAAGTGGGAGCAAGAAAAGAGATGGAGTCATCAATCTCAGGGAAGAATGCTACAAAAAAGGGCGGGGCATCTTTATGCACATAGCCACACTCTAATACTTTAATCAGTAAAACATTTTAAATTTGGTGGAGACTTTTGAATTGAACATGTACAGAACAAGGAAAACAGAAAAGCTGACCCTCTGTATGTATCTAGGGCAAAATAGCTCTTTTGAAAAGAGAATTCAGAGGATGTGTACTGCTTCTCTTCTACTTCCGGCTTGCCAACATGAGCAGCTTGCCTCACCACACAGGCCTCATCATTGCCATCCGGTACACTCACCACAGCCCAAAAGCAAACAGGCCCCCTGATCTCAGACTGGGCCCTCCAGAATGAGGAATTTGCAAAACCATGAGATAAATAAACCTTTTCGTTTTTATAAACTATTGCCTAAGGTATTTTTATAGTACTGAAAGTCTAGCTAGTATATGATTGGATAAATTCAGTATCTATGTATAGGTCTAACACATAAGAAATAGTCACCAAAAATTGGCTAAAAATAAATTTTCTAGTTACATGTTTCAGAATGTGATTTATAAATATTATATATATATATGCATTTGCTATAGTTTTTAAACCTCTTCTATATATTTTAATAACAACTGTCAAATTATATTAAGCACTTGTCAATCAAATTTAATCCTGCCAGCCAAGTGTTATAATACATAGAAATGAGCCACATCATTTCCCTTCATCTAAACTATACCTTCTCAACTAGAAATACGTTTCTCAGTGGAATCAGAGCTATTTTCTTCCTTAAAAGGAAAACTAGTCATTAATTCCGCACAAAGACTTATCCCTTAACAACAGACATGCCCATGACACAAGTATGGATTACAAAACAATATTATAGTAATTTAAAATTTCCTGACTTATTTCTCCTTTTTAAATAGATCTTGTAGTTTAGTAATACTAGGCACAAACTGTCATTCTCTGTAATTTGTTTATAGAACATAGGATTTTGTTGTTGTTGTTGTTGTTTTGTGGGTTGTTTTGTTTTGTTTTGTTTTGAGGAATGGGCCTGATCGTCAGTAGCATGTATTAGGAAAAAAAAAAAGCTGTAGTAGCAAGACTGAAAATCTCTCAGGTTTGGGAGGTGGTCAGTTTCAGTACTACCACAGATAAGATGGACAAGATGGGTCGAAGTTCCAAAGAGATATTGCAAGGAGGTTTTCCTCGTTGGGCACTATACAGAAAAACCCAAAAATGAGTAAAGCATCCAGCAAGAGTATCAATAACTGTAGGAACCATTTTAGGGGCATTTTTCTCTAAAGGCCTTGTTTTATCTACTTTATATCTATAAATTTATTTAATCCTCTCAGCAACCCTAAAAGATAGACATTATTATTATTGCTATATTAAAGGGGGAAAAACTGCAGCATAGAGAGATAGAGTAGCTTGTCAGGCTGTCCAGAAAAATAGACAGAAAACTTAAAAAGTGAAGTAAAGTACATTACCTGGAGATGCTCTGTAATAGAAAGGACACTGAAATAATGGCTCTTTGAAGAATATAGATTATAATGCAACATGCTTCAAAAATTTGAAAAATTTTTAAAACACAACTTTATGGGCTTTATTGAAGAGAAAATATAAAGAGAGTTTAGTTTAAAGTAAATTAAAATGAACAATTAATTACCACTACTAAGTAACAACCGGGTTCCAGGCACTGTCCCAGTGGTGGCAAACCTATGGCATGTGTGCTGCTTTCTATCATTGAAATCTCTAAAATGTTCAGTATCACTGGGCTCTAAACTAATGGATTTACTAAGATAGTAAGACAACATTCACTTTCCTGAAGTGTTTAAAATCCAGTGGGAAAGAGATATATAAGGAAACAATTATTCAAAATGATAATTCACTGAGGAATAGAATTAAAAGGTACAAGGGGCATAGAGAAAATAATGATTTAATATGCCTCTCACACAATAGAATCAACATCACTTTGCACACGAGAAATAGTGGATGCCTTTCCAAGGAAAAGAAATATTAAAGAAGAGCATATTAGAGGAATAAAAAGGCATATTCAAAGAAGTAAATATATTTCATTATTCGTCAAAATAGGGAAGTTTGTGAAAATGATACTGAGGAATAAGTGAAATTCAAAGTAAATTAAAAGTTTCAAAGGGACATTAACAAATCTATACTTGCAAGTCTGGAGGCAGAAAATAAAGAGTTTATATTTATTATAAAATCTATAATCACTGTCTTGTTTTATACAACCTGATTAATCAAATGATAAAGTCAGAAAATGCAAGATTCTAATAAGAATCTGTTAGCAAACAAACCACAGAGAATAAAAGCATTGATGCCACTCATGTTAGACAAAGATGAGCCTCTGCAATAATTTATCATTTCCAGTTGGATTCTTTATGAAATTGTATTTACAGATTTTAAAAAGATAAGTGCCAAATTGAAGTAAATATTTTAAAATCATATACATATTTTATCAGAAGTAGACATAGACATAGTTAACTGTGGTTTGTGTTACAAAAGCTTACAAGTGAGAAGTACAGTGTATGCAGTATATTGGTGCACAAGAAGAGCAATAAGCTCATTCAGACCACAAAACAACCATTTAAACTGTCTTGGTACTTCTCCATTGTACATTAAATCAGCCAATATTTGTTGACCATCTACCATATTCAATAGCATATTATTTTTTTTCATTATACAGATATTTTATTGGATACATATTAAGTACACAGATATTAAGAATAAAAGTTCTACTCTTAGAACATGAGACAATAAATAAAACAAAAAATACAAATGGAATGAACATAAGACTAAGCATTATTTACCTTCATATTTCCATATAGTTATAAAACTGATCTTTTAGTATTCACTTATTTGAAACTGTAGAGTTGATATGCCATTTAAGTATTGGTTCAAACCTTATAAAACAATTTTACTGGTGGTATTTATTTGTGGGGAGAAGAAAACTTTACTCTGTGTCTCAGTGGACTTGATTTCACAGTGACATTTTTATATTATGGAGAATAAAAATTGGTTGTTTTAGAAATTCTACCTAAACTATAATGGCATTAAATATGTAGATCCTTCCCAAACTCTAATATGGTTTATGAACTATCAAATGAAGCAGTGAAAGTTAAAATTTTAACATTGTCAATCAAGCTGCAAAAAGAAAAAGAAAAAAAAAACTGATTAGACTTAAAGTTTGGCACCATTTTTTTCTTACACTTCAAGAAATACCTCAGTTAGACACGGGGTATCCCGTTAACAAGTGTTCTTTGCGAACTCAGTTATAATCAAGAGACAGAGACAAGGACAACAGGTACAAGCCATCATAGAGGAAAAGACAGAAGAGCATAGGCTGGACGAGGGATGCAACAGAGCAGAATAGTCTGAATAACATGAGTTTGGTGGAAAGCAAGCTAAACCCTGTATATCCTGATACTTATGGGAGTAGCTCTACACATTACAATATTTTACTCTTTTTTTTTTGTTTGATGCTAAGTATTGAACACAGGACTTCAGGCATATTAACCAGGCACCCTATCACTGAGCTTTATTCCCTGACACAACTTCTTGGGATTTTTGTTTTGCTTTGTTTTTAATATAGGGTCTCACTAAGTAGCTCAGGCTGACCTTGAACTCACAGTCTTCCTGCCTCACCCTTCTGAGTGCTAGGATTATACACATGCTCCACTATGCCTAACTCTCAGCCCTAAAGTTTGACTTTCACACTAATCAAATCGAGGCAAAAAAAGAACTGTCAGTATTTTGTTTAAAGGAGGGAAATGTATCAAAAATTTTTGAAACATGTCCATGTAATATACATTTTATGTAGAACACCCCATTTTCTGATGATGCATCATTACTGTACTTACATTTAATAAAGTGAACGAGGTAACATCACAACAAATCTATTTATATTTAAGGAGACTGACCTGCGAGGATTAGCTTTCCACACACAGTTGAACACCTCCTATGACATGAATGTCAATATAGGATTTTACTTCCATGAGTACTTAGGTACTTGAAGAACTCCAGTTTACAGGGAAATGTGAAGCCACACAAACAAAACACCCCAGAATAATAAAAAAGCCCTCACTCACTTTTGGAACTTTATTTCTCATCTGAGGTATCAGTCTCGGAGTACATAGATCCCAGTGCTATATTAGGGCGGCATACAAAAGCATCAGTTTTGTCTCCTAACTCTGATAACTGTTCCAGTGAAGATACAGAAGGGTAATGGTCTTTTAACCTATCTGGCAATTCAGAAGTCTTCTCTTGAAGACATTGAGAACATCTCACCAGTGTGAGAAACATTAGCTCTTTAAATGCAGAATTTGTTTCATCAAGTTGCATCTTCTTTTTTATACTTTGCTAGTATGGTGTAGTAGATATGTTATGTTATATTTACTTAAGCAACTTGATCTATTTTCTGCATAAGGGGTTTTAAAACTGTCAGTTGGATCTTTTGTTTTGTCATCTTGCTGTTTTTCATCATCTTCATTTCTATTGTTTATTCTCTATTTCTGTCTTTCCTGGCTCTAGATTAACACCTGTATCCTCAATGTTGATTTCCTGGATTTGTTCCTTGGTTCTATAAGCATCTTCAATATTTTTCAAACATTACTTTTTTCTTGATTCTTCATTGTTATAATATCTACAATTGTCTGTCACATCTCTTCAATAGGTTGAGCTCCTGCCAGAACAGCCTTCTCGTAGACTAAGATAATATTTTCAATAGGACTTGTGATTGATTCAATATGTAGAAGACATATCCAATATTTAACAATTTTTCTAGCATCTGGAATATTTGTAATCAGGTCATTCAGTGTGGTCATTATTTCTTCTTTTGGGCATCTCTTATTAATCGGGTTCAGGCATTCAGAAAATATCTTGTTTACTGTGTCAGTAAATAATCTTTGCTTATCTTCTTCTGCCATGGTAGTCCAGAAGGACCCACATGGATTTTCATTTTGTCTCTCAGGCTCGGTCTGGGTTGCGACTGAGTTAGGAGGCCTTTTTAACACTCTTCATTTGCCAGCTCTCCACTCATTCAGATGAGCTTTTCTCTCTTCTGTGGTTTCTTTGGGCTGAGTTGATCTATCTACAGTGGTTTTGGCTTTTGCTAAGGTATGTCTTCACTGGTCAGTGGTTTTTGACTCTTCTGTCAGTTTAGTATTAGTGAATGAAACAGGCCTGGCTATGGTTTCAGATGCTATGTTTTGGGATAATGTCTTACTTCTTTTTATGTCCCAAGAAGTGATTTTGACCCTGGGTAGAACTTTTTTTGATTGTAAGGCATTCCTTTCTGTGTCCCAAGAATTGGGTTTGACACTACATAGAACTGTTTTTGATTGTAATAATTCTTTCTCAGTAGGCTTTTCCTTGGTGTAACATTGGCAGAGGTTCTGCTGATGTCTTGTTTTACCCTGTTCTGGATGTTACTGCAATGACTTCTAATGGGAGGCCGCACGAGGTTCTGAGTGGTTCTCATAAATTTAGGGGTAGTGGTCATATTTGAGGCTCTATCACTTTTTATTGTTACGCTGCTGGTGCTTATAGTATTAGGTTTTGTGCCTTTAGAGACAGTAGTTGAAAGTTTCTTTGTTGTTACAGAACTCTTATCTTTGACTTATAGAGGTTTTCTGAATGAATTAATCTTAGACTGAACAATTTGGACAGGATATCATCCTAGCACAGGTTTCTTGAACATGTTAGCATCTTGCTTTGGTTTTTCTGCAGTCATTTTTTCTTTTTTATGATTTTTTTAAAGATGAAATGCCTGGTCTAATATCATATTTTATTTTGGGAATCATTGTTAATTGGTAACAACTGCAGTTTGATTGTCATCCTCAAAATTATGTGTTTCAATTGCTGTAGTAGAATTGGTTAATTCATTAGAAGCTTTTAAGGGAATACAATTCTTTTCCATTGTTGGATTAGTGTTTTCTGTATGTCTTCTGATATTTTCTCTATCAGCCACTTTTGTTTTAAGTTTCAGAAGTTGTGTTCTTTTTTGGACCTGGTCTTCAGACGTCACTACACTGATTTTCCTGTTTGTGTGTCAAAAGTGATTTTCCTTTTAGCAAATATTCCTTGAATTTTTCCCTTATTTGGCCTATCTTATTCAGAAATCAATAATTGTATTAATCATATGTTGAATACACTTTGATTATTTTCTATATCTATTATTTTTTCTATTTCTTTAAATAATACCTTTTTTAAGATTTCTGATTCCTTCCATCTATGTCTGTCACTGGCTTTGTGTGAGATCTGTTCTCTTTTGTGCTTCTTGTAATTTTGTCTTTGTTTCTCAACTTCATCTGTTTCTTCTATTTATTTATTGGGTGCTGCATGCTTTCATTTACCATTCTATGACTCGACCATACTGTCAAAATATTTTGTTTCTTGTTCTCTTTTCATAGAAGAGAATGCTTGTTCCAATTTTTTAAATTTCACGGTGGAATGTCTGCACTTTGTGACACTATCTTTCTGGTGAATTTTTCTGATTTATTTTTTAAAAGTTTTATGGCTATTTTTCTTGTACTCTGTAATATTTTTGTGTGAATGTTGTTTTCATTTTGTTGCTGTTATTTGAATAGCTGCATTTTCAAAAACAACTACAACAACAAAAAGCCTTTCTAAGCATTTCTATCATGAAAATAAGTGAGCTAGAGTGACTTTTCAGATTGACTTGCTCATGAGCTCCCTGATGTGTGGCAACAACTAAATAAAATGATACCTCGGTTCACAAACTTAATTTGTTCCATGATTCTGGGGAAGTTGGTCATGTTCGTCGCCTGGTGTGGAGTTGGTGAAGGGAAGCAACATTTTGCAGAATGCTTCTGTTGGCAAACCAAATTGTTTGCCAACAGAAGCATTCATGAACCAAGGTATTACTATACTGTTGCCACAATGCCTACCTTTTGTACACTCCATACTTCAAGGGAGTGTATAATAGCTCTGAGGTTCAAGTTTTATCACAAGAAACTGGCTGGGATGGACATTCTAGACTTAATTACCAGAGTCACTTCCTGACCTTCCCTTCCCGGGTTACTGGGGTCTTTCTATATAGTCTCTGTACTTTCATACCTGGCATTCAAATCTCTGTTCATAGCCTTGTTCAATAATCTTGAGAATGTAATTAGCAGTTTGTGGCAGTTTATACCATGTACTCTTATTTTCTTTCATTATTAGTGTCTTTAATATGAGAGTTCTCCCTTTTTTGAAGGTACTAATAATTCCTGAAGATATTGGAGATCTTTAAAAAACTGTACCCTTCTTACCCGGAAACTTTCTCTGGTATCATTCACAAGACTGGGCTTTAGAGATCCTCAGTCATCCAGTTTTACTGAAAATCCTTGCTGCCTTCATGGTTGTTGCTCTTGTCACTCCATTTACATACTTAAAAAACAACTTTTAAGCTTAAATTTCTCAGCTTACTAATGAATGTAATTTCATAAATTTTTCTCTAACACTATAATTTCTTCTATTACTCTGAAGAGTCACTACACATTGATCACAATTGAATACGTTTTCCCAAGAAATGACTTGCAATATCAAAGTTTGAATGTGGTTTATCTTTATATGAAATTATCTTCTGTGTCCATTTGTAAAACTATTTCATAAATGTTAAATCACACTTCCTCATGGACCTTTTCTTAATTTTATTCAATCAATTGCAAGGTATTTTCTAAATCCTTGTAACAATTTGTTTTAGCTGTTTATAGGTTGTTACTTTTCATCTCTAAACATATGCATGTGGGTGGATTATATGTCTGTCGCATTATCTATTGAATGTATACTTTGAAAGTAGGTAGTAATTTATTAGTATTTATATCCTCTGGATCTTATCCAGTATATATTTATAATTTATTGAAAAATAATCAATAAATGCTTTTAAGTGTCTGGTATATATGCACTTATATATAAGTCATAGGGGTAAAATATACATAAATAAGCAGTTAAATCCCAATGAAGTAATAGTGTATTTGAAGGAATGATGGTTAGCTCATAAAATTATGACCATTAATGAACAAGAATAAATAAGATAAATATTGTATGTATTCTATGGAATAGTGAGTAAATTTGTGAAAACTTCTATGCCTATATTTTTATGAACAACACACTAAACCCTAAAATATGTATACTGGATAAAATATTTCACTTGGTGAAATCTGAAAATCCTACTTGTACCATTAACCCCCCTCCTTATGTATTTATTTTTCTTTTTTAATATGGCATAATGACTTGATCGTATAGAGGTAACACACATAAAGATCATTACTATGTAAGACTGCAAGAAAAGATACTATAGGTAGATTAACATTTATATGTTATGACAATAGGTTCAGGTCCTCTTTAAATATTTGTAGTATTATTAGATATTCCTGAGGCACTGTTTTAAGAGATTGGCAGGGAAATTAATGTCCTTCATGCGTTCCACCTGAATGTTTGATAGCAAACTGTCATGAGAAAGCCAAGCTCCACTGTATCTAAAAGCTAAAATATCATCCTGAAGAGAAAGCCATGATGTCAGGTGAGCAGCTAATTGGATGTCTACTCTTGTCATCGGATTCTTTATGATGGAAAGGAAAGAATGATAAGTAACAAAATGTGGACAGCTTCAAAGGTAGAATAAAGTAAAATGAACCCTTTACAATTTCAAACTCAATTGGTATTATAACTATAACAAAAGACAAGGTCTTTTTACAATGAGCTGGTATGTGATTGTTCAATTAAAGATGTGAGAAAGACATGATTATAAAATCCATCAATGAAGTCCATGATAGCACTGAGCTAACCAACCAGTAGACATCATGGTCTCAGATCTAAGCTTACTTCAACCTGCTACCATCTTGCATGGCACATGAAACTTTGAAATAATATTATTAAAAGAGTTTATTGAATATTATACTGTGTCCTCTCACATTTTCTTTCATCGGTACTATCTCTAGTAAAACTAAACCACACATTCACATTCCATCCTCATGAAGAGCTACTACCAGCTGGTTTAGAAAACTTGATTGATAAAGCCAAACTTTCTGAGATGTGTTGAATCTCATTTGATCAGTCTGCTGATGACAGTTAACAACATAACTTGTTTCTCAAAATAATCTAGATGTTACAGACACATATGTTTTAAGTTTTAAAATATTTTGTGATCTAAAAGTCTGTTTTCATTGCTTCCCTTTTTTCTCTCCCTTAATCCTTTTATTCTTTGAAAATTTAAAGTCTATTTTAATTACTAGAGCTCAGTTGTAGTGTGTGTGCACTTAACAGGCTTAAAACTCTGAGTTCAATCCCATCACCATAAATACATACATATATGTCTTAGTTACTTTTGTCCTTGTTGAGACAAAATACCCAATACCCAAAGTTAAAGGAGGAAATATTTATTGTAGCTCACGGTTTGTAGAGGTTTCAGTTCCTCATTTTCTGGCTCCAAGGCATGGTGGCATGGCAGAGGGGCATCACAGGACAGACAGTTCATGGCAGGCAAAAAGCAGAAGCAGCAAGGCAGCAAGCAGTGAGGCAGCAAAGCAGCAAGTGACAAGCAGTAACAACAACAGCTCTCTTTTGTCCCTTATATTCTATCCAGGCTACCCAGCCTTAAGGTGGATAGAACTCATACCCAGGGTGGGGCACCCTTAATCCTAGCATCACACCATGAATCAATCCTAGCATCACATCTTTAATCCCAGTGTCACACACTCTAGATCCAGCCACCTCAGAAAAACCCCACCTATGATCACATGAGGCTTTTGTGGGGACATTTATATACAAGCCATAACAATACACTTATACTGCAGTAAGAGGGATTGGATTTAATTAATTTTTTTTCTCACCACAGGACACAAACATTCCCCCCAACAAGAAAAGAAAAATGTAAGAAACAACTTTCTTCAAGGCATTGGACATGGCACTATAAATGATAATGATTCCAGAGTAAAAGATAAGACAAACCCAAAGATTTTGTCACTAGAATTGGGGATCAACATGCCCTGAGTGATGGTGTGCATTGTGTTGCATCTGGGTTCTTGGATTCTCCCTAAAAATATTTTCAAGGAGGTTCACAGAACAAGACTTGGTGTCAGAAAGTAGTACTTTTAATAAGCACTGTAGCTTTATTAGAGAGAAGAGTACACTTGGAAGAGGTCCAAGAGGAAGCAACTGCAGTAAGGTCTGGGGTTGTTTTTGTTTTCCTAGAATTCGAGGAGTACTATAGGGTGGTATCTAGTGTTTTAGAGTCAACTATGTGTCCTTCAAGTCAGGAGGGAGAGTTTTTGAATTTATATTGTCTTAGTTGGAACTAGCATGGTGACCAAAGCCCATCAGAGTGATCAAAACTGCAATGCAAATGCATGTAAATGATGACTAGTTGGGTTAGGTAGGTCACCATAGTCAGCATGTGGTTTGTGTCTCCATAATGTGTGACTGCGTGGGATCACAGTGTGTAAAACTTTGTAGGAAAAGAATTGAGAGGAGATTTGACTTGCTGTTCTGAGGAAATGTGAAAACCACAAGCTCAAGAATCTTAGACCACTATCTTTTTGTATAATTTTCTTCCTGGGCTCTGCTGCCAGTATCCCATTTCCAGCTCATATTTAGCTATCGACTTACTCTATCAATTTCACCAGAAAACGCCCAGAACATTGCATAAGAAGCTGGAATCTAGACACAGTGCCCAGGTAGAGGACATGCATGGAGGTCATGGCAGTAGAGTTTGGAGCAAAGAGTACCACAGAGGAGAAAGCTGTGTAAAGAGCTCCAGAGAGTCACAGAATTCTTTTTCCCATTATTCATCAGAATAATCAGAAATTCACTAGCTCTCTGATCACCACGAGCATTAAGGAAACACTCAAAACCAAAGAAAACATCATCCAAAAGGATTGATGGGAATGGTGTTGGACACTTACACAGGGCATGAGATAGTATCGGTTCAATATAACAGTACCAAACATATTTAGAGTTCATGGAGCGTGGGTTGCAGTACTCAGGAGGCTTTTAGTCATCTAACTAATCTTTAAAAGCAAGACATGAAAAGACTGAACTATTTTTAAGTTGTTACATAACAGTGTCCCAAAACAAAGGACAGAAATATTTATAGGAATGCAAAAATAAGGTGCACCCAACAAGACAAAACCATATTGTCTGGTATCTTATCAAAAATTACCATATACAGAAAGAACCCTGAAGAGATGGCCAATAATGAGGAGAAAAATCAACCAATCAAAGCTGACCAAAGGTTGACACAGACATTGGAGTGAGCAGGCAGATAACTGTAAACTGAGCACAGCGACACATGCTTGTAATCCCAGCACTGGTGGAGGCTGAGGCAGGAGGACTGTAAATTTCAGTTCTGTCTGGGCAATTTAGTGAGACCCTGTCTCAAATAATAAAAAGAACTGGAGATGTAGTTGAGTGAGTTTGATCCCCAGTATTGGAAAAAATAATAATTGTCACTGTACATCATATGCTCCAAAGTTAAATAGAGACACTGAAGATACAGAAAAGACCAAATGCAACTTCTATACATGAAAATTACAATGTTTAGAAAGGAAGTATGTGTACTGGAATTGATGGCATGCATATTGAAAAAGATTATTGAAGTTGAGTTCTAATTCAGGGTTCTCCAAACATGAGAGAAAATAAATAAATAAATAAAGAACTGCACCTAGAAATATCAGAACTAAGAAAGAGAAAAATTTTAAAAACAGATGTAGAAAAAATGTTACAACAAGAGAAACAGAAGTAAGAATGACAGTGTGGTTCTCAGCAGCAATGTAGGTGAGCAGACAATATAACAAACTTTAAATTATTGGGGAAAAAAAAAAAAACTGTCCACCTAGAATTCTCCAGTGAAAACAACTAGAACTAAAAGGCAAATTACAACTTTTTCCATCACCAAGAGCTGGAAGGATTCATCACCATCAAATGCATACTAAGAGATCACTAAAGAAAATATTTCAATTTTCGCTAAAGAAAATATTTCTGATAAGAAAATATCAGATGCAAATATGGATGCAAAGAAAGAAATATAAAGTACTAGAAATGGCCTTTACATAGAATTATGTAGTATTCTATATGCAGCATACACTTAGGTAAACATCAGATTTTTCATATTACTTAAATTATTTTCCTCATTAGTCCCTTTGTTTAGCTTCTAGGTATTTTTCAACAATCATATTCAAATTTTTCTTGCCTCCCTTATCATTAATTTGCTCTTCCCATTCCTAGACACTTGAGAAGTTGATTCTTCTACTAATCTTCTGGTTTCCTATTTTTATTGCTTTCTTCTGTTTCTATACATTTCAATAATTTTTCCTGAAAGCTGTTATCCATTGATTTGTAGTAAGAAGAGCAAAAATACTGAAATATAATTGTTAAGTTTCTTTATTAGTTGTTATCAGAATTGTTTTGGGGGTAAAGGGGTGTTTGGTAAAATACCTACCGTCCCCTATAATTTTAGAAAAGTCCCTATGTATCTCTGTGATACTCACTTCTCTTGCAAAATAAAAATCAGATGTAAGGCAATTAGGATACACTTAATAACATGAAACTAACCACATGGAATGCAAGGTTGCATTTCCTGTGAGAAAAATAAAAGAAGTTTAATGAACCACTCTTTGCTATATAAAACATGTATGGGTCATTTTATAAAAAGCATCACCCAGTTTATGTTGCCCTTACACAGGCATATGCTAAGGTTTATATTCAAAGGGCATACAATTAATTACAAAATATTATAGGAATTAAGGCACCATCAATAATGACACTTAAAGAATTTTATAAATTATCGAAGTTTTAAAAAAATTCTTCCAAAGGTTAAAATGATCATGGAAAGGAACAATTCATGTATGTGGATAAGTTATAATATTAATGGAACTGAATTTTTCAAATCATAAATTTAAGCTTCAGATGGTTAGAGATAGTTAAAATATCAATGATTACACTTTCAGTGAAAAAAGTGATTAATCATGTGAAAAAATAGATATTAAGGCCCTTTAGCGCAATATTCTAATCATTAGTTAACATTCATGTTGAAATTTTGCTTAATACATTCCAAAAGACTAGGAGATCCTTATTTTAAAAATGTTCAGATAGTTAATAGAGTATACCACATCTCTGCATTAAGACTCTGGCACATTTTTGGAGTTTTTCACTCTCTAATCACACTCACCTTTTGAAAATAGTTACTGATTTTTAAGATAAGCAGATATGCAGTGCAATCAAGTGGGGAGAATATTTTAACAGTATTTGATGATATCATATCTCTCCATATTCCACAAAAGAAGATGACATGGAGAGAAAGTTGGTAACAATAGCAATAGGAAATAGCAAGGGAGTAATTATCCAAGCATGAAAAAGAGAAAAGTCTTACAATTAGCATAGAAATTGCAACCACACACATACGGTAATTGATTTCATAGTTTGACTTCCCATGCATTGGCATGCTATTTATTTCCTTTTGAAATGATCTTGTGAAATTTTTAAAAAGAAATAGGTGATATATATGTACAATTTAGAGAATTTGTTCTACATAGTAAGCTAAATGCTCCATGATCCTACACATTTTTCCGAGTAAATGAAGATCCTAGCCCTTGGTTTACTGCAATCTCACAAATGCTCTTGTTCAAAGGAATGTATTTAAGCCAAGTAAAACACTTAGCAATTCGTCTTCAAATGAGTCCCTCTCCCAGATCCTTATTTTACTTTTTATATTACTTCTGTCTGTCCATGCCTAAATTATGAATTACTCTCCAGAAAAGGGAGTAAAAATAAATTTCTTTTTTTGTTGTTGTCAAAATATTCTTTAGACAAGCATGGCCTAATGAGCTATAACCCATGTAAAATTTTTATATCAATGCTCAGAATCCAGCCTCACATGGTATCACAAACCTGTATTCCTGGCATTGATGGAGGCAAAAGCAAAAAGATCAAAAGTTCGAGTTCTACCTGGGCAGATTAACAGGATCTTGTTTAAAATTTTAAAAAGGGGGAGGGATGGGCTAGGAATGTATCTTAGTGGTAAAAGGCCTCCAGATTTGATCTCAGGAACAAAAAGAAAAAGAAGAAACAAAAGAGTACTTAGAATCTGACATATATACATACTGATTTCTTGTAAGAATTTAAGGGAAATATTATCTACTCTTGCATAATAAAATGTATTATCTTTGGAACTGTATATCCATCATTTTCCCTATCACTGCTATGAGACAGCTTTAACTAAGTTTTACTTGGTGCTGTTCTATCCTTAACATTGAAGGCTTGCATGTGCAACACATTATAGTCTGTCAGGAAAATTATGAGACTATTGTTTGGAATTTATTATAAACTTTATTATTTAGAGCACTTTAAAAGTTCACAGCAAAATTGAACAGAAAATACAGAACCACCCACCCACCCCCACAACATTTTCCACTATCAACATCCTCCACCAAAGTGGTAGGTTTGGGGCCAGTGAGATGGCTCAGCGGTGTACGCGCCTGCCTGGCAAGCGCAAGGGCCTGAGTTCGACTCCGGAACCCACATACGAAAAAAGGGCCAGTGATATCGCTCAGTGGCACGGGTGCCTGCTGGTCCTGAAGTTGACCCCGGTACCCACAAAAAAAAAAAGAAACGTGGTACGTTTGTTACAATCAGTGAACACACATCCACACATCTGAGACTTCTTTTTTTAAGACTATTTTCTCTAAAAGGAAAAATATATTTCTGTAGTTTCAAAACCAAGAATAAATAAATATACTTCCCAGAAGCAGCAGACTGATTTGTCATAAGAACAAATTAACCATTTATTTTTCAAGTCTGTTTTAACTAATAAAGTGTTTTCTACCAGATGGTTTCTGTGTATCTCAAAAGTCTTTCAGCATGTTTTGTGAATTAATTTTATTCCTCTTACATCTTATTTCTCCCATCTTCATTTCTTTCCCACCCTGAGATAATCCTTTAATGCACCTTTATATTTTTACAATGCAGGCATTTTTGTAAGTAACATTAACTCCTTAGGAGAAAGGAGAATAAAAACCAATGAATTGTATAAACCAATAAATTAAATCCTACTTAAATTTATTTTGTAGCTTTTCAATCATTTTCATTTGGAGGAGAGATAAAAATTTACCAAGTGATACATTTTGATATCAAACCCCAGAAAAATTCCCCACACTAACAGAAAATAAAAATTTGAATTGCTTATTAAAAAAGAAATGAACTTACATTGATAAAAATAATTAGGAACCAATAGTGATGTACACTTTGTGAACAATACATAAACTTATTCTCTAAATTATGCTTTACTGGGTAGAGTTTATATAAACAAGTACATGTGATTATATGTTGACCTGCATAATTAAGAAAGTGATTTGCTTAACAAGTAATTTGTAACAAAATGCCTAACCAGTAATCATAAGGACAAGCCATATGTTTTTAAATATGACCCAAACATTTGCATAGTGTTTATGTACAATAAATTAAGGCAAAATGAAAAATCTGCTGACAAGAAAAAAGTAGCAATAAGGGTAGAGCAATGTATTAAATCCTTCATTCTGGATCATTTAGGTAATGTTCCATTCATTTTAGATTCATGAGTAGAAGGCTTTACAGATTGGGTATGCATACCATAAATCTGGTGTTATCCATTATTAGTTGGCATTTTGCTGTTTGCGGTTGTACATGTTTACTTTGTGCATAATTAACTGCGTAATAGCTGTCTGTGTTTTGCACAGAATTTACACTCAGGCTCTCATCAAAACAAATGACTCCAGAAAGTAGGACACTTCCATTAAGTTCCCTGCAATCAGCAATTTCTAATACAGGTTTACAAGAATGGTTTTGATTGTGACGGTTAGTATGTTAATGTTTTCAGCAGCTAATATGTGTGTTTGAATTTAATTTATTGAATTTATTTAATTTATTGAAATGCATAAAGTACAGATGCGTGGAGGCAGAACAAGTACAGCATACCTAAGAATAGCCAAGAAAGAAATTTCCCTGAAAATAGTAAGTGCAGAACCAAGTTGGACAGGCAATTGATCACTGTGCAACATAAAACAGAGGATCACATACATAGCCAGGCAGTTCTTTTTTGGTGCACAGTGTGACAGGGGAATCAACAACCTAGAGAAATCAGCATCTTTGAAAGTGGGCTGTCAGAAAAAGAACCAAGATCTACACCACCCACCTATTGTGTTTATAACAGTTTAGCAGTACAAATTCAGAAGAAAAAAAAAAAACTAATGTAAACAGAAATTTGTGGAGTTAAATATCAAAAAGAAGAGGGATGAAAAATATGAAATAAAAGATAAAGAGTATAAGCTGGAGTTTATGAGTTCTAGTTGATGGTTGATGCAGTAGTTGATTTGATTCCAGGGAAGGTGATGGGTTAATACAAACAGAATTTCTGTAACTTCTCCCTATCACTTCACTTGGGATATACAGCGATTACATACACTGATAGAGCAAGTTACCGGTCCTGACCAGAAACAGTGATAACCTGAAATCCCACTCTTATCTACAACATGACAAGGTATCAAAGCCTGGTTTACTGGGTGAAACTGCCTCAATAAGGGGATTTAATCTATTAAAGAAAACTGAAATTATCTGTAATCTGCATGTTGTACTGTGAGCAGTATCAACCTCCTTTCATCATCTAGAAAAGAATAAAGTTCCTAATTAACAGATTTTTCTATGTTGAGGATAAATGTTGACATTTTTGTCAAGAATAAATGTTGACATTAGTCAAGGATAACAATTTTAAGAGTAGTATAATAGTGAAAATTTTATAAGCTAATGGGAAAATTATTACAAAATAAACAAAATGGGATAACAAAACATAGAAAGGAAGGCCAAATAGCAAGCCTGAGGCAAACAGATTTTGTGAAAGGTGCTGATACCAAGATAAAATCATTCTTGTCAAACCAGAAAAAACAGAGCCAGGAAGTGATGAAGGGGAAAAATCCAGGCCTCCTACTTGAAATAAGTACTGTCTCAAAGACTTTCTAAGTGCTGCATAAGAAATCCTGCTCATTCTACCTGCACCGCATGTTTTGAATACTTTGTATGTATGCACATATTTCTATAACAAATTTTAATATTCATGAAGACTGCAACAATTGATTGAAGTCTTTACTCCAGCACTATCAATGAACTGATGCCAATAAGCTGCTTCATGCTCTGAAACCAGTGAACTTTGTATCCAAGAAGTTTACATGAATTTCTCCCTTTTTGGTAATAAAAGATCCCCTTATCCTTTCCTTGCCAGTATATTTGTGTCTTGCCATAGTATGCATCCCTTATTATAATCCTTTTTGTTTGCTCTTGAATAAATTCTTCATATTTAAAGTATTTTTCTCTGTTGTCTCCTTTCAGCTTTGACAAATCAAATTCGACTATGTCAGCAATATGCTGAACTCATGCTCCCTAAAAGGGATGATCTGGTTGGATAAATACAAACAATAAAGCCTCTAAAAGATAGTACTGGTGAATAGCTTAATAACTTCTGGGTAGGAATATAATTATACATTATTAAATGATATATAAAAACTTAAAAGAATAAATCTATAAAATGGATTCCATTGAAATTAATACCATGGGTTCATCAAAGAGTCTGTGGAATGAGCAAAAAAGATAACAGAGTGAGATAAATTATTTACAATGTAAAGAAATCATGAAGTTCTGGAACCCAAAATGCATAGAAAATTTCTCACAAGAAACAAATAATAACAATAACAGTTACAGTAATAATGTAGTGTATTATGCCGTTCATACAAGGGTCAAAAATCAGGCAAGACTAAACTACAGTGATTAAAGATGGATGTATTAGTTATTATTTTAAAAAGAAAAGCAAGGAACTGGTTGCCATATAAAAAGGGAATATTGTTTTATTCATGAAGTAATTGGGAGATGGCACCATGTGGTTGGTAGAATACTGGTAATGTTCTATTTCTTTTTCTCTACTCCTGAGAACTGAATCTAAGGCTTCTAGAAGAGGAAAAATAGTATAGGTTTCTGCTCTGCGATTCATGTGGTGATCTCTTAAACTATACCTAGACTTAAGTGGATGCTAACTTTATGGTTATCAGGTTTTAAAAGTCAGTACTCCGTTTTGAGGCATGGAGTACTGACTTTTAAAACCTAATAAGCCCTTCTTTTTTAAGGTTGTGAAATTATCACGTTGAAGTCAGATTAGCGTGGGAATTGTATAACATTTATTCACCAAACTGCTCCGATCTGCCTCTCAGCCTCCAACAGAATATGGGAAAGGGGAGAAAAAAATATTTAATCAAATCCAGTAAGTGACTGCAAATTCAAAGAGGGTGGTCGAGATAAATCCCTAGTGGTGAAACCTCTTCCTGTCTCTCACTTTCCTCTTCAGTCTGGATGAGCTAGGATGTTAGCAGGTGAAACAGTCCTCAAGCTCATCGGACCTCCACATCCTGCCTTTACTCCCTGGCATTGCACTGCTGGCCCTGTTGGCCTTGGAGACCGAGCTGGACAGTGGTGGCTGGTGCTACCTGCCTTGGCCTGGTGAGCATTCAGTGGCTCCCTCTGACTGAGGCAATTTCTCCTCAGCATCTGCTGTCATGGAGGCACCTGTAAGGCTATGCAGCCTCTGCAGTGGGGCCATCATTTTCTTTATCACAGAGGCAGAGGTAGAAAGGCATTGTGGATCAGAACTCAGTTACCCCCAAGTCTCTCCTGTGGCTAGTAAAGGAGCTTATAGAAGGCCAATTCGTGAGTTACACAGTGAAATTGGAAGGGTTAGGAAAAGTGCCTGTGGAGTCCAGGAGGAGCTCTGAAGAGTGCTCACTAACAAAGCTAACTATGAGTGTAGTACGTATTTGTTACACCTGCAAGGCTACTTCAGTGGGCTACACGGCAGCATGAAAATAAACAAGAGCCTTTGAACCAAAGCCTCAATATTAATAATGGGTTACTTTAGGCCTCTAACTCCTCACCTTCTCTGAGACTTGTAAACTTCACTCCAAGATTCTTGTGTCCTTTCACATCCTGATGCCGGCTACAAAATTTCTCTGAGGAGAAAATAAGAGTTTTATTTTCTGCTCTTGTAGAGCCAGATCTTAGTCTAACAGATTCAATCTGGGAAGCAAAGATTTGTCAGAACTTGAAGTACAGAACAGGGGGATATCAGAAGACCAAAATATAAACTAAGTCATACATAAAATGTGTGCATATATGTCTTAATATTTATACACTACATTAATTTGTAAATATTCTTCTCCATTGAATTTAAGTATTGTAAAAGTATTATATTTATGCTATGCTTTTGTGTGTACTTTTTTTTTTTTGTGGGTACCAGGGGTCGACCTCAGGACCTCACGCGCCAGCAGGCGCCCATGCCGCTGAGCGATATCACCAGCCCTTTTTTCGTATGTGGGTTGCGGGAGTCGAACTCAGGCCCTCGTGTTTTCCAGGCAGGCGCGTACGCTGCTGAGCCATCTCACCGGCCCCCATGTACTTTCATGTATAATAAGAAAAGGTTCTAAAGTTCTCAGTTCAGTTTGTAATTAGTCAACTATTAGAAAGTAATTCGGTACATTAAAGAAGAAATAACAAACTAAAAAATTATGTAGTATGTATGATGGGGAAAATTGCAAACTTAAATATGTAGAACTTAATGAAATGAGAAAAACGATTAATGGACATAAGAAAGTGTACTTCTCAGAGTTACAGAGTATATACTAAGTGGAATAAATGTAAAGAATTTACTAGCACAAATGTAAATTTATAGCACAGGTAAGGAAAATTCCGAGGGACATCTTCCCATAAGTTCTGACCCTTTCGCATTCTCTTAGTGTCATAAAAAATACCAGTACCCCTAATTAACTGGCCTGGCTTAATTCCTGTTTATAGAACAGGCCATTCCAGACCAAAAGGTCCTCAGTGCCACAGAATAAGGGATCTTACACAAACAAAATTGATTAGTGACCATAGCCTAAGATAGATGACCTAATCCCAGAATAGTTAGTTAGTTTTCAGCTTCCTCAGTCTCTGCTGCCCTTTGTAAGCCCCTCACTCATTAGAGAGCCACCTCTCTGGCACTTCTGAGCAGCAGCCCCTCTCAGGTCTTTACCGCAAGTAAGACCTGCCTTGCTGCACGTCTTCTCTCTCTCCTTTCTATGTCTTACTGTATGTATGTATGTGTTTTGCAGGATTGAAGGTTGAACTCAGGGCCTTCACACTGAGCTACATCTCAAGCTTTTATTTTTTTCTTTTGAGATAGTCTCATTAAGTTTTCCAGGCTCCTTTTACTTGCACTCCTTCTGCCTCAGTTTCAGTTGTGTACATCAGAGCACCCACCTAGAATTTCAAAGAACAGAATACCAAACTTGAAGATTGAAGTGCTGAAATGTGCTCTTCTGGCATATTGATCTTTTAAAGTGCAAAATGTTTCACTTTGACCTTTGTACAGAAGGATATTTCTATGTCAAAGACCATGCTAGAAAAATCTAACATCCTTATCCTCAAAAACAAGAAGTTGAAAGCAAAATAACTCTCCACAAACTTTATTACAATAACTCATTTATTTATTTATTTATTTTTATTTTTTTATATGCGGGTACCGGCAGTCGAACTCAGGACCTCGCTCTTGCCAGGCAGGCGCTTATGCCGCTGAGCTATATCACCCCTAACTCGTCATTTAAGATTACTCAGGTCTGCCAGGCATGGTGGCACATGCCTGTAATCCCAGCACTCAGGAGACTGAGGCAGGAAGATCACTATGAGTTTGAGGCCAGCCTCGGCTACATAGTGAGTTCAAGGTCAGCCTGAAGTTCATATTGACAACTTGTTTAAAAAAAAAAATTCTTCAAGTCACTTAGTTGCTTCTTCACAACTTACTATTTTTTGTCCTATTTAGTGTACATGAGTAACTGACTCTGTTTCTTTGGGTCCTCATTTCCTCATAGGAGTTCCCAAGCCATGTGAAAATTGTACTATACATTTCTCTGGTTAATTTATCTCATATCAGCTTAATTCCCAGAACTCCCAGGATCCTGAAGGGACAGAGTTGGAGTTTTTCCAGCCCTACACTGCTTTGTGATCAAAAATGATTCAGCAGGGCCGGTGAGATAGCTCAGCGGCGTAAGCGCCTGCCCGGCAAGCGCGAGGGCCCGAGTTCGACTCCCGGAACCCACATACGAAAAAGGGGCCGGTGATATCACTCAGTGGCACGGGCGCCTGCTGGCATGCGAGGTCCTGAGGTCGACCCCCCGGTACCCACAAAAAAAAAAAAAAAAAAAAGATTCAGTGAAGACAGCATTCAGCTACGACAGGGACTATTCCAACAGAAATGTTCCTGCTGCCACCTGCCTCTGTCATCAGACACCCAGGAAGCCAGGCATCTGACAATAACTCCCAGATACTATTGCAGTAGATGAAACAAGAAACCCAAACAAATAAAAAAGCTAATGGCATGATTATTTGATGCAGGGAGTGCACAGACTCTTACTGGTATAATGGGGAACTAGCAGTTTGCCCCACTTTATATTAAGGTGGGTGGACTAAAAGAGGGAAATTAGGTAAAATTGGTCTTACCTATCACAGTAGAAAATTCATAGATAAAATAAATGGCCAAACTCTATAAAAAATTTTAATTAGTAATAAAAATGTATATGATAAAAAATTTTCAAAAGTGTCATAATAGCTGGGTGTGGTGGCACATACCTATAATTCTAGCACTCGTGAGGCTGAGGCAGGAGGATTGCAGTGAGTTCAAGGCCAGCCTGGGCTACATGGTGAGTTCAAGTCCAGCCTGTACTACATAGCAAGACCCTGTCTCAAAAAATATAAAATCAGGGCTTGTGATATAACTCAGTGTCATAAGCACCTGCCTGGCAAACGCGAGGTCCTGAGTTTGACTCCTGGTACCCACATATAAAAAAACATATATACATGTATATAAAAGCATCATAATACTGGCTATTTGCTAGAGTAGGAGAAATATTATTACGTACTACTTCTAAAGACTTAAATGGTTAAGATATTTTTAATAAGATATTAGTCTTTCTGTTGCAAGTCACCCTAGGGTTCTTTTGCAGGATTCATGTGGGAACTGTGAATCGGCAAAGTGCAGCTCTGCTAGCAGTCCTGATGTCTCCAGATGACACCAGACAGTGCTGGGTGCCAACAGTTGAGACAGCCAGCTAGCAGTCACTGCTACTGTCGTCACCCTCCAATGCCATAGGTCAACTCTACCAGGTGCTGGTCTCTACCACTGGTCTTTGTTGGCTGCTGGCTGTTCAGTGTCAGCAGCTCTGAATGTTCATTGATCTTTTTTGAAAACAACTGCTCTGCCCATACCACTCAGGATAAGTCTCAAATAGATTTACAGGACTTTTGTAGTTCATACTATCTGACAAATAAATCACAAGCAAGTTTACAGGAACACCAAAACAACTATTTTAACACGTCTGTGCTGCAGTACAGGGTTTAATACACAGGAACAGAGCCCTCCTAGACTAAAGCCTCAGAAGTGGCAGGACACTGCTGCTTATATAGCAGCTTCAGGCCTATTTCATGATGGGTAGGGCTGAAAGCTTGCTATGGATGCTGGGCTTGCAAATAAGGGTCACACATCCCTCCTTTCCTGCTGAGTGCCCTCTCCCTTCTTCTAAAAGGCAGCAGTACCCTCTGGACGGGCAGGAGCGGGGGAGGGATAGCAAGCTGTTTGGCTGGCTGCACTCATGTTGGAGTGGAGGATTGTGATTTGATAGCCTGAGAGGACACTGGAACAAACTCTCCCAGTCCACGGAGGTGCAAGGGGGACCACAGGGAAGCATGGGAAGAGCCGGACAGCTGCTGGCCAAACCACACTCTCTGTCCAGCCAGTACAGGAAAAATGAGACAGTTGAGCTCTTCTCTGTCTCCTCTTGTACCAAAATGTAGTCAAATAATTTTATTTTTGTACTCAAATTGTTTTGCTTCAAATAATTTACTCTATGGAAAAAATAAAAATGTAAGTGAAGGTGTTCAGACACTCTACCTTAAAATATGCCATATTATCATGGGAATTATTTTGGCTTAAAGCCACTAAAAAACATCTGGTTCAAGAAGAATCTGATGAAATTCCTGCCTGAAAGCCTTCCCTGTAACTAAAGAAAGCAACAATTGTTATTATTAAAGACAGGAAGCTGAGGCCTAGGCAAATCAGCAGAACAACTCTTACCTTCTAGTCACTTCTCTGCCCCTTTGCTTTATAACATTTTCACAGTTTATTACTCTTTGTCTAATTATTAATCATTTAACAGCCCCTTTGGCTCTTCATTTCCTTATGAAGGTTCTTGGGCCATGTAAAATGTGTGGTAAGATAAATGTATTTTTTTCCCTGATGATCTGTCTTATATCAATTTAATTCACAGGTTTATATCAATTTAATTCATTATTTAATTTAGCCAAAAAAGCAAACCAACCAATCAACGAACCACCCAGACTCTAAGAAGGTAGAGATGAAGTTTTACCTCTCTTACTATGAGTGTAGCTACAAGGATTTTCCTATTAATATACTCCTCATTACTAATTCTACAATTGCAAAGTTTTAACAAACTAAATACCCATTTTTAATGAATGTATAAGTCACTTGTTTTTCTGCATAATGGAATAAGTTTCAGGTTAACGGATACATAATACACACCTGGGTTTATTGACAGAGAGAGACATTTAAGATATATCATTTCATGAGAAATAAATATTTAAAAGTATATATAGCATGATTCCATTTGTTATGTGTTTATATAGCTATATACATATACTATGTATACTTAGATAATACATAAAATATTAATAGAATCAGCTGATATTAATAACTTTAAATGTATTTTGCATATATTTATTTCTTTAATATTTGTAATAAATTTGTATTGATTTTAAGGAGAAAAAACGGAAGCAAAATCTACATAAAATAATGTACCTACCACTGACCATTTTCCACACGTCTTTATCATTATCTTATCCTCACCACAATTAATTTCCCTCTGCTTCACCTCTAAGTAAAATCTAACCAGGATTTCCAGATAAAATCCAAGAGACACAGTTAAATTTAAATTTCATATAAGGTATGATTAAAATTTTAATGTTAAGTATGTTCCAAATATTGCAAGACATCTTGTAGTGATTTGCTAAATATGGTAATGCTACGAGAAGCAACCCATACTTTTATATATTCTCAAAATTGTGCAACAGGGACATTTGCATGGTAACAAAAGCAAAAACATGGACTATATGTGTAAATCTAGGAGCTCATGAAACACTATACATACTTTCCCAGTTTTCTTAGTAACAGGACGGTACCCACTTTATCAAAAAGAAAACTAAGGCTCGGAGGGAGTAAGTGATCTAGAACTTGGTAAGTAGCAGAACTGAGAGGTAAATACCAATTTTTAACCTTGGCTATTATTCTGTGATGTCCCTTTGTGAGACTTCAATTCCACTACTATCATTTTGCCATTTTATCACAGTAGTTTTATGTATATTAAAGTATTTGAATAGAAAAATCCTTGTACGTTCTGCTTCATGGTGTTTTCCTTGTGACAATTATTCAGTTGTGGACATGATACCTGTTTATTCAAACAGGCTTTAAAAAGTCTTTCAATGAGGGTACAATAGTATACCTTACTTATTTTTATTTGGGATCATTCATACTTGCAGGTTCTTCTGCTTAAAATATGCCTGACTTTAATTACCTCTGAACTACTCCTTAATATTTATTGTAAACGTCACTGTCTTCTGGAAGTCTTCCAAGGTGCCATAATATTAGTTAGTAGCTTCCATGATATTTTTACAGATTCTTTTGTACTTGCCAAGTACAGTACACCCTGCATTGTTGTCACCAGTTTGCCAGTCTTTTTTCTCTTGTGTTGTCATTTCTTTGAAACAAGTACCTTGCAATCTCCTAATTATTATATTCTTAATAATTAGCATCTATCAATAAATAAATTAATCTATCCATCCACCCACCAATCCATGCAAGCATCAATCAATTAACAGAGCAAGGAAGTGTAAGGTCATGTATGGAGCGCTCCACTTGTCTGACTTAATTAAGGAATATGTTGTAGAGTATCTATTGTGACAGCAGCTAATACATTTCTTGCCATACTCCAAATCTAATCGGTGTTAACTGCTTTCGTACACTGAGGAGCACTCATAGGTCATATTTAGGTTTACCAAAAAGAAAATGAAATCATCTTTTAGGATATCAGCACACAAGGGGGAGTGTCGGCATTGAAGTCATTTTTTTTAAAATGTCAATCTACAGAAATAAATGTTCTGCAAATACCTGAGCAAATCCCATCAACTGGGATATTTTTGATATAAAAATAACCTGTGTAAGTTGGAAGCCATGCCTCAAAAGAAGCGGAATTGCTACAGAGATGTTCCTGGTTTACTGTCGGTATTCTGCGATGAAAGTTAGGACAGTCTATCTAAGTAAAAGGCTCACTGCAGAGGCTTCCCAATTACTCAGATCACTCTTCAAGAGACCTGCTGCAGAAGGCCTCCAACGGCAAAGAGTGTGGGCAGGCCGCACTTCCTCTGGCCACCTGTAGACAATGACGGTGTGGCAGACCTAGCGGAGCCAGACCACTGCTGCACAATGTGGACCTTCTCTACCAGGAACTGTTTCTTGGAACTTCTCCTCAGCCTGGCCAAGGTTTTCCAAGAAGCACTACTGTCCGAAACTTGGCCAATATGGTGGCCCTTTTATTCTTGCTCTCCTTTCACAGAGATCAGTTCTTCAGCATGGTCTGAAGCCTCTCTCTGTTACCTCTTCCTTTATCCTCCATAAAGATCTACTCCAAGGAAATCTCTTGCACGTCTTATCTCATTTTGGTAACCTATTGGAGCGCCTTTGCTCTGCATTCACCATGCCCTGAAGAATGGTGAATGTCTTCCTCTTTTACATCTTTTTCTCTCTTTTTAGATTCCAATAAATACCATTGGTCATTGAAATAAGTGGTAAGGAGTACAGATCATCAACAGGACTTAATCAGGCTTGAAAAAGCATTTCAATTTCAGGCATTTAATTTCCACACATCCAATGGAAACACTGGAAATCTAAAATGATATGGAAACTTAAAGCAGGTTCATAATTTTAGTTTAGCCAACTACATTTATTTCCCAATGCCTATGGTGCTAGTCCCTGAACAATTTTAGCCACTTACCTAAATCTGTAAATCTATACAAGATAAGTTTCAAATGATTAAAATTCACATTTCAAGCAGTTTACTTATTTCTGATATTCACATTTACTTCTCAAAAGCAGAAATAGACAACAATGATGGCATGTTTAAGAGGGATGTACAGGGTGCACTGGCGCAAGGGAGATTTTTAAGCCACTTATTGGCTGCATTCACATATGTAAGGAAAAGGAAGAAGTTGCCAAATATTCTGGCTTGCTGCAAGTATGGATTTAAAGCAGCAATGCTCAGTTTTTGCAGCTATTTGTTTTCAACATTAGTGAAAACTAAATATGCAAGTATATAAACAAAAACTAATAGTTAGGGGCCGGTGAGACAGCTCAGCGGCTTAAGCGCCTGCCTTGCAAGCGCGAAGGCCCGAGTTCGACTCCCGGAACCCACATACGAAAAAGGGGCCGGTGATATCGCTCAGCGGCACGGGTGCCTGTTGGCGCGTGAGGTCCTGAGGTCGTCCCCCCGGTACCCACAAAAAAAAAAAAAAACTAATAGTTAGAAAAGTAGCAGACCTCAAAAGAACAAAGGTTTACATGAGAAAGATAAAGGAGAAAAGATATTTTAAAGGTAGTGTGCCATTTTAGAAAAGTAGCTTTGCCCAATTCCCAGATATTTTCATGTTTAGTTGATACTTATAAAAACCAGACCTTAAAAATTAGCAGTAATTGCATGACTACCATGGATAAAAATTTTCTATGTGCCTTATGTACATTTTTCATGTGACTATTATAGGATCTTTATGGCAGTGATACTGTTTATTTTCTAATTTGCAGATGAAGAAACTGATAATTTGAGAGAAAAATATTTTCCTAAGGACACAAAACATTAATTAATAGATCATTGATTTAAATCCAGTTTTGAATGAGAGATCAAGCATTAGCCACAGTACACTAATGACTTTTCAACCAGATGTTCTGACCACCTCTTTGTGGAAGTTGAAAAAAAATCTCATTTATCCTCCTTCTCATCTTCAAAACTCCTTTTTGGAGATCACTACCCATTTGTGAAATATCTACCTATCTGGATGTGATTTTTTTTGTGTGTAGAACAAGCTCTCTATGGCTATAAACAGCATTGAAATAATCTATATGTGTTTATTTTCATAAGGTGCTTCAATTGGTGAGGTAAGACTGGTTAACAGATTTATGTTATTGATCTATTGTGTCATTAACCTTGAAAAGAATTAAAATTAAGAAAAGAAAAATCAAGAATGAAGTTGTTGAAAAATATACTTGTTTTATGAACACATAAACACACACCCTAAATTCCCCAAATTGTTGTAAAAGATTGGAAGCCTTCAAGACCTATTCCTATAAGTTACTTCAGTCATCTACAGTATAGTTTGTGATCTTTGAGCATAAAGAGGTTTCATTTGCCTCTAAACCTAATTATTGATATGAATTTCAAATAAACGCTTTTCTGTTATAGGATTTAAAGAAACATCAAGAATATTTTTTTCTCAAACAAAAAGGACTCTTACTGCTTAGCCAATTATGTTAGCATCCACAAAATATTTTGTCTTTGTATAACGCTATTTCACCGATTTATAAATAAGCTCATACCCAGTGAGAGTTAAATAAATTTCTGTCTGTTCATGTAGGTCCAGTAATCAAATATTGTATTTGCTTTATATTTAATAATTCAAAAGCTTCACTCTTTTGACTTTTTAATTTTAATATTAAAATGACTTTAGTTTACTCTTATTTTTCCTAAAACTGCTCTTTGATTTATTTTTGCTTTGTGTTCCTTCAAGTTATGCAGTAGCCTAATTAGATATTCATTTTGACATTCTGGTCCCAGAAGAAATAACATTAGCTCCATACTTATCCATCTGGTTATCAGTTATAGCTCATGAATTGCTGCTTGTAATTTTCCAGAGACAGGTGGGTGCCTTTCCAGTTAGGCTATTAAAATCCCTTACACTCTAACAACATGCTAATTAATATCCTCTCATGTTTGTGTGTACACAGCAAAAACACTGCCAGGTACAGGAAATTTCACTTCTTCGATATCAAAATGCAGAGATTTTAGATTAAAAGGTAAGCCAGCAGTTCTTTGTATAACTACATCTTCTGAGGAACCAAAACCTTTTATCTTCAATTTTATGAAAATGTTTAATTCACACATCATCTTAAATTTAATATCCATCATTCTAAAAAAAAAATTTGCACTGTGAAGAAGTATCGTTTCATCCACATTCAGAGAAAGGTGTTTCCTAGCAACACCATACAATCAAAACCAATACTTGACTGAATTATAACTCAAAATGCTGTTAGAAGAATCATTTGCATGAGAAAGACACCAGTGTCTGTTCTGATTAGGAACAACAACTCTTTCCTAATATTGGTCAGCAGTAGTCCAAGATGAGGCAGCTGTTTAGAGATGTATTTGTTGTCATGAAATTATGCCTGAAGAAGGCAAACATCACATTCCCTGGACAGCAGAGAGGCCACTGAAACCTCAGAAACTAATCCAAATGAATACAGAGATTTCAATACCCACTGCATTAAAATGCTTTGCTCCTTTAAATTTGTTCAAATTGTTTAATTCACTTGTACATCCTTTCACCTTTCAAGCATTCATTGTTGTTTATTTTAAGGACTAAGCATTAGGTAATGATCTTATGGACAATAGCTAGCACTTTAACTTGGATCCTTTATATACATGTGCTTACATAGTCTTCCCTTATGAAGTAACTACTGTTGCCCCAATCATAAAATTCAGACACTTTTTTCAAATTCATTCATAGCCAATATTTTCACATAGTAACAATACAAATCAGAGTTTTAATTTATTCATTTATGTTGTAGAAAAAAAATGTCATATCCCTGTAGGATAAAAATAAATACAAAACCTCAGTAAATGAATTTATCAGTTACTTAATTTTTCTTCCTTCTGTGGAAATTAGCTAGTGTTGATTTGATTGTATTTTAGCCAATGTCCTTTTAGATTTATAGCAGTAAGGTGAAGAAACAGCTGCTCTAAATGAGTCATGAAGTACATTTAGAATCATATAAAAACACAAAAGCCATCAGAAGTGAAGGAACTATTATTAGTCTAATATTGAAGCCTCAAAATCACAGCCTAGGAAGCATATCCAGAGAAACTCCGCATCTAAAATTTAGAAACCCTATCTCCCTGTAGATGAAAGATATAGTACTTACTGCAAATGCATTTTTAGAAAAAAATTTATCCCAGAAGTATATAAACAAGATAGATAAACAGGTAACAAATACCAAAAAAAGACTATTTTAAAAATATTTCTTAAAATTATTAAAGAATAAATTTCTCATTCTAAAAATGAAGGATTCAGTGTACCAGTAAGAATGAACAAGCTTGTAAATTCTTGGGATATTTATTAAAGTCTAAGCACAAGTTCTTTCTCAGAGAGCCTGCAGTGAGAAGGACAGGACCAAAAAATACATTACATTTAAATTGGTTAATTTTAAAGAGTATTAAATAAAGGAGTACCTTTAAATAATTTTCACTTTAACAAATTTGTTCATCTTGAAATTTCTTTTGTTTTTCTTTTGCTAATGTAAGCTACATAATCAGTATTTAATAATGCTCTAAAACCCTAGAAATTTGATTACATATTAGTGAGGAAATACAATTAACAACAAAACCTGTTCCCATCTGAGAAAACTATTCACGGAATTGGTAGAGAAAGAAAACCATTTTAGTAATCAGTAAGCATTAAACCAGGATGTGATGTGTATCACAGGCAATCTGCTTAGAAATGTACAAAAACAGAAAAAGAAATCTCACTTTTTTATACAGTCAAGTAGATACAATCCACTATGTCTGTTTTCAAGATAAACAATAACTAGTTCCCAAGTAAGAGGAGACAGGACCATTTGTCATACATAGTTCGTACAACTCACTGGGTAGTTGGGGTGACCATCTGTGTTAGCTAATTAGCTTTATTCAAAAGAAAAATGAACTTTGCATATCTTATGGCAGGAGATAATTTTGCAAATTCGAGTAAGGCATCCACAGAAGTTGCTTTCCTACTTTCCCACAGAAATAGGAAGATAGGGGACCATCCTCCTTGGTAATTCAGAGGTGGTTCCCAGGTCCTCGAAGAAGGTATACCAGATTTCAAAGCTTGCAAAGATTTATTTAGCTTTTCAAAGAACACTCTAAAGCATTCAAACGAATTTTAAAGACATTTCAAGAAAAAAGAAAAATAATTTAAAATAAGAAAAGGCTGGCAGGGGGTATTTCTTTTCTTATATTCTATTGGGAGAATTAAACCTTGTATTTGTATTTGTCCTTATAAAACACGTAATTTCATCCCAAGCACAACACATCCTTAAAAGTTTACCAACTTTCAGTTTAACTTCTCTACCTATACATATTTCCTCTTTTCTGTTGCTAACAATGTTTTACTGGTTTTATTTAAAATAATTTTTGTTCTTAATCCCCAGGTGCCATTTTATAATATGCTTTGAACAATTTGGGAGAATAAGAAAGAGAAGTGAAAACCAGAAGTAAGGATTCCAATCTCTGTTTAGGGACTATAGAGTAAATCTTACTAAACACATAGGTATGTGTCAACAAGCTAATGTATAATTTACAAATTGGTAAGATTGCCTCCCTCTTTTTTTTAATGAAAATAGCTGGGAAAAACAGAGACAATGGATACCCACGATCTAAAAACACATAAGAAGTAAGAATCACAACAAATGTTTCTCTGTCTGAAAGCTTATAAAGAGACTCAGGAGAAAGAGAAAAATTTAAAGCTATTCCTCCTCAGACATGCATCACTTGCTTGAGATTCAAATACCTGCAAGATAGCTTCCTTTTAAGCTTACATAATGTAAGGCAGCCTGTGTAATTTCCATCCAAGGAAGTTTACATACAGTAAGGAAGAATTATTTGCCCGCTAGGAAATGAGGAACAATAGGGAAGGAATGATGGCTTCTCTGCAAATTAAAAGTGTCAAATTGCTTGACAGTGCTCAATAAATGTTTTCCCCATATATCTTTTTGTGATCTCATAAGAAATAATTTATTTAATAATTTTCATAATATTAACAGAAGTGGTGGGACTTTCAAGTTCTTGTTAAGTTAGAAAATAAAAACTTCTAATTGTAAAATGTAAGTTACTGACATGAAATTCAATGTAAGTCTGAGGGTATGAACACTGATTATTTCATACATGGACATAGTCAGAAAGTTTCTCAACTCTTGCTTACCCTTAGTTTAAATTTCTCAGTTACTTACTTCTTTGTGTTTACCACTAGCTGCTTAATTACTTTTTGACTCTCCCATGGGTGAGTCTTGAATTTTGTTTCTTCTGTGTTTCATCTTGTGGTCATTTTTTTGTTTTTTTGTGTGTTTTTGTTTTTCTTTTCCCAGCAAGGGCCATACTTCCTTGTTTTGGAGTTTCAGTCTCCAAATATCTCTTAACTCTAAAGACATAAAATACCTGAACAACAATGCCTGTGTTGAAAGATAACTGAAGAATATCTTTGATATGTCCCTGAAAATATGGGCTTCACTTTTTTAAAAAGACTGTATTGTATAACTTAATTCCCCAGGGCCATTGTTCATTTTGTCACTGAATTATCTGAGGTTTGTCCCCCTCAAAGTTTTTGGAAAGGTGGAACTAATATAGAAGGCCCTACACCTTATCAAATGCTTATTCCAAATATGTTCTTCTCTGAAAAAAAGTAAGAGAAATGTAATTTCCCTTTTTCAAAAATGTCTGCTTTTCACCCGCATTATTTCCTTTGGCTGAGCATTCAAGTACTGGACATGCCAGGCCCCAAAAACTCTTACTTTCACCAAAGTTGTTTAATGTATTGTTTAATGTTCTAACACTACTTAGTATTTTCTAAATCTGTGCTACTAGAGACTCGTGACTTAGAAGCAACATGCACCTCCTTCAGGAAATGATTGCAGAATTTCTCTCTGATGGAATCTCTCCCCTCTTTTAGGAACTACAAAGCGTTACCAAATGTTCATTTCTTTCCTCTGATTCCAGTGGAGAAAGACATTGGCCCTTTGAAAGCCAACCTCAGAAATATTTACCAAAAGTCTTACTCATATGGGATTAACTGTAAGCTATTTAAACAGTGTGTTGGAGAGAGATGATGGAATCGGAGTTAAATATTAGTCATAGTATCTGTGAGGAAGAACAGATTTGGAAACTACTCTCAAGCAGGTCGTTTAGTGCCTGCTAAATCTTGTGTGGGAATAAACCAAAACAGAAACAGACACACACACACACACACACACACACACACACACACACTTTGAAACTTCCATTAGGGATGGAGATAGCAATCAAACATATGGAGATCAAAATAGCTGTTTTATTATTCATAAAGCCAAGTTAGAGAACACCACTCATAACAGTGCCCAAAACATTCTTACTAATACGTTGTCTCTAAACTAGATCTCAGGAAACCATAATGAAGAGAGTTCGAAACACACACATCCGACATATTTACAGTTATTCACTGTCTCTTTCCTACTAACTTCAATGTTCTAACACTACTTAGTATTGCCTGTCACCCAGCAGCATGAACATTAACTGAAAACAATTTGGAAATGCAGAATTTCAGGCCACAGCCAGAATCTATTGAATAGGATCCCTCGTAAGCAAAGTCCCTTCAGGAGATAAATGCACAATATTGTTTGAGAAGTGTTGTTCCAGACCGAGAGTTGGGCTTCCATTATTTCCTAAACTTCCTCAGGACCCGCCTTGAAAATTTTGAATTATTATGAGTCTTGAGTATCTACATTTAACATGATTCAGAATAAACAGAAAGTTGAGCCATATCATCCCAACCGTGCCTGAGACTGGGAGTCTAACTCCCCAACCTACTTCTCATCTTGAATTACACTCAGCCAGTTTTTAAACACAAATGATCTGAGACAATATACTGAGTCCACATTGTGAAACTACAATAGTAATAATATTAAAAATAATAATTGATAGCCATAGCAATATGCCCCAAGTCCAACAATATTAACCTTTCCATGATTTAATATTAAGAGAAATCTGAAATTGATAGATTAAATCAAATTAAATCCAGAGTTATAATATTAAGAATAAAATCATTTTGCCCAAATTCATGAGCCCATTCTAGAAACATTGAATCAACACCTCTGGGGTGTGGGCCAGAAAATTTACGAAGTCCCCAGGTAATGTTTCTGCTCAGGTCTGGGAACCACATTTTAAGAAGCACTGCATTAGGTGAGCCAGGATGGTTAACCTAACAACACTGAGAGGCTTTTCTTTAAAGCAGAAGCTGTGCATTTGCTGAGAAGAGCCTTTAGTGGAAATAAGAGCCTTTCCTTGCTTAGAAGTCTGGTTCCTTTCCCAGTGTAGTACGCAGGTCGAAGTCAGCAGCAAAACTTCATTACTGGTACTTAGACCTATGCCAAGTGAAAAATAAATAAGTCATCAGTGAATAATGGTTTCCATTCATGTAACTAGAAAAAAATCAACCTAATTCTAAAACATAAAGTGTATTAGTTTGTGTCCTAAATGAGTGTTTGGGTTTATTTCAAAATGTTATGTAACATATGCACATTTTTTTAGTGTTTACCGGTGTTAATAAATTAAACTTATTTTCAGATACGATTTAAGATCAGATTTAAAAAGTAATTTTAATAACTAACATCACAATGGTAGAACAGAAAATGAAATGTGGACTGATAGAGAAAATAGAATTTCTAACATGCACACACCTCTTCCCAAATCCACTCAAAAGAGAATCACCTTTCTATCTGTTAAGCATCAAGAACATAGACAACTATGCCTTACTATAACTTCATGGGGCCCTGAGGCATTTCCAGATCATTCACAGGAGCCAATCAGGACACTTAGAAAAAAGAAGAGTAGTCTCTTTCTCTTAATTTTATTTTTTTTTAATATGTGGGTACTGGGAGTTGAACTCAGGACCTCGCACTTGCCAGGCAGGTGCTTATGCCACTGAGCTATATCGCTGGCCCCTTCCTCTTAATATTAATCAAATATCTGAGTTATTATTTTGCCCTAGGGTAAAGTGAGAAAGAAGAGTGAATGTAGGGACCAGATTACCACCCTAATGATTTATCCTCTTTTAAAAAAACTAATATATAATAAAAAAATTACTTCAGAGAAATAAGAAGAAAAAAATAGATTAGTCTGAACACTTCTTGGGGGGCAAAACGGCTGGAGGAATGTGTGCATTTTTAAACCTAAACAACAGTTAGTCACATTGGTCTGATTAAATTTTAGTGACTCAATTTTATTTATTTTTTAACACTAAAGAAAATCATGGGAGTTATTTATTTGATTTTTTTTCAATATAAGACTTTCATATAATCTTAAAGAAATAGTCTTTTGAAAATATCCCCAAAAAAAGCTGTTTGCAGCACCCTTACAGTCCCTGTCTTCTCGCAGTCCACATGTTAGAGAGGAAACAGTCATCCCTGAACCAAGCATGAGCCAATCTTCACTCTTGGATATAATTTATCCTGGTTTTGGTAACTTGCTCAATCTGGCTAAGTTTGTTTCCCACAAAAATTTGAAATTAAAACTTGATAACAGCCATAATCTGGTTATTATATTTAATGGGAGGTGTTACTTATCATAGTACAACAGAAAAAAATTTAACTGTAACAAGAAAAATGCAGCAGATACAAAAAGATGCATAGAAGGAGAAGCCATTCCAGAATTTTGTTTAATTTTTAAAATGAGATCTGGGTGTGTTTATATTCTTGGTTTGCGTGAAATGCCTCTAAAGTTTACCTTAAAAAAGCAAGTTACACTTGCATGACATAACAAGAATCCCAATTGTATTTGTCAGCTTGCCCATCACTAGGACAAAATACCTGACACCTACAAGGTAAAGGAGGAGAGATTTATTTAGCTGATAGTTTCAGAGGGCTCAGTCCATGGTCAGCCAGCTCCGAAGCAGAAAAGGCATGATGAAAAGGCATGGTGGCGGAAAGCTCCTTAACCTATGGCAATCAGGAAGCAGAGAGATAAGGGAAGAACAGAGGACAAGAGTACACCCTTTCAGGTCACACTGCCTGTAACACACCTCTTTCAAACAGGCACCACTTCCTAAGAGCACATTCAGCTATGAACTGACCAGTGGATTAGTCCACTGATGAGCATATTGCTCCCACGATCCAATCACCTTTCAAAAGCTCCACCTCTGAACACGTGAGATTTTGGGGGGACATTTTAGATATGAACTGTAACATGAACCAATGTACCTCTTTCCAAATATTTCCTCCTCCACATCCTGTTTCCCAGGGTTCCAAGGACACACATCCAGAAACCATTTGTACCATTATGTGATTATGATACCTCTGTCTGTTATGGTCCCTTTACTGCTTTCGGTTCACAGTTCTTTAAAATGAAGTGCATGCTATAATAATGTTTTTTATTTCTTAAAGGGTTTATTTTTTACCATTGTTATCTTTTTTTAGGATAACAGCACAGAAAATACTGGATGAAAATACAAAGTGTTTTATTTTGTTCAATGCAGCTACTTCTTCATGATTACATTATAAAAGATAGACCTCATGCTAGAAAATGTAAAGACAAAAAGGAACTTCATAAAATTCCTGCTCTCAAGGATACTGCAATCTGGTTGTGAGGACCAATAGCTACAAATAGGCAAAGTAACAAAGGTGTTATAACACAATCAATACCACAAAGCAAAATAATGAACACTAAATTCTGCTTTGGGAGATTTGTGAAGATATCACCTAGAAGGTTTAATTTTTACTGAGGCTTACATAGAAGTAAGTGTATGAATATAGTTAAAAATCATGGAAGTACCTACTCATTAAGAAAATGTTCTCTGCACTTAAGCCAGAGCAGATTTGGACTGAAGCTAACTAGTTAAGGCCCCTGGTAAGGTGGTGGTTAAGCATACTTAAGGCAAGAAAAATTCCTTAATGTTTTTTAAAAGAGAGGAAACGATGTTTTAGAAAAATGACTTGCAGAGGCATGTGATCATATTGGTGTGCTATTCAATGCAGGGGATTTAATTTAAAGGCTATTGCAGTAATCTTGGTCTTATGTATGTTTAGGAGAAAGAATGTAGAAGATAGAATCAGAAATATTTCAAACGTTCAAGTCGGGGGTCTAATTAAAAAACTGACTGATCATGAAGATGTCGCTGTTCAGAACAAGGGAAATCTGAAAAGATACACGCTGATAGCATCAGAACAAATGAAGTCACATTCCCCCATATTTAGGCATGATACTAGCATATGTGCCACTCTCAGCAGGGTGAGCAGATAAGGATGTAGACAGAAATACACAGGAGATGAAGAGACGATATACATACTCAGATACAAATAGAAAGATAAATAAATACTTGCTACTGTATAAACCTTTGATAAGAAGGGAAATTTTTAAAAATGACTTAGGTACCAACATTTTTCACCAACTGCAAAAACTTCTATCTATAAGTATTGCACTCCTACAGCAATAGTTCTATATGCCTGCTTGGAAGCATTAAGGAAGGCAATAACTACAAGAAGAATATAAATATACTTATATATAATTATATGTATATATATAATTATATATTTAAACATAAATATATATTAATTATATGTATTTATATACATCAAAAACTTGATAGAAATGAAAGATTATGCCAGCAGAAGTTATTTCACCTACAACACTTAGATCTCAAGAAATACTACTAGCAAAATAAAAAATATAATTTCCCCACTGAGTTTAAGGGGCATACATTACCTTTAGTTATCTGCGATTACGGAAATGTTACTTCTGAAATTTCCAGTGAAAGAAATAGTCTTATACTTAAGGTAAACAAAAGATGCATGAAAAACTTGTTGTAAAGTGAAGATACTGTTGATCAAAGGAAATTTACAAACCACTGTTAATCTGTGGAATTTATGCTGATTTGCTCTTCATTAAAATTAATGGAGCAAACTATCTTTTTGTGTGGTAAACACAGCACAGTTCTTGTTTTTTGACCTTGAAAGTGCCAAGTAAGTTTTGCAAGTCTCTCAGGGGTGTAAGAACAGTGTTCAGCCTCTTTTGTCATGCAGAAATAATTGTATCAAACGGTAATACCAGAAGAACAATACATTTTCATCTTTTGGTCTCAAATGGAAAGCAAAAGTAAAGGTTCTTATATCTCCCTGAATAAATAGTATGTGTTCTTCTTGAGGTATTTTTAAATGATAGATACATTTAATTTGTAATTAATACAATCTATACAAACTGTGTGAGCCCTTACATTATACATTGGTATTGAAAAGAACCGAAGATATAGTACTGTGTCATTTACCTGGTTTTTGAAAAAGTCTGCAGGCATCAGTAAGAAATCAGTATTTTTTTCTAAGAGTTGTTTTAATGAATATATTACAAAAGCATGTGAAGGTCCATCTTAAATCATAAAATACTTTATTCTATAATTAAGAGTATATCAGCCCTACAGAAAATCAAATCGGCAAGTCTTCTAGGAAGCATGGATCACCCAGGATTGTTTGTCCCAGCAATAATTCTATAGGGAATCTTTAAGTTTAGAAAATAGTTGAGCTCAAGTGTGGAGCTCCAAAGAAATTTTATCTTTTCTTTATGGATATAAAATTCAAGAATTTTGGGAATACAGGAACATCTACAGGAAAAAGATCATTGTGATCCTGAGTTTGAGTATACCACTCAAAATTATGAATGTGAGAAAGTTAAAATCCTACAAACAGGTGCATATATTTAATACTCAGCAAACTCCAAAGTCTATTAATAATAGGTGCAAAGACTTTAAAGTGAATTACATTGAGTTCAGATCTTGGTTACCACAACTGGGAACAATGCATAATGTTAAACCAATGAAATACATTTTTTGAACTTTAAAAAAGTATTAATATTGTAAACTATATTTATTGAGAGCCTGCTATATTCAGGCCATGTTGCTAGGCTCAGAGAATGCCATGGTACATCACAGTGCAGTTGAGGGAGACAGTCCATTGAAGAGTCAGTTACAATGCAGCTTCCTAAAATAAATCGCGAGTGTTGTAGTAGAGCAGCTATCCTGAGCTGGAGAGGCGGAAGTCAGGAGTGCTTCCCAGAGCTGGAAATGTAGCATGTGAAAGTTACCTAAAAGGAGAAGAGACATTGCATTCAATAATTTTGGCAAAGGAAGGGATTTTTCCAATAGCTAAGAGATAAGGGAGGGAGGGCATGATAAAGAGTTTGAAAAACATTATTTGATGAGGGGAATAATGAAAGATGAGGTGTGAAGTAGAGAAGGTAAGACCAGAAGGGCCCTTTAATACTTATATAGTTATTAATATTTTCTCCTAAAGGAAGTGTAAACCATAAAATTGTTTTAAATAAGACATATACATCATCATATTTGGAAAAGTTTGAGAACATTGAAGATGATTGCCAGTGGTCATTTTTGGAATGATAGAAGATGGTACAATTGGATATAAATGATGAAAATGAACACAGGATACAACTAACACTAGTAAAAATGTAAAATCTGAGGGACTAGAGGATTTGATGAATGAAAGTCAAGGAGGAAAACAATGGAAATTAGAGGAGGTTGTCTTCAGAAAGCAGTTCAGCAAAAACAATTTTTCAGTGAAATCAGTACTATAGATTGGAGGACATGGAATATGGCCCATGACAGCAAGTAACTGAAGAGCTGAAGTGGTCCTAGCAGCAACCAAGATGGAAAGTAGTAAAGGTACATGGATGTCAGGAGATCCCGGGACAGTTTTTTATAATTGTTCTCACACCATTTTTCCCATGTAGATTATTTTTTTGTTTATTCATTGGCTTTTCAATCTTTATTATGGTTAGCCAGATGTGGTGACATACACCTGTAATCCCAACACTCAGAAGGCTGAGGCAGGAGGATTGCCACAAGTTCGAAGCTGGCCTGGGCTCCATAGTGAGTTCAAGGCCAGCCTGAATTACAAAGTGGGCCCTCTCTGAAAACATCCAAAAAAAGTCTTTATCATGACAAGTTTTGAAATTCAGGTGTGGGCATAAAGGAGAAAAAGCACTTAGCCACTTTGCTGAATCAAAATAAGCTTGTTTTGGCCTATCTTTTGTATAGTAGTTTGGGACCATAACCCCAGGTATTAATAAATTTCTACTGATCTCAGTTTGTATTTTTCCCTTGATACTTGTGGGAAAAGGAGAAGTTCCTGAAGAAAGCAGAATAAGGATATTTCTGAATGTCATATTTTCATGTCATCATTTTGTTTTAAAAGCTCTTGCTGTAGAACACTAAACACAGGACAAAAATCAAGAACTTCTTAAAGAGTTCTTCAAAGAATCAAAGATTATCAAAGAAGTTGAGGACTCAGGGAGTAAAGGCATTAAGAAAAAGGACTCATGAATTAGAATATAAGATCATTTAACATCTATTTCTTTTATTCTGTGTGTTATAAAGGTAGTAAAACAACTAATATGACAATTTGTTATTGGCTCAATAAAAATATTTTTATATTGTAATATAAGAGAGTGGTATTTAAGACCTAATGCAAAGAATCTAATTTGCTTTTTTTTTTCCTTTTCGAGGGAAAAATTCTAAATGATACATAGAAATGACTAGGTTTAATAAAATGGTAGAAAGATCATAAAAGTCATATTATCCATATTTATAATAGGTTAAATATAGCAATGATAGCAAGCCCAAATTTAAAAATGCAACAAACTGAAAAGAAGCAAGAACTAGAAATGGACAAAGAGAAAATGTAATTTAGTCCAAGTGACTTTACTCTCTAGTGATGATGCTCAATGTATAACTGTATTTTAATACAGAATATCGCTAGGACTATACATGTCCAGGTGATGATTAATCTTGTCAAGTTCATTGGAATAAGAAATACCTGGCAGATTAATAAAGCACATTTCTGGGTATATGGAGTGGGTTGGGGGGTTTCAGAGATAACTGGCATTGAGCCAGCAACCTGAGGTGGGGGAGATATGCCCTGATTGTAGGTGGATCTATCCAGTAGGCTTGTAGCCTAGATCAAATGAAAAAGGAAGGAGGAAATTAGCCTGTACTTTCAAGCTCCATTCTGCTTTAGCAGTTGCATCTATTGCTCCTGCCATCACCTGTGGACATCAGACTCCACCTTCTTCAGCTTCTCAATGTGAGCTTGCTCCAGCAAAAGCCACAGCAAGCTCCAGGGGGCTTCTAGACACTGACCACGGACTGAGGATGTATCTTTGGTCTGTCTTGTTCGGAGGCTTCCATTTTCTTACACAGAGCAGAAATTGGATCCTCTGGCACTCCAGCGTACAGATGACCATTGTGGATTCTCCCACATCTAATCCTGTAAGCCTACCTAAGAAATCCCCCTTTTATAATTATATTAGCATTAATATATGTATGGCTTTCAACTAATCTACAAACCCAAGCCAACTGAATAAATCCTTTATATAACTACATACATATTCAACTCAGTCTAACAAATCCCATATACATATATATGATTTTCAATTTGTAACATATATATATATATATTCAACATATATATGTTGAATATATATATATGTTGAATACATATATATATATACACAGAGAGAGTGACAGAGAGAGAGAGAGAGGGAGAGTCAAAGGGGGAGAGAGAGAGAGAGAGAGAGAGAGAGAGAGAAAATCATTTATGTTCCTCTAGAGAACTATAATTGATAAACTGGAACTCATCTTATTTCAAGGGAAAGAATCCTCAAGGGAAAAAATGATCTATGTCATGTATTGGAGTTAAATGTAAGTGTTCATATATTTTCTATATAGTGTGCACCATGCAAGAAGATATTTTTCTTTTACATGTACATATTTATCTGATAAACAGACATTTTTAATAAAATGCACTATGATGGGTAATGTTCTAGAAACTGACCAAATAAAGGCGGTAAATTGGGGTAAGTTTAGGATTGTCACTCTCTAAAGGCTATTCCAGATGAAAGAACAAATATGTTCATGTAGGGTTCTCAGAAAAAACCAACACTACATATAATTAATAACTAAATTTTTCTTAGCCAAGTAAGGATACTAAGAGAGTAGGTACACAAAAATTAACACAATTAAGGTAAAATCCAAATGTGCCACCCACCATAAACTTGGTTATATACATTTTACTATAAATCACAATGCACATTAATTAAACTCATTGGAAAGTTGCTAATCTTAAGTCTCCTAAATTTAGGTCATAGCTATTTATTGTATAATTAGAGAACTGTCATTAATCTTAACAGCTTCTTTTACTTTCTCCCCTACCCAGAATAATCAAGAAGTTAGGCAGACTGGAGGAAAGAAGGCTCTTGAGGATCTTAATTTTCTTAGAGAAGTCTGGTTACACAAAGAGAAACCAGTGCAATACCTCTGTATTTTCAGCACCCTAGAGGGAAACTGAAAAATGCTTTTCTTATTCAAGCTGCTCACGCAAAGCAGTATCCTGGCCGTGAAGATTAGATTATTGTAACTCCCTGTTGGCTGACTTGCTCCATAAGGCCTTAACATAAACTCCAGCTGGTGAAGGACAAAGCTGCTAGGTTCCTTCTGAAAAGAGCAACATTAATCAAAATACATTTCTACCTATCTGAAATCCCTGTGTTAGCTATTGGTTAAAAAATGATGTCCTGATTTTTAAATTACTCTTTTAATTCTAGGAGTAATATCTGGCCCAACTCCAATGTGCTTTCTACAGTCTCTTAGCAATTTATGTTTCCTAGCCAGAGTCTGAACCCTGCTGAAGTTAATCTTCTTCATATCCCAAGACCATTTCAGAGCTTTAGGAAACAAAGGTACTTCTATTATCTTTACCATGTGGAGTTCTGTTGTGACTATAAAACATTATATTTGATATATATTAATTTATATAAAAATTTATAGCAAATATTCCTTAGGCTAATACGGAGTGATGTAATTTTATTTCTCATTACCCAAATGCTAATTAGATATTTCCTTTACAGACTGAGATTTAGAGCTAAAAACTAGGACTTGGAGTGCTCACTATCAAACATCCTTCAAAAAGATATCAGTTGGCTGGCATTCACACACATGCACACAGGCACACCCCAAATTATTCATATTATCAAGCTCTAAATAAAACAGAGAAATATAAGGCCCTGAGCAATAGAGTATACTCCCTTGTTAAATAGCCAAATCAATCTTCCTTTACTGACTGAAAGCAAAACAAACTAACAATGGCATGATACAAACAATTCAGCTGGGGATATGGTGTTTATTAAATCAAAGCTAAGAGTACAGGTTAAACACTTGGAGATGGGCAAGCTCAATAAAAAGCTTGCTTTATCTGCAGGGAGACTTCTCATAAAGTACTAATAATATTCTGGAACTGTACTGCTACAGAGACTCTTCACTGGAACATTTCAATCCCAATTTCTGTACAGGAGGCTATAACTCCAGAAAATTTGAATACACTGTTTCTAATAGTCATCCTTTCATATTCCAATGTTGCAGATTCAGCACTTTTCCGTGAATTTATGAAACAAAATTAACAAATAATTACTATATTGACGCCAAAGTATGGCCAAAGGTGAGGACTACCATCTAATGTGTATCTATTTTGTGTTTGACATTCTGATAAGCACTTTAAATATATTCTTATTTATTCTTTATAACAAAGAAGCTATCTATTATCATGCTGTTTCTTTTTTTCTTCCTCTACTAAATTGAATACTATAAATATACATTATGGAAAATCAACACAATTAAATATTTTGGTAGTACATAGAAATTATCATGCTTCTTAATAGCACAGGTTACTAATGATTTGAATAGAGTAGGTATATTTATAAAACAAGTGAAACCTTGATAGAAGCAACCAGTAAAACATAATTCTTTCCCTTTACAGCTTTGGTTCAGGCCAGAAACAGTTGCAGGAAGGTACAGAGAGGCTAATTCTGCAACAGAAACCAGTTATCCTTCTAAGTCACTGAACCTGGGGAAGAAACCTGCAGCAGGAAGGACTACCAGCGAGTGGTAAGGATGAGCGAGAAGCTCAGAAAGGAAGGTGCCAATGAGGGGCAAAACCAAATTCTATCAATGTGGTGTTCCCATGTCCTGTCTGACTCCCAAACTATACATTCAGAGGTCAGAACTCACGTAGTCAGAAGTGACAATATAATCATGATACATCCTGAACTGAGAAATAACTTATCATTTGAGTCTAACCAATTTAATTGTGTGCTAAACCAAAAACATCAACACTAGTTGGGGGACTATAACAGAATAAAGAGTCCCTTTAAAAAAGTTCATAATGTACAAGATAAAGTTCAAAATTACACATGAAGAACCAGGAAAATTGACTCTTAAATAAAATCAACAGAGGGTAATACAAAAATAACAGAAGAAATTGAACTTTTCAGAGAAAAAAATGTCATTATAATCATTCCAGTTATTATAACCATGCTAATCAAGTGAAGGAAACTGCATTTCAACAGAGAGCATTAAACAAGTCAATAAATATAGAGGAGCAAAACTCTTGACCGGAAGATAATTTAATTAAAAGTCTATAACCATGAGATAACTATGTAACCCAGAAGTGGAAAATTTAAAAACACAGTCTCGATTTTCAAGAAGTTAACAAAGGATTTACAAATGAAGATGTGAATTATTTAGAACTGAAGGATGATGAAAACAGAGCATTTTGGGTAATTTGAGATAATGTAACACTTGAAGAAAAAATCATAACCATAGCTCTTAATATTAATGACCTAGAGTTCCATCTCAATGTTTGGAGTAGATATATTATGTACATGTATCAACTCTCCACAATGGATGTAATCATGATGTACTCTAAACACATGCCAATAAAATTTTTTAAAAATAAAAAATGAAAAAAAAGCAAATATATATACTGTATATAAAAGATATGAAAAAGAAGGAAGATTATGAGAGGTGGAGGTAGAAGGAGAGCATTAAGAGATAAGAAATAACCATAAGAACTATAATCAATGAAACAGAAAAGGTAGAGAGAGCTTAGGGCATGATAATAATACAAAATCCATTAACACCTAGATTAGTCAAGATACAAGTTGGGAATGCAAATCATCAATATCAAACCACAAAAACATTAAAATCAGAATATTATGAATAGTTTTATGCCAAGAATTTTGACAATTTAAATGAAACAGAAAAAATACTAAATATATAATTTACAAAATGTGACCCAAGATGCAGCAAAAAACCTAAGTAACAAGATATCCTTTCAAACAGCAAATTTCTGTTTGTTTCTTCTGTGTAAAAGAGAATCATTTTTGTCCATATTTTATACTTTGAGTAATTACTTTGAAGATAATGACACAGTTGTATTAACTATTGTTATTCTCTTATTATTTTGTTATGAAATTTTCTTTTATTTTTTCATAAAATAAAAAAGAAAAGAGAAAACACCAAATTTCTAAAACAGACATGCATACTGGAAAATAGCAAACCCATGTATATTCCCTGGTTAATTCTATTAACATTAAAAGAAATAACATGACATCTACAAAATTCCTCTAGAAAACAGAAATAGCAGAAATACTCCTCATTGTATTTGCTGAGGCTAGTATCAATTTTAAATCAAATTCAAACAAAAGCATCACAAGGAAAGACAACTGGAGATTAATATTTCTTATAAATATGGCCATAAAAACCTTAACAAAATTCTAACCAATCCAACCCAACAATCTATAAAGAAGGTAATAAATCATGACTGAGTAAGGTTTATTCTGGTGATGAAAGATTGATTCAATTCTGAAAATCAATCATTGTAGCTCACCATAGATAATAGTTTTCTATCTATTAAAACAGTCTCAAATCGAGTAGCTTAAAAATACCCATTCACTAGTTCCCAGCTCTGTGTGACAACCACGCAGGCTGACGTAGGTGTCTGTTCAGGAACTCAAAATTTATAATCAACGTTTTTGCTTAGCTTATCTGAAGGTTCTGGGACGTGACCTTTTCTAAGGTAATTAAGGTTGTTTTTTGCCATTGTAGGGCTGATTGTTTCTTGTTGGCTGGCAGCCACAAACTGATTGGAGCAACCAGAACTTGCCCATGTTGCTTACTCCATGAACCTACCCTTCTTCCACAACATGACTGAGAATTTCTTTTTTGGCAAATCCAGCCCATATTTTTTTTAAAGAGAAAAAATAGAATAAAATTTCAAAATAACATAATAGGATGGTAACAATGGTTAATACATTGCATATGGTTATCTTTAAATTAGTTACTCAGAGTACAAGATATTTGCATTTAGTTGTCCAAACAATATTAGCACAAACCTTTCTTTTCAATGAAGTAAGAGAAATTAGTGGTATATCTACCTTATATATATATATATACTATTATTTTTGCTTTTCCCTTCCTTCTTTTCTCCATTCCCCCATCCCAATTTCTCTTTCCTTTTGAACAGTTTCTTCCCATTTTACAATATCTATTGTATATTTTGGATCTTATTTCTCAGTTTCTCACACTAGGGAGACAATATGATGTTAACACATGTGCATCTGGTTTATTTCACTTATGAGTATGGTCTCAAGTTGCATCTACTTACCTAAAATGTCTCCAGCTTATCCTTCTTTATGGCTGAGTTGTACTCCATTGTATAAAAATACCACATCTTTTTTATCCATTCCTTGGTTGATGGGCATTTGGGTTGTTTCCAAGATCTGGCTATTACAAATTGTGCTGCTATAAACATCAGTGCACATATATTGCTGTGGTACGATATTTTTAATTCTTCTGGGAAGATACCCAGAAGGGGAATAACTGGTGTCAAATGGGACCTCCAATCCTAGTTTTTTGAGGAATCTCCACACTGATTTTCACAGTGGTTGCACCAGTCAACACTCCCACCAACAGTGGAGAAGTGTTCCTTTCTCCCCACAGCCCCTCCAACATTTGTTATTGGTTGATTTCTTGATAATAGTCATTCTTTCTGGGGTGAGATGGAATCTCAGTGTTGTTTTAATTTGTGTCTCTTGAATGACCAGTGATGTTGAACATTTATATATAACATTTTCATATATTTATTTGCCATTTATATTTCTTCATCTGAGAAGTATGCATTCATCTCAGATGCCCATTTTTGGATTGGGTCTTTAAATTTGGGAGGTCTGACTTTTTTGAGTTCTTTATATGTTCTCCATAGTAATCCTTTGTCTGAGGAACAGCTGGCAAACATTTTTTCCCACACTGCGGGTTGTCTCTTCACTCTGTTGGTGGTTTCTCTTGCTGTGCAAAAGCTTTTTAATAAGACGAGATCCCAGTTGTTGACTTTTTATGATAGTTCCTGTGCAATTGGGGTTTTATTCATAAAGTCTTTGCCTACACCAGTGTCTTCAAGAGTTTTACCTATTCTATCTTTCAGCAGATTTAATGTTTCTGTTTTAATATTTAGATCCTTGATCCATTTCAAATTTAGTTTAGAGCATAGTGAAAGATATGGGTCTAATTTTAATCTTTGGCATGTGCAGAGCCAGTTTTTTCAGCACCATTTATTAGAGTGGCTATCTTTCTTCCAGTGAATGTGTTTGGCACCTTTGTCAAAGATAAGGTGCCAGCCCACATTTTAAATGCTCTGTATTCTCTGCCTCTGAGCTCAGGATACAGATATAAAGGGTTATTGGTTAGGTAAAGCTCACCCAGACAATCTTCCTGTTCAGTATTAGTTGATGTGGGAGCATAATTACATCTGCAGAATCCCTGCAAGCAACACCAACATTATTGTTTAATTAAGTAAATGTAAGTGTGTATACACCACGAAATGGGAGATTTGGGAGCCAGATTAGAGTGCTACTTAACAATCATATTTATAGAATTAAGTAAGCCATTTCAGATGTAGAAACCATTTTTATTAAACCTCTAGTTATAAGTATGGGTATTAAAATTTTAAAAATTTCAATTCAAAACCTCACAATTAAAATCTCTCAGAACTAATAGAATAAAGGAAATTTCCTCAATCTAATAAATGCACTGAAAAATCCTATAGCTAACATACTTAATGGTAACAAAAGATCTTCTAAAATGAGAAACAAGGAAAAGATACTAACTCTCTCATTTCAGCTTATCTAAAACTAGGGACCCTAATGATTATAATGAAGTGTGGAGGTATTGTGCTTTGTGTCTAGATATCCCTCCAGAGCCTCATGTAGTCATAGATGAGGCTTTTTCAGAGGTGGCTTGATCTAGAGTATGTCATGCTGGCATTGATTCATCGTGAAATTCTAGGATCAAGGGTACTAGGATTAATGGTATGAGTGCTACCCACACTAAGTAGCTTAGATAAGATATAAGGGTTAGACAGAGCTGTAGATGTCCCTTGTTACTTTTCTACTTTCTGCCCAGTATGAACTGTTTGTTCTCTGCAATGCTTGTCTGCCAAGCCACCTTGCTTGGAGCTGGCCAATTATGGACAGAAATTTCTATAAGCTGTAGGCTAAGTAAACCTTTCCTTCTTTAACTTTGGGTGTTGGGTATTTTGTCCCAGCACTGTGAGAAAAGTAACTAAGACAGAGTTTGGTACCAGAAAAGTGGGATCATTGCTGTGATTATACCTGATATTATGGTTCAGGAACCTTTGGGACTGGCTTGTGAGAAGGCTGATAGAAATCCTGCCAGTAAAGACCAGACTCTAGCAGTTTCTGCTGGGAAGAAGGATCACGCTGGCTGTTGGACTTCAGATGATGTGTATTATACTTTGACAAAAACTTTGTCTCCATTTTACTCATGCCCAGAGACTTTGTCTTAAACTGAGGTTAAGGGCAGCAGACTAATTAATCTTGCAGAAGAAATTTCAAGGCAGTCTAATGTTGAAGCTGTGTCATGGCTGATGTTGAGGGCTTTTAGCCAGATCTATGTTGAGAATCAAGAGAAAGAGCCCAGTAGAATGATTTAAAACATTGTGAGTTTGGCCAGAAAGGAAGTTCCAATACCATTGCAGCCTGCAAAGACAAAACAGAAGTGAAATTAGTTGATGAAAAGACTAGCAAGAAAGAGCCAAGAGGGCCGGTGAGATGGCTCAGCGGTGTAAGCGCCTGCCTTGCAAGCGCGAGGGCCCGAGTTCGACTCCCGGAACCCACATACGAAAAAGGGGCCGGTGATATCGCTCAGTGGCACGGGTGCCTGTTGGCGCACGAGGTCCCGAGGTCGTCCCCCTGGTACCCACAAAAAAAAAAAAAAAAGAAAGAGCCAAGAATTTCAGAAGAAGACAGTAGAAGAGATAGCCTGGAGACATCACAATAAGCAGCAGGACTCCACCATTTGCAGCCTCAAAATTGCAAAAGTGAAAGACTTTGCTTTGAGAAGAGATCCCCAGAATACCATGTTCCAAAATGGCAACAACCTAGTGAAGTTGTTCCTTGGATTTGGTTCATAGCCACTTAAACCCTACAGCCTGGCTACTGCTCCAGCTGGCAGTAGGAATGAAGCCTGGCTACTGCTCCAGCTGGCAGTAGGCCTTGGCATCATCCACAACATGGTGCTTGTTTTAGGTGTATGCATACTCTAAGTGTTGTGGGGTCAGGAACATTTCCACCCAAATTTCAGAAGAAGGTCTGGGAGGCCAGGCAGTATGCTCCTGAGAGGGCAGTGTGTGAAGCTGTGCCTGTGAAGTGAATGGTGCATTGCAGACCCCAGAAGTTTGGAGAAGCCAGGAATGTTGATCATCTGAGGAAAACTGCAAGAAGGGAGAAGAGCTGGGCCATGGCCTAAGAAAGAAGCCATGGGAGCTACAACCACCAGAAGTGCTGTAGGGGCAGAGCCACCCAACCCCTTTGGAGTTCAAATCTTGGCACAGATTGCTTCAGATCCTGGAGATGGAACTACATGACTTAATATTTGTCCTGCTGGATTTTGGACTTGTTTTAGTACCATTCTTTTCTATACCCCCATTTGTATATTTTAAAATGGGAATGTCTATCTTGTGCCATTGAATATTTGAAATATTTGACTTTCTTTTCATTTGTATAGGGGCTCACAGCTAAGAGTTTGCCTTAAATCTCAAAGGGGACTTTGAACTTGGACTTTTCAGCAATGCAGAAACTGTTAGGATGTAGGCAACTCTTGGAGATAGACTGTAATTGTTTGATTGTGCCAACTTGAGAACTTTAGAAACTTAACTAAACTGGCTCAGCAATTCTACATACTAGGGTGTAGAGGACACACCCTAGGAAATGCCATTGCCTGGATGGTATAAAGGGGACATGAGGAAGGATATGTGTGCTTCTGTTCTTTGGAGAAGCTCTAGTCTTCACCTTCAGCTTGGATGTCATATCCTGGCTTCTAATACAGATTCTTTGGCTTCCACCTTGGATCGTTCAGCCTTCTGGCATAGACTCTTCAGCCTTCTGGTGCAGACCCATTGGCCTCCTGATATGGACTTGCACAGGACACTGCAGTGAACTCTGGACCTTAAATTGAAATCTTTGGTCTCCAGTGTGCAGACACCCTCTGCATGCTTCCTCATCCAAATCTGTGGCTGACCATCATAGGCCAATCTTGCAATTTCTTACACACTTGTATGTCTCGTGTTATATCTGTTTCTCTAGTAAAACAATGACTGATATATGGACTAAATGTCTTTTGCATAAAGGAATGTATATGAGTCTTTGGGGACCAGGGGCAGAATGTTATGGCTTATTTCTGGATATCCCCCAAAGCCTCATGCAGTCATGGGTGAGGCTTTTTCAGAGGTAGCTAGATCTATAATGTGTGATGTTGAAATTGATTCATAGTGCAATGCTAGGATCAAGGGCTCCAAGATTAAGGGTGTGAGTGCTACTCACCCTGAGTAGTCTAGATAAGATACAAGGGAGAGAAAGAGCTGTGGTTGTCTCTTGCTTGTTTTTGCTCTCTTCTGCCTGCAATGAAGTGTTTCTCCTCTGTGATACCCCTCTGCCATGTGCCACTCTGCTTTGGAGCCAGCCAACAGTGGACTGACACCTCTATGAGCTGTAAGCCAAATAAACTTTTTCTCCTTTAACTTTCAGTGTTGGGTATTTTGCCTCAACAATAAAAAAATTAACTAAGGCAGTTACAGAAGGGGAGGAAGAAGAGGGAGAAGGAAGGAGAGAATAAAAGAAAGAGAGGAGAGATAAAGGGAATAAAAAGAAAGAATAAGGAAATAAGTAAAATATCCATTGTTAGATAACATAATTATTTATTAAAAGAAACAGGAATCAAACAAATCCAGGCACATTTAGCTATCTGATCTTTTACAAAGGAGCCAAGAACAAATTCTGGTGGAAATACAACCTCTGTAGTAAATGCTACTGGGAAATTTGTTATATACAAGCCAAAGATTGAATCTAGACCCATATATCTCACCACATACTGAACTAAAATCAAAGTGGATCAAAGATCTAAGTATTAAAACAGAGACACAGCTGCTGGAAGATAAAATAAGTAAAACTCTTGAAGATGTAGGCACAGACAAGGACTTTCTGAACAGAACCACAATTGCATAAGTAATAACATCAAGAATCAACAAATGAGATTATATCATTAAAATTCTTCTGCACATCAAAGGAAACAATCAACAGAGTGATGAGAAAATGTAAAGAATGGGAAAAAATTTCCCAGCTACTCCTCAGATAGATATATATATATAGTATATGCAAAGGTCTAAAAAAAAAAAAACCTACAAAATAAATAACCCAATCAAAAATGGGCAACAGAAATGAATGTACACTTCTTAGAAGAAGTAAAAATGGAAAAATATTCAACATCTCTGGCCATTAAATAAATGCCAATTAAAACAGCACCGAGGTTTTAATTACTCCAGAAAGAATGGCTATCATCAAGAAATCAAATGATAAAAGCTGGCAAGGCTGTTGGGAAACAGGAACCATTCTACATTGTTGGTGGGAATGTAAACTACTACAACCATTATAGAAACAAGTATAGACACTCATAAAAAAACTAAGACCAAAAACTCCATTTGACCCAGTTATTCCCCTTGTAGGTATCTTCCTGAAAGATTTAAAGATGTAATATTACAGTGATACATGCATTCCAGTATTTTTAGTAACACAACTTATAATAGTGAAACATTGGAAGTGGCCTATATGTCTATCAACACATGAATGGATAAAGAAAATGTGGTATTTATAAAGAGTGAAGTACTATTCTGCCATAAAAAGGATAAATTTGAGTTATTTAGAGGAAAATAGGTATACTTTGAGATCATAATGTAAAGTGAAGTAAATCAGAAATGCGAGTTTAAATATTACATGATTTCTCTTACACGAGAAACTCAAAGTATAAATAAATGAAAGAGAAAAATAAAAGATAGCTAATAAGAAACAGGGAGATTGATCTTTTATAAAAGGGAAGGGGTTGAAGAGAAGTGTGTACGGGGGAGGGAGGGGAAGAAATGTGATGAAAAAGAGTTAAGATAAGTCATGTACATGTTCCAACTCCCCACAATGAAGGTAAACATTATGTGCTGCAAACATGCACTCATGAAAATAAAAATTAAAAAAATATGAATCTACAAATCTTCTACTAAAAGTAATGTTAATCTACCAACACAGCAAAATGTAAATGTGATGTATATAAATGCTGGATTTCTATAAATATTAGAGAATAATTAGAAAATATAATTTTAAGAATACTCAAATTTATAATAGCACAGAAGAAAGATAACGTACACTTAACAATATATTGCATACATTAGATCGGTAGAAAATAGATCATTTTTATCCTCAGAAACTCAGGAGTACAGAATCTCTGAAAATCAATTTACTTTGGAAAGTTGATACATTTTTTATCATTCATATTTTCAAGGTATTAATGAATGTTGTTAGAGGCTATTTATGCAGCATCTGTTAGAGGGAATCCATGTGTTTATCCTAGTTTCTTTATATTGTGCTTTCTGTTTGCCCCCCTTTAAGTATTTGCACCATGGTAAGATCATTAAAAAATATACGTGAATAGCAATATATAACAACTAATAAGAAAGTTGGAAAAGAGTAACTTAAGATTGAGACAAATTATAACTTCCCTTCTCCTAATTACAAATTGAGTTGTCGTGACACAGCAGCCCTGGGTGTCATCTACAGGACTGTAAGCCCTGAACCACTGAACTTCATGGAACTTACAGGCCAGAATTTTACAATCTGAATTAAAAAGTTTGAGCAGACAAAAGATATTTCTTGATCCAACTGCTGGCAGATGTTTAACCTTTGTGCTGACTACCCATTAGTTCAATAAGGTAAGGAGGGAAATAAACTGAGTTAGCTTAAACTTTGCTTCCTTGGTCTTGAACATCTCATATTATATGTCATTGTGACAGATTATAACTCTCTTTTCCTAAATTGCCATAAATATTATTAATGTCATCACAAGGGACATCAACTGGAAATTACTCTAACAAAACAGAAAAACATAAAAACTTTCAGAATTTTAGTCCTCTCAAGGCTGATGTGTTGGTGTGTGTACATGTGTGTATGTATGTTTCACTTAATATCTTTATGATTGAAAATCTACTTACACTCTCACATGTATATTAAAGTTGACATAATATTTGAAGTAGAAACTTTGCCCCAAATACTTTACCCTCTGAATTACTTACCACAGAATTAAAAGAAAAAAACATGCAGAAAGAATGGCCCCTAACCTTGAAACTCAAGTTGTTTCGATTTTTGTTTTTATCATTTATTTGCTATTTAACTTAAAGAATCAATATTATTTTAAACTTAAAAAATAATTATATGATGTATATAATCAAAACCAGAGAGGAATTTTCCTTCATTGCACAGAATTGTAAAGAAAATTTAAAAGTTTTATGAGTGCCATAATTTGAATTTGAAATATACTGGAGCATTATTGAAGGATTATGTTTATATACATAAAGGTTACAAATTAATAATATTGACTACATGACAGAATTATCTGAGTGGACATTAAAAGGATATTATGAATATTAAGAAATAAATTGAAATTTATTAATCTCCTACTGAGTTCAAGGAATTGTTCTAAAGTATCCTACTGTATTATATGTTAGCAAGATATTTCACTTTTAATTATAAAATACTTATAGAGGCAGTAAAATAATTAACAAATTTATATGTTATTTTCAATGTGAGAAATTTCTTCTGGCAATAGCTAGTAGTGCTCCTATTCCATTCCAATATCTTTAGGAAATAAAAGCTCTGATATGTGTGGAGGAAAGTACGTGGTCATCAGAGGAACAGACAGGATGATCTATCTGGTGGTAGAAGGCAGGTGTTCAGACTGGAAGAGTAGAGAGGAGATGTCTTTTCTAAAATTTGGCAAATAATGACCGTATTCAGTGAATACTTACTTGATACTATGCACTAAGCTTCATTTTACTACTACAGATACAACAGTGAATAAGCTGAGTGCATAGGATCAAATAAATATTCATTGAATAAATTCATTATTTTCCAAATTTTAGAAAAGGCATCTCTCCTCTCCTCTGTCAGTCTGAACACCTCCCTTCTACCCACCAGATCCTCATCCTTGCAGAAGAACATAGAAAATGTGAAGTGTAAAATCCACCTAGATAGAAAAAGTGCTCATTGAGCTAAAATAAGACATGTCACATATATCAGGAATCTTTTATTAGCACTATGGTAACTTTATTTGACTGTGGAGAATAAGAGAAGAGGTGGACATGAGCTGGAGCAGAAATAAGAATTCTAAATATTAAATATCACACAGACTGAGTTCAGGAACTTTGAGCAAGTCACTTCATTTTGCTGAACTTCTTTTTCATGTGTAATGTGGGAAAAATAATACTTACATATTTGCCTTCCTAATAAGAGCACTTCGAGATTTAATGAACAGTGTTTGCATTTGCTGGTATAAAACCAATATAATGATCAGAGGGGTTAGGAGACCCAGAAGCAGGAGGTACTTGCAAAAAGACTGTGTTTAGCAGGATTTTGCAATTTTATAGTCCTCAAATATACACATTTAAGATCCCATGTCTTTACATAACAATAAATAGAAACTTGTGGAAAAAGGAGTTAGTTTGAGAACTGCTATTATTTATTCACATCTAGAAATTATGCTAAATATATAGCAAAGAAAATTTGGGATTGATTTAAAGATCTGATTCATTTTCATGCAGGCAAAAAAAGAAATTTAAGTGTAAATAATTAGGCAGTGAATTTAATCATTAAGCATTTTTAAAGTATGACTTGACTTTAACAGGTCAGTGAAAGTAAATATCTATAAATTTAATTAATTTTATGTATTATGCTTGTTTTACAACCAGACTAATGTTATTCTACAGAGAACTTCCCTTTGCTTTGTAGTCTCTGTCATTAAACAGATATTAAAATATTAGCTATTTACATAATGTTTTGTAATTGTTTTGTACAAATACTTTGTTTAATAAATATGTATTAAGCACTGATCTTATTAAATATTGTTACCAGGATCAAATGGGAAAACAACTGGAAAATGTCTTATAAATACACATGTGCATTCTTAGTGGTAGTTGCTAAATTATAATGATTTTAGAGCCTCTGCTTTGTGCTTGGGCAAAAACTTCAAGATATATTCGCAACCATTAGCATTATATATGTTTTATATTTTGAGATAGGTAAAAAGTGAAGTGTAGCTTTGGCAACTAGTCCTCTACTCACTTTTACATGCCTACCAAAATATGAATGACAATTCTTGCCAGCAAATATGCAACAGAAAAATAGACTAATGAATAATTATATAACTCATTATTGAATCAAAATTTACATTTTTTCTTTATATAAGCTATTATAGATTTTATAGCATAGTATGTTACATCATATACACATCATTGAGACTTGTAGAAATTTAAGTTATTTTTATGTACAGAATTCTCACCAGACTTTGTTTCATTTACCAACAAATGAAAGTAACTTATTTAGCTCATTTGGAGACTATTTTTTATCAGTTTTATAGTGATTGAATTTACTTGTCTAACCAGGCATGGTGGCTCATGCCTGTACTTCCAGCACTTGGGGGGCTGAGGCAGGAGGATCACCTCAACTTTGAGGCCAGCCTGGGCTACATAGTGAGTTCAAGGCCAGCCTGGACTGCATAGTAAGACCCTGTCTCAAAAAAATGAAATTACTTGTCTAGTGGTACACTATGGATTACAATAAAAAACATCATTTAAAAAATGAACTATTATAAATTTATATAGTAGTATTCAATTGTAGGGTGAGGTCTGAGAAATTGAACATACCTATGAAGATGGGTCCATCATCCAGTCAAATTATGATTATTTGACTGAATAACCAATCTATGATAAACACTAATTGTAGGTCTTTAAATACTTACATTACTAAAAAGAACACAGGGCAAAGGTCAATAGAAATGCTAGAAGAAAATCTTTATAAGTCTGTGTTATGTTTTAGATCTAAAATGTCTCCAAAAGTCTCATGCATCCAGAGGAGGGGCTTTTCTAAGATGATTGGTCATGGAGACTCTATACTTGTAGGTGGAATAATTCATTGATGAGTTCCTGGCTGAATGTGCTATTAGGAGGCCAGGCCCAGTTAGAGGAGCTGGATCCACAGGGGTGTGCCTCGGAGAGTCCACTCCATCCTGCACTGCTTTCTCTGCTTCCTGGCTCCCATGGGTTGAACAAGTGCCCTACACCGAGAACTTCTATCATTCCATTTCTGCATTGGAGCCAGTCACCTAAGGGCTGAACCCACCAAAACTGTTAGCCAAAATAAACCTCTCCTTTCAAGTTGTTGATGTTAGATATTTTGTCCTAATGACAGGAAAACTAATATATAAAATTAATACTTGACAAGTGAAATCATTGCTCTGACCATATCTGACCCTGTAACTCAGAAGCCTTTAGAATTGGTTTACAGGAGAGTTTGGAAAGATTTAGAGGTTCAGGCTAGAGAAGTCCCAGAATGTTGTAAAAGGAACTTGAAGGGCAGTTTTGATCATAGCTCAGAAGACGGTAACACTGATAAGAATGAAGTCAGTAGTAATTCCAACCAGGTCTGCAAAGTGAATGAAAAGCAAAATGCAGAGCCAAAAAACAAACAAAAAAATTTAAAACTTTGTAGTTTGGCTAGAAAGGAAGTGTGCTCAAAGCTGGGACCAAGAAGAGTGTTTGGTGAAAAGATTAGCATTATTCAAAAGATGTCGAATATTTTGCACCAGGACAATAGGAAAGATAGTTTGAGAGCATCACGGAAATTGGCTAGACCCCACCCATCACAGGCTCAGGGGTGTAATAGGGTAAATTCCTTTGAAAGACTTTGCTTTGAGAAAAGAATTCCAGGGTCTCCTGCTCACTCAGGACCATGTAGGGAATCATAACCCCAAGTTTACCATCCAGATACTCAGAGGCCACTGCAGATTTTGCCCAGGTGGCCTAGCTACCGCTGGAGCTGGCAGCAGGACAGGTGGAGATGATTTTATGAGCATGCAGAATGCAAGAGTTGTTGTATCAGAGAGGCTTCCACCAAGATTTGAAAGGAAAGCCTGGGAGAGCAGGCAATACGGTATGACAGCGTTACAGTCCTTGCCAAAAGGTGCTGAGAGGGTGATGTATGAAGCTGTGAGACTAAAGCCAAAGGTACAATGGGAAACCCCTAGAAGTTGGAGGTGACAGGAGTATAGAATGTCTGCTGAGGAAAGTCACAGGCTGTGAGCAGAGGCGACCAGAGGGAAGCTAGGTGGCCCACAATTAGCAAGGAAATATGTGGCATGGTGCCAAGTCCCTTGGAGCTGCCATCTCACTACCATATGCCTTAGGTTCCGGACATGGAGCTACTAGATTTAACATTTGCCCTGCTGAGTTTTGATCAAATTCCTTTCTATTCTCCTATTCCTTTCTTTTAAAATGAGAATGTTTACCCTGTGGCATTGTATATTAAAAGTATTTAACTTTCTACTTTTACGGGGATTCACAGTTAAGAGACTTTAGACTTAGAATTTTCAACACACTGGAACAGTTATAAATTTGGGAATTCTTGGACTTACACTAAATGTACTCTGAATAATAGATAGAAATGAGTCTTGGGTGCCGGGGGGAGAATGTAGTGGTTTAGATGTGAAATTTTCCCCCAAAAGTCCCATGTATTCAGAATTGGGCCTTTAACAAAGTGATTGGATCATGGAAGGGCTACACTCATCAGTGGATTAATTCATTGATGAATTCCTAGTTGAATGTTATACTGAGTCAGGACCTCATTAAAAGAGGTGGATGACTGGGCCTTTGGGTGGTGTATCTCTCACCCTGCTCTTGCTCTCTCTGACTCCTGGCTTCTGAATGCTGAACAACTTTCCTCTACCAGGCCCTTCCATCATGCCACTTCTGTCTCACAACCAGCAGATCATAGACTGAAACTGTGAACCCAAATACACTTGTTTTCCTAAAGATAAGGTGGCTGAGTGTGTATGGAGTTGTTTCTACACCTTCTAATCTGTTCCACTGATCCTTGGGGTGGTTTTTTTTTTTTTTTTTGCCAGTACCATGCTTTTTTTTTTTAATCACAATATCCTTGTAGTATGATTTAAAGTCAGAGAATGTGATGCTTCCTAACTAGCCTTTGTTGCCCAGAATTGTTTTTGCTATTCTAGGTCTTTTCTGTTTCCAAATAAATTTTAGAATTGTTTTCTCTAGTTCTGTGAGGTATGCTATTGGTATTTTGACCAGGATTGCATTAAATCTGTATACAACTTTGGGAGTATGGCCATTTTCACTATGTTGTTTCTTCCTAACAAAGAGCAAGTGATAGCTTCCCATTTTCTGATACTCTCGTTGATCTTCTTTTTCAGAGTACCACGGTTTTCAATGTAAAGATCTTTTACTTTCTTCATTAGATTGATTCCTAATATTTCATTTTTTTGGATGCTATTGTGAAAGGTGTGGTTTCCCTAATTTCTCTCTATGGGTTAAAGAAATGGTAAGCAAACAAAAGGTAGTAGTGATTACCTGGATAAATAAACATATTTCCTAATGTGCAACAGGATTATAATACCATATCACAAAGGTTATTCTGTAGTATGCCCAATCAGGATCTCAGTCTCAAAATGTTTGCTTTTACTATATCATGTTTGTTACATGTTGTTCTCTAAAACTGAGCCATGGTACTCCTTTATTTATATGTAAATTCTTGCATTTTTTTCTGTTACCTCCAGAATCATGACTGCAGCCAGTAGCCTTACATCAAAGATTCCAGTTTACCTTGCTCAGGTACTGCCAACAGCCAAACCAGAGGACGATGAGACTGAACTTCTGTATTTCATTTCCTACTGCTTCTCCCCAGCATGCAAGACCCTTGCCTTTTCAGTGCCTTGTAATCCAAAGCAACTGGTTGACTTGCAGGGACTAGAATGAGCAGATACCCTTGGCACAGGTCCTACAAAGTATTGGTGTTGAGAAATTAATTTTTTAAGTTGTGGATAAATTAATTCACTGATATACTTAATTAGATGTAGTCTTCAATCCAGGAATATCTATGTGATTATCAGATATTTGATAACATTTGATAATATTTTACCTACTAAATAATTTTTTTGGACATATATTTTACCATGAAGAATTATGTAATTAGTAAGAAAGTACTCTGGGCCCATCCCTTAGTTTGTGGTGACTGCACAAGATAATCCAGTATAGACTCGTATCTCACAATCTTCTGGAAATAAAAAACAGGAGCAGACAGGTATTGACAGTAAAGATAACATGAACGTATACCCTACAACATGCTTTTGATATTAATCAAAAAGGCAATTTACTTCAATATTTGCATCATCAATATTTGAAATCATCAAACAAGCTTGCTCCTTCCAATGGCAGGTATTTATTGCTGAAACTCTCTGTCCTATAGCACAGCTATATTTTATTGATATTTGGGTCATAATCTAAATCCAGCCATTCTAGTTTGACATTTTCCTAACAATGTTATCTCAATTTGTCTCTGTAGAGGTTTTAGCCTTTGGGGTGAAGTTTGCTTCATCCTGAAGGTGCTGTGTGAGGTGTGTGTGCTTGTTAGCTTCTGCAGAGAAATAGATCAATAGATCGACACTGTATGTGTGGATATGCACCTTTCAGAGACACAGCGCTTGCTGTATACTGATGTTTTGGTCAATAATAGAACACATATGTGACAGTGGTTCCATAGATGTATAATAAAGCTGAAAAATCCCTATTACCTAGTGATACCATAATCATTGTAATACTGCAGACAATGTGTTACTCAAGCGTGTGTGGTGATTTTAGTAAAACCAAACCTAATGTACTGCCAGTCAAATGAAAGTGCAGAATGCAATTATGCACAGTACATAATGCTTGAAAATGGTAATATATGACTGTTATTAGTCATATATGTATTATGTATTTACAACACTACACTTTTTATTATCTTAAAATATATCCTTCTACTTATAAAAAATATTTCCAGTAAAGTAGCATACTGTGTGATGTAGCAGCACCTTCATATATGATGTACTTACTCCATTCCTTGATTGCATCAAGAGAACATATCAAATCCTTGGTGTACACCGTATAGGTTTTTGTAAGTATATGCTAGGATGTTCATACAACAATGAAATCCCCTAGCAATGCAAGGTAGGTTGGAAGACTAGACACCCGTTGAAAAGATATAGTTTCAGTCTAAAGGCAGCCTGTTGGCAAAGATTTTTCTTCATTGAAAGAGGTAAGTCGTTTACTATTAAGGCCTTCAAAAGATTGAATGAGGCCCACCCACATTATGAAGATTAAACTCCTTTACTGAAGTCTACTGATTCAAATGCTTATCACACCTAAAAAATTCATTCATAGAAATACCTGGTTTAATATTTGATCAAATATTTGGGTACTGTGGTCTAGTCAAGGTGACATATAAATTAAGCTCCACAGTGTAAAACAGGATCTTGTTTTAAAATATGAAAGATGATACCCAAATTAGAATGGATCAACTTACTACTTTTCAACTTTATGATGGCTTAAAAGGAACACTTTCAGTAGAAACCATACTTCAAGTGTTGAACATTGCTCTTTTCCTGGGTTAGTGATATGTGTCCCAGCACTCTTTCTTAATGATGAGCAGCGAGAGCTCCCTGTCTGCCTCACAGTCAGAAAGGTAAACAACTGATACTGCACAGTGATTCTGCTGCTTGACTATGATATTTGGTAAGTTAAGTATGTTAAATGCTTTTTTGGCTACAATATTTTCAATTTATGGCAGTTTATCTGGTCCGTCGTTAGTAGAGGAGCATCTGCATATATACAAGTGCATATCAAATACATTTTAACTGTTAATATTCATTAATGTGAGTTGGGAGTTAAATCATATTTTTTGAATGTCCACTCTTCAGGACGATTTAACTTTCTTAAGCCATCAGTATCTATTAAGTGCATAATTATATCTCTCCCAAATTTCTATATGGAAGCAAAATTCATATGTGATTGTGCAAGTATTTGGAGAAAGAGATTGTCAGAGTCTTTAGTGAGGTGAAAAGGAGGTTTTTAGCGTGGGCTCTAATCCAACACGACTCATGTCCTTATAAGAGAAGTATATGGATTTTGGACACAGACACAGAGTGGGATGGTAGGGGAGAAGATGAGGACCTGCAACTCAAGGAAGGAGTTGGGTTTCAGAAGAAACCAATCTGCTAACACCTTGACCTCAAACTTCCAGCCTCCAGAAGCATGAGAAAATAAATATCTGCTCTTTGATCCACTCTTGCTGTGGGACTCTGTTATGGCAACACTAGTAAAGCAATGCAACACCATCAGAAAGCTTTGTTTGCAAATCTGCGCAAAGAAATGAAAAAGAAAATGCATGACTATTTGCAAGAATATATTTCTATAATCAGGAGAAATCTCTTGAAGATTTTATGGAATGTTTAGATGAATATGAAAATATACCTAGGAAGGCATTGCCAAACAAAAAATATACAAAATGCTACCTGAGTACAGTTGTTGCAGAAGGTGATTTAAATTTCAGTATGGGAATAAATGAAACCAGAATACTAATACATCATACTGTTTTTAATAAATTTCAGAGCTCACAGTCTTAAGTGATTCAGCCACCATTTCTCATGTATACCATCAATATGTAGGGAAGTCAAAAGTTTACCTTTATGATATTAGGGTTATAACTGACTGAGAATTAAATTAATATAAAACTGTTCAAACAAAGCAAGGAGTACAGATTTATTTAATATAAACGTTACAAGATAAGGGAGCATCCATAGAGAAAAAAAGACCCAAAGACCCAGACAAATATTATATGATAAAATAGGCAAAGTCATAGGCAAATTAGTATAAAAGCAACTAAATTATCAGAGGATTCTAGAAGATTAGAGTTATTTGACAAGGTCTATTTTTGTCTTTCATGATAATAATGTTGTTTTCCTTCTAATATAGAAAGACATCTTTCACCTAAGATTTTTATCTCCTGCTTTTAGGAAGGAATAGAGAAGGGCATGGTGAACCTGCATCTGCTGTTTTCAAAGTGCCTTTAGTTTAAAATTATTCACATGCCAAAATGGCAAATTTTGGGGTTGCACTTTCTAAGTGGTGTATTTTCTGGTGGCATGTTCTAAATTCCAAGTGCAACACTTTATGTAGAAGGAGTAATTAAATAGACCTTACACTCAAAGACTTTGCTTCTAATTAAACAGATCAAGCTAAAGTAGCATATGCACAAAATTTCAAGGTATCAGAAAGAAATTTTTTAGACATAGCTTTTTTGAAAAATATACCATGCAATAGTTTTAAAATGTTTTCCTCTTTATAACCTATAGGAATAAATATATTTTATATTACAATGGAGTTTTCAAAAAAAGACATACCAAGGGCACTAATAAAATAGCAAAGAAATGTCAAGAAAAATATCCTGCCAGGAATGGAATCCCAGCACTTGGAAAATTGAGGCAGGAGGATCGCCATGAGTCCAAGGCCAGCTTAGGCTATATAGTGAGTTCAAAGCCAGTCTGAACTACATAGGGAGACCCTGTCTCAGAGAAACAAACAAAAAAAGTTTAAAAAATTAAAAAGATAGTAACAATGCACTTAGCTGTTAATTTAGTCTATGAGGTATGATTGAAAAATATAGTGAATGTTTAAATTAAAAATATTAGTACAGTAAAAGATGCATAACCATTAATCTCCCTAAAATAACCCCCCTTGCCTTGAACATACTTATCCTATAGTTTGTTTGTTTGTTTCTTTTTTTTTTGTGGGTGCCGGGGGTGGACCTCAGGACCTCACGTGCCAGCAGGCCCCCCTTGCCGCTGAGTGATATCACCGGCCCTTTCTTCGTATGTGGGTTCCGGGAGTCGAACTCGGGCCCTCGCGCTTGCCAGGCAGGCGCTTATGCTGCTGAGCCATCTCACCGGCCCTGTTTGTTTCTTTCTGAAGTAGTTCTGGAAGTCCTATTTTGTGAATATCTTTAGTTGTGCTATCCTTGTTTCCTCAAAGTCCTGAACTGATTCAAAATGCATACCTTTTGTGGTTATTTTGAAATTGGGGAAGAACTGAAAGTCACACTGTGCCAGATTCAGTAAAGAATGAAGGAGGACACATGGTGATTAATTTTTCTTTTAGAACCTGCCTTTCTGTTGGACGGCACTCGGCAGAAGCATTCACAGTACATTTTTATCATACTTTGTAAAGACACTCATGAAAGAGAATTTCTAGAACTGCTTCAGAAAGCAGTAAGAACAGTGGGGTAAGTATGTTAGAAGTGAGGTGGGATATTCTGAGGGAGATCAATGGCAATCTGTCTTTTTCTGTATTTTTTAATTTAAACATTCATCATATTTTGATCACAACTTGTATCTTATTCCATTTACATTTTACTGTCAGCAAAACATTAAATTGATAACACATCACTAACAGGTTACAGCCTGTGGTTTGAAGAATACTGCACTAAGAACTATTATTAACATCCTAACGACTTTCATATAAAAGATTAGGCAATGGAGTGACAAGAAAAATGACTGGATTTGAAATCAAAAATTTTTGATTAATATTGCAGTTCTGTATACTGACTTTGTGAGCTACCGGAAGTTAGTCAACTTAAGACCCATAGTTTTTATCTGTAACAGTTGAGTCATTTTTTGTAGACTATAAAAACAGAAGATAAAATATTTTCTCCTATGAAATATGAAATTTATAAAAAAATAATGAAAATAGATATGAAAGTACTTTTAATTATAATACAACAAAGTACTATTAGTTGGATGTACACATAGCTAAAAGAAACTAGATAACTATGCTAAATTTTGAGAATTATATATATTTATATAGGAATTTTATTCTTCAGTTTTATATTGTAATTAAAGTGATATTCTGCAATAACTAGGGGAAAGACACAGTCACTAGGGCCTTCTGTTAGCATGTGGAAGTCTCATGCAGAAGGCAGAGACCATGCTGTCCTCAAGAGAGGCAGTGTGGTTGCGTGTACCTCAGTAGTAAAGCAGGTGCCTACTATTTGTGAGGACCTGGGTTCCATCCCTAGAACTCTAGAGGGAGATAGAGAGACAGAGACAGAGAGAGACTTAGAAAGAGAGAGACTTTGTGGCTTAAATAACAGAAATTTATTTTCTCATAGCACCGGAAGCCAGAAGTCAGAGTTTTTTGTTTTGTTTTTGTTTTGTTTTCCTGACACCTCTTTCCTTGGTTTGTAGATTGGTATCTTCCTCCTGTGTCCTCAGGTGACTTCCCTTGCTATGTATCTGTGCCCACACTTGCTTTTCTTATAAGTATACCAGTCATATTGGGGTAGGGTCTACCTTAAAGACCTAACTTTAACTTATCTACCTCTAAAGACCTTATCTTCAAATAGAGTCACATTCTGAGTTGCTGAGGGATTAGGGCATCAATATATGAATTACGGGGAACAGCATTTATTTTCATGAAATATTTTGATTAATCATGGTGGTTTTCAATGATTCAATATAAAATTTATCTGTATTACTAATATGACAACACTTCATTGGCCATTTACCAGATTATATTAACATTTAGTGAAATCAATATTATTTAACAAAAATAATTCTTTAATGCTACATATTAATTTAAAAGAAAACTATTTTATTAAGAAAGTATAGCAACTTTATTTATTCCCAACTTAGAGGCAATATTTGTTTCTTTGGAGATAAATATAATTAAGCATAAATTAATATTTTTAAATTGTAGAAAAAAGAGAATGCTAAAAAATAGTGATATAGTCACATATTCAGAAGTAAATAAAAGCCTTGATTGCTACCAAATTTTTCTTCAAATTGCTTAGGTTTCCCCAAATTACATAGAAACTTCCATTTCTTTTTGCAGCTTTTCATGAACAGCGGCCTAAGAATCATAAAAATTAATTTTAATTAGCAAGAGTACATACATTCATGCATTTTTCAGCTATAGAAGCAAATGCATTCCCACAATTTAAGACTACCTAAAAAATTGATGTTTTTATTTGGTTTTTCATAGTTATACAAAACTTTGCTATTCGCAATGTACATAACCATATTCTCTTAACAATATTAATCAGATGGGTTTTTCACCAGCCTTTCTGTAAACAGCAAAATATCTTCTCCCTTCATAGTAAGAAAAAAGTTATCTTTGGTGAAGAAGTAGCAGAAGGAAGGTATGATACAGATACTGAGGATTTTGAAATAACAGAAGAAAGGTATAATATACATACTGAGGATTTTAAAAAGATTATCAGCTAAACAATAGGTTCCATTTTCTTGGAGGAAAGGAATATGGCTGAGATTAAACTAGGCTTATTGAAAACACTGCCATCTTCTGATGGTCCAAGCAGGTCTTAGTATTATGGTATACATAACACCTTGTCCAGAAATCCACTGAGGCAGATAAAGGAGGAGCCATTAAGAAAACAATTCAAAGCCTGGTCTTGCTAGGTTGGTCAGTTCAAAAGACTCCATACTACTTTTCTATTAAGGATGAAGGAAAATCTGTAACAATATGTAAAAATTTGTAAACAATAAATGCAAAAGTTTTTTCCCCCCTCTCACTGGACATAACAATTTAATGAAGACTTTTACAATGTTCAAATGAAAACCCATTTAAGAAGAAATTATGTATTTAATCATTCAATGGCTTTCAGTATAAGGTTGCTATGGCTTGTATCTAGATGTTGCCCCAAATCCTCATGCAGTCATAGGTGGAGCTTTTTGGAAATGGCTGGATCTAGGGTGTGTGATGCTGGGATTAATGGTGTGACGATGGTGTTAAGGGTGCCCCACTCTGTGTGTGAATGCTAACTGCCCTTAGAAATATTAAGATGGAATATAAGGGACAGAGAGGGCTGCTGCTGTTGCGTCTGTTGTTGCTGCTCGTCTGTTGCTGCCTCCTGCCTGCTCTGCAATAGCCCTGTGCCATGCCACCCTGCCCTGGAGCCAGCTGACTATGGACTGAAACTTCTACAAACTTTGAGGCAAAATAAACTTTTTCTCCTTTAACTTTGGGTGTTTGGTTGTTTGTCTCAGCAATGAAAATAGTAACTAAGACAGATTTTGGTACCAGAGAAGTGGGATCGTTGCTGTGATTCTACCTGACCATGTGGTTCAGGAGGCTTTGAAACTGGCTTGTGGGATGAGTCTGGAAAGGTTTTGAGATGCTAGCAGAAAAGGCAGCCCTGGAATGCTTTACACTGTACTTGATGGGAGATTCTGGTCAGAACTTGAAGATCAAAATGCTGATAGAAATGCTGCCAGTAAAGACCAAGCTCAGAATATTTCTCCTGGGAAGGACTGTGTTGGTTGTAGGACTCCAGATTATGTGCGTTATGCTCTGTGGAAAATGTGTCTGTATTTTGCTCTTGGCCAGAGACTTTGCCTGAAGCTGAGATTAAAAGAAGCAGACCAATTAATTTTGTAGAAGAAATTTCAGGGCGGTCTAATATTGAGGCCATGGCATGGCTGCTGTTGGGGGCTTTTAGTCAGGTTTATGTTGAGAGTCAAGATCAAAGAGCCCAAAAGAATGATTTAAAACATTTTGAGTTTGGCCAGAAAGGAAGCTTTGGTAAAGTTGCAGACTACAAAGATGGAGAAGAGGGGAACTTGGTTGCTGAGAACAAACAGGGCAATAAAAAAGATGACCTAAGAACATCACAAGAGCCAGCAGACTCCAGACATTGCAACCTCAAAATTGCAAATGTGAAAGACTTTGCTTTCAGAAGAAAGTTCCAGGGAACTATGTTCCAGAATGGCAGTGGCCTAGGGAAGTTTTTTCCATAGGACTTGGTTGCTAGTGCTCAGCAACCCAGGCACTCAACCCCTACAGCCAAGAGAGAAGGAAACCTGGCTACTTCTCCAGCTAGCGGCAGACCTTGGCATTATCCATATGGTGCTGGTTTTAGGTGCAAGCAGAATACAAGTTGTGGGATCAGGAAGGCTTCCACCCAGATTCCAGAAAAGGTCCTTGGAAGCTAAGAAATGTGCTGCTGAGAGGGCACTGTGTGTAGTTGTCTGTGAAGCCAAAGATGCTCTGCAGACCCTGGAATGTTCAAGAATCCAGGTACATCAATCACCTGAGGAAAACTCCAAGGAGGGAACAGAGGCAGCCCATGGCCTAAGAGAGAAGCCATGGGAGCTACAACCACCAGCAGTGTCAGAGGGGCAGAGCTACCCACACCCTTTGGAGTTCACATCTTGCCACAGATTGCACTGAAAGCTGGACATGAAACTAAAACTTAATGCTTGCCCTGCTGGATTTTGGTCTTCCTTTGGTCCCGGTCTTTTCTATCCCCCATCTATACCTTTTGGAATGGTTATATTTATCTTGTGCCATTGTATGTTGGAAGTGTTCAACTTTTATTTTCTTTTGTACAAGGCCTCACAGTTAAGAAGTTGCCTTAAATCTCAGAGGACAATTTTAACTTCGACTTTTCAGCAATGCTGAAACTGTTAGAGCTTTGCAACTCTTAGAGAGTGACTAAATGCCTAGTACATAAAGGGATGAACATGAGCATTTTGGGGCCAGGGGCAGAATGTTATGGCTTGTAGTTAGATGTCCCTGCTAAGCCTCATGTGTTCATAGGTGGGGCTTTTCAAAAGTGGCTGGATCAAGGATGGGTGATACTAGGATTAAGGATGAGATGATGGGATTAATGGCACAGTGCTGTGGTTAAGGGTGCTTCATCCTGGGTGTAAGTGCTACCTACCCTAAGGGCAGGTAGCCCAACTAGAATATAATGGACAGATAGAGGGGTGCTGCCATTGTTAGCTGCTGCTGCTTGTCTGCTGCTGCCTCCTGCCTGCTTTGCAATGCCCCTCTGCCATGCCACCCTCCCTTGGAGCCACCCAATTATGGACTGGAACCTCTACAAACTGTGAACCGAAATAATCCTTTCCTCCTTTAACTTTGGGTGTTGGCTTTTTTGCCTCAGCAATGAGAAAAGTAATGAAGACAAAGGTGGCTCACATGTAGTATGCACATAGTGGAAGTGCAACATGAACATGACAGATCTGATCCTGTCCCCATGCAATTCACATACAGTAAATAAGATAAATACTGAAAAGCAGGTCCTAATGCCTTCATATGAATACTATGCACTTTATAAGATGATCATAGTACTCATTGAACAGGGTTACCAATAAATTATTATTTCAAGCATATCACGTTTGAAAGTGCCAGGAGATACATCAGTAATTACAATGGGACAACAGTTCAAACTGGAAATATTTCAGGCAAAACAGAATGTATGGTCATCTTCTGAGCCTGGGTTCAGTTTAGCAGAAACCAAAATGAAGAAAACAACTACATAACACAGAAAAGAAGGTATAAGAATATTCTATGTGTTGGGAAAGAGCTTAAAGTTAGAAAAGCTTTCTTGTTTGAAGAATTGGAGAGTAAAAATGGTTAAGTGGCCAGTATAGAATGACACAGAGCAAACTATGACCTTCAAGCTAAGTCTCACCTATGATTTTATATACAGTATTATTAAAACATATTCCCACGCATTTCTTTTTTTGGGGGGGCGGGATACCGGGGATCAAATTCAGGACCTCATGCGCCAGCAGGCGCCCGTGCCACTGAGCGATATCACCGGCCCTTTTCTCGTATGTGGGTACCAGGAGTCGAACTCGGGACCTTGCACTTGCCAGGCAGGCGCTTATGCCGCTGAGCTATCTCACTGCCCCCCCCACATTTCTTTACCACAGGTCTATTGCTCTTTCATTTTGCAGCAACAGAGTGAAAAGACTTGTAGAAAAGACTACCAGGTGTGCATCTGTCTGCCCAAGCCCTGAGTTACTGCTGTCATCACTACCTACCGTATCCCATGGTGACACTGCTAACCTCAGCTATCTGGATTTAACTGGGAGGTATCTGAACTGGGCCCAGCTCCTGGACAATGATTCATGCAGTTAGCCATCCCCATGAAGGTAACGGCCCTTCACTCTTGGGTGCAGTGGGGGAGCCGGTCCTTCCACACTTCCGGAGACCTTCTAAATGGTGACCGTCTAGTGCCATTCCAGGATCACCTACCCACTAAATCAAGTCATTTCACATTAGAATTGTACAGATCTTCTGAAGTTGAACATCTTATCAGTTACATTCCTGTTAGTCAACAAAATAACTCCTGCATTCTACCTAACTCTTCAAATACACCTGAACAAAATCCATTTCCTACTGCTAATAAATACCAGGTACTTTTAAAAAATTAATTGCTTAGTTGCAAGAGAACAAATGATGTGAAACCCTAAAATATTTGCTATCTGGCCATTTACAGAAAAAGTTCGCCAATCCCTGATCTAGAGAAAGATTAGCATGAAATTAAGCTGGAGAGGTAGATGCCCTGCTATTAAGACAGAAATATCTCAGAGTGTTCAAAGCAATCATTATTGCAGTGATTCAATTTGAATATCCATAATCACAGAATGGTAGAAGCAGAAGGTACCTCCAGAGACAAATCTACCATCATTACATGAATTAATTAGGCAGGTTGATAGGACGTTTTCAATACAATTCACCATTTGCTTTTTCCATTAGTAATTTCCTTGGATAAAATAGAATCACTCTTTTCTAATAGACCCCGAGTTACTTCTGTTAAACAATAAGGCACATTATGATAGCTTATAATGCCCTTAGCTGCAGAATATATAAAAAATACATGAATGATTATTTCTCATTTATAATCTGTCTGTAGGGTGAGAGTAAGAAATAGTGATACATAAGGTAAGGAAAGAGAAGAATACAAAGCTCACATAGAACCATGTGCTTGTATAGCACTCATAAAGAATGAAACAATTTATAAATGACTCTGAGCTACCAAAGGCTTCGGGTCTGTTTAATGGTGTCACACAGGAAGTGGCATAATGAAACCCAACCAGAAAGCTCTCTTATCTTTTAAGGTTTTTTTCCTTTGATATTTCTTTCTTTATCACAAAGGCGGAAAATGCCTATAGAAAACGTTAGAGACAAGAATATTCTTATTCTGCAGAGCATAGTAAAGAAGGTAAGATTAGATGCTCAGTCCTGGAAGTAAATTTAGAAAACTTGCAGCAGCAAACTCTGAGCACTTCCTTCAGCCAACTTCTGATAAGGGAAGTAATCACTAGAAAGATCACATTTGTGGTTGGCTCATATGAAACAAGAGCAATGTCAAACCCAAAGCTGAGAATTTGTATGATACAAGAAGAAGTTTGAGGCCACAAGTGAGCAATTTATCATTTAGCCCTACTAAGTGAAAATTTTGCAGAAATTTTAACCTTACCATGTGCCTTAAGTAAGAAAAATCAGAGATTTGTACACACGCCAAGGGTACATCATAAAGTAAATGTAATAAAAATATATCATCCTCACTTCAAAACTCAAGTTCAATGCCTCTGAACCAATAATTTTCTGGTTTCATAAAAGTTCTAAGTTACGGATAGTTACCTTGAGAGGATGCACAAGTCTGTTGCCCATATTAAGGTGCTCTGTTAGTGTTCTTAAATAAATCTGATTTCCATCTGGGTTTATTTAAATTAAATTGAACTGCTTGGCATACCCTTTTATTTTCTCCCCATTGAAAATTTGACATGACATGTAGCTCTCTAACAGAGGAGTTTCCCCTTCATAAATATTTAGACTACATTATTCTGTCACTCCAATATTCTTGTCCAGGAGTAAATGGGTGAAAATCACAATATTTGATAATATTTAACATAAAACTGACTTCAAGTCTCTATCTTGCCTTCTAGGAGATGGCATTTACTAGATCATACTGGCAATATTAAGGATTAGATTTTTTTTTTAGTGCATTGCCAGTAGTATTAAATGACCATTCCAGAATACTAATCTGTAATGTAAAAACAAATTCACAAAGAAAAACCATAAACATATATTTTACATTATTAAAATAATCATTTTTAATATTATCTGTTTTGGGGGGACTCATACTTTGTTGTTACTTTTATTCTTTGTATATATTTTGCATGCTGGAGAGAGGTGGAAAATAAATTCAAAACGATCTTTCACAGATTATATCTAGATTTAAGTCTTTTCTATCTCTTTGGATGGGGATAATTGTCTGTCACCTTTCTAAAGATATGTGCACTTTTGTTATTTTTTACTTAACATTTTCCTTCACTTACTGTACTGCATGAGTCTGAGATGAATTTATAGAAATGGGGCAACCTTAGATATTTGTAGAAAGATGTAGACTGTGAAATAGGGTCCATATCCTGATCGGGTAAAACAAAATCTATTGAAACTCTTGAACATATTTCAGTCTCACTGAAATAAAACAGACTACAAAAAGCAAAATGAAAACTCCATTATTAGGATAATTCAAAAATATGAAATTATTTTGTTGTAGTTATACTGACATCATTATTATGAGCTAGAAGCCTTTCTGTCTCTCCTAAGTGCCTCATAGCATTGATCTTTACTTCAGGAAAAATACAAGTTTTTACAAAGTTAAACAACTTGGCTAAATCATACAGTAGAATTTGATATTTTTTCTTCTTAATTATATTAAAGTTATGAAAAATATAACAGACAGTGGTATATTTTATTGGTGAACTTCATATCCATGAAATCTAATAATTGTAAGAATTAGTAAAATTTTTGTCTGAAGAAGAAATAAATATTTTATTTTAAATGGTAAATTTATTTCAAATATATGTTGGTAAGTTTTGCTTTATTATCTAATATCAGTACTTTTCTATACTTGATCAGCTAATGTCTACAGAAAGCCCACAAAATACTAAGACCTGTGCATAAAAAATGAAGGAGAAAAAGAAAAGCATTTTTTGTCTTCAAATGTTTACAATTTTAGAGATGGGGAAATAAACATTTCTTAAAAAAAAATAATTCAAGACAATAAAGAATGAGTTCCAAGTGATTTGGAGTAAGTCCACAAAAAATTGAAATCAAATTATAGGTACTTCCTTAAAATATAGTATCATTTAAATATTTACTGTAAGTTCCACTTGAGATTTTGGCAATTTTACTGCTTAGGCTTTTTTAAAATCTATGTTTAAAGAATAATTTTATAAAAATTCCAAGAAAGCCTATCAATTCTGCTTTGCTGGGAGTTGAATACAATAGAACCAGTAAGAGCAAGCCCCATTGAGTAGCACTGTTACTTTAGCAGATCTGACTTTGTTTAATTCCCACAGAAGCTGTAGGGAAGTTTGTTAATGGATACACTTTGTAAACAGAATTTTCAAAAGAATGTTCACAGTTGGGCCTCCTGTTGTTTTCTATTGGTTTGAAAGGGAGCATTCACAGCTGCAGAAAGCAGTTGGCAATTATCAAATTGGCTTTTTCTACAATATAAGATAATACTAACACATGCAATTTCTGGCATTTTCACAAGAACAGCAAGCCAATTATTTGCATTTTCACATTTAGTGTGGACATTTCCTCTCTGGGTCTGATTGACCTTATCCAAGTTATAGAGAAGAAAATTTGGAGAGTTAGAGGAAACCCATTTTCAAAATCGACTCACTGAACCTGAACCAGATTAAGGGCATCTACATTAAACTGCCTGATGGGAAGATTCGCTCCTTCCTGCACAGTGGTTTCCACTTTTCAAATATCACTCCAACACAAGTTTCAAAGGAACTGGAATCCTGCCAAATCCAGATACGCTAAGGCAGATATACTTGACTAAATCCGGACAAGTAATAGAGGAATTTGTATGATCTTACAATGAAACTACATCCAAATAAACATCACATAAGACTGTAATGACTAAGATTATGACAGTGAATGTAAAATGACTAGAATATTTATGCATTTATTTATAGATATAGCTCAATATTTAAATATCATTATATTGATAGAGTTTTAAAAAGTTGTATAAGGAAAAATAGTGCAAATGGCAAATCTCACAGTTTATATTTCACAAGCAATGACATATAGTATCGGGGTTCAAACTGAGTCTTATTACCAATACACAAATGACTACTCAAGGAACAAATATGAAAACTGATCAAAATCTTTTAAAGGACAGCATAACAAAGTAGAAGTACATGCTTTAATTACAATTAATAGAGTGTGTCATATGGGTAATTCTTATTGCTTGTGAAGGTTTGTTTCTTGCACAGGAAGATGACTCTTACAGATGGATAAGACTATTTCCATGGATGGATAAGGAGACACATCATTAACTTGATTTTATCTCTTTTGTGAGATATAAATTAAGCTACAAATGAGTGTATTTATTAAGCTTCAAGTAAAGTATGCATTTTTTATTAATTTTCAAAATGGAAAGTGGAAATAAAAATCCTGGCATAAATCTTGTATGCTGTTAGTAGCTTAAGCTAGGACCTACTTTAAACATTAATTCTTGTCTAAAACCCAGTGTCTATGCAATGTCATTGTTATGGTCCAGTAGGTCTTTGTCCTTTACAGATTTAATATTTGCTATTTTAATAATATATTATATATTTTGGTTGTCTGTGATATAGATTATTACTTTTCTTTCAGGTGAAAATTCAAAGCTTGTGTAACTGTATTAAAAGGAAAATCTAAAAAAAATAAATAAATAAAAAATAAAAGGAAAATCTCTTTTGAAATAGACTCATTATAATTTCAGTGAAATGATAAGGTACATGTCAATAGCTTTCAATTCCCTAAATCTACGATATATAAAAGAAAACAATACATGAATGATTATTGCCCACTTATAATCTGTCTCTAGGATGGGACTAATAAGACTGATGATAAAACAAAGAAGAAAAGAATGCAAAGCTCATATAACCATGTCCCTATATAACCCATACCTTACAGTGAATGAAACGTAATTCATAAATAAGAGCTCTGAGCTACCAAGGTCACTGGGGCTATTTAGTGATGTTGCACAACAAGGAAAATGACATAATGCAGTCCAATTAGAAAACACTCTCTTGTGTTTTTTTCCCCTAATATTTCTATAAAGCTGGGTGTTTGAGGAAGTCACTTAACAAGGATATGTGTTCACTCCCACACTACTCTATACATAATTTTTTATTGGGGTGATAAAAGAAAAACTTTCTGAGGTTAAATACACATCGCATTAAATTGTGTTTGATGTCTACATGAAATACATAATTCTCATGCTAAATATCATTAAAAATTCTAAGAAACTATTTTAGTAGAAAATATTTTTCATAAGTTGTTGAAACCCTGGGACAGGTTCTGATTCAGTGTAGGATATGCACACCAACAAAAGAATGCCATTTCTTCTCTAACCAAAAAATAAAAAATAAGCTAGAAAAATATCTTCAAAACCATAATGTTTCAAACTCAGCTGAGAACTGAAGTAAAGGGTAAAGCAAATTCCAAAAGCTATGACAAGAAGAGATAAATTAGTTAGTAGTTTTATCTTCACAGAGCACAGATGTAAGATGTGACCAGCATAAAAATTTAAAAACAAACCAAAAACAGCTGAAAGCTATGCTACTCTGAAAAATGAGATTGAAAATTATATCATAAATGGAAAGATATCCCCTGCTCCTGGATAGATGGAACCAATGTAGTCAAAATGGCCATACTTCCAAAACTCTTATATAGATTTAATGTAATCCCAATCAAAATACCAACAACGTTCCTTACAAAACTAGAGAAAACAATCCTAAATTTCATACAGAACCAAAAGAGACCTAGAATAGCAAAAGTAATTCTGGGCAACAAAGGCAAGGCAGGGGACATCACAATCCAAGACTTCAAGTTGTACTGCAAAGCTACAGTGATAAAAACAACATGATATTGGAAAAAAAAAAAAACTTATGCAACAATGGAACAGAATATAGGTACAGAAACAACTCCAGGCACACTCAGCTATGTTATTTTTCACAAACAGGCCAAATCCCTTCACTTGAGGAAAGATCGCCTCCTTGACACACAGAGCTGGGAAAACTGGCTACCCACATGTTGAAGGTTGAACATAGATCCATTTCTCACTAAACTAAACTAAAATCAAAATAGATCAAAGATTTAAACATTAGAACAGAAACTCAAACTTGGTGGAAGACAAAGTAGATAAAATTCTTGAAGACATAGTTGTAGGCAGAGACTTTCTAAACAAAACCCCAGTTGCACAAGAAATAATACTGATAATCAACAAATAGGAGCACCTCAAATTTAAAAGCTTCTGCACAGAAAAGGAAACCCTTAACAGAGTGAAGAGGCAACCTACAGAATGGGAAAAAAAATTTGCAATATACTCCTCAGACAAAGGACTATTATCTAGAATACATAAAGAAATCAAAAAATTTAGACTCCCAAACTTGAAGACCCAATTTAAAAATGGGCATCTAAAATGAATAAATAATTCTCAGATGAAGAAATACAAATGGCCAATAAATACATGAAAAAAATGTTCAAGATCACTGTCCATTTGAGAAATATGAATTAAAACAACACTGAGATGCCATCTCAGTCCAGAAAAAAGGGGCTACCATCAAGAAATCACCCAGTAGCAAGTGCTGGAGAAGTTAAGTCATGGGGAGAAAGGAGCCATTCTTCGTTGTTGGTGGAACTGATACAACCACTATGCAAATCATTATGGAGACTCCTCAAAAAACTAAAAGTAGAAATTCCATTTGACCCTCCTATTCCCCTTCTAAGTATCTTCCCAAAAGAGGTAAAGATATCATATCACAATGATGTATGCATATCCATGTTTATAGTGGCACAATTCATAATATAGTTAAATCTTGGAAACAAGCTATGTGTCCATCAACAGATAAACAGATAAAAGAAATGTTGTATTTACACACAATGAAGTACTACTACTCTGCCATGAAAATAGATAAACTTGGGTCATTTGTAGGAAAATGGATGCACCTTAAGACCATAATGTTCAGGGAAGTAACTCAGACACACAAGCTTAAATATTTCATGGTTTCTCTTATGTGAACAAAATCAATGTATATATAAAGTACTAGATAAAAGACAGAAAATAGGAAAAACAGGAAAGAAAACAGGATAATGTAATCCAGTGTGGACAATGTATCTATAAGTATACCTTGACTTGTACAATTGTCTTACATGTTTTATATGTTCTTTGGACTATTAGTCTTGTTTTCAATCTGTATATATGATAATTAACTTTGTGAGGTCTTATAAGATAAATAAATGAAACTGATGCTGGAAATAAAAGGGGAGTGGAGTGAGGGGCGATAAAGAAGAGGATTGAAATGCGTTATGTACGTGTACCAGTCCCCTACAGTGAATGTAATCAGAATGTATATAAACACATACTAAACAAACAAAAAACAGCTGAAAAGATTAATGCATTCTAAAAGACCCAAAGTGAGTTAGGGTGAAAATTTAGCTGGGAGCCTTAAATATAAGTAATGTCATTCATTGTCTAATTCTTTACTATGACTTTCCACCATGTGCTCATGAAAAAGATTGGGAGGAGGAGGAAAGAAGCTCCGAGAGAGATCCTCATATGTGGTGCACAGGCCTGAGTCCCTGTCCACTAACTGAACTTTGTAAATAAAAAAAGAGAGAGGTGTAAAAATAAATAAATAAATAAAATAAAACTTTAAGCTACCGAGTGACAGGCAGAACATTGTCTCTTTTTTCTGCAAGGTAATTACCACAAAGTGAAAGCTTTTGCTCCTCAGGAAGGGGCATTTCTTCAAAGAATAGGGAAAACAATCTCCTGCAGGGAACAAGGGTGAGGAATTATCTGCTACCAATCTCATCAGCGTACACTGCATTTGATGGAAGTAGAGGTAAATTTGCCTCTGTTAGAAAGTTATGCTTCATGGTTCGGTGAGATGACTCAGCGGCATAAGCGCCTGCCTGGCAAGTGCGAGGTCCTGAGTTTGACTCCTGGAACCCACATAAAGGAAAAAAAAGGGCCGGTGATATCGCTCAGCGGCACAAGCGTCTGCTCTCAAGCATGAAGTCCTGAGTTCGAACCCTGGTACCTACAAAAAAAAAAAAAGAAAGTTATGCTTCTTTTGGTGGAGAGAAGGAAATTTCCCAAGTAAAAATCTGAGACTGTCTGCTGAAGGAGAGGAGAAGAATGCTGATAAAGTTCTATCATGATCTGGCTAGAAAGGACCTGCCTAAGACTGAAGATGAAACTTAAAAATTTAGAGACATCACTTGCTCCCTACCACATGCCTCACACAAGGAATAGCAGCTGTCACTGGAAGAGAGACAACAGCATGAAGATTCCATCTATTGTGCAAACGTGTGCAGTCCATTGAAAGCTGAGTATAATGCAGTAATTCAAAGAAAATCCCACTTGCCCAACAATCCTACACCAAGCAAAAAAAAAGCAGCAACTCACTGCTGGGGAAATTGAAACATTTGATGAACTAAAGATAACTACAGCCACAATGAAACCAAACCCAGCTTTACCACTGTCTAGTTTGACTTGATTCTCCATTATTAATAGCCTGAAAGGAGAAGATGCATGCATCCACTGATCTCAGACTACTATAATCTTACATATAATTCCAGAATTCAGTTTCAAAAATTTTGGACACACACATACATTCTCAGCAAGGAAATAAAAATAAATTTTGTAAAAATAAAATTGACAGTAGAACCAGACACAGAGCTGACTTAACTATTGGAAATATCAGACTATAATTCACCTATCATTAACATATTAATAAAACCAGTAGAAAAGAAAAACATGCATGAATAATAACCACAGAATTTCTACAGAGAGATGAAAACCATAAAAGCTGGTCTAATGCACATACCAGAATTACAAAATATGATATCAGAAATTAAGATTTTAGTGAAAGACAGGACACAGCATTAGGTATACTCAATAAACTTAAAGGCCAATAGGAATTATCCAAAATTGAAACAAAAAGTAAAATTGAGTAGAAAACAAATATAAAGACAATACAGCAGGGTCTAACCTCTAAACACTGACTGCGAATTATTTCTGAGTCTTTCCTCTCCCTAACGTGATTGTGGAAATGAGAGCGAGAGGTTTATACGTGGCTGAAGGTTATCAGACTGCTTTGTGTAAAAGGATTGCCTTGCAGCTATAGTGTGCTCAGTGAGACCTGAGATGTGTGTGTGTGTGTGTGTGTGTGTGTGTGTTTTATAGTTCATACTCTTAAAATGAAGGGGAATTATCTTCTTTCTCTTTCACCCTATCCACAGGCTTTCATGGAAGTATTAAACTGGCAATTGTAAAGCCACAATTTATATAAACCTGGGCTCAGCACCATGAGCTTACCTTGTCAACTCAACCTATCTATGCTTAATTAATTTTCAAGATTATATTATTTGTGGTATTGCTACACTGTCCAAGTATATACTCTACTGAATATAAAGCCTCAGCTAGTGAAACCATCAAGTGAAATTCAGAGTTAATTTATGATTTCTGTATATAAAACGGATGCAATTAGTGTTGTGTCCCATAGGTAATCATCAGAAACTACCAAGAGAATACCAAGATATATCATTAATCATGGGAAAATCTTTTAAAATTTGGATTGATGCAAGGTAATTAGACAGTATCAAAATTTAATTCCAATTTTTTTTTCTTTCTAAGCACAGTCAGAAAAAAATCAGAAACTAATTAATTAGAAGAAATATATTAGTCCCTCAGTAAAATAATTAAATTAGAGGAAAGATCAATTTTCATATTTTATAACTTTTAAAACCAAAAAGCTGAGAACTATGATAAATGACATAGTTAGATACAGAATAAAGTTGTATGTATAAAACATTAGACACAGAGACCAATATATGAAAATATGTAGTTTGGCAACATATAAATTCCACCAAAGCACTGGTTCTCTGAAGTAATAACTCTAAAATAATCTGTGCAAATGAACAGTTTCTAAAATTATGCAAATTTACTGGTAGACACAAAAGATGTCTAGTGATGCAAATAGTGTCCCTTGGAACATTGTTAAGTTTATTTTAAATTAGATTTAAACTACTATCTCAAACTTGCAATAAAACTGATAATCTGATTTCTAATTTTAACCTTATTTTCTTCACTTAACTATCTACTCAGTTATAATTCTGTTGATGCAAAGTTCTGCATTGTGCAAGACACACTCTATTATATATCAATTTTTTTACAGAGCGGATTGGTTGATTTAAATCTGAATATAGTACTTATCAAAGCTATAAGATAGGTATAAAAATAATTTTCTACTGGAAAAGAAATCAGCAATATTTTTTCTCTAAATTGATTCCATGAGCAAAGGGATTATCACTGCGTAAAACTGCATTTTTCATAGAACCTAAGACTTAAACATGTTAGAAAGGCAGGTCAGAGTGTAAAGCTTTGGAATATAAGGATAGTGCTTTTTTTGTAAGAGAAACAAATATAAAACATAGATCATTTATTTGTCTATTAGGAAACATGGGTTCTATTTTTTGCTCATCCACTACTTGGCTCTAAGTATAGAAAACCTAATGTGTGCTCACTTATGAGAGGAAGGTATATTCTAATGATGTGATTTTCGTCCATCTCTTTCAGAGCATAAAGTTATATTCTTGTATACATAAGCACCACACACATGTGCTTCACACCCTGCTCTAGTCCCTTTATTTGGAAATTTCTAATATTTTTCTTATATTTGCACCAGGTAAATTGTGACACAGAAGAGTTTGTGAGCAACTTCCATTCCTCAGACATTTTCTGAATAGAATTGTGTTACCATAAGTTAACACTTCTTTGAGAATTTATGACATCCAGGGTGTTATAAAGATTACCTGTTCTCCTCTGTAACACAAACAATGAGGACCCAAGAGGCAGCTTGCCAAGGTTAGGAGGAAGCCAAAAGCATTTCACAGAGCAAACCTAGTGGAACTAAAGTCTTCACTATTCCCATGGCCTAAGAAACTTGCCTACCCAGACCCTAAAAGCCCACAAGTAGTCACTTACATAGATGCTCTAGGAATTTTAAGGTTCTCTGAGTATAAAATTTAAACCACAACATCCCTGTTGACTGGATAATGAACACTTTAACTTTTCCTTTGTGTATTCTCAGAATGCTTCTGGATATCAGTCTGGGGACACTCAAATTAATATAACTCAGGAGACAAACATGAAGTGCCATAACAGCACATAATATTACTTTACCCACAAAGGATTTTTTTTCAAGAATCTTAAATCCTTTATATAAAAGAACACACTCCTCAAGAGCAACAGAATTAGAAATATTTTATCACTCCACTTAAGTTACAGAACAACATAGGTACACAGGGATTTTGCAAATTATCCAAAACAGACCACCATCAGATCTGAAAGTAAAGAAGCTTCAAATTCTATCATAGATAAGAATTATTCCAAACTAATATTGTCCCAATAAATGTCAATATGACTATAGAATCTCAATGTGCACATACTTGCTTAGTTTTCAGAAATTTAAAACCTGGAAATAATGTTGACAAATTCCTTCGTGAAATCTGTATTCTTTTGAAATTATAAGAACATATTGTTGACTTAAATGTTTCAAAAAGGATATGGGGTATCATACAGAACTAAATATCATACAATAAAAAGGAGTGGGAATAGAGAAGAGGGCAAAAAAACTAAAATCAAAATGACAGTTGTATTAGCCAACTTCTCATTACTGTCATGAAATACCAGAGGCAGACTATTTTGAAGAAGAGAAGTTTATTTAGTCCACAATTTAGATTCAAAGTCCAAGATCAGGCAGCCCCATTACCTCAGCCTCTGGTGAGGCAGGAGTAGCATCACGTTATCGCAAGAGTATGCATAGGGTTAAATGACCATATCTAAATTGGGAAGCAGAGAGAGCTGTCTGGGATGAACTTTCCCCTTTTTCTCCTTTCTCTTTTCTCAAGGGAATTAACCTGGATTCCATGAGGAAATACTTTAATCCCTTTCAAGATCATATCCCTAATGATCTAATGACTTATCCTTAGACCCTACCTCCTCAAAATCTTCCAATATTGCCATCTTGGGGACTAAGTTCCCAACACATGGACACTTGAGAGTTAGACAAAATTAAATCATAGAAGTAGTCAAATAATAAAGCAAAGTAAAAGAAAGAATGTGCATGGTAATTTATGTCAAGATCCCTGCATAAATATGGCTGGAACAGCACAAAAGAAAATATAGGCAATTATAAAATTACTTCTCTCACAAGATAGACATGTAAAATTGGCATAAGAGAAGCACAATTTCACCTGGCATTGAAGGTTGAAAAATGTTTTCCCTCATTTTGTAGCAGAAAATGCCACCCCCCCAGCCAGTATACTTCAGTTTGTTAGTTGCCCAGGTAATAATTCCAGTTCCAGTTTTGCTTGCTTCTGTCTCTTAGAAGTGGCTGGTCACTGTGATGCACATTGTATAAACCAATCCCCAATTGACAAGCCATTCTGCCTCTGTACTTCCTGCTTGCTTATCCCATATAAGCCCTAGACCACCAGAGATCAGGGCCTGATATTCTGGGAATGATCCTAATCAGTGCCCATTGATGTAAATAAATGTGCCTCCAAATCCTGGGTGTCATTTTGATGTTTCTGCATGCCATTGCAATTTCACATAAAGTCTAGTTATTGATTAATGGAATCAAAGAAATTCTTAGACAAATTACATTATATAATATCCACTATCTTATGATAGTTTCTTACAATGCACAACATCAGAACCCACTTTAAAAATTGATTACAGACTCTGTAGTGGAAGTGACGGCAGATCTTTTAGAGCTTTCAATGATAACAAACAACCACCTGTGGCACAAATGCCATAAGTTTGCCACCACTGGTATAAGGGCTCTGAAGAAGTGATAGTGATGTGGAAAGGATGTCCTCTAAATACATAGCTCTAAAGCTCTGGAATTATTTTAGTTTTACACAATAGTAAAAGTTTTTCTTTAACTAGAATAAAAGTGGCTAGAATATTTTGAGACCCAAATATGGGCTTTAAGTAGAAGAGCCAGTGTTTCTAAAGTTGAATTCACATTTGGTATGCTTACACATTTTTGGAGGGCTAGCTCATAACTTCCTTATATTATCAAGAACCCTTGTCCCAAAATAGTCATTTGTCATGGATGTAGAAGAGGAATTTGGTGAATTATTTGTCTTACACTTAATATTTCATTTGAATTCTTAAAAAAAAACTCAAGTTATAATGTATTTGGGACTACAAATCAGTGGTTGGTATTATGAATACTGGCAGCAGTCAGAAATACAGGTGTTGTGTTGCTAATGATATACACAATTATGTAGTTTTCTAACTTTCTAAAGGAAGAAAGCAAACCTTCTGAGTATAAGATAAAAATTTGTGAAAGACATGAAGATTTGAATACTGAAAAGACAGTCTTAAACTTTGAGACTGATCTAAATGTTTATTTGTGCCTAAGAACACAATTAAAAGGGGAAAATATACCTACCTCACCACTTGTTTTAAGAATCATATAGCAATTATATGTAAAAGCCTTACAACTTATGCAGAAAGTGATATAACTGTGCTTATTACCATTCTAATTGCTATTTTATTACTATTATGGAGAAACTGAATAACAACAAATAAGCCTTAGGAATTCTCTTTTAAAATAGCTTATTTGGGGCTAGCACTGTAAGTCAGTAGTAGACTGTGTGCTTAGCATGCATGTAGACTTGGGTTTAATCCCAGCACCAAGGAAAAACAAAAAGAAAGAGCTTTACTTATCTTTGATCAAGTGAACAAAAAGATCTGCCTTATATAGTGCAACTACAATATATATGGTCCAGTGTATGATTTCTATCAGGAGATATTTTTTGTCACTCCAATTTTGAAAGTTTAAAAGTATAGCATCTTACTACTGTTGTGTGGCTAAGTCTACAAATCAACTACATGGTCCTGCTCATCTGAGGCAGGCTTGGCTGATCTGGGCTAGAATTGTTTGTGTCTGAAGTTATCAATAATTTATCTGACACTGGATTACCTTACATATGGAGCCCATCATCCAGAAAAGTATCTGTTTTTATATGGTAGCTCAGAAGTTTCTGAAGAAGAGAACAGAAACATGCATGCTTTCTTCGGGTCAAAGTTTGATTTGGTACAATGATACACATCCTACATATAATGAGAAAATAAAGTCATAAATCTGAACTAATCTAGAAAGTCAAAAAACAAAGTGTATTTCTTGATGTCAGTTTGCAAAAGGAGTGGAGACACAGAACTGCAAAGTCACATTGCAAAAAGTGAAAATAGAGAGAGGGATGGAAAGCTCACTATTTTAAAAATATATGGCATTACTAAGTAAAATGTTAAGAAGTCTCTAAATAATCAAAATAAAAGTTGAACAAACCACAAAGAAAAAAACTATATTAAAGTGGTATAACATTTTAATGTAAACTAGATAAAAATTTACCCTTAGGTGACTAAATTAGGTAAGTAAATAAATCTAGTATTTAAAGTTAGCAAAAACTACCTTGGTTTTAGTGTGAGGAATGTCTGTCATTTTTTAGGGGTATGAGATAAGCATTAAATACCAGTACCAATTATGTATTCACCATATGACCAGGACATGTACAACATACTTACATTATATTTTGTCATCACCGAGAACAATTCATGTGGCTAATCGTAACGGGCTTTCAGAGAGCCAATTACCATGTACACATTCAGAGTACAGACTGCAATCACACTGCCTAAGTTCATATCCTCCTGCTAATGATTAGCTCTGTGATCTTTAGTAAGTTTTGCCATCTTTCTCAATTTATTTAAGAGTAAAGTTGATATGATAGAAATACCTATCTCATGTTTTTTATGCAAAATGAATTATACAAGCAAGGTATTTTTTCTCTTCACAATTGAGTTTGGAAAGTTTCTATTAATATATTTTCTTTTTTTTTTTTTATGCGGGTACCAGGAGTCGAACTCAGGACCTCATGCTTGTTAGGCAGGCACTTATCCTGCTGAGCAATATCACGGGCCCAATATATTTTCTATTAATATATATTTCAAGTTTCTCACATAAAAGAAACAATGCAATACTTATCTTTCTGTGTCTTATTTATTTCCTTAGCATTATGGTCTAAGAACTATCTATTTTCCTGCAAATGACTCAAACTCATCCTTTCTATTGCTGAATAGTACTCCAGTTTTCTATGTATCTATCTATCTATCTCACATTTTATTTATCTGTTCATCCGTTGATGGGCATGTAGGCTGGTTCCACAATTTAGCTAATGTGAACTCTGCCGCTGTAAACATGCGTATGCATGGGTCACTGCAATATGATGACTTTGACTCTTTCAGGAAGAGTCTCACAAAAGGTATTGCCAGGTCAAATGAAATTTCTATTTTTAGTTTTTCAGGGAAACTCCATATAGATTTCCATAGTGGTTCTACTAGTTTACATTCCCACCAACAACATAAAAAGTTTCCTTTTTCTCTGCATCCTGTTCAGCATTTGTTGTTTTTTGGGTCCCTGATGATAGGCATTCTTACTACAGTAGTAAGATGGACACCCAGTTTGTCGTGATTTGCATTTCTTTAACGGCCAAAGTTGCTGAGCATTTTTCATATATTTATTGGCCATTTATAATTTTTATTGAGAAGGTTCTACAGACCATTTCAATGGCCCATTTTTGGAGGATCTTTTTTCGGTGGAGTCTAAGTTTTTTAGTTCTTTATATATTCTAGATTTCAGTACTCTGTCAGGATAGTAGCTGGAAAACTTTTTGTCTATTCTGTAGGTTGTTTACTCTGTTGGTTGTGTCTTTGCTGTGCAGAAGCTTTGCAATTTGACATAACACCATTTGTTTTTTCTTGGTATTATTTCTTATGTAAATGTGTTTCTGTTCAGAAACTGTTGCCTATAACCATGTCTTCAAGAGTTTTGCCTGTTTTATCCCATCATATTCAGTGTTTCTGTTTTTATATCAGGGCCTTTGAGCCATTTTTATTTTATTGTGGTACAGGGTGAGAGAAATGGATCTAAATTCAATTTTCTGCACATGGATAACCAGTTTTCGTAGCACCATTAGTCAGTGATGCTATCATGAACCTAAAGTGAGACCAATCAGCAAGCATATATCTATGTTTAGTTTTGTTATCTTGGCCAACTTCAGTTTTATAAATACATGCATTGTGTGGAAGACATGGTTTCAACTGAGATTGTGTTTTACCAAGAGAAGGCCATTAAGGAAGGAGTTGAGTATGTAAGCAAGGAGCTGATTATAACACTAAATCATGGAGCTATAGATAGGAAAGCTAGGAAGGTGCAAAATGACCACAAGGTCAGTGAGTTTTGCGTTTACTACGTTATAGGAACATGGGGTTTGGGATCCGAGAGAAAAGGAATTGGAAGGATAGGGTGATCAGAGAATGGGATGTTTGGCAGTTAGAGACAGGATTATAAGGAGAGTCCATCTGCTATTAATAGCAAAGTCTAGGGCTGGTGAGATGGCTCAGCGGCATAAGCACCTGCCTGGCAAGCGCGAGGTCCTGAGTTCGACTCCCGGAACCCACATACAAAAAAAGGGCCGATGATATCGCTCAGCGGCATAGGCGCCTACTGGCGTGCAAGGTCCTGAGGTCGACCCCTGGTATCCACAAAAAAAAAAAAAAAAAGCAAAGTCTAGAACCTATGGCATGCATGTTATTTGTTTTACTTTTAAGACAAAAGATGTTCATGTATGAGTTGTTCTTTCTATACTAAAACCTCGGTATTCGGGTTTAATTGCACTGTTGGCACTTTGCCATAAATAAGCAGGTTTTTGGTTGCAGTTTAGACATACATCTCTAAAAGGTTTCTCATCGTTGGTCTAGATCATAGCATGAAACCAAAGTCCTGAAGACTAGACCATTAAATCAGAGAAAATAAAGAAACAAGAGCTAAGGTGTTAGAGAGAGCATTTAATTACATTCTAAAATTTAAAATAAAATGATGGCCTAGGTAGTGTTAGAGTAATACTGAATCATGAGCCAAAATCTTTAACTAATGAGGAGGAATGGCTCACGTGGAGAGGGAGTCAGGTCGGGATAAAAGAGATGACTTACAAAAAGGCAGGGTAAAAGTGCACTGAAACCAGCACTATTGTGCTATGGATAAATGAATGAGAATCCTTGGGCATTGCAAAGAGAAACAAGGAAAAAATGTCCTACCTCCAAGCCCAAAGGTAAAAGGCAGAGAAGACATCCATCACTGCTGATTGACGCAAGGAAAGTGGTGTTTCAGGTTTCAACGTAACCAAGCAAGAAAGTAAATTCCAAAGATGAGAAAAACACAGGCAACGCTTTCCAAAGACATAATAGCTGGAGATATAGCCCAGCGGCACAGCGCCTGCCTGGCAAGTGCAAGGTCCTGAGTTTGACTCCCAGTGCCAAAAAAAGAAAAGAAAAGAAAAAAGAAAAACAAAGCAAACAAAGGCATAATAAAAATGCTTCAAGAGATTGAAAAAAGTGTCACACAGAGTTCTATAAAAACTGGACTAGGGGGCCGGTGAGATGGCTCAGCGGCGTAAGCGCCTGCCCGGCAAGCGCGAGGGCCCGAGTTCGACTCGCGGAACCCACATACGAAAAAGGGGCCGGTGATATCGCTCAGCGGCACAAGCGCCTGATGGCGCGCGAGGTCCTGAGGTCGACCCCCCGGTACCCACACACACACACAAAAAAACTGGACTTAATGGGTAAGGATAACATGGCAACCTATAAAAAGTATAAAATAAAATAATTTGCATGGTAAGATAATTCCTGAAAACGTAAGGTTGAGAGTAGGCCTTGGCATTGGGGGTCCATGCATGGGTGAGTTACTTTTTCATGTGTGCACATGGTTATGGAGATCCTTTAATCCATCCATACAATAGAAAAAATATTACTAGATTCTGTGCTATATGGAAGTTAGCCAAAATTGTACCAGGGTTACAACTCTGGAAAATTAAGCCTTTTATTCATGAGGTTGTGGGCAAATGTGTGACCTCATTCAACAGAATCTTATTACTAAAAAAATCCAGAATTTGCTTTTGAAATAAATTGTATTTTTAATGTTATCATCTCTAAGTTAGAAAGGTTGAGATCAAAAAGAAGAAAAATATTTATTTTCAGATCAGATACCTGCTGCTTCCAATTTAGAGAGTGGGTAAATTGTCAGAAGTGAAAACAGTAGAGTGAAATGTGTTGCATTCTAAGCTCCCTAATTAACAACAGTCAGCTCTAAACAACCTCACCCAGGGTGGCCTTTTCCTCACTGAGTTGACCCCGGAGACCTCAAGGGAACATGTAGGAGCTGTTAAAGAAAACCTCAAACAACAGCAAAGCACGGAATTCTTTGAAGAAACTGTGAACACCCTCTGGGGAGAAAATTACACTTGTGAACTTAAAAATGGCACACAAACATTTTAACACAAAACTGAAGACAGAGGTCAACAGGGATATTTCCAACTGAAGATTGCCTGTTGAGGGAAAAATTAGTTTTGAACATCAAAAGTAAATGAACAAAGGGAGCAGGAAACAATGTTAAATTAGGGTCCTTTCCTCAAGAAAAATACTCCACTGACCTTTATAACTGCAAAAGAAAACTGAGGAAAAGAAATCTAAGAAACTAATCATAAGAAAGAGTTACATTTACAAGGACTTCTTTAGTCTTGTTAGCTTTACTACAGTAATTAATTTCTACTGATGGGTTGTTTTATAATAGATAAGCTTTATTATCTTATGCCATTAATTTATAATTTTCTCATTCAATTATAGCTGTAAATAGGAAATTACAAGTCTTCAATGAAGAAAATGTCATACCATCTAACAGTCACAGTGAAAGTCTGCTGTTTAGGTCTTCCGCAGTCTCAGATCTCCACAAGCTGCATGAAAAGGGGGCATTCAAATCAAATGCTTTCTCTAAGTCTCATACAAGCATCATCTGTTTGTCCATATTTGAGGAAAGTCCTTTCTTCCTTAGTTACAGAGATGGTCTCAAATGTTCTTACTTGAGGCCCCATGTACTGTATTAGTCTGCTAAGGTTCTTTCTATTAACAAAGGAATAAAGAGTAGAAATTTATTGGCTTGCAGTTCTGGAGGTAGAAATCCATGACCAAGGTGGTGGCAGGGTTGGTTCCTTCTGTGGACTGAGAGGGGAGAATTTATTCCATGTCTTTCTCCTTGGTTTATTCGCTATCTTCTTTCTGGTTCTCACATCATCTTCCTTCTACATGTGATGGTGGCCAAATTTACTATTTTTATGGACATCAATCATGTTAGATTAGTGCCTATCCCAATGACCTTAGTTTAATCTTATTCTTTTTTAATGGTCCTGTCTCTAAATACAGGTACATTCTAAGGTATTCAGGGCTTCAATACATGAATTTTGGAGGATTACAATTCAGCCCAGAGCAATCTTGTGAAAGAGGTTTGAAAAATATGTACCACCTCTCATCACATTTTTAACATTGAAATTTTTCCTATTAAATTCAAATGATGTAGTTTCTACCATGAAATAAATTCTGACATATATAAAACTATTAATATAACTGTTAAATATATACATGAAATATATTCTATTGTACTTGTTTTTAAAATGCATGAACATCCTCTTTAAAGAAATATATCATTTCTTTTTCTTGTTACAACTATAGTAATATTCTATTTCTCTCAAAAAATTTCATCCAAACTTATAAAAACTTATTCATTAAAGTATTATTTCATATGTGTGTACATGGATGTATATGTATATGAAAATGTATAACCTTTTGAGGTTCTAAGGAATTTTTAGAATCATTCGTAATAGTGATGACAATAATAGATAACACTATGTAACACTAACTACATGTCACACTGTGTTCTAAGGACTTCATAACTGTTGGCTATTTACTCATTTACTCTATAAAACCCCTTAGCTTACATTTTACATTTCCATCGACAGCGTAGGAGGGTTTCTTTTTCCTGGATCCTCACCAGCATTAGTGTGTGTGTGTGTGTGTGTGTGTGTGTGTGTGTGCACGTTCTTGATGATAGGTACTCTGACTGTAGTGATATAGAATCTCAATGTAGTTTTAATTTGAATTTCTCTAATGACTAGAAATGTTCAGCATTTTTTTATATACATTTTGCTATTTGAGCTTCTTTTGAGAAATATCTACTGAGTTCATTTGTCCCTTTTTATTGTTCAGTATTTCATAGGAGTTAATTTGTTTTTAAGTTCTTTATATATTATTACCACTAGTCCTCTATCAGAAGACTAACAGGCAAAAATCTCTTCATCTCACTGTTCATCTTTATCCTTTGTTAATATTCTTTATAAAAATTGCTAAATGTAAAATAATGGCAGAAAATAAGAAGTTGAAAATTTCCTTGTCGCTTCCGGCACTCTGGATTGGTTCATCTGTTTGTTCTTTTCCCTTCCCCTGGAAGAAAGAGGGACAGAGGAATAGAAGGAGACCTTAACTTGCTTCTAATATATAGAGTGACAAAGTAGCATATTATTTAATGAAACAAATCTGGGTTAAATGTTACCACCAATGTTAAGCTATGTGACCTAAATCGATACTGATTTTTTTCTTCTTCAGAATAATGTGGATGATAATACTTATCTTCATATTTTTCAGTGAGGTTTACCTAATTAAAAGCGCCTGTTCTCTTCACAGCAGCTAGCGTACTATAGATGGTCAGTCATTCCCAACAATCATAACCAGGCTCTCCTCTACATGTTGAAATCAACCTATATTTCCAACCACATTCAAAGAATAGCTTTTTACAATTGTTCTCATCCTCAGCAATTCACTTAGGTTCAAGCTAATTAGTTCAATCTATAAGAGCCAAAATCACTTTGTTTATAGTTAGTTTATAGCAGTGATCCCCAAACCTGCTCAAATGTCATAAGGACCAGGGAAGGGCCTTGTAAAATATAAATATTAAGTCATAGTCATGTATATATTGATTCAGCAGATCTAAGATAGAAACTAATACACATTTTTAAAAACTTCAATTTCTGCTCTGATAGTCACATTTAGATAAACCTGTATACAATAATCTTTAATATCTTATTCAATCCTGAAGTCATATGCAATTAATTTTCTGGTATTTTAAATACTCCTTTTTGTTCAGTTTACATTTGTGTATCAAGCAGGGAAGTTACAAGTAGGGATGACAAGAAAGAAGTTTCAGTTTGATGAGTTTTGTGAATGTGTGCCTATGCTGAGTTTCATGAATAAGTTGGCTTACCAACTAAAAATTACAGAGATATCACCTTAATCCTCAAAAACAAAGTCTGTGGTTTTCATTGTTTACTACAGAGAAATCTTACTGTCAACAGATTTAATCTTCCTAAGACATTTATTTGGATGTGCACATGAATTAAAAAATTCAACGAAATGAAAAAGTAGCTGGGGCTAAAATAGGGTAAAGCAGAAAGAAACGCTTTAAAAAAAATGCCTGACAACAGTGTCAAATTTGCTTTTTAAACAATTTTTTGATGGGCCAAATATTTCCAATTTCACTCTACCATTCAATCTGGGAATCTAACTGGAACATGTGTGTCACATCAATAACTATTGATGCTTTCAGGGCAGGACCATTTATAAATTCAAATATATATTGCCAGAAAACAATTCAGAAAGTACCATTTCACAAAAGATGTAAATTTAATAAAAGAAGACATGAAGGGTAGAGTTAGCAGCACTCACATCCTACTGCACATACTGTTTTTCCAGATGTTCTTTTTGGTCATGGAGATACGCTGAGTAAATGAAGTTAGAAGCAATTGTAGGAAATGAAAGATAAATGTCAAAGTGCATTATCAAGTCACAAACTTTTCTACATGATTTTACCTAATTTCTCTTGCTATTATTTAGCTCTTCTACTAATTTAAAGATAATGTAAACTTTAGAAAATTTAGAAGGTTCACTTAACAGACAAGTATTTCATATGGGCTTGAAAGGTACATGACATTTTACCATGTTTCTGTCCACTTAAAAAATCTGGCCTTATTTGCTTCCAGCATCTCTTTGTACAAAGATTAATGGATAAAATGAACTAATGTTCATTTTGAGAAATTTTATCTGGAGCACTTAATAGAAATTAAGATGCTGGCATTTTTACTTACCACTTGAAAATTATCTTAAAATTAAACATGGATTTAAACATAAATATGATACAAGCAAATTCCTCCTAGAGAAACCCAAAAAATAGTTTTTAATTTTGATTCTTTTCCTACTCATCTTTATTTCATTGACTGATGCCTTGAGCCTATTTTTTTATTATTTCTTGCCTTCTATATCATATTTCAAGGTTTCTTTTTATGATCTCCTGAAATATTGCAGGGCAGATTCAAACATGTCCCAAGCAGGCACTGAAATTTTAATGCATTTTTATGGGAACCAGTCTCAGGTCCTGAAATACATTTATTTGTACAGATGGAAGTTAGTGGAATGCTCTCCTATTTAAAACCTGATAGGAAAATTGTTCCTTTACTAGGAGTAGGTGGAATCATTTGTATTTTTCTATTTGATTAATTTATCAATGTCATATAAGTATTATAAAATGCATGTTGTTCCATTGGGAATAAATCCACCATATTAGTCTAACAAAATAACAATGTCTCAATGAATTCTTCATGAATGTAAAACTTTTCAGAAGTTCAAAACATTACTATTACATTTTAATTCCTGTTGTCTTAACAGAGATTAAGTAAAAATGCTTGCTACCAGTGTTTATAATTCTAATTCCACTACTTACAAGAGCACATAGAATAACATAGACAATATATATTGAATCAGTATATTAGATATATTTTCCCTTGTATGAAAGATAGTTATGATGAAGTTCTAGCACTACTTTGATTTTTATGTATAAAGGCAAATGCAGTAATTAATTTTTAATTTGTGCAAAGTGGTAAAAGCCCTTGACTTGATTCTTCAGATCAATGCAGTAAAGATTTACATGAATTAGCTAGATAATTTATTTAACAATATGACATTACACAGTGGACAATTTTAGATTTAGTAATACATGTATTGATTCCTGATTCACTTGATAAAGGATAAAATTGACCTTATAATTTCCTAATTACAAAAAACCCTATTATGACTGCCCCCATTTGCTTCTTTTCACTGCAATTTTCTTTAATTTCAGACTCTTCACATTTAAAATTCTAAACATAAATATCGCAGTTGTTGTGTACAGTTCAATGATGGACTGAAATTGCTGTGAAGGTTTTAATTTGGAGAATTTCATTTCACTTACTTGGAACTTCCGTTTAACTTTATTCTGCACAATGTACAGGTCAGCAAACTACAGTCTATCCCCCAAATGTGGCTGCAGCTGTTTTTGTACAGCCACAAACTAAGACTATTTTTTTGCATTTTTGAGTTGTTGAAAAAAAATTCAACAACACAGCAAGTAAAAATTAAAGGAAATTCTAATTTAATGCCCATAAATAAAGATTCGTGGAAAGCAGCTTCAATTGTTTATGTTTTCCACAACTTGCTTTCATATTACAAGGACAAGTTGAATAGTTATGACAGAGACTCCATAGCCTGCAAGGCCTAAAACATTTACTACGTTAGTCTTTTATGAAGAAGTTTTGCTAACTCAGGTGTAAAGCATTTATCTCTACTATTTCTCTGACAACATTATGGTACATATTGTTGATGTCCTCTTTAACATTTTCCTCATTTCAAACTGATGTATTTTGCCTGCGTTTTCACAAAATCAGAATATAGGTTGTGCTGCTAACAATTGCAATTGCAATTTCCTATGCTTACATCTCAGCATTTAATAAAACTCTAAAATTTTTTTTATCAGATTTTAACCCTATTTGTTCTTTGCAGGCATGCACAAGTTTAAAGACATATTTCTAATCTAATGATTTCCCCCATAGATGTCTATCAAGAAATGTCTATCAAGAGTGCAAAGGCACTATACTATATTTTCATAAGTAGAATATCTAATTAAGAACCTACCTCTGAAATATCGTTAAATTATTATAATTGACCAAAAATATAAATAAAAAATTTTAAATGGATTTGCTTGGTGAATTACATTGCTCAGATTGAATGTAAGTAAAGTTTTGCAAATATGAATGCTGCAAGAGGAAAATTCTGGGCCAGTATCAGACCTTTGTTCTGTTCCTGTTACATTATAGTTAATGACAAATGTACACTGCAACTTTACTAAAACAGATTTTAAATGTTGTCACCACAAAGAGAGAATAAACATATGAAATGAAGGATATAAGAGTTAGAATAACTTAAACGTTCTACAGTGTATACCTGTTTCATCACATTGTACCCTATCAATACATGTAGCAATTATTTATCAATATAAAGAAAAAATATTTTTAAATTTAAATTAAGCTAATGAAGGGCCGGTGAGATGGCTCAGCGGCGTAAGTGCCTGCCTGGCAAGCGCGAGGGCCCGAGTTTGACTCCCAGAACCCACGTACGAAAAAAGGGCCGGTGATATCGCTCAGCGGCACGGGAGCCTGCTGGCGCATGAGGTCCTGAGGTCGACCCCCAGCACCCACAAAAAAAATAAAAAAATAAATTAAGCTAATGAAGAAAGGAATATGTAGTAAATAAACCTTATTGGTATAACTGAGTAATTAGTTTTAAATGATGAAGTACTTAAGTGTCCTAAGAAAAATTTAAAGAATTACATTTACAAAGATGAATAATATATTAATTTTTAAAAATAGGCAAATATCTGGTTGGATATGAATTTTTAAATTTTTAAAGAAAATTTAAAACTAAAAAAGAAAAATATAAATAACCTGAACAAAACTGGACAAACCAAAGCATAACACTGTTATTTTTTGTATAATGATCTGCATTTGGTTAAACAACATAACATTGAAATTTTTAGGGTCAAATATATTTTTTATCAAGAATTTCATATTACTGATGTTAATGTACTGATGGGGGAAGCTGGCTAAAATTTTTATGAGGATGCATAGAAATCAGATCCTCAGACGGTGTGTACCATTCATATCATTTATTCCATTTTATTTATTTTAAGATAAAATAAGGAAACTCTTAGGATTTATTTACAATACTCCTATTCATACTAAGTTTAAAAATAAGTCATTGGAAAAGTCTAAAACAACATGACATTTAGATGAATGTTAGAACATATTTATGATAGAAATCTGTGAGTCAATAAAATTAGCAGTCGAAAATTTGATCATAATGATCATACTAGGCTACCAGGAAGAACTAGGGAAGATGGTATGAAATGTCTCCTTTTTTTAGTATTCCTCAGTAACCCATTCGTCAAGTTTTCCCCTCCTAATTCCCCCTGCTCAAACACTATCTTGCTCAAACACTGCCTGTACAATACTGTCTTAGTAATACTGTCTCTGACTTAACAAAAGAAGTTTATGAAAGCAGTGTACGTCCTTTCAGGCTGGCTTACAAAACTGGGGCAGTGGGGGTGATTTAATCACTGTGGAGCCAAAGAGGAAGAGTCCAGCACGTGAAAGAGCATCTGGTGGTGGTGAGCTCAACAATCCCAGGCAGAGGGAAAAGTGGGAAGAAATAGGGTAGCTCAGGCATAGTGGAGATTGCAGCTAAGAAGGAAGTCTGAGCTCTACAGGCTGAGGAGGGCTCCAGATGAAGTAAATAATACGGATAAATGTTTGGAAATGGGGACCAAGGCAGAAGTCACTTCCAGTCACTGGGCTTTTATTGAAATACTCCTGGCCATATTAGTATAGTTTGTTATGTTTTTGTCTTAATTTAGAAAATTACCTAAAAATATTTCACATTTTCTGTCTACGCTAATATACTATGTCGTAGAAAGGTATTGGTGGTTTCTCGGCTTAATTTGCCCATCAGGCCTAGGGATTTTTAAACATTTGAATCTTTGTACTTTAAAACTAGAAAAGGAACATTGCTCAGTAGTAAAGTAAAATAGATTTAATAGTAATAACAAATAGTGCTTAAACGATATCTGTAATTAATGGAGAAAAGATTATTTGTCAAAATGATGCTCATGGCAATTAATTACTATGACTTTCTATTTAGGAATAAAATTGTGAAGACTGAACAAGCAAATACTATGTATAGCTTTATGTCATTTCTTACCAGAATCCCAATAAAATATATTATAAAATTTCACTTATTTGAGAAAAACTTGTTCTTTTCTTTCTGATAATATTATGAGGTACTCTTGGAAACAAAGCATGACAAAGAAAAGTATGGTGTTAGAAGGGAAAAATTATGACATTAAGGAAAACTGTATACACTTTTAAGACACAAATGTGAAAAATTCTCAAAATGCTTGTAAATTTTCCTTAAGGTCCATCTTTACTTGTAACATTTCCTATAGAAATATAGAATTCTTGTTTTCACCATGACTTAGGTTATGCTTTGTCTGAGCTACAGCTTTTTGATGTCTCTTCTCCTAAACGGTGAAGAAAGAGACCTTAGTGAGTCTCAAATGGAATTGATATGTGTCAAAGAATAATTGCAGCAGGTAGAGTTAAAAAAAGGCGAGCAAGACCATGCAACAGGAAAAGAGATTAAACTCAGTTCTCTAAACAAAAGGCAAGAGAGTTTTTAAATACTAAAATGAGCTATTAGAAAAGTACTGAAGGACATTAAGAGATGTGATTAATGTGATTAAAACTGTCCGTGCTTGCTAGTTGGATTTTATGGAAGATAGGTTCCTACACCCCACAAACATTGGGAAATAGGGGTGCTGCCTTTCTTAATGACTGTATATTGTGGGGATGACTCCCAGGATCTTGAGAAAGATATTCCTCTGTCATAGAACATTCCCATTTCAAAGGAGTAAATGAAGAATTTTTCCATCATAAATTTTCTAAAATTAATCTTAAATAAAGGGAAGCCAGGGCTCTATAATAGAAAGATACCTGTCTTAACATTTGAACTTAACTCAGAAAAATATTAAGGCTGCCTCCTATGGGCTATCGGCCTGCCAATTTTGTTCAGTGGAGAAATTACCCAATAGAAGACAGAGAAAACTAGAGTTAGAGGTAATATAAACTGGCACGGTACAGTGTTGCTTAACTCCTTCATAAAACTTCCTTACGTTTGTTAACAAACAATGTCAGGAGTCAAATTTAAACCAGTCTCTACAAAGTACTCAAAGTAATGGATGATGGTCCTTTTTAATGTTCAGAAACAGAAAGCCACAACAGCATCCAGCTCTCATCTTAAACCGACCATGAGCATACATTTTCTTATAGTTTTCTATATCAGTGACACAAAGTAAGTCATTAGAAGGCAAGTGTTTTTGTTCCTTCTCCTCGTCTTCCTCCCCTTTTCTTCTTTTCTATCTTTCTGATTAATCATATAAAAGGTTTCAAATAATTTTCTTTGCTCCTTTGAGTTTTGACCTTAGATGTTTTAATGAATTTATGGAAATATTCATTCTCTACTTAAACTGTTATTGAGAACTTTGCCTACATTTTCATCCAAGATGCCACCTAATAAATATACAAATACTCAGTGTTAGGGGAAAATAAAACAGTCTCAGCAGTGATTGATTGATTTTACTTTCTGATAAGAAAAATTTTCCATTGCACAAAGACCACAGTTAAATAGTCAAGCCTTCACTTCCTGGAGGATTTATAAGTAGAAATCCCAGTGACAACACTTATGGACGTTATCTTCGGCCAGGTTCTTTCATTCTGTTCCTATTTCCTTCTGTCTAAAATAGGGTCATCACAAAAGCTTAACTAACAGAGCCCTTGTGACAATACTATGAATTAGTGCATATGATTCAAACGTGGTAAGCTGGCACACTGTAAACTGACAAATCGTAAACTCATATAAACGGCATTATTTTATTATCTTTCCACCTTTGTTCCTCTGTTACTTTCCTTCCTTCCTTCTGGAGCTCCTTTTTCTCCCTTTCCTCTTGCTCCCTCCCCACTCTGTACATAAGTAAATTAAGCTCTTACCACAGCAATTATGCAGTCTCTCACATTATGTACTTAGAATAGTGTTGGACTCGGCAATTGTTAAGTGCTCCTGCTATTATTTTCTTCATTCATAGAATTGGGTTTTGCTGTTGGAACTTGGGTTTTATTGCTTATGTGTTCTTTAGTATGGGTTCTTCAAGCATTTCATGAGTGTTCAGAGTAAAATAAATATAAAACAAACTATAGCAGAAAATAAACCTCTCTGGGTTAGAGGTCAAAAACAATTATAGTAGAAACAAAGTACTAAAAAACTCATAGTCCCTGCCTTTTTGAAGTTGATTCACTAAGAAGATAACATGATAAAGCTAAACATATCACCGTGTCCCTAAACATAAGTACTGAGGTTCTGAAATATAAGGAAATAAATTTCTGTAGCAAAGTGCAAACATTTTGTTATAAAACTTTGATAACATATGTCCACATGCATAATAATCTGTAAACTATGTTGAATAACATAAACATTTGAAACTAATAAGAAGGAATGAAAAACTTCATGACAGAACAATGATATGTTAAGGATACTGAATGAAACAGAGAAAATGTAGATTCTAATTACAGCCCTGCCAATAGATGATTTGTTAAGAATTCTCAGGTAAAACAGTTTCTCTCTTTGTAACTTATTTTTATGCCAAACAATGATAAAAACAACTGTTCTGCTTACCTAAAGGGATCTTGTGAAGATCAAATGAGACAATGAATTTGAAAACCTTGGTAATGTACTATATAAACATATACATTATACTAACATATCTAATAGTGTAATTAGAAGATTTCATTTTCAAAATGTTAGAAATCAGTGATGGTATCTTAAAAGTCTACAATTTTAAAGTAAACATATGGATAGGAATAGCTCCTACATACCAGATTTAGTATGCTGTGTTTTCTTGCAGATATGACTGAAAAGAAGATCTAAAAGAATTGCAAAAATAAAATATCAGGGCCCAAATAGTAAAAATGATACAGATGTGTTTATTATCAAACTAAAAAGTGGAATATAAACTAAATAAATTGTAAATGTATCATTTGATTTGACATATCAAATTTATTTGAGTGTACTGCAATTGTAGAAAATTCACAGTAAGCATTTATGACAGGTTTAAAGGTTTCAGGGATGCTGCTTGATAACATCGATGCAATTAACCTTAGCTATTCTATCTTCTATATACTGATCCTTAATCATTTCTATAAATGTGTTCCTTTTTCAATGCTGTAATGCCCTTCCTACTTTTATATGATGAGGAAGTTCATAAATGCTTTGACTTCTTCTTTCAGAAAGACTCTCAGCTAATTGACTAAGTATCTCTTAATTGCAGCTGATTCTTGCATCTAATTTCCATTCCATCAGCTTCCCCTTTTTCAATTGCTCCTTGTTTATGTTCTATAGACTTTATGAACTTTAATCATTTTTATGATACTATTTATGATCCTTTTATGATGTTTTTAAAATTAGTGGCAGTAGATTTTCTGACGATGAACCACTAGAATTAAGAAAATCATTGGAATTTAAAAATATTTTGAAATTACATGAAAAATAATTACTATGACAAGAAAACCACCAGTCAATTTAAGACATATGATATGTGGCTTAATTCTACATTCAGGAAGGAGAGAAAAGTGGTGTTTGCATGACGGTAAAAAAGCAGATGTTATTATATTACATAAAATCAGAGTTTTTACAAAAGGTTCAAATATCAGGAAAATTATGGTGGAAGGAGAGATTACACCGAGGGAAGATAACAGGTCGCATTTCTAAAATATAAATGAAGCTAACAGGGCCACATTAGAAAAGCCTACTCAATTTTTGTATGTTCTAACACACAGTAAGCAAATATCACTCACACACTGGAAAAGAGGACTGGGAAAAACCTGGTACCATAGGTGTAACTTTTTATTCCAAATGTTAATAATATTTATGAATTATTTTTTCTGTCAGTAACATGACTGTTGTCTCACGCTTCAGAGCTGTGAAATCACTGAGGGGCAAGTTAGCATAAATAAATAAAAAGCATGCAAAGTACTGCAGATTGGAGTAATAGATTTCTTTTTCACGTGACAGGAAGAAATAAATCAGATTTCTTTTGTTATAAATGAAGTGCTGAGGGCATGCACGTATGGCTGTGAGGATGCTAAAAGAAGTGCTGAGGGCATGCAGGTATGGCTGTGAGGATGCTAAAAGAAGCAGGAGGATTTGAAAGAAAGTTTCCAATATTTCCTTTCAAACTGATCCTCCCCTGGGACCTCTTCTTTGCTGAGAAAACTTAAACAAAGTTGGAAATGAGTTCAAAACATTTGAGTAAGATTTTATTTGCCCATTTCCCTCAAATAGAAAAGTTTTTTCCAAAAAAAAAAAAAAAAAAACCGCAGGTCGGAGAATAGGATGTGTGGTTAGTAAGAGTCTGCACTGTGAAACCCATGGGTACGATGTAGAAATGATGAAATGGTTAGCAGTTACTGAGGAGAAACTCAGGGCGTGCTGCGTACCAAACGCTATGCAAACTGTGCTTTTCTGCCAACCCCGTGTAAATACTGAGTATGTCATACAGCAGCTTTGCATTTTTTTTCCTTTTTTTGTGGTTTTGCTTTACTCACAATGGAAACAGCGCCTTCATCCTGAGCTACGTGCCCAGCCCTTTTCATTTATTATTACTATTATTTTTTTTTTTTGAGACATCATCTTGCTAAGTTGTCCAGGCTGAGCTGAAATTTGCAGTCCTTCTGACTCATCCTCCCAGAGTGCTAGGATTAAAGTTGTGTGTTACCACTCTGGACTACAGCTTGTATTTTACAATAGCTCACTCTAAAACTGATGTCCAAATTTTGTGAAAATCCTTGTAAACATAGTTGTTTGACATAAAAATGAACAAATGGACAGTACCATCATTTTATTCATATGGTTGCTATTTTCCAGTTTTAAGAAAACAGCTACTTTTCAGTTTTCAAAACTTAAAAGAGCAGTATATATGTCCATCAACAGATGATTAGATAAAGAAAATGTGGTATTTCCACATAGTGGAGTACTACTCTACCACAAAGATAAACTTGTGTCATTTGTAGAAAATGAATGCATCTTGAGACATAGGTCAGACACACAAACTTAAATGTCACATGGTTTCTCTTATATGAGAAAGCCAAAATATAAATAAAGAACAAAATAAAAGATGTATAATAGGAAGTAGGGGAGAACTTTTTCAAATGGGAAAAGGATAGAGAGATAGAGGGAGGGGGAGGGAAAGGGATTGAAAAAAGGAATTAAAAGGTGTTATGTATAAGTACTAATTAATAAATTTTAAAACTCTATAAACAAATTTAAATAGTAAATAAATACTTATACTACTTCTTTGTTCTGTTATTTTAGTAAGGCAGGAACTTAGCTGCAACTCTGCAAGTGAAGTATATTATTTCTCTTAGGTCACATGGGGCCCGTTTTTTAGCACTCCAATCTAATAGACTTCTAGTGGCCTCCTTAAGCACCTAACTATAGACAAAGTGAATTAGGCAATAGGGAAAACCCAGGTCATTAGGATCCAATGTGCTGTATTTGGAATTAAATTAAAGAGTCTCACCTCATCAAACTCAAGGATTTGCCATAACACAGACATTTATGTACAAAGGCCATTGTTGCACCCCAGAAGGTGGCTCTTTCTTGTGGGTTCTAACTGTACACAGTATCACCTGCTTCTCTGATGTTTCCTGTCAATTCACAAGGTCATCAGAGTTTTCCAAAGGTTACACAGTAGAGTTTTATATGGGTGTCTTGGGACTGGGCTGTTCAATATATTTCAACTTGATTCTTAGCACGTTTCATTCAAGTGCTTCTCCAAGTGTACCTTTGTGCTTAGACTGTAAAACAAGGAAAGTGATGCCAGAGCTAAGAAAACAGTAGAAGTGAATCAGAGCATAGATAGAGATGTTAAACTAGAGCTAAACCAGTGCTCCACTTAGGTCTTAAAATAAATTTATATCATTGCAATTCTGGAAAATGGGAAAGCGCTTTTTATTTTTACTTTGTAGGTAGATAGTCACAAAGAAGTGATAATTAAGGCCTTGAAAATAGTCAACATATGTAAGGAAGAAAATGACTAACTGGGGTTTTCAGATGTTTACTAAATCATAAAGCTCTCAGGCCAATCACAAGAGAATTCAAGAAAGTAAAGCTGTTTTTATAAGAAAGAAAGAAAACTTAGGAAAAAAAATAAATGACTCTCCTCATGGAGTGATTTTTATAAAATTTAAATTAATTTTTTTTGTGTGTGTGTGGGTACCAGGCGTCGAACTCAGGACCTTGCGTGCCAGCAGGCGCCTGTGCCCTTGAGCGATATCACCGGCCCTTTTTTCGTATGTGGGTACCGGGAGTTGAACTCAGGACCTCGCACATGCCAGGCAGGCACTTATGCTGCTGAGCTATCTCACCGGCCCTAAATTAATTTTAATGGATACATAAAATTGTATATATTTATGGTTATCATGATATTTTGATATGTGTATACATTGTGTATTGTTCAAATCCAGACACACATATTTATCGTTTCTTTATAATGAAAACATTCAAAATTCTTTCTCCCAGCTTTTTGAAATATACCATGATAGTATACTATCATTATATAAAAGCACCATATGGTGAAACAGCACCTTGGACTTCCTTGCTCTTATCTAACTATAATTTAGTTTGCTTGACAAATCTACCCCAGCCCTCCCTCTCGTTCACTCTTCCTAACCTCTAGTAACCATCATTTTACTCTCACCTCCTAAGAGCTCACCTTTTTGATATTCCACATAGGCGTGGGATAATAGTCTTTGTGTTTCTATGCGTGGCTTATTCCACTTAACATTATGATCTCCCATTCCATCCATGTGGTTGCAAGTGGCAGGGTTTAATTATTTTTATTGCTGTATAATATCCATTGTGTACAATACATCACAGAGTATCCATGCATCACCTGCTGGATACTTAGTTTGTTTGTATTTCTTGTTTATTGTACTGCAATAAAACATGAAAATAGAGGTGTCTGTTTGATATGCTGACCTCATTTCCTTTAGAAATATATCCAGAAGAAAGATTGTTGGTACACGGCAGTTCTATTTTTAATTTTTTGAGGAACTTCTGTACTGTCTTACATAATGACCATACTAAATTACATTCCCACCAACAGCTTGCAAACTTTCCCCTTTCTCCACATCTTTGCCAGCACTTGCAAACTTTTGTATTTTTGATAATAGCCATTATTATTAGAGTGTTGATTGAAGTGACTTTTTGTATAAGAAATGGGGTTTAGTTATTCCATAAGCAAAGCTAGATCAATTTGCTAACAATTCCAGCATAATTTTCCCCACATTTAGCCGTCAGATTTTTTAACAGAGAATTTATTCCAATGGGATAATGTTCTACACAAAATGGTCATAGAAATATTGTTTTTGAAGGACACCTGTGGTTTGCCCAGTTAAGTACCAAATACACTTTTATTTTAATCTCATTGATTACCATGGTTACAAAACCCTGTTTTGAAATTTCTAATTTGGTCATGTTTGCTGAAACACACCATCCCTTTGCTAGTAGGATGCATATTAATAAAACCACACGCTGTGTGCAATGATAATTTCAGAGGACACTGAAGCATGTCAATATCCTTGCTCCTGTTCCTAAAGTCAATTGCAGGTTTGGGCTTGCTTACTGCTTTATTAATTTGAGGGGTCTGATTTTTTTGCCATTTTCACATTACAACTTGTTCTTTATCTTCTATAGTTATATGTAAATCAGATACAAAACTTGTTAGAACATCATTAAACAAGAATTATTCATGGAACTTTTCTATCTGGGAGACTAACTCATGAACTTGAGATTGTCTTGAACTTATACTATGTAGTAAACATGGCAAAAAAATATTTAGTGGACTCTGCAATCTGTGCAAGTGTAATGCTGATACAAACTTCCAATAAGATTTTCGGGTTGATGAAGTGAATCAAATATGTTGTCTGTTATCCTGATTTATCTTATTGCTTGTTCTTACAATTTTTTCTATGTTTTATGTTACCTTTATATTATAAGACATTGATTACTTAAATATTGCTCTTATTATTTGGGTGAGTACTAAGTATTAGCTCCTCAGTCTGAAGTCTATTTTAAGCATTTAAAAAAATTATTAGTACATGTTTGGAGTCCATAACCCTTACACTCCTTGTAAGGAACTGGTTCATGTACATAACAAAACTTAATTCTGGGCTGGTGAGATGGCTCAGCGGCTTAAGCGCCTGCCCGGCAAGTGCGAGGGCCCGAGTTCGACTCCCGGAACCCACATACGAAAAAGGGGCCGGTGATATCGCTCAGCGGCAAGGGCGCCTGCTGGCACGCGAGGTCCTGAGGTCGACCCCCAGTACCCACAAAAAAAAAAACTTAATTCTTTTTTCATTCCCTTTCTCTCCTCTCTCTCTTCCCTCTCCTCCCTTCATTTCTTAATCCTCTTATCTTATCTTAGAAAAAGATCTATCTCCCTACTTCCTATTAGCTTTTTATTTTTATTTATATTTTAGGTTTCTTATATGGGAATCATGTAATATTTAAGCTTATGAGTCTAATTTATTTCACTTGACATTATGGTGCATAATTTCCTACAAATTACTCAAGTCTATTCCTACAAATGACTCAAGTTTATCCTTCTTTATGGCAGAGAAGTACCCCATTGTATGTTTGCACCACATTTTTTTAATCCATTCATGTGTTGATGGACATATATGTTGCTTCTAAAATTTTGCTATTATAAATTATGCTGCTAAAAACATGGATATGTGTGTACCACTGCAATATGATGTCTTTAACACTTTTAGGAAGATACCAAGAAAGGAATAGCTGGTTAAAGTGGAAACAATTACAATTCTAGAAGCTGCAATTTACCTATTATCAAGAAATTGCTTCTTTTTATATTTTGGTGGCCTACGATTCAAAAACTTCTCTGTTGCCTTAGTGTTCTGACCACCTTGTTTCAATTGAAGGTCTATTCTGTATTAATGTTTGGGAGGAAGTAATGACACTTGGAAATTGGATTAATGCTTACAATGACATGTAGAAAAATGGGTGCTACAAAACTTCCTATGTAAAACAATATCTCACCCATAGTAGCTCAAATATTTTACACCTTAACTATTTATGTGAATTGGAAATGAAATTTATGTGAATTGCAAATAGAATTTGAAGTAGCAAAGTAGTTATAGGAAATCTTTCTTTAAAAAGTATCTTTTCATGTTTAGGTTTGTTTAAGTAGGTCACACTGCAAAATATTTAAGTTTCTAGTTAGGAAGATATTGCTGTGCAAGTAAGGTTATTCATGGAGGTTTGGAGAAAAATAAGGCAATGAGGGTGCATTAAAAGATTGGAAGGAAAAAAGTATTAAATCGTGTACGTAGATCTTTATTCTACCACATGGTAAAATGCACTGAACTTTTCAATTCAGACACATTTCATGAACAACTAGTATATGACAGGGATTACAATTAGGTACTGTGCATAAAATGCAAAAATACATAAGGCATAATCTCTTATCTTGAAGAGAGAGATAGGCAGAATAATTATTTATTAATTACAATAATGAATACATACAAAAATTAGTGTGGGGCAGAGATAGAAAGGTGATATCAGAACTGTGTGCTCAAGGATGAATAGTCCTACAACTATATAAGGCTGAGTAAAGACAATTCTAGGAGAGAGACTCACATGCATAGAGGGTTAGAAATTTCAAAAAATAAGGCCTTTTCCTAGAAACTCTGAGAGGCTGCTGTGGCTGTGTCTCTTTAGGGCTCCTGTCACAAAGGTAAGGATTAAAACGGACTTAGAAGCCAAATCACAAATGGCCATGAGACACAAACAGCTATAGGACAGAGTTGGTAGTCATTTATCTTTTATCTGATGCGGAGATACAAATCTTTTAAAGGTTTTACAAACAGAATGACAAGGAAAATAAGAGGCAAGGTTAAAAAGTAGAATTGAAAAGATGGAAGAGCTGTAATAAATATGATGATAAAATTATTCATAGGGAAGATGTTTTTTCCTTTCTCTACCTCAGGGAGATTGAATGTGTGACAAAATCCTGTACCACAATGAAACTGAATTCTGATTAGCTAGCATCTCCTCTCTGGGTCATAACGATTATCAATTCATCCTAGTATTCTTTATTGGCAGGTGTTTCCCATAACTGGAAAATGGATACAAGGTAGAAGGACTCTAGGTGTAAATTCTGATGCATGCTGACCCCACTGTGCTCTCATTAAAAACTTTCAAAGGAATAATAGCATATACCACACTGCGAGAAAAAAATCTCTAAAGTTTTAAGAAAGCACAAACAGGCACACATGCCACTGGTGTTCTGAGAACTGGTGAAGTAAGAACGCTTTAGGCCATCCATCTTTCTATGACCACACCAGGCATCTCATTCCAATCAAAGATTGTTCCCCACAAACATGCTTTATATAGACCATGGGAATGAAAGCTTAGATAGAACTCCAAGAAAATGGCAATTTTATTTTTTCATTTCTCCTTTATTGAGCAGCAAATAGATATTAAGTAGCCACTATGAGCTAGGCTGTCACAGTACCTCTACTACAAAAACAAAGTATTTTTCAATATTGTCCTCTTCAGAGTAAATAGAAATAGTACATTATTTTGTTTGCTGAGCTTTTACCCATAACTTGTCAGTGTTGCATCAAAAGAAAAAGACCTCTTTTATTGCTTGAAATAATCAAGAGAGCTAAACAGACACCATACTATATTTTCCACTGTGCAAAATGGTCCAGAGAGAAAGTTATATGGTAAATCAAATATTTTACTATAATGTTGCATACGATGACAGATGAAATTTTCTTTTCTTTCTTTGTATTCAGCAGTATATACCAAATGAAATGCACTCTTTTCTAACATATCTTCAAAATAGCTCACTTAGATTTTATTTACACAATAGCAAAATCTAAGTAAATGGCAAATTTTCAGTTTTAAGCAAAAAAATGAGGTACAAATGCAGTTAAACTTTAAATAATGTGAGTTTAATTAAGTCTATTTGATGTCTTACTTTTAAGCTACTTCAGGAAATGTTTGAATGAAAGAATGAAACTTTTCCATATTAAATTTCAATCTTTTGAAAGCAAAAATGTTTCCTATGTATATGTAAAAAATGAACATAAACTATATTTGCTTTTCACAAGCTAGGTGAAAGATAATATCTTTTTTATATTGCTATTTGTAATTTTGAAAATCAACAGCTAAAGTAGAGAAAAACATAATAATTCAAGTTCCTTAGCTTTACTTTGGAGAACTAATTAATATTTATTCTCTGCCTTTCACACGAAGTAATGCATGTTAAATCTCCTAATAGGAGTATTTTCAGAACCTTGAGGATGTTTGTGTGTGTATGTGTATATGTATATTTCTCAGCATTAGGTGCTTCTCTGAGTTGCTGTTGAGTCATCAATGCAGGATGCTTCTACAAAACACTTACTACATGTTACACACTCTTAAGTGTTGGGTGTTCAAATGAACTTGTCACTATTGACAGAATATCTAGTGAAGATCATTTGTATTGGAAGCAAAGCCACCAAAATTAACCTGTGAAGCAGATCTCCCTTTTCATATTGTCTCATTGCCAAATATTGTGTTATTTTTTTGTGTGTGTGGGTACCGGGGGTCGACCTCAGGACCTCGCGCGCCATGAGGCGCCCGTGCCGCCGAGCAATATCACCAGCACTTTTTTTGTATGTGGGTTCCAGGAGTCGAACTCGGGCCCTCGCACTTGCCAGGCAGGCGCTTATGCCACTGAGCTATCACCAGCCCTTCATATCTTTATGGAACAACACTGTGAAGCCCAGCTCTTTATGGAACAACACTCAAATATTAATTTATTTGTTCAGTACCCAATAGCATTATCAAGCTACACCTCAGTCCTGCACTTTCTGAAGAACTTGTGAGTTGACAACTCACCTCTGACAATCCCTTCCTGATCCTATCATCTCATTGAGATTATACAGGCCATGTGGTCATCCCCATATTCCAAGTGATACATTAATTATGATTAAATAATAGTAAAGAAAATTCATAAATTCAAATTTATCTTTTTTTAAAAGAAGACAATTTACTTGAAGATGAGGAAGGAGGAAGAGAAAGATGACAGCTACTCTGGAGCAGTAGGGAAAATTCAAAAGTGAATATTCCATAAATCAAAATTTCAAATGCATTCCTTTATTCAAATAAGAAGGGTTCATTGTATTAGTTTTATACCTTCCTCATTTAATAAACTTTGGCCAACGTAATTATTTTATGCTATGAAAGGAACCTTTAAGCATAGAATAGAATTAAAATTCCATACCACAATATCTAATTGTCTAGAAAACTATGATTAATTAATAAGTGAAGCAAGGCATTGATTCACAACTCTTGGGCTTAAGTTAGTTTAAATCTGTAAATTGGGAAGGATTGTTGAGAAACCAGTCTCAGAATCTCCAAGAGTGAATGCTAAGAGGAATAAGGGACTGCTTCATTGTGAAGTGAAGAAGAAAAAAGAAACGTCAGCAGTGCCAAAGTTACAGCATCTACTTCAACCGAAGCAGCACGCATTTTATATATTGGATTATATATATATATATATATATATATATATATATATATATATATATATATTTAGATATTGGATTTTATATATTGGATCATTTTATATATTGGATTTTCATTTTATAAGACAGTCCCACAGCTGGACTCACATGATTGGAAACCACTTGTCCAGTCAACTATTCTATGCATATTAGACAGTTTTGTTCACTGGTCTCCATTCATTAAATCCTCTCCACAGTGCCTAGCAATGAGGGTTAGTGGAAATAGCATGTATTAGCTTGAGACTGTTACATTAATAAGAAAATCTACTCCTCAGCATAACTGTGAGGACTTCCATAAGATGATATATGTTGTGTCTAGCACAAGAGAGCTTAGAAAAGGCAATCAATAAATGTAATTATTTCCTTCTTTCTCTAGCACACTGGTGAGCATCTAGTTGGTTCTTAATAGGTATTTGTTAAGATGAATTACATCTCAGCATTTTACCACTTAATACTAAACTGTCTTGATTTCGGATAGCTTTTGTTGAAGATTTACAACCAATTCATTTTGACTAACATTTCCAAACAAGTTAGTTGATTTACAATTTGCTTCTTGTAAGTAGTTCTTTGTGTTAGTAGGAGTGAGGAAAAGAAGTTATCCAGAAAATTTGAAGTTAAGATTACTCACTGAGAATTAAAGCAGGGAAAAATCAACATGTAATAAATGAGATTCATTATCTATAAAATGATTCACTTTAAATGATATCGACATGCCAGGTATTTTACGATGCTCTTCACAAACAATCATAGCATATACTATAATCAGTCTTATTCTACAGATGAAAAAAATAAGACTCAGAAATTTTCCTCTTATACAAGGAGAAGTATCTAGATTCAAACTCTGGCGACATTATTTCAATCTTCGCGGTTAATTAATTAACTTATACAATATTCTGTGAATGAAAAAATGCAAAAAAGCATTTTTTAAAGGTATTAAATACCGATTAAGCTAATATGGTGTGGCAGATGTGGTGGTAAATTCTAGAGAGATAGCAGTAGATTACACATCTCTCCCTTTCTTTATTAGGATAAGACTAGAAACATAAATACAAAGTGATAATAAATTTTATCATGATAAAATATACATATTGACTATTTCATCAACAAACTTAGCTGCTTCGTTATATTCAGTCCAGATAAAGATTTTCTTAATACAAGCAGGGTAATATGTAAGAAAACTAGAAAAGGTGAAGCTTAAAAATAACACTTTCAGTTAGTCATAAGCCTTGTCTAGGGAGGAGGTGATAGAACCAAGCAGGTTTTCCAGACGGGTAACTCTGAAGTTACCTGACAGATATAGTCGACTATCACAGATCGGTGTTACATCAAGAATATATATCTTTGTTGTGATTTCGCATTGTTCCCCTTAAGTTACTTTTCACCATTACAAATGAGCATACTAAATATACAGACAATAAAAAGTTTGGTCAATTTGAACGAATTCACCATAGCAATTCAATTGTCTGTGAATTGTGCAACTATACAAAACAGAAAATCGACTTTGAAATATGATAAACTACAGAACATCTGACGTGCTAAGGGGTGAGGCCCGTTCTGGAAAGGCAGTAGGATTAAGATGTCCTCTTCATCTCACTGCTCTGTCCTAGTCAGCATTCCTCTTCTTGTTCATGTTTCCCCCCTCCAGAATGTTAGAGGTATTTTCCATTACATAGCCCTGTCAGAATCAGTAATCCCAGCTGTCCTTAGTTATTCCTGCTAATGTAACTTTTGATCAGTATCTTTGTCAAGTATTATATAAATGTGTATTTGCACACCTGCAGGTTTCACATGTCATACACTTTTTTGCTTGATTCTCACTTCCTAATAATAATACCTTTTATTTATCATCCATGAATTATAGTCCAGATTCCCAGCCAAATTCAATTTTGGGATAAATGAGTGAGGTGAAAGTTAGATTTTTTTCCATTTAACTATCTTTCAGGAACTATAAAAAAAAAACCCAAACTTTGCAAAATTCATTCTACAATCTTTCCTTTGGCTAATATCAAGGCATTCATCAAGACAAACACAGTTCAGTCAGAACTATTCATGCCCTGCTAATGGGTTAGGCTTTTATTTAAATCGTGCTAGCACATGCTAATGACATTAGACAGACCTGCTGATTTGCCTTGGGATAATCTAATTCAGTTTAACATTAGCAAAATAAACAGTCTCTTAAAACACTGCTTGGACTTAATGTTCACCCTGAAGTATATAATTCAGTATACTCTAATGAAATATGGTTGTTCCATACATAGTTTGGAAATGCTAAGTTTTGCGTCTAGTTCTATTTATGGTGATCTCCATATTCTTGGGCATTTAATCTCTTCAAAGCACTTGTCTTCAGTTTTATAAAGAAATGTTCTTAAAACATGTACAATCTTTGGGGCCGGTGAGATGGCTCAGCGGCATAAGTGCCTGCCTGGCAAGCGCGAGTGCCCGAGTTCAACTCCCGGAACCCATATATGAAAAAAGGGCCGGTGATATCGCTCAGCGGCACGGGCGCCTGCTGGCGCGTGAGGTCCTGAGGTCAACCCCCGGTACCCACAAAAAAAAAAAAAAAGTACAATCTTTAATGATGGTTCATTCCGGTAATAAAATTGCTCACGAAAACACATGATTTCACAAAAATGAATTTGTTTTACATCCTGGGAATCAACTTGATGCTAAAGAAAACAGAGAGGAAGAATAATGAATAATACCACCCAAATAATATATGTAGCATCTAAATTAGAAATAAACATATTAAAAGAAAAAAATGCATTTCTATTTCTTCACAGACTAACAATTATACTACTGATTCAAAGAAATGTGAAACTGATACGACTTTTCAAATGAGTTCCTATTCTTCCAAACAGGCTTACACACAGCTCTTTAAATAAGAAATATTGGACTAGATTAAAATTGGATTTTAATTGTATTAATTTTTTATTTGATTATTAATGAATTCTGATAAAATTTAAAACTATAACCTCCACACCATAATACCAATGGTTATGTCCTTTTTGGTGATAATGCTAAAGTCTCGCAACAGCACTGACTGATTCTTCTGAGTTTCATGCAGCAAGTTCGTTCAGTTGTGGACAGAATCATGGATTAACATCATATCTGACTTATAATAGCAAAAATTGAAAAATTAAAAGAAACCCAGCCATGAAAAATCAAACCTATTCAAAATAAAAAATAGAGCATAACTAAAAAATAATGACTGATCTACTCATTTTTCTTACATGAAATAAAATTGCCTTTAAAAATATGCATGTTCTCATTTTAACACTTTTGAAAATAAGACTGTTGTTCTTGATTAGAAGCTAATTTCGACTTTTAAAAGAATAATTACTAAGGTGAATTAGAAAAACTTTCCAAAAACTTTATCCAAATATGGATAACATAGTCTCCATGGTTACAACTATTTGTGTATTTGATAGAGGCTCCCAAACAGGTTTTATAGACAGCTGCACCTGAAATGCCTGAACCATTTGTTAGAAACCCCAATTCCTGTGTCCTATGTATTAAAACAGAATCGATAGTGCTGTTCAAAAGGCTCCACAGGTGATTATCATCTCACCTACTTAGATGCACCATTGAGCACATTCTAGTATTTTTTCCCTCATTTGCTCATCTGTAAAGTACTCTGTAAAGTAAGGAGATAATTATTAATACAACTTTTGGAGACAATAGAAAGTAGTCAAGAGAGGTTACAGACTGCAGTGATCATAACGGCAATGTTAAACAGAGTACAGGCTCCACGTGACCACGTCCGCACAGCCCTTAGAGGTGGGCAGCGTGGAAACGGCTTGCTAAACATGGGACTCCTTTTACTGTGGAGCTAGAGAAGGGTTTTCTCTTTGAAAAGTAGGAGGTATTTTTGTCACTGCTTAGTAATAATGAAAGCGGGAAAGAGAAGCCAGCAGGAAACACATAGAAATTTTTGAGAGGAAAGAGAAATGGGGAAAATAAGCTGTTTCCTTCCAACATTGAAATGGTAATATAGTGGTCTTTTTTTCTTTGAAAGAAACTATGGAGTTGAAAGTATTGGAAACCAAGAATGTGCACATACAACAGATAGTTGTGAAAATACTTGAGGACATGAGATTATCACGAGGAAGAACAAGTTTGAGAAAATAGAGTATTCTCACCAGAAGAAATATACAGGCCTAGGACCTTTAAATGAAGCATTCAGAAATAGATGACATATTTTATAATCTGAGCAAGGGATTGGAACACATGATTAAATTAATTATTTGTCCAATTACAGAGATTTCATTCTTCTATATTATGATACTGTGACAGTTGAGCTTAATTGTCAACTTGATTGGGTTGGGAGCTGCATAGGGCACACTTCCGGGTGTGTCTGGGAAGGACACAGAGACACGACTTGGGCACTGTATGTGGCTCCTGGGCCCTTCCTCTCTGGTTCTGTTCTCCTGCTCTGCTTCCTGGCCACGGCAAGCTGATCAGCTTTGCTCCACCACACCCTTGCACCACGATGTTTCTACCTTGAAGCCAGCTGATCATGGACTGAAATTGTGAGCCAGTTAAATTACTTTCTCCTTTAGGTTGTAGGTGTTGGGTATTTGGTTCCAGCAACAGGAAAGTGAATTCATTCATACTAAGTGCAGCCCACATGAACTCTGCACATAGTGTCTGTGAAGGTGTCAAAGAGCACTTCCATGGCCTATTGCTTGGCATCTCACTCTGCCTTCCTCCACAGTCATTCCCTTTAATGTCAGCAGCAAATCAGGGTTTTATAATTAATAGGATTCCAGGTTAGGAGATTCAAGAAAACTTTAGGGGATGGGACACAAACAGCATCATTGCTCATGTAGAAACTCCATTAATGCTCGTTTTCAAAGGAAATAGTATGCACCCTTTCTACATCACAGAAGTGCTGAGAATGTACCTCTAGGCAGAGCCCTAGGTGAGAGTTGGACAAAAGAATGGCTTCTCTCTGCTCCTCTTACAGAATGTAATTTCTTGCACCCAGAAGGAAAATACTAGCTTATCCACTTTTGGTATGTAAAACTTTCAATAGAGTGAAGAACTCTCTGAAAAGGATATAATTTTGCTTACTTTACAAATCTGTAAAAGAATGCTAGTGTCTGTACTTTTTCTCCTATGCTTACCAGATGGTGAGTCCCAGAGGATTTTTTCCCAGTCTTTTGGCGTCCTAAACAAAGAACTGGACAAGACGCACAGGAAGGTAGCAGGAATGTACATTTAACGGAGGAGGAAAAGAAGTACACTCTGTAGAGTGAGCGGTGCCAGTGAACAAACAGACTCACAACAGCCCCGAGGATAAGGGACGGGGTCTTTTGTATCCAAAATACCTAGATTGGCTTCTCCTCGTGCAAATAAGGCATGGGACACTTGTCCTATCAAAACCTCAGTTGATTTCGCGCCAGATTTTAACTGACCTATTGAAAGACTCACTTGGCTTCTCACCAGATGTAAATGAAGAACTGGAAACAGCGCCTGCCTGCACGGTTATCCGTACAGTGCTCAGGAGTTGCGAGTTCTGTGCATGTCCCCTGGTCTTTGCGACTGACAGATTCCACCCAGTTGCTTTACAGGTTTGCTCCTGCCTTAATCTTTACCCCACTGTTGCTGGCTAACATGCTGCCATCGGCTGCTTACGCTAGAGATGCAGTCCTTTGTAACCATCTTATTTTCATGAGAAATCATTAGAGCTGCAAGGTAAAAATCTATCAATTCCAAATATGTGCATTTTCCATGTTATTATAAAACAAATGTCATGTATGTTACCAGCTTTTCTTATCAAAAAATAGTTGATATTAAAGAGTCATTAAGAAATCTAAATCATGGACTATTATTCACTTAACAGTAAAAAGAAAAGAAACTGCATCTCTCTGTAGGATGCTATTAATGAATGCCGAATGCCAGTTATAATGATCCCCTTCAGTCAGATGTGAATAGTTCTTGAAGTATGACTTCATGTCGTATCTGGAATTTCAACTTCTGTTTATGTTTTTACTGGAAATAATGGTCCAAGGCCCAGGGTTTTTTTCTATTTTTCCCCTACAAGTTTCTTTGGTTCTAGCTCCAGGAAGTTACAGTTTATGATTCAGAAACTGAAGACAGAAAAGTTCATCTCAAAAACACTGTTAAGAAGGCATTTTTTTCTTTGTCTTCTTAAACTAGAAGTTCAAAATAAACATGAAATCTTTTGGGGAGCGAAAAGATGTAAATTAAAAGCCTTTCAAGGCCCCGCCCTTATTTCATTCATTGTGTTCATTGTTCTGATGGCAGATGTTTCCTGTTCTACACTTGTAATCGTGGCATCTCCAGTAGTCAGTCTGGGGGATGTAGCTACTGTGCTATATACAGTGGAGTCAATTAAGAAGATTTTTAAAAGCGACGTAGGGCCATGGATATAGCTCAGTGGCACAGTGCCTGCCTGGCAAGTGCAGGGTCCTGAGTTCAATTCCCAGTTCCCAAAAAAAGAAAAAAGGTAAAAATAAATAAATAAATAAAAGCTACCTAGTGAAGCAAGGATTATTCATGTAGCACTATCAGCCCAACAGCAAATGAATATAAAACAGTGGTTTACCTGGGCAGGATGGTGGTAAGACCTGGAACTCTTCATTCAGCAATAGGCTTTCCAGAGTCCCTAACCTGACAGGGATTTCTGCTGAGTCTACCCATCTAGGAGGCAGAATAAAAATAAGCTATGGTCTGGACGAAAGAAGAAAAGCTAATAAATTTTATGCATGCTAGTGGACACTGAAAAAGTATTTGCTGTTAGTTTGGCATGCATATTGAGTAATTTCAAAGAGGCTGCAATGATCAGAATAAAACTAAAATTCTAATCAGAAGGAAGGGAAAACATTAGTGTGAATTTCCAAGGAATTGTATATACAAGATATATGTGATGAGTCTTCTGGTAGTAAACAAATTCATAAAAGATGAAAAGACACAACTCACAATGAATGTAATTGTTATATATTGTAAATATGTGCTAATAAAAGATTTTTTAAAAAATTTTTGAAATGAAAGGACTCCAAGAGCAATAAAACAACATTTAAAAAAAAAGAAAAGTAAAGTGAAATACTACAAGGTACGACCAAAGAGAAAATAAACATTTGGGAGAAAGATTTAATCAGAAATGAAAATTTAAAATTCAAAACTGCCCCTTCTATTTTTTTTTATGATTAGTGGATACCCAGACAAGCATCATCTGTATAATCCTTGATATCAAATAGACCTAAAATGTCAGTATATCAAGGTAATATTTACTGAAACAGAAGTAATAGGGAATAAATAGATGAATACATAGGAGAAATTCATTGAATCAGGCTTTTCTATTCAATGAGAAAACCATGGACTTGGCAGGCTAAAAGGACCTTCTGGATCCTTTAGTTCAACTACCCATATTCTTTCATGAAACAAGCCCCAGAAGTCACCAATCACTAACTCCTGACAAGAAACCTAGAAGAAAGGGTTTACAGAAGTCCTATGTCAATTTTGTCCAAAGTTATAATGAGAATTTTGACTTATGTTATACTAAAAACCCTTAAACTCACAATCCCTACTCAACCTTATATGAGAAATATAATTAAAAACAAAATATTCTTCCAACTCAAAAATTCTTTCTAGAGGGCCGGTGAGATGGCTCAGCGGCTTAAGCGCCTGCCCGGCAAGCGCGAGGGCCCGAGTTCGACTCCCGGAACCCACATACGAAAAAGGGGCCGGTGATATCGCTCAGCGGCACGGGCGCCTGCTGGCGTGCGAGGTCCTGAGGTCGTCCCCCCGGTACCCACAAAAAAAAAAAAAAAAAAAAAAAAAAAATTCTTTCTAGAAAGGGAGTGGAAAGGCAAAATATTTTTTATTATTGAATAAGCATTAAAGCAGAATAGGATGTGCATCTTAGTGGATGGGCAATCCACTAAGAGACAGCAACTACAGAATTTCCACATTTTTGTATAACCAAGCTGATACAAGCCAGTATGTACAGGTTTTCAAAATAATAATTATTGGTCCTTAAGTAAGAGAAAATGACAGCACCATTTGTCAAACATAGTTTACCCTAAACTTACAGGGTAGATGGGATTATCATTTGTGTTAGAAAATTGGTTTTATAAAGGAGAAAAAATCAACTTTTCACTTTTAGGACAGAGGGAAGATTTGCAACTTGCAGCAAGTCACCTGTAGAAGTTAAGCTCCTGTGTTCCCATAGAAACTGAAGGCTAGTGGGAAGATCTTGATTTTTACATTTCAGAAATACCCCAGCTGCTTAAGAAAGAAATTTCCAGGCCATAAAGGTGACAAAAAGCTCCTGTCCCCTTAAAAAGGATGTATATATATTTTCAAAGAGAAGGTATTTTTTTTTATTTTTCTGAATTAAATGCTTTGAGAAATAGGAGGGGAGGGAGATCTTATTAAGTTTTTTATAGTTGAATTTGTACTTGTCTTTATACACTCCAGTTGCCTAACTTTTCCCATAATCCTGCAAACCAGCCTATCTCTTCATTCCTTGATTCTTTCTAAGGTTATATTTGTTTGGTTATTTGTGGTATTATGTTAATTCGATGAATGGCAGAGCATCCACGAACCTCAGATATTTGTTACCAAAATGTATTTGAATGCATTCTCTTTAAAAGGGCAAAGGATTCATAGCTTTCCATATTTTCTCATTTTGTGTTGCCAAGGAATCTGTCTACATGTGTAACCATCTGCTAAAATTCCCTGTCCATTTCCTGAAATATTTCTGATAAAATTACCTTCACATTCTTCTAAAAGGGGAAAGATCCTCATTTCCCTTGCACACCATTTGTCAGGTCCAGCATTTTCCTGGATCTTTGTTGCCAATTTTCAGCCTATTGTTCTGAAAACTCCCTTTAATAACTCATTCTCTTCTGGTCTGTGAAATCCAGTCCTCTATGCCACCTATTTTCAATTATTTTGTTTACCATCCACTGATAGCCAGTCATTCGTGCCATAATGGAGAGTAGCAAAAAATAGCTATAATGATGGGCTGTTCAGTAGCTGGATTTCATTATTCGTTAACCTGTTCTGCATCGGGGCTTTCAGTTCTTGCCATTTCTTTAGCCACTCAGATGGCCAAAATCTGAATCTTGATTTCTACCTCTGGAAAATTTGTTATATTTCAATCTCTTATATCCTTTCACCCAGTAATCTTTTTATCTTCCTATGCTCTTGGCATCATCTTCCAAAATGCCTCTTAAATATGAATCCAGCTTTGTTCTTTTGGTTTATCTGTTTTTACTGTTGCTGCTGTTTTGTGAGAATAAACTTGATTTTGGCTATCACTTCCTTAAAGCAAATAAATTAATAGTTTTCTTTCATCTTATCTGTCTATTCTGCTCAAAACAACTTACAGTTCCCTCATTTTCTGCAAAAGACAAATCAAAACCACAATAACGTTATCACCCTATTCCACTGAGAATGGCTATGAAGTGACTAACAATCATAAGTGCTGATGAGGATGTGGATGAGAGCAAGTTCTTGTGCACTGTTGTTGGGAATGTACAGTAATGTAGCCGTGATGGAAAAACAGTATAAGGATTTCTCAAAGAAATAAAAATAGAACTACTATATGATTCAGCAACCTCATTCCTCGATATATAGAGGGGAATGAAGTTAGTATGTTGGAGAAGCATCCGCACCCCCATGTCCATTGCAGCAATACTCACAATGAATAAGAAATGAAAACAAATGACATATACATCAACCGATAAAGAAAATGCAATACATATACAAAATGCAATACTATTCAGCCAAAATGAAAAAAGTGTTATCACCATGAACACCACCAAAATCCAGAAGATTATTAGTAATTATATCACAAAACTGTATGCCAATCAATAATTGCAGAACTCAGAAGAAAAGCATAGATTCCTAGATATGTGTATATGAATTACCAAAATGGAAAAACAAACCTTAAAAACCCTGAATAATTCAATAAAAGGTAATGAAATTGAGGCAGTTATAAAAAAAAAAAAACTATCAACTAAGAAAAGCCCCAGGACCTTATGGATTCACTGCTGAATTCTACAAGAACTTCAGAGAAGATCTAATGTCAATACTCCTCAAACTCTTTAATGAAATATAAAAGGAAGGAGTACTCCCAAAGTCATTCAAAGCTAGCAATATCCTCATTCCAATACCACTCAAAGATCCAGCCAAAAAAAGAGAAATACAGGGCAATCTTTCTAGATAGCATAGATACAAAACTCCTCAACAAGATATTGGTAAAGAGAATGCAACAAACCATCAAAAAGGTCATGACCAAGTAGGCTTCATCCCATGAAAGCAAGGACAGTTCAATATACTCAAATCAATAAATGTGATCCATCACATAAATAGAAGCAAGGATAAAAATTAGATGATCATCTCAATAGACACAGAAAAACATTTGCAAAATACAAAATCCATTCATAAAAAAAAAACCTGAAGAAAATAGGAGTGTATCTCAATTTAATAAAAGCCATTTTTACCAACCTGCTTACTGCCCATATCATATTAAGTGGGAAAAATGAAAGCTTTCCCTCTAAATTCAAAAACAAGACAAGGACCTCCACTATCACCACTCCTGTTCAGTGTAGTGCTCAGAACATTACCCAGAGCAATTGGGCACGAGAAAGAAATAAAAGATGATAGATGATAGATAGATAGATAGATAGATAGATAGATAGATAGATAGATATAGATAGATAATCTTCATTATTTGCTGAAATAAGCAGAGTTCACCAGAAATCACATTCACATTAAGGCCCATTGGTAAGCAGCTATATTACCTATAGTCATAGCAGGGGACTTGAAAATGTCTAATTACAGGATATTGCCCCTGAAGTTTATAATCATATATAAATGTTAATAAAATAATAAATGTAAGAAATGACAGTATATGTGTAGATACTTGAAATACTGAAAGTCAAAGTCAAAATATAAAAATAAGTTATAAGATAGATACTACTTTTGAGCTGAATTTGATGGCGCCCACCTATAATCCCAACTACTTGGAAGGCTGAGATAGTTATAGACCAGCCTGGGAAACTATTGAGTCCCTGCCTCAAAATAAAAAATAAAAGGACTGTGGTTTTATTTTTAAACATAATTTCAATTTTTATTTATAGAGAAACATTTCTGTAATATGCTTCACAAAAATTCCTCTATGAAGAGGTGCCCTGGAGATACCTAACAGAGTATCTAGGACAACTAATTTGTGATAGCATTAACAGGAATTATTATGAGTGGTAGGTAGGTAGATTCATCATTACTACAGTTGAACTCCAACATTGCAATGAGTTTACTATTTAAATTCTTTAATGCCAGCATAGTACTTCCCACATCATTTATTAATAAATATCTCTGATTGGATTACAAATTATATTCAAAATTTTAGGATCTTTGGTTTTTTAAGGGCTCATAGGTCAGACAGACATGGATTTGAACCTCAGATGTACCCTTTACTATGTATATAGCACTGAAGATATGAGCTAACTTTCTTAAGACTTATAATTCTCAACTGCACATGAAAATTAGTAAAATCTACTTTATATGTTTTTTTCTTGAGGATTTAATAATATAAAATGCACCATTGTTAACTGGGGCTATAACACAAAATTCCATATTATTCTGTTTGATTTGAAGTGGTTAAATACAGAAAATCCAAATATCTATTTCATCATACTAGTTCACAGCTTCTACATTTACTAAACATATATTAGATTGTGTCATTATGAGGAACTGCAGAAACCTATGTTGTGTTTTGCTGTTCATAATTTTCTTTAAAATCTTTCCTGGGTTCAAAACCAAAGGGATTTTCTAACTGGATTCCCTCATCGAAGGAAAAGACTGAATGTCTCATCAGGCAGCACACCCTGACTGTTTTAAGTACAAGTGTTCCTGGAGATCTCTTAGTTTTGCTCACTGAACCACAAAATTAAAGTACCATGGAAGAAATCCAGAATAGCTACAATGCCAAAATACGTATCACACAATACCAAAAGGGTTCAAAATTACTGTATTTACAGAAGAGTTTAACAGATAAAATAAGTAAATGTTTCATGGTCTAAGAAAGGAGACATAATTTAAGTTAACTAGCACTTTTTTACTGTTCTATGTCTTTTAATGGGTGCTGAGGGAATTTGCACTTACTGAAGTAAATCAGTGAAATGATAATATGTCTTTGAATAGAGCACTTTTATCCCGTTAATATCTGCCATTACGGTGGGAGATAAGATGTAAAGCAATGACTGACTAAAAAGTAAGGTAAAAAGAAGAAAAGAAACAAAAAAAACTTACATCACATTGTATGATATGCATAATAAAATCAATTTTATACAACCATTTATTATAATCATTTAGTGACATTTATATAGACTTAATTATCTTTGATTTGTCTTTATAGTTAATACAAATCAGTCCTTTTAAAAAGCATATTTTAATTTTTTGCATAAAGAACACAAACGACCTAGACCAGAAATAATAAAGATAAGAACAAACAAGTTAAAAAATTAAAAGCCTAAGTAAAGTTAACTTTAAGACCTTTAACTAGATATGCCAGAGAATTACTTTTTAAGATTACAGCAATCCTTCTCATATAGTTTAAATTCTATGTTACAAAACAAAATTGATACCATTTGAAAAACAATAATGACCTAGGAAAAATAACTATAATAGTAATTTGGACAAATGGCATTTTGAAATTCAAATAATATTTGCTAAAGTAATTACTAAGTTATTGTTAGGTAAATTTTTAAATTTTATTATAAGGCATTTCAGGCATATAAAAGCATAAAATAATAAAAGTGCACACATATGCACTACTAATCTTAATATGCCTACCATATACCTTGCCAAACACATATCCTTGACCAAAAAAATTAATTTAGTGTTTATTATTTTTATTAATTTCTTTAATATGCACACAGAGATATAATTTTTTTTTGTTGGTCTCACTCTGTCTTTTTTTCTAACTTTGCATGAGAGACTTTGACTCCTTAATTTCATCTTTTATTTTTTTCTTATAAAAAGTTTTAAAACAATACATTTTCTGTACTTACTATTTTATAGGCATTCCAAAAGTTTCAATATCTAATTCTCTATTCATTCATCCCCAAATATGTATCAATTTCCACGATGATTTATTTGATCAGTATGTTATTTAAAAGTTTAGTCTTCTAAATTGATTTATAACTTAATGCATTGTAGTATAATGCTCTATCTATATGGAACCAAATATCTGAAATTTATTGAGGCTTTATTTTTTGCCTGGTCCAGTTTTTGTGGATGGTCCATGAGTACAAGTGATGAGTGAAGCCAATGACTTTTAACAAAAAATGTCAATATCTGTAAAAAAGACAGTATCATTTAAGACAGTCATATCAGTTAGGGTTCACTAGATTTAATATTACATATATATTTAACAAGCTAGGCTTACAATGGCCTCTTGGAGAATCAAGTGTGGAAAAGGCCATCTGGGCTCTAGAGAGCTGAAGATCAAAGGTAAAAGACAGACCTGGAGCTCACTGCAGAGTCCTGTGTGAGTTCACACAGGAAGCCAAAGGATCTCACTTGGAAGGCTGAAGAGACTGTGCAGGAAGGTTGAAGAGTCTGATCCGGAAGGCTAAGTAGTCTGCACTGAAGAAGCGGCAGCAAAGACTGAAGTTCCTCCAAAGAAGCAGAGCCCAGTCTTCCTTCTTTCCCTTTTTATTACATCCAGGCTACAAGCCTGTTGGATGGTGCCACCCACAGTCAGGGTGCATCTTCCTTCTTCAGTTAGTCCATTATCTACACCCAGAACTATGCTAAACCAATCAATGGGGTGTTTCTTATTCAACTTGACACTATTGGTGACAATCGCAAAGTTCTTAGTACATTGGAAATTCATTTCCAATAATTTTACTTTAATAGAATGCATTGCCTATCCCACTTCTGCAAAAGAGATGGGGTAAATTCAAAATATTTGGTGGTGGAATTATGAGCAGTGATGAGCTATGTCCCATAATTTCCTTTATATTTCCTCTTTTTCTTCAACAATATGTTACTTGTTCAACAAGAAATGAAATATGAAAAGCCATTTCTGTAATAAGGAAGAAGCAAGGACAAAAATTAGATGATTAGATGATCATCTTCAAGCTAGAAACCTGAGGCCTGGCAGACATAAATAAAATAAGAACAATCATTTGCAAAAGGATTCAAGAAATAAATGGGAGATAGAACCAACAAGTTGAGATTGTGGTAGTAAACTTTACGAAATTTTGGTGGACTATGAGTTTCAGGAATAGAGAAGAAAGTGCCACATTATTCCAGCCTCAATGTCTGTTTGCCCTGGGATATTTATTTTTCATTAAACTATTAATTCTTTTCTAACTGCATTATAAATAATTCAAGGAATGGTTTTTAAGACAAATGGCCACAGAAAAGGCTTAGCAGCTACTATACCAGATATGTACACTAACATAATTTTCTAAGCATGTTTATCAAGGTGTACCTGTCATTGAACAAGTAGTATATATTTCAAACTTACTAGGTAAATTTTCACCAATGTTTACAACATGAAACCATTGCTATAATTAAGATTAGGAATATATTTATCAAACCCAAAATTTTGTTGTTATTCTCTTTGAAATTATTATTCCTGACTTTGTGCACACACACACATATATACACATGCACATATACACACACAGAGGCCCACCTTCTATCTTTATAATCAATAATCTGTTTTCTGTTATCATAAATTAGTCTGCATTTTCTAGAAATTTATATAAATCTTCCTTCTTAAGCTAAGCAAAATTATGTTGTGATTCATCCATATTATTGGATGTATTAATAGTTTCTTTTTTTGCTGAATAGTATTCCATTGTATGGTTATAGCACAATTAATTTGTTTACCTGGATTTGTCTGGCTTGTTTCTTGTGGGGTTTTTTTTTCTTTTTTTATCTATCACCAGTAAAGCTGGTATGAAGATTACTGTAGATGTCTTTTCCATTTTTTGTGAGTAAAGAGGGCAGTGGAATGGCTGATCCACTGATTTTCAGGAGCATGTTTAGGCTTTTAAAAAAACTGCCTATTTCTGCAAATGTTTATACAACCGGTGTTACAAACATTAGTGCATGAAAATTCCAGCTGGTTTACAATGTCACCAGTTATTGGGATAATCAGACTTTTAAAAATTTTTAATATTTAATCTTCTATATCATTGTGTGTTTAATTTGCAGTTTTCCAAAAACTAATAATTTTAAGTAGCTTTATCACATGTTTATTTCCATTTGCATATTTTCTTTTTGAAGGGTATATAAAACCTTTTGCCTATATTTAATTGAATTGTCTTTTCTTCATATATATGTATTCTACAGAAATGTGATTGGCAAGTGTAGCTTGTCTTCTCATTCTCTTAACATTGTCTTGAAGAGTAGAGATTCTTAATTTTGCTAAAAACCATTTCCAGTATTTTCTTTAATGCATCAGGCACCATTGTGCTTTCTAATAAATCCTTGCCTAACCCAGGTACACAGAGATTTTCTTCTCTATTTATCTAGAAATATTACAATATTAAATAATAGAGCTCAGTCTCTGATCTATTTTGAATAAAACATATATGGTACAAGGTATTGATGGGAGTTCTTGTTTTGCATATGAATATGCAATTGTTTCAGCATGTGTTGAGAATACTATAATTTTTCACTGAATTGCATTTGGAAGGTTTTCTTTTTACTTTACAATGCTAACAAGGCATGATGTTCTATGATACTGCATATTATAAAAGTAATAAAAATGACTTAGTAGAACGTGTTGACTTATAATGGGGAACAAGTAAAAAACAATGACCTTTGTAGTCCTCAAATGGTTTAATATTGAGTTACGGTTGAGAAACGCCTTGTTAATCTTTACAGTAAGAAAGATATTCCTTGTGTGAAATGTAATGCACTAACTTTTTGGAGGCAGGGATCCAATTGGATAATCCTATCCTATCCCAGGAGTTCTGTAATTCTAAAATGACTGAAAAGTGAATATCCCTTTCCACCTGCACTCAACACATACCAGTAAAATTTAAGATACTATGTTTTGTTCCATTCAACCTGAAAAATCATTATATCTTCAAAATTAGGTTTATTACAATTTATACCTGAGAAAATCTGATTATTTATTTGCATTTTGTCATCTATATATTGCAAGTAAAATGTGATGATTTGGTAAGAAATATAGCTCAAATACCGAGAGGGGCTGAGATGGTTTTGGTACTAATTAGTGTTGCCAGAGTGAGCTTACCCACATGTGATTCCTGTTGGGCTCCAGGTTCATTAATCTCTTGCAGTTAGTGAGACTCTCCAGACAGATGCTGTCAGGAGTCAAGTAAATATTATGTAAAATTTAAAAAGCACTAATTTCCTCCAAAATTGAGCTCAGTTCATCCTTTGGGGAAATTGGCACAATCTAAGGTGTGATCCAAATCCCAGGATTAAGTAAAAACAATTCTATTATGTTCTTTGTGAGCTATCAATGGAATTCCCTGGTGTTTCTACAGAGCTTTGCTGTCATTTTTATTTTCTGAAAGGTCAGATATATCACATTCTCCTTCCTGCGCATATTCTGATATCTAAGGCCTCTGCTCATGATTCAGTCATTTACAGTAAGCAATATAGGCTAGCCACATACTCCTAAAATGCAAATGCTTGAGAAGTTAATAAAATTAAGTACTCTGTGTATCTTAAACATGCGTTATCAATCTGGAATTTATAGTCCCCATGTCTAGAAACCTGACAAAATCCCCTGAAAAAGAACAAATGTTCTGAGAAGAAAGTGCCTTTCCATAATCAGATATTTAGACAATCCCTAAGTTAGGAAGCATTAAGAAGCAGCAATTTGAAGAGATGATTCTGTTAGATGGCATACTTGCATGAGTAGCTTTGTTCACACAAGAATGGTGTCATCTCAGCTGGGCACGGTGGTGCAGGACTATAAGCCCAGCTACTCAGGAAGCTATGGCAGGAGGATCAAAAGTAAGATTCAAGCCTGGGCAACTTAGCAAAACCATCTAAAAGTAAAAAATGAAAAAGGTTGGGGATTGTAGTTCAATGGTAGAGTGTCCTGTGTACCTCACACACAAAAAAAATAGTGCTACATCAAGGGTTTTTCATGTTTCTACATTTGTTCTGAAACTAAAGTGAATGGCGATATAATCTTTCATAGCATTGTTGGTTTATAATTCACATTTTTACTATCACTATCCTTTGTTATTTCCCCATTACAAATAATTAGATTTTGTGTCTACCTTTTAGTGTCATCCTCAGTTATAATCAAACTGCTTTATGCAACATCTTTATTTTAATGAAAGGAGAGCTGTTTTACAAAATATTCCTGCCTTATCCTTCTCCCAGAATCCATTTTGGTGCAATAGCTTTGCTGATGACCTATGTAGACATCACTTGGGGTGTTCTCTTGGGCAGGAGGCACACTGCCAAATGAGGAACTTACCTGAGGTTAGAGGACCAGCTTGGCTATTTAGCTCTATTTCAGGAAAAGCAGACATTAACACCTACAATCAACGAAGAAGAGTGCCACCATAGTGTTTTCAAGTCTGAAGTGTTCCTGGGAAAGGATGGCAGCAGCCTACTACCAAGAGAATATTGTCTTCACTACCTTCACTTCTAATGGGCAAGTTTTCAGTGTAGGAATTTTATAGGACTCTATAAAAAAGTCAGTATGGGCCTCTGACATGAATACTCTGTGCAAGTCTTGAAATAACCCTGTACATATGGAAAGTCAAACCAGGTTGCAGGTCAAGGTCATGTGGCCAGATCAGATGCAGATTGTATGGAAATAACAAGATACCCAAAGCAAGGGCTAAGTACTGTGCAATATGCCTGAGGCACTGATACAGGCAAAACATGACTGCTACTTGCCAGATGTACATCATATAATAGGTGAGAAAGAAGGTTAAAGCAACTGTACAAAGACTGCTATAATCTCAAGTATTGTAGATCAAGAACTTGAAAAAATATGAAAAGTATACATGGAAATGATTTTTCAGTAGTAGAAATTTGTTCAATTTTATTGCAATGAAATTTGAACTACAGTAACACACTGCATAGCAGCATCATGGTCAGTTAAAGACCTCCTATACGATAGTTGCCCCATAAAATTGTATTACCTGGTGATGTTGTGGCTCTCTCAGTCTGTGTAACTGTGTTCAGTGAAGAAATTGCCTAACACTAAGTTTCTCTGCAAATATTCTGATTAGTAAGTGATACATGACTATAATTTGTTGCTAGGCAACCCCAATAATCTGATTTTCTCCCTATAGGGAAACTTGGTTAAACCACCAATAGAAACACCCCCAGGACGTTGCATACTTTCACAGGAACACTCCAGCCATCCACATATCTACCACACAAACAGTATATGCCAGATTTTCTGTCTTCTTCACTTTCCCTTAGAGATTCTTCTCATGAGAAATCTGGGGATCTTCTTAGACTAGATAAGCTGAAACTGTCCATTTGTACTAAACCAGTGTACTTTTTCAGAGCAGTCTGTTATTTATGTTTATATACTTTCACCTAGCATAATAACTAGCAATGATAGTGTTCAGCAAAGAGATTCTGTAAAAATAAATGAATGAATGCATTAATAAATTTCTTGCTGTTGGAGAGAGTGGCCAAGGTTTACTAAATTGTGTAGCATGGAGTCCTCTCTACTTATGTGTGTGTGCACATGCATACCTGTGTGTAGGTCACTAGAAAGTGGCTTTTGACGCAAAAACTAAAGAGAATTGAGTAACTATGAGAGATGGGGATACATTAATTTATTTTGCTATAGTAATTGCTTTACTAACTATATGTGTCCCATAACATCATAATCTTACAAAATAAAATTTATTTTTAAAAAGACACGGTATATTTTGCTGTAGTCAAAGATCCTTGGATCGAACAAATTGTGAGAACTGTGTTCACTTAAAGGGTCGATTAGAAATGTTTCACGGGAAGGATCCATGCAGAATCTCATGAGTATGCTTCACTAAAAGCTACCCTGGTGCATTTTTAAAACCCCACATAGATAAAAGAGTTCATTAAATGATAGTAATTTCTATTTATGTGGAATTTAAACAACAGAGATATTCATATGGACTTATTCTATGCCATAAACACTCAGTGGAAAATCTATGAAAGTAAATTAACTTGGATATTATATGTTTTCTATAAAAATATTGTACTCAGGAAAAAAAATTGAGTGGACATTTGAAAAGCTGCTTGTAACTTAGGCTATACCACCATTTGCTACACCGAAGATTAAAACTGGAAAATGCCAACACAGTATTAACTGAAGGAAGTTATTCTGTTGTTATAAGTAACTTTCTCCATGGATAATGTTCTAGTTTTGCACAAATATAGAAAAGTTAGTGAAAACACCCATAAATATCTGTAAATTGCATTTTGTTAGAAAATTTTAATATATTTTAAGTTAAATTTCTTTAAATTTGTATATCATTGTCATTAAGCAAATGTAGTATCCTTAAATTTGAAATTCATATGTTAACTATTAGGCTAACACAAAATTTCTTACAATGAAAATTTGTATAATTTATTCAGAAAGAATGGGTAGTACCACTAATTTAATGCTCACCAAAAGGGCATATACATTGCAGAGAGTAAAATAATGTGGTGTTAAGATAATCATTCTCAGAAAGTTGACTGAATATGAATATAGATTTGTTTTATTATTACTTCAGTATTCAAATGTCCATATTCTAAAAGAAGATGAAGTTTAGATGTCCAGTGCATTTAAAATCACACTGAGATATGCCTATTCCATCCATTCCTACCTTATTAATCAGACTTTCAAAAAAAAAAAGTAGACTGCTGCCTCTTTGTATCATTTAGCTTATAATTTAAACTCTAGATTGTAAATATTCTACCTCATAAATATGCGTATCAGTACAAAGACATGACAGTGACCTAAACAATGTTAGAGACTCATTACTTCTTTTACAAAAACAGAATCACTTGATTTCTAAAGAAAAGTTATTGTTTCATTCCTTCTAGCAGTTATTCTTCCGGAGTGCCTCTTTCTTTCACCCTGTCTCTCTCTCTTTACTTACCACGTTCCCATCATTGGCCAGTGGGGAGTCTACCTTTCCTTTTCCATTTGGGAGAAGAGGAGTAGGCTCTGGAGACGAGCGCTTTGTTACCCTCAATAACTTTGAATGGTGGCCTGCCTGCTGGGACTCTACTCACTTCCCTTGTACTTGGTCAAATCTTAAATTATTAAAGATGAATGTTTTCTTGACTTCTTTAATTCCCCACACTTACTTTTTAGTCTTCAGGCATCTAGTGTTTCTTAGCTAAGAATAAATTTTATAAAATGTGATATGGGACTATTAATATACAAAAAGACTTTTTGGGTTTTTTTCTTCTTTTTTCCTCCTTCAAATAGGATCTGAAAGTGGAGCCCTAGGGCCCTAGGATACAAAATAATTTTCAGCAAATGCTTCATGCAGTGTATATTAACAGTTGGATATCACATCCATATTCTGTCAACTTCTGGATGGTGAGGTAGGAAACTGAAGCGCTGAGAGGATAGGACAGCACTCATCAGTGGGTTCAGAGCTCCCGCTGAGCTGGCCACTGGGTCCCATGCCCATGGGTACAGCTGGTGACAAGAGCTTGCAATCAGACACCGTCATTAAAGGAAAGATTCTACGGTCATTTTCATCAGTCTTTGGCAAAGCTAGCAGTAAATGTGCTTCCTGGAAATTGCCCCTGTGGCTTTAGTATTCTGCTTGAATCGAGGCAGCATGATACAATGTAGAATCAGTGATGACAGAATCAAACATTCTCCTGGTTCTGAGCCTGGATTTATTCCATAATGTTATTCTGACTCTTGAACCAGAAAACACCATTTCAATTATTCATAAAGCAGTTATGTAGAAGCCTTTGATAGTATGTTTAAAGCATTATTTAGGTGGACTAGAGAATATTTACATAATGTAAAGAGTTGAAATGTGGAATTTGTTTAATTTAAGCAAAGCATGCAAGTATTTACCCAGCAAATGTTTTGTATCTTTTAATTATATGTATCTGTGATTTAAGATATCTGATTCTATAAGATTCTAATAAAAATTCAAACTCTAGACATTCTATGACAATGACAACCCCAATATTTTCTCAGCCACAGTCAAGTAACATTTTGTGCTACTTACATTTCCGACAACATACTCTTTTAATGCTATTAAATAATCTACATTTGTTGTGATAACACTGTAGGCCTTTTTACTTTTTTATATTTTAGTCTATTACTGTCGTAAAATAACCTAAAGTTTTTCCAATAATAAAATAATTTCCATTTTCTGTGATAAACCAAAATTACAGGTTTATATGTATTTATATATATAAATCCATACATAGATTCTTTACTGTCACATGATTCATTCCTTCTAAAACTGATTAAATATATACTGAATATTCTAATTTCATCTCATCTTTCATCATTGCCAAATTTTTAATTTTAATTTAAATTCTACGTAATTATGTCTACCAGTTTATTAATTCTCTTTCTGCCCATGTCTACTTATTCAGTACATTGAATTAGTAATGGTCTAAAATTATTTTTGTCTTTTAAAATCGGACTTCTAAAATTTATAGTCTCTTAGTATTTAATTATTCATAAAAATTGCATTTCCTTAAATGTATTAATCATATTTATTCTATATTTCATAATAAAATTTCAGAATCTGGATGTTGCTGAGAAGTTTCTGTACATTACTTCATGATTCTTACTCCTCTTATCTTTTCTTCATGTGATAAGTAACTTTTTTAGTAAATTCATATTCCTTAAAAGGTTACCTGAAGAAACTATTTCAGAACTGGGATTAAAATTTGTTCTTTCAGGGAAGACTTTATCATTTGGTCCTAACCCTTGAGCTAACCTCAATTTATTAATGCCTAACCAAAATATGAGGATATTAGCAGTCCATTGGATTTTCTGATTCAACATTACAAGGACAAAATTTCTGTTTCGTGTCAAGCTCTTTGAATTGAAATTTTGGTTTTCTTGTTTTACATTTTTCTCACGTGGTTGTTAATCCTGCGAAATCAAATATCCAAAACTCCCAGTAGCAGGAAACAATTTTGCTCATAGGATAAAGGCACTTAATCATCTTATTCTACATTTCAAGTTGTATATGGAAAATAACTAAAATACTTTCTGATAGTTTTCATGTATTGATATCAAGTGTAGTTTTATCTAACAACTTTGTAGTTTTCAAAATTTCCTGTTTCATTTATATCTGACAATGTATTTAATTTCCTGCATCTATCATTTTAGTGAAATTTGTAGAAAAACTGAATTATAATTAAAGATGGCAAAGAACAAGTTCAATAATTAACATATTATGCCATATTAAGTCCCTAATTAAAAATCAAATACTGGAAGTGATGACAGTGATGGATAATATTTATAAAAAGCAGAGGTTGGGTAGAGACAGAAACAATTGAAAAACAATGTTTCTATCGTATTTTACTATATCCATAAGCTGCAATTGTACATGTCTATGAGTTCAGTATAAAATTTGCTGGTTTTTTTTTATTTCAAACCCCTAAGGATATTTATAATATTTTTAACTTTACATACCTTAAATATAGTTGAAAGCATTTGACTATAATTGTCAAAAAATAACTTATAAATTTAAAATCTTACAAATCAAATCCTGAAGCTTAGATCCCTCCGTTGATAAAGTATGATGTGTTTATTTGTGGTTTAGATGGTGTTTCCCCCCCGTAACACATTTCAGAGGGAAGTGTTACTAGAATAGGTAACTAATGGCTAACAGTTTCCAAGACTGTAAAGGCAGGCTGCCTGAGTTCAAGTCAACTGAGTGTGTAATCAAGTCCCTAAGTCCCTCTTAGCTTCATCATTCAGATCTGGTAAATTTGGATAATAGTACCTATATCAGAGAAATTTTAGGAAGTTTTTAGAAAGTAATGTTTTGAAATTCTCAAAACTTAATCCAGCACAGAGAAGTGCCCAAATGGACTCTCATCTTCTCAGGCTCTGAAAAAGTAAAAACTTCCAGGGGTCAGTGTGGTAAAATAAGTCTCGATTTTGAACTAGAGTGACACTTTCGACAAGACCATATTCCTGTGGCCAACAGTGTTCAATTGTCTTCTTCGCTGGCTCATTTTTTAAACAGCTTTAACAGAGAGCAAGCATAGAAAACTGGCTGCAGACCATACAAAGGGAGAAAGGCTACCTTGCCTTTAATTACTTTCTCTGACATTTTTTCCTACAAAACAATATTTTGAGTGATTCTGAGTAGTTGGTAATTGAACACATACATTGGTCGTATGTTGAACAGATCCAGTTCCTCAGAGACCAGATTTGATAACATAATATTTGGTGACCTAGAGCAAGCCTAACTTCACAGCGCAGGGCCTGGGGCAAAGCAAAAATTCAATAAACTGTTGTGATAGCTTATTATTAACCAGTAGGCTCATTGAACAATAAATAAATTAAGAACTGATACATTTTCTTTCACATAAACAAGAGATTTTATGTGGAAGACAATCGAACCAGTTACAAACACGGGTAAGTTATCAAGAACAAGCCGTAATGCTTATCCTGTTCACCCACATTAGAAGTGCTTGAATTATGACCTGATTGCATTTACTATAGAGGATGTAAATGTATTGCAAAAGGCTTTCCCACTTAGTACCTCATTTTTTAAATTTTAATTTCCCAATGTATCGAGACAAAAAAAATTGCAATTATTTCACAAATGAGGGCAGCAATGCCCCAGGGTACTGGGAGACTTGATTAAAAGAACAAAGCCTTGTGCAGTAGAGGTGCCAGGAGCAAATGCAACAAGGTCCCAAGGCTGTGGTCCAGGCTGCACCCCTCAGAGGCTTCTCTGTTCATGTGCAACAGAGATAAAATTACCTTCCTACCTAGAGGCTTCAGAGTACATTTCTGAGGAGCAGGAACAATAATATGTAAAATGTGTAAATAACTGTGAACCCACATAGTGCTAGACAATTAGAGGATGATATTATATAATGTTGAAAGTACTGTATGCTATGCAGTTCAAACTAAATCTAGCACTAGCTTATATGTAAAAAATAAAAAGATAACTGTCCTATACCACTCTAGGAAAGAAAGGTGCCAAAAAAAAACCTTTTATGATAGGTTAAAAAAAAGTTTATATTTCCTGAGGAAAGGAAATACTATTTCCTCCTGGGAGAGGAAGAAAAAAAAAAAACTCCTAGAAGAGAATGTGGCAAAAGTAATGAACTTTAAAGTAGGACATTTGGATTTAAATCCTACCTTTGGCACCAAGCACTTGTACAACTTTTCTTAAAGTCTCAAAAAATGTGAACTTCAACTTACTGTGTGTAAAGTGAGTTTAGTCTTGAAAATGTTGAAGGTCATTTTCAGCTTTGATATTCTTTATTACTGCAATTCTGCTTTCTAAGTAAGTTTTGTGAAATTGCCAAATGCAGAACCATCTCAGTTGAATTGTGGGTCTTATAGATGGAATGTTCTGAATAAAGAAACCACTGATCAGCTGAGAGTTAAGTTTCTTATTTGTTGTATTCCTCTTTTGTGCTAAGTTTTTTGGGCCTTGTACAATTCTCTGATACCCCCCTTTCCCTAGTCCACCCTCTTCTTTATAAGTATCACTTTAAACACCGCCATTTAAAAGTACTTTTTAAATGCCCTCTTATGTTCTTGGCCATCATATTTTGGTACTATCTTTGTTTTATGAACCAAACAGTCATAACACTTTCAGTACTCCAAATTTTATAGCAACAATATTATCAACATTAGGGCTTTTTTGAAGCCTGTGATAGGCAGATTAATGACCCCCTCAAAGACGGCCTTGTCCTAATCCCCAAAACCCATGTGTATGTTATGCTGAATAGCAAAAGGGAATTTATGGTTGTAACCAAATTAAGAATCCGGAGGTAGGATGATTATCCTAGTTCACCCAGGAAAGTTCACTATCATCACATGGATGCTCTTTAGGAAACATGGGAGGCAGGAGAACAGAGTCAACAACGTGATGAGAGAAGCAGAGACCAGAGAGAGTCAAACATGCTACCCCGCTGAACTTGATGATAGTGGAAGGAGCCATGAACCAAGAAGTAAGGGCAACTCCTAGAAACTGGAAAAGACAGGCAAACAGACTCACCCTGTATTTACCCTAGAGAGCGCACACCTGCTGAGACTGATTGTAGTCCATTTACAATCATTTTAATCTTCTAACTTCCACAACTATAAGAGCAAAGTTGTGTTTTTCTAAGAACCCAAATTTCTGTTAATTTGCTATGCAACAATGTGAAACTGATACAAAATCACCTTTTCTCTTCAGTAGTTGGACTCATTTTAAGAGAATTTTTGCCTATCAGTTCCTAGAAGACCTCAAAAAGCTGTATATATTTTGAAATTTTCCAAACCCCAAGTAGGTATTGAGATAAAACAAATTTAAAGATAAGTGCTTTATATCAAAATGTAAACTGTGCTGCATTTACATTGCCATTAATCCAGGGCTTCATAATTGATGTACCTCAGTAATCATAATGAGCTAGCTTATAAGAGATTGCTACACAATGTTTAATGTTGTTTGCAATCCCTGGATTATATGACTATATTGTAAAAAAAAGTGGAAATCACCCAAACATATCAATCCATATCTCCTTACCGGAAGTGTATTCTGTGTGACTCTGATTAGCAATATATCATCTTAAATTTCATTATCTAATATACTTCTTTTTTTTTTTTTTTTTTTTTTGTGGGTACCGGGGGGACGACCTCAGGACCTCGCGCGCCAACAGGCACCCGTGCCACTGAGCGATATCACCGGCCCCTTTTTCGTATGTGGGTTCCGGGAGTCGAACTCCGGCCTTCGCGCTTGCAAGTCAGGCGCTTACGCCACTGAGCCATCTCACCGGCCCTAATATACTTCTAACTTCTCTGAATAACTGGTTATTGTTATCTGAATATTCCTTCTATTGAGACACATACTTTTAAAAGTCCTTTCTGCCTTATCTACTCAGGCAGAACTTCAGCAGCCACAATCCCTGCCATCCAATCATACTCTGTTTCTCCATGGAAATGTCCTGCTTCCAGATTTCTTAATCATGAAGGATAGTAAGTTCCCAGTGTATACATGATAGGGTTATTCAATAGCATCATACGTACATACATACTCATGTACATACGCAGAGGGAGGCTTAGCTTGGTAGTTTTCCTCCAAGATGTAATGAGTCACAGATGAAAAGTGTTAGCCAGACTGGACAACAGGAAGAGGGAAAAAGAAAATCTTATAAACAAGAAGTATACATGAATAAAGAACCAAAGGTGGCTTTACAACTTCATGGTACATTCAAAATATTGTACAAAGCCAGGCAATTCAGAAACATCAGATTTAGGTTAAATAGTCTTGTTAGCATTTTTTCACTGTGACCAAATACTGAACATGAACAATTTAAAGGTGGAAAGGTTTATTTTGGCTCACAGTTTCAGCAGTTTTAGTCTGTGGTAGGCCAGCTCCATTGTGTTTAGGTCTGTGGTGTGGCCAGAACATCATGGCAGGAGGGCATGGAAGAAGAAAGCTCCTCACCTCAGAGCAGCCAGGAGGCAGAGAGGATTGGAAAGAACCAGAGGAAAGTGACTAAAAAACGAAGAGAGGAGGAGGCTGGGAACAAGATTTACCTTTCAAAGACACACCTCCAATGACTTCTTCCACTCCCATTCAGCCATAAACTTATCAATGGATTAATCCCATCGTACACTATGAAGTGCAATGGATTCGTCCATTGATGAAGTTAGTGCTCTCCTGATCCAGTCATCTCTCCAGGCTCCGCATCGCAGAGACTAGATATACTTGAAGATGGAAAAATAGAGGAGCTAAGACACACCACCTGCTGACCTAGGTTTCCTCCTTACAATAGGCAGCAAGATTGCCAGCTAAAGATACAAGTGAGTCAGTAAAAATGTGGTTTGAAAACTACAACAAAGAAAGTTTGGAACAATTTTTAAAGAGGTGAGACAAACATGAATAACAACAAAAGTTAACACAATACCCTGAAAATGCTGCTGTAATTAAAACCGTGGAGATATGTAAATTTTCAGCTGCCTAGAGAAAGGAGCAGAATATTTGAGTTTTTGACCTAGAAATTGGGATTTGTGATTAGGCTCCTGTGCTCAAAAATGTGCAAAATAGGACCTACGGATGAGGATGGTAGAATCTCATAAACAAAAACAAAAAATGTTTAACAAAAATGAATATCATGAATAAGGACTGGAAAGGGGAGTTGTTGCTGGTTGTCCTAGAAAAAAGTTAAGGGAGTTTGAAATTACTTAATCTGAGCATTATCTCTGAAGTTGAGTGCTGTGTATACTGCACTTAGAATGCAAGACATCTGGAAACAAATGGTTCCAGAGGAGTGAGCGGAGATTTGCAACCAACATTATTGAAGTTCCTAGTGAGGATTAATCCACCAATGGAACATGGAGAGAGAGACCATGGTGTTTAAGTAGACCCAAAATATTAAGGCCAAATTATTGGATGTACTACAATCTTTCTTTAAGATTATGATGGGACTTTGAGAGAAGGAGAAGTAACCAACATCTGTAAATGAGAGCATGTGAACTATCAATACATTGGTTGATGGGAAGAGGCAAACATCAAAGCAACTAGATGAGAGAAACCACAGAAGAGAAAAACTATTCTGCGTAAGAATGGATAAGTTAAGGAGTAGAAAGCAAAGGGAACTAAAAGAACACAAACTCATTCTTCCGAATCTATTGACAGCAGGGGGTAAAATTGAAAGACAGACAAAAATAGATGCATTTCTGTGTTTGATTAGATGACAATGTTTAGATGCAAATTCAGTAAATTACATCATCGTCTCACCCAATATAGCTGTTAGTCATCTGCGATATTTTGGATTTAGATTTTTTTTGTGTGTGAGTGTAATTTTTTGAGATATGAAAATGGTCATTCTTTACAAAGCTTCTCATCCTCCCTAAGACTTTCCTCATGGGAAAAAGTTTGGCAGGAATTTGATCACAAATCTCATGGTTTTGGCCTCACAGAAATTCAATTTTCTTATACATTGTTACTCTATTTCATTAGAATGATCTGAGGTGTCTTGGCCTTTAACAGTCTCTTTTGGAAACCACTATTTGGTTGGTTTACTGCAGCTTGGTTTAGCATTTGCTTATGCTTAAATCCTTTACTCTAAAAATACAACTGTGGGGGGCCGGTGAGATAGCTCAGCGGCATAAGCGCCTGCCTGGCAAGTGCGAGGTCCTGAGTTCGACTCCCGGTACCCACATACGAAAAAAGGGCCAGTGATATCGCGCAGCAGCACAGGCACCTGCTGGCACGCGAGGTCCTGAGGTCGACCCCCGGTACCCACAAAATAAATAAATAAATAAATAAAAATAAATAAAAATACACACAGTGTAGACAATATTTGGAACTATAGCCTAAGAATAATAAACAATCAGTGATTATAATTCATGTATAATGATTAAAATATGTAATCTAATAACAATAACAGTAGAAAATCAGTTTTAAAATGTGATTAACACTTAAATTTTTTGTAAAGGGTATCATTTTAAATATTATTTTTGATCCTAATATAATATATTGGCTCTGAGTTGGAAAAGAATTATTTAAAACAGCAGAAAGTTTATACCATAAGCCCCTAATTGCTCCAGGAAAATATATATTTAATTAAAAAGAAAAAAATGTTATTTGAAATTTATGAAAAGTATACATATTCCCATAGTTCAGCTTCCTCAGACTTAAACTCTGAATATACAGCATTTCACATGTAAATAATTTATAAAATACCAAATAAACTACTATTCCAAAAACATTACCACAGATCATATATTAATCTTTGAACTAGATTTACTGAGTAGTGAATTCAACCAGAACCAAAGATTTTAGTTCTATTAATGAGGTGCACCATTATGTAAAGATCCTTTCTGACAAAAATTCAGAGTTCTCTCTACCCAGGTAATGAAATACCACTTTATATCAAACAAAATTGAGCAAAGCTAGCCATTTGGTTCTTAAGGGCATCTTCAAAACACCTTGACTACCTGAATTAAGGTTCATTGTTAGAGTTCTGCTTACATATACCCCTAACATGAGTCATACTGATGTTTCTTAACTCTTTTACAATATCTCTTAACTGGTATCTCACCATCATTTTTGGCATCTTCTTCAATCCATCTACACAATAGGATGCTCTTAAAATGCAATTCTAACCATTATTAAACCTAGGATTCCAGTAGAACCATATTCCTTGCATTCAGAGGTTTTTGCATAGTATTCTCCTTGAACAACTGTCTCCCTTCAATTTCCTTCACTAGCCTCTTTGCCTATTAATTCTTTCTACTTATCCTATAAATTTATTTTACTGTCTCTCGCCTCAGTGAACTTTTTCCTAGTGTCCATGCTCTATCAAACTGGGTTGAATGATCTGTTTTGCCAGCAGTTAGGATAGTTTCATTAATATTTCCCCATAATGCTGGAAGCTCTCTTAGACAGTGACTATCTATACTATCCCCAGCACATCACTCTACTATCTGTGTCTAGACCACAGCCTGGCATAAAAGTCTTTTTATATACTTAGATGAATGAATAAAGAAAGCCATAAATGAAGTGACACTATATAAAATTTTATTTCCTCAGTTTCCACCCTAAAATTTATATAATATTAATATTGCAGCTATGACATTTCTAAATTTTATAATATCTGAAATTAACTACAAATAAAGGTGTTGTTTTAGGGAAATTTGTAAAAGAATTTGCAATGGGCAAATGGTTACTGAGTGGCCTTTTAGTAGAGTGATGATCTTTTTCTAGTAAACTCCAGCATTATCTTATTATTATAAAAATGTCTGTGGTTTCCATTGCTTTCACTAGACTATGTTGCAGCCGTGTACATTGCAGAAAAGGGTTAGTAATGCAAAAACTCTTAGTCATAGAAAGGCAAATGAAATTCTTACCACTAGAAACATAATTAATTTCTGCCATGTAAAAAGCATAATTCCACATATTTTATTTAATCCCTTGAAGGATATCAATGCCATTCTATGCCATTCTACCATGCCATTTCTGGGTTTAATCTGGTCAAATATGGACTAAAACTTCTGAACTGTGAGCAAAATAAACCTCTCCTCCTATAAGTTATAGGCATTGTAGCCTAGTGACGAGAAAGTGACTAAGATGCCAGTTTTCTAGATATTAATTTAAAGCATATCTTTCATAGATAGATAAATAGGTAGATAAAATAGATGATAAACTTTATTTCACCTTTTGAAAATTGTTTTTATAATTGTTTTATGATATCAAAATACAAATACCAAAACCAGTAATCTCTCATCATCACATATCCTTTGAAACATGAAATGATTGCTTCATTCACTGAAATGTTAAATATATATATACAGGGGTCAGTGAGATGGCTCAGCGGTGTAAGCACCTGCCTGGCAAGCGCGAGGGCCCGAGTTCGACTCCCAGAACCCACATATGAAAAAAGAGCCGGTGATATCACTCAGCGGCACGGGCGCCTGCTGGCATGCGAGGTCCTGAGGTCGATCCCCGGTACCCACAAAATAAATAAATAAATAAATAAAAATAAAATATATATACAATACAATATAGAGAACATATATCCATATATTTTTGTTTTGTTTTGTTTTGTTTTGTTGTACTGAGAATCAAACTCAAGACCTTGAGCTTACCAGGCAGTCACTGTGCTGCTGAGCTATATCCCCAGCCCTATATGCATATATGAAGGGAAAAAGGAAGAAAAGTTAGAAAAGTCCTTTTTTTCCAAGAAGTATTAAAGTGATAAGTATCAGTATTGTTATTCATAAAAGCATATATTGACCAACCCCCAAGACTGTTACGTGATATGCATGTTTCCCATTGTTAGCGGTATTGAATTCAAGATGTTATTTTAACCAAATGGCTACTTTTTACTATAGTCAATGAGAAGAAAATCATTTGAATTAGCACATTTAACTAAACAATCATTTGAATATTTTATTTAATTAGTGTTTTATAAGAAAATTGAAATGCAGCATATATTTTTAAAATAATAATAAAAATCCTAATACAAAAGAGGTTTTAACAACCAACCCTTCTGTTAAAGTTTTGAAAATTGTTTAAAAATATGAAACATTCAGAAAGTAATTATGGAAAATACAGAAGATAAATTTGTAGAACGTAATTATGGGAAATACAGAAAGATGCACCTTGAAACCATAATGCCAAGTGAAATAAAATATACACAGAAGATTAAATACTTCATGATTTCTCTTATATGAGAAATCCAAAATATAAATAATTTAAAGAAGAAAATGAAAGAGAGATGATAAGAAACAGGGAAGTAGACTTTGTGAAGATGAGAAGGGGATCTGGAGAGAGGGTGAGATGGGATTGAAGGGAGAGGAAGGGGAAGTAAAAATGATTAAGATTATATATGTATTATCTAACAATTCCCAGAGAAAAGTGCAATTATATATATCACAAACTAATAAAAAGTGAAAAAATTTTAAATCTCTACTCTTAAAAATGATACTTCTGGGTCAAAAATTGAATGTCTTTTTTGTAGTATATGATAAAAAGTTAACTTCAAATGCAGAGGATCTAAGAACTATACATTGTTTATTTTACCATCATCAATACACTGTTTTGATTTAATGTGTAGGTTTTATGTTCACAATGGCTTTCACATTCACTAGTTTATTTGATCAATATTCACATACAAGTTTCGTTTTAAAAAGTCATAAAACTCAATGAGACTTGCTTTTCACAAAAAGATATATTAAACATAAAGATTTCCAGAGATATAACAAATGTAATGAGTTCATGGGTTTTTGCATATAAACACTTTAAAAATATATTTAAAATGAGAAATCCAAAGATAATTTCTACATTCAGTAAGATAAGAGACGCGAATGGAATTAATGTGCTAAAATGTGTGAGCCATTCAAGGTTTGGAAATGACCTGTGAACTAGAGATATTCATTACAAGAAAATAGGAGCCCAGAAGAAATTTCCATGGAAGTGGAAGAGTTTTAATAAGCAAGAGGTCATTTTTATTCAGAAATAACAATAAACACATAATAACAGTTGGAACAGTTAGGAAAATGGTTTTCAAAGTAAAGGTCCATGGATCTCTCTAGTAGCTCCTCAAGAAGTTATGATACATGGAAAAAGGGCTTTTTATGGTTTAAGTGTATGAATGTTAAAATAGGAAGATCATCCTTTATCTAAGATGGTGACCCTTTAGAAGCAAAGAACTTTCTCTAGCTGAAGGCAGAAAAGAAGCAGGAGAAGAGGAAGTCAGAGAAATTCAAAAGGTGAGAGGGACTTAATATGTCCTTGCTGGATTGAAGGTCAAGGGGGCAACCTGATAAGCAATGCAGGTGACCTTAAAAAGCTGAGAGAGATTTATAGTAGAGATCCAGCAAAGACATACAAACTGCAGAACTACGACAAGGAATTCATCCCACCAGCAATCTAAATCTGGACTTGGCCAGTAGGTTCATTCAAAGCACCTCCAAGAAGGAATATGGCTCCTGAACACCTTGATTTCAACTGGATCCTCTAAGCAGAGGATCCAGCTAAGCAATGCTCTCTGGAGAATTCTAATTTATAGAACTGAGATAAATAATTTGCATTTTTCAAATTGTGGTAATTTGTTATGTCAGCAATAGAAAACTAATACAGCCTCCAAAAGAGTAGAAACTAGATTTCAGTTTAGAACAATAACAATCAAGTTTCTTGCCTCTGACCAGGCAAAAAATTAGTTACAGATTCGTTACAAGGTAAATGCACCAGGCATAGTGGCGCATGCCTGTAATCCCAGCACTCTGGAGGCTGAGGCAGAAGGATGGCTGTGAGTTCAAAGCCAGCCTGGGCTACAAAGTGAGTTCAAGTCCGGCCTGAACTGCACAGTGAAACACTGTCTCTCAAAAACAAACAAACAAACAAACAAACAAACAAAAAACCCACAAGGGAAATGCGAAAACACCAATCGACAAAGAAAAACAATACTGGATAAGAATTCCATAAAAGTTATTGCTTTGAGCACATAGACCACAAGAGTTCTCTTTAAAAAGTATAAAATGTAAAATCCATAACTGAAACATTGAAAAACTTGATTATATTAAGAATATAAAGGCTTTTGGATGTAAAATTACCATAAATAAGGATAAACCATAAACTTGGCTTGTCTTTCATGTCTAGAATGTATTTAACAAATCCTTCAAATTAATAAGATAAATACAAACCTACTAATAAAAAATAGAATAAAGTCAATATGGAAGAAAAGAAATGCCCACAAACTGTGAATATTAAAACAGTGGAATATCATTTTTCACCCATGAGATGGGTAAGTATTGTGGGAATTTAAGGAAACATTCTTATCAGCTTCTAAGTGGTTTCGAGAATTTAGTCAATATTTTGAAGCACAGCATGGCAATATGTATTAATTTTTATAAGCCATTATTCAATGGGAAAATTCTATCCTAGAGGTATAAATAAGCTAATTTTTTTAATGAATGTAACAGATTAATAGTGATAATTATATGCTGATCCTATAGGGAAAATTTGTATAATTACTGGTACATCTATACTAAGGAATACTATGTGTCAATAAAAAATAATGGATAAAATCAATATATGAGGACATTGAAAGACTTCTAAGATATTTAACTAATTGCAAAAACATTTTAGAATAATATTATAGTATATGACATAATCACATATTTTAAATATCCAGAAAAGAGAAGTATATATTTCTATATCTGTATGTTATATATAGACATGTGTATAAAATTCATGGAAAAATAGTTTGAAAGGTATTTCCCAGATAAGGGTAGTTGTGATGTTTGAGGAAAAAAACTCACTTTAGAGTATTACAACTTGATACTTAAGGATAATCATGCCACTGGATCTCCCTGAGGAAAAACATCATATTGAATTTAAGTACAAATTGAAGAAATTAAAATAAAACATACAAATTACAATGAAGGGGTAAAACTAGTCTTGTAGGGACTAGTTCTAGCAACAATGAGTAATGACAACCATGAGAAGAAGGCGATTTCATACCAGGAATTTGAACCGAAGAAAGAGCCCGTGAGCAACAAAAAGAACCGTGTTCTCCTTTATTACTGGAGAAGTGAAAGGCAGTTGTCCAGACACTGTCCTCTCTCCCACACTTCCAAATGTGTAAGGGTGCCACATGGGGGCTGAAATGCAGTGGTTCTCTCCACAGTCTCTACTGACCTCTAGGTACTAAGAGGAGCTCCTGAGGCTGACTCCGAGGAGTGGAATCTCAATACCACCCAGCGCATAACTTAGTTAAGAAATCTAGACCAGAGTCCATGACTGACTATTCTGCATATTTCCTAAATTTATTATGTAAATTTTCTGTGATTGTTGTTCTTATTTTCTCTTACTGACTTACTTGTGCTCATTCTTAGAAAAAGAAAGAAACTGGGAAAATCAGACAATCTGAAGGAAATAAAATTATTGGTAATAGGCACTTCACTAACAGAGGACAGCAAGATACTTTGAGGTTCATTGGTGCAGTAGGTAGAATAACAGCTCCCCAAAGTGACCCATGTCCTGACCCCTAGATATTGTGACTATGTTACTTTATATGGAAAAGGAGACATTGCAGATATGATTAAGGGTCTTAAAATAAGAAAATTATCCCAAAATATGCAGGTGGGACCAATGTTACCACAAAAATAACTTGAAGAATAGTTAACATCACACTGATGGGGGAAAAGATCTGGAAAAAGACAAGGATGCCCACTCTCACCACTTTTATTCAACATAGCTCTGGATGTCCTATTCAGAGCAATCCAGCAAAAGAAAATTAAATGGCATTCATATTGGAAAAGAGAGAATCAGCGTGTCACTGTTTACAGAAGACATGCTCCTATGTATAAAAATCCCAAAGACACTACCAAAAAACTATTAGCATGAGTAAACAAATTCAGCAAATTTGCAGGATATAAAATCAACATAGAAAAATCAAAGGCATTGCTATATGCCAGTAAAGAATCATTTGTAATAGAAATCAAGAGCAATCCCAGTAACAAAACTATAGAAAAAAATTTCAGAATAAATTTAACCAAAGAGGTGAAAGATCTCTACATCAAAAATTATAAAATACTGATAAAAAATTAAAGAATACACCAAAATTGGAAAGAAATTTTTTTGGCGGAGGAGTACCAGGGGTCGACCTCAGTACCTTGCATGCCAGCAGGCGCCCGTGCCGCTGAGCGATATCACCGGCCCTTTTTTCATGTGTGGGTTCCGGGAGTTGAACTCAGGACCTTGAGCTTGCCAGGCAGGTGCTTATGATGCTGGGCTATCTCACTGGCCCCCTGGAAAGAAATTCTGAGTTCACGGATAGGAAGAACAATGTCCATAGTTGTAGTGAGGGCTTATATCTTGATTTCCCCCAAGACCTTCATGAACTCATAGGCAGAAATGGAAGGGTGATTGAATTCGGGGTGACATAGCTAAATGTGTAATTAGGCGAAGATCTGGTCAGAAGAGCAGTCACAGAGCAAGACCTGAAAAGGTGTATCTTCCTCTCAGTTCCTTCTTTCCCTTGCTCTGCTCCCTGGCTGCTATGACAAAAGCAGCTTTCCTCCATTCCAGGCCTTTCCACCATGCTGATCACCATGCAAGGACAGAAACTTTTGAAATGTGAGTCAAAATAAACCCCTCCTCCTTTAAATTGCAGGTGTCAGGTATTTCGCCCCAGCAATGAGAAAGTGCCTAAGACAATACCCAAAAATGAGCTGCACGTTCCTTGCAACCCCTATCAAAATACCAATGACACTTTTTCACAGAACTAGAAAAAAATCAGTCCTAAAATTTATATAGAACCACAAAAGAACCCAATATCCAAAAATGTCTCTAGCAAAAAAAAAAAAAAAAGCAGGAAGCATTACTCTATATGACTTTAAAATGTACTACAAACCTTTAAAAGGTACAACAGCATGGCATTGGCATAGATACACAGACAAATGGAACAGAATAGAGAGCTTAGAGAAAACCCATGCATAAACAGCCAACTGATTTTCAACAAAAGTGCCGGGAGCATACATTGGAGAAGGGAGAGCGTGTTCAATAAATGGTGCTGAAAAATTAAACTAGACCCCTATCTCTTACCAGTTCAAAAAATTAACCCAAAATGGATTAAAGACTTAAATGTAAGACCTGAAACTATGAAACTACTGGAAGAAAACTTAAGGGAAGCACTTTAGGACATTAGAATGGACAAGGTACTTTGAACAAAACTGCAAAAGCATGGAAAATAAAAGGCAAAATAGACAAACAGGGTTAGGATGAACCAAAAAGCTTCTGCACAGAAAAAAAAATAACAGAGTATAGGAACAACCTACAGAGTGGAGTTTATGTCCACAATGCGTAAGGAACTCCAAAAATAGCAACAAAGCAAAACAAAATTTTTTAAAAATTAGAAATGGGCACTAGACCTAAATAAATATTTCTAAAACGACATACATATGGCCAGCAGGTACATGAATAAATGCACAACATCACCAATCATCACAGAATTGCAAATTAAAACCACAAGGAGATATCAGCTCACACAGGTAAAAGTAGCTGTTATCAAAATAATAATCAGTACTGATGAGGTTGTGGGGAAAAGGGAACCCTTACCCACTGTAGGTGGGATCGTAAATTAATATAGCCATTATGAAAAAAAACATGGAGTTTCCTCAAAATATTAAAGATAAGACTACTATATGATCCAGCAATCCCTCTGATGATTATTTTTCCAGAGAAAATCAAAGTATATTGAAGAGATATCTGTACCCTCATGTTCATCAGGTGATGAATGGATAAAAAAAAAAAAAGTGGTACAGGGCTGGGGATATAGTTCAGCCACACACTACCTGCCTGGCAAGCACGAGGTCATGAGTCAATTCCCAGTACCAAAAAAAAAAAAAAAATAGAAAATGTGGTACAAAGCCACAATTGATACTACTCAGCCATGACAAAAGAAAAAAGTCCTTTTATTTGTGACAACATGAATGGAACTGGAGCTCATGTTAAGTAGAATATGCCAAATACAGAAAGAAAAGTATCACTTAGTCTCACTAACACGTGGAATCTAAAAACATTTATCTTATAGAGGCTGAAAGCAGAAGGGTAATTACCAGAAGCTGGGGACAGGAGAATGGAGGATGTTGACCAATAAGTGGTAAGATATAGCTACACAGGAGCAAGAAGTTCTGGTGCCATTGCACTGTAGGATAACTATAGACACCAGTAATGTACTGTTCATTTCAGAAAACTAGAAAGGATGATTTTGAAATATTTCCACCATAAAAAATGATAAAAATTTGAGGGCACATGTGCGCTTAACCTGATTTAAGCATTACACAATGTACGTATGTATCAAAACATTCCATTAATATGCAAAATTTCATATTTTATGCATCAGTTTAAAATATTTTTAAAATGAGGTAGGTGTTTTATAGAGAGCAAAAGTGAGAAAATATTTGAAGATGACATATTGCTGGCTTCGAAGATGGTGGTAGGAGCCACAAGACAAGGCATCATAAACCTTCGTCAACACAATGATTTTAACCCTGTGAGATCCATTTTGGATTCTGACACCCAGAACTATAGGATAATACAATTTCTCTGTTTTGAAGCCATTAAATCAGTTACTTGTGATAGTAGCAATAGGATACTTTCACAGCTGGGAAGTGACTAAGGATTAAATCATTAAAATCATATGTGGTTTACAATCCCTGGTTCTTGCCAAGGAAGGAAGAATAAACTTTTTAAAAAAACACTCTCAAAATTCTTTGAATAAAAGGCCCTAACTTTATAACTATACATTAATTTGAATCCCCTTTAAGTAATACATACTGTAGGAAAATTTCTTGTTAAACCCCTTCATAATACAGATAATAATAGTGAGGTCTAAAGAGGTGAGGTGATTTGACACTCAGATATTACTGAAAGAATTAAACCTAGGATGTATTGATATTGGCAGAGGGTAAAAAAGGAAGAAGACAGAAGAAAAAGTGTCGTTCCTTCCCTTTTGCTAATAAATTTAAAAATTCCCAATATCAGGTACATGCTAAGGATAGCCCACACTGCTTAGCAAAAGGAATAATTAGTAAAATCCGAGGGTGACTCCATCTGTTAGATTGTCAAGAGAAGGTGTGTGCTGAGGAAGATTTTTTTTTTTTAATATAGAGTTCCTTTAAAAAAAATTTAAAAAGATATTAATTTTCTAATTTCCTCTGTATTTTCTCCCATAACTTTCAAAGATACAGTAATGAGAGATGCTGGCACAAAAATGGGTTCCTTTGCATGCTGATTGATCACTAACCAAAGACTAATCATCAGAGATCATGTTGATTAGATTATTCTGGATTGCCTCTAACTGCGTAGGCAGTGCCCATATCCAGCTTCTGTTACAAAGTACGCAATTAAATATAGCTTTGGAAATTGCATTTGCATCTATCACAGAAGGCTCATTTGTTATAATGGTACAGAACAAAGTTCCAAGAATCAAGGTTTTTCTGAGGCCATTTATATAAACTCTTGGTATTGACAACCCACACGAAGGACAAGATAACAAAAATCTCTGTATTCACTAATTCAGTGAAAGTGAAGATATTCTGAATTGCAAGGCTTTTGAAATGATCAGTTCTTAACATGAATTTGTGGACACTGTAAGTCAATACATTATGGTTCTTATATTACTGTCACTAAATTATAACAATTAAACAACATGGAAAATACGTTATGACAAATAGGTCTATAAAAGTAAAAATATTGAGAGGCTGTGATTATTTGTATCCTTTTTAAGTGCAGTGGAATATCTTAAAATTAATGTCTCTTACTCTGTCACGGGATAGCTCCCAGTTGGTGTGCTCCTATCTAATTGAAATGCATAAGGATGATTCAACACAATGACTTTATTTGTAATTAAATTTTGGATTTAGGTTAAATCTACTGGAATCATAAAAGTTGGTGGACAAATCTCTTCATAGCAGTAATGCAAATGGAAATATTCACATATTATGAAATGCTAATTTGGGGACCCTGGCAACAAATAATAATATACACAAGAAATACTTAGACTGTTATAATGAAATACATTCATCCAAACTGACATATACTTTAAGATGAGTTAGTTCTGCCATTTCTCATCCTAAATCATCATTTGCATCATCTAATATAATTCAAAATCCTTTCCCAGATTGTAAGACTGGAAATAAATTCACGTGTTCATTACTTCTTACACATTTTTTGATTAATAATATCTCTTCTAATATAACTCTACAGTCTAACATAAACATAATATGGATATTTATAATAAGTACAGAATGAAAAGGAAAGACTATATTATTTAGTGGATAACCATGACTTTGGGAGCTTTTTTAAAAAGCTGAAATTAAAGTGCAAACGAAGTTTTTCATAGTCATTGATAGGCCTCGATCTGAAGCCCTGCACTGAGGCAGGTCGTTGTGAAAGTTTAGCCTTAGGATTTGATGTCTACTGTAAAGGCATCTCCCAGAGAAAATCAACGAGCCTGAGAGGACTTTCAATAAGATTGTTCAGCCGTTATATTTTTAAAAGGCTCCCTGCATCTTTTAGGCCATTTCTCCAAGGGGGAAAATAATTCTGATCACACATATTTTAAATAGAAAAGGGTGAAATGCACAATTTTTCATTCACCTTCCTTTTCTTTTTTAAACCCTTAAACTAACATAAAGAACAATAAGTTTTGTTTTCTCCCTTATCCTTTTTTTATTTTTTTTAAATCTTAACTGGTATAATGATCAATGACAGAATGTTGCAAATTTAAACTAATGCAGATTTGTTTCTTCCGAACAAGGTGCAGCCCAAGAAATAGTCCAGGTACAGCAGTCTGAGCTTGCTTTGGTGCCAGTGTCCACATCTGTCTAAGTGCACATCCTTCCCAGACAGTGGCTTTCACACACCCTCAACGTGGCCCCAAGTAGGCCCTGCCATATCTGCATTCCCAAGGCGAATGAAAGGGCCCAAAAGTCATTGAGCATTAATTCTCTTAATATGCCCATGGTCTAAGTTTAATATCATGCATAAATACATTGCAAAGTGCAAAATACAGTCTTCCTGCAGATTGACTTGTATCCCACTAAGAAAAAGGGGTACAGTTGTTTAAAAAGAAAGAAACTTTATATAGGGAAAGAGCCAATGTTGGCCAGATTACTCTAGTCCAGTTTTGAATAAGTCAAAATACAGTAATTTAAAATGGTGAACTCAGTTTCCTTAACAAATGCAATTTTTACAAATGTTACAATTTAAAGAATGAAATAAAAAGTGTGTTGATCTATATATATATCTGTAGTAGATATATGCATGCATGCATATAAGTTATGTATAATTCTTTACATGTATTATATATTTGTTATTGTTGTTTTTATGTATAAAGTTTATGTTGCTATAATTTCTGGGATGTTAAATAAGAACCCTTAATGAATTTCCTTCTGAAAAATAGTTTAGCATTTAATGATGGACGATCTCAGCATTATGTACTCATTTCATTATTTCAATTTCTTATGTGACATCACTATTAACTTAAAATATTTATTTTAAAATTTAAATGGCAAATGAAAATTTTGTTTTAATCCTTCAATACTTAAAAGAGTCTGAAACTTTCAAAAATAATAAAAATTGTGACTGTAAGGCTAAGGAAAAGGAAATCCAGTGATTTTAATGGAAAACATATTTTATGGTGAGCATCTCTAGCAATGACCACCAACCTTTGTTTTCTCTCTCTCTTCCTCTCCCTCACGTGTGTGTGTGTGTGTTTATTAATCTTGAATTTGGTTTAATTTCAGTCTTATCCTCTTTCTCCAAATTAAAATACAGATTTTCATAGACATCCAAAGTTTGGATACTAAAGCATACTAAATAAGTATGCTCATAAGTAAGCAATTTTTCTTCCCATTCGAATATTTTAAATAGTTTATTTTTAACTTTAAAAAATTGATCCTCTAGTTAAGGAAAAACAAAATATATTCAGCAAAGGATAAAATTTTTTAGGAAGTTTTAAGTGTACAAAAGCAAAGGTGTGTATTTAAGTACTTTATAAATTACGGAAAGGATTATTTTCAGCTCCCATAGTACCTTAATATTACTTGTTTTAAAAACAAAATTTGCCATTAGTGTACTTTGCTGCAAGGTAGTCTTTAGTGAAATATTTTAAATAGACAGTTAGGTGTGATTACATATGCCATTAGTATCCACAAAGTATAGGGGGAAACTTTTAGCAGTGATTCTTCAATACCTGCAATTTATTTTCTTTTCTAAATTTCCATTACTTTCTCAAATATTATAAATTGCCCAACCCACAGTAAAAGCCTCAAACAGAGAATCTTTTGAAAGATGAAGAATTAGCCATCATCTGAAATTTTTCAGAAGTAGAAGTCATCTTGATTATGTGATGTGTGATGCAGAAATGACATTTATGTAGTAATTAATTCCAAAACAAAATGTTATGCAGTGCAATGTCTACTGAACAGGAGTGGTGCCTTGACACTCTTTCTGACATACTGTGTGACCCAGACATGCCTTATTTTCCTTCCTTGTAAAATAAAGAACAGAGTGAAAGCCTGAGGAGAACAGCTTTGACTCCGAGTCAGAGAACCAGAACCTGAGTCACTGAACTGGTGTTTCTCAACCCTATTTAGGAACTAGATGTAAACCCACCGAGCAATGAGATATCTGATGATTTACTTAATCTTACCTGTTTTGCAAGGCAAAATGCTATACTAACTCTTTCACAGATGATATTGATCCTGCTATTTTTTTTTTAAGAGATGGCTTCTTGCTATGTTGCCCAGGCTGGCCCTGAGCTCCTCGCCTCTAGAGATCTTCCTACCTCAGCCTCCCAAGTAAGTAGGCACATAGGCACACTCTACTACCCCTGGCTTAGGTCCAAGTAATTAGAATCTGAATCACTGTTCACTAGAGTCTCACTTATGTAAGAATATGCAGGAATCTCTCTCCCTTCATTTCCTCAGTCTTGTGAAAATAAGATCATTTTATTCATTTTTATGTATTTGGCTCCCTTTGAGATCCCTTTGACATGTATGTATTTAAACATACTGTAATAGTGGAGTGATCCTTACATTTGTCTGTCCTAGACAGTTTTTAAAACAGATATTCAAATCTCAAGCTGTTCTATCCCAGTCTAGCACATTTAAGGCTCCAAATCTTCTGAAACTAGAATCTGAAATTCCATTGCTGTTTCCAGATCTGAGTGGGGTTAGTAAAACCCTGAACACACTTACCCATGAGTGGTGGTAGCTCTTAACTACTCTCCTCATTCTGCGTGTACTAAATTTGTATAATTTCTCTCATTCCCCATGTCCATGACTTCCCCTAATTTGATTGGAACCATGAAAAATAGCCCAAATGTGGGGAGCAGCTGAAGATTGATCACACATGTGGGGCTAGAGCAAGGCCAGTCCCGAGAACATGAGGTGCCCAAGGCGAGCCAGGTGAACAAGTTGTTCCAGCCCTGAGGCACCCAAGGTGAGCCAGGCAAGCGAGTTGTTAGGCAGAGGGGTTTCACCTGACATCCACCTGCCGGGTGTATAAATAAACATACTGCAGGCCTTGGGCGGCTCTTTTCTCCAAGAGAGAGGGCTCCACCTAACCTCAGCTTTCTGCATTTTCACTCTTGCCTTCATTTCTTCATGGTCCTTCCCTGAGGAGTTTTTGAGAGCTGTGCTGGACTAGGCACCCAAACATGTCTATTCCTGCCTCCTAAGAATCTAAACTTCATGGTTCCACCTACAACCACTGCTTGAAGTTTCACTTCAACTCAGGTATCAAACTTCTTGTAAAAACCAAACTCCCATATCAGAATAAAACTATTGCCAAGAGCATACTGCTGCCTACAAACTACCCCTTTTGCTTATGCCAACAGTCTAAAATGGCCTTGATATACTGTGCCTCCTTGATCATTGTGAATTTGTCATCCTGGCCATCAACTTGGGGACCACCACTAACCTTAGTCATGTAAATTAAATTCTAAGTTTCCCTATTAACCCATGAATCCACGATGTTTTACACCCAAATCCATGTGGGCTATAGCACTTGGTTCTGCCATTAACACATTCTTCCCTACTCACGTGGGTTCCTAACATCTCCTAGAAATAGATATTGACCTTATACCTGGAAAAGATTTATCTCCGCATGCATTTTCAGATATCTTTATTACATATTTGATAAAATAGTTAATAATTACTAATTTATTTGAAAGTCTTTCAATATTTATAAATTATTTTCCTTCTTACATAAATTCCTACATAGTTAAATGATTTGAGTATTATTAATATGGTACAGATAAAAAGATTTATGTGTATTTGTCAGGAGTACTTATGTTTAGAGCCATGAAAACAATTTCTGAGTTTTCAAATTTTCTTGGCAATTCACCATTCCTGTATAATAACAAAAAGTGAATATTTTTAAATTAATGATGAATAGTATTACCTAAAATGGCATATAACATATTATATATTTCATAGAACTATAAAAAATTATATATATATTGTATAAGAACATATAATATTTCACAGAATTGTTTTATCTATTTATTAACTGTTGTTTTATTTTTTATTTTTTTTTTTATTTTTTGTGGGTACCGGGGTGTCGACCTCAGGACCTCACGCACCAGCAGGCACCCGTGCCGCTGAGCGATATCACCGGCCCCTTTTTCGTATGTGGATTCCGGGAGTCGAACTCGGGCTCTCGCGCTTGCCGGGCAGGTGCTTAAGCCGCTGAGCCATCTCACCGGCCCTTAACTCTTGTTTTAAATGACAAAATTTCCACATTAGGGTAGTGCATTTGTGCTTGATAATGCCTATGATATATGCTCTTCAATATCAACTTTGCTCACTTATTTTCCTTTTATTATAGCTATTAATAGTTTAATATTAAAATCATTGGAAGTATGGTATTTTTCATGATTAGAATCTTTGTCACACTCACCTAACACCATTATTAACGAAATTCCTCCCCTCAATTCTGTGCCATTCACCTTCTACATATATAATGAAAGAAATGTTTAATGAAAATAGTGAGTATCTTCATAAGGGTACAATACAATAAGTATTTCCAAATTGAAAATCTATACTTCAAAATCTACATGAAACTTCTCATCAGATATTTAGTATGCTCCATTTTTATAAAAATTAGGACTCAAATAGTTTGTATCAGACGATGAAAACACAAGTTTCTGGAGTGAGATTGAAGAAATGTTGCCCTGCATCCAAAAAAATAAATAAATAAAATAACTGGAGAGAATGTACATTTTACTTAGATCTGGCTTATTGGCTTATATTTTTAAATTCCTTTGTAACAACTTCTTTCTGTGATCTATCACAATCTTAGAACCTTTAGAGCCTGATGTCTTAGCAAAGGTTTAAACTCTGTCCATCATTCAGCAGTCACATTGGCCCTGCTTGAAAAAGCTTTAATAGAAAAGCAGTCATAAATCAAGAGAGAAACTCAAGGAAGATGCCCTTAGGAATTAACTTATAGAAAGATAAATTATCCTAGCCAAGAAAGAGACATTTGAGCTTTGTTTTCTGTATGTGTTTTTTAAATAACTAAAGCTGTATTTATTGTTTTTCCTTTTCCAGTATAAGTGAAAAAAATTATAATCCTACCAGGCTATTGAAAATTGTCTATTTCTATGAATAGGTCTTAGTGAACAGGGATTTCAAATTTTTTGAAATAACATTTCAGGCACATAGGAGAACATTTTCCTTGTACTTGCAGCCCTTATGAAATTAACACAATAGGTAACAAATAGGTCAGCCCTCACTACTCATTCAACTGATTGGAAACCTGAAAAGTTTCCATCTTCTGCTCAATCCCACCTGTGATTTTTAAAAAAATATATATCCTCAAAGAGTTTTCTAACTCTCACAGTAAAAGGACCAGTCAAAACCTAGAAAAACTGAAGTCATTCACTACAATGATTGCATTATTTTGGACTGGTATGCCTGCTGCAAACAAATTTTCCAAATCCCTGTACTTTTCCATTGTAGTGTCAGATGTTCTGTTTCATAGCTGTCTGTATAACCTTATTTCTTTCTCATAGCACAGATACCATAACAATAATAAACCATTGTTCATCACAGTCATTCATGAAGGATATGATTGAATGTTACTGCAGTCACTCCACAAATTTTATCAACTGTTTCCCAAGTGTCAGACACTGCACAGAGTCCGGAATATAGGAGAAAATATGACATTTTCACAGTCTGTTTTGCATCTCATGCTACCTCCAATAGCATTTAATGCCATTCATTGCTTCTCATAAAACCTCTCCTCTTGAGTTTATTGACATTATGCACTTTTATTTTTCCTCCAATCCCTTAGCCTACATGTAACCAGTCATCGTTGCTAGTTCCCCTTTCTGAACTAGATTTCTGAATGCTGCCATTTTCTATGAATTTCTAAATTGAAGATTGCTTTTCTCTCTCTCTCTCCTGAAGCATACCATTCATTCCCTTGTTTTTAAATAGCATCAATGTAGTGATAATCCATTTACACACATTTTAGGGTTCTCTTATGAAAGTCTTTTTGAGAGCGAGAGTTAAATCACTGATAATTAAAACTATTCTTGATAATCTTTTAGGAAGTCACCTTAGTAGAGAAAAACCTACTAGAACTGAGAGAGATTGCTGCTTTCTTTGATAACCAAGTAATATATGTGGCTTGCACTTAGGATCTATGTTTTGATAAAGATTACTTGACTTGTCACACAATATAATCTCAAAGTCTGGCAAGATGCCTGCTCTGTGTAAGGAAGAGCAAGACTGACTAAGACTGCTTAAGAACCAGAGGAACCATTTCTGCAGCCCACATCCATCTGGAGCATGTTCTCAGTGAAATAAGAAATAACTCAAACTATTTAAATCGGGGTGTGTGCGTGTGTGTGTTTGTGCGCGAATTCACGTGCACATGTGTCTGTGTTAATCAAACTGTGCTTGGTCTTCAACTAGGCCTTATGTTGAATTCCAGACTCCATTTGTAGACTTCTTAACCATTTGAAATATAGCACCCAATCTGAACTCTGATTTTCCTACTAGAAATCAGTTCCTCCTCCTACAGCCTTTTCCACCCCAGTAAATGCAGCCTATTTCCACTCGTTGCCCAGAGCAAGAAACTCAGTTATGCTTTATTCTTTTCTATGATTCTGAACTTATTAAAACCATTTATAAGTGCCTTTACTTTGATCTGTAAACTGTATCTAGTATTCTCTCACACTTCTCTGTTTGTGCTTCTTCACCCCATTGCAAGCCAAGACACCAGGTCTTTCTGCTTTTACTTTAGTTCCCACCCCCACTTTCATACCTTACGCCCTCCCAACATGCAGACACATGAACTCACTCTATGCATAGCAGAAAGAGTAATCGTGCCTATATAAACCATATTATGTAAAAACAAGATAGTGCTCAAAAATCTTCAATAATCTTTATTATGTAAAATAAAATTCAACTATCTTGAGAAGCCCCTGCCAGTATTCTAATCTCATCCTAGCTATTCTTTCACCCATGACTTTCTTTGTCCTGTTTATTTCAAGAATAATCCAAGTTCTTTATGATTTTACAGCTGTTTCTTCTGTGTGGATAAATCTTTGCCCAACATTCCATGAATATAATTTCATGAAATATAATTCAATAGAATTATATTTCATTTCTACCTCCAAAAGGAATATTCACTCTATTTTCTTTACTTCACAAACAATGGTTTGTGAACAGCTTTTTTGAAGTACAATTGTCAGTAAACAACACATATCTGAATGGTAATTTTCCATCCATGAAGCTACCACCAAAACTAAAATAGTGACTATTTTCATGACTTCTAAAATTTTCCTCCTATCTTTTAGTAATCCCTTTGCCTCATCCTTTCTGTCCACCCCTTCTATCTCCCTACAATCCTTGGGCAAATGTGGAGCTATGTTCTGTCACTGTAAATTAGTTTATACTATATATAAATGGAACCCACTTGAAACTTTTAAATTGAAATTCCAAATGAGTATGAAACTGATATTTTCTCTGTCCTTAAAAAGCTAAAAAAGGAAATACAAAACACAATTATATGATAATTAAGGTGAAAAAGTAGTTGTTTAAGATAGGTATAAATATGTGTATAGCTGTAGGGAAGGCAAATGTTACATCTTGTTGATGAAATCAAGAAAGGCTTTGTAATTTCATTCTTGATAGGTGGAGCTGGGAAAAGCCAGATAAGCTACACTGGCTAAAAACTGTGCCAGGCAAAGGAATAATATGACAATGGATTGAAAGAAGAAAACATATTCACCCAAGGAATACTGAGTGATTTTGAACAGAAGTTTCTAGGAGTATAAGGGAGACTACACAGGGATTTTAGGGCTATTGCTTATAGGGCCTTTTAACTGAGGAAAAGAAATTGGCCTTAATAGAGAAGCTACAAAAGCTTGGAAATTCAGTTCCATTAAGATTTGTATCATTATCCAAAAAGTCAACATACTCAGGTATATATTCTCTTCAGTGCTTGTTCTGGAATCTTAAAGAACATGTTGACATAACTGAAACCTTGGGATAATCAATGAGAAACCTTAGCTCTTACATCTTTTCAGATAGCTCTCTTCCGGAGGAAGTGCAGCCCAGCAGCCAAGGAGTTTGTTATATTCCCTCTATCCTCAGATTTACATGCACCTTTTAGTGACACTAGCTCACTTTTTTAATGTTAATAATAAGAGAAGGGGCAATCTTCATAAAACAAAAGATTCTAGGCATGACATATTTAAGTACTCTTTAATATATGTACAGTATATACTACTTAATTTATTAAATATATTTATTTAATCTTTGGATAAAGAAGGATTGTCTTCTAAGGAAAAGAGTCAATGGTTTAGCCATAGAATAATTTCATGTATTTATTCTCAAAATATAAAATGGAAAGGAAAATAACAAATTAGGGGAGACATCTTCAAAAGACAAAGGATTATCTTCTTACGTACTTTTACTTACTCAAGATAAACCATAAATGCCTGCCATAATTTTTAAGACAAAAATAAGAATTTAAATCACTGGGTAAGAATCTACCAGTCATCTCCCTCAACAAGCAAAGAGCTTTTGCCTGTAAGTTCTAAACTATGTCTGATTTGACATTTGAAGGAAAGTCAGGGTGACTTCAAGACTTGTGCTCATTCTATTACCTTAAACTGAAGCATACACTAAAGTACTGGAATCCATAAAATGAGAAACATGACTTCCTGTCATATCATTTTAGTAAAAATTGGGAAAATATTTTAGCATTTTGGTACTAAAACATATATTTATTATGAAATACTATGCAAAATTATCTTAAATTTGAAAAATCAAAAAGCTATGCCATAGAGCTGCTTAACTTAAAGTTGTTTGGCTGAATTTATGACTCTGATTCTTACATTTGTAATATTGAATCTATTGTATATATTTACTAATATTGCACTTATTTCCAGTTGTTTTTTATTGCCATTTGAAAAACTGAAGAAAATCTAAGTATCTTTAAAAGCTGAATCTGCAACTTCCAATTTTTCATGAGGTCTAGAGTCAAAAATATTTTTGTGTGTAATTATGTGACATGTAACTTTGTGCACCACTAACTGCATGATGCTGTCAGACATAACACTGTCCTAAACGAGTCAATATATTTCTTGGCAGCATAGCTTGATTCTCCTTTCCTGGTCAAATTTATCTTTGGGTAATTATATCTGACTCTCCTAAATCTGAGCCACTATGTTTCCAGTCAGACTTCATGTTTCTCCTGGGTAATAGAACTGTTCTGGTGCTGTGTCGTGCACAGTGTAACAGATGTCACATTTCACCCTGGGGTATAATATAGTGGAAGATGCAGGGATTTCTACATATCTACTTCACAAACTTTGTGCAATCATTTGAAATAAAAGAGACAATGAATATAAAGAGTATTTGCTGCAAGAAATAAATGGCAACAATAGTAACAATGTAAACTGTAATCATTTTAGTATAATGAGTTCATTTTTGGTGCCATCACTATTAATTATTCATTATTCACTAATACTTAGTGGAGCAATAAGTATTGAACACTACTATCTGAAGCACATTGGAACTACATTAAAACTAAAATTATATATAACCAACTTCCACAAATTATAGAATCATAAGGAAAATAGGCATCCTCAGGATAATTATAAAGCAAAATGAAATATGTTATAAGGTATTTGAATTGCTACCCTACCATGAAGGACTGTAAACTTTTCAGTGAACAGAAAAGAGGAGGATTCAGTTTCACACAGGGCAATATTTTCTAACATTAATTGACTCCTTTGTGAAATTCCTATCTCTCTGTGGAGACTCCACAGTCTTTGTTTTTAATTTTTGCATGTGTATAATAAGGTAAGGTTGGAATAAAAATTTAAAATTTATATCTTTGGGCCGGTGAGATGGTTCAGTGGCATAAGTGCTTGCCTAGAAAGTGCAAGGTCCTAAGTTCGACTCCCGGTACCCACATATGAAAAAAGGGCCGGTGATATCGCTCAGCAGCATGGGCGCCTGCTGGCGCGCAAGGTCCTGAGGTCGACACCCGGTACCCACAAAAAAAAAATAAAAAAATAAAAATAAAATTTATATCTTAAAATTTTTTACAATATGGAAATAATTCTTGTTTTGTCCTCCTCAAAATTCAGAATGTAGTGTGTACAATGTGGGTAACTGGAACTACAGGAATGCACCACCACACCTAGCATAGTATTTGATGTTAGAGGATGGTTTTTTTTTTCTCAACTGAAAAGTTTTCATTTTCTATCTTTCTGATAGTAGCTTTGAATACATAAATGCTGCTGGTGTCTATGCATGTCATAAACAGGACTGAAATTTCAGAGTAGGTAGAAAGGATTCTAATTTAGGAAATCCTTCTTAGGTGAGGTCAGATAAATCCAGCTTCTCTAATGGACAGCTTTTGGGAGAGGTTGGTGTGGTGGATTAACTAACGGTCAGCTTGTAACACCCAGCTGAACTGAATCAGTGTGGTACTGGGTGTGGAGGGCCCACCTGAGGATTGTTGCCAACAGCATAAAAGGAAAACTGGAGGGGAAGATGGTGCGCTATTGATTCTCCTGGAGAAACTTGTCATGCTGGTTTTCCTGATATGAGCTCAGCTGTTCTCACTGTCAGAGGAGCTTGGGTCCTCACTGTTGCTGAGGATGGCTGTGGTTCTCTACAGGGGAGCTACCTTGAGCATCACTTCCTGGATCCAGTGCAGACCCCTCAGCCTCCTGGCACAGATCCTTCACCCTGCTGGCACAGACTTTCTAGCTTCCACCACAGACCTTTGGGCCTTCCCAGTGCAGGTCCTTGATACAGACTTGCAGGAGACATTGTCATGGGCTCTAGGTCTTCAGCTGGACTCCTGGAAGATATCGCTGTGGGATCCAGGCCCTCAACTGGATTCTTTGGATCTCTACTGTGTGGACAGATCTCTTGGGCTCGTTTGCATTTGACTTTTTGGGTGAGTATTATAAAATAATCCTATAAATTTTGTGTCCTGTATTAAATATATTCCCTTGCAAACCCTGACTACAACAGTTGGTAAAGAAAAGGTTTGGTTTCTCTTGTTTCTGAGGATCCTAAATTTTCTCTTCTTGCTTCCTTTTTCTTTTATAATTCAGTCTTCAGATGCCACCACTTCCTTATTTTTTTTAATCTCTTCTTCCCAAGACATGTTATTCTACTCACACTGCTTCCACAAGTCCCATGTTTTAAGACCTTTTCTGCAGTTGGTACGTTTGTCTGCAGGATTTTAATTTTCAGCATTTTCTTAGGGTGGACTTGTTCTAGATGAGGATAATTTTAGATTAATCTCTTTTCTTTCCTCTCAACATGCTTGCAACAAGAGTGCAAAAAAAACCATGCTTGGTTGGAAATTAGTGTCTATTTTTGTGAATAAAGAATATATTTTTCTGGTCATGATGGAAATATGGAAGTATATGGACATTTTTTTTCTCATTGCTTCATAGAGTTGTGAGGAAGCTGAGTGGAGAGATTCAGATTTGGGATTATTTTAGCTACCAAACTTGTTTTTTTTACAATTAAGCAATATTCTTAATTGAAAAATCCATCACTTAGGAATTCTATTTGTCTCGGAAACAAAATCCCAGTTGAATAGCTTAAAGAAGATAACAGTTTATGTTCCATCTTTAGAAAAGCCAGAAGGTAGGTAGCATAATGTACCTACTGCACGACATCACCTCTGCCCCAAGATCATTGCCTTTTTGCTATGTCTCCATCATTAGGATCTGGCTTCAATTCTCAAGGCTGCTTCACTGTTACAAAACGCTGAAGGCTCAGTCATTACTTTCATGTTCCAAATAGGATGAGGGATAAAGAATGGTGGGTAAAGTGGGGGCACTCTCCCAGATGACTTGGTTCTCTTTACGAATACTCTAAAAGTCTGCCCGAGGACTCTGGCGTATGTATCATTAGCTATCATTGCCTGCAGGAAAGGAGAGAAAATGTAGCATTCTAGTTAGGCACCCTTCTAACCCCAGCAAAGTCATTGTTCTCTCAGTAAAGGGAAAAAGAAAAATCTGATCTGAAAGGTACTGAAAGATTCTGCTACAGGAAATAAGTCTTCGTTTGGATAAAAGGAGTCACTTGTTTTTCTCATCCCTAATATACTTCTATTCCCAGGCACCCATTACTCTAAATGATTATATATTTGAAATGGAAAATAGTCAAGATATGTTTAGTTCATCAAACTAATTTTAAGTCTGTACATGTATTATCTATATTTTATACTATTATGTGTTACCTCGACTTTATAATCCAAAGGCACTAAGTCAGCAAAATATGGCGAGCTTTTTAAAATCTTATAAATTCGAACAACTATTTTAGCCAGAGAAGTCAAATCATTGTAAATTTTTCTGTTATGCATGCATTTGAATATGCTTTGATGTTAAATATATATATTTTAAACCTAATAGTTCTAATAACAGTTCTGATAAATGTCTTTCTAGTTAAATCATTCAGTATTTTACTACTGACTAGGAACTTCTGGTTAGCAGTATAACTGTCATTTATATTCTAGCTTCAGATTTTGAAATTTACTTATTTGATTAATATAAACTTTTACTACTCTGAAGAGCTCAAAGCAGTGAATGGCTAATTTAAGCCTTGAAATATTTAGCATTAGAAAGGTAGAAAGAGTTGAAGCAATAAACAGCACACAGAAAATGTAAGTAGAGGTCGGCCAGTGACAGTTTCAAATCCAGGTAAAACTCCAGGCCATGATTTCTAATCACGATGCATTAGGAGAAAAAACAGTGCCCCCATTCCCTTGGGGGCTCCATTAGTCATTTACCTGGAGCATTTAGGCTCTCCTGAGTTTATTGTTCAGATATCCAAATTATTGCATATATCATCCAAGTTTTTTCTCTCCCTTTCTTACAAAAGTACACATTCATACATTTATGCAAAAAAAGCATACATAATCTTAGTGGATTCACACATACTGTGAAGTTTATACAGAAGTCTTAAAGTCAAAAACCACTGACTTAAAACTTAGGTTTATCTACCAGATAGAAAAAGATCAGAGAAGGCTATTCCAGGCAGATAAAATAGACAAGAAATACTTTCAAGTTGCTATAGCTTCCCAGTTGCTGTATTTGGACACCTCCAATAACTTTATATTTATTTCCAAATGACAGGTCTTATTGGAGGATTGTGGGGATAAACAAGTGGATGAAACATGTTGAGAGATGATGAAACCAGGTTTGGTTCTGAACTTTATTTATTTACTTTAGTAGTAGATAGAACTACAGATGCATTTTCAAGGTGCCCTACTGCAACAAACTTATTTCTTGTTCTATGACATTTCTGTGCTTTGTTTCTGAATGTTAACTAGGAAGTTCTCTTTTTCAAGTAGTCATTTTCTAAGTATTGACCCTCGCAATATACCTTCTTCCTAAACATTCACTCAATTAATAGATTTTATTGCTAAATACCCATGACAGAGATCGATACTGGAGACCAAATACTGAAAAAGACAAGTCCAGTTCTAACCCTTCTTCAGACTAACTTCCCCCAAGGACAGCCAGCCATTAAATGACCAATTTAATACTTAGTCATTTAGAACCATAATCAGCACTATTAAGAAAAATACAAAGCCTGTATTAGGCAGCTGGGGGTGCCATAACAAAATACCATACTCCGGGGGGTCTTAAAATATAGAAATTTACTTTCTCAGAGGATGATGGAGGCCAGAAGTCCAAGATCAAGGACTGGTGTGGTCAGTTTCTGGTGAAGGCTCTCTTTGTGGCTTGTAGATAACTACCTTCTCACTGTGACCTCACATGGCTTATTTTTGGTGTGTGTCCAATGCAAAAGAGAAAACACAACTCTCTAATATGTTCCAAATAGGACACTAATTCAATAGGATTGTGTCACATACTTATGATCTCATTTAAATTTAATAACTTCTTGAGAGGCCCCATCTCCAAATAGAGCCACATTCATGGTTAGAGCTTCAACATATGAATTCTGAGAGAACAAATACGTTCAGTTCATAACAAAAGAATCACTAAAACATATCACATGGCACTTGATTTAATCTGGAAAGCATCTATGAACATGTAATCTTTTAGTGATGAAAGATTAATTTGTTAAAATATAGGAAGAGAAAAACCATACAAAGAGATGAAGGAAAACTGTGTGGTAGGAAGTAGCATTCCATGCTAGGGAACTGAATAGAAGACAACGTTGTTGGAGGAGTGAATGTGATAGAGTAGGAAGATGTTAAGCTAGAGAGCTGGGCTGGGGTTGGAATTTATAGCACTACATAGGCCAATTTTATAATCACTCAACTTTGAACAATTTAGATATTCTTTCTTTAAAGGATCTTACCCTGATGACAGTATGAGGAGTCACTTAAAGAGGGTAGAGGATGAATTAAAGACCAGCTATTTCAGGTAAGAAATTATGGTGGCTCAGGGTGAAATGATGACTCTAGAAATGGAGAAACTTAGATTGAATTGTGCTAGAGCTGAAATAATCTGATGATTGACTTGCTAAAGAAGAAGATGAAGAAAAAGAAGGCAAGGATGGCTCTTGGGCTTGTGGTGGAATTTAGATCCATTTCCTTCTAGTAAGGAGAAAAAATCTTTGGTAGATAGATCAAAATGGATAGAGATGGATAGACATGGAGAGAGAATCATGTGTCTACTTTGGGGCAAGTTGAATCATAGATACTGATGACACATCCAGGTGGATATATGTGCTGCAAATTATTTTGTAAAATTTTCAATTTGAGAATAAGTAATTAATAATAAATGAAGCCATTAGTCTTAGCTGAGATATCTAAAGGGGAAAGTATAGAAAAGAAGAGCAAAAGCTGAGGACAGCACTTTGGGGAAAAAGTCAATACTTAAAGTTCAATGAGACGCAGCTAAGGACACCTGCAAGGAGTCATCAGAGAGGATTGAGGTAATTTTAAAAGACACACATGTGTAAAAGAAGAAGCAGGAACTTGGGACAACTGTTAGGAGTCAACTAAGGTCCGTTCAAATATGTTTAGCCATGGAGTGAATGGAGAGCCATTTCAGTGAAAGCACAGTGATGGGAGCAAAACAGAAGCAAGTGGAAAATATGTGAGGCACCAGGGACCTTCTGTCACTTACCTGGCCACATAACTGGCAATTCTAACAGCTTTTTAAAAAAAGAAACTTGAAATGTAGCTTAGAAGATTTTGTCTAATCAGCAATCAAACGTTTCCATTTTTTTCCCTGATGTAGTAAAGCTGTATGGGGATATTTAATGTTTCACACATTTTGGGAATAGCTTTCACAACCTACACAAAAGATTGAAATTGAAATACTTGGTACTTTATCAGAGCACAAGAACACAATTCCAAAAGACTTTTATTCTTATAAGAATGAAACTCAATTTAGCCAGAAAAAATAGTGGAAATGATATCACAGATAAATAAATAGGTAAAAGCCTAAATGAAAAGAGGGTGTTAAAATATATTGTGATATTCAAGAGAGTTACTAGAAATTCGAATTACCCTGATAAGTATTATTTTATAGGTCCTCAAAGAATAAATTTCAAATGAGATTTCAGTAGTAGTAGAAAATGTAGTAATTTGAGTCATCTTAGCACATGTATTGTGAGGTCTATAATAGACAGATGAAAGAGATGTAATGAATTTCCCAGAGACTATGATCGAAGTATTCAGGATACAGTATATCTGTCATTAGGATAGGAAATCATTAATGCAGAACAAATCCATGGCAAAATTTTTAGTAAGACAGCATGCTCTAGTAGAAATCTAGTTTACTAGAACAGTCTACCATAATGCAAGAAAGTAGTTTTAAACCCCGAAGGCAATCTACGATACTTCATTATTCACTTTGTCCCAAACTCATAATAGGGTGTGTAACAATACCTTGGGACAGGCCACAAGCAATTGTTTAATTTCCATTAACAAGACAAAAGGAAGTAGACATATATAAGGAAACATACTCAGAATTCTTTGTTAAACCAATCATGGAATGTGTCCCTCAATGTTTGGGGGGAAAAAATAAAGTGCTAGTGATAAAAAAAGATAATAAAAATTGTTGTGGAATTGATGTCTTAGAGTATTTAAGAAAGAGAAAAATATGTATTATTTAAAAGGAGTGAAACAGTCTTACAAATAAGATGATTTTTTGTTTAATTTGGTTCACTCTGAGTTCATTATATTGAGGCAAAGAAAAAGGGAGAAGAAAAACAAGAGTTTGTTGGAGAAAATAGAGAAAGTTATGCTCTAGTGGAAAATTTTCTGAGTAATGTTCATGTAACCAGACTCCTCACAGTTCTAAATGTTTGCAGTCATGGTGCCAATGGACAACTTCCACAATGTCTGTAAACAATTCTTTCTAGACTCAAACATCTCCTGCTGAGCAATGGTTAGTAAGCAAATACAAGCTGTCAAATAGCACCTTGGAGCCAGATTCCACATAAAGACCAATGTGTGTCTGTGCGCAGGCTGATTCACGGGCACAAAACACCATTTTCCAATAGATGTTCTTTAATTTTAAAAGGTGGCTTCAGGAAATCAAATCTGTTTTGCCAAAATAAAATACAGTTTTTCTCAAGGTATCATTACTTACTCTTTCTCTTTAATAAATGTCATGAAGAATGCTCAAGTGCCAATTAATTATTTATAAAAGAAGAAGCTGAAGCAGAGAAACATGTGTTAAATACTTGTCCCTTTGGTGGTCAGGCAAAAAATAGAGAGCAGAGATGTAGAAGAGAAGACAGTGGGAAGTAAAGACCATGGGCTCCATTTCAGAAGCATTTGTTTAAAGATATTATTTTTTGAAACAGTAGACATGAAACAAAAAACTGAGACATACACAAAATGCAGAATATCGTTGCTCATAATGCTTACATAGAATGGCAGCAGGGAGCAAAAATAATTGAAGCACTCTGTTTTGAGACGTTTTGAACTTTGTCATGGTTTGTTATCTGACTGCATTACCTCCTTAAAGATAAAAATAAAAATAAAATTTCCTGGCATATTTCTTTAGAAGGATGTGTTGTGTCTTCTAACTCCAGATGTACAAATGCTCTATCATACATTTATTAATTATTAACATAATACATGTCTCACCATATTGAAATATTTTAGAAATGCATCAGTAAATCATATAGTTACTAGCTCATCACTGTGCAGGTATCACTAAACCAGGGTATGTGCAGAACCTTGGGATGCCTCCCTGCATTGGGCATGACTGTTCTCAGAGTATTGCGATGAGATTAGAATTTCAGGACACCACTGCCAGACACAGCCCAGTGGAATTCCAAAGTCCACTGTTCACTACTCAGAGCGTCTTTCAGATCACACCCAGCCTGTTTTAGTTATTTCCCTTAAGGGGAGAATCCCCTTAGTAATATATGTTCCAGGCTTTACTTGCCCATATATTGCATGAATAACACAAGGGTTGCCCACAGCTGATCAACCGAGTATTGTGGGATAGACTAGAAAATACTAGTGATGGGAAGAAGGGAACTTTTTTAATCTTCATGCTACTCAGGAATTATAGACTTGTGATGAAATAGAATAAAATCTTTTTTATTTAAGATAAAAGGCAATCTTTCCCTATTCTATCTAGCTATAGCTATGGTTGTATATATGTATATGTATATAGACATAGATACATAGATATCTATAGATACATATGTAAAGATACAAAGAAAAAAGAATTGGGAATCACAGAAAACAACATTTTTTATTCCTCTTCAGAGTAAATATTCAGTCTGAATAAGAGGAAAAGAAAAGCAAAAGGATTTCTCTTTATAGTGCATTTTCACGATCCATTACTGTAATATTCTTCCTTTCTACGAGTAGGAAAAGAAGCCAGAGTCTTGACTTCTGATTATTAGGATGCATTTAAAGATGATCTTGAGCAATACCTCTAATCTCACAGTTGGAAATGGTGCAAACTGTGATCTGCTTTCAGAGTACTTAGAAGCAATTAATAGACAAGAGTAACACATGAAATAAAAGAGAACACCTTGGAGAAGCTAAATTATATTATAAGCTAAATATGCTACAGGAGAGGAGATTTAAGGGGGCAGATATTTGCTAGCATCTGGCCCGTTCTTTGCCTAACCCTTCTGCTGAGATGAAAACCTCCTTTGTCCTCGCTATCCAGAAGATAATCTCACTTTCCCATCAATACTTCCCCATCAATACTTTCCCATCAAAATGGCTCAAGCCTCTCTTGTTAAACAGAACAAAACAAAACAAAAACTTCTCTTATTTGATGGACCTTTAATTTCTTCCTAGTCAAATCACTTCATAACAAAATCATAATCAAAATGTATGCTCAGTGCTTCCTTTTCTTTATAAGTTGTTCACATTGTTAACATGCATGAGGTTATGGGTCTAGGAATGAATAACGTGCATGTTGTTAGAGCGTTAAACACAGAGGTTTCTTCTCACTGACACTGAACATACCCCAGGGTCTGTCCTATCTGTTGCTCTCCTCCTGAGGTAAATGATTTCTACTCCACAACTTCAGTGATTACTGTAAGCTGACGACTCCAAGACGAGGCTCATCAGTACAATTTTCTCTCATTTACTTCATATGTTTAACTGTGTACACTCTCTTTTTCTTTGAATTTCCCATTCATATGTAAAATTCAATATGTTCAAAACTGAAACAATCTCAGCACTCTCCCTTACCAAGGTAGATAGACCCTGTCAAAACTTCCATTCACTTCTACTTCTCTCCAATGCCCCGATACTGTTCTCAGTCATCAGATAGATACACTTATACTGCTTAAATTATTTCAATAGCCTCCTTTTCTTTCTGAATTCATTCATATTCTCTCTGGTCATTTCCCACATAATAGATATAGCAATAGATTTTAAAAATTTGAATCTGATCATGTTTACCCTTTCTAAAGTACTTCAAGGATTCCTCACAACCCACATGATAAAATACATTACTCTTTTTTTTTTTTTTTTTTTTTGTGGGTACCGGGGGGTCGACCTCAGGACCTCGCGCGCCAGCAGGCGCCCGTGCCGCTGAGCGATATCACCGGCCCCTTTTTCGTATGTGGGTTCCGGGAGTCGAACTCGGGCCCTCACGCTTGCCAGGCAGGCGCTTACGCCGCTGAGCCATCTCACCGGCCCTAAAATACATTACTCTTAACAAGATTGATATGGTCCTTTGTTGTCTGGTTCTTCATTATTTCTTCAAACTCATTTCTTAATACTTTACCCCTTTCTGCCATAATCCAGTCAGACACATCTACCTTCAGTTCCCTGAAGTGCAGGACTTTAGCCACACTGTTACACTTGGCTAGAAGATTCTTCAATCATCTTTGCCTGACATCAATCATTTAAAGTATATTCATGTTTCTCTGCAGATACCCCTTCCTCTAACTGTTTTCCTTTAAATCCATACACCCAATACTTCTCTAACTATATCCTCTCCCATATTCTGTTAGATTTTTGATTATATTAGTTATATCCTCTATTAAGTTCAGTGGGGCCAAATAATAGTTGCTTTAAATCTCTTAGTTCCTGCATGATCGAGCACAGTGCCTGATATATAGTAAGTGTTCAGTAAATGTGGTTAGAGAATGACACACAAGCAAAGGGGTCTTGACTAGTATCTAAGTCATTTTTTCTTCACTGTGACAAAATCCCAACACCCACAACTTAAAGGAGGAGAAGTTCATTTCTGCTCAGTTTTTAGAGGTTTCAGTCCATCATTACTTGGCTACAAGGCAAAAAGGGCATGGTGGAAGGATCTGGCAGAGGAAAGCTGCTTACAAAGTGGTAGGCAAGAAGCAGAGAGCAAAGGGAAGAGCGAGGGAGGGAGATACACTCTTCCCGGTCACACCCCCCAGTGACCCACCTCTTTCAACCAGGCTCCTCTTCCTACTAGTGAGGCAGGAGTTTAGTGCCTGGCAACTCACAGCTGGACAACCAGGCATGACCTGTCAATCACAGAGAGCTGTCAAATCAGGGCTGAGATGCTTGCACAAAGCAGCTTCAGAGTCCTGCATGGGGTCTGATATTGAAAGAAGATATAAAAGATGGCAGCCACTGACTGCTGCCACACCCTCTTGTTCTTGCAGTGGCCCATTCTGTGTGCAGGACATATCTTCTCTTCAGAGCACTTCTTCCTCCTCACGCTTCTTTTATACTTATCTTTCTTCATCTTTTCTTCTCCTCTTTATAAATGTTAAACTGTTGTGCTCATCAGTCTTCTCCATCCAATTCTTTGAACAGTACAAGATCCTGGAACTACTGGACACCACATTGTCTGACACTAGAGTGCATTCAATTATGAATGAATCAGTAGACTAATCCACTGCTGAGTGTGGTGTCCCCTTGATCCAATCACCTCCTCCAAAGCCCCACCTTTGAACAAACGAGGCTTTCCGGGGACATTCTAGATCTAAACCATAACAACTACAATTTCAGGGAATAGACATTTCAGGAAACAATGTATATCTCTGATATACTTCAAGACTGGGCAAATTTGACAATCCATTTACAATGCTTGTGTGACAGCATGAAAATATAATAAAGCCTTACTAATGTTAAACAAGTAGGAAATAATCAGGGCTGAATAAAAAAATTAATGGTATAATTACAAAATGAATAAAAATATATTAGTTTTAACTAAGTTATTCCAAACGGGACTAACAAACTCTTAGTAGAGGTGCTAAGGTATTCTGTCAAAACAACAACAAAAAAAGCAGAAATACATTCAAGGTAGCAAGTAAATTGTAAGTGTGTGGGTGTTTCTGAAAGTGTTTCAAAATCACCCATTCACTTAAGTATTTTAAGCATTCCCTCTGCAATTTAGCTCAAGCTGCAATTTGGAACAATTTGAGGAAAAGATGTACTAAGTAAAAATAATTTTTAATCAACCCCTTTGCAAACTATTATAAACTTTAAAATTATAATATTGGCTGTTGTAATTAATGATATTTGAGTGTCCTTTTGAAATTAGAGAATAAATATTCTTGGTTCTGGGAGGTGTATGGTCCCAAAAAGCATGTGATTTTTTAAAGTGTTATCTACAACTATAGAGGAAAAGACTATGTTCTTGACACAAGCTTTTAAAAAACCATTAGAGACAAATAGCTTATGAGTCACCTCCTAATCCAGCTGTCTGAATGAGGAGAGACCTCTAGACACAGACCACACCTAGACTGACAGGACCAGTCACCTTTTGTTAAGCATCTCACTGAGCTGACTCCCAAACCAGAATACAGGTACAGAGAGAGGGGAGGGAGCAGACAGGCAAGCACCTTGAGGGAAGCATTTTGGAACAACAAATTTCAATTTTTCTCAACTTACTCTGATAGTGAAGTGTGATTCTTAGATTGGGGGGAGGAATTTTATCTTTCTAAGGTCAAGTAATATTGCACAATATGTCTTATAATGTTTTCCTAGAGCATGTTTATTCATATGTTTTTATCATCTTATTTTGATATACATATATGTAACATATAATTTTCTATGTACATGGTGACAGTACATCATGGTGACAGTGCATCAATAGGTGAAATATTAAAATAAAATCTATTTTACTGTATTTTTTTATATTTATCAAAATAGCTTCATAGGAAAAAAAAGTGATTCTAACTCCGTTTTTAGGTCTTAAGAATTCAGGAAATGATATCATTTTTATCCCTACATGTTTTATAGAACTACACATAAACAACACCAAACTGATGAAGAAACACTTTTTGTTTAAAAGATCTGAAAAAAAAAAAGGTCTGAAAACCTCTTTCAATAATGCATTCCTGAAAAAATACCTAAAAACTTTTGCCTGAGGAAAGTATTTTCTGTAATAACATGAATTCCTCAGATAGCAGCAAAAGCCTATTTCCTGCTGCGAGGCTCTCAAAGGAAAGGAGATGAATAATTTTTCCTCATATCTTTGAACAATGTTTAAATTATTCTCCAGTCTTCTCAGTTTCACACTAAATAATTCCTCATTCCCTGAACACTTCTTCATGGGTGTTTCTTGAAATTATCGTTGTTGATCTCTATTGCACCCACTTCAGAGTCTTTTTATGAGTTATTGAAACCTAGACTCAAAAATTCAATAAAAGTAAAACTCAGATTTTACATTTTTCATAGTCTTATTTGTAGATTTCCAATCATCTGGTTTTTTAAAATCAAAGAAAAAATGTGCAAAAATAGCAATGATATATCCCGGAGCTTATTTTCTGGCTAAGGCTGCCCATGTTTACTGTTGTCCCCATCTGTACTTGTCATCTGTCCCCTGCTCAGCTCCAATTCCAAAAAGGTACAATAGTTTATACACAGGAACTTAAAAGCACTATTACTATCCCTAAGGAATAGGGCCCCCTGAAGCTACTTAAAGAAAAGAGTACCAGAGCCCTTCATTAAATCAGAACAGAATTCTCTTGTAAAGAACAATACTGATTTCTCCTGTAGACAGAGGGGTATCATTTTAATTGCATTTCTAATGTGACACTTGGGACCCATAGAGATCTATAATGTTTAGTTAGATAAAATTTTACCTAACTAAATGATTTGCGGGGCCGGTGAGATGGCTCAGCGGCGTAAGCGCCTGCCTTGCAAGCGCGAGGGCCCGAGTTCGACTCCCGGAACCCACATACGAAAAAGGGGCCGGTGATATCGCTCAGTGGCATGGGTGCCTGTTGGCGCGCGAGGTCCTGAGGTCGTCCCCCTGGTACCCACAAAAAAAAAAAAAAAAAAAAAAATAAATGATTTGCTAAAGGGCTGTGAATTTTTTTCCTTAAATTTCCGTGAAATGAATTGGGTTGTTGGAACAGTATATCTTAGTAACACTGTAAGGCTATGATATTTTTATTTTGTTGTTTGATCAGAAAGTCCTTTCAACTTGTCAGGGATGATCTTGGCATTCTCCATAAGAATTTATTAATAGTTGTATTTAAATAATCACCTGAGTGTCTCTACTTGCTACGTTTAATAATACTATTATCTAATTCATTATGCAATAAATTAGAATGATGTAGTCATCCTACTATTGAAAACATTTTATTTTCCTTAGTGAAAGGCAATATATTTCATGCTGAATATTCTGGAGGCCTTTGGCATTTTTTAATTTCATATTCTCCACGTTTGAGTTCTGAATCTTCCAGCAAGTTAAACCATATGCCTCGATTTTCTTATATGTAAAAAGAGATGTAATACTTTTCCAATGGGTTGCCAGTGAGATTAGATGGCTTAATGATTAATCAATCCTTGACATAATAAGTACTCATTAAATTTTGCTTATTGTGATCATCATCACTGTTAGAACTTTCCATTTAAATATGGAAGAGTTTTATGCCAAACCTTGATCCTTTTTCACATTTACATTAAAATAATGATCCTTCTAGGTATGGCTGAAAGCTGACTTACATGTAAAATACTATGTTGAAAGTGCTGAGGAAATGGAAATTATGTAGTTAGAATATGATATCAGATGTTTAAATAAGCAAAGATGCACAAATTTGTACTGAAAAAATAACTTGCAAAAACTTTACTCCCAAATTTGAGAGTAGGCATCAATATTTCTCATAAGCTAGGTGAATGGGGAGGGGGGATGAGCAAAGACTAATTCCCTCTATTTCATCTCTGCATTCCCTTCTCAATTCCTAGAGAAAATACTAAGCATTTCTTTCTTTAGAAGCTTAGAAGAACCTAGAGAAAGAAGGGCGTACAGGGCCATATATGAACAATATAGTGTCTAAAGCAAACACGTGAAATTCTGACTGACGTAACGTACCCAGATTATTCCAATGTTGACCATCTCGATAGGTTTAGGAGTTAACAAGATGGTTCTTTTGCATGCAGAGACTGCTGAGAGCAGAGCCGATCATTTCTTCCTGCATTATTCTGACTGGCATTATTCACATAGCTACTTTACTTGACATTTAGCTGAGCTGGTACAAATGGAAATTTCAATATGATGGAACAAGGGGAGTTATACCATACATTTTTTTTGAGTCCATTCTGTGGTAGGTACATTAACTAGACAAAAACAAAGAGAAGAAGAGACAATGAGTATATTTCTGTCATCAAGGAATAAGCACTTTAATAAAGATAGAACAATTGAATACATTTAAAACATATAAAATGCAGAAGAAAATATAAAGTGTTACAGAAGTTATACAAAGTGCTTGTGGTAGTCAGTGGAGTTGAATGGTCACATTCAAAGAAGTACCGAGAGTGTTTTACTTTCTACTGAAAGGTGAGAAATGAGAAAAAGATTCATGGTTCAATTTGACATGAGAATTCACGACTGACCAGATACATGACTATAAATATACTTATTTGACTTGCATAGTATTTTTTAATGTTTTAAGATACTTTGGAATCTTTTTTAAATTGAAATTTTTCAGGTAAAAATTTTTATTTCTAGATTATCTGTAAAAATTGCGAGATCTGCAAAGACTGGCCTTGGTGACCAAGAGCAGCACTTAGGCTCTGCAGATTACCGAAGTCCAGATGCTGATGGGACAAACTCATGAATTGAGGAAATCTATCTAAATCCTGTATGCATTCAAAATTAAAGGTTTTGTGCTACATGGGATCATTTCAGAATGTCTAAAAACCCTCTTTGCTCTATGCTAAATGTGTAATTTGTGTTAAATATGTTTTAAGGAAAAACAAAACAATTGCTTATGCAACATAAAATATGTAAATATACGGTAGGAGAGAAAAGCAAACAAATGAAAAGGTTGAAGTGCTCCAAAGAGTGAAATATGATTTAAGGTAAATTTGGCAGAAGGGGTAATATTTAAAACCAGGAAAGCGAAGAGATTAAAGCATTCCAGGGTAGGTAAAAAAACGAAGCAAGAATATTTTGGGATCAATTATAAGAAATATAAATTGTCCTTTTTATTCATTCATGAAGAACGTTTGAGGAATAGTAAGAATCCAGATACATGACTTGAACAGACCCATGCGTCTCTCTACCACCCAACTTCAATACAGTGGCATCAGCCTTCACTCCTTGCAGGACATTCTGAAGTCAGAAGACATTATCCAAATGATGGAACAAAGCTTTGAAGTTTATTGGGGTATGGGTGAAAAATAAAGTCAGGCTCAAGGCTTTTACTCTCTGGATCTGAGAAGAACCTAGACACCAGCCATTAATAGTCTGTGAGCAAAAATTGGAAAGAAAATTAATCCCTAGAAATTCTCATACGAAACTGTCAAACAGGCTTTGCAGATGTCATTGTGAGCACAGATTTATTTATGATTCCACAGACAGGCACTTTGGTAGGGGAACTACAGCCTGATTGTATTACACCTTGGCATCCGGCAGCCTACCAGTCATTATAGCCGAGAAGCCAAGGGAAGATGCCTTTATTTGAGGGCTTATATATGCCTGCTTTCTGAAAGGAAGACCACTCACTTCCTCCACTCCTGGGACTGTCATGGCTTACCAGAAAAAAAAAAAAAAAAAAAAAACAGAACAACTTGGAGCTGACAGGTAAGTCAAAAATGGGACAAGAAGGCAACAAACCAGGAAACCACCAGCCAGAGAAAAGGAAGCAGACCAGACCATGCTGCAACTAGTGAGAAAAAAGAATGAGGAGGAGGTTGGTGACTTGACTTGAACAGAATTCCACTGAGCATTTATAAAAACTATATTATTGAACCAACTCAAAGAAATTTAAAAAGCATCGTTTTAGGGAAATAAAAATGATTATCAAATTTAAATATCCATCAATCCATAAAAATGATAGTTACTCTTGAGAACCTAGCCAATGACCTGCAAGACACACAGAACGAAGTTCTTACCACGTAGAGCAAAAATAAAAAGTGGAAATCATAACAGAGAAAGTAAGAGTCTGAGGGCTGAACTAGGATTCATGACAAGCAGATGGAGGAAAAAAATAAGAATGGAAGTGAGGAAGGGAAGGATTAATTGACAGATGTTATTCTCTTTATTGAAAAAATACTTTATTCAACTTTTTGAAACAAAATATTTAGAGAAATCATCTTAAAATTTTTGAACAAACTCTTTCATTTTCTGTAATTTAAATAATTCAGAAACCTATATGTATAACTGATTTTAATTATACTGTTTTCATGCTTTTTGCATTATAGTTTGAAAGTGTCTTTCAAATTGTTTTAATTTTATTTTACATGATTTAATTATGATAACATTGTTTTATGTATTTACTTGCTATGTTGATGCACAGATGTTTAATATTGCTCATCTTTATCTTCTTTGGCTATCTCACCGGCCCTTTATCTTCTTTGGTACATTTCTCCTTAAATTGACATTAACTGATAATAATATCTATTCTTTCAAGAGTAACTCCAGAATTATTTGTTGTTTTTTGTGAGAAACCATAAATCAATAAGCTAAAATATTAATTCTACTTAGTTTTTAATTTATCTGTTCAATACTGGTAATTAATATTTCCTAGGAAATTATTTCCTATAAGTTTTATACTCTTACCTTAGTTTTTAGAGGAATGCAAATTAAAATTACAAAGATATCACTTCACATCAAATAGAAGGGTAAAAACATTATTAATTCAAAGTGTTGTGATTTCAGTTAACAATATCATCTCTTATCATTTTAGAAAGAATACTGGCTAATATTAATTCACTAGAAAATATAGTGACTCCACATCTAAGCATCTATTTCATATGGAAGAAAAACTTGGAAATGTAAGAAAACACATTCAAGCACACATTTAGTAAATCCTTGTTTCTAGTGGCAAAATAAAATGTATTTGGAGAATATTGAATAAATTCAGCAATATAATATCCATGGAATAGTATACACCCATTAAAAAGTGTATGTTAAACAGGGATTGCTATGATACATTGTTAAGAAAGCAAATAAGAAGTGAAAAATATTTAGTATAAGTCCTTCAAGAAGCAGAGGCTAAGATGGATTTGATATGCAAGAAATTTGTATTGAAGAACTATGTACAGGTAAATGAGGTAGCTGCTGGAGGAGTCGGAGAGGAAAGAGGGGGCACAGAAGGATTCAAGAAAGAGGCTTTGACCACAGGAAAGTTTTAGGAAAGTTTGGGAAAGTTTTAGGAAAGGTGGGGAGAGTTGCCTCCAGCAAACACTGCCTGTCAGAAAAGAGCCTGGTGGAGTTTCCTTGCTACTTTCAATTACTAGCTGGGCACAGCCAAAGGGAAGTATGACTTTCATGCCAACAGGGCGATGGATTTCATAGTTCAGCAGCAGAAGACACTGGTCACTTTGGCTGGCTGGAATGGGAGAACTAAATGGTACATTTTTATGACCACTACAAATTTAAGCATGATTTCTTTCAGCATGAAAATGATAAAAAAATGATGAGAATATACAGTGGTATCTCGGTTCATGAACTTCATTCGTTCCACAGTTTTGGAGAAGATGGCCACATCGTGTTCATGTGACTAAGATGGCCACAGTCACGTTTGTCACCCAATGCTGAGTTTGCAAACAACAACAAAAATTTGGCAAATGCTCTTGTTTGCCAACTAAATTGTAAACAGAAGTGTTCGTGAACTGAGGTACCACTGTAATGATTGTATCATTGATTACATTTGTTCCTATATAAAGTGTGGAAGGGGAAGAAGGAAAAAGACAAGGGCAAAAAAGATTACCTACAAAACAATTATTTTATAAAAGTGCATAAAATAAACTGGACAAGGTGGCACATGCCTGTAAACCTGGCTAATCTGGGGGATAACAAGCAAAAGGATCACAAGTTTAAGCCAGCATAGGCAATTTAGCAAGAGCCTTTCTGAAAATAAAAAAATGTGTTGGGGATATAGTTTAGAGTGCAGCACTCCTGGGTTCCATCTCCAGTAATACCAAAACATCCTCATAATGTGAAAAAGGTGTATTATCAATCTATATGTTATTCTATTTAAATAACTTTTGATATTTTAAAATATACAGGACTATATTTAACAGTAGGCTTCAAATAAGACACTAGTTATCCCCCATGGTTGTCTGTATTCTAAGCAATCTATATCAAAACCTAAGAGTGCTTCTTTCATGGAAAATCATATGCTAATTCTAAAATTCACATGAAAATGCAAAAGACTTAGACTATCCAAAATAACTTTAAATAAGAACAGAGTTGCAGAATATCTAACTTCAAAATCTACTATAAAGCTATAATAATCCAGACAGTATGTGGTTTTGGAATCAAGATAAACAAGATCAATGAAGTAGAATGAAGAGTTCAAAAATAGAACTACAGATGTGCTCCACTGACGTTTAACAAAGATGCAAAGGTAATTCAGTGGAAAAATGGTACTGCAGTAGTACTGCAACAATTAGATGTCCATATCCAAAAAGGAAAATGGAATTTAATTCATAGTTTCAACCACACTAAAATAATAATAACTCGTTGATCATACCTGAATTTAAAACCTAAAATTATAAAATTTCTAGAAGAAAACAGGAGAAAATCATTCTGTTTTAAAGTGAGATAAATATTTACTAAACACAACACCAAAAGAGTAATCCATAAAATAAATGTTTGATGAATTGGGTATCATCAAACTAAGAACTTCTATTTTTATTGGGGCAAAAAGTCTTAAAAAAATACAAGTCAGAAATTTAAAAAATATTTACACTCCACACAACTGGTTAAGAACTTGCATCCTTAAAATAAAGAGTTCTCAGAACTCAAAAATAAGAAAATACACAACCCAATAAAAATGGACAAAAATTTTGAATACACAGTCATTGAAGAAGATAGATGGATGGGAAAAAGCAAATAAATATATGTTCAACATCACCAATCAATAGGAAAAACACAAATTAAAATTGCGATGAGACAGCACATAGCCACTAGAACACCTTAGGAAAGAAAAAGTATTTGTTAGGCCATAGATTGGAATTTTCATATACTGCTGATGGAAATTTAAAGTAATACAATTTTGGAAGAGCTTTCAGAAATCTTTAATAATTGGTACATTCTACTATTGGGTAGAATTTATAAGTAATGAAAATATATGTCCATACAAAGACTTGCATTCAAATGTCCATAACAACTTATTTGTAAAGTCAAAAATTGAATATAATCCAACTATTCTTCAGCAAATTACTGGATAAATATTCTGGGAAATATCTGTATTATCATATTCTATTTAACAATAAGAGGATTGAACTAGCAGTAAGTGAAACAACCCGGAAGAATCTCAAAATAATGTTGAGTGAAAGAGGTCAGGCATAAAGAGAATATATGCTGTGCCAGTCCATTTATATAAAGTTTTAAACTATGCAAACTAATCCAGAATGACAGAAAGCAGGCTGGCCAAGAGAGGCCCATCACAGAAAGAGTATGAATGTAACTTTATGGACAATGCATACTGTCATTGTCGTGACTGTGGTGCTGGTGTCAGAGTGTATACACATTTCAAACTTCTCCATTTATCTAATTTAAATGTGTGTACTTTCTTATGTGTTAATTATACATAATAAAATGATTAAAAGTACTATGATAAAAGAAGTATACTTTTGTAAAATATTACATATGCATGTGCATGTGGGTATACGAACAAAAAATCATAAAAAGAAGGTCTGTAAAAGTGGTTAATGAATGTTTTAGGCAAGTGGGATTTTATATAACTTTTATTCTATGTTCCTCACTTCTGACATAATTCATTATTTTTACATTGAGCATACTACTTGCATAATCACCAAAATACTATTTCCGTTGTGAAAAAGAGTTTGAGAGATGAAATGTTAAATTACTAACCAACTACATTTATTACACATCCATTAATGGTGCAGGCATTGATTATATGTTATTTAATTGAATATAACCTTTACAGTTGTTAAACTTGTATGATTAACACTCTTTCTTGCAACAAAACTAGGCAACTTGCCAACATAACAAAATTGGAACATTTAGACCTAGAATTTAAACTCTCATCTGAGTAACTCAAAGGCTTGGGTTTTTTTCATTATTCATTATCTTATTCTTTTAGAAAAGTAGCTATCATATAATAATAACATTATTGTCATTCTCACTAATAGCAAACCTTATGTGGAGATAATTTTATAATGTTTAAATGAGTTAATTCCCCACATTTACCCTGTGAAATAACCTATACCCTCTGTGTAACCCCCACAATAACCATGTGAAAAATGCTAAAATTGACCACATCAGTTAAGGAAACAAAGACAAAAAGATTAGTATTCTTTTCTATAAGTCCTCAGCTCCTAAATGATGAAGCAATATTGCAAGCAAACAGCAAAGCAAAGATAACTGTCTTCTTAAGTATCATAGAAGTTGTGAAGATTTAGAGCAGGAACTCTCAGGATCCAACCTACAAAATAGGAATATTAATCTTATATTAATACCAGGTAGATCAGAACGAAGAAAGTCAGATTTTAAGGCTTTATCATCAAGAAAACTTCAGATCCTTGTCTCATCATGCACACAATTTCTGAGGCATTTTATTGTCCTTGCTACTACTTGATGCAGATTCAGTGAGACCACTGACATCGTGCTAGCAGAATAAGCCACTAGTGGGGTGAGGGTTTGCTCTCCACAAACTCCTATTAGGGTTCCCTTGATGCAGAAAACAGCTGGCAAATCCTACAGTCTCTCCTAAGAAGTCTAGAGACTGAGGAATGCTGCCTCAGGAGGATGTGGTAGGGTCTCAGTGTGCCCCTGCTATGAACAGGGAAAGACAGCTAGCACTGCGCTTTTCCTGCTTGCCTGTAAATTCTTAATTGTTCCATGTAGTATGTGATGGGAATGAACACACTGGGTGAGCTTGCCTGGGTCAATTGCAGCAAGGCAGAGACATGGCATTTACAGGACCTAATAATTCATTCATCTTTAAAAGCTTGTAGGGGCCAGTGAGATGGCTCAGCGGTGTAAGCGCTTGTCTGGCAAGCGCGAGGGCCCAAGTTCGACTCCTGGAACCCACATACGAAAAAAGGGACAGTGATATCACTCAGCGGCACAGGTGCGTGCTGGTGTGCGAGGTCCTGAGGTCGACCCCCGGTACCCACAAAAAAAAAGAAAAAAAGCTTGTAAAATATGTGTTCTTTGTCCCATTTGGCAATGAAGAAAAAAACTTCAAAAGGGTAACATCCATGGTCACTCACGTTCAATATGCCCCAAATCAGGATTTAAAACCAGTGGTTGTAATTTATAAACCAAAATTTATTTCACTGTAGCATACATATAAGAAAAAGGCTAATAGATTCCTTTCACAAAGTATAGGCTCTAACTATAATCATTGTTCCTGTCTCTTTTAAAGATATCTTTGAGTTTTACAAAAAGTCTCTCCCTATTATTCCTATTTATCTCTGATTGGAATTAAAATTAAATGTAGTTCAGGAATAATTTCCATTTGGCTGAAAAAGAAATGGAGAATTATTTTTAAGGGAACTTTAAGGGTGTATAAGAGAATAGCAGTCCTTCTGGACAAAAGGAAGATTAATAAAGGTGACATCGCCCTCTGTTTATGAAGGACAGAGCCTCTTTCAGACCACAGTGAGTTTTATAGCAAACACTTCATAGATAATTCTTATGCACCAGGAATTTTTCTTGGATGCAGAGGCTACAGCCGGTAAGACCAATATGTCTCCACCATCAAGGACCTTACGATCTAATGAGGGCTTCAGAACATAAACATACAAGATAATGTTAGAAAAAAAGACAAGTTTAGTGAAAACAGTGTAACAGGATGAAGGGTAAGCAAGATGGTTTCTTTGAAGTCTGATCAGTGAGTACTACCAGAAGCAGTGCCACAGGCTAGCAGGACAGTAATGATATCAAGAACTTGGCATAAACCAGATACTGACCCTGCTTGGAGGAGAGTTAGCTAATGGTGTATTGGGCCAAAATTTTTTTTTTTTGATTCACTTGAAAATTCAGTGGTCTGTGAGTACAAGCCCACAGTGTGACAATATGTTTCTAACCACATTAATACCAGGAACTGGGGCAGTGGTGGCAAACCTACGGCATGGGCGCCACAGCGGGCACAGAGAGCCCTTTCTGTCAGCACACAAGCCAAGTCTTCCCAACAGCCGAACATCAGATAAGTTTTTTTTTTTTTCTAAACTTAAACCTAGTATTCACATTTAATTGCAGTGTTGGCACTTTGCAATAAATAAGTGGGTTTTAAATTATAGTTTGGGTACTTGGCCTCTGAAAGTTTCACTATCACTGAACTAGAGGATTAGGACCTTGGTCTAATATGTGCCTGCACTCCCTCAGCTGTTTAAATCTTGCTCACTTAGTTACCTCTTAGACAATCTGATCTGGTTTCCAGCTTTGAATAACGTGTACAGTGATGACTGTGCTTGTATCTCCTACCTTGACCTCTCAAATCACCTTCCTAGTTAACATCTCAAACTTACTATTTTCAAATCAGCATGCTGATACTCACCTGTCCTAATAAGCTTGCACTTCCTGTTCTTCCCTCTCAGTAAATGGAAACTCCATTATTTTGGTAACCAGGAATAATTTAAAAAGAAAAAACTAAGCTTCATTTTAACTTCTTTCTCTTACAACCTCTATCCAATGCCTCATCCAGTTTATTTCACTCAACTATCAAAATATTAGCCAGGGTCTGCCAGCTTTACCTTCTGTTACAGCTTAGATCACAAATGTGCTCTAAGCCTCACGGGCTCACAGGCCACACTTGTGGAAAGTGATTGTGTCACGGGGCACTGTACTCACCCTGGAATCACCTACTGGTGTGCTCAGCGGCTGAGTGTGCTGTGGAAGGTGGGGCTGGCGGGAAGAGGTGGGACTTGGGGAGGGGTGTACCTCATTCCCCAGCTCTGCTTTTCGCACTCACACTCTGTTTCCTGATTGCCACGATGAGAACAGCTTCCTCTGCCCGGGCCCTTCCACTATGCCTTCCTGCCTTCGGCCAGCCAACTGAGTGGACTGAATCCTCTAAAGACTGTGAGTTAAAATAAGCCTTTCCTCCTTTAAGCTGTGGGAGTTGGGCATTTTGTACCAGCAATGAGTAAAGTAACACCTTTTAACTCCCCCACTGCTATCACTTCGAAGTAAATTGTGCAGATCACTGATATAGTTCTAGCTGGTCTTCATGCACCCCTTACTGCCCCTGTTACAAGGTGTTTCTGACTTATAAAATAAATAAATGAATCTAATGCTGGCAATTTTTTAAAGGTGGTTGAGGGGAAGGGAAAAAATAGAATTGAGATGTGTTATGTACATGCACCAATTCCTCTCAATGAACGTAATCATTATACATTATACTGCAAACATGTACTAGCAAAAATTAAAAAATAATAATAAAAAAAAAATACAGCAACCAGAATGTTCATATTGACACAGGCCAGAGCTTATTACTCCTCTACTCAGAAAAATGTGATGAGCCCTCGGCTCACTCTGAGTAAAAGCCACACTCCTTGCAATGCCCTCACCTAAAAGAGCCTAAGGATGTTTATTCTCTTTCTCCCACTTCTATTTTCTTTCTGACTTCAACTCCAACCTTTCTGGCCAGTCACTAGGCTGCCCCTGAGGGCACTTTGGGCTCCCTGAGCATGCCCTACCTCAGGGCCCTTTTAGGGTATCCTGGAATATGCATTTCCTGATGGGTACTTGGTCATCCTCTCATTTCCACTGAGTCTTGACTCAGTAAGCAGCATCTCAGAAAGGCCTTTCTTGCCCATTTATCTAAAACTCGTCTCCCCCAATATTTTGGGTTCCTTCTAGCTGCTTTGTTTCCCATATAATACCTAAGAATCTAATATAATTTTTATATTTGACTTACTTTGTTTTAATACATCTATGTCAAAAGAAGGAAAGCTCCACAAGAGCTGAAGTTTTTCTCTCTTGTTTTATGCTGTTTTTAAATGGCACTAGATTGTATAATAGATGCTTAATGTGTTAAATTAGTGAATAACTAAATGAATGCATGGTTATAGCTATAGAAAATTCAGTGAAGGAAAATATATCCCAATAAATCTGATATCATATTAAATTTCAACTTGGTATCTGTTAGCAGAAGAGAAGAAATCTTTAATAAAAAATGTACAACTTTTTCACCCTGCACTCTTAGTGCTTCATTCCTTCAGACTCAAGAACTAGTCTCTATATGGGTCTCAAACTTACCAAGCATCTTATTACGTGTTTCTTTTAATGGAAAGAATATAGCTAGAATTTTATTTTACACAAAGTTCAGAAAATTCAAAGTGATAGTTGCTATACCAACCAACTACAGCTTGGCCCCTCAGCTCATATGAATTTTTGCTATTACCTATATCTGCTCTTAACTTTTATGCTTTAAAATATATAAAGGCAATTTGTCCGCCTTACTACTGCTATGGGATTTGTGTACAATTTATGCTTCAGGGCTCACCACAGGACTGTGACATAACACACAGAATTCATCCCTTTCTTTGGCAATGAGCAATAGAATGCATTTCCTTTCCTACTGAAGTCCACCCATAAAAGAGATCATTCATTTTAAAGTTGCTCCTCTGCATTCAAGGAGAAAACTAAAATACTTTTACACTCCACATCTGCCTCAGTTTTCCCTTAAGCCTGAGTTTTATTAAGGTGCCTTCTCCTGGCATATGTGATGCTCATTTTTATCCACTTTATGAGACTCTAGGCACAAATCCTCATCCTTAATCTTGCAATTCATATGGAAATTAGAGCCATACAGATTCCACTGTCTCAGTGAGATTATTTCTTGTCTAGAGCTGTCTTTTAGAAGAAATAATGGAATCAAAGTAGCTGTATGTCACCTTTTAGGATCTTCATGGAATGAATAATTGAAAGCAACAATATTTCATAAAATTAATTTGTTCTTGCCATTACTGAAGTTGCTAAATGCAGCTTCTGAGCCCTTCTTTCATTGATATTGTATCAAATTTGCATATGTTGCATTTATAAGGTTATTGTTAAAAGATAGGACGGTCAAATTCCCCAAGGTCTGTGGCAGTCAGACAAGTAAGAAAACACCAAGAGACTCTGCCATTTAACTGAAAGCTGGGGCAGCAAATTTAGTTGGATAAGAAATAACTTGGAAAGAATCATTTTGGTTTTTTGAAAATTAATTTTTAATTTGTTCGAAAAAATACATGTTGACAGGCTCCCAAACTAGAAAATATAAAATGTGTACATAAGAATCCTTCCCTCCTAATTACTCATCTTGCCGGTCCTGTCCCCACTCCGCAACCAAATCCTTGGTGTAGGGTACCACTGTTCTTTACTTTGCCATATACCTTTCTGTTATATACCATTTATGTCTGTGTAGATAATTTTGAAAATGAATATTATTTTTCCCTTTTGAAATAAAAAGTAAAGTAGATAATCTGCAAATAAATTTTAAGTACAACTAAATTTGCTTATATTTTTTAGGATAATTGATGATGTCCCACCCACCAATCTTTTTTCCCTTTTTCACACCCCATGTAGATCATAATGCATCAACTGTTTTAAGTGTAATAATTAATTATGAGCAGGTAAAATTTTACTCTGGGGTGTAAAACTATTTAGGATATTCTTAAACTCATAAAAAATACATTTACTGGTATCTCACTTAAACAGAAAAAACAATATTGAAAAGTATTATGTACTATGATGCAGATTAGTTAAAACATTAAATATATAAATTGCTTTCTCAAGTCTAATTGCTTGTTTTATTGTGGTTTAGGTTGTTGACAAGAAATTAATGTGTTTATCTTGCATTTATAATTTACAACGAGCAGATATTATATAAATATAGAACGAAATTCATTTTATAAGGATTATAGGCATTATACTCTTACAAGTATAGCTAGATCATGATTAATTCTAAACTATGATGCCTTCCATGTTTTAGTATTTTCATCACAAAGAATTTCTAGGACAATAATATATGATTTCTTAACCTGACCATTTTACTGAAAATTTACACTTTGAGATATAAAGCGATAAGATTTTATGTTATCTTAATAAGAATAATTTTAGAATACATACCAGTTTCATAAAGCAGAATGTTTTAGTGGGAGAATAATTGAAGCTGAGAGAAGGAAACTTATTTTATATGTAGTTCTGCCATTCTTAATAGTATGACTTTGAAAGGTGGGGAAATGAGCTGGAGGGGACCTGGCCTCAACAGTCCAAAGCAGGTTTTATTGTTAAACCTGAGAGGGACACCAGCTCTGTTCTGGCTATCAGAAACAAAGAAAGGCATCTCTTACACCCTAAGGTAGTTTTTACAGCTTGGCTTCTTTGGCGGTCTTTAAAAGGGCCCGTAGGGGAGAGTAATGGGCTCGTAGGGGTGAGTGAGCTTTAAAAATGGCAGTTTTCTCCTCCATGCTCCATCATTGAGCAAGTTTTTTGAGAACTTGTTTGGCAGTTTTAGCTGGGGAGCACAGCTACTCGTATACCCTTGACCAAGGAAACTGTCCTCCTCTGTCCGGGGTGGTCTCCCTCTTCAACCTAGCTTGCAGTATCGGGAGGGACATATTGAGCAATTATTTGAGCAGTTATTTCTTTAAAGTTTGGCCTGCTCCAAGTTTGTTTATACTCTAGAAATTAGATATGAAAAGAAAGTGAAAGAGAAAAGAATATTATAACAATGTAACCAAAGCTAAAAAGAGAAAAAACAAGTAAAAGTAGAGAAATTATAGTTTATAATAAATATTTACATTGTGTGTGTGTATATATATATATGTAATATATGTATATATATATATATATATAACTAACTGCTCTGGCTAATATTTTGAGTAGTATATGAAACAGGAGATAGTGGACATCCTCCTTTTGTTCCTGATTTAAAAGGGAATACTTTCAGCTTCTCCCCATTAATGTGCTGTTAACCATTGGTTTGTCATTAATGGCTTTTATCAGATTGATCTAAGATCCTCTACTCCTATATTTTTCAGGGTTTTTACCATAAATGAGTGTTGGATTTTTTTCAAAAGCTTTTTCTGCATCTGTTGATAAGATCATGTGTTTTTTGTCTCTGCTTCAGTTTACATGGTGTATTACATTTATTGATTTCAGTGTGTTGAAACAACCTTGCATCCCTGGAATGAAACCTGGTTGGCCATGATGTATGAACATTTTGATGATCTGTTGCATTCTATTTGTCAATATCTAATTGAGGATTTTTGCATTTCTGTTCATTACAGAAATTGGCCTATAGTTTTCTTTTTTATTTGGATCTGTGTTTGGTTTTGGGGATCAAAGTAATGCTGGCTTAAAGGAACAAGTTTGGAAGCTGTTGTACTCAATGAATGAGACTACAAAGGGAGGATGTCCAAAAATAAAAATTGAGCTCTTTATTTTAGCTGGTACCCAGCAGCGTCCTCTATGCCAGAACAAAGAGGAGCCCCGGGGGCAGGTAGAGTGTAGTTTTTATAGTAGCAAGCAGTTGTACAGAAGCCAATAGCGACGGTTAATAAAGTAATTTTACAAACTTATTGGTTAGGCTTTTAGGCGCGGGGTATTTGGCATTATTTCATTGGGCAAAAGGAACATCTTATTATGGGTTGCCAGAGGCGGAAAGGTGCATTTCGTCACTATGGGGGAATCTCAACTTAAACAGAAAGGAATTTATCTAGCCTAAACAAAGGAGAGGCTTATCTAATGGTATTTGGCGGGAAGCAGGAGCCGGACAGGCGAAATGGTGGTTTGTTCATAAGATGGCATTAGCCTTGTCAGGTTACAACATTCCCCACTGATTTTATGTGCACGAGTCAAATCATTGACTCGTTTGGTTGGTCAGTTATAGGGAGTTGCTCCCATCCTTGAGATCTGAGCACCATGAGCTTAATGGACTGAACTCTGGAATTAACATATTTAATTAGACTGTTGACAACACATGGTCCTATGGTAAGGAGGACTAGTAATATAATCAGGGGTCCAATCATAGGCAAGAGGTAGGGAAGCATTTTATTCCATGCTCCCAAAGAGGGCTATCGAATAGCTCCTTTTTTTTTTTTTTTTTTTTTTTTTTTGGTAATAGGTCTTCTTGTAATTTTTAATCTTATCTCTTATAATACCTGACTTATTGGCATAAAAGCAACAGTATTCTTGTAATGCTAAACAGATTTCCCCTTGTTTTGCTGTCAGCAGGTCTAATCCTCTTCTGTTTTGAAGGACCACCTCTGCTAGGGAGTCTATCTGGTCTTGAATGTCTTGGATGGTTCCAGATAAAGCCTGAACATCTTTAATCAACTGGTTGGAAAGCTTTGCATAAGAATGTACAGCAATCCCCAGGCCTGCGGAGCCCGTGACCATGGCTCCCATGACGCCTAGTCCCACCAATATAGGAATGAGTTCAATTGCTCTTTTATGCCATTCGGCTATATATTCGAAGCTAGGAATAGGTACGGGTTTATCTCCTGAAGTAATGTCTAAATCAGGCAAAAGGGAAGCTAAGACACATAACCCAGTCCAGTTTACAGGTAGGAGAGTGAAAGCCAGATTTTCCCCACAAATGAATACATCATCTCTGGGGGAGGGCAGAGAGGGTCAGAGCGATTCTGTATGTGGCTTATTTACAGGGCTTCCAGGCCACTCATCATAGGTGGGGGCAGCAATATTAATAACATCAGTGACATTAACACATACGTGGTCAAGCAGAACAATTTTAGCTTAATCTTTAGGGTGTTGGTTCCCCTTTTCACCGTCCACTTATCTGGTTCTGTGGGTGGAGAGACTGAGGTCGGCAGCACTTTGAAGTGGCTATGGTGGATCCAGGCAGTCTTTCCAGCAACCTTGATAGCGGTTGGTGTGCTGAGAACCACGGTGTATGGCCCTTCCCACCTGGGTTCGAGTCCGGCTTGGTGAAATCACCTGAGGAGTACCTGGGTACCTGGCTCCACTGCTTGAGTGGGTTCTGTGGTCGATGGGTCAGGTGGTGGGTGTTTTTGGTGGAACACCCGATGGATGGAGGAGAGCACGCACTGTAGAGCCTGAAGGGACTTAATGAGATCCTGATTAGTAAGTTCTGCAATCTTTTTTTTTTTTTTTCAGCTAGTTTAGGTAACGGAGGGGGAGGTCAGCCAAACATGGTTTTAAAGGGGAAATTCCTGATACATAGGGAGTGCATCTGGCCCGGAGGAGGGCAAAGGGGAGGAGGCTACACAGGGTGATGATGGTGACCAGAGTCATGTTGGTGTTTAGCTGCAGCAGCTTTTGCTGAAGTCTCTTGGTGCATCGAGGTCTGAAGGTCTCTGGGGCAGACAGTCGCATTTCTGCAAGCTCAGGTGTCCATGTCTTGATTCGGGAGCATTGGATCCATGGAGCACAGCCTGTAACTTTAAGAGCAGTGAGCGTGATTAGGATCACCTCGTGGGGTCCCTCCCACTTTGGTTGGAGAGGCTCTTCTTTTAGGCTCTAATCAGGACTTGGTCTCCCGGATTTGAAGGAGTGGACTGGCGTGGGCATGGTGCTCAGATGTCTCCATAACAGTCTGTTGAAGTTTTTGAAGCATCTGGTGCAGCGCCTTCATCTGTTGGTGCAAGTTCAAAGTTTCCATCTCCTGTAATCTATTTAAAACAGGTGTCAGTGGGGGAGGCTCCCAAACATTATCTCAAATGGAGTTAGTCCACCTTGGTACAGTGTGCATCACAACTGTAAGAGGGCCGCTGGGAGCACAGTAACCCAGTTAGCCCCAGTCTCTTGGCATAACTTTGCCAGGGTGGTTTTAGAGTACAGTTTTGTCCTTTTATTTGACTTGAGCTTTGTGGCCAATATATAGTATGGAGTTTTTATTTTAGCCCCAGCACTGCTGTAAGGCTTTTGACCATTTTACCCACAAAAACAGATCCATTATCTGAACCTACCGTTATGGGTAGCCCATACCATAGAATGATCAGCTCCATCAAAGCTTTTATCCCCCTCTCGATGTTTCAGTCTTAGAGGGGAGGCCTCTATCCATCCTGAATAGGTACAAATCAAAACTTATTTCTGCTGGTGGGTTTAATTTTTAGTAAAATCCACTTTAACATCTTTAGATGGCACAGTTCCTTGTCTCCGGACACCTAGTCATTGTGTTGCCAGGAGACAGGGTTGTTGTGGGATCAGTTAGTGTACCTCTCAGCCACCGAAGCACATAAGGTCCATATCACAAACTGTCTCAGGAAGCAGAGCCTCTGTCTGGATGGTTCGCTCTAAGGTGACAACTGTTGCTCTCACCCTCCAAACCCCATCGATTACCATGTTGTTGCCATCTGAAAAGAGGGTCAGGTCTGGGTCCTGAAGGGGCACATCCTGCAAGTCTGGTCGGGCTGGGTACACCATCTCAATGGCTTCAGCACAGTCATGTTCAGGTGGCTCCAGGGAAGTGGGCAAAAGAGAGGCAGGATTAATAGCTTGCACAGTCTTGATAATTAACCTGGGGTCTTCTAATAAGGTTCCTTGGTACTGGGCCAACCTGGTTCCTGAGAGCCATTTACCTCCAGTTCCTCTCAATAAAGTCTCTACTGCATGGGGCACAAACACACTTAGCTTTTGTTCCAAAGTCAATTTGTCAGCTTCTTTTACTAGAATGGCTGTGGCGGCAGTCGAACGCAGGCAGGAAGGCCATCCTGCTGCCACAGAGTCCAGTCTCTTAGATAAATATGCCATGGGGCGTTTCCAGGATCCCAGTGTTTGTGTAAGGACACCCCGAGCAATGCCGTCCTTTTCATGGACAAACAGCTGGAAGGATTTTGTGATGTCAGGTAGTGCCAAGGTGGGGGCGCTTACCAGTCTCTCTTTTAAATCCTCAAAAGCAGCCTGTCGTTTAGGATTCAACTCCAACAGAGGGCTATTTCCTCTTTTTAAAGCCTCATAGAGGGGCTTCGCTATTGCTGCAAAATTAGGGACCCAAAGGAGACAGTACCCAACGGTTCCCAGAAATTCCCTCAACTCCTTTCTGGTCACTGGCACTCGGAGGCCCTGAATGGCCTGAGTGCATGAGATTGGCAGAGAGCATGTTCCATCCTTTAATATAAATCCTAGAAACTTAGCAATCTGCACGCAAATTTGAGCTTTTTAGTCAATTATCTCTATCTAGTACATAAGATGCTTTTATCTAATTTGTCCTTTAATAGGACATCACTGAAGAAATTTTATAACATTATCTGGACTGTTTAATATCTAGGCATCTCTAGGTACTGTGGCATATATAGCATATACATCACATAGGATTTTGTTAAAAATTATCATTTGACTGGTGACCTTATATTAGCATGAACCTCTTATCATAAATATCTGGAGCACAAGCAAGGGCAGGTGTCTGAATCTGAAAGAAAGAAAGAAAATGTTATCTCTGTAAACAATCCCAGTTTTTATATTTTAGAAGACCTGTACATCTGGAAGATATGAATACACTTAATATACTATGAGATCAGCAACACTGAATTGTCATAGCCATATGAAAACTTTTGTTTCTTAATTTAGTTTTGTACCAGAGCATCTTTAAATCAGAAAACCTCATTGTCCTGTTTTAGAAAATTTAACATGTTGATGATGACCAATGTAAACATATCACAATAATACATTTTGTCTAACAATTTTTGATGACTTATGAAAACCAGATCACTTAACACATTATTTTTAATAACAAGAAACTCTCAAATCATAATATAACAATAAACAATAAACAAAACATGTATTACATTTATAGATCCAATTTTAACATCATTTTGGTCAGCTGGCAACTTTTGGTGGAAGCATACCAGACAAACGTTTCAAAAATCCAAAAATGCAAAAAGAAAATTTGTTGAGCTCAAATAAAACAGCTGTTTACAGGTTGGGCACACAGAAAAACAAAACATACAGACAAATTAAAAAAAAATCAGAGTGCACTCATATATATTGGTCAAATTAAATTATAGTAACTCTTATAATTTTAGAAGTTTGTAATTACAAATAGACTAGTCAGAATTATTTGTAGGTCAATAGCAGAGATCTCTTATAAGAATTTGGAAGAAGCAAAAATAAATTCCTTCATAAAAATACTGACAACTTTCATGTTTTCCTTTTATGTAGCTTCCAGCTCAGTCATCTCCATACCCTCTGTCACATACTCAAACCTTTTTTACTCTATTAGCATTCTCTCTGTAAGAATATCATTTATATAAATTTCCTTTGATATATCTTTGTCAAAACTTATTTTGACCCCTTGTTCCTGGGTTGTTACAATTACGCCCAGTTTCCCGCCAGGTGCAAATGCTGCAGCCATTTGTGATTTAAGAGCAGAGACCCTCTTTGTGTGCGGAGAAAGAGAAAAGCACGCTTCAGGATAAGGTTTTAGTCCCAGGTGTTTTGAGCCAGGGTACCCAGCTTGTGTTTCCCACTGTGGCTTACTCAGCTTACTCGATGTTTTGACAAAGCAGGCATTTACATTTCTCCTGTAAAACTTTCCTAGATGCTTGCAGGCAGCACCAGGCTGGTGACGTCCAGGCTGGTCATTGGGGCAGCATTCGCACCGCATACAACCAGGAGTTTATATATGGAAACTAATTTGGGTGCTCAGGCTTTCCGGTGACAATATTTTATACTTTATTGATTACCTGGGGGTGGAGCGACCATTTAGCTAATCATCCCACATTGAATTCATCAAAATTGTTAAGCATATATTTTAAAACAGTTGACTTACTGCCAGCACAACCCATTATGTCAATGACTTGGACAATATAGTAACCCACAGTTACAATTTATCTAAGCAAGTCCTGTCTCCCCCACTCAATTTGAAATGCAAACGAAATTTGAGACTAACAAATGGTCTCCTACCGGCAGGTTGAATTCCTCTGGTAACAGTGACTTGGAAGCGCAGGCGCAAGGGGGGGGGTGACATAGATGTAACACGGGAGAAACACAAACAATAACCACACCGCTCCTGACCTCAAATTTAGAGCCTTGCGTCCTGCCTTGCAGCCGATCTGGGGGGGCCAGCTGAAAATCAGCTTTTTGGCGCCTCGGCCCCCCAAGGGTTAGCTGCCAGGCAAGGAGGCACTGAGGCCCCCTCCTTAAATACACTTTTGGAGGCCTTACAAAGTCCTTGGTTGCCATGGAAACTGCATTCTTTACCTTATCACCTCTCTGGAAGTTTTACAAGGTTCTTTTTTTTTAAAAATCTGGCCAATTAACATGGGGGTCGGCAGCATGGAAGGTCCTTGCCCCATGCTATGTAGAGAAACAGAGAAAGGCGGACGAACAAAGACAAAAGTACAAAAGAAACAACACAGATTACTCGGCGATCCGAATTTTCCTGAAACCAAATTTATAGCAATTTAAAACACAAATTATCCTTAGGAAAACCAAAGCCTAAAAGGCCTAAAACCAACGACCGAAGTCCAAAATCCCTAAGGCAAATAAACGGAGGGCGTCCCACTCCGCCGGCTCAGGGAAGCGCGTTCCCATCGCCCCAGCTGGTGCGCACCATCCAAATTGGAACAAAATTTAGAGTGTCTTACCTTTTAGATGCCGAGGAAAAAATTGAGAGGCCAAAATAAGGGATCCCGGGACGAGCCCCCAAATGTTGTACTCAATGAATGAGACTACAAAGGGAGGATGTCCAAAAATAAAAATTGAGTTCTTTATTTTAGCTGGTACCCAGTGGCGTCCTCTATGCCAGAACAAAGAGGAGCCCCGGGGGCAGGTAGAGTGTAGTTTTTATAGTAGCAAGCAGTTGTACAGAAGCCAATAGCGACGGTTAATAAAGTAATTTTACAAACTTATTGGTTAGGCTTTTAGGCGCGGGGTATTTGGCATTATTTCATTGGGCAAAAGGAACATCTTATTATGGGTTGCCAGAGGCGGAAAGGTGCATTTTGTCACTATGGGGGAATCTCAACTTAAACAGAAAGGAATTTATCTAGCCTAAACAAAGGAGAGGCTTATCTAATGGTATTTGGCGGGAAGCAGGAGCCGGACAGGCGAAATGGTGGTTTGTTCATAAGATGGCATTAGCCTTGTCAGGTTACAACAGAAGCACTCCATTCCTTTCATTTTCATTAAACATCCTGAGGAATATTGATGTTATAACCTTCTTGAAGGGCTAATAGAATTCAGCAGTGAATCCATCAGGTTCTGGGCTTTTCTTTGTTGCTGGGTTTTTAAAAGTAGTTCCTAAATCATTGCTTCTTATTGGATTGTTGAGAATTTTTATATCTTCTTGGTTCAGTTTGGTAATTCATATGTGTCTAGGAATCTGTCCATTCCTTCAAAAGAGTCCAGATTGTTGAAGTATAATTTTTTATAGTTACTAACAATCTTCTGGATTGCAGTAGTACCCATCTGATTTTGCTTTATTCATTTCTAATTGCACTGAGGTGATCTTTCCTTCTTTGGATAAGTTTGACTAAGGGTTTATTTATTTTTTTCTTTTTTATTCTTTCAAAGTACCAGCTCTTCAATTCATTGATTCTTTGTAAATTTTTACAAAGAATTATTACAAAATCTTTACAAATTTTTTGTTAATTTCCTCTCTGATCTTATAATTTCCCTTCTTAAACTAGGTATAGGTTTGGACTGCTGTGGTTTTTCAATTATCTGTATGTTCATCTTTAGGTTATTTATTTGAGCTCCATCTGTTTTTGTAACTGACTGCAATAAAATTCCCTCTTAGGACCGCTTCCATTATGTCCCAAAAGTCTGGCGTGTTGTATTGGAATTGTCATTTGATTCCAAAAGTTGTTTAAGTGACTCCTTCATTTTTTTTTTTTTTCCTGTTACCCACTGAGTGTTCGTGAGTGTGTTGTTTCCAGGTGTTTTTAAATTTTCAGTGGTTTCTTTTTCATTGATTTCTAGTTCCAATACACAAGGATCTGATAGCATACATGGGGTGATTTGATTCTTGTGTAATTATTTCAGGATGCTTTATGGAATAGTATGTGTTATATTTCCCAAAAGTTCCATGTGCTGCTGAGAAGAAAGTGTGTTCTGCTGTAGTAGGATAGAATCATCTGTGGATATCTATTAAATCCAATTGTTCAAGAGTGTGCTTCAGCTCTGATAATTCTTTGCTGATTTTTTTGTTTAGTCTGTCTCGTTTTGAAAGTGGATTTAGGTCACCCACTGTGATTATGGTGGTGTTTATTTAATCTTTTTTGTCCAGAAGTATTTGTTTTATGAAGTTAGGTGCTTCAGTATTCAGCACATAAAGATGTATAATTGTTATCTTTTCCTGTTGGGTTGTTCCCTTACCTAATATGTAGTAACCTGCTTTACCTCTTCTGATCAGTTTTAGCCTAAAGTTTACTTTGTCTGAGAATAAGTTTGCTACCTCTGCTTACTGTTAGAATCCTAGTACATGAAATATTGCTTACAATCCTTTGATTTTTTTAGTCTATGAATTTCTATTTGAATTAGATGAGTTTCCTTTTTTTGACATTTAGTAGTACATGTTTCAGTACATAATGATTACATTCACTATAAGGAATTGGTACATGTATATAACACATTTCAATTCTTTTTCTGCTTCTCTGTACTCCTTTTTATTTTTCCAGCACTAGACTCACATATTTATCTTATAAAAACCTTATGAAGTTAATTATCATATATAGAGATTGAAAACTAGGCTAATAGGTCAATGAACATATAAAACATGTAAGACCATTGTACTAAGTCAAGGTATACTTTTCGATACATTGTGCTGGATTACAATAACTTCTCTTTTTTCCTATTATCTTAGAGAAAGAGTATTATTCATATGAGAAACCCTGTGATATTTAATTGTGTGTGTCTGAGTTACTTAACGTTATTGGCAAGATTCATCCATTTTCCTACACATGGCTCAAGTTTATTCATATTCCATTTATACTCCACTGTATATAAATACCACGTTGTCATTATCCATTCATCTGTTGATGTATATACAGGCTGTTTCCAATATTTAGCTTTTATGAATTGCACTGCTATAAATATGTGTGTCCATACAAATTTATGGTATGAGGTCTCTAACTCTTTGAGGAAAATACTAGTGGAGAAATAGCTGGGTCAAATGAAATTACTATTTTTAGTTTTTTGAGGAAACTCCATACTGATTTCCATAATGGGTTTATCAGTTTACAGTCCCAACAATGGAAAAGGGTTCCTTTCTCCCCATGCCTTGCTAGCATTTGTTATTGGTTGATTTCTTGATGATAGCCATTCTTTCTGGAGTGAGATGGAGTCTTCATGTTGTATTAATTTCCATTTCTTGTATGACAAGTGATATTGAGCATTATTTCATGTACTTATTGGCCATTTGTAATTCATTTGAGAACTGTCTGTTCATTTCAGATGTCCATTTTTTAATTGGATCTTTATATTTAAGAGGTCTAATTTTTATTATTTCTTTATACATTCTAGATCTTAGTCCTTTGAGGAGTAGCTGACAAAATTTTTTCCCATTCTGTAGGTTGTCTCTTAACTCTGTTGGTGGTTTCCTTTACTATGCAGACGATTTTTTAATTTGATGTGATCTCATTTGTTGATTGTTAGTATTATTTCTTGAGCAACCAGGGTTTTGTTCACAAAGTTTTTGCCTACATCTATGTCTTCAAGAGTTTTACCTATTTTTTCTTCTAGGAGATTGCTTCTGTTCTAATGTTTAGATCTTTGATCAATTTTGATTTCAGTTTAGTACATCGTGAGAGATATGGGTTTAGGTTCAGCCTTCAGCATGGGGATAGCCAGTTTTCCTAGCACCATTTGTTAAAGAGGCTATATTTTCTCCAACAAAGGGATTTGGCCTCTTCGTCTAAGTTAACATAGCTGGTATTTCTGGAGTTGTGTCTACATCTTCTTTTCCATTAGTCTATGAGGTGTTTTTTGCTTTGTTTTGTTTTGTTTGGTTTGATTTTGCAAATACCATGCTGTTTTTATCACTGCAGCTTAATATAACTTGAAGTCTGGGATTATGATGCCCTCTGCCTTACTCTTGTTGTCCAGAATTGCTTTTGCTATTCTAGGTCTCTTCTGGTTCCATGTGAATTTTAAGATTGCTTTCTCCAGTTTAGCAAGGAATGTTATTGACCTTTTGATTGGGATTGCATTAAATCTATATAATAGTTTTGGACGTATGACCATTTGGACTATTGATTCTGCCTATCCAGGAACAGGGGCTATCTTTCCATTTTATGGTATCTTTTTCAATCTCCTTTTTCAGAGTACTATAGATTTTGTTATAGAGTATTAGCTACCCTTATAAGTTGCCAGTTATCAAGGACCCTTGCAGTTAGTTCCTGATCTCCTGCCAGAGTTACAGGGCATGGCAGGAAGAAAGAGCAAGAGACAAAATAGGGGTGCAGGCAGGGACCTGGGATGACCAGTTGTTCTCAGGGAACAAAAGGCCATGAGGTACCCAGACTCTTGGTATTTGTTCATTACATCTGAGTCAAGGTCAATGGGTGAATGGCAGTGGGTGTTTCTGGGAACAGTAATGGTAACTACCATGGGCTAATAAGAATAACAAAGCATTCTTACAAGGACAAGAACAAAGATGGGAGGGCAATGAGGAAACTGTAGTTTCTCCAGATACCTTATTGTCTTTAGCGGGTCTTATCTAGCCCTGTGAGCATCACAGCAGTCATTAACCCTAGGGCTTTCAGCTGTGACCAGAAAAGAGCCAGGATTTTCCTCGTTCAAATCTAGCTCAAGGGCAGGACAAGAACAAGCCTTGGACATCTTCTAGACTCAATTTATAATTTGTGATCCCTAACATTTCCCCCTTTCTGTTTATTTGATTGCAGAAGTTGAATAAGAGTGAGCTGTGGCTGCTAACAATAGAGGTCTTCCACAACCTTGGTTAGGTTAATTCCTAACTATTTCATTTCCTTGATGCTATTGTAAAGGGTATTTTTCCCTCATTGAATTTGTTAATCATGTATAGGAAAGCTATTGATTTTTTGAGTGTCTATTTTGTGTCCTGCTATGCTGCCAAATATGGATATTAGTTCTAGGAGTCTTTTGGTGGAGTTTTGGGGTCTTCTATGTAGAGAATCATATCACCAGCAAATAATGTTAATTTAACTTCTTACTTGCTTATCCATATCACTTTTAATTTCATTTTATTTTCAATTGCTCTTGCTAATATGTCATGAACTATATTGAACAGAAGTGGGGATAGCAGACATCCTTGTTTTGTTCCTTATTTTAGAGGGAAAGATTTTAGCTTCTGTCCCTTTAGTCCGATGTTGGTTATTAGTTTGTCATAGAGGATTTTTATCAGGTTGAGATAAAGACATTTTGTTCCTATTTTCTTCAGTATTTTTATCATGAATGGATGTTGGGGTTTGCCAAATGATTTTTCTGATTCTATTGAGATGATCATGCGATTTGTGTCTTTGCTTCTGTTTATGTGAGGTATTACATTTATTGCTTTGCATATGTTGAACCATCCCTGCATCCCTGGAATGAATCCTACTCGGTCATGACATATGATGTTTTGGATGATTTGCTGCATTCTGTTTGCCACTATTTTATTGAGGATTTTTCCATCTATGTTCATTAAAGAGATTGACCTGTAGCTCACTGTTTTTGTTGGGTCCTTTTCTGGTTTGGGAATCAAGGTAATGCTTCCTTCCAGGAATGACTTGTGGAGTACTGCTTCCATTTTGATTTCATTAAAGAGTTTAAGGAATACTGGTTTTAGATCTTCTGCAATGTTCTTATAGAATATGCAGTGAATCCATCAGGACCTGGGCTTTTCTTAGCTGGTCTTTTTTTTTTTTTTTTTTTTAACTTCTTCAATTTCATTGACTGATTATGGCTTATTCAGGATTTTTATATCTTTTTTTCAGCTTTGGTAGTTCTATATATATTTAGGAATTTATACATTTCCTCTGAATTTTCTATTTTATTAGAATACAGGTTTTCAGTATAGTTACTGGTAATCTGCATTTTGGCAGAATCTATTGTGCTTTCACCTTTTTCATTCCTAATTGTATGAATTTGGGTGTTTTCTTATTTTGATAAGATTGGCTAATGATTTATCTCTTTTGCTTAATCTTTTAATGAACCAACTCTTTGATTCATTGATTCTTTGTATTAATTTTTTAGTATCAATTTCATTAATTTCCGTCCTGATCTATATAAAGTCCTTCCTTGTATTAGCTTTGCATTTTCATTGTTCTTTCTTTTCTAGGACATTGAAGTTCATCATTAGGTTATTTATTTGAGCTCGTTCTGTTTTTCTGATGTGGGCATTCACTGCTATGAATTTTCTTCTTAGGACAGCTTTCATTGCATTCCATAGGTTCCAGTATGACCTACTGACATTATCATTTGAATATAGAAAATATCTAATTTCTTCTTTAATTTCATATGTGACCCATTGATTATCCAATAGGGTATTACTTAATTTCAATGTGTTTGTACATTTTCTCTGGTGTCTTTTGCCACTGATTTTCTAGTTTCAGTGCAGTGTGGTCTGATAATGTACATGAGATAATTTCCATTCTTTTGTTTTACTTCAGCATGCTTTATTGGCTAAATGTGGTCTATTTTGGAGAAAGTCCTGTGTGCTGCTAAGAAGAATGTGCATTCTGTTATTGGATGGAACATTCTTTACATATCTATTAAGTCTATTTGTTTGAAACTTTGGTTCATCTCTGACACTTCTTTTTTAAATTTTTTTGTCTAGTTGATCTGTCCATTTGTGACAATGGGATATTGAGATCTCCCGTGACAATTGTATTGGTGCTTACATGTCCAATAGTATTTATTTTATGAAGTTGAGTGTGCCAATATTTGGTGTATATATGTTTATAATTGTTAACCATTCCTGTTGAACTATTGCTTTAACCAATATATAGTGTCCTTTATCTCTTCTAATCAGTCTTGGCTTGAAATCCATGTTGTCTGAAATTAGGATAGCAAGTCCTACTTTATTTTTTCAGATGACTATTGTATGAAATATTGTTTTCCATCCTTTGACTTTTAATCTGTGTGTATCTTTTTTAATTAAATGAGTTTCTTGTTGCATATCATTGTTTTTATTTTCTTGATCCATTCTGCCAGTCTGTGTATTTCAGTAGAGGAATTCAGATCATTCAAATTGAGAGTTGTTCTTAAGAGGTGCTGACTTATTCCTGTCATTGTATTATTTTCCTGTTGCTGATGTCCTCATTTTCCCCCATTTTGCTTAGCTGCTCATCCTGCCAAGTATATTCATTCTTTTTGACATATTGGCTTTGTTGGCTTCATTGTCTCTTTATGTGATAGCCTTAAAATTTTTTTGTAATGCTGTTTTGGTTGTCATGAATTTCTTAAGGTACTCCTTGTCATGTTATTTGTCCATCTTTAAAGGAAAGTTTTACCAGATACATAAGCTGGGGTTGCTAGTTATTATCTTTTAGGGCTTGGAACACTTCAGTATATGCACACCTGGCCTTTGAAATTTGTGTAGAGAAGTCTGTCGTGATCCTTATTGGTTTACCTCTATTTGTGATTTGTTGCTTTTCTCCAGTAGTTTTTAAAATTTTGTACTTCTGATGGATACTTGGAATTTTGAGTATAATGTGGCATGGATAGGTTCCCTTCTGGTCATGCCTATTTGGGTTCTATTTACCTCACTTATCTGTATAATTCTTTCCCTATATTTGGAGTTTTCTGACATTTCTGAACAGATTTCTTTATGCCATTTGTATTTTTTATTACTTTTCACTTATTCTAATTATTCTTAGATTAGTCTCCTTTGCATCAGCTTAGCAATTGTTGGATCCATTTTTCAAGTTTTATACTGTTTTTAAGGTGTCTGCATAGTTGGTCTTTGAAAGCATCATTGTTTTCTAGTTCTGAAATTCTGTCCCTACATTGGTCAGTCCTGTCCAAACTTTCAGTATGATTTTTAATTTCCTAGATTCCTGTTTGAAATCTTTTCATGGACTATAATTCTTTGATAAATATGTTTTGCATCATGATGTTTAGCTCATGTAGCTTTTTACTACTGTCTCCTGAGAGCTCTTGGATCTTTTTGGTTATTACTTCCATTATCATTTAACAATATCTCCTCTAATCTCACTATCTCTTTGAGCTGTTTTCTAACTTCCTCTGCTATGCTTTCGAGTATGTCAGGTGTGTGGCTTATACTAGTCCCCACTTGGAGCCCTCTGGTTTGACTTTGGGGAAGTTCGTGTTTTATTGCCTTTTTTCCTCTTGTTTGTATTGTTTTTGCTTATTTTGTTTTATTTTGTTTTGAGGTTTGTGGATGCTTACAGTTTAAAGACTTTGTTTCTAGTATAGAGATCTCTTTAGTTGCTTTTCAGTCACATATTTTGGGTATGACTAACTGTAACCCTTTCCCACAGCCCCAAGAATCTACCACCTTGATTATTTTTAGAGAGCAGGATGCAGTGTAGTTATCCCAGCAACCAGGTTCTCTGGGAATATACTCTAGTACAGTGATAACTCAGTTCATGAACTTAATTCTTTCCAAGATTCTGCATAAACCAAATTGGATGAGAACTGAATCAAATTCTATAGTTAGGTTCAGTATCGACCTTGTGGAAATTTTGATTCTGTTCTCATCCAATTTGGTTTACAACCAGAATCGTGAAAGGAATCAAGTTCATGAGCCAAGGTACCACTTTATTGTTAATGTCACAAAGTAATCTAAGTGTTGGCTTACAGAGAAATAGTGACAATTATGTGACCGTGTTAATATCAAGCATATCACATCAGACAAGTCAGATATTAACATACCATATGTTTTAGTTTCCCTCATTGTTGAGACAAAATACCTGACAGCCACAAGTTAAAGGAAGAAAGATCTATTTTAGCTCAAGTTTATAGTGGTTTCAGTCCATAGTCAGCTGGCAGCATGGCAGAGGGCATGGCAGAGGACAGTTGCTGGTATGGCAGGCAAAAGGCAGCCATAGCAGCAATAGTAGCAGGTGAAGCAAGCCTCCCTTTCCCTTTTATCACATCCAGGCTACAAGCTTTTTGGTGGTACCACCCACACCCCAGGTAGGCTTTCCCATTACCCACAACCAGAACTATGCTAAACCAATCACTGGACCAATTGACTACCACACACCCTTAATTCCAGTATCACACACCATAGATCAGTGGTGGTGAACCTATGGTACACATGCCACAGCTGGCCGTTTGTTATCATTGAAAGCTCTAAAAGATTCCCATCATTGCCCTAGATCCAGGCAGCTCTGTAAATCCCCATGAGGCTTTGTAAGGACAAATAGATACAAGCCTTAACACCATGAAAACTAGTTATGTACCATCCTTAATCTAGAAAAAAAAACACGCAATTATGATGTAAACATTAAGGAAACCCAGATATTAACTTATAGGTAAGATGTACTAAATGCAATAGCTATATCTCTGTTAATGGCAGAAAACAATTGAACAGTAATTTTACAAAGTGTAAAAAGATTAACAAAGCTTTGTGGTTATACTATTAAAGATTAGGGTTTGGGGATTGGGGTATGCAAAATTAAAACTTTGAGACCTTAACCTCTATGAGGAAGAGGAGAGAGAACTAGTACAAAGGATCTTATTGGGGAATAGAAGGATGTCTATAGAATTAGGTAAATGTAGGACAAAAAATTGTCAAGAAACAGAAGATAGGGCCGGTGAGATGGCTCAGCGGCTTAAGCGCCTGCCTGGCAAGCGCGAGGGCCCGAGTTCGACTCCCGGAACCCACATACGAAAAAGGGGCCGGTGATATCGCTCAGCGGCACGGGCGCCTGCTGGCGCATGAGGTCCTGAGGTCGACCCCCTGGTACCCACAAAAAAAAAAAAAAAGAAAGAAACAGAAGATAAAAGCAAAAGGGACAGAAAAAAGAAAATTATATACAGAGTAAAAATAAGACAGAAGTAATTAAGAGGGAAAAATTTTTAAAGAAAGAAGAGGAAAAATAGAGAAATAAGAAGAGATTAGGAGCAAGGTTGAAGGACAAAGGAAGATTACCCAAGTCTCAGGAAACTGGCGAAGAAGATAGAAGGGGTGAAAAGAAGGAAAAACCATAAATAGGAACAAAACAAAACAACTAAAAACAATGCTCACACTCACAAAAAACCAAAAGCAACCAAACAAATGAACAAAAACCAAAAGTGAAAAAGAAAAGAAAAGGAAATTTCTCTGTGATTTGAAGCCTGGGTTATCTTCTAGGATCTACAGACTTATGGCGGTATCCTATTCAAGACCTGTCCCTGCTCTCACAAAGGAGGCCATCAGAGCCCATGTCCATGCTGGATAATCACCAGCAAGCCAGAAATAGGATTAGGCGGGGACACAGGTTCTGGGACTTTCCAATCCATGCAAGTTCAGGCTGAACCTGGCCTCTGGTCATGGGTGTGGGGCCCGGTTCATCTATGTTTAGAATACTCTGTCTCTTGCTGGCCTGAACGTAGCTCACTAACCGTGGACCTCTCCACTGGCTGTCCTCACCCAGTCACTGTGTAAGTGTAACTGTGGGAGCCTTGGGATGAACCAACCTGCACTGCTCTGAGTCTACATTTCAGGTGTCCCCGCCCTAAAATGGTGTCCAAGCACTCTCTGCAGGAGATGTGGCAAATGCTTAGACTGGAGTCACTCACCAGCTATTGTAGCACATGGAATCCTCTAGTGTGTTCCTCCCTGAAGGGCTCTGGCATCAGGAGCTTTCACCGTGTTTCTGTAGATTTAATCTTCCTTTCTGTCAAGCCACGAGTCAAGAAGAAAGTACAAATTGCCTCTTCCTGTTTCCGCATTGTGTTCTGTCTCTTCAGTTTCTCTGTAGGCTCCAATTTTCCTGTCAAATCCTTTCTGGGTCCCAGAAATCCGCTTCCCTTCTTCTTTTCCCAAGTTATTTTCCAGTTTTGGGATTCCAAATCTTGGAGAGGCTGATCTATTGCTGCTCACCACTCTGCCATCTTCCTGGAAGTAGATGAGTTTCTAGAATGTAACAGACTGTTGAATTTTGTTTTTTTATCTCGACTGCCAATCTGTGTCTTCTACTTGGGGAGTTGAGGTCATTTATATTGAGAGTTATTACTGAAATTTATTGATTTATTAATGCTTTTGAGTTCTTTTTGTTGACGACTAATTTATTTTTCCTTTGTTAATTACTTGCCTTGCTTGATGTATTCATTCTATCTGAATTTTTAGCTTTGTTGGCTTCATTGTCTCCATATAAAATATTCTTGAGGATTTTTTTTAGTACTGGTTTGATGTTCACATGTTTCTAAAGGTGTTTCATTTTTTAATGGAATGACCCTATTTCTCCATGAATTTTGAAAGATAGTTTTGCGGGATATATTAGTCTGTGTTGGAAGTTGTTTGCCTTTAGTACTTGAAACCCTTCACTCCAGTTCTCCTGGCCTTTAAAGTTTGTGTTGAGATGTCAGCACTAATTCTGATGGGTTTACCTTTATAAAGTGATTTTTTTTCATTTTCTTTGACAGATTTAAGATTCTGATCTGTTGGAATCTGAGATTTTGATTATGATGTGTCATGTGTAATTTTTTTGCATTTTAGTTGGTGTTCTATAAGTTAGTGCTTAACTATATGATGAAATCTTTCTTCATATGTGGAGTTTTCTATTATTTCTGTAAATAAAATTTTTATTCCATGTGTGATATCTTCTACTTTCTTGCTAATTCCAACTAGCCTTAGGTTAGCTAATTCCAACTAGTTTTTAGGATCGTATAATAGCTGATGAATGAAATTTTCATGTTCTCTTATCATTATTAAGGCTTCTCTGAGTAATTCACTGCAATTTATATTTTTGTCCTTGATTTCAGAAACTGTCCTCACAGTGGCCATATCTGCAATTTATGAATTCTATACAGTTTTTAATCTCTAGTATTTCTTTCTGACACATTTTGTGAAGTCTACATCTTTGGTAAATTTGTCATTCATGTTTTGAAGAACTGTGGTTGACTCTTCCAATTTTTCATTTCTCCTATACCTACATTGGTTAATTTGCATGCTAGTTCCATTTTGGATTATGTCCTCTTGAATTTGCCAAGTGTTTTTCACCACTTCCCTAATCATTTCTACAGCTCTGCTACCTGAAGTTTGCTTTTCTCTTCACTGGTGACCTTTGTTTCTGTTTTGAAAGAGTTGGGAGACCATGGAGGTCTTTTGTTTTCTCATGTTCGTGTGTGTGTGTGTGTGTGTGTGTGTGTGTGTGTTTCATGTGCTGGGGTTGACATCAAATAGATTGAAGAGAGATTGTAATTGATATGAGAACTTTTTTAGTTACATTCTGCTTTCCAGTGAATTGTGTGTGGCTTTATTTGTCCACACTTAGTATTCACCCCTTCAGCTATTTAACTTAAATGAGTTGGACATGTCAGATTTTTGCAGATTCAGTCCATGGTCAGCTGGCTCCAAACCGGGAATATCATAGAGGAAGGATGTGGCTGGAGCACAGTTGTTTAGCTCAAGGTGGCTCAAAGCAGAGCAGGAGAACTGTGCCAAAATGGAAGGGGTGTGACCTATTGATACCCTTTTCAAATAACCATTTATGTTATGGAATCATTGAATAATAAAAGAAAATTTTTACCTTTCTCCATTTCTTTGATTTTAGGTTAAGTATTTATATTTTTAGACTGACCTTACTCCTTTTCACCATGATTTATGAAAGTTCTTTAAAAGTTAATACCATTAACCTTTACTGTCTCACTTTTTTCCAAGTATTTTTCATAGCTGACCATCTGCCAGCTGATGGTCCCTATAGTTTTATCCTATTTTGCAATAGACAATTTAACCTTTAAATATTGTATCCAATCTTTCTTCCTCAAAATTTTCTTTCGTGTTTGTTTTTGTGGATGACAGTGACCTGCCCATGTGACAAGACCTTATTTACTGGCCTAATTTATCCATCCTCTAACTGCTGGAAGTGTTGGCTGTTAATGGCTCACAGCAGGCCCTCTTCTCTTTTCTTTTCTAAAATATCTGGGCTATTGATAAAACTATTAATGTAATTACTTAATCATCTATTGCCACTATAACACAAGAATAATTTCAACTTCAGATGAAATATACCTTAAAAATACAGCATTAGTAAAAATATATTAATTTAATCATCTCTAAAATGGTGATAACAAACTGGCTTAGACAAAATAGTTATTTATTGACCAATAGAGTACAGAATAGGACAGGACATGCAAACCACAGGAATACAAAGTAAACAGATAAGTTTTAGGTGACACTAGCCGTAATATCATTCATCAGATTGTTCACATCTCACTCTCTTTTTCTCTGTCTTTATTGTCAGTTTTATTTCCCTAGAACCTAGTTTCCTTATATGGCATGAATGTAGCCCCATATCCCATTTTTATACCCACCAGAGAAGCAATTTGTCCTCTTCAGTTCCAGTATTAAGAATCCTATAAAGGCCTTTGGTGTGACATACGTTAAGTATCTGCCAATGAACTTATCGAATATTTCAGAGAAGCCCATTTACATGGTTTGAATGTGTGCAGGAGAAAAAAGACAGTGGACAGAAATAGAAAAAAGAGGGCCGGTGGGATAGCTCAGAGGCACAAGCACTTGCTGGCAAGCACAAGGTCCTGAGGTCGACTCCCGGTGCCCATATTAAAAAAAAAAAAGAAAGAAATAGAAAAAAGAGGAATTTCTGAAGGGAGAGTTACACAGGTATCAATACATTCTTGCTGTTGGTTCTTCCTCATTATTAATAACTTCTGCACATCATTATCTGACCTTCTATACACTTAACCATGACATCATCTGAAATCCTTAATTCATTTAGTCCTGGTTTGAAATTGATCTCCTTTATATATTCTCTCTAGATGCAATAATGTGCCATTAGAAACCATGTATGATAACACAAAGTCCCATAGTCTAGCAGAAGAAAAAATAGATCAAATATTAGGATTTATTTTTACTTTTACTTTGTACTTTATTAATAGTCTTAGTACCATACAATTACAATGAAACTACCCAGCTTTAACTTTCTTCAGATATAGCTAATTGTCTTCCTTGGTGTTAAAAAGTTAATAATAATGGAATTTTAACATTCTTCACATTTTTCTCTTTATCCAGTATTTGAGTCTCAAGCAAAGATACTACAGAACTTGTTAATTTTCTTGTACCTTGCCTTCCAGAAAGTTCTTCAATTTCTGAAATCCTGGGGTTGAAAAGCTACAGGATATAAAGTAAACATTTGTTTAAATGTTTTCATTAAGGTTAAATTAAAGAAGAAAGTGTTGATTGGATGCAAGGAAAACTTAAATGAGCTAAGTCAATGAAACTGTGAAATAGACTCCCTGGGGGCAACCTCTCAGAGGACTCTTTCAGAATTACCCAAGCAAAATTCTTTCAGGCAGAAACTGTAGTTTTAATTTTTTTCCCCAACATATTTGGAAAAACAGAGAATGTAAATCAGAAATGTTTCTTCCAAACTTTACAAGGATTGTGATCCTGAGTCTTAATTCTAACCTGAATACGAATATACTTTCTGACCCTTAATATAAAAAAGTGTTATATATCAAACCCTTAAGCTAAATGTTATTACTATGTATCAAAAACATACACTAATAAAAAAATTTGTAATGTCTTTTTTTTACCTTGGCCGTGCTGTCACCGCTGGACTGGCTCTTGCCATGCTAAACATGCATGTACAGGAGGAAGGTCTGCTAGAAAATCCTCCCAAAGCACATAAATGTCTTAAAATTAGGCCACATTCAGAACTGTAGATAATTCCATTACCTTTGTATAGATGTTTAAAATGTACTTTATTTTTTCTCTAGCAATAGATACCTGTGAACTTTTCCATCCTATTAGTAACTTCTTATAGAAGCCTTGATCACTGAATTTTTCTTTGACCATGGTCTTTCACTTTTCTGAATCTTTAGAATCTTTTCTAGACTTTGAAAACATTACTACAGACTTTCACTTTCTGTCTTAGACTCTTCAGATTTTAGGCCCCTCTCTTTTTCTGCAGTTGGATTATTGATTACACTTCATTTACTATCTGCCTTTGACCACAAAACCACTGAGTCCCTGTGAATTGTTATCTTAATTACATTTGCTGTGATATCTCACTTGATTCCTGGATTCATTTAACTGGGTTTTTTTTTGTTGTTGTTGTTGTTGTTTTTCATTCATCCCCATGATCTCTACCATGTTCTACTCTTTGGTTCAGAGTTCCTTTAATTACAAATTCATATAAATTATATAATGGACTGATTTAAAAAGTGTTTAAGGTAGGTAGATGGAAGAATAACTTTCCCACTGATTAATCATACTTCTTTCTGTGCTGGACCAAGTAACTGGTGCACCAATATGAAGAACTATAAAGGGCCACGGAGTTAAGAATCCTGCCATGAGAAATTTGTTTAGTGGGTATGAAGGAAGTAAGTTGCTGACAGGAAGCTGTTGACCATGAAAATAACCAAAAACAATTTCCCTTGGTAATTTCTGATGAATGTTTTTGAATCAGTATACCAATAGGTAGCCAAATTATATCATCTTTAAATACCTTAGGCTGGGGCCGGTAAGATGGCTCAGCAGCATAAGCGCCTGCCTGGCAAGTATGAGGGCCCGAGTTCGACTCCTGGAACCCACATACGAAAAAAGGGGCCGGTGATATCGCTCAGCGACACTGGCGCCTGCTGGCGCACGAGGTCCTGAGGTCGACCCCCGGTACCCACAAAAAAAAAAAAATACCTTAGGCTATGGACTACAGAAAGTTTCTTTTAACAGAGATATGTTTAAGTTGGGCTAAAGGGGAAATCCTAGTAAGGAATGGAAAATGAGATTATTTCTAAATTTGTGCTGGGAGGTTGGTTTTAATACTGCTCTTTTGAGCAAGTAAAGAATAAAAAGGTTCTTTTTCAGAGGAATTCCATATATAATTTTGGATTCCAGAAAGCCAATTCTCATACCGTCTCATAATTGAGCTGAAACCTAAATTATAATAAAAAATAATTTCAAATTATACGAATACAATTAAAACAATGCAACAAATTAAATATCTCTTGTCTATATTACCACACAATGCCAAAATTTCAGGACGTACATTAAGAAAAGGTTCTGCTGCTAGCAAACTTGTCACTATAATGAAAATTTAGATACTTCCTTTAAATCTTTGAGCCATTTTGAGTCATTTTGTATATGATGCCAGGCATAGACTGAGGTTTATTTTAAAAGTATCATTTGTTTACATTATCTTTTCTCTACAAAAATCTTTCGCACCTTTGTAAAAACACCAATTAAATACATGTGGGTTAGTTTGTGAATTTTCATTCTGTCCCATTGCTATCTAGGGCTATCTTTTCATAAACGAGCCTGGTTTTCATTAATGTATCTTGATACTTCATTTTGAAATTGGATACTGTGAGTCCTCTGTCTTTATTTTTTATTTTCTTGTTTTCCAAAACTGAACTAATCTAAGTAATTTGTCTTCCAACATGAATAGTAGCATCAGCTTGTCAAAAATCTATTTCATATAGATTTATTTGATATCTCTTTGACTTCCTTTACCACTGTTTTCTTTCCAGAGATGCTCCACCAATTTACATATCCATTAACATATCCATTATCCATTAGGATCTGCATCCTAAACAGTGTTTCTATGTCTTCTTTTGAGAAATGTCTACACAGATACTTCACTCATTTTTAAAAATCGGGTTCTTTCTTTCCTTGATATTGAGTTGTAGGAATTTTGTATATTTTATGGATATTAATCTTGTATCAGATGTTAGGTTTGCAAACATTTTCTCTCATTCTTTAAGTTGTCTTTTCATTTTTTATTGTCTTTTGCTATATACAAGAATTTTAGTTTGACATAATACCACTTATCAATTTTTGTTTTCATTGCCTGTGTGATAACCAAGAAATCATTACCAGTCAAATCTCTAGAGGATTCTCCCTGTGTTTTTCTTCCAAGAGTTATACAGTTCCAGGTCCAGTCTTTAGTCTTTAATCCATTTCGAGTTTATTTTTGTATGTGATATGAGACAAGGATTCATTTTTTTATTTTCCTTGCAGATGCTCAATTTACCTCACTGCTGTTTGTTGATTACACTATTCTTGCCCACTGTATAATCTCAGCAGCCTGATTTCAAAATATGTTACAGAGCTGCAGTAACAAAAAAATGATCCTGGCTTGAAGTCAGACGTGTGGGTCAACAGAGCAGAACACAGAGCTTACATATATGGCTGACGCGTGGACTTTGTTGTGTTTACATAAGTTCCTTCATGATAATTTGTTGAGTTTGTTTTCATAAATGGGTTTCTGCATATACTGAGATTATCATGCGATTTTTAATCTTTCTCTTTGTTAATTTGATGTATATAACATTGATTGACTTGATTATGTTTAACCATCTTTTCATCCCAGGTGTAAATCAAACCTGGTCATTGTGTGTGTTCAATTTGGTTTGCTAGTATTTTGTTGCGGATTTTTGCATCATGCTCATCAGGGGTATAAGTCTGCAGTTTTCTTGAGGTGTCTTTTTCTGGCTTTATTTTCAGGGTATTGTTAGCCTTTTAAAAATTCTAGTGTTCATTATTTGGAAACATTTGACAAGGAATTATATTAATTATTCTTTAAATTATTAAATTTGGGGCCGGTGAGATAGCTCAGCAGCATAAGCACCTGCCTGGCAAACACGAGGTCCTGAGTTTGACTCCCGGAACGCACATAAAGGAAAAAAAAGGGCCGGTGATATCGCTCAGCGGCACAAGCACTTGCTGGCAAGTGCGAGGTCCTGAGGTCGATTCCTGGTACCCACATAAAAAAAGAAAAAAAAAATTATTAAATTTTATTATTTAATGCAATTGGTATTATAATCCAAGCCATCTGATCTTGGATTTTTTTTTTAGAGTGAGTTTCTGATTACAAACATTCCTCACTTATCAACTGAATTCCAATTTCTTTCTTTCTTTCTTTCTTTCTTTCTTTTTTTTTTTTTTTTTTTTTTTTTTTGGTACCGGGAATCAAACCCAGGCCCTTGCACTTGCCAGGCAGGTGCTGTACCACTGAGCTACATCCCCGGCCCTCTGAATTCCATTCTTGTCACTAGATCATTAAATGAATTGGTTGCTAAATGAGGAGTTGTGTATACTAGGCATATTACAATATTCAGAAGAAAGAAATGATCAAAGGAAACTCCAACTTCATTACTTTGCTTTTATTTGCATAACTCTTAACATGTAATGTATAAAAAAATATAAAACTATAGTAATATACAGTACAATCAGCAAAAATTACAGTACTCTATAAACAAGGTGTATTGTACCAAATAAAAAGACATTGAGGATCTATAAATAAGATGTACAGAACTGAAACAAAAAATAAAAATGGGTGGTAAATCTGAGCAGTGGGTCATAAGTCTGAACAGGGCGCCTCAGCTAGGAATATCTACAATCATTTGTCTTATTTGTTGCTGGGCTGTTCACGTTTTCTAAATCTTCAGTTTGTCCAATTTTTTGTCTTATAATTATTTATCAGAGTCTTTCATGATCTTTTTAGTTTCTATATTGGTTGTAATGTCTCTGCTTCTATTTCTGGCTATACATACTTGGGTCTTCTCTCTTTTATTAATGTTATTGCAGCAAAGATTTTGTTAACTTTACCAGTATTTTTGAAGAAGCAACTCAGTTTTGTTGTTTTTTTTTTCTGTTTTTTTTTTTTTTTCTGTTCTCTATTTCTTTAATTTCTGCTCTAATCTTTTATTTCTTGGTAAATTTGTTATTCAACTTTTTCTAGTTTCTTGAGAAATTTAGATCTTTATTAATGTAGGCATTCATTGCTATATAATTCTCTGTTGTACTGCTTTGGCTGCATCTAATAAGGTTAGGTATGTTGTATTTTATTTTTGTTGTCAAAATGTTTCTTAATTCCACGTTTAATTTCTTTTAACTCATTGATTGAATTTAATTTCCATGTATTTGTGTATTTGAGTTTTTCTGTTTTCTTTTTATTGATTTTCGGTTTTGACTTTGTTGTCAGAAAAATGAAATGGTTGCATTTTTAAAAAATTTGTTAAGACTCATTTCCTGATCTACCATGTAATCTCTCTTAGAGAATGTTCCACCTGCATTTCAGAAGAATGTGTATTAATCTGATATTGGATAGAATATTCAGTACGTGTCTGTAAGTGATCACTTACTCTATAACATTGTTCAATTCAGCTGTTTTCTTACTGATTTTCTGTGTGACTGATCTGTCCATTATTATACGTAGGATATTGACACATCCTGCTATTACTGTATTATCTATTTATTCCTTCAGATCTATGTTTGCTTGATATATTTGGTTCTCTTATGATGAGTGCTTATATATTTATATTTTTTTGCTTTTCCTGTTAAACTAATCCTTTATCATCATGTAGTGGTTTTATCTTTTGTGACAGTGCTTGACTTAAACTCTATTTTATCTTGTGTAATTACAACTCCTATTCTCTTTTGTGGGCTAATTGAAAAATAAAGAAGATGTAATATTTTTTCATTTTTTCTAATTATTAGCTATTGATAAAATTCACAGGTGTTTATGGTTTCATACTTAAGCTCAAAATGATACAACACCGTCTAAGTGTTCTGATGAGTTCGAGGACCCATATGAAGTCCATACCATGGCTGAGGGATTAGAAAAATCTCAAGGTTTCAAGGCAAACTAAATGGAGACATCCACCTAAGGAATAAACAAGGATCTGCTTCTCCCTGAGAAAGGAAAACCTGCTTCACTTTATTCATATAAGAACAATGACCCCAGAGGAAGGACAGGATATTCCTTGAGAGACCCAGTTAATCATATAAATGTGATCTGAGACCTTATTCACTCCCATTTTGGCAATTGAAGGTATATTCTCTCTCTTTCTGTCTCTGTCTCTCTCTGTCTTTTTCTCTTTCTCTCTCTCTCTCTGAAAATCTATTTTGTGATGAACTCTATAATCTATATGAAAGCCTTTGTATCTCATCTGAAATCTTTTCTCAAAGACAAAGAAACCAGGTGTGTGGCCTGTTCCTTGAATTGTTAGGACTTTGCCATGTTAGAACCTGACTTCTTGGTAATAGTACCGCTTTCCAATTAATTTTGCTATATTAAATTTGTGTTCTAAGTTCTTGTAAACTATTATAAGGAGTTTTATAGATTCTTAATGACATAATCAATCATTACTTCTACAAATAGAAATTGTTTTATTTCTATCTTTTTAACCTCTATACATTTAATTTTATCCTTTCCATATTACATGAGATAAGCTATCTAGCAAAATGCTGAATACAGTGATGAAATTCATGCCCTGTTCCTGTTCTTAGAGGGAGACATTCAGTTCTCCACTATAAAATATAAAAGTAACTATAGGCTTTTTTGTTGATGTCCTAATGCAGGTTGAGCAAGTTCTATTCCTAGCTTGCCCAAGATTTTTGTGATTGTTGATGTTGAATTTTTCATATGACTTTACTGCATCTATTTAGTGTATTGTACACATGGAGAGAAATAAACCTGGATTATTGGTCGTTCTCTTCTACTTGAGAGGCAAACACTTGCTGTCTCTTTATCTTCCCTCTGACTGCGGTCTTCTAAATATGTGATCTTCAAGGCAAAGGCAATGAAATGAGACATTTCGATCTCTTCATATTATTGCACAATGAATTCAGAAACCATTTAATCAATTGCAATGATTATTCACTCACCATGTATATATGTATTTTTTTTTCTGGGTAGATGTGGTATTGTAGGCTTTGGGATCTTTTTTTGAAAAGCCAAAAATAAACAATACCTGTCATTTCTAAGTTAATGGTTTTGTTGATGAGACTAACAAGAAACATTCTATTTCAGTAGAATGCTATATGCCATGATAGAAGAGAACAAAGGAGCTACAGGAGAAATAAGAGACAACTAATTAAGGCTTAGAGGGTCAAAGATGGCTTTATGGAGAGGGAGACATTAACAGAATATTCTGTTTCCTTACGTTATTGTTACTTGCACCCTCATAAAGGTCATTGAATGTCATTGGGGGATTATGATGAGTTAACACACATTTAAGTTTTGGAGAAGGGTCTAAATTTTAGAAGGTTCAAACAATATTAGCTTTGAAAATATTTTTGTCGAATTTGATATGTAACTGAATCTTACCGGTTTGATTACTCCCATGTCTCTAATATTTAAATACTTTTATTATATTGCAAACATTATATAGATTTTTGTAATTTTAAAGTCATAAAACAATATAATAGAACTCTTAATTTTACCTCTGAAATATAATCCAAAACTATTCTTCCTGTCCATTTATATATAAATTTTTCAATACAATAATTTTAACATCCTTTTTCATGTCTATTACAATAAATCTTACCCAGTATCAGTTAGTGTTATAGAAAATGCAAGTTTAGTCATTGTGAATTATCCAATATATGGATATATAATTTTTATAAATTTCCAATTATTGAGCATTGAAGATGTTTCCCCTTTACATTTATAAATAGCATGGCAATTAGTATTTTAGAAATTAAATCTTCACATGAATTATAATTTTTCAGGGTAATTCTTAGAAGTTTATTTATTCAACAGACACATATTTTAGCAACCTTAATTGTCAAATTTCTCTAAACAGAAAACTATATTGATATATTATCTTTTTAGAATTTACATCAAAAACTGACATTTTCTTATTTTAGTGTACCCTCTTGATACTGGCTATTAAAACCTTTGAAGTCACCAGTTTTTCTTAAAAACGACATTTCATTATTTAAACTTTTATTGTTTTGATTACTAGAGTTTTCTGGAAATTGACCAACCAAATTAAACTGTTAATAATGCTACTGTTTAACATCCCACTTGTGGAAATTTGTCTCATAAGTATTATAATCATATTATTTTAATTTACCATTGTTTAATTGTTAAAACTTGAGCCTAAATACATTTTATTTTCATATGAAATAAGACAATTTATATAAACTCAAACTGTATTTTTATATTATTCAAAAATATAAAAGGAATTGTCTTTTGGAAAAGACAGTATTTTCAAGCAAAAAAAAATTTGTTTTGCATGGAGATATCTTGAATTGTACCAAAAATCCTACATATATATAATACATTGTACAATATTGGCATGTACTGGGGTAATCTACATCCAGTAAAACACTACAGAAGGAAATGCTGTGTTAGTTATAACATAATTAGTCTATAAAACACATGTTATGCTTGCCTCCTAATATTGAGAATTTCAAAAAAGCTTCACTGATTTTAGCAGTGGCTTGATTTATTGCTAACGACTTATTCTGACACAACCCAAAATACGGATCATTGGGCATAATTTTATAGAATGCATCTAAAGAGACTGTGCAATATTTGAAAGAAAAACAAAACCATGATTCTACTCAACCATGGTACTGCACTGTTATAGAGCAGTTTCTCCTGGGGTTGCACACCTGCTTTCTGGCCCATTAAATCCTGCTGTCTTTACAAGGAATTGAGATTGTAATGTCTTTCCCTGATGCACATCTTTATGGGACCATGCATAACAAGTATACATAAAGTACATACGACTGTTCATGCTGACTACCTCATTTTTAATAGGTTTGATCGGATAGAACAGGAAAATATTCACCACAGAAAATAAATCTTAATTGCCTAAGGCTCTTATGATGGCTAATCCTGGTTTGTCAATTCCAATGGATTTGAAAAGGCCTAGTAAATTATTAAAGTATGCTCCCGGGTGTGTCCGAGTGGGTCACACGGGTGTGACGTTGGGTGCTAGTCCCCCGCTCTGATTCCCATCTGCCATGAGCTAAACAGCTTTGCCCCACCGTGGCTTTCTGCCAGGAGGTTTCTGTCTCAGCCTATCAACCACGTACTGAACCTCCTGAAACAGTGAGCTAAATAAACCTTTCCTCTAAGTGTCAGAAAAGTGGTACTGGAAAATTGGGAACATGGATGTGACTGTACCTGTACCTGACTGTATGGTTTAGAGGCCTTTGGAACTGGTTTGCTAGAGTTTGGAAAGGTTTGGAGATGAAACTTTAGAAAGCAGTAAATAGAACTTGATGGATGATTCTGGTCAGAACTCAGACCAGAACGCTGACAGGAATACACACAGTAAAAACCAGGCTCAGGAGGTTTTAGTTAGGAATAAGGACGTCATTGGCATTTGGACAAGAGATTACATGTGGCACATGATTCTGGCAGTAAATCTGTCTGCATTTTGCCCATGTTTTGAGACTTTGCAGGAGATTGAGACTAATTGATATGATGGAGGAAATTAGAAAACAGACCAGCATTCGGGCTGTGGCATGGCTACTCCTGGCTGCTTTAACCCAGATTTATTTATGTTTTTTATTTTATGAAACAATAAAACAAAATTTCCTAGCTGAAACAACACGTAATTGGAGAAACCATCTGAACCTCTCCCAACTTGCTATTTATCTTGCATTTTGCTCCTCATTTGCGTATATATACTTTCATTCTCTCATATAAGAGAAGCCATGTGATATTTAAACTTGTCTGACTTATGTCACTTAAAATTATGTTCTCAAGTTGCATCCATTTACCTACAAATTCCTTGAATTTATCTTTATGGTAGAGTGGTACTCCATTGTTTCTTACCCATGTATCTGTTGATGGACATATACACTGTTTCCAATATCAAGCTATTACAAATTGTACTGCAATAGATACCGGTATGTATGTATCTCTGTAATATGATATTTTTAACTCTTTGGGAAGATATTCAGAATGAGGATTGCTGGGTCAAATGGAATTTCTACTTTTAGTTTTTTGAGGAATCTTCACACTGTTTTCCAAAGTGGTTGTACATTCCCACCACCAGAGTAGAAGGGTTCCTTTTCCCAACATCCTCTCCAGCATTTTATATTGTTGAATTTTTTTGTGATAACCATTCTTTCTGGGGTAAGATTGTATCTCAAGAATAGTTTTAATTTGCAGTTCTCTCATGGCCAGTGGTATTGAAATTTTTTATGTATTCATTTTTATGTATTCATTATGTATTCATTATGTATTCATCTCTACTAGGCATTTCAGTTGTTCACTTTTGCAAATGGGTTTTTTATTTGGGCATGTCTAACTTTTTTAGCTATGTACTCTAGATAGTAGTCCTCTGTCTGATGAACAGCTGGGGAAATTTTTTTCCTATCATATAGATTGTCTTTTTACTCAGTTTTCTTTGCTATGTAGAAGCTTTGTAATTTGATATCCCATTTGTTGACTCTCAGTATTATTTCTTGTGACATTGGGGTTCTGTTCAGAAAGCCTATGCCTATCTCTTCAAGAGTTGTACCTATTTTATCTTTCAGTAGATTGTTTCTGTTTTAACATTTAGATCTTTGATACATTTTGATTTATTTTAGTACCTGTTGAGATATATGGATCAAGACTTAATCTTCTGCATGTGGATATCTAATTTTCCCAGCATCATTTATCATCGGTCATCTTTCCTCCCGTATATGTTTTTGGCCCCTTTGTCAAAGATCAAATTGTTGTTTGTGCCTAGGGCTTTTCTGCTTCAAATATGCTGTACTATTGATGCACTTGCCTGTTTTAGTGCCAGTACCATGCTGTTTAATCACTGTAGCTTTGTAGTGTAACTTCATGTCTGGCATTGTAATGGCACCTGCTTTGCTTTTGTAACCCAGGATTGCTTTTGCTTTTCTGCATCTCTTCTTGTTCCAGATGAATTTTAGGGTTGTTTTCTCTACATCTGTGAGGACTGCTGTTGGTATTTTGATTGGGATTGCATTAAATCTGTATACCAGCTTTGGAAGTATAGCCATTTTGACTATATTGGCTCTGCTCATCCAGGAACAGAGGATATCTTTCTATTTTCTGATGCCATCCTTGATTTCCTTTTTCACAGTGATGTAATAATTTTGGACATCTTTCACTACCTTAGTTTAACTCCTAAGTATTTCTTGATACTATTGTGAATGGTATTATTTTCCAATTTTTTTTCAGTGAGTTCATTAGTAGCACATAGGAATGCTATTTATTTCTGTGTGTTGGTTTTGTAGCCTGCTACATTGATAAATTTGGTTATTAATTCTGGAAGTTTTTTGGTGGAGTTTTTGGGTCTTTTATATATAGGATCATGTTGTCTGCAAATAATATTTTTACTTCATTCTTTCCTATATGTATTCCTTTTATTTCTTTTCCTTGCTTGATGGCTCTGGCTAATATTTCAAGTACTGTATTGAACAGGAGTGGTAAAATGCACATCCTTGTCTCGTTCTTGATTTTAGAGGAAGTTTTCATTTCTTTCCCCATTTAATATGATGTTGGCAATAGATTGGTCATAAATGGCTTTTATCAGATTGAAATGGATCTTTTATGCCTATTCAGGGTTTTTTTTTTAAATCATGAATTGATGTTAGATTTTTGTCAAGTGTTTTTTTTTTTTTTAATGTGGGTACTGGGAGTCGAACTCAGGACCTCACTTGCCAGCAGGCACTTATGCCACTGAGCAATATCAGCAGCCCTTTTCTTCCTTTATGTGGGTACTGGGCATCAAACTCAGGACCTCACACTTGCCAGGCAGGCACTTATACCTCTGAGCCATATCATCGGCCCATGTCAAGTGCTTTTTCTGCATCTACTGAGATGATAATGTGATTTTTGTCCTTCTGATTATGTGAGGAATTACATTCTTTGATTTGGATATTTGAACCATATTTGAAACCTGGGATGAAGCCTACTTGGTCATGGTGCATGGTATTTTTGGTGCATGATGATTTGTTGCATTTTGCTTGCTAGTTTCTTGTTAAGAATTTTTGTATCTCTATTAATTACAGAGATTTACCTGTAGTTTGTTTGTTTGTTTGTTTTCCATTGGACCCTTATCTGCTTTAGGGTACAGGATAATGCTTGCTTCCAAGAATGATTTGGGGAGTGCTCTTTTGCTCTTGATTTTATTAAAGAGTTTAAGGAGTATTGGTGTTAGATCTTCCTGAAGATCTTGTAGAAATTGGCTGTGAATCCATCAGTTCCTGTGCTTTTCTTGTTGGTGATGTTTTTGTTAGTGTTTCAATTTCATTGCCTGTCCTTGGATTATTCAAAATTTTCAAGTGTTCTTGGTTCAGTTTTGGTACTTCATATGTATCTGGAAATCTCTCCTTTTTTTCTGAGTTCTCCAATATTTTGGCATATGTATTTGTGAAGTAGTTGCTAGTTATATTCTGGATTTTGACAGTGTTCATTGAGATTTTATCTTCTTCTTTTTTTTTAATGTGGGTACCGGGAGTCAAACTCAGGGCCTCGCGCTTGCCAGCAAGCGCTTGTGCTGCTGAGTGATGTCACCGGCCCTTTTTTTCCTTTATGTGAGTTTCGGGAGTCGAACTCGGGACCTCGTGCTTACCAGGCAGGCGCTTATGCCACTGAGCTATCTCACCGGCCCCCCTTTTTCATTTCTAATTGCATTGATTTGGGCCTTGTCTTTCCTGTTTTGTGTAAGATTGGCTAAGGGATTGTCTATTTTGTTTATTCATTTAAAGAACCAACTCTCCATTTCATTGATTCTTTGTATTTTTTTAAACTCCATTTTATGGATTTCTGCTTTGATCCTTATTTCTTTCCTTATACAAGCTCTATATTTAGATTTTTCTTGTTTTTTCTAGGGCCTTGAAATGCATCATTAGGTTATTTACTTGGGCTTGTTCTGTTTTTCAGATGTAAGCATTCACAACTATAAACTTCTTTCATAGGTCTGTTTTCATTGTGTCCCATAAATTCTGGTATGCTGTACTGGCATTATCATTTATTTCTAGTAACTGTCTTATTTCTTCCTTAATTTCCTCTGTGATCCACTGATTAGTCAAGAGTGTTTTTCTAAGTTCTATAATTTTGCATATTTTCTGGTTTCTTTGGCTCTTGATTTCTAGTTTCATTACACTATGATCTGATAATATGCATGTTAAAATTTTGATTCTTTTGCATTTATTTTATTAGCATGCTTCATTAGCTAGTGTGTGGTCTATTTTGGAGAAAGTACTGTGTGCTGCCAAAAAAGAATGTATATTCTGTTTTTGTTAGGTGTGGCACCCTATATATATGTGTCCATTTGTTCAAATGTTTGGTTCAAAGATTATTTTGTTTAATTGATCTATTTGAGATAGTCCCCCACTATAATTATATTGATGTTTATCAGATCTTCTTTGTTTATTGGTGTTTGTTTTATAAAATTGGGTGATTGTGGTTTGGTGCATATATGTTTATAATTGTTGAATTGTTCCATTAACTAATATGTAACATTCTTCTTTCCCTCTTTTCAACCTTGGCCTGAAATCTTACTTTGTCTGAAAATATAATAGCTACTCCTACTTGTTTTCAAGTTCCAGTTCCCAGAAATATTACTTTAAATCTTTAGATTTTTAATCTGTAAATTTCATTTTGTTTTGAATATGTTTCTTCTATATACTATACTCTTGGATTTTCTGAATCCATTCTGCAAATTTGTGTCTTTTAATTTGTAAATTGAATCTATTAACATTTATAGTTGTAACTGAAAAGTATTGACTTATTCCTATCATTGTATTGTTTTCTTATTGATGTTTTGGTTTCTTTTCTTTTTCTTAATGCTGGCTCTACCTGATGCCTTCATTGTATTGGACTTTTGGCATTGTTAGCTTCATTGTCTCTTTCTAGGAAATCCTTGAGAAATCTTTGGAGTGTTGGCTTGGTGGTAAGGAATTTCTTTACATTCTCTTTATCCTGGAAATATCTTATTTTTCCATCAATTGGAAAGATAATTTTGAAGGATATAACGGTGTGGGTTGAAAGTTGTTTTGTTTTAGACCTTGAAACACTTGCTTCCAAGTTCTTGCCTTTAAGGTCTCTATTAAGAAGTCTATAGTAATTCTGATGCATTTTTCTATATAAGCAATTCATTGCATTTCTCTATCACCTTTTAAGATTTTTTTTTTTAATGTGGGTACTGGGAGTCGAACTCAGGACCTCATGCCTGCCAGGCAGGCGCTTATGCTGCTGCGCTATCTCACTGGCCCCGCTTTTAAGATTCCTGTGTTGAATTTCTGGCATTTTAATTATTATGTGGCATTGAGCAGGTTTGTTTTGTTTTGTTTTGTTTTCCTCTGATTATGGCTATTTGGGGTTGTATGTGCCTCATTTATCTGTACGTCAAAATTTTTCTATGTCTGGAAAGTTTTCTGCTATTTCTGTAAACAGGTTTTTTTTTTTTTTATACCCTTTGTGCTGTCTTCTAATTTTTTATTATTTCCTATTATTACCCGTACATTAGTCTTCAGTCATCTAGCAGCTGTTGGATCCATCTTTCATATTCTCTAATTTCTAAGGTATCCCTCATTAATTGATCCTCTAGATCTGACAGTCTGTCCTCACATTGGCTGCTTTTGCTGCCTATACGTTTAATTGTATTTTTAATCTCCTGAATTTCTTTTTTTTTTTTTTTTTTATGTGGGTACCAGGAGTCAAACTCAGTACCTCGCACTTGCCAGGCAGGAACTTATGCCGCTGAGCTATCTCACCGGCCCTTTCTCCTGGATTTCTGTTTCAAAATTTTTATGAACTCCTTTTCTTTCCTATGCTGGGCATTCATGTTTTACATCTCTTTCTTTAGTTCCACTAGATATTAATTAGGGTCTTCTTTAGACTCACTATTTTTTTCACTGGGGTCATTATCTGATTAGTTATATTTTCTTTAAATTCACCAAGCACCTTATTGAACTGTTTTACTTCTATTGATATCCTTTCAGACCTTTCTGCTGTGTGGCTTATAATTTCCTCCTCCTTATTCCCCCTGAACTGGTTTTAGGGGAGTTGATAGTTTTTCTAGGCATTTTGTTGCCTGTTGGTTCATTCGTTCATTTCTTTCTTTCTTTCTTTCTTTTCTTTTCTTTTCTTTTCTTTTCTTTTCTTTTCTTTTCTTTCTTTTTTGGCTGGTGTATGTGTCTCATTTGGCTCAGTGCCCCAGTTCTTCAGGAGTGAGATACAGTATTGTTTACCACCCTCAGGCAATCCAGATATTAGCATACATTAAAAAAAAAAAAGCAATTGACAGCAACAACTGTGTCACCTTGGCTATAGTAAAGTCAGCAACAACAATGGCATCAACCAGCATCTGGCTATGACAGATCCTAAGAACCACTCATGAACTGCCCTTAATTAGACCAAAGAAGTCTATAATTTTAATGAAGACATTTAAGTTACCGAGATATTGAGCTATGGTAATTTGGACCACTAATTGGCAGCAGTACAAGAGCTGAGGCATACTACTGGACTAAATGCTATCTTCTTCCAGTCCACACCCCCTGAAAATTATACCCACCAAACCTGGCTTCCATCACATTATACAGGCCCCATGGTCCTCTCACTTGAGTCTAAGCCTCCCAGGGAATAACAGTAGATCCATGTTTAGCTCTCACCCTCTCCAATCCTGTCTCCTAAGTCTGTCTCATCTGGTCTCTGTGATAGGGTAATACTTTCCATCCTGCACTGAAACTATCCTCCTAGATGCTAATCTCATCTTCAGTCAGGTCAGTCTTTTTCTTATCACTTCTGCCACCCTGTGCTGTGGAGAACCCAGGAATAGAACAGGCTAGGATTTTGTAGATTGACCACTCTCCTCTTGCCTCGTGTGTAGATACTGGGCTGGCATCGGCAGGAGGGTATGTGGTTCCTCTGTGCTGCTGCATCCCATGTGGGTATCACAGGGCCGGAAAACCCAGCAGAGGTGGGAGGGGTGGGGCACCTGGATTCTCTGTGCTGCTGTCTCCCATTCAGAAACAGTTCATAAATATGTTAGCCAGATTTGTGAACTCAGAGAAAAAGGCAGAGCAAAAAAATTGCAAAAGTTTTTGAAATCATTTTGGTCCAGAGGGAACCTGCAACTTTCCCCAGCATATGTTTGATATTCCTGGCATCTCCACCTTCTGGGGGCTTCACTGCACCTTTGGGCTTAAACCCACAGTTTTATGCATTGTCCTCTCAGGAGCTATTTTCTAGGGCTTCCAGGCCTTGTTTTGAATTCTGGGCAGATCCTTTCTTGACTCTACAACTCTTGCATTCTGCATGCCTGTAAAACCAACATCATGTAGATGACACTTTCTAGCAGTAGCTAGGCTATCTTGGATCATCGTCATGATAGCCTCAGAGTGCCTAAATGGCTGAGCACAGTGAAAAGAACTGCAGCCAATCCCTAGGAGGCACTATTCCAGCAGGCATCCTGGGCACTCTCTTCTCAAAAGAAATGTTCATGTTATTGCATCCTTAGTCTGCAATGGTAGGATCTTGCTGAGTCCTGAAATGCTTTTGAGGCATTTTTCTTCATGTCCCTGTACAAAGTACTTGGTTTCTTTTTAATGGTGCCAATCTCTTTAGCAGCTACACTTTCTTTGACCATAACTTTAATCTTCCTACTTCTCCCTTTTGGGATGGGAATGTCTACCTTGTGCCATTGTGCTTTGGGATTATGTAGTTCATTTTTTTTTATATATATTTACAAAGATTTACATCTAAGATTTTGCCTTGTATCTCAGAAAAGAGGTGGTGGTTTTGAAAAATGCTGTAACTAGTTTGGGGAAAAAAAATTTTAGACTTCTCATTATACACAGGGTAGTTGTACTATGTTAGGCAAAATTGTAAACTTGCTACTGTTCATGTGGGAATTAAGTATGGTTTAAGGAGATGAATTTGGGTGCGAAATACACAGAAGTGGACTGTGACCATTAATCTTGATTTGTCAACTTCATTGGATTAGGAAACACCTAGTAAAATAATAAAACACATTCTTGAGTGTATCTGGATGGGTCATGAATGGTACCTAAACCATTCCTTTCTGGCACTATTCCCCTGCTCTTGCTTCCCAGTCATCATAAACAAGGCAGCTTTGCTCTACCACACCCTTCAGTCTAAGGTTTCTAACTTGGAGCCAGTTATCTATGTACCGAATGTCCTGAAAATGTGAGCTAAATTAAGCCTTTCCTCCTTTAAATCATGGCCATCAAGTATTGTGTCCCATAGATAGGAAAGCTAATACAGCTCTGTGGCAGTAATTTCATGACAAGTAATGCAAGAATTCCATGTAGCTATGTGGAATTATTATTCGCTTCACTTATATATTCCTAGAAATAAGATTTGATCTCTTTTTTAATAAAGAAGTGGTATTTAGGAATAATAATGTGCACATCAGATCTGATTTTATTTTCATGCACATCAAAATTCCACTGTGTTAAGCCCCTGCAGCCACCTATCATTACAGTAATTCTGGATATCTGTGGCTCACTTTGCACTGGTGTGCACTGACCAACTCTCAATGATGTTTTCATAGTTTGCAGAACATATCAAGAGTTAGCTAAGAAATCATTTCAACCGGAGAATTTCATCGGAAATGTCAATGAAGTGAGAGCATTTTAGCTACACTATCTGCATTCCTGAGTTTTATTTTATTTGCATTATTAAAAAACTGAGGTGAGGGGGCCAGTGAGATAGCTCAGTGGCTTAAGCGCCTGCCCGGTAAGCGCGAGGGCCCGAGTTCAACTCCCGGAACCCACATACGAAAAAGGGGCCGGTGATATCGCTCAGTGGCACGGGCACCTGCTGGCACGCGAGGTCCTGAGGTCAACCCCCCGGTACCCACAAAAAAAAAAAAAAAAAAACTGAGGTGAAAAAAGCAGTGATCTGTCCTTGATGGAACAACAGTCTTTCATCCTCAATGATATATATGTTTAAAAAGTTAGGCAGCAGCTGTGAAAAAATTATAAAATTAGGTTCTAGGACTGTTTAAGATATAATCTGGAATGTAATTCTGCAATTTTCATGACGTTTAAATTTTTTGATATAAAGTTTTGAAAGTCATAATTATCATACCTTTTATACTATGAATGCATGTACAACTAAAAGTTTAAATAAAATTGTCATGGCTGGCTTAAGGTGTAAATATAACAAGTTTTGTAAATACATATGAACTTATTAAGTGACATTTCTTAAAATATGCAAAATTTTTGAAATACTGAAAAGAGACAAAATATACATCCAAAACCTATTTTTCAATTCCTAGAACAAAATGTTATATAAAGAAAGGAAACACATGCAACTCCAATTTCTGATTTAACTTTAAAAGATAAGAACTATTTAATTCTAATATTTTACATTTGTTTAATGATACTGATTTCAAAGAAATAACTAGAGGTATCTCAGAAAATATAGGTCATAAACACTAGAAAATAATCTGAATTATTTTTGCTATGTATGGTATTCATATTATTCCTATTCTTGTATTTTCTAGCCATATATTATCTCCATATTTTGTGAACTTTACATTGTTATTACAAGAACTGTAGCAGAAAAGAAAGCATGTTCTTTTCAAGGACAGAATCAAGGTACCAAAGGGAAAATCAACCAGAGAATGAGCAGCCATCTGTTCTGTTTCCTATGAAAATGTAAAAACGTTATTTCATAACAAAGGAAATATAAAAAATGTTTTAAAAAAAACTACATACTAGGTCCACCTTCAATAAATAGTATTATATTATTTACATTTTCCTATTTTCAGATAGTAATTGACTTAATTAAATACACTAAGTTCTCCATATCTTTTCATTACAACTGAGCTATGTAAAGACATTTTGGAGAAAATTTTGAGAGAGAAAAATACATATCTGCGTGGCTCAACCAAAGTGAAATAAGTAACGAACATAACCAGTATCTAAAGTTTGTATCAGTGTCCAAAATGTTTTGTGCTTTAACTTGGAGGAATATCCTGCTGTGTATGCTAAATAATCTACAGTTATGGAGCAACTAAAATCTACCTCTTTAATATAAATAACACCAACATAATACAATTTTATTAACATTAGTCTTCATGTTGTACAATATATCTCTAGATTTGTTCATCCTATACGCACACTATTACTTTGACCTACATCTCTACATTCCTTCCCTTACCTCTTTGCTCCTGGTAACTACTGTGTTATTCTTTATCTCTGTATATTTGAGCTTTAAAAAATTTAGAGTCCTCATATAAATGAAATCATGCAACATTTTTCTTGCTATGTCTGGCTTATTTTTCTTAGCCCAATGTTATTCTGCCCCATTCATATTGTAGCAAATGGCAGAATCTCCTTTTAAAAGGCTGAATAATATTCTATTGTACATATACACCACATTTTAATTCATTTACCCATCAACCAACATATTGTTTTCATATATCGAAGACTGTGAATAATGCTAATGAACATAGGAATACAGATAGTGTGTGTTTAAAAGGTGGAGATTTCAGCTTTTATGAATGTATACTTAGAAGAGGGAATGCTGTGTCATATGGTAGTTCTATATTTAATTTCATTGGAAACCTCCATACTCTTTTTTCCATAATGTCTACACCAATCTACATTGCAACCAACAATATGTTTGGGTTTCCTTTTTTCCACATCCCCACCAGTATTTGTTATCTCTTGTCTCTTTGATTATTGCCATTCCAACAAATGTAAAAGGATAGTTCATATTGGTATAAATTTGCATTTTCCAAATGATTAGTGATAGCCAGTATCTTTTAATACATTTGTTGACTATTTTTATGTCTTCTTCGGAGAATTTATTTTAAAGTAAATACAGAGAAGGCAAAGACAAAATAGACAAGATAATATTAAATGGGAAGAACAAACTCAAAACACTGACAAATATAGTATGGTATTAGTGAAAAAACAGACAATTAGATCAATGAGAATGAGATCTCTGGTACAGATTCACATAAATATCGTCAAATGATCTTTGACAAAAGAGCAAAGGAAATCTAATAGAGAAGTAAAGTCTATTCAACAAATGATGTTGGTCAACTAGATATCCATCCACACATATAACAATAAACCTAGTTAGGGACCTTGCGTTCTTTAAAAAATTAACTCAACATGGATCATGGACCTGAATGTAAAATGTGATAATGTAACAGTCCAAGAAGATAACATAGGAGATTATTCCAGGAATGACAGTGGCATTTTTTTTGGTATTACACCAAAGTATGATCTAAGGAATAAAAGATTTTTGAGCTGGACTTCATTAAAATTAAAAAACTATCAAGAAAATGAGAAGAAAAATATAGACTGGGAGAAAATACTTGTAAAACACACATCAGATAAAAGACTTGTATCCAAAATATTAAAAGAACTCTTCAACAACAATAAGAAATTCCAATTTAAAAAGTGAACAGAATACGCAAATAGACATCACACCAAAGAAGATATACAGATGGCAAACAAACATATGAAAACATCGTATGTTAGCAGAGAAATGCAAATTAAATCAACAATGACATTCCAGTAGGAATATAGTTTAGATTGGCCAAAATCCAGGACACTGACAATAAAAAATGGTAGTGAGAATGTGGAGTAATATGATCTGTCATTATTACTGGAAAGACAAAATGGTACAGGCACTTTATAATGCAGTTTGATGACTTAGAATAACTGACCATACTCTTACCACTTGATTCAGTATTCATACTCCTCACTATTTATTCAAATAAGTTGAAAACTTATGCCCACACAAAAACTTGCACATGAATATTCATAATGGTTTTATTCACTGAATACCTTGGGAGCATTCAAGATGTCCTTCCATAGGTGAATGGATAAGTAAATTGTGGTATATCCAGACAAACAATATTTAGTACTAAAAATTCAAAATTCTATCAAGCCATGTAAAGATATAAAACAAAATCTTAAGTGCATACTCCTAAGCCAAAGAAGCCCTTCTGAAAGGCTGCATATGGTACAATTCTATCTACATAAAATTCTGGAAAGGGCAAATTTAGGGAGACAGTAAATTACAGTAGTTCTTAGGAATTAGGGAGGAGAGGGATGAATAGAAGCAAAGATAATTTTTAGGGCAATGTAATTATTCTGTATGATACTGTAATGGCAGATGTGTCCTTGTACATTTGTCCAAACTCATACCGTGTATAACACCAAGACTGAACTGTCATATAAACTATAGGCTTTGAATATTAGATAGGAATAAGTTTATGAACTTCATCAGTTGAAAGAAATGCTGCACTCAGAGGCGATATGTTGATAGTGAGAGAAGATGACTGTACGGGAGCAGGATATGTATGGGAACTCTCTGTGCTTAACTGGTCAGATTTGATGTGAGCATAAATCTGTTCTAAAAGTCTTTTCAAAAATAAAAATACAGTAATTAGAAACATTTTATTTTAGTAAGAATCTCAGCTATGAAGATTAGGTATACTTATTCAAGTTATTTGTATTTAAAGTTCATGTGTACAAATTTTTTATTAAAAATATGTGGCCAAAAAACATGAAAATATTCAAATTACTAGCTTGAAAATCAAAGTTAACTTGAAACAAAATATTACTGAAGGTTAAAATGAAGTACAAATAGGTAATAAATATGCAGGCTATGAAGCCAATGCAGTTATCACACATGATGTGAGTATACATACTACAAACATTGTATAAAATCATTTGACAGAATCTAGTAAAACTGAACATATGCATTTTTTGACCTGAAAACACTAGCTATTATGGCTGTAGCAGCATTATTTTAATAGCTAAAATATGGGAAAAATATGCATCAATAGTAGAATAAATAAATACTCTGGGAGGCTCACAAGTTCCAGGCCAGGCTGGATAATTTAGTGTCTTGGGAGACCTTGTATCAAAATTGAAAAAAATGACTTGGATGTAGCTCAATGGAAAGGTCCTGGGTTCAATTCCTATTACTGATATGGCTAAAGTGACTCCATTTTCTTTTTAGACTCCATTTTGTCTTCACTTAACCCCTAGATGAACTCACTCCCAAACCCTGTTAGATTAAGGCACTAACCCATAGATAAACTCATTCCTCAGACCCCCTCCCAGTTAACCATAAAACCCATAAAAGGAGAAACAAACAGTTACAGCAAACAGTGGTCAGGCTGACCATTGACTGCATCCTGGGTGACAAACAGACCAGATGTTTGGAGAGGGTCTTATGCTCCTGTGAAATTCCAGAAAGATGATGTGGTGTAATGTAGTTGCTATGGTTATGGGAGGGAACTTGTGGGGAACTTGTAAAGTATAAAAACCCCTGAGAACAAAGACTTGTAGGTTGGTGCCTCAGTTTCTTACCAGTCCGCCCACTGAATAAAGCTGGCTTGCTTGTACCCGCACTCAGCCCCTGTGAGTGACTCTCGCAATTTTGCCATAACAGTACCACAAATAAATATGAGTATTTATTTAATTAGTTAACTAATTATATAGTCACATGATAGAATACCACACAGCAGTCAGGGTAAACAACAGCCAACTACAGCTAACAACCAACTACATCCAAGAAATTGAATGAGTCTCATATACAAAACTTGGAGCAAAACAGGTTAGATACAAAAAGACTTAATTGTGTCCATATTTACTATGTAGAAAAGCAAACAAAATCTTATGTGAGTTAGTGAATGAGAAGAGATTGAGAAAAGCTTGGGCTACCCTCAGGCTCTCTTTCTTCATATAAGTGCTGTTACATGATTGTGTACAGTATTTGAAAATGTGTTGAGGTGACTGCTAATGATATACCTACTTTCTCATGTTTTCATGTTTCAATAGAGAAACACAAAATACATATAAATACAAAGATCAGAGTTTCTTTTTTAATATAAGATTCTTGCTTAAGTACATGTGAAGATGAATTTGTTTAAATATTTTGATAAAACATATTTAAGTAGCTAAAGGATTTTGGTTGAATATCACTTGCTGTGTTTCTTTGTTAATTTTTTAAAAGTGCCATAAATATAGAACATCTAGGTTGTTCTTCATGTGCTAAAGAGGGAGCAGAGGTTGACTTGAAGTCTAATTGGATATGTTGGTGTTTTACAATCATCATTTTTATAGGTTGCAGCTTGAAATATAACCTCATGATTGCCCCATATCACATAACAATTGTAAATTTATCCAAAAATTGTAAGATGCAAGTGACGATCATAATATAGAAATTTAATTTTTACTGAGATACCAAAAAGATAGGCACAAGATTCTTGCCTGGATATTATTTTTCTCTATCAAATATTTTTACATATATAGGATAGATTGAATATAAAGTATTTCAAAAATTTTTAAGAGACATTAAGAAAGGAAAACTTAGCTCTTGAGAAAATTTGACTTCTCAACTGAAGGACTATAAAGATTTTCTGAGTGTTCTGTAAGTGGCTTTCTCTATCCTAAAATTTTAAGTGGCTAAGTTCTTTTGGAGCTATACAAATTTTTATGATTATTGGTTGATTATTCAATGTTATTAATTCAATATATAAGCACATATATGTAATTCTATTATAAATATACTATATAAATAGGTTATTTGATAGGTTAATAAAATATACATGTTGCTATATATGTATAATTCCATTGCATATATATAAATTCCTATTGCAGACATATATATATTACCCTAACACAGAAGACAATTGTCTATTTATTCCTTCTAACTTTAGTAGTTCTTTTTGATCAGCACTTGCTAAGGTTTGGATTTGGTTTGAATGTGTCTCCTCCTGTACTGGAAGCTTATTTCCTGGTGTGAGGAGGAACCTGGTGGAATGTGGCTAGGTAACTGGTAGTGCATCCTTTGAAAAGGATTAAAGTAATTCTCACAAACCCTAGTTAGTTCCCATAAGAGCAGGTTGTTATGAAAAGGGTAGCTTTGACTCCATCTGCTTTCTTTCTCATTGTATGACTGCTATCTTCCTTCACACTCCTTCCCAAAATGATCTGCCATGCTGCAACACAGCCAATAGGAACCTCATCAGAGGATAGAGATGCAACCATATAATTGTAGATATTTAGCTTCCAAAACAGTGAACTAAAGAAACCTCGGTTTTTATAAAGTACCCAGCCTCAGATATTTTCTTATAACAATAGAAAGAGGTCTAAAATAGTTCCTCAGAAACAGACCCAAAGGAAACGTGATTTATTAGGAAATAGTAGCAAGAAGACCTGTAGGAGAGTAGAAAAAGGGAACTGGGAAAAAATGGAGCCGGACCAAACCTTAGCTATCAGTCAGTCTTCCAGTGGATAACTTTGAGTCAGCTTGACGGAGAGCTTGGAGACATTATATAAAGAAACATCTTAGAGTGGCCTGGATCAAAAGCAGTATTTAAACCCCCAGGTCCAAAACCCTTAGCTAAGGGCTGGCCTCAAAAGAACATACATTTTTAAGCATTTCTGGCCCCCTGTGTATACAGGAAATGCAGTGGCAGCCTTAGGACAATTCTCCAACAGAGTCACAGATGCAGGCTTGAGAGTAAAAACCCAATAGGATCAGGTACACACGGTAAAGGGATCTGAGGGAATTTGGACGGAGCACTGATAGTGCCTGCTGTAAGAGTTTGCTTCCTTTTAAAATCAAAGAAAGTCAGAGTGATTGTTGACTTAATAAAATGTCCCTTAACAAAATTCTCTTTTCCTAAAGAATTCCTTGAGATAATTAATTTGGTCATTTGTATTTCTTCTTTTGAGATGTCTATTGGGGTCTTTTGACCATTTGTATTTCTTCTTTTGAGATGTCTATTGGTGTCTTTTGCCCATTTTAAAAATCGGGTTTTTTTCCCTGCTACTATTGAATTACATTAGTCAGCTTACAATCACTGGAACAAAATAAAAACTGGCAATTTAAAGTAGAAGAGGTTTATTTTTGCTCATAGCTTTCAGGAATTTAGGAACATATTGAAAAGATGTATTGTACAACATGTGACTATTGTAAACCATACATTGTAGTTTTGAAAATACTAAGTGTAGTTTTCACCACAAAATGGTAATTAGGAGAGGTAAAGCATATGTTAATTAGCCAGATTTAGTCATTCCACAGTGGATATGTATTTCAAAATATTTTGTGTACAGTAAAAGCACACAATTTTGTCATTTTTGTAAAGAAATAAAATGTTATATATTTATTAAGTGAATATGTTAGGTATATCTTAGGCACCAAATACCATACTAGGTACAAAGGAATAAAAGAATAAAAATAAGTGAAACTAGAAACTCTTATGTTAAGTGAAATTAGCCAGACTCAGAAAGTTAAATATTACATGATTTTTCTCATATAAGAAATCTAAAAATTATATAAGTTCATAAATAATCAAAGTAGAGAGGACAGGAAACCAGAAGGTAGATTTTGGTGATAGGGAAGGAAACAAGCAGGTAGGAGGAGGAGAGGAAATGGTATTGAAATTAAGATATTTTAAATGCATGTAGCAACTTTCCTAAATAAACCCTATTAGCAGGCACTAATGTAATATTAGCAGTGGCCAGGCTTAACACAGTAAACAACTTTTGTTGGTGTTGATCAAGCATTGGGGATTTGTGTGTGAATATATAGGGAAGACAATTCTTTGAGAGCCCTGGTGGGAAGGTAGTAGATATGACTGTATATGAACAGTAGATTGGTGGATATATGGAGGGCGGAAGCAGTGCTAACAAGATAGGGAGAGAGGTGTGAAAAGGCGTCACTGTCATGAGGGAATCATATCAAATTCCACACTCATCCACAAGTCATAGCAAAAGAATCAAACTGAAGGGGCATTAATGGAAATGATCATGATGGGGTTACCATTGTTTTTAGTTTTCATGTATGAAAATATAAAAATAAATTCACCTTATATTTTAGAATTTATATAACTGATCTCATAATACTTTATTTTATCAAATGGGGAAAGTTACAGAATTTTTCGTGCTATGTGACAGGAGGATTTGGGGGTTTAATTTATGAAATGGAAAGAGACTGTACGAGACAGCGTAAAGAGGTGTAAACAACACATTAATGCAAGGTATTACGTGGCTACAAAACTGCTTTGATGCAAGTTTATGACTCCAAATACAATTTTGGTGAAAACTGGCAAATCAAGCTAGAATTTTAGCATTATTTGGAAAAGACTCCTTCCCAACTTTTTTGTTTTTATTTTTATCAGTCTAAAATGATGATAAAAAAGAAAATACTAGAAAATACTAAAAATATGTCTGTCCTTTAAGATTTAAAAACTAAATAAAATGAAATTTTATAACCCCACAAAATTGGTTTGTGAAATCAATCAAAAAGCAAACAAATAATATATGTAGCCTGATGTTTATACTAATAATTTAGTATCTTTACTGATATCAATTACGAATGGGATAGTTTATCTATGAACACTCACTTTCATTAATGTAAATATTTTCTCAGAATTATTTTCTCTCATTCATTCATTTACTAAATAGAAAGGAAATTACTGAATCCTCGCCATGTGTCAGGACTAGATGAGACACTAGGTCGACAATAGTTTAAAAGACACAGACATTTCCTCCCCATGCAGTTCAACTACAATACTTCCAGGCTGGAGAACAACTATGTAAAACCATGTGATTAAGTATATAGGAGAAAATGTTTTGAAGATAATTAAAACACAAAAGAACACAAATTTTCATCTGGACATGTATAACATTATGTACATCTAGAACTTTAAATTCATGATACTTATTCAAACTTTTAGTGTGACAAATTCTATTACAGTGAAATCTTTAATAACCTTAATGTTAAGCTCAGAGATATTTCCTCTTCATTTCAATGTTAACATAAATTTTCTTTTTGCTCCAGACAGTTCTCACACTTTACTATGTAACCATGTTTTATTTCCTTATTTTTTATTTCTATGGCTTTCTCATAGTCATGAATCAATAAATGATTTCATAAAACCTCCGTACTTCCTGACAGATGTGAGTTTTATATTGGAATGTTGAGAGAGAAACAGTATATACCAAGGGTATAATTGCCTAAGTAAATTTAAAGGAGAGGGGAGATTTGGTCTCCACTCTGTTATCACATTCAAAATATGGTAGCTAAAAAAATGTATGTTGATGTCAAATCACTCCCAGGGTATTATATTCATTTTTATTTGGAACTGCGATCATTGTAACCTATGTGCAATAGCCCTTGCTTGCATAAGTGGATTTTATTAATTTTAAAATATGAATTCTGACTTTGTGACAATTGTTATAAATGGGTAATGTGAAACATAGTTAAGAATATTTTAGGAGAAATATGTCTTATCCTATGTTTGCAGGTTTTTATTTTTTTATTTTTATTTTTTTATTTATTTTTTTTTTTTGTGGGTTCCGGGGAGTCGACCTCAGGACCTCGCGCGCCAACAGGCACCCGTGCCGCTGAGTGATATCACCGGCCCCTTTTTTCGTATGTGGGATCCGGGAGTCAAACTCGGGCCCTCGCGCTTGCAAGGCAGGCGCTTACGCCGCTGAGCCATCTCACCGGCCCTGTTTGCAGGTTTTTAAAAGCAAGGTTGAAAGGCTCACAGGATAATATCTATAATTAAGTAATGTTTATGGTCTAAGTGTTTTCATATGTCATGTTAGTCCATTATGAACTGAGGAGAACTCAGAAAGCACAAACCCTTCTTGATCCCATCGGCTTAGCTGTAGTAAATGAATTCTGTAGCACAGTTTTATTGCTGTTGGATTCAATTTTACATTTTTTAGCTCTTCAAAAGATAGTTAATTGGCAGGCATGGTGGACATATGCCTGTAATCCCAGCACTCAGGAGGCTGAGGCAGGAGGATCAGTGTGAGTTCGAGGCTAGCCTGGGCTACAAAGTAGGTTCAAGGCCAGCCTGAACTGCATAGTGAAACTGTGTCTCAAAAAGACAAAAAAATAAAAATAAAAAATTGTTAAATACTGGATGAGTTTATGTATAATAAGTAAGCATTTCAGTATTTCATTTTAGGCTGTTTCCTAAAGGATAACAGTACTTATGAGAACTCCTCATTTACCAGATGACGGAATTTTCTGATTGAGAAATTTGTATTGATAAGTAACTTTTAGGAACATTCATTTGTCTTTAGTCTGTTTAGTCTGTTTTAGTCTGTCTTTAGTCTGTTTTAGTCTGTCTTTAGTCTGTTTAGTCTGTTTTTGCAAAAGCAAATTATGCATAAATTGTAACATGCAACAAATAATAGCAGCTACCTCTGAGTTAAGCACAGTGTATTTTCTATTTTCTTGATTTATTCAAAACTTTCTTTTACCTGATTCATGACTAAACCTATACCTGAATGATGTTAAAAGTAACTGTCAATTTGGTAATTTTTAAAAAGTGAAGACAGTTATAGTAATTAGGAAAAATAGGCTCCCTATGGTCTATTCCACTAAAAATTGACTCTAAGGGGTAGAAAGAATTCATGGCGCAACATTACAATGGCAACTCAATATTAACTCAGTTCTTCATATTGAGAAATTTCTTTGGTGTTTCCATTTCTTACACAGAGACATATTTATGTAGTATAGTCTCCCATTTATTAAATTATTAGCACATAAATGACTGGATGAAGTGTGGGACCTTATTATAAATTCAGTGTTTTATAGTCTCCTCATAGGTGCATACATCTCTAAGCTGAATTCCCATATTAAAACACGAAGAATAGATAAATAGACTCCATCACTACATAACATGGCTGTGAAGAGCTCAAATATTCTAGGGAAATATCAATTATTTTTATACTCAATTTCTAGGGTTATTTAATATATAATTAAATCATAAGCATTGTTATCACCATTAATATTTTATTCCCGTATTATATTCCCGGAATATTTTATTCCGTATTTCATAGGACTTTTGAGCAAAAGTTGATGCAAAACTGAATCTGTTGTTTCATATAGTTTTAGCACACTAAACAGCATCTACATATTTTTACTGGGATGCCTACTAAAGAACTAATAGAATTGAGAATACCTTGATTAGAATGAGATTTATTTTTGAAGTGCTGACACAGTCTTTTAACCTTTTTTTAACAAAGGAAACTATCAGTCAAGCCATTCAGGTCTATTCAAAACACCATAAGGCAATTATTAGGTTAAAAATTACATGTGCACTCCACTGTGTGGCTTTCTGTAGAGAACAACCAGCAGCTTCCTCTATGAAAGTAGGCATAGCTTCTGCTTCAACATAGACTCCTGTGATGGAGTGAATGCAACATGAATATCAGTATTCATTACTAGCGAAATGTCACTTGTTCCCCAATTTGAAATCTACATCAAAATATAGTTTATGAACATGAAAGAGCATTCATCCAAAGGCAATGAAAAGGTACACTCAGCCTTTGGACAAAAATATGGCAAATATACTGTTATTTTATATTCAGGATAATCCTATGAGATTCACTGGTATTATTATACCAATAAATAAGGTAAACATCTCCCCAAGAGTAAATGTATTTTTGAGATACAGTTTACATTGAAATATAAATTCCTTCTACCTGAATGATTTTCTCATTGAGAGCTTCCTAGTTTTCCATATTTGTTGACAAAGTGTATAGTAGAAGCTAGCTCTTTTCTAGTTATACAAGGTTCTAGGTAGATTTGGATGCTGAATTAGGAGGTAGATAAAAAGAAAATGAGTTAGGCAGAAAGATCTTTCTGACCATTCAGCTAAACCAAAACTGCATACAGTAATCTAGGATATTCCTAGGGAAATCAGTTATTTTTATACCCAATTTCCAAGCTTATTTAATACATAATTAATTATAAGCATGGTTATCACCATTTTTGTTCAGTATTCCTGTATTTTTATAGGGCTTTTGAGCAAAAGAAGATGCAAAACTGAATTATGTTTACCTAAACCACATGAATTGAATGATTGAGAAAGAGATGAAAATGTAAATAATACAACTATGTTAATCATCATCATTGGGAATCTTGTTTTGGGTTCTAAGAAGGCTGCATCAAATTGATCATGGGGTGATATTTGTCATCTGATTGTAATACATTTCAATACATTAAATTGAGAGTAAAACAGTATCAAAACTAAGCATAAACTTCAACTGGTTGTTGAAAAACTTGAAAAGGCAGGACTTTGCAAAGCATGGATGCAAGGCTAGTAGAATATACATGGGACATATAAAGCAGCCTAAGAGCAAAGAAGTACAAATTCTGGTGTAATGCTGGCTCTAACAATCACAGAGGTAGTGATTCTCGGGTAAGCGACCGAGATTTAGGAGACTGTAAGACTAAAGACATGAGGATATAGCAAGCAAGACATGGGCTTTAGTACAAACAAATTCTTGATCTTGTCAGGAAAGTTTATGCATTTCCTATTTAGTGCAAGGAGAAATATTCCAAGTTCATTAAGATTCACCAGATGAAGTATATGTAACAAGAGGGTCAACAGACAATGACTGAACTCTCACCATAAATACATTTCTTGTACAACCGACTAATACAGTATGCGTGCACATTGTCCTTGTCCTCTTTATAAGGAAGTCATCAAATCATTAACAGGATAAGATATATCTTACCTGTGTAGAGTTTTGTTTCTTCATTTTGTTCATTTTTGTTTTGCACTGTTGATCTTCTTAAACTATTCTCTTTCTGGTCATAACTATTAACTATTCTCTACCTGGACAATTTTAATCAAATTGTTGTTTCATTCCTGATAGTCTTTGCTTATTTTTCTGTGTCATTATTTTTATTTATTTTAAAATATTTATTACTACATTTTTGCAGTGTACAACAATCACATTCATCATGGAGAGTTGATACATGTACATAACACATCTTAATTCTTTTGCTGCTAAACTTATTCAGCCAGTAAGTATGGCCAGGATCAATGGATTCCCATAAAGTTTAAATGTATTCCCCCAATACATTCACAGAATAAGAACCTACCCAGGTGTTTTGAAAGAGAATGTAGTAATGGCCCTGAAGCTCTGCCTATCTAGCACAATTCCATAAGTGATTTTAATGCAAAGTAAGTTGAGAATTGAGAAGTGAACTTCTTTACAAATTGCCAACTAAACAAAATTTCTTCTCAAACTGGGGATGGTGGCACATGCCTATAATCCCAGCACACAAGAGGCTGAGGCAGGAGGATCGCCATATGTTCGAGGCCAACCTGGGCTATAAAGTGAGTTTAAGGCCAGTCTGGACCCTACAGGTGAGACTCTGTCTCAATCACTCAATCAATGCATGCGAATGATTAAGAAAATAAATTTCTTCTCAAGAGAGATCCTCCTCCCTACTCTCATGAAAGTGCTCAGTATCTCACTGGCAGAAGCTGGAACAACTGGAGCACCTTAGTCCCAGCTATGTCCTAACTCCACGATATTGGAGAATAAGTCTCTCAACTGTTCTAGGCTTTAATTCTTAATAGGGGCATCAAACTTTAATTCTTCATAGGGTAAATTTTTTGAAAGGTGCATTATGGGGGGTATATAACACCCAAATTTATTTTTTAAGAGTATTTCTATTGATGAATTATTTTAATTTTGAGTTTTATTATATTAAACAATGTGTACTTCACAGGAAAATAAAATGTCAATAAAATTATTAAATTTTTAATTGGTAATGAGTGTTAGAATAAACATTTTCTACATCAACTATCTACTTGTAAAATCTAAAAAATTACAGCAGAAATAAATTCCTATGTGAATTACCATGAAAATACAAATAAAACTCTACCACAGAAATCTTTACTTGAATTATCACACTTAAGACAGTCTTCACATATGAAAACAGCATGTTCCATAAACACTGACAGCACACGTGTTTTGTTTTCCTATCTTTTTTGGCAGGTTATACTTCTCACCTCTCGTATCTTCCTGCTTTGTCAGGAGGTTCCTACTCCTGACACATGTTATAAAATGTACACTTAGGAAAGTGAAATATCAATAAAGTAAAATATCAAATACGTACAATGTTTAAAATAAGCATCAACATTTTGTAAATCAAATCTTTACTTGCTTACAAAATCTAAACAACAGCAGAAATAAATTACTATGTGAAACTATCATGAAAATACAAATAAAACTCTACTAAAAAAATCTTTATTTCAGTTATCACACCTAAGGCAGTTTTCACAAATGAAAATAGCATGTTCCATACACAAGTTATGCTTACATTGATAGCACATGTGTTTTGTTTTTCTGTCTTTTTTGGTAGGACATACTGCACATCTTGCTGGTCTTCCTGTTTTCTTTGGTTCTTGTGATGTTTACCTGTCTGTCTGTTCACCAGTCTACTCCAGAATTCATTTGAGGAGTTCTTTGGGCAAATAACATATTGTTCTTACTCTGTTGTAATTGATCGTTTATCAATTCTAGTCCCAGTAGTCTAAGAAAATTTCTCCACGATATTTTGTTCTTGTTATTTTCTTTGTAAACTATGAAATTATTTATGCCTGACATGTTTAGGATTGAGTAAAACACAACCATTGGCCAACACTTTGTGTTTCTAGTGACATCATTGTTGCTGCATAACTCATCAACAACATCTACTCCACCTTATGTTTTGTTATAAAATGTGGCTATTTCTGGCTTCATTTGTGTTGAGGATTCACTATCAATTGTTTGGTTTGGTTTGGTTTGAGACAGTCTCACTATATAGTCCAGGCTAGCCTTGAATTTACTGTGCAGCAAGGCTGACCTTGAACTCCCAGGATCCTCCTGCCTCAGCCTCCCAAGTGCTGGTACTACAGGTGTGCATCACCACACCCAGATGCAGTATCAATCTTATCATCATGGTGTAACGTTGACAGTATCGATGCTACGTTGTTTTTCTTCGCCATATATCAGGCCATTGTTGTCTTTCTGAAATCCAAAGATCGTCCTATACATTTCTCTGCTGTGAACTTGCGGCACTTTTTCCTGAAAAAATCTCCACTTTGTTCTTGTGAATAGTTCCTGTGCTGGTCCACTGGTGTTCTTTTAGCAAATGTACCAATTTGCTAAAATAAACAATTGGTCGTGAATCAATTGTTGAATGTAACATTTTGTTACTTTTTGAAATAGGTGCAGCAAGTCTGTTCACAAAGTCATACAGTTTATTTCTGCACAAATAAAGACCTGGTCAATTTCTAAATTTAAGGTGTAAAATGTCTCCTCATCTACCAGGATATACACTTTTATACCATATTTGAAAGGTTTATTTGGCATATATTTCCAAAAGCTTCAACAACCATGAAATGACATAAGTTGTTTGTCAATTGTCATGTATTCAGATGGTGTATAAATGGCTTGACAGTTCAAAACAAAGCTTGCAAAAACTGAGGAAGTAGCTGCGAAATTATCAGATTTTTTTCTTTTTTGGTAGGTCTTATTGTCATTAAAATGCAGGCAATTTCAAAGGAAACCAAATCTCTTGAGTGTCATTATTATTTTAAAAATCTCAATGCTCCATCTGTCATTTCTACATAAATACTTTTTATTTTAACAATTAGAATGACAAAGTCCTGTTATGAAGGCTTTTAGTTCAGATAGGTATGATGATAAATATATTTTTGAGTATTATTATTGATACATATAGAATATTTTACTTGTATTTCATTATTAGTGTATTTCAAACATCTTGTAGCACATTGTCTGTTACAATTTCCAACTCTGAATTGAAGTGTAAGCATTCCATCCAATAGGTTTCACCCTTCCAAGAAGCTAAAAACATTTTCTCACCTAGTTCTAACTTGGATCGTTCAGGTATACATGACAATTCTGTACCATTTTGACTAGTCAAATATTTATTTACATTACTGTTTTCTTCCTCGCCTGAATCAAGGTCTCCATTCTGTATTTCTCTGTCATATCTTGTTTTCTTAATGTCACAACTTCTTTCGCTTACGTGATCCAAGACATCGATAGCCAAGTCACCTGATAACTCACTTTTAACCTCTTTCCAAAGTTGTAAAAGTGGGTTTTCATTTGGCGTTGTACTAAATTGGGCAAAATCTACAAGAAATATCAAAAGAAAACGTTTAACAAATTATACACAAAAATGTAACATGCTACATAACATGGGTAAAACTCACCTGTTGACACTTTGACACATACGTTTACACTTTGCAGTTCACCATACCAAGTGGATGGACACAAAGATTGTTTCCTGTATTCTCCCAGCACAGCTACTGAGAACCACAGCTGGTTACCATTATGCTAAGGTAGATATATTCATTTGAAAAGTATAGTGGGGCATCTATTACCCAGCAATGATGCCCCTAGGATTTGAGCTGAACCATTGCTGGAGTGGAGTTACACATATTTAAAACAGGTTGTAACATGTATATATAGAAAATATAAGACTATAAAATGTTTACTGAAAAATGAATATAGTATATGCATTCAAAAATGGAAATTTATGATTCTAAAAATTGGTATCACTAATTATGTAAATAACTGTATAATTATCATTTATCTTTCAGATCAGATCAGTCATTTGATATTTGGCAAATGAATGAGTGAGGAATTAAATTTTTTATAACTTCCACACAGGGAAATAAAATATAGATGTTAATCTATTTTAAAAGTTTTATCATAAATATTATAAAAGAACACTTTATAAATATTCATGTCTTTATGATATAACCATATATACACATAGTTTTAATTGTGTATGTGATTATTTTTTAAAGTTGCAAACAAAGCTTATATGTTCATTGTGAAAAAGTAAAATATGTGAAACAGAGATATCAAGAAGTAAGCACTGAGAAACTAATAGACCACTGTCCAGTAAAAGTTCTCCCAACTTCTATGATAGCTGATGGAAGTATCATGATTAATAAGGCTTGCCAGGCTGTGAAGAGAAATATAGATATCAAGGGTAGAATGTAAATGGTGGGATGTGCAGGAGATGGGAAAGTCATGAACAGTGGCAGAGAGGCAGAAGTAAAGGTGCACAAAAGGATTGAGACTAGTTCGATGAAGTTTAATGTGGGACTTGGGTAAAGAGAAAAGTTGATAGAGAAAGCAGAAGAAATGAAGTTGCTGTGGTATAAAAAAAAAAAAAAGCCATTGTTAGATTTTTTTTGTGTGTGGGTACCAGGGGTCGACCTCAGGACCTCGCACACCAGCAGGTGCCTGTGCTACTGAGCGATATCACCGGCCCTTTTTTCATATGTGGGTTCTGGGAGTCAAACTCGGGCCCTCGCGCTTGCCAGGCAGGCACATACACTGCTGAGCCATCTCACTGGCCTCCATTGTTAGATTTTGAATGTAAAAGTAACAAGACCAAACTGGAATTTTGGTAATTAAAAATAGCAATAAAACATGAAATTGACTTTCAGATTATCAAGAAACGGAATACAGACAGATCATTTTTATAATAACCTAGTTACATGAAGCACCAGAGAAGAACTGGTAAACACACCGCTTGATGAAAGAAATGAGAGGTATTTAAAGTTTTAACATACTGTACAAATAGAAGGGATGATGAAAAACTTACCATTGGAAATTGGATTCAATTTGAAGAATGGAATTGCCAAATGTTTCCTACTGCTGCTGCTGTAAAAATTGCTATAAAAAGTGTTAAAACAATACAAATTTATCCTTCCCTGTATAAAAACCCTTGTTATCACATTAAACCCATTTGGATAATCAAGGACAATCTCCCTTCACTTAAGATCAAAACACTTCAATTAATCATACAAAAAGTCCCTTTGTCATGCCAACAAATATATGCACATAATGTAGAGATTAGGGCATGGGTATTTTAGAATTGCCATTATCCTGTCTGCTATGCTGTGGGCAATTTGTAAAACCCAGTTGAACTGAATCAGCATGGGGCTGTGTGTGGAAGGCCCACCTGAGGATTGTTGCCAACAGCATAAAATGTGAACTGGAAAGGAAGAGGTAGTACTGTTGGTGCTCCTAGAGGAGCTTGTTGTGCTGGTTTTCCTGATATGAACTTGGCTGTTCTCATCGTCGGAGGAGCTAGGGACCTCATAGTCACTGAGGAAGGCTGTGGTTCTTTTTGGGGGAGCTCTGGTCCTTACCTTGAGCATCGCTTCCTGGCTCCAGTGCAGATTCCTCAGCCTGCTGGCACAGATCCTTCATCCCGCTGGTGCAGACTTTCAAGCATCCACCATGGACCTTTGGGCCTTCCCAGCACAGATCTTTGAAACAGGATTGCATGAGACATTGCTGCGGGCTCTCTGCCTCCAGCCCATAGGGGCATTCCTATGGGCTCTAGGACTTCAACTGGACTCATGCAGGACATTGCTGTGGGATCCAGGCCCTCAGCTGGATTCTTTGGATTTCTAGTGTGTGGACAGATCTCTCACACTCTTTTGTATTTAACTCTTTGGGTGACTATTATAAATAATCCTATAAATTGTGTGTCCTGTATTAAATTGTTTCCCTTGCAAACCCTGACTACAACATATACCAAGGAATGAATAAAAGAATACAGTCAGTATTACTGAATTGTATGTGAAAAATTTGTAGTATGTATTCCTATTTCATACATCCACAAAAATTTATAACAAGGAAAAGAGAAACATCCCCTAAGATGCAGGACTGAGTTTAAACCCATTTCTTTTTGAATTCAGATAACATTTTTATTGGAAAAAAGGGAGATCATGTTTCTGAGTTGTTTATGGGGACTTATCTGTGAGCTTTGATTTAAATATATTACTTTTGGCATACAGTGCTCCTGATACAAGCCAGCAGGCTGAGCCACCCCATGTATTGTGCCCTGATGCAAACTGGCAGGCCTGACTGGCCTGTATGCAGTGAAACTATCCAGCTCTGAACCAGAGCAGCAAAGGAGTGAACTAACTGACCAACCTGACCCTGGAGGAGGACAATGACCAGGGAGCAAACATGTCCAGAGGGCCAGCAGATCCAGGGAGATAGCACACACCTGGCAGCAGCTTCAGGGACTCCAGTGTTATCCCCCCAAAGTGACTGGATGAGAGACAACTACCAGAGGCCATTGCAGAGGGAAGGGGCCACATACAGACCTGCCAGAGAAGTGTAAGCTCAGTCTGCAGAGGACACAGACCCTACCCTCCACAGGAAACAACCAGATACCATGAGTGTCTACAGTAAGTCCAACAGTCCAAACTAGTTTCTCCTTGCATTGTAAACTCTCATTTTTGCCTCTGTCATTGATCATGACTTTCACATCTGTATGCCACTTCCCTTACTTTCTCCCATTTAAATCTATATTTCTTTTCACAGCCAAGTAAGGCTTATTAGTCATGACACTTTCACCAAATATCACAGAAGTTAGAAGAGCTTTAACCCCTGCCCGGTGGCCTACATCCAGTGAAGACCAGAAGGCTGTTCACTTTTCCCAACTACCAACATGAGCAAGAACATATCTTGGCTTGGATGGTAACCACGGTCTTGGAGGAATAGACAGAGGGGCCTCTGGTGCAAGGAGGGCACCTCAAAAACCCATAGGCCATAGAGCTAGGCAGAGAAAATCATAATTGGCTAGATTCCAAGATTGTAGATACTAGAACTCATTCAAAACCACAGAGGAATTTTTTTATTTGATACAAACTTTTAAATTTTTTCTACTTTTATTATTTTCTTTCCTTCACCATATATTTATGCCTTACAGGGTAGCCACTGAGTAAGAGAATTATGATGGCAGGTAAGGTAAGGATATCCTGATTGGGGCTGGCATTTTTATCTCTAATTTCAAGGCTGACAATTTTCAGGCTAGGTCTTTGTTTGGGGGAAAGAAGGTAGCTAGTTAACTTTATGCTATTACTGTTCAATACTGCTTTATTGTCAGTAATATTAGTGAAGTTTTATCAGTGGTAAAGTTTAGTTGATATTTCATAAATACTGTAGGTTAATAAGTTAATATTTGGTTTGTCTTAGTGTTGATACTATAGTTTTCTTTTTTTATGATTAAGTGTAGTACATTTTTGGTCCTTAGGATTTATCAATATCCAGCTTCTTGATATTGTTGATTTTATTACTTTACACAAGGTGACATATTTTTGTTGCTATTAATTGGATTTTTTGAGATGACCTATCTGGATTGCATTGGGCTCATTAACAGTACTGAACCATCTTGGGAGAACTGGGTACTGAGCCAAACATGCTACAGCCTTTCCTCCCAAGTTAACAGAGGTGATTTAATCCTGGGACAAAGGCAAAGGACAATATTTAGCTGTGTCCAGAAGATACTGCTGAAAAAAAGACATTAACTAAAGAGGTATCCATACTAGCAACAAAGCTTAGTAATATAATCAACCCACGAGACTACACACACACACACACACACACACACACAAATAGAAACATAAGGAGACAAGGCAAAAAAATGCCTCTAGAAATATCCAACTTCCCCAAATTTAATTAGTGGAGCATCAAAATGGAGGAAAACAAAATCCACAGAGCCAAATTATTCAGAAACATGGCAGAGGAGATAACAAAACAAATCAATAAGACCCTTGGAAAGATCACAGAAGATATAAGTAAACTGATAATGAATGGGCCAAAAAAAAAAAGAAAAACAAAACCAGAAACCATCAGCAAGTCTACAGAAGACACTAATAAAAAGCTAGCAGACCTAAACAAAATAATGCAAATCACAAATGACGAACATAGAAAAGAATTAGAGCTCATAAAAAGGTTCCAAATAGATAATCAGGAAATAAAAATCTATACAAATTATGGTCAACAGAAGTGACCAATCTGAGGACAGAGCATCAGAACTAGAAGATAGGTCAATCGTAGGTGAACAATTAATGAGAGATATCTTAAAAACAACAAGAGACCATGAAAAATGGACCCAACAGCTCATAGAATAACACAAAGACTAACAGGAATTACTGAAAAAATCAGAAAAGAGCAGAGTATAAAAACTTATTTACTGAAAAAATATCAGAAAACTTTCTAAATAAGGTAAGAGAATTTCACATACAGATAAATGAAACATGTAAAACTCCAAATAGCCATGATCAGAAAAGAACATCTCTAAGACACATCATAGTCAAAATCCCAAAAGTCCTACACAATGACAGAATCTTAAAAGCTGTTAGAGAAAAACAACAAATCCCTAATAAATGTGAAACCATTAGAATTTTAGTGACTTCTCAACACAGACCTTAAACACTTAGGTTGGAGTGAAGTATTTTAATTCCCCAAAAATAATTCCAACTCAGACTAATACATCTTGCAAAACTACCTTTCAAAATTGATGAATAAATAAGATATTACCATGATAAATAACAAATTTATGTCCACCAAACTAGTGCTCCAAAAATTCCTCAAGAATATTCTAGGAAGAGAAAATGAAGCTAAAAATGACAAAAAGCCTAGTAGAAAGAATATAACAGGTAGGGTGAGCAGTTAAGAAGAAGGAAAAGATAGGGAATCAACAATAGGAAAATAAGGCAATGACAGGAATAAGTCAATGTCTGTCAGTAATAACTCTCAATGTGAAAGGTCTCAATTCCCTAATCAAATGATACAGATTGGCAGAATGGACCAAGAAGCAAAATCCAATGATAAGCTATAAACAAAAAAAGCATTTCACCTAAAGAAGAACTCAGTGTAAAAAACAGAAGATAGAAGGCAACATTCCATGAAACAGGAACCCCCATGAAAGCATGTATAGCTATCTGCTATTCAGACAAAGTGAAATTCAAGCCAAAGTGATCAAAGGAGGTAAAGAAGGTCACCACATATAGGTTAAGGGAACAACCCAACAGGAAAAGAAAATAAATTTTAAGATATTCACCAAACAACAGTGCATCCAACTTCATAAAATAAGTGCCACGGAACGTAAAACAGACTAATCACAATTACAGTGGGAGATGTCAATAATCCACTATCACATAGATCAAACAGATAATCAACAAATATCAGACTTGAACAAAATCTTCAAACAAATGGACTTAGTAGATATCTACTGTGTTTTACCCAAGAGAAATAATACACATTCTTTCCAGTAGGACATGGAACTTTCTCCAAAAAAGATCACATACTAGCCAATAAAGCAATCTTAAGTAAGTGCAAAAGAATTAAACTTGTATTATGGATATTATCGGATCATAGCACAATAAAACTAGAAATAAATGACAAAGGAAACACAGATATTATGCAAATATATGAAGATTAAACAATATACTCTTAAATAATTAATAGGTTACAGAAGAAATCAAGGAACAATAAGACAGCTTCTAGAACTAAAGGATAATGCCACTACAACATACCAGAGCGTATGGCAATGAAAGCAATAATACTAAGAGGAGAGGGAAGTTTATACCTGTGAATGCCCACAGCAAATAAATAGAGCAAGCTCAAATTAACTTGATGATGCACCTCAAGTTCCTAGAAAAACAAGAACAATCTCAACACAAAGCAAATACAAGGAAGGAAATTACAAAGGTTAGAGCAGAAAAAAATAAAATTGAGACCACAAAAACAATTCAAAGCATCAATGAACCAAAGAGTTGGTTATTTAAAAGAATAAACAAAATAGACAAACTCTCAGGCATTCTAAACAAAAAAGGAGAGAAAATATGAAAATTCAATTGAATTAGAAATGAAAAAGGTGAAATCACAATGGACACTGCCAAAAATCAAGAATAACAAGTACTTTGAAAACCTGTACACCAATAAAAAAAAATTGGACCATTCAGAAGAAATGGGTAGATTTCAAGATACATATGAATTACTAGAGCCAAACCAAGAATATTTAAGAACCCTGAAAAGGTAATGAAATTCAAGCAGTAATTAAAAAAAAAAAAAAAAACTGCCAAGAAAATTCCAGGTATGGATGAGTTCAGTGCTGAATTCTGCAAAACTTCAGGGATTATCTAACACCAATTCTCCTCAGCTCTTTAGTGAAATTGAAAGGGAAGAAGTATTCCCAAAGTCCTTCCTGGAATCTACCATTTCCCTCATTCCAAAACCAGACAAGTTTCCAAGCAAAAAAGAGAACTAGAGACCAATCCAGATGCACATATCCTCAAAAAGAGAACTAGAGACCAATATACAGATGCATATATCCTCAAAAATATACTGACAAACACAAGGCACAAAATCAAAAAATCATATATGATGACCAAATATGCTTAATTCTTAGGAAAAAGGGATTGTTCAGCATATGCAAATCAATAAATATTATACATCACAGAAACAAACACAAAAATTGCATGGTTATCTCAACTTTGATAAAAACTAATACTCTTTCATGATAAAACCCTGAAGAAAATAAGTATTAAATAGGTATTGAGATAAAGATAAAATAGGTATTGAGATAAAGAAGGACTTTATCTCAATCTGATAAAGCCATTTATGACAAATGAACTGCCAATATCCTATTATGGAGAAAAACTGAAAGCTTTCCTTCTAAAATCAGGAATAGGACATTGAGATGTCATATGGTTTTTCTCATTGCTTCTATGTGGTGAGTTATATTTATTGTTTTACATATATATGTTAAACCATCCCTGCATTCTTGGAATGAATTTTCTTGATCTTTTTGATGATTTGCTACATTCTGTTTGTCAATATCTTATTGAGGATTTTTGCATCTATGTTTATTAAAGAGATTGGCCTGTAGTTCTCTTTTTTTGGTTGGGCCCTTTTCTGATTTTGGAATTAAGGTAATGCTTGCTTCCAAGAATGACTTTGGGAGTACTGGTTCCCTTTCACTGTCATTAAAGAGCTTAAGAAGAACTGGCATTAGATTGTCTCTAAAGTTCTTGCAGAATTCAGCAGTAAATCCATCAGAGACTAAGGTTTTCTTAGTTGGTAGTTTTTTAATCAGTTCTTCAATTTGACTTACTGACATTGGCTTATTCAGATTTTTTATATCTTTTTCATTAAGCTATGATAATTCATATGTATCTAGGAATTTATGCATTCATCTGAATTTTCTGTTTTATTAGTGTATGGGTTCTCAAAGTAGGTACTGATAATCTGGATTTCAGCAGAATCTGTTCTGATTTCATCTTTTTCATTTTTTTCATTTCTAATTGCATGATTTTTTCTTTTGTCTTTTTTTATAAGATTGGCTAAAGGCTTGTATATTTTATTCACTCTTTCAAAGAATCAACTCAATTCATTAATTCTTTGAATAGATTTTTAGTCTCAGTTTTATTAATTTCTACCCTGATCTTTATAATTTCCTTCTTCATACTAGCTTTGGGTTTGGATTGTTCATATTTCTCTAGGACCTTGAAGTGTATCATGAGGTTATTTATTTGAACTCATTCTGTTTTTCTAATAGGGGAATTCACTGCTATAAAGTTCCCATTGTGTCCCATAAGTTCCAGTATGTCATACTGGCATTATCATTTCATTGTAGAAACTGTCTAATTTTTCTTTAATTTCATCTATGACCCATCGATTATTCAAGAGTGTATTATTACGCTTCCATGTATTGTCATACATTCTGTGGTCTCTTTGCCATTGACTTCTAGTTTCACAGCACCATGGTCTGATAATAGGCATGGGATAATTTCAGTTTTTTTGCATTTACTTAAGCATGCTCTATGGGCTAGTATGTGGTCTACTGGGGAGAAAGTCCCAGTGCTGCCAAGAATGTGTACTATGCTTTTGTGGGGTGGAACACTGTAGATATTTTTAAGTCCATTTGTTTGGAGGTTTGGTTCAACTCTGATATATCTTTGTTGATTGTTTGCTTAGTTGATCTGTCCCTTTGTGACAGTGGCGTATTGAAATTCCCCCATTACAATTGTAATGGTATTCATCTGATTTTTCATGTCCAATAGTGTTTATTTTATGAAGTTGGGTACACCAGTATTTAGTGTGTATATTTATAATTGTTCATTCTTCCTGTTGAATCATTCCCTTAACCAATATTCAGTGAACTTCTTTATCTCTTCTGATTAGTCTTGGCTTGAAATTCACTTTGACCAAAATTAGAATAGCAACTCCATATTTTTCCCTTTGCATGAAATACTGTTTTCCATCCTCTAATTTTTAATTTGTGAGTCTCTTTTTTAATGAAATGTGTCTCTTGAATAATACACATTGTTGGGTTTTGTTTCTTGACCCATTCTGCCAGTCCATGTCTTTTGATTGGGAATTGAGACTATTCACATTGAGAGTTATTACTGAAAGGTATTGACTTATTCCCATTGTTACATTATTTTTCTGTTGCTGATTTAATTTTTTTTCTCATTTTGCTTAGTTGCTTATCCAGCCATACTTTTTGACATATTGGTATCATTAGTTTCATTGTCTGTATCTATGACGTCCTTAAAAGTTTTTTGTAGAGTTTTTTGTACAATACATCAAACCAACAGGTTTGATGATCATGAATTTCTTGGCATGCTCCTTGTCATGGAAATACCTTATATATCCATCAATTACAAAGGATATGTTTGCCAGATACATTAGCTTGGGTAGGAAGTTTCATCTTTTAGGGCTTGGAACACTTCACTACAAGCCCTCCTGACTTTCACAGTTTGTGTAGAGAAGCCAGCCATGATCATTTTTTGGTTTACCTCTATATGTGACTCATTACCTTTCTCTAGTAGCTTTTAAAACTTTGTCCCTGTGATAGACATCTGGAATTTTGAGTATAATATGTGTTGTAGTCAGGGTTTACAAGGGAAAAGATTTAATACAGGACACATAATTTATAGGACTATTTTATAATATTCACCCAGAGTCAAATGCAAAAGAGTACGGGAAGTCTGTCCACACACTAGAGACCCAAAGAATCCAGCTGAGGGCCTGGATCCCATGGCAATGTCCTGCACGAGTCCAGCTGGAGTCCTACGGCCCACAGCAATGTCTCATGGAAGTCTATATCAAGGATCTGCATTGGGAAGGCCCAAAGTTTAGTGGTGGAGGCTAGGAAGTCCATGCCAGTGGGATGAAGGATCTGTGCCAGCAGGCTGAGTGATCCGCCCTGGAGCCAAGAAGTGATGCTCAAGGTAAGGACAAGAGCCCCCCCAAAGAGAACCACAGCCATCTTCAGTGACGGCAAGGACAGAGCTCCGCCAATGATGAGAACACCTGCGTTTATATCAGGAAAGCCAGCATGACAAACTTCTCCAGGAGGATCAACAGCCCACCATCTTCCCCTCCAGCTCTCCTTTTATGCTGTTGGCAACAATGCCTAGGTGGGCCCTCCACACTCAGCACCATGCCGATTCAGTTCATCTGTCTGTTACAAATTGACCATTAGTTAATCCACCACAGTGTGGCATAGACAGTTTCTTTTTTGGTCATAGCTGTTTGGGTTTTATATGCCTCACTTATCTGTATATTTAGTTCTTCCCTATACTTGGGAAGTTTTCTGCCATCATTTCTATGAACAGGGTTTTTTTAATGTCAGTTTTGTTATCTTCTGATTTTTCACTTATTCCAGTTATTCTTAACATTCTTTGCATCATCTAGCTGTTTTTGAATCAATTTTTCATGCTCCCTTGTTCTTTTTTTTTTAATTTTTATTTTAAAGAGAAAAATAGAACAAAATTTCAAAACAACATAATAGCAGAGTAACAATGGTTAATACATTATGTATTGTTATCTTTAAATTAGTTACTCAGGGTACAAGATATCAGTATTCAATTCTCCAAACAATATTAGCACAAACCTTTCTTCTCAATGAACTAAGCAAAATTAGTAGTGTTTCTATCTTAACTATCATATATATATATATATATATATATATATATATATATATATATATATATATATAATTTTTTTCTTTTCCCTTCTTTCTTTTCCCCGTTCCCCCATCCCAGTTTCTCTTTCCTTTTGACCAGTATCTTCCTGTTTTACCATATCTATTGTACATTTTGGATCTTATTTACTCTTTCAGTTTCTCACACTAGGCAGACAATATGATGTTTACACATGTGTGTCTGGTTAATTTCACTTATGAGTATTAAGTTGCATCCATTTACCTACAAAATCCTTCTTTGTGGCTGAATAGTACTCCGTTGTATAAAAATACCACATCTTTTTTTATCCATTCCTTGGTTGATGGGCATTTGGATTGTTTCCAAGATCTGGCTATTACAAACTGTGCTGCTATAAACATGGGTGCACATATATCGCTGTGATATGATGTGTTTAATTTTTCTGGGAAATACCCAGAAGGGGAATAGCTGGGTCAAATGGGATGTCCAAACCTAGTTTTCTGAGGAATCTCCACACTGATTTCCACAGTGGCTGTACCAGTCTACACTCCCACCAACAGTGGAGAAGGGTTCCTTTTTCCCCACAGCCCCTCCAGCATTTGTTATTAGTTGATTTCTTGATAATAGCCATTCTTTCTGGGGTGAGGTGGAATCTCAGTGTTGTTTTAATTTGCATCTCTGGAATGACCAATGATGTTGAACATTTTTTCATATTTTTATTTGCCATTTGTATTTCTGCATCTGAGAAGTGCGCATTCATCTCAGATGCCCATTTTTGGATTGGGTCTTTGAATTTGGTAGGTCTGATTTTTTTTGAGTTCTTTGTATGTTCTTGATAGTAATCCTTTGTCTGAGGAACAGCTGGCAAACATTTTTTCCCATGTTGTGGGTTGTCTCTTCACTCTGTTGGTGGTTTCTCTTGCTGTGCAAAAGCTTTTTAATAGGATGAGATCCCAGTTGTTGATTCTTTCCCTTGTTGTTCTTAAGGTGTGTTTGAGTACTTGGTATTTGAAGGCATCATTGTCTTCAGATCTGAGATTCTATCTTTAAATTGGTCAGTTCCACTGCCCATACTTTCAAAATAATTTTTCATCTCTTGGATTCCCGGTTGAAACATTTCATGGACTCCAATGCTTTGGTAAACTGGTCAGTCACATTTTCTCTTGTTTTGTTAACTCATCTAGATTTTTCTTAGTGTCTTTTGAAAGCTCTTGCTTCTTTTTTCGTTATTGATGCCACTATGTGTTTAGTTATAGCTTCCTCCAAATCCACTGAGTACTTTCATGAGCTGCTTTCTAAACTCTTCTACACTCCTTTCAATTAATTTGGGTGTATAGCTTATGCTATTCTGCCCTTCTGTTCTCCCTGGATTGGCTTCAGGGGAGTTGGGAGTTTGGCGAGGCATTTTATTGCTTTTTCTCTCATGTGTCTGTTGTTTTTATTTGTGCTTGTTTTGTTTTGTGCTGAGGTTTGTGGATGCTTGTAGTCTAAGGACTTTGTACCACTAAAGAGATATCTTTAGTTGCTTTTCAGTGGTGTACTTTGGGTGTGGTAAACTATAATCCTTTGCCAAAGCCCCAAGATCCAACCACCTTGGTCAGTTTGAGAGTGAGGATGCAGTGTAGTTGGTCCAGCATCAAAGTTCTCTGGCAGTGCACTCTAATACAGTGGTACCTTGGTTCATGAACTTAATTTGTCTACGATTTTGGAAAACATGGACGCAGTCATGTTTGTCACCTGATTCAGAGTTTGCAAACAAAAACAAAATTTTGCCAAATGCTTCTGTTTGTGAACCAAATTCTTTGCAAACAAAAGTGTCTGTGAACTGAGGTACCACTATATCATTAATGTCACAAAGGTAATCTAAGTAATATTGCCCAAGACAAATTAGTAGCATGCCATGAAAAACAGTTATGCATGCCCTTAATCCTAGAGAAGAATTCAACAATTATGACATAAACATTAAGGCAACCCAGGTATTGACTTACAGTTGTCAAATTTAGTACATATTAGCTATATCTTCACTAATGGTAGAAAATAATTCAACAGTAGTTTTACAAAGTTCAGTACCAAAAGATTAACAAAGTTTTATAGTTATACTATTGAAGATACAGGGTTTGTGAGTGGGTGAGTGCAAGAGAAAAACTTTGAAATCGTAAACTCCGTGGTATAAGGAGAGAAAATTGATGCAAGAGATCTTATTGGAGAGTAGAAGGATATCTAAAAATAGATAAAGATAAGACAAAAAAAAAAAAAAAAACACTGGCAAGAAGGAGAAGATAAAAGAAAAAGGGAGGGCCGGTGAGATAGTTCAATGGCATAAATGCCTGCCTGGCAAGCATGACGTCCTGAGTTCAACTCCTGGTACCCACATTAAAAAAAAAAAAAAAGAGAGAGAAAAGAAAAAAGGGGAGAAGATAAAGAAATTATATAGAAACTTAAAATAAGAGAGAAATATTTAAAAGAAAAGTTAAAATGAAGAATAGGAAAAAAATAAGGAAAAGATCAGAAGCAAGGCAGGGGACACAGAAAGGTTACCTAACTCCCAAGAAACTGGTTAATAAGGAGGGAAGGAAAGAAGAGAAAAGAACCTCCTCCCCCCAACAAGCTAAAGACAGAGCTCACACTTAAAAAAAAAAAAAAAAAAAAGCCCAAATGAACAAAAATGGAAAAGAATTTCCCTGTGATTTCAAATGTGTGATAATCTTCCAGGGTGCAGTTTTGGGCCAGTGTCCATGCTCTCACTGGTAGACAAAGGCAGCAGTCAAAGCCCAGAATATAGTCACCAACAAGCAAGCAGAGAATTTGGGGAAAGGTAAAAATACTGGGGCTTTCAAATTCAGGGAGATTCAGGCTGAACCTGGCTCTTGGGATGAGGCCTGGGTTGTTTACCTTAAAACTCTTGCCCACCTGTGGCTGACCCTCACCAGTCCCTGTGGGAGTATAAAGCTGGGAGCCTTGAAATACAGCCAACCTGCCGCCACTCTGTGTCCCGGGCACAGTCGGCCCATTCCCTCTTATGAAATCCAAGCCTCACATCAGGAGATATGGCAGGTGATTGGGCTGGAGTCACTCACAGCTGTGGCTGGTCTGTTCCATGGCTGCATTTTTCCCTGAATGTTTTGAGACTCCTGCCTTCACTGTGTCTTCTGTAGAACCAGCCGTGGTTTCTCAGGAGCCGTAAGCGAGGAGCCAAGGAGAAAGTGCGGATCACCCCTTCCATTTTCTGCACTGTGTTCTGTCTTTTCAATTTCTCTGCAGGCCACAGCTTCCCTGTCAGATCTTTCCTGGGTCCCAGGACTCCACTTTCCTCCTCCTTTTTTCCCTCAAGTTATTGTTTTCCAGTGTCTAGTTTCCAAGTCCCAGAGAGGCTGATTTGTTGCTGCTTAGTGCTTCACCATCTTCATGAAAACCCAAACAACTAACTTTGAAATGTCATTTCTCTCAGACATGCTAGGAAACATTTATTATTCTTATTGTCTGTACAAGTCATACAACTCAAATCCAACCACTAACACCAGCAGATTAAATGCCAAGGGGCATGAAAATACAATTCACAGAAGTAACATAAATATTTACTAAATATTAAAAAATTTCAGTTTCAATAATAAAAAATAAGCAAATTGAGACAATAATATATAATTTTTCTTGATCAATGTTTAATGAAAAATCTACTTCCTTACACAGTGTTTGAGTGGCTAACATAGTACATGCTTTCTTATATATGCCATCAGATATTTTGGGAGGAAATAACAAGATAGCAATTGTTTACATATTTATATACTTAGAACTTGTAGCTTTAACTCAGTATGAATTCAGACACAATTATATATATACAAAGCTACTTGCAGTAGCTCTTTTCCCATAATTTGTGCTCCATTGTAAATTGCCACAAATTTAAAAGCTTTGTAACAACTATTTAAATGTTCATGGTTCTGCCATGCTATGCCTAAATTTCCTGTCCAAAGTTGAAATCAGGGCTGGGGATATAGCTCAGTGGCACAGTGCCTGCCTGGCAAGTGCAAAGTCCTGAGTTCAATTCCCAGTACCAAAACAAAGCAAAGCGAAACAAAACAGCTGTAATTAAAGTGTTGTCAGGGCTGCACATCTTTTTGGAGGTTGTGGGGAAGAACTCATTTCCATGCTAAGTCACATGTTGACAGAATTCAGTTTCTTGAAATTGTAAAACTAGGGTTTCTTTTCCTGGCTGCCTGCCCTTGGAACTAGCATCATCTAGAAGCCACTTATATTCTTTAGGACATGGCTTCTACCATCATGAAAATTAGCAAGAGTACAGAGAAATTTTCTTGTGCTTTGAATCTCTGATTTCCCCTTCTAGCACCAGCCAAAGAAAACTTTCTATGCTTATAGGGGCTCGTGTGATTACAGTAGGTTCATAGGCTCACTTGAATAATCTCCCAAAGGTCAACTGTGCCATATGTATAACAAATTCCTGGGAATATCTCATCATTTTCATAGGTACCAACAATTTGGGCACCAACAATTTGGAGATTTGGGGGACCACTTTTAGAATTCTGCCTGTTGTAGGGCACTATTTTTGTCAATGAAATTTTAAAAACAAGTTAGTTTATAACAGTGGAATGCTTAAACAATGATGAATCTGTATTTTAAAATATGAGGCAGCTATCAATACCAATCCCTTCAAGTAATAATTATCTGGAAAAAATGTTTCAAATGTACTGTTAAGTAGAAAGGAAAGGTGGGAACACTTCCTAAAACATACAAAGCTAAGATGCTACGTGGGTTTTTTTTTTAATTTATTGGTTGTTTTTTAAATCAGATAAAAGATCAATAAATCTTTCCCCAAGGAAAATTATATACATACACAAGATATTAAGTTAAATGTAGCTTGTCCACAGAACCCCTAGGAATCTTAATTTAAGAACCCCTGCGTAATTACTTATTTCTAAAGATAATACTAAGGGGAATACATTCTCCTGTATTCACTTTAATAATCAACTAATATACTCACAGGACAGCACTCCCATTCTGTGTGCCTGTACATAGTCTTTCATCTTATTTTTATCACTCAGTATTTTTGGGATTCCTTCAGAAAAGCTTAAATCTATTCCCATTGACTCTTACTATCTCTTGCTCTAGATCTCTGCTCCCAGATTCTTGGTACTTAAATTTTTGTGTAATTGCAGCTGCCTTTAAATCTAAGCTACAGTTGCAAAGTTTCCTTCTTTCATGTCTTCAAAGCTTAAATTTTAAAAGTCCATAGAGCAGTGATGGTGAACCTTTTAGAGGTTTCAATAATACAAACAGCCTGCCACGGCATGTGTGCCATAGTTCTCCACCCCAGCAAAGAGTTGGACTGAATTTTATAACAGAATAGATAACATAAGCATGCTGTAATGCAGAAAATAAAAGTCTGAGGTTCAGCATCAGACACCCTTCCTCCCCAAGAAGAGGACTTATTTAGAGCATCCTGACATGCCATTTCACAAACCATCCTGTTCTTGAGCCTGCTCCGTAAGCATATGCAGCGGGCCCCCTTGTTCCTGTTAAAGGAGTGGTATTAAGCTATGCCCTGTTTCTTCTAGGACCCAGCACACTATCTGGTTCTTAGAGGACTTCCTCTCTTTTTCCAAGTTAAGATTCATTTCCTTGTCTTTTGTCCCTTGTTTTGAGCAACCTGAAACATTTAATATTGCAAACAAGATAGTATGAGATGATAGTTAATAGCAAATTTCCCAAATTCTCATTTATTTCAGTAGGTTAGATTTTCCATTCAGGAGACACTGACCATCCAGTACTTATAGCTCAATATCCAGCCAGGTCAATTCCTAGGGTCCTCTGTGGTCCTGACAAGGCAAAGCTGGAATGGGGCTGCTCTGTCTTCCTGGATGGTCCAGCCTTACAATGTTATTTGAGCACACCTTTTCTAAGAGCAAAGAGTATTTCTAGAGACAAACCACTGTTAATTACATTTAGAGAAAAAGTATCTACAAAGAATCTGCTAAAATAGGTCTCTCTGCCATATATGACTAAGCAGTCAAGTCAACAACACAGATTCTTTTCAGATTGTTGCTCAAGATAACCCTGGGACAATGGAAGCCTACCCTGGGAAACCTGCATTACACAGTACTGACTAAAAGTCTCACCCTAAAAGACTCGTTTTAGAACAGAGAAGGCCAAACACACACTTCAGCCTCTGCTCTATTCAGTGCACCAATTTGGGGAAACAGCAGGTTTTTAATGATAATATTTTAGAAGTCCAAACTTCATCTCCAGTAATAGTAAATTATACTAAAAATTTCAAAGTACCATTTTACTTTTGCCTCATACATACTCATTCATTTCAAAGAATATAGTAAAAGACATGAAAATAGGGGTATTTTATTACTGTTTACCCATATTTACATCTTAAATATTACATAATACACTCATTAAAGAATATATTTTAAAAATCAACATAGACATATTGGGTCCATCTTAATCCTTATGTAAATACATGTAACATTTGCACTGATAATCATACTTTATAAGCTACATTATATTTTCACTATATTCAAGTTGAAAAATTGATTTTTTCAACTCTAAACAAGTCCTGTTTCAGGGAAAATAAGAGCAGTCAAAATCCGGAATGAAAATATCTAGTAGTCAACCACCTATAGTGAGATAGGAGTAGTCAATCTACAAAACCTAGTGTTGATCATTTAATAGCTATATTTTAGCATGCTGAATATAACCGCTGTGATTCAACTAACAGAATCTTCTACTTAGTAGAAAGATGTGAATCTTTACGTACTTCAGAAATGTAAGAAAGTATTTAAATATAAGGTACCATAAATTTAAAAGAAATATGAACGATTCATCTAGCTAAGCAACAGAAGAGTAATAGGGCTGGCTTATTGTTTATAAGCTCACCTGATGTGAGTATTCCACATGCAGCTAGGTTTAATATATGAGGATAATATAATTATATATATATTATATATAATATATATATATTATATAATATATATATTATATATTATATATAATATCTGAGTATGCTAGAGAGAAGAGACATCACTTTAAACCAGTTAACTACCTCCCAAGGGAAACCTCCCTAGAATCAATCTAAAATAATATCATTCTTAGGACGCAAGAGAGACCACTCAATATGGTTGTACCTCTGAGGAAATTTTAATTTTTAAGAAAAATATGAGGATACATTATAGGTTCTTTTCATTTACATCCCCAAGGGACATACTAATTACTAAAAAATATCTGTTGTTCAGGAGTTTTCCTTGAACTACTTAAGAAGCTTGCAGAGAGAATATTAATTTATAAAATCTTATCTCTAGGGTAGAAGGAGGAACATAAATCTGAAGCTAGATTGGTTTTATGGGGAGAAGCAAGGGAACACTGTGCCAACTTTCAAGAACAGAGGTGAAGAAATGGTTCTTGAATTTGGATAAGTTTAACTTCCTACTTTTAACAAACCCTTTTGCATAATTTTTACCACACTACAGTAGCATTTCACTGTAAAAGATTTGTTCATGCAACAATAATGTGGTTTGTTCAGCTATCTACATGGTACTCACAGGTAACTATTCTGGTTTGGGCTCCCTCACTTATTTCAATAATAGCTAATAACTTAGTATCTTCATGTTACCAAATTCCTGTGAAGCCACATACTTCAACCCAGCTCTAAGTTGCCATATGGTCTCAAATACATAGGTATCATAATCAAGCTAATCTCCAATATATATATATATATATATATATATATATAGAGAGAGAGAGAGAGAGAGAGAGAGAGAGAGAGAGAGAGAGAGACCAATCAAGAGACAGAGATAGACAGAGAACAGAGTTAATAGCTTCTAAATACATAGCTTGTCAACTTGATTTTGCAACAAACTGTATAATCTTAGTTTGGGGCCTTTGTTCAACAAGATGTGATTTTGATCATCAAGTGAAGAGATGAACTGGTAGCATGATTTACATAATATTAAAATAGAAATCTTGAAAAGGAACTATTATTAAGAGTGAATAATTTAAAATTTGGCATGTTCAAATTGGGATACCCTCCCATGCACTGGGAAAAAAGCATTGAATAGCTGTATGTGCAATCTAAAATTTAGAAAGTCTTAAACTTAAATGGATGTTAAAGTAAGATCTACTTCATCATGTACCTTTTATAACAGAAGAAACCAATTCTGTGGTATTCTGTTATAACTATTGCCTGTTGCATTGTAGGTGAATTATTAAATGATTGAATGAATGATATCCGAGTATACATATGAAAGTAATCTCTAGTGTTCATCTGCAGTTGATCTAAAGTTTTGCAGGAAGCTAAATTTACCTTATATCCTCACTTTTCTTCTTATGTCAATCCTGATATTAACAAGTTCTTACTATCTTTTTCAAAATATTCTGTTTATTTCAGAAAAGGAAATGGTACCAAAGTTTTGCATTTTAATGACAAAGTAAGAAGACTCCTCCCGGTTTTTATACTACTAATACATTTTGGAAGTGAAGGAGTTATTCCCGATTAAAGGATTTCCAAGCATAAGCAGCCAAGGAAGAATGAGACTAATACAACGATTGAGAGTTCCAGAAAGAATCAGTAAGATATTTCTTCCTCCTAGTTACTGCTTCCATAGAATAGCATAATTATTTAAATAATTAAACAACATAGCCAGGGATATAGCTCAGTGGCACAGCACCTGCCTAGCAAGCGCAAGGTCCTGAGTTTGATTCCCAGTACCAAAAATTAAAAAAAAAAAAAAATTGTAGCAAATATTACTTACATGCTAAAATTTGGGTTATATCAATCTATAAATAGTCAATATCAGATGCCTTTAGGTATCCAATCTCAAATATAAAATATATAAATTAATGAAGTAAAATTCAATAAATAGCAACATGTCCTCCCTTCCTCACTGCCCATGCTGAACTCAGAACTCCTTCATTCCAGTCCCTCTTACAAAATGAAAAGTATAGGTCAGTGTTATAGCAAAAAACACACCTCCAATTTTACTCTCAGATGTTAAAATCCACCTTTGAAATGTGTGACAGTTCATGTTGAATCTTTCAAACTGACTTTGTCTTAATTTCCACCAAAATAAATCCCATCATTTTCTGTATAATGTTACCACCATGCTTAGAAATAAAGGATTCTCCACTTGCTGCCCCCCACCATCACTTTTAGTGGAGCCTCAAACGAATATTACTCCCTCTGGCTTTCCAAGATCGAGTCTCACCATAACACAGATAACTGTCATTGGAAGGTGTCCACATTAATAAGCTAACACAGCAAAAGGAACACTTTAGTGCAATTAAAACTTTTCCACTTAGTTTCACTTCTAAAATGGGCTATTACCCTGCACAAGTAAACTAAAAAGCTTTTATTTCTGGGTTAGGAGGATAGGAGTCAGTAGAAGGCAACAGGAAAACTAAAAGATTGAGAAATCTCTCAACATCATTCTCAAATATTTTTTGTCCAAATGCTTTAAAACTTTAAAGTACCTTTTCCTTAAAACACATACACACATTAGGCTAGGCATCTACACAGACACAGATTTATAAATTTCAAAGTAAAATCCACAGATTTTCCTAATGAAAGCGGCTTCTAAGCCACATGGAGTCTAGATATTACCTAACAGTGAAATTTGAAGGGCAACAAATTTGGAAATGAAGTTCCAGAATATTTGTGAAAAGGAAATTAATCATATATTATAATGTTCATACTCTTATAACCAAAATACATAAAAGATCCTAAATATTCTCTTTGAATTTAGTTGGAATACTGTTATTTTTTGTGAAGTCTTTACTCTTTATGGTTTCCCACAGGAAGTGATCCAAGGGCTTTGATGCCAAAAGCAAGAAACTAGCAATTCATCAGCCAGCTAGTAAAGTGTGTTAGCAGAGCAAATAATGCATAATGACTACTTATTTTTTCCTAAGATGAAAGATACTATTGTTCAAATATTGATGGTTAGAGTTCCTGTGAGAGGAAATAGTTCAGTAAGAGAAAGGAGAGAATTAACAGGTTTATAGGTCCTAGGAAGTAAATAGGACCAAATTCCATAGAACAGGTGGAAACAAGGGCCTGGCTGGGATAAGAGGTGACAACACTCTGCTTTAACAGAAGGAAGGTCAGCCAAAATCCAACATTATGGCAGGACTGAAGTTGGATGATGGTTAGAAGTTTCTGTCTATGCATGGGTTTGGTGTCTCTTAGGTTTCTGGCTCATGGTTAAAAATCTATGTGTGCTTTGTTGAGATCTGACCGTAGGCAGTTACAAAGGCTTTACCTGGCCAGCCTTTTAGAGGAAAGCTGAGTTGGTGTATAGCTAAGTGCAAGTTGTCTCAGAAGGGCATCGCAGTCAAGTGCTCAGGCTTCTCTGGCAGGTAATGCTATATTTATTTCCTGAGGCCTTTATTTTTTGCTTGAGGCCTTAGGCAGACGTATTAAAACTACGTTTCCCTACTCTCAATATCCAGTACTTTTCCACTCTTAGCTGTCTCCCTTCATCCATCTCCTGATGGTAGGGTCCATAAAATTGCTGGAGCCCTCAACAGTGAGATAGATGTCCCCCCATCTGCACTGATCTACTTGATCCTGGAATAGGATGTCACACCATGGAGGAAATGGACTGAGAGGAGTTGGTACCTTTTCAGACTTTAGCCTCTCCTTGCTTGTAGCTTTTTTGTCATTGACATGCTGTTTTAAGGACCTACTCTGAGGCCACATATTTAGCTCTGTCCCTACTCACGTGAGCTTCTGACTGTCCCTTCTACAAGGAAATTCAGAGCCTTGTTTCTGTATAACTAGCTGCGTGACTTTGAGTAAGTTGCTGAGGGTACTGAAACTACAATTTTTCCACCTATAAAATGGAGATACAGAGATCAGAAGTAATTTTATGTTGCTGCATATAAATATATAGCAATGGAAGGAAGGGAAAAGAAATGAGAAAACAAAGCTTTTCTAAATGAGGGGAAGAGGAGTTGAAGGGAGGATAGGAAAATAGGAAAAGAAAGGAATCAAGATATATCATGTACAAGAAGAAATTCCCTATGATGATTGTGATCATTATGTGTACCTAAATGTATATCTAAAATTAATAAACTTAATTTAAAAATATAGCACTGGAGAGTTTTGAATAGCAAGAAAAGTTGTTTGTAAATTTCTAGTCAAATTTTAGTTGATTTTTTCTTGTTAAATAGGTAAATATAAATATGGTAATAAAATTACAAAGGAAAAATATATAACATAAAAGTAATTCTCCTTGGTCTCTGGCCTCTCATCTACATTTGAATTAGTCTGTTTTTGTTACTATGACAAAATAACTACACTAGGTAATTTTATTTGAAAAGACTTATTTATCTCACAATTGTATTCAAGGACATGGCACTGGCATTGACTTCACTTTCATCTTGACCTCGGGGCAAATGGCTTCACACCAACATGAGCATGTATAGAGATGGACACTGTACTGTCAAACGGGAAAGAAACTGGGGTCCCACAATCTCTGCCAAGGTCATACTTCAAATTAACCTAAAGCCCTCTCCTGGATGCCACCTTTTAATGGTCCTACCAGCTTTCATCCCTGCCATATGAAGGAACAGTCTCCCAACACCTGAACCCCTGGGGGACACTCAAACCATATCCCATCCAAAGCACCCTCCAATAGCATACATATGGCATAATCTTGCAACCTTCCATCTTACATATAGGTAAGGAGAATTTGTAATTTCCCAAAAATATAGATGAAAAAATTTAATCATATAATTTGAACATGCTGTAGTTAATATTTTTTTTTTCTAGTTTAGCTCTTAATTTCTTCCCTGCAACAGTCCTATGTCATTTAATGAAAATATTCTTGTAACCTTTCTGATAAGTTAATTCTTTTCTGATAAAAATATCACCAGTCTTTCCTTTGAAATATGTTAAACTCTTTTATTTGCCTGGTATAGGACTTCATGTTGTTAGTCGTAAGGGGCTTTTTACATAGAAGTGAAGTTTATCAACTAACATGTTTTGAGAAAATGCTTTAGTTTTAGTTTTCGGGGTTATATGGATTTTTACTAGCCAATATTATTGGTGTATATGAATGTTCTTAAACATCCAGTACTATTTTTTGAAATCAAAAATAGAAGTAAATTCATAATAAAAATTTTAAAAGTTTTTTCACTTTTGTCCATTTCTGACTAGAATTGTCAGAACAAATGATGTATACATTTAACATTTCTGCCTTTGTCTTGAAAGATCAATAGGGAGATCATGTATTTGAAGTATGTCTCCATCAACTCCATCCTCCTTGTTGGAAGTTTGCAGAAATTGCAGAGACTACAAGGTCCTGACAAGTTACCATTTCTCCACAAAACTCACCATGATATCCTCATTAAACCCATTTCTCCTGTGGCTTTCTTCAGACCCCACTCCCACCTCGCTCTGTACATGCCCTTCTCAAGCTAGCATCCCTGGCCAACCCTGAAACTGAGCTATGGGTAGTCTGCAATGCACAGCTGATCATTTACAAAATCCTCAACTGAGTATCTAAATGCTTCTTTCTTCCTTTCTGTCTAACTGAAATCTGAGGCAGGTGTTCAGCTTGAATAGTACTCAAGTAGTAGAAATTTTCTCTTCTGGGCCGGTGAGATGGCTCAGCGGCGTAAGCGCCTGCCTTGCAAGCGCGAGGGCCCGAGTTCGACTCCCGGAACCCACATACGAAAAAGGGGCCGGTGATATCGCTCAGTGGCACGGGTGCCTGTTGGCGCGCGAGGTCCTGAGGTCGTCCCCCTGGTACCCACAAAAAAAAAAAAAAAAAAAAAAAAAAAAAAAAAAAAAAAAAAAGAAATTTTCTCTTCCTTAGCATTTCCAATACTAGGAATGACATCAGATTAAAGGAGACTAGAGAGAGGTGAAAACTAAATGTAGTACATGAACACAGACTTATCCTGGGACAGGGAAAAATAGTAAAGCAGATAAATATTGATATATTTTTGATAATTTTATCATTAATTATATTACATCATACAACATAATTATTTGTGGTAATGTTGAATAATGTCCCTAGTCTTTGAAAATACATATTGAAGCATTTTTAACAAAGTGATATAATTCTCCAACTTATCAAATGTTTCAAAAATTGTATGTAAAGAAACAGAAGGGAAAAGAAAATAAAATGAGGCAATATGTAAAAAATTTGTGAATCTGGGAAATTTTAATAAAAATAGTCTTATTACAAAGATTTTGTAAAATTTTTAATAAGAGCTGACCCCAGAGTTTTCAGCCTGAATGACAAAAGGTAAGTGGCACCAAATGAAAGAGGAAAATAAGAAAAGTTAGGAGGGAAACATAGGATTGAATTGTGAAAGTGTAAATTTTGAGGTATAATGTCTTCAGTGGAATTCTATTCCCAAGATGCAACTGAAACTTAGGAAATCCAGAAAAAAGACAATGATAGAGACAGAATACCCTCATTATTTTGAAGTAGCTAATAACTACATCCAAAAATCTTCAGAAAAAAATGTTAAGAATGATTATGTACAAGTTATTTTAGAAGTCCAGCACACAAATCCCATTAAATGAGAAAATTAATGCAATATATCATTCACAATCCAGGAAACTTCAGGAAAATATTTTGAATTCTGATTTAAATCAGGCTGATTGCTGTCATTTCTCTATATTATGTTGACTTAAAACCTTGATGGCCAGATTGACATTAGTTGTTACTTTAATTATGTGCATGGAAAAAAGGGACATATTATACTTTAGCATCATTTATTTTTTTGCTCCTGAAAGCACCAGAGAATAGGTAGCCTTTAAATTACACTTAGGAAGTAGCTAAAGACTGAAGCAGCTCTGAATTTTAATAGACAAGCTTAATTGACTCCTGTTCCTAAATGACTGATGTGTGGTCTCTCTAGTAATGCTGAATGCCACCTGTTCTGTGATCATTTTAATCATCAGACTGCCACATGGCAGCAGTTATGGATGCTACCGGTCTGTAACATGACAGACATTTTAAGGGCTATTTGTTTTTCTATTTATATTGTACTAATGAATTAAATTTGAGGAGATATTAATGGTCCAAAGAGGACTAATATAGGGTATGGATGCACTCTCTTGTCTCTAAAATAGCATTTTTCTAATACCTAACAACCACTGAGCCCCCAAACCAAATCAAGGCAAACATATTTGTTTTCTAGAATTGCACAGATAAATGTAAGATTGGACTGCAATTGTTTTTCCTTTTCTTCCTCTAAAAACTATGTCTTATAAAATTTAAGTGTTATACAAACAACTATTTTAAGAAGTGTCTGTTATAAGGATGCTCCATACCGAGGAAATATTTTCAAAAATTTCAGTCTGCAATGCAAATTCATTTCTTAGATCACACCACACAGCTGTGCAGTAAGTGTATGTGCTCTTGGCTATAGTGATGATAAATTCTTTGAAGAAAACTCCCTGCATAAGAGTATCAGTCAAGAAGCACAAAAACAGTCCATGAATTCTACTCCATTAGTTTTGTGCTTGCTGCTTTTGCACACTGTGGTTTCATGCTTGTCTGAGAACCTTTATAATCATGTTTATTGTAAAAGAATAGGTTTTATTGTGTACCTAAATACCAGAGCATATAAAACAGGTACCTGTGGGAATATGAGATGCTACTCTTATGGTTTGAGCACAGCAATGATGTTTACACACATTTAAAGTCAAACTATGTACAGAAAACTATCTGACCGTACTCTTTCCTCTGTAGTAGTACTTTTAGCCTTAGTCTTGACTCCAAAGCATAATTTTAGTCTTTCAAAAATTCTACTGCTAAGTATAGAGATTTAACCAACATATGAGCAACATAACATCATGTTCCCATTGCTTTAGAGTGTATATTACAATGATGTTTATAGCTTTTATGGAGCTACTTAGGCTACAACTAAATTAATTCTTTTAATCATCTTATACAATATTTACTAAAGCGAAACTCTTACATAAAGCATATTTTCTATCTTGTGAATATAAAACTATCATAATTATGTGCTGCATTTACTACACAAAAGTGTGTATGTTTTAATTAAAAGGGAAAATTTCTATTATTTGTTTTAATGGCACCCTGCATTTTTAATGCTATTGAATGGTAAAATTTTATTTCCACCTCATTATACTAGACTCTGTATGGTATTTATGAATAGGATATGACTAACAATCATTCAGACTACTGTGACAAGATTGCATGACTGAAATTGAGTTCTGTTTCAAAACAAACAACTATAGATTTTAACAATGTATAAAAACAGAAACTTCACCATTTAGATGAACTAAAATTGGAAATTTTTCCAAGGGTGAGGATGTCAGTGGTATAGCATTTACCTAGTATGCATGAGACCCTGGGTTCAATTCACAGTATCACAAAATAAATAGATGAATGACGTTGTATAGATGAGTATACCTTATGGGTCAAGAAGAGCAGGTAAACATTACAGTGAGCCTCAGGGAGGGAACTGGTGAGAAGAGCTGGAATGAGGGTACAGAGCTAGGGGCAGGCGGGGAACACAGTGTGTCCTCCAGCTTACAGTCTAATGCAGTAGCTATTCATGGGCATTTGATTATGTGTTTTGTTTACAAAACATACTTTTTACAAATTTATCTATTTACTTTTTACAAATTTATCTGTGACTACCCTTTCTTTAATTAAATTCAAAATAGACTTTCTTAACTTTTAAAACAAGATTTCAATTTTACAAGAGGCCTGAGGAAGCCATTGAAAGGTTGTACCTATTTGGAACTAAGTAATCCACTGAGTTTTCTTTTCTGTTCTTGTCTTTTTTTTTTTTTTTTACAAAAATAAACAAGCAGACCCACACCGAATGAGTGACACCTCTCCTCCACACAAGCAAGCCGACCCATGTCAGATGTACAGTGACTCCTAACACAGGGGCACGACCACCAACTCCAGACTGGCTCTACGCTTTGATTCCCCATGGCTTGGGGAGCAGAGGTGATGACTAACCAACATACCTGAGCCTGGATGAGGACAATGCCCAATAAAACCCCATAGCTGCAGACATCAAGTCCAAAAAGACCACTCAACCCCCTACCCTGCAGCCTACATCCAGCAGAGACCAAGGGGTTGATTGAATTTCACATCTACCACGTGAGCAAGGACGTGCCTTGGCTTAGACAGTAACTGCAATGTAGGGGGAATGTACAGGGAGTTCACCTCAAAACTCATAGTCCCTAAACCTGTTCATAGAAAATCATGACTGACTGAATCCCAAGGCTCCAGATCTTGTAAATAAACTACTCATTCCATAACACAGGAAGGTTTTCTTTGACTCAATATTTGTTTTTCTATTTTGTATTTATCTTTACTTCATTGGGTTTTGAGGGCTTTTTGTCCCTTTCCCCCTCTTTTAGTTTCTATTATCTCCTCTTTTCCCCTTTGTTCTTTTCCTTATCTTTTATTTCCTGCTTTTGCTCTGTTTGTCTTTTCTATTCTTTTCTTTGTTCATTTTTTCCTGCATCTGTTCTCTATCACTATTAATTTCCTTTTACACCTCAAAGCCCTTACTTATCACATTCTCTTGTTCTCATACCCCATGAATTTTTCATATTTTGCTTTTATCATTTGCCAATTCCCTACCTACCACCTTTACTAGTATAACTACTAAGTTTAAGAACTCTAGCTAGCTAGTTAATTTTATGGTATATTTATTGAATTCTGGACTATTGTTAGTAGAGGTACAGTTCCATTTAGTAGATATTTACTGTCAATCAGTAGTAGGTCAGTATTAGGCTTGTCATAGTGTTCATACTATTATTATAGATCTCATTTCTATGATTAAAAATGGTATTTTAGGGCCGGTGAGAAGGCTCAGTGGTGCAAGCGCAAGGGCCCGAGTTTGACTCCCAGAACCCACATACGAAAAAAGGGCCGGTGATATCACTCAGCGGCACGGGCGCCTGCTGGTGTGTGAGGTCCTGAGGTTGACCCCTGGTACCCATAAAAAATAAAAATAAAAATGGTATTTTATTGGTCCTTAGGATTTAACATTTGGTTGGTACTTCATGCTATAAAATGCTGATATTACTATAGACAAGGTGACATAGCTGGTACCACTAATTGGTTTTCTTGGGATGGCAATATCTGGATTACTTGAGGTCATTAACAATACTGTAGTGCATTCCTGGAAAACTGTGTACTGGATATAACATGTTGTAACCATCCATCTCATTTAAACAAAAGTAGTTGGATTGTGGCACAGAGGCAAAGGTAAATAGTTTGCCAAGTCCAGAAGATGCCACTATAAATTAACTAAAAAGATTTCCATGCTAGAAACAAAGCTTTCCACTACAGTCAACCCACAAGCCTCAACACAAAATAAAAACAAACAAAAAATAGAAACATGAGACATCAAGCCAACAAAATGCCTCCCAAATCTCCAAAACTGATCCATGTAGCATCAAAGGGGAAGAAACCAAAAGCTATGCACCAGAATTGTAGCACAGGAGATAACAAAATAGATCATTAAGACATTTGACAAGCTCACAGAATGTATAAATAATAACATATTGCCAGATAAACAAAAGGATACAAGTCTACAGAAAACACTGCTAAAAAGCTAGAAGAGCTAAACGAAAACATGCATGCACGACCAACATAGAAAAGAAGAATCCATAAAAAGGCTATAAACAGAAATTCGGGACATTAAAATAGTATTGAAAGTATGTGTAGCAGAAGTAGTGGACAATGTGAAGTCAGAGAATCAGAACAGGAAAACAGGGCTGTTGTTGGTGGCCAACTAATAGATATATTAAAAACAAAAGAACATGAAATATGAATCTAACAACTCCTACATGATGCAAAGAAGACTAAGATTAACTGGAATAAATAAAATATCAGAAGATAGCACAGATGGCATTAAAAAGCCACTATTTATTGATATATAGTAAAAACTTTCCAAAGCAGGGCAGAAAATACAACATACTGATAAGTGACACATAGAGAACTCCAAAGAGCCACATCCAGAAAAGAACCTCGGCACAATGTATGATAGTCAAAATCTTGGAAGACCAACATAAGAATAGAAACTTAAAAGTGGTTAGAGCTCACTTATAAAGTAAACCCAACAGAATTACAACAGACTCAACACAAACCTTAAAAGCCAGGGAAGCCTAGAGTGAAGTGGTACAAAGCCTAAAAGAAAACAATCTCCAACCCAGGCTGATATGTCCCACAAAATGATCTTTCAAAATTGATGATAAATAGCACATCAAGAAATTCATTAACACCAAACCAGCACTTCAAAATTTTTTCAAGGATACAATATGTTGTGGCTTGTGTCTAGGTATCCCCACAAAGCCTCATGCCATGGTGGGGGTTTCAGAGGTGGCTGGATCTAGAGTGTGTGGTGCTGGATCAAGGTTCTGGGATTACTAAATCAGTCCACTGATTGGTTTAGCACCTACCCTAAGCCCAGTAGCCTTAATAGAATATTAAAGGGGCAGAAAGAAGCTGCTGAGTTTGCTTGGACTTGCTGCCTTCTGCCTGTCCTGCTTTGCCATGGACTGTTTCTCCTCTGCCATGCCACCCTGCCTTGGAGGCAGCAAACTAAGGACTGAAACCTCTACAAACTGTGAGCCAAATAAAACTTTCCTCCTTTAACTTTGAGTGTTGGGCATTTTGTCTCACCAACGAGTTAAGTAACTAAGACACCAGTAGAAAGAGATAGCAAAGCTAGCAATGACAAAAAGTCTGATAGAATGACTACTTCAGGCAGTTAAGGAGAAGGGACAGAGGGAATCAGCAACAGGAAAATAGACAATGACAGGAAAAAGTCAATACTGGTCAGTAATAATGCTCAATGTGAATGGTCTCAACTGCAAAATGAAAATGCACAGACTGAAAAAATGAACCAAGAAACAAAATCCAATGGTTTGTTGTATACAAGAAAGATATTTAACAGGTTCACACCTACTAGAACCATGCATGGTATATACATGACTGTCCCATTGGGTAGCTTAAACCACCTGGCTAAGGTTAAACTAGCTTAACATTAGACAGTGGAATTCAAATCAGAAACACCAGGCAGTGAGACATACAAACTATGGCCCTGTCATAAATGTGTTAACCCCAAAAGAAAGTCATAAACCAAAAATCAAAGGATGGAAAACAATATTCCATGCAAAGGGAACTCCCAAAAGGCAGGTATATCTATCCTATATTCAGACAAAGTGGACTTCAAGCCAAAAGTGACCAAAAGAGGCAAAAAAGGTCACTACATATTAGTTTAGGGAATAATCCACCAGGAAGAGTAACAAGTATTAACATATATGAACCAAACATCAGTGTGCCCAACTTTATAAATAAAATACTACTGCACATAAAAGAGCAGATTATCAAAAACAGTTATAGTGGGGAATCTCAGCAACTCACTTTCACAAATAGATCAACTAGACAAAAAGTCACCAAATTCATATCAACCTTTTAAAATACCTTCAAACATATGGACTTAATAGATATCAAGAGTGATCCACCCAACAAAAAATATACAATAACCAGGTGTGAAGGATCATGCCTGTGATCTCAGCACTAGAGAAGCTGAGGCAGGAGGATAGCTGTGAGTTTGAGGACAGCCTGGTTTACATAAGCAAGTTCAAGGCCAGCCTAAACTATATAGCAAGACCCTATCAAAAAAAAGAATATATATATACACACACACACCTTATTTTCAGCAGCACATAGAACTTTCTCCAAAATATACCACATACTAGCCCAAACACACTGAAAGAAATTTTAGGGGGCCGGTGAGATAGCTCAGTGGCATAAGCGCCTGCCTGGCAAGTACGAGGTCCTGAGTTCAACTCCCGGAACCCACACACAAAAAAAGGGCCGGTGATATCGCTCAGCGGCATGGGCACCTGCTGGCGTGTGAGGTCCTGAGGTTGACCCCCGGTACCCACAAAAAAAAATTTTAAAAATTGAAATTATACCTTGCATATTATCAGATCATAACAAAATGCATAAAAACCAAATAAATAATGGGTCATAGAAGAAATAAGACAGTTTCTAAAACTAAATGATAATGCCTGTAAAACAAACCAGAACTTATGGGACACAATGAAGTCAGTTCTAAGAGGGAAATTTATAGCTGGGAATGTCCACAAAAACAGAGTGAGCCCAAATAAATAATCTAACGATGTACCTCAGTGTCCTAGAAAAACAAAAACAATACAAACACAAAGCTAGTATGAGGAATGAAATAATAAGGATCACAGCAGAAATTAATGAAATTGAGACAAATACCAAAAATTTAATGAATTGAACAGTTGGTTCTTAGCAAGAATGTTATGGCTGTGTCTAAATGTTCCCCCAAAGCCTCATCGGTCATAGGTGAGGCTTTTTGGAGGTGGCTGGATCTAGAGTGTGCAATGCTGGAATTAAGGATGTGATGCTGGGATTGATTCATGGTGTGATGCTAGAATTAAGGGTACCCCACCCTGGGTATGAGTGCTACCCACCCTAACTGGGGGTAGCCTGGATAAAATATAAGGCATAGAAAGAGGGCTGCTGTTGTTGCTTGTCACTTGCTGCTCCACTGCTTTGCTGCCTTCCTACCCTCTGCCCTCCATGAACTGTTTCTCCTCTACAATGCCCTTTTGCCAGGCCACCCAGCCTTGGAGCCAGCGAACTATGGACTGAAACGTCTACAAACTGTCAGCTAAATAAACCTTTCCTCCTTTAACTTTGTGTGTGAGATATTTTGTCTCAGCAATGAGAAAAGTAACTAAGACAAAGAATAAACAGACAAACTCCTAGGCACCTTCCCCCCAAAAAAACATAAAATACACAAATCAATGCAATTAGAAATAAAAAAAGGTGAAATCACAACTGTCACTCCCTAAATCAAAAAGATTATTAACAATTATTTTTCAAACCTGTATGTTGATAAATTGGAGAATTCAGAAGAAATGGACAGATTCCTGGATACATTTGATTTACCAAAACTGAACCAAGATTTTAAAATCCTGAATAATCCAATAACAGGCAATGAAATTGAAGCAATAAGAAAAATCCTGCCAATAAGAAAAGCCCAGGTCTGAAGGGGTTCACTCCTGAATTCTACAAAAACTTCAAGGAAGTTCTAACACCAATACTTTCGAAACTTTTTAATGAAATTTAAAGGGAAGGAGTACTCCCAAAGCCACCCCTGGTTCCAAAAACAAAGATCCTGCCAAAAGAGAGAAGTATAGAACAATTTCTTAATGAATATAGATGCACAGATCCTCAACAAGATACTGGCAAAGAGAATGCAAAAAACCGTTAGATCACACATCACCAACTAGGTTTCATCCCAGGGATGCAAGGATGATTCAACATATTCAAATCAGTAAGTGTTCACATCACAGAAACAGGGACAACAATCACGTGATCATCTCAATAGACAGAGAAAAAGCCTTTGCCAAAATCCAATATCATTTCATGATAAAAACACTGAAGACAATAGGTATAAAAAACCTTACCGGAACCTGATGAAAGCCATTTATAACAAATGCATTACATAGATAAAGACTGAAAGCTTTCCCTCTAATATCAGGAACAAGACAACCATGTCCACTGTTCCCACTCCTTTCAACAGAGTACATGAAACATTAGCAAATACAATTAAGCAAAAAAGAAATAAAAGGGATATTTATAGGAAAGGAAGAAGTCAAATTATTATTTGCAGATAACATGATCCTCTACATTAAGGACCCAAAACTTCCACCAAAAGAATCTTAGAATTAATAATCAAATTCAGTAATATAGCAGGATACAAAATCAACACAAATTAGTGGCATTTATGTACACTGCTAATGAACACACTGAGAAATTAGGAAAACAATACCATACATAATAGCATAAAGTAAAATAAATACCTAGGAATTAACCTAACTAAGGTTAAGACTTCTACGAAAGACCTCTCCGAAAACTACAATACTCTAAAAAAGAGATTAAGAGGACATCATTTCTTGAATAAGCAGAATCAACATAGTAAAAATGACCACACTTCCAAAACTGATACACAGATTTAATGCAATCCCAATCAAAATTCCAACAACATTCTTCACAGAACTGGACAAAACAAGCCTAAAATTCATATGGAACCAGAAGACACCCAGAATAGCGAAAGGAATTCTAGGTAAAAAAGAGCAAAGTGGGAGGCATCACACTCCTGGACTTGAAGTTATATTACAAAGCTACTGGGATTAAAAACAGCATGGTATTGCCAGAAAAACAGATATGTGGATTAATGGAACAGAATACAGGATGCAAAATCAACCCCATATATATTCAACTATTTGATCTTTGAGAAAGTTGCCAAAAAATATACACTGGAGGAATGATAAACACTTTGATAAATGGTATTGGGAAAACTGGATATCGCCATGTGGAAGACTGAATCTACACACTTATCTCTCATCCAGGGAACCACAATCAAAATGGATCAAAGATCTAAATGTTAAAGCAGAAATACTTATTCTGTTGTACAATAAAATAGGTAAAACGTTTAAGACCTAGGCATAGGAAAGGACTTTCTGAACAGCTCCCCAATGGCACAAGAAATAGCACCAAAAACCAACAAATGGCATCATATTAAACTAAAAAGCTTCTCCATAGCAAAAGAAACAACCAACAGAGTGAAGAGACAACCAATAGAATGGGAAAATTGCTATGTATTCCTTGGACAGAGGACTAACATCTAAAATATATTAACTCAAAAAAATTAGACCTCCAAAATAAAAGACCCAATGAAAAACTGGGGCAAGTGAAATAAATAAACATGTCACAGAGGAAATACAACTGACCAATAAATACATTAATAAATGCAAATTAAAACAACACTGAGATTCCATCTTACCCCAGAAGAAATGGCCCTCATCAAGAAACCAAGTCATTACAAATGCTGGAGAGGTTACAAGGGAGAAAAAATGCTTTTGTACTGTCGGTAGGTCTGTAAACTAGTACAACCACTTTAGAAAGAGATTTCTCCAAGAACTGAAACTAGAAATTCATTCGATCCAGCTAGTCCTCCTCTGTGTATCTTCCCAAAGAGTTAAAGACATCATATTATAGTGATGTATGCATACCCATGTTTACAGCAGCACACTTCATAGTAGCTAAATCTTAGAAGCTGCCTAAAAGTCCATCAACAGACAAATGGATAAATAAAATGTGGTATTACACATAATGGAGTACTACTCTGCCATGAAGCAAGATAAACTTGAGTCATTTGTGGGAAAATGAATATAGTTGAGACTATAGTGTTAACTGAATTAAATCACAGACAAGCTTAAATATTGCATGGTTTCTTTTATATAAGAAACCCAAAGTATAAATAAACAGCAAAATAAAAGATAATAGGAGATAGAGAAGTAGATCCTTCTCAAGGGGGGAAAGAGATCAAGAAATGGAGAGAGGGTGAAGGGAAGGGAGGGAAAGAGGATGAAGAAAAGGAATTAAGATGTTTTATGTACATGTTCCTTTACACAAGTAAACATGTATTGAAAACATGTACAAAAATGAAGGGATCAAGAGATGGATGGAAGACGGAGGGAAGAGAAAGTGGACAAAAAAAACTAAGATATATTATGTGCCTGTACCAATTCCCCACAAGGAATGTAAACATTATGTAATACATACATGTACTAATAAAAATTAGATTTAAAAAATAAAAATGGTTAACATGTTGGGGATGTTAGTTTGTAATAACACTAAGTTTTGAATGACAAAGCCTGAAGTCTGAAAGAAGTTTGTAGCTAAAAAAAAAAAGTAAACTTAAGAACATAGTTGTGATCACTTGATTGTATAAACAGTGATTAGTAGGAGCTAAAATTTAATAAGGCAGGCACGATGAATGCTTGGTACACACACACAGGCTGTGTTTCTCTGGAGAGCCTGACTGACACATTGAGTAAGTAGATGTCTCAATTTGCAGTGAGCAGAGCAGATGCCCCCTGGTGAGTGTGAGCATCAACCATTCCTTCAAGAGCCTACTTAATTTGGAAGAGGAAGGATTGTCCTTCTTTCTGTTCTTCTATCTTCAAAGCTCTGGTCTTAGGTCTTGAGACTCGAGACTGGAATCTCCACCATTGGTTTTGTGTGTGTGCGTGTGTGTGTGTTTATGGTTGTCAGATATAGTTTTTTAATGTTAATATTTTAGTACTTGGTTGTGATACATAATGAATACATTTATTGTTGGGTGTTGGTACACATACATGCTGCATCTTAATACTTTTTACTTCCCCTTCCCCTCCCCCATTCCCCTTTCTCTTCATTCCAAGATCCCCTTTCCATCTGCAAAAGGTCTACTTCCCTATTTCCTATAACCTATATTATTTAGGTTTCTCATAGAAAACACGCAATATTTAACCTTTTGTGTCTGATTTATTTCACTTAGCATTCTGGTCTCAAGGTACAACCATTTTCTTACAAATGACTCAAATTTATCTTTCTTTATGGCTGAGTCACATATATGCACAACACATTTACTTTATTCATCTGTTAATAGGCATATAGACTATTTCCAAGATTTAGATATTGTGAACATGGCTATGCATGTATCACTGTTTTACCTCTGAGGCCTTTGAACCAGCTTTCCTGGTTCTCCAGCTGTAGAAGGCAGGCTGTGTGTCTCCTATTGGTTCTGCTTCTCACTGAAATGTTAACACAAAGGGTTAATGTTTAGATTTTCTTAACTGCTCCAGTCTATAGCACCAAAAGTTAGCTCATGTTAGGATTTTTAGAGCACTAATTAAAAAAAAAAAAAAAAAACAAACTTCTGATTTTTCCGCCCAATACCTGAATTAATCCAGACAGAGGAATCAGGTTATCAAAAATATCAGCCTTATTAATGATAGAGGTTTATGAATAAGGCATACTTTAGAGAAACTACAGGTATCCTAATAACCTCTGAATCAGCATGTTTACAAAACTGGTCCTAGCAAATCTGGAATAGCAGAATCTCCTTGAAAGGTCAGTACTGTGGTGGCTACATTTGTCACATGGCCAAAAGCACATCAGACGTTGTTCTCCTGGTTGGCATCTAGGTGTCAGAGGGTAAAAGAGAGTGAGGCGAACTATGACTCCAGGCACTTCTCCTCCTCCTCACACACCAAGGAAAGTTGGGCAAACAGAGGGCAAGAGTGAACAAAAGTGGAGACCTCTTGAAGTGCAAAAATGGAAGAAGAGGTTCACCTATGACAATACAGAGCTGTGTGTCAGGAAAAAAAATGTTAGTTTATAAGCTAGGTATTCCCTTGGAGAACATCACAAATTCAGCCTCAGAAGAATTGACATCATAAAGCCATATATAAAAGTGACAGAAGTATCCCAGTCTTAAAGGGCTTACATAATTGCCACTTCTCACTGCTTCATTTTAACACTGGAAGACAAAGTGGGACCCACCTGCCTAGTCTCCTTACATAATGGTGAAAGAATACTCATCGCTGGGTTCTGGAAAGATGGTTTTATCACATTCATAGTATTGACATGAGCTCTGGAGAAACACGTTTCATAATTTATGTTTAATTTTTAAAGTACTATTAGTACCTCTCTATAAACACAGCTAAGCCTAATCCTCAAAGATGCAGTTCCTTAAAAAGTTAATCAAGAATGTCATATGATATGATGCCAATATTCACAGCATGTGAATCCAAGTTCAAAATTCTTCTCTTTCAACAACTCTAGGAAAATCTTGATGGGTTGCTAGACTATTTTTTTTAATCTCCTCCAGAGTCTTCTCCAACTTGTGTTCCAAGTGTAAAAAGACAACAAGTCAAGTTCCAAAACACCCCAAGCCTTAACATCATCACCCTAGTGAATATATTTTCATTCTCTTTGTGTCAGTGATGAACAGTATGATTACGGCAGGTCCTTTGATCATTGCTATCATAAGCACAGAGCCCGACAGGAGATATCTCATTAAATCTTCCCTTGTTTCCTCCTGTTTTCTCTTCACTTCATTTTCTCAAAATTGTATTATATAGCTAACATTTTCTTTAAGAATGTGCCTTCTTACTTTCAATTTTATTAGGAACATTAGTATTTTTGATACATTATCTATTCCTCCTGTGTCATGTGCAAAGATCGGTAAGCTATGGGTGGTAAAAAAAATTGAACAATCAGTGACCTCAAGATGTTTAAAGCTTAGGAAATGGCAGTAAAATATATACTATATTGTTAGGTCTACAGTATATGTGAGGACATAATCCATGATCTTGAAATTTACTCATATACATGCAGAACTGGACTTACATAATATACCATAAACTTCAAATATTTAACACTTCTGATGTCCAGTACTTTAGCCACAATTTGCCAACTCTCAAATAATCAAATTATGAACTTCTTTTTGTTAAATGACTTAAAATCTTGTGGGCTAACAGACCAAAATTAAGGTTGATTTTTAACTACAATAGCCTCTTAAAACACTTATAACTAAATCATTAAGTAACTGTGTTTAAATACAATTTCAGGAAATCTGCTTTTCTTTTAAATTAGAGTTTTCCCCTTTATGATTGAAATGAACAAAAGATGAACTAATTTTTAAAATTAAAGGCTTTCTTATGTTTTCATTATGAGTGTATTTCCTCTTTAATTTCAAAATATGAAGCTATTTGAAATAAGTACCTTTCACATATGCTGAATAGATAATTTCTGATAATTATAGTAAGAATAAAATATAAGAATAACCTTCAGAACTTAAACTGGAGATTTTTCACCAAACAGTTGAGTAGCGTAACTTACTCTGTTTTCTTCTTATAAAGAAAGCATTTTCTTGTCTAAGAATTGAGATGACTAATGTAAGAATTCTTATTATTCAAACCAAAATGGTTAATAGATTTGCAAAGAAAGGTTGGCATTTTGTGGAGTGCAACATAATTCATAATCACAATAAAATAAAAGTAATTATACTTATAGAACTGTTATATATAGAATTAAATGAGTTGCTTTTATTTTATCATGGTTATGAGTTATCATGTTGTGCTCCACAAAATGTTAACCTTTCTTTGTTAATCTAATAATGCTTCTTGTTTGAATCATAAAGCTTCCTATTTTTCAGCATAAAAGATAAAACAAGGCATAAAAAGTGACATTAACCTTGATACATATTTTTTACTATGAACTTGTTGAGGACATTAAGGGTTCCATTAACTTAGAAATATCTTAGAGTAATTACAGCACTTGCGGGGAAAGACAAAGCACTACTTACAGGTTGTCAGGCTAGGAGAGTTAGAAAACATCAGGGGCTTTAATCACTCAGTTGGGTGAGAGGAATGGTGAGGAGCTGGGGCATTTGAAAAGTATGGGTCCAAGCGGATAATAAGGGAGAATGAATTGTCAAACCACCTAACTGAAAGTTTCCAAGAGTTTTTAAAATTTTATTTACTATCTGATCACATTCCCTAACAACTTCAAGAAAACTTGTCACCAGGAAGTTATACAACAAGAAGTACATATTACAGGACTAAATGTATATATTTTGAGACTGATTGATCTTGCTAATATTTTGATGACTTTAATGGGTTTTAAAATTATTATGCTTCCAAGAATGCTTAGTAATAGTTTTAGCACACCTGTATCTTGAAAGAAATGGCCTGCAAATAGAATGACATTCTTTCTAATAGAAGTTTCCACTTTTGCTGCCACTAAGAAAATTGGAAGCTCTGGAGACACATTAATAACATAAATAGCAAACACTTCTAATGTTTTTTTTTTTTTTCTAAAGTCAGTTTTTGGTTTTTTTTTAATGATAAAACCAGGCATGGTGGCACACACTTGTAATCCTTGAAGCAAAAGGATCACTGTGAGTTCAAGGCCAGCCTGGGCTAAATAATGAGACCCTGACTCAAAAAAAAAAAGACTCACCAATTAAAGAAACTTTAACATTAAAGTGAGCAATTAATAGCAAAAATTGCAGAGGATCAAGATAATTTAACATAAAGTAAAATGAAAAGTGACAAATATGTCAGGACACATTTTTGGAGAATTTCACACTGCTATTTTAATGAAAGTTTATTAATATATTTCAGTAGACAAAATTCTGCCATGCCTCCAGGCAAGTGCACAATTTTACCAATAAAGTGCTTATTTCATTTGTAAAAGATGTCAAGTAGTATTTCTGGCAGACAACTCCTGCTTCTGTATTTCACAGGACTCAAAAAATCCTGGAGCTGCTATTATTTATAGCTTATCTTGATAAAAGAAGTGCCATCATTTCTCAATGATTTAAGTAATTTAAACTATATTATTATCTGAATACTTCCTCCAAAGTTGGTGCTTCCAGAAATGTAATTATGCTGGGTTTCTCCTTTCAGTTAATCAATATTCCCAACTGACCCAGACTTTTCAGCACATGTGATTCAAATTAAAACCTTACCCCCATGACTATCCAGAGCATGAACCATAAAGGGGTTTTATCTTATCCAGTTTGTATATAAACATCACAAAAGATGTCGTTTACCAAACCCAAAGTTGAAAGCTTATTTTTAATTTGTTAGCCAGCACAAGCCATTATTCATCAAGAAAATTCTCAGTCACTAGTGCTTTCCAAGTTTTTTTTCTTCTATTAAATTGTTAGGATTTTATCATATTTTTCCAGATGGATTCATTTGCGTTTAAAAAAATAAATCTCTGTAATTTATTGCCTATATATTATAATCTAAGAGTGTTCATGCAGCTTGAATTCAAATTTGCATTTGTAGATTCTTAATTTGTTTTAAACATAACTGACAATAAATTTTATAATGTTCTTGAATATCACATATAAATATTAAAGCTACATTACTTCAAGGTCTAGAATGGAAGAATTTGAATACTTTATGCTTTGCAAACTCATTTTAAGTTTGACACAAAATAAAGGTCTCAAAAAGCTGTATCGGGAAAATTTTAGTTGGAATTAGCAATATGTTACCCAGGTACTGGGGAGAAATATAGGTGGGGTACAGGTGTGATTATAAAGATTAGCATTAAATATTTTAAGATAGTATTTATATTGGCACCACCCTCAGAAAACTCGAAGAAATTCCCTTTCATCACTTTTCTTCTCTTTGTTACAGAGCTCTGCACTTTCTGGACCAGGAGATCAATGTCATGAGTATTTAGAGCACGACCGTAGACTATTGTGACCTGATCTACAACCACGATGTATTTTAGTTGATTTATTCTTCATTTATTGAGCACCAACTTAATGTTATGTACAGCATCCTTAGTAGATAAGCAAGAACAGGATTTATAACATTGGGAACAGGTACCAGATTTTCTGGGGGAAGAAAGCTATCACTCAAACTAGAAATTCCCAATACTAAGGCAATTCATATAAGATACGTACATGGAACTTAACTCCACCTGAAACCAGTTCAGAACTCTAATTTAAAAACAAGCTCTTGAAAACATATTAACTGAAGGCTCAGGTATTAGCTCTCCAAATAAACCACATTATCATATATGAAAATTAATTATGCAACTTAATATGAAGACTGGGGAAACCTCAATATTATTAAGCAAAGATTAGTAAAAAGTAGTTACTAAGTCTACTCATGACTTTTCACAAACAATTTAAGCATAAATATTAAAAATAAAACTTTAAAATAGTTATTTAGTTATGCTGCTTGCAAAATTAAGAAAAGTACACTAGGAGAACTTGTTTCATTCAAAAATTTAACTGTTAAAGATCAAAGTTTGATCTCTGCAGTTGGCTGATTTTGACTTCGCTTTCTCCAAGTCCTTTATTCTAAACATTCTCGTGCTTATTTTTCATCATTCTCACCCGATCTGCATTCCCAGCCCTTTCTAAAGATGTGAACTGTCATTATTTTTAAGCATTTTACTGAAAAGATTTTAGCTTCCCTGAGGCATCATGCTATATCCCAGTTCAATAAATCTACCAAATGTTTTACTTATTTTGCAGGGAAAACAACTTTGGAAACTATTAAGCACTTAATATTTTGTGGACTTATATGAAGTGACTCTCCAGTAGGAATAAATGTCAAAAGCAGAGTCCGGGGCTGGGGATACAGCTCAGTGGCACAGCACCTGCCTGGCAAACACAGTGTCCTGAGTTTGATTCCCAGTTCCAAAAAAAATAAAAGCAGTGTCTGCTCACAGCATCACCCAGATGCAGTTAAGCAGATGCAGTGTTTCTTGAAGGCCAATTTAATACCAAGACCCACATCATTCACCTTTAGATCATATTTTAATCCTATTTAATCATGGGTCATTTTATTCTAATTTGTTGTGAAAACAATAGAACTGAAAAACTCCTCTCAACAGAGGAAGCGCTCAGTGACAGCTACAGCTGTAGACAATGTAATTCACTGGAGGCAGAGCGCTGTGGTCCTTTACTAGTTTATTTAGAAATATAATTTTATTAGTCTTGAAATAAAGAGATAACATAAACCAGGGTTATTCATGGATACAGAATGTAAGCTACATGTGAGAATTGAACTTCTGAAGAAACACCAAAAGTGCAAAACATTTTTTCAAAAACCATTCCCATGACTTACTGTAAGTATACTGTTTGAATACTAAGTTTAATTGAAGATCTGTTAGATTGCAAAATGAGAATGGACATCATTTCTATAGGCTACTAGGAAAAATATGCTTACCCTGAAAATTTATTCCTGGGACTAGGTAAAATTTCTCTGATACATAAGCTTACTTAGAAATAATGCAATAAGAAATTCATAAAGAGATAATTATTAAGTCTCAGAAAATTTTTTTTCGGTCACAACCTATTTATACATTTAAAACTACATATTGAAAGAAAGGTATTATATCATAGTATGCACCTATGGAAGCTTTAAAGAAAAACAGCTTATGATTTATCTATGTTCTCCTTTCTAAAAGAGCAAATGCAATTCATTTCAAAGTACTGTTCTGTGTTTTTAAAAGACCGTATTGATTTTATTTATTCCTTTCAGAGAGAGAACAAAGCAATGAAGAACTGTATGGGCAAGTACAGTGCCTCGTGGGGCTGGGAGGAAGCAATTTGGTGAGGCAATTCTGGTGCTACTTTTCTCCCAGAGCACTGGAACATTCCGGAAGGGGCAGGTGAGAAGCTGAGCAGAACTTTCCACTGACTGTCAACTGAGATTTCAGCAGACTCACAGGGCTACACACACAGCACATTGATGTTTATTTGATCTTTAGCTATCAATATGCACCATAAATGCTAAAAAGTATAAATACAAATACACGCACATAACAAACTTTCAGGCACACCATAGTAAAATGGCTGAAAAGCAAAATCTAAAAGAAATTTTAAAAACAGACACAAGAAAAAAAAAAGATACATTACCTTCAAAGGAGAATAAATGAGACTTATAACTGACTTCTCAACAGTGGAAGCCAGACATAATAAAATGAAAAATTCAAGTTGCTAAAAGGAAATAAATATAGACCTTAATTACATACCAAAAATAGCTTTAAAATGAAGATCAGAAATAAATGTATATCCAGACAGAGAAATTCTGAAAGAATTCACTATCAATAAGATACACTAAAAGATAAATTAGAGGCAATTCTATAGGCAAAAGAAAAATATTACTTGAAATGAGATGCAATTGGAAATCGAGAACAAAGGAAAACATGACTAAAGCATATGGGTAAATATAAATAATGTTTGAAAATAAAATATTTTGTGGGGTTTTAAATTTATAATATATGACACCTATTTAAATTGAACAGGGTAACAAATGATGTTAATACATTTTAGGGCTTTTGTACACTCAAGGAAAAGGTGAAAGTACTTTTATATTAGACACTGATAAGTCAGGGAGGTATTGCATAGTGAGGCAACCACAATAATAGCTGTAAAATATTACACATAATAACATCAAACTAAGTGGGAAAGAGGAGGAAAATGAAAATCAAATATCATTTCTAAGAGACATACCTGACCTGGAATAGAATTTTCTAAAAAGTTGAAAATAAGAAGCTGGACAAATGGTAAAGAAAGATTTGTCAGGGCCGGTGAGATGGTTCAGCGGCTTAAGCGCCTGCCTGGCAAGCGCGAGGGCCCAAGTTCGACTCCCGGAACCCACATACGAAAAAAGGGCCGGTGATATCGCTCAGCGGCACGGGCGCCTCCTGGCGCGCGAGGTCCTGAGGTCGACCCCCCGGTACCCACAAAAAAAAAGAAAAAAAAGATTTGTCAAATATCACATACTGAACACTAACAATAATGGAAATAATAGGTGAAATGTGTGACATTAAGAGGGGCCAGTGAGTTGGCTCAGTAGCATAAGCGCCTGCCTGGCAAGCATGAGGTCCTGAGTTCAACTCCTGGAACCCACATAAAGGGAAAAAAAAAAAAAAAAAAAGGGCCGGTGATATCGCTCAGCGGCACAAGCGCTTGCTGGCAAGCGCGATTCCTGAGGTCGACTCCCAGTACCCACACTAAAGAAAAAAATAAATAAGAACTTGTATTCATCAAAAAAACTATTATGAGAGAAAAGGCAAAGCTCAGAGTAGCAAAAGCTATTTGCAAAACCTATACTAATAAAAGGCTCATCTCTGAATACTTAAATACATTTTACAAATAAAAAGGACTTATTAAAAGAAGGACTTATAAACCAGTGGGGAAATGGGCAGGATAATTCCACAGACATAGCACCGGACACAATGTCCATATGGCCACGAAACAAAAAATGTTCATGCTTTATTGTCTACTGCCAACTAAGCATTATCTGCCCCCTCTTTTCAGATTTCTGCTGCACCACATAAGGAGCAGCCAGGAACTCCACGTTCTAGAAGCCCCTTGACCTGTGATTCCAGTTTCAGTACTGCTATTCAAAGTCACTGGCATTAGAGTAGAAAAGTAGAAGAGAAGGCAAGTCCAGGGGACCAGGAGAGTGAGATGATAATTAAATCAGCTGTGTGGGAACTCTTGATGAATGCTCCTAAGTACTTTCCAGCCAAATACCATACACAGTGCACACCGAGAAACATATGACATGAATCTGTATTGCAACAGTACTTGCAATATCAAAACAATGAAAATAAGCCAAATGTCTACCCATTATAATTGACAAATATATTGTAGTTTATCCATGAAATGAAATGCAACAGTAAAAACAAGTGAACCCCAAAAGTGTGCAATAAGAATTGTACCCCAAGATAAATACTTTTAAAATCAAGCCCTCCCCCCGTTTATGTTTTATTGTTTCCTCATTGTGGTTCAAAGATCTTTTTATTCCTAGCATAAAGATGTGATGAAACAGCAACCATGAGGACCAACTAAGAAACCTGAAAATAGTTTTTATTCCCTCTGTGTCTTTATATTTCCCATCATGTCCAAATCCCACCCAGCAGAAGAATAAGTAAAATATACTTATATACCATTCTCTATATTAGGAACTGTATGTACAAAATCTAATTTGATCCTGACAATAATCTTATAAATGCTGTTGCCCACTTTTTCTGACCAGGTAACTGAAGTAGAACAAGTTTAAATACCACGCCAAGTCCCAAAGCTAGGAACTGCTACTGGTAAGATTCCAACCCAACAACCTGATCTGAGAGATGTGTTCTTAACCCATCCACCAGCTAAGCCCTGGTGTACTCTTCAAAATCTGCTTCCCTCTCAGCTCTCAGTGTAGTCAGTCTGACTCACCAACAGCCCCTGAAGATCTTGCTGAGTCACTTCTCTTCTTTAACTCACATTCTCTTCTGTTTCTGGATATTTTTCTGAATATCTTTACTAAGTATCATCCACTTTAGTTCTATATATGTGAGTCTTTAATTGACAACATTATTAGACGTTAGTGCTATTTTCTTTAAAACTTATTTTGCATTGAACTATATAATGCCATCCATTCATACATGGGGATTCAGCTGTGATACATAGTTACAATATGTACCAAAACTGTCTCTTTAAAATTTTCCTCCATGAAGCTAAAAAGACATGATCTGGATCCTACAAAAAGGAAGAGATGGAGGTAGGGGGGAAGAGGGGAAGTAAAGGTGAGTTAAAAGAATTAAGATGTATTATATACATGTACCGACTCCCCACAATGAATGTAATCATTATGTATCAGCACATGTACTAATAAAAATTAAATGTTTTAAAAAATAATTTGGTACAAAAGAATGTAATCAAATCCCTGGATTATGGGTATATGTAGCTCAGTAGTAGGGCAATTGCTTAGCATGCAAGAGGCCCTGGTTCCAATCCCTAACACGGAAGGAAGGAAGGAAGGAAGGAAGGAAGGAAGGAAGGAAGGAAGGAAGGAAGGAAGGAAGGAAGGAGGGGAAAAGGAAAGAAATAAAGGGAAAAGGACGGAGTGGGGAGGAGAAAGAGGAAGAAGAGAGAAGAGAATTCTGGTCACTTCAATTGTATACAGCTTTTTATGTCTTTTAATGCAGCTACTTCCAAGAAGACTTGAGAGAGTTGTCACAGAAAAACAGCTTGACAATAGGACAGCCTAGGAGGAAAGCCATTTGCTGCATCTAAACGCTGAGCACACCTCTGACCAATGCAGTGGCTGAGACAAATAGGATATTGCATCTGTTTTCGTTTTGACAAGGGAAGCATGCATGCTCCAGTAGTCCGCGTCATGGTTTCTAAATCCCTGGGCGGGATTTCTCAGGTTACAGGGATGAACGCTGAGTGAAAATATTGATAGTAAAAAAGCAAAAAATAAAGCAGTTTAATTTACTGTTCTCAGGCTGCTTGGGTCCCTGCTGCCTATACATAGGTATGGAGATATAGAATAAAATCTTGGCAGTTTTAGTAAAAAAGCTTTACACCTTCTGATCTCAAACCTGCCTCTGGGCCTTATCCATACCCCACTTCCTGTGCTGCCACATCCTCTTTGGCCTGGACGACTGCAGTGCCATTCTAATCAGGATCCCAGCTTTCAGTCTTCTTCTACAGTGAGTTCACAGTATCTGCAGTTACCTTATAAAGCCATCAACCTTAGAAGGCCACAGCCTTGTTCAAAGCCCTGTGACATTTCCCAATATTTAAAAGTCACGATCTCTCCCATGGTCTACAAGCTCCACATTATTTACCTCTTGGATTGCTCTCCGATGCTATCCCTTGTCATTTAACTCTTAATGTTGAACATTGCCAAGCACACTCTTACCTGAGGACCTTTGCCCTTGTTGCCCCCTGCCTAAACTGCTCCTATATCACAACTTGCTGTTGTTTTCTCATTTCCCTCTAGAGAGACTTTCCTTACTTCCCCCTCTAATGAAATACCCCTATTTCTTGCACTTTGCCCCTCTTTATTTTGACTCCTAGAACCTACTACTACCCCATATTATGACCCATTTGATTATGTTTATATAGCTTTTCCCTGTTCTTTTGAATGTCAGCAAGAACATTGCTGCTATGGTTTACTGTCAAATTCCATGAACAAAGAATAGCACATGAAAGAAAGTAAGCACTCAGTATATGAATGAATAATAATGAATATATGAATAGGGTTTATTACCCAACTACTTAAAAATCCAATTGTTTTAGCCAGGTATTGTGGTGCACACCTATAATCCCAGCACTCTGGAAGACTGAGGCATGAAGATCAAATTTGAGGATAGCCTAGGCAACTTAGCAACTTTGCAAGACCCTGTTTCAAAATAAAAACAAAACAAACAAAAAAAGGCCTGGAGATGTAGCTCAGTGTGATGGCCCTAGGTTCAGCCCTTAATACATAAAAAATAGTTTTTACACAAAGACGTCCCAAGTTCCTTCCAAGAATGCTCCACCCACTCTCCAGTGTCTAGTGACAATAGGCTTTACCTACTGTCAAATATCTTTGGCAAACTTAGTGTCATCCAGCTTAGCAAACTACAGGATTACTCTGGATCAGCTGCTGATTCCTAAGAAGCTTTAAGATGTCATATTTTTACACCTTTCCTTAGAATACTTTCTCTTCTTAGAAACATTTACACTCTTCTCTACATAGTGAAATTCTATTCATCCATCAATATTTACCTTAACTACCACTGTGTAAAAACCCCCTGGCCAACGTGTATCATCAGTCAGTAAAAACTATGATTTTAAATACCTTAATACATGCTCATTAATTAATGAGGTTAAAGTCAATAGGGAGGAAAGATTAGGAAAGGGCCAGGAGGAAAGCGAGATGGCCAGAAGATGAGAGAGGAACAACACAGAGCAGTGAGAACAAAACACGAGTTAACATCTCAAGGAAGTATCCTTGCTACCCAGTGCTAAATAAAATGAAGAAAAAGAAAGTAGTTCAACTACTTCTAGATCATCATGTAAAGACAGAAAAGACACTTAGAAGTATATTTATTATTATAGTACCATTCTATATTAGGGCAAAGTAAGGCAAGTAGGAAGCGCCTAGAATGAATGCTCCCTTCCCTGTGACTTTGGCACGGTTTCATAATCACTATGGCTCACTGGGGAATAGATAAGAAAATCTGCGCAAGGAACAAAGGGACCTATTTTGAGGGAAGGGCCTGAGATGTCAATTTCTTGAGAAAATTCACAATTATGTAAATTAACTTGGACAAAGTGACCCTAACTGCTGCTGCCAGGTTAGGATTGAACATCCTCGTGGGGAACAAATCACAAGGGAAGGAGTCTGTGCTAACAGAGAAGACTCAGCAAAACAATTCATAGGGAAAGTTCAGTTCCAAGAGCACACGGAGTAACCTGCTCAGCTGGAAAATGCTGCCTGAGCTTAAGGATGAGCGAAGCGTTCTCATTTTGATGGCAGAGTGTGGGGTACACTGCTGAAGCCATCAGCAGGCATCACCAAAGCATGGACAAACACTCATCAGACCCTGGAACAACAATATTTACTGATGACGTATGCTTTAGCAAACAAAGAGAGGTGATCAGGCTTCATAATTTACACATAAATTTTAGCCTACATAAACTTAAGAATGCTTGAAAAGTTAGAAACAATTTAGGCACCCGGAGACTTGCATTATGAGTTGGAAAAAATTACACACATGAAACTAAATGGTCAAACAGATCACACTGATTAGATATATTTGCATGTCCAAATACACTGAATTCCTTGGGGATCTAGATTGTATCTTCTTTTCCTTCTTTTTTTTTTTTTTTTTTTTGTGGGTACCGGGGGTCGACCTCAGGACCTCGCACACCAGCAGGCGCCCGTGCCGCTGAGTGATATCACCGGCCCTTTTTCCGTATGTGGGTTCCGGAAGTCGAACTCAGGCCCTTGCACTTGCCAGGCAGGCGCTTACACCACTGAGCCACCTCACCAGCCCCCTCTTTCTTTTTTTCTGTAATACCAGTATAGAAATAAAATTTCCATAACTTTCTTGAAAGTAGAGTTTAATATTTTTTCAGCAATCTATAAGACAGAATATTCATAAAAATCTATCATTTGTTATTGAGAGTTTTCGAAACTTACTCATTCTAGTAAGCAATTCCTACATGTGGTATTAATTTTACTTTTTGCCTGGCACTTACAACGTCTTCTAATTCTAAAGTTTTGATCTGACTCAGAAAAATACAATCAATTATAGATCCAATTTGGGGCTTTTTCCCACCTTTTTAGTATATCACATGACCTTATCTGGGTTTCATTACAATAGTCAGTGAAAACTAATGAGGCTTTCTGCTGAATATTAGAAAAGATAGTCTGTTGTCTTGGTAATTCAAGAGTGAAAACATTGTTTTGTAATACTCTGTTCTTTGTGCTGATCCTCATTTCGCTTCTCCTCTGGCATAAGGTAAAACAGAGTTGGAGGAGCTGAGTGCCCACAGATACCACTCATTCACAGGACCCTGGAGGTGCTCATCTGTGTTGTGCTTTGATTCTGAGGGACTGTTCGTGAAGAGCATTCTCGGAGAAAATCATCACTCCTCTCTCATTGCATCAGACACATTGCTCTTTGGGGAGAAAGTGACACAATTGTGAACACAAGGTAAGCAGACTCTAAAGTGGAAATACATCACCTCTGTACAGGAATGTACAGGCACCATGTGGCATCTCTATAAATCAGGAAGGAAATTCTTTACAAGCCTCATCCTACCTGTCAATATCTATCTCCCAAAGAACTAGAAAGTCTTAGTGAGCAACAATTACTTCCATCTCAGCAGGCTCTGAAGCCTGAACTCACTGACACGGCTCCTGGAACTAATTACATCTGAAGAATATGAATGCTTTCCTTCCAAAACACCTGATGTAAGTGTCTGTCTCTCACCCTTGTCTGCTCAGATATAGGATGAAACATGGTCAAAATTTCAAGCTACTGTTTGGAAAGAATAAGTCTGTTGTCATCCCAAAGGGAGGACTGGTCAAAGGTCTGATGCTGTAGCCTGACATATGATTTCACAAATAGTAAGGATGTGACTCAAGAATTAGGAAACTCACTTGCTATATAACCTGAGGGAAAGCGTGTCAACAGTTTTCCTTCAGGACTGACAATTTCTCTGATCTCACTGTATCTATTGGCTGTCATCGAACCCTTGTCAAACAAATAATTTGGGAAGTATTTGGACTTATTATATCATCTATTATGTTATGCCTTTCAAGGAGATATAGGATTATAGTTTGGTTGATATCAACTGATGAACAAAAATATGTGCTACTGTCACCTTTTTCACAGATATCTCCTGCATTTTCTTATGTTGACTGATACATGGCTTTCCCCACTGATGCTTCTCATTTGTAGTTGACTTTAGAGCAGGACTGCCAATTTTGCACAAATACCACATGTAGACATTGGTGACAGGAAGAAATCAATCATTGGGCCGGTGAGATGGCTCAGCGGCTTAAGCACCTGCCCGGCAAGTGCGAGGGCCCGAGTTCGACTCCCGGAACCCACATACGAAAAAGGGGCCGGTGATATCGCTCAGCGGCACGGGTGCCTACTGGCGCACGAGGTCCTGAGGTCGACCCCCCAGTACCCACAAAAAAAAAAAAAAAAAAAGAAATCAATCATCTCTTTACTCACGATTACCATGTTCACACCACTGTCTCTTCCAATAAAACTGAGCTGTCCATCTACAGATACTACCTTCTTCAGAGAATCTATTTAATTGCTATTTCACTTTTATCAGGAACTTGGACACTGATTCACAGTCATCTTCTCCCTGCTGTAGTTCTAGGGGATATCAGTGTCCTATGTACATAATTTATTTGATACCTTAGTATCCTCTTGATCTCCCACAATCCAGTGGCCTTCTCCACACTCCATTTAAGTCATCTCAGAAGGCCACAATACTTGGGCACTTTCCTTTATCCCATTCACTCTTATATTTCAAACTGAAAATGTCCGTCTCCAACTACAAATGAGCAAGGGTTAAGGTGACCTGAGAGGAAGAATAAATACCCTGCCTTGGGGAATGCGGGCATATGTAGTGTGCAGACAACAACCTCTAAAACTAGCATTCAAGCAGTAGTAACCAAAGCCTGAAGTGGCAGATGATGAGAAAGATGGAAATAGATGAGAGATAACAGTATGGAGGAGGGAATTGTAGTCAATGTGGACATAGATAATGGGGAGAAGGTGAAAAAGATTGGGGATTAAACGTTAGATATTTGGTGAAGCCGGGTATGACAATAAATGAAGCTCAAAGTAGAACAGTAGGTATCATCTGTCTTGCTAAGCAAATTAAATGTTGTTTATGAGCAGTACTAAGCTACTAAAAGATATTGAATGGGAAAAAGTTTCTATACTCAGGATCTCTTTCTGTCAACAAATGTACAAGTTTTCTAAGCAATTCTTCACTTCTCTGCAGACACTAACTGGGGGTCTGTGACTCTTAATCCAGATTCATCAACATGACTGAATTAAGAAACACCTAGCAGGTTAGTAAACCAGATTGTTAGGTTGTCTGGGCAAGTCATGGAAGCATGACCTTGGATAATACATATGTCTCCTGGCTCCTATCCTCTCTAGTGCAGTTCTGCTCTGCTTCCTGACCACTATGAAGTGAGCAGTTTCGCTCCACCACACACATCCACCATGATAATTTTCCCTAGGGCCAGTGACCATGGACTGAATCCCATGTAACCCTAGTCAAATGAAACCTTTCTTCCTTTAAACTGTGGGTGTCAAGTATTTAGACCCAGGAACAGGAAAGCTGACTAATATAGTAGCCTGTAATTTAGTTTGATTTTATCACTAGTAGAGTTAGCACTGCCTCCACAGGTTAAGGTCTTGGTCTCATAAAACTGCCTACACTTCAGGTGCCAATCACAAGTAATGGGTTTTAAATTACCCACACTTGGAGAAGATCAGGAGTTCTTACAATCCTATCCCCAGGTCTGATAATTTGTTACAATGGCTCACAGCACTCAGAGAAACATTTTACTTACTATTACTACCTTATAAAGGATCTTATAAAACCTACAGTGAACAGCTAGATGAGGAGGTACACAGGGTGAGGTCTAGAAGGGTCTTAGGTGCAGGAGCTTTTGTTCCCATGGCTCTGGGATATGCCACCCTCTGTGCATGTGGATGAAATCAGGGTTGTTTAGGGATTTCATGGAGGCTCCATTATGAAGGCATGATTGATTAAATCATTGGCCATTGGTGATTGCACATGATCTCTAATCCCCTGGAGAGGATAGGACTGAGCGTTCCAACTTCTAACCACATGGTTTATTAGAGTGTCTCTCTCCCATCTGACAGTCACCTCATTAACACAACCTCAGGTAAGGTTTAAAGAGATTTATTTTAAATAAGAAAAGATCTCATCACTATGACCCAGGAAATTACAAAGGTGTCAGAAGCAAGAAACCAAGGACAGAGATGTACTATATATTTCCTTTGTCACAAATGTTAGCGAGATAAAAGAAATAACCAGGTAGTCTGTGTGAGCAGTTTGAATGAAAGAGTTTGTGTTTTTCTTCAGTTTTGGAGAATTATGAGCCTTGGTATTTTTGAATATTTCACCTTCCCCAATCTCCTTATATTTATTTTCCAAATTTCTCTTAGGCATATAATTAACTCTTCTTCTGTATCTCTTTTGTTTTTACATTTTCCATCTCCATATTTCTCTGTGTTAACTCTGAGTGATTTCCTTATATATAGTCTGCTACTTAATCCATATATTAAACTTTAATTTTACAGACCTATTTTTGTTTCTAGAAATGTTGATTGGTTGTTTCCACAGTTTTCCATTTTTGTTATGAAAATCTATTCTCGTGCTTAACAATCCAAGTATATTTATTTTGAATTATCTTAGTTCACTACTAGGGTATAATTTTCTGATCTAGCTTTTTTCCCCCTGATTTTTCCAATGGCATTAAGTTTGCTAGTGTTCTCCATGTTTTTGTTTTTGTTTTGTGTCTTTGAACTCTATTTTTAGAATAAAATATATTCCATGTATGCTGGGCATGAAAATGGTCCTGCCATAATGTAAGTAGCTAATATTTCACTATGGAGTTATTGGTTTTATAACTTTCACTAAGGTCTTTTGGAAGTTCACTTTTACTTTATTCTTTTATCTTTGGTTTTCTTTATCCTAAGTGCTATGAAGGGATTTAAGGACCGTACTCACATAAGATGCCCTGTAGAGGCTTCAATATATCACGATTGGAGGTCATATTGAGGACAGATGGCCTCTGATATTTACTTCAAAATTATGCTGATTTCAACCTATGTGACCCTCCAAATTTTATATGTTGAAACATAAAACCCAGCCTGATGGTTTTAGGAGGTGTGACTTTTAAGAGCTGATTAGGTATGAGGGCTTTACCCTTATGGGTGGGATTCAGCATGTGCCTCAAAACATCATTGTGTTCAAGGTTTGGTTGCCAGTTGACTGGTGTTGGGGAAGTCACTTGTGTCATGAAGCTCTGGATTAATCCATTGGTAAGTTCTTTATCTGAATGGGGCTGTGAGAGGTAGGCCCTGGTTAAAGAAGTGGGTCATGGGGAAGAAGATTTGGAAGTGTATATCTTCTCCCGAGCTCCTTTCTTCCAGCCTCCCTGTTCTTTCGGTCTGTTTTCTAGTTGCCAGGAGGTAAGCAGATTTTCTCCACCAGGCCCTTTTTTTCCATGATGTTTCTACCTTGCAACAGGCCTAGAAGCAACGGAGTCAGCTGACCATGGACTGGAACCTATGAAACTAGGAACCAAAATAATCTTTTCTTCCTTAAGTTGATTTATGTGAAGTATTTATCACATCAGTGGAAAACACAACCATTAGGAATAGGAAAAGGAAATTATATGAGTCTTATACGAGCCCTTATACTTATATGAGTCTTCAGAGAGCTACCTGGTCCTAACATTTCTTCTAATAGGATACAGTTCTCCCCTCCTGTCATGTGAAGACGCAACAAGATGCCATTTTGGAGGCAGATAGCAGCTCTCACCAGACAGAAAATCTGCTGGTGCCTTGATCTTAGACACACTAGCCATTGAAATAATAAGGAATAAATTACTATTACTAAAAATTACCTACTCTGATTTTTATTATAGCAGGAATGGGCTAAGACAGAGCCATTCTTGAAACTGGCTCTAGCAAATTTATCTCCTGTCTCATCCAATTCTTCTGTATTCTCCATTTTCTACCACAATTTCCCTATTTTCATCAGTACAGTATCCCAATTTTTTGAAAAATCTGGACCTAAAGATTTAAAAATCTGACAGCTAAAAGAGCTTAGTTCTCATAATTTTATGCGCCAAGTTCTTCTAACTGTATTATGAATCTATTTCTAAATGTAATTCTCCTTAAAATATACTGTATTTTTATTGACTTAATAAATCCTTCCTTGGGTTTATTTTTCAAAATAACCAGATAGTCCTAAAGTTTTCTACATAGCTACAGAAATATTTATTGATCCTTGAATTTTTTTACAAAAATGTATATATGCTAACTTTTATCTACTGTGTAATTTATACATTTAATTAATAAATACTTTATTAGAATAGTTCAAGGCAGCCTGTCTCAAGAAAAGAAAAACCCCATTAACCTCTTTAAGAGTCAATCAACAAATTTCAAAAGGGACGCTGAATTGTTCTGTTTTGTACCATTTTGTCCCATCAAGAAAACTAGGTATATTCTTTGGTGTTGGGCTGATTTCCACTAGAGAATTTATGATAGTAACATTGATATATCTCTTGTGATAATGCAACCTACCCAGAACTCAAGAAAAGTTCAATATAAATATTCTGTAACCATTCTGTATGTGCTATGTTCTATCCATCTCAAAAGAAATCTTTAAATCCTTGGAAAATAATCAAGAAAGAAGGAACCAGTGCCTGTATGGTATGTCTCTCCACAGCTATTATGATGGATAGACTTAAAATATCTAAACAAAACTATAGATCAGAATCTCATTGGAAATGTATACAATAATATGTCTACCACCCAAAAATATCTTACAAATCTTTCTGTAGTGCTTAAATACTCAACTACCTGGGAAAAACTTTGAAAATTTATTCCTGTTTCCTTTACAAATTTCACACCTAGACTATTGTGTATGAGAAGATTAAAGCTATAATTCTTCAACAACAAACTAATGCTACTCACTCTTGGCCTAATTTTAATCAACAATGAAAGACATTTTTAAGCAACCACATGTCTTTCAGTATGAGAAAGCTTTTTCTCAGGGTGCAAATTAAGAAACAGAGGAGTGATAAAATAAGAAAATCACTATCTTGTGATTCTCCATGAAATAACTGAATCAAAGGATCATCAATGAATGCAAAAAGCAATAGATAAAAGATATAAAGGATTTTTAAATGATATAGAAGCATCAACATCAAACTGACTTAAATGTGAAAAACTACCTTCAACAAGTAGTTAAGCGTAGCATCACTAACAGGGAATCACATGATATTAGGTGACTTCTGATGTGATATAAAATAAAAACAGTTTTCACTTCAAAGTATTCTTTTGCAAAATGCTTAACCTGACTAAATCTTAGGTCTCGTTTTCTATTGAAAATTGAAATATGGGGGAAGTGAATGACCTCATGAAGAAATCATAGATAAATTAAGAATGTGGACTACAATTGGCATTAATAAAAAATAAAGCCAGTACCATTGTAGGAATAAACATGTAGAGGCTTATTTTAGATTAAAAGAGACTAAATTGGCATAACCCAATCCATACATGAACCTTGGTTGGTAGTAGAAAACTGTAAAACATACATTGGGCATACTTAGGAAAATTTAAATATAGTCTGGAGACAAGATGAAGTATGGAATTTGTAATTATTTTGTAAGTGTGATAATGGTATTGTGGTTTCAATATAATATGATGAGTAAAAAATGAATACTAAAATATTTAGACATGAAGTATCACAGCTTCTACAGCTTGTTTTAAAACAGTCCCCAAAAAATAACAATTAGCCAGGTAAATAGCAAAGTAAACATGGCAAATCATAGGTAATTATTAAGTGCAAGTGGTGAGCATGTAGGTGTCATTCGTTATATCTTTCAGGGTTGGATCAAAGATGTAGAACCATTATAAGTGTTACAGAAGGGGGTCCAAGGATTCACCCCTTTAGGTTTGCCATTGTAGAAACTTGAGTTGTGTATTAGTCACTTTCCTGTCACTGGGAAAAAAATGCCCAACACCTGAACCTTAAAGGAGGAGTGGTTTATTTTGGCTCATTGTTTCAGAGCGTTCAGGCCATGGTTGACTGGCTCCAAAACAAAAACCATATGAGGGCAAGGCATAGCAGAAGACAATTACTCAACCCATGGCAGGCAGGAAGCAAAGAAAGCAGGAAAAGGCATGGATAAGAATACACTTATTTTCACTGGGTGGTTTCACCCCCAGTGAGCCACCTCCTTCAAGGCGCCACCTCCCAACAGCACGTTCAGCTATGAACTCACCACTGGATTAACCCACTGATAAGGATAACGCCCCCATGTTCCATTTACCTTTAAAAAACCTCGCCTCTGAATATGTGAGATTTGGGGGTGCTTTTTAGATCTAAACCTTAACAAACTGCCAGCAGTCTAGTGCACTGTTGCCTTGCACCTGGCGTTGAATCTGAAGTCACTATGAGTCAGCCAGACTGCAGTCACAATGGAAGCCCTGTGTGGACAAGAACAGTGAAAAACTGGGAGCCGTGGGATGAATTGGAACCCTGTGTCTCAACAGCTCTAGCATCAGTGCCATGGCTGAACTTCAGAGGAATCTGGCTGCATTTACCATGGAGCTACACATATACTTGTCTAGGGATGGAAGCTGAAAGAGAAGGGCTAGCAGATGAAGTGAACGGTGACACTCTCATAAAGTAAGCTGCCAACTCAGTAACAACATGCCTGGTATCCTGTACAAATTACAAACCATAAAATTTAGAGCAAGTTGTTTACAACTGCTTTCATAAAAATCATGTACAGATTGTCTTTTGTGAACAGGGTTACTCACAGGTTATATGGAGACAAGAATTTTTGGAAGTTAGGATGACACAATACAAAACCACCTCCATTTATATTGTGTGTTGTGGTTTAAATCTAATGTGTTCCCCAAGTATCTCATGTGTTTGGAAGGTGACTGGATTATTGGGGAGAGGGGGCTGGCTTGCTGTTTGGAGGAGGGGCCTGATTGGAGATGGATCAATGAGGATATGACCTGGAAGAGTGTGTTCTTGTCCCTGGCTGCTTCTTTCTCTTTCTGCTTCCTGGCTACCATGGGATGAGCAGTTGTCTTCCATCATGCCCCTTTAGAACCACACAACTTTGGACTGACCCCACTGGAAACTGTGAGCCAAATAAACCTCTCCTCTTTTAAGTTGTGAGTATTGGGTATTTGTTCCAGTGATAGAAAGTAACTAATACAGATTTCAGTACCAGGAGTGGGGCTCTTACTCTAACTGTGCCTGACCATGTTGTTCAGAAATCTTTGGAACTTGTGGGAGAAGTTTGGGAAAGTTTGGAGACATGGCCTAGAGAAGTGCTAGAATATTATGATCTGTGCTTGGTGTGCTATACTTGGAGGAGCTCAGAAAACAAGAATGCAGATAGGAATGGGAATTGTAGAGGCCAGGCTCTAGTGGTTTTAGTTGGGAACAAGGACTCTATTGGCAGTTGTGCAAGAGGCCATGTGTGTTACACTCTGGCAGAAAATTTGTCTTCATGTTCCCCACGTCCCGAGACTATGGGAGACTGAGATTAAAGGCAAGACTAATCTGGCAGACGAAATTTCAAAGCAGCCCAATGTTTGGACTGAAGCATCACTACTACCAGCTGCTTTTACCCAAAACTAGAGTGAGAATAAGGAAAAATAAAATCAGAGCTAAATGATTTGTAAACTTGCAGTTTGGCCAGAAAGGGAGTACTACAAAATTGAAGCCAATGGAGAGTGTTGTTGTTGAAAAGATTAGCATTTAAAGGACCCAAGTTCTTTGCACCAGGACAATAGGAAAGGTGGCTTGAAGGCATCTCAGGAATCAACAAGACACTACTCTTTGCAGGCTCAAATGTTTTGAAGGTGATGAGATCATGGGAGAGCTTCCTATCTGCTTTCTGGCCACCATGACATGAGCAGCTATCCTCTGCCATGCCTTCCACCATGCCATTCCTGCCTTGGAGTGAGCCAACTTTGGACTGAGCCCCCTGGAATCGGTGAGCAAAATAACCTCTCCTTTAAGTTGTAGGAGTCAGGTATTTTGTCACAACAGCAGGAAAGTGCATAATACATTGTTCATCTACAAATATTTTTATAATAAAAGTTGAAAAAGCTCTACATTCTTCATATACATTAAAAGTCTTTGTAAACTAATGCTTGCCATTGATGTATACAAATTAGCCTTTTTTCACTGTTTGCACCTGAACATTCATCTACTCAGGAGGCTTAGTTGGAAGGATCATTTTCATTCAGGAGTTCAAAATGAGCCTGGACAGTATGGCAAGACCCCTACTCAATAAAGAAATCCTCACTTTCATAGAACGGATAAATTAGAAAGGATAGATATAGTTCCTTACAAATAAAATTATCATAAGCTATAGTTCCCCTTCTTTCTACTACAAATAAAAGCTTAAATAAGCTGATACCAAAGTTAGTTGACATAAATTCTTACCTGCCAAAGCAGAGAGTTAAATAAGAACCATTTTTCTCCCTGATAATACAAAATACAAACTGCTTATTGTATGTAGATCTGTGAGTTTAGAAAGTAGTACTTGTCTCTACCAAGATAGTATATTTTACTAATTTTCCCTAAAGTTTAAATGCTTGGTCCCTAATAATATCTTCCAACTGAGTTAAAATACTCAACAATTGACTAAAATAACAGAAAGTTTGCTCAAAAGTTAGAACCAGTACCACAAATACTCTTGTGAGTCAGAATTCCTATAAGTAGATGACCTGCCTCAAATGACCACCTGAAACATGGTTGTAGGTAGGTTGAGTCTGGCATCTGGCAGACTTTGAGAATCTCATTGGCTAGTATAATTTCATGGAGATACATTCCAGTGGAAACTAGGGTGGGAAAGTGTTTTGAGGAGGTCCAAGAAGCACTATAATTAGAGGTAAAAACAAATGAGGTTAGAAATGGAAGAAATTGGGGGCCGGTGAGATGGCTCAGCAGCTTAAGTGCCTGCCTTGCAAGCGTGAGGGCCCGAGTTCGACTCCCGGAACCCACATACGAAAAAGGGGCCGGTGATATTGCTCACCGGCACGGGCGCCTGCTGGTGCGTGAGGTCCTGAGGTCGACCCCCCGGTACCCACAAAAAAAAAAAAAAAAGAAATGGAAGAAATTAATTCTACATGGATGGCTCAATGGATTCAAAATAGTTTGAATTAAACTGGAATCTTGAAGAATAAATTTATCAAATGGTTTTGAAAGCAAAAGTTATTCCTGGAATTAAGGGCCTGACCAGAAGACTGGGTAGGAAAAGTATAAGTGAGGTTGGAGAAAAAGTAATGTATTTACCAGAGGTCTTTGGAAAAACAGAAGACAGAGGCTATGTAGAGATGCCCAGAAGCAATCATGAAGTATTGCCTCATGCAATAATAGAGGCCTAGGAGCTCTAAGATCTGTGGTCTACAAACTGGAAAATGTGTAAACTCACACCAAAGGCCAGAGAATCAGATCCAACAGTTTAAGTCTTAAGCACAAGTCTTAAGGCCTAAGATCAGGAGCTCAGGTGAGGAATAGCAGAAGATGGATGTCCTACAAATTGAAAGAACAGATTCATCCTTCCTCTACATTTTTATTCTATTTGAGTCCTAAACAGTTTTGGCTGATGCCTACCCACACTGGTGAGAGCTATCCTCTTTACTCAATCTACAAATTTAAATACTTATCTTCTGGAAACACCCTCAAAAACACTCAGATCTAATATGTTACTTATCTGTCTGGGCATCCTATAAGGAATCCTGGAGTGGTTAATTTTGGTGGACACCTTTATATTACCAGAATACAATCTTTAAAGTCAAGAGAAGTATCTAAGATGAAAGCAGAGACTTGCTTGAAGTGCAGGGAGTGCTTCTTCGTGCAAAGGACATACGGACAAAGTCTCTTGAATGAGTTTTGGCTAATTTTTCCAGGGCTAGACTGACATATCTGGGCCCTCAGGCTGGTTCTCGTATCTACAATTAGCATTATTATATACCCCAGTGTTTGTAAACATAGTATAACTTCATAGGTGTGCTATGACTTGAGAAATTTTAGGAAACACTACTCTACTCTATACAACTATGTAGCTTTTTATATAGGGCTACCCATGGAAGTCCTGATTTCTGTGAAGTCTAAATATAAAAGTCAAAATCAAAATCTTAGGAAAAATAACCAAATAGATGAAGAAAAATACAATCAAATACATGTAAGGTGAAAATTTCCACTTTAACAAAATATAATTAAACAATAAATTTCTTTACCTTTCTTTTTCCCAAATAAGTAATGCATGTCTTATTAATAAAATAAAAAGGATAAGGGATAAATTTTGAAGTGAATATTTTTAATAAAATCTATTTTTCAGCCACTCAATTACTTTTCCAGAAGAGATTACTATCACCAACTTTTTATTGTTCCAGAAATGTTCTATATATACACTATGCAGAAAAAAAATTAACATAGTGAACCTGAGACTGCATCCTTAGAAAGACACTTGTAAAGTTAGTCATCAGCTGGTGACCAACTCAGATTTTGGGAATATCCCCACCATACCCCCATTCATAAGAATATCCTTAGTATACCTACACTGTTTGGGCAAACAGTGTTGTATAGGCTGAATGAATTCTTTCTAGAAATCTGTAATTTTGATACATGCTAGGCTGGGAGTACTATGTAACCATCCCACAATAGAAAACCTCGGCTCTGAGTCTCCAATGAGCTGCCCCAGTACATAGCACCTCCCATGTGTTATCCCCGTGCTGGGATTATTGTCCTGCAAGAATCCACATCACAAGGACTTGCTTGATTTCCACCAGGCCTCGTCCTATGGGCTTTCCCTTTGTATCTTGTATCTTTTGCTATAATAAATTAGTCATAGACATGACAAATTCTGAACCCTGTGAGTTCTACCAAATCACTGAACATGAGAAGATTTTGTGGGCCATCTCTCCTTATAAATGATCTATGCCTTATTTTTACAAAATGGTAAACTTACATACAATTTTCTGAATATTAATTTTTATGTAGTTTCTTGAACATTTTTTTCTCACTGGAACCTACAGAGTTACTTTATCCTTCTTAAAAGCTATGCAGTATTTTATTATATATATTAATTAATTTATCTAGTTTTTATAAGCATATGAATATGTCTAGTCTTGCTATTGCAAAAACTCTGCAGTGAGTACCTTTGTGAATGGTTCATTTTTGCTTTGGGTGACTAGATTTGTATGGTTGGGAAAAAAAGAAAAAGAACTAAGAGTTACCAGGTTAAAGATGAAGTGCATTTTTAAAATTTTGATACTTAGTGACAATTTTTATAAATTGCACCGGCTTGACCACCATTGTTGTAAAACTATGTCTCTTTCTTTTGGAACTACAGACACTGTAGTTTACCAAAACATGTTAATCTTTGTAAATTTGAAAAATGAGAAGTAGTGATAGTTTAAATTGGTGTTGCTGTTACTAATGAATCATTTGCATTTTTCTTGTTTTGCTGGGTTTGTTTTTTCTATTTTTGTACTTGGAATTTTTCTGAGTGATTTAGAGGAGTTCTTTATAAGAAAAACAGAATTTTTGTATCTATGTAATGTAAGTTGCAAATATTTTCACAGATTATTGCTTATCTATTGCTTAAGTTTACGATAAATTTTGAAGCAGGAGTACTTTTGTGATTATATAAATTTCTCTGGCTTCCTAGTTTTGTTTCAAAAAGATTTTCCTGAGAACACAATCCTTAAACAATATAAATAAAATATTCATATTCCAGATTTTGTCAATGAAATACAAAATCACTAAAGAAAAAACTGAAATAAACTCAAAGTATATTTAAAAAATAAAACTAAAGTTTCTTAAATTTCATTTTAAATATGGAAGAATTGGCAGCATTGCATCGCATCTGTTTCACTGTTCCTGATCCACCATTAAGAGCATTAACATCCCACATGATACTTTCGAGACACCATATTTCATTTGCTTTGGCACTAGTACAAAAATAAATCTTAATTTCGGTCTATAGCTGACATTTCAGCTGGCTATTATAAATTACTTGGATTCTTTTACAAGTGAATTTGATTTAAAACCCTCTAAAAAGAAATTGATGGACAGGTTGTGACTGTGACCAACCTCTATATTCACTGTAAATTTCAGGAATGCATATCTGAACTCTTCCAATATTCATTTGATATGCTTTACTGAAAATCCATTTAAGAAAAAGAAAACTTAGTGTCTATGCCATGTATTGATGCAGCCTGTAACTTGTCTTCAGAGATTCCAAACTGAAGCACAAAAATTATTTTGTTCTAATACATTGACCACTTCTATCCTTTCCTCCTTCCTTATTTTCTTTCATCTCTGCCTTTTTTCTCCTCTCCATACTCTTTGGCTCCCTCCATTCTTCCATCCACCCCTTGATCCCTAGTATTTAGTCAGTCATAAGTAATGATCAGAGCTAGTATAAATGTTGGGTTTATGTTGAGATCTGTGCTAACGAGTTCACACGCACCCCTTGTCAAGTGGGTTATATTGGTAATCTCATTTTACATAAAGAAAATGGAGGCATGAAACAATAAAATAGCTAGACCTATATTACAAAAATGGAAGGGCAAAGACTAAAATCTCACTGTGTCTAACTCTCACCCATGCTGTTCACTACTGGCCTGCTTCTGGTGTATAAATATAAATCATCAGATTATATTTCACTTTTTTATTTGTTTTGTCCACATATTTACATTTTAACACTTTCATCACTGCACACAGGCAGGACCAAAATAAACTAGAAATTCATAATATTCCAAAGAGGACATTATCAATATCACCCATAAGTACTATCTACCTCTCATGGGAAAAGAGCCTTTGATACATTGTATTCTCCTCACAAAATAGTCATAAGTTAATGAAATAATTTGGTCACAAATAACTTCCTATATCTTTTGCCATTAAAATATAATCTCCTGTATAGTGTAGACAGGATTAGATCCTCATTAGAGGCTCATAAAGTTGGGCTGACTGGCATAAATTCACAAATGAGAGCACTTGAGCTTGTAACACCAGCTTGACTATTTTAAAATTAGTCCTTGCTCTCCTTTGTAACTTTAAATATTCCCTCCTCACTTAGTAAAGTGAAGAAGAGAAAATCTTACCCCCAGTGATTATCATTCTCAATTTTTCTTTTTTGTTATCTAACCTTGACAATTTAACTAATGGGTTTTCATAACAGTCCTTGCATTCTTTCTCTTCAACATTGCTAACCTCATTTTTCTCTTTTTTTGTGAAAATGTCCAATGTTACTTAATTTTTAGTTTCCTACAAGAGTGTTGTCCCAGGTATTAGAAGGATACCAAATAGTTCCACTCACACCAATGGCTTATAAAACAAGGAAACATATATATCAGTTCTTACCGCAAGTGAGGCATTTTATATACATTTCTGCAAATGCCATTAAAATAAAGACTGGAAACTGAAACTCAGATCTTTCAAGTTGTGTATCCATTATTACAAAGTTAAAACATAGCTAAACAAGATTTGAACCTAAATATTGTTGAAGTCACTCTTCTTTTCACTCACCCACCACAAAAATTGCCACCTTTGTGAAATTCCAAGTACTAAAAGTTTGTCAGACCCATAACTACGTAAAACTTTGATCTTTTATTTGAATTCTTAGAGCTGAAAAACTCAAAATACTTCATTTTACTCTTCTTTTTGTAATATTCACATCTCAACATGGCTGGTGGTAGGGAATTTGATAGACTAGTCTATACCGTGTTTCTTTTTCAGGGAAATGTCTCACACTACCCTATTGTAAGAATTTTTTACTTTTTGAATTTCTAAATTATATAGAAAATGTACTATAATCTCTATTTCATTATCTTACTATCAGCATGTACACTTTATTCATTCAAGGTTTAATTAAGGTTTATTAATGAATTAACCCATTATTTTCAGCTTCTCAATTATGAAAGACTTCTCATTCTATAATTGACCCACAGAGTTTTAACGAACAAGAAGCAATGCTGAAATGCCATACTAACACAAATTCTTCAATGTGAAGTTCCATTAATGAAAACTTCATTAGAATTGTGGTGATGATCATTTTCCTAACACTACCTAGTCTAAAATAATATTTTTAATTCGATTATAATATATGAATTTGGTTTTACTAAGATTAAAAATCCTTAATATGGAAATAGAATGATTCATCATCTACATCAAAAAATTTCTTACATTTATCATATGAATCTGGGTTAATAAAATTCAGATGCTTGATGTAATAACCACACCATCCAGCACAATTAAAATTGTCCTTTGGAAATTATTATGATTAGTGATTTAACATGAATCGAGAAGTATTTTTTGGAAAGTTGCTGCCAACCTCCTCCACAGTATTCAGCAAGTGTTTAACTTCAATCTTGATCGTGGATAACATAATTTTCAACTAAGTGAATGTAGCTTATATTGTTTTTTCTTTTTATTCAGAGTACTATTATCTTTTTTTTTTTTTTTTTTTGTGGGTACCGGGGGTCGACCTCAGGACCTCGCGCGCCAACAGGCACCCGTGCCACTGAGCGATATCACCGGCCCCTTTTTCGTATGTGGGATCCGGGAGTTGAACTTGGGCCCTCGCGCTTGCAAGGCAGGCGCTTACGCCGCTGAGCCATCTCACTATTATCTTTTATCAGTAGTTGTTTTTGTGTTGTTTGGGTTTTGGTTTTTCTTTCAGGGGGTTGGGGGAGTTGGTCTTATCCTCTAATAGCTGCAGTAATGTGAAACAATTGACTCATCAAACAAATGCCTTGTATTCATCTTTATGCTTTTCATAATTTTTATTCTAACTCATCTATAAATAGATCCTTGGATTAGATGTTTTCCAGAATCTTTCCAGCTTGAACAATTGTGTGCTACAAATTGATGGAAAACAGTGTAGTACTCAAGCATAGAAAATAATTTTCAGGTTCAAATACATACTTCAAAATTTCAAGCCCAATACTTACTGCTTTAAAATGCTGCCCAGGGTTTTATATGTTCTCTTACTTGAGTAAAAGCACTTCCATTTGAAAATACAACAAATTACCATACAAATGCTTTTTGCATGTACACAATTATGAATAGAGAGGTAAGATATCAGTGTTGTGTTATATCCCAACTAAAAGTTAAAATTTAAAATAGCTTGAAAGTAGTTGTTTGTCTTCCACTCATCACATACATGGCTTTCCATCTTCTTTGACAGTTACATTTCCTTCCCCCTGCCTCAAATCGTACACTGCAGTAATATGTCATTTATCGCAAGAGAAAACTCCTATGGGTGTTTCTCTAGAATTTCAGAGTTTACAGCTCGCGCCTCTCATTTACTACACTCTTTAATGCATTCCTTGGCAGATGGTAAAAGCAGAGTAATTAAGGAATACAGCTATATTACTGATTATGAACTTGATATTTATGACCAGAAGGTAATTTATAATCTTTCATTCTAAATACCATTATCCAAAGCAAATGCTTTATTTACACATTCAAAGGCTCAGCAACAAGATATTAAGATGCACTGAATGAAAAACATAGACTTCTAAAATTTTGACATTTTTCCTTAAATTTTCACATTTCTAAGTTCTTAAATAAAAAAGTTAAAGCTGGAAGACTTTTTATTTCCTCTTTGTTTCAAGAAGCTTTCAAGGCAGTTGAAGGAAAAGGAAAAGGAGATGAGTAATAGAGCTGCTACACAAAAAGAGAACAAGAGGGAAAGACCTAGGAAATAAGTGAAAGGGTAAGAACAAATTTTGGCTGGGAACCTTTCCATGCGAGAAACACAGGAGTCACCTAGCGTTTCAAGTGATTCAGATTTTTTTAAAAAGATGTTTAGGAAAAAATAATTCACAGCCATTTTATAGCCTAGTGTTTGACTTTTATAAGTAAAAACCAGCCAGGGCCGGTGAGATGGCTCAGCAGCATAAGCGCCTGCCTGGCAAGCGCGAGGGCCCGAGTTCGACTCCCGGAACCCACATACGAAAAAGGGCCAGTGATATCGCTCAGTGGCACGGGCGCCTGCTGGTGCGCGAGGTCCTAAGGTCGACCCCCGGTACCCACAAAAAAAAAAAAAAAAACACCCAAACTAAACTCAGAACGCTTGAGGACAATGGTGGCTTTGTTCATAAGGAAGGCTGCAAGTGAGCCATTAAGATTAATGCATGTTAATGTAGTTGCCAGGAGCAGCCCCATAGAAGTCTATGACTACTACAGTTACAGTAAAGTTGGAAAGAACGTTTACTTGGGTCTTACAATATGGGGCACAAGTCTTTTCACAAAATTAGTCCTGTTTTGAAAAATGACCTTTTAAACACAAGAATGTCATTCGGAGGACCACAATGATAATGCAATGAAAAGAATTGGGAACCAAAACTGCTGGGGGAATAGTGTATTCATTTCTCATCATAGGGCATGCATTCTTGAGTAGGATGGCAGGCAGAAGCACCTACATTGTTAAATTATTTTATTTTTATTTTTCTTGAAAGAATCTTTGTTTCATTTTTTTACAATCTGTAGTTTTATTTTCTGTACTAAATGCTTATGTTGAATTTATCATCTCAGTAGAATGAAAAGGCATTATGAACAAAATAATAAATAAGACTTGTGTGGGAAGTTTCTTCCTTCTGGATACTGAGTAGAAAAGTATAAGCAGAAGTTGAAGTAACCTTGAAAGGAATCACTATACGTTTCCTCCAGAGGGGCAGACATTTGGGTGGCACAGCACCACACAGCAAAAATTACCGTGCATGTGGGAAATGAGTTTCTGTAGGCACTCAGAGATGCTGAGAGTCTACTGCACCAGGATTTTTATTTTCATCATGGTATGAGATATTTTATTTCTCCCTTAACTCTACTAAAGGAAAACAACAGTTCAAGCATAATGACAGGCACCAGACAGTAAAGGAACTCAGGGTCAGAAAGATATTAAGGAATATTTGGATGTGTGACTAATGGATCCACACCCAAGTAGGGTGCTTGCTACCCGGCACAAGCAAAAGATTGTGCAAAAAAAATGGCTGGAAATTCGGGTTTCAAAATCTCTAAATTTCTAAGTACTGGCAGTCAGTTCTATGCTAACCAACATTGTTCCAATCAAATAAAGCACATTTTCAGGCTATAGGTGTCTAAATCAATGGGATCAGGAATGAGGTTATAAGGCTACTACAAGCAAAATAACTAAGAGGAATCACTAACTTTAAAGCTCCTTTTGAATCACAGAGTGTTCCCTTGAAGAAACATAGAGACAGGGTCTCCATGGAAAACACCATGCTCATAATACCTTCCAAAGTATTATATAAGCTGTGTACTATCCCTTATGCGTAGCAAACATACGACCAGTGAATACTATATCAGACAACAAAATCTTTCATTCCTCTTACATTATGTTTTTAGGGTTGATCAAAATAAAGTGAATGTTCAATTTTTTAAAAAATGTATTAAAAGTCATTGTCAAGAATGATGGGATAAGCATATTTCAAACTAGGAGGGAAATTAATGGCAATTTGTCTTTTAGTGTAATTTTTTAAATTTAAACATTCATTGTAATTCTTATTTCAGGGCAAGAAAACAAGACAGTGAAGGAAAACTAGTTTAGAAGGTAATGATATGTGATATATATATATATGTGTGTGTATATATATATATATAGTCCCAATGTTGATGAATTGGTTGTCAATGAAAAGACAGAAAAATAATATGTACTAAAATGTTTTTTCTATCTGTAAATTTTTATAAAACTATACAAGTTCCTCAGAAATTTTAAGACAACTATACAAGAAAATTATATGACTGTTAACTTGCTGTTTATTTCTTTTTTTTTTTTTTTTTTTTTAAAGAGAAGAAAACAAAACAAATCAAAAGAAGAACAAATTTTCAAAACAACATAATAGGAGGGTAACAATGGTTAATACATTACGTATTACTATCTTTAAGTTAGTTATTCAGGACACCAGACATTAGCATTCAATTGTCCAAACATTATTGGCACAAACCTTACTCAAAGCTATCGTGAGTTCATAGTTAAAATTAGAGGAGAATCAACCTGGATCTGCCTCAAAATAGTGGGGAAGACAGAGGTTGCAGAATCTATCAGACTTTTAAAAATCTAAGGAGAGGAAATCTCTACTACTTAATTCAGAAGGTCACTGGTTTTCGTTATTCCAAGAACACCAAATCTGAGACATTTAAAGAGATAATGCTCAAACTATGACGCAGTATAGGTTCAGAAATGTAGGCTATGTATCTTCTCACTATCCTTTAAATACTAGTCTCAAATATATTTTCAAATTTATATACAATAAAACTCACCCATTTAAGTATGCAATTTGAGAAATCCTAGTACAATAATTATAGGCAGTTGTGTGACACTTTTACAATTGAAATATCTATAGTTCCAGGATTTTAAAAGTCTCTCCCAGGCCGGTGAGATGGCTCAGCGGCGTACGCGCCTGCGTGGCAAGCGCGAGGGCCCGAGTTTGACTCCCAGAACCCACATACGAAAAAAGGGCCGGTGATATCGCTCAGCGGCACGGGCGCCTGCTGGCGCGCGAGGTCCTGAGGTCGACCCCCAGTACCCACAAAAAAATAAAATAAAATAAAAGTCTCTCCCTCACTTGCCTTCACAGTTAATGTCTTCTCCAGACGTCCAGTTATTGGGAACCATTGATCTGTTCTTCATCATTCTATCATTACCTTTTCTAGAAGTTCAGATATATAGAATTATATTGGACAGTGACGGCAAACCTTTTAGAGAGAGTGCCAAACTGCCACCCAAAACCCACTTATTTATTGTAAAGTGCCAACACCACAATTAAACCTGAATACCAAGGTTTTAGTTTAGAAAAACAACTCCACGTTAACATCTTTTGTCTTAAAAACAATAACATGAGTGTCCTGGGTTCACCACCACTGATATATGATATAGTCATTTTTGTTTGATAACTTTCACTAGCATATTTTATCCATGCTTATATGTATTGATATTTTTCTCCTTTTTAATTATTGCACAATATTCCATTGTGTAAGCATGCTACAGCTTATCCTTATTAATGGTTATCAATTAATAACCATTTGCATTACTTCCAGCTTTGGGGCCATTATGAATAATGTTATTATAAACATTCATATACAAGTCTTTGTGTGGAGTGCTCAGACTTCCTAAACTGATAGGAATGATATTACTTGGTCATAATGTAAGTTTAATTTTATGAGAAATCGCCATACAGTTTTCCAAAGTGATTGTTAGCATTTTGCATTCCCACTGGCAATGTATAAGAGTTCCAAATTCTCCATATCCTCGCCAGCACCTGATAATGTCAGCCTTTTTAAAATTTGCATCCACTTTATTAGTGAAGTGATTGTCTCCCTATGACCTTATTAAATTTATTTTAATTGATACACAGAAACATAAAATTTATTCAAATTAGTGGGGGTACCAGGTAACATCTTGAGATACATACACATGGTGTAATGTTTAAATCAGTTTAACAATATCTTTCTCATTTATCATTTTTCATGGTAAAATTTTTTAAATCCTTCCTTCTAGCTTTTGAAATCTACAGTACATTGACATTACTTATAGTCACCCTAGTGTGCAGGAGCTCACCAGGACTTCTTGTTCCGATCTATCTCTAACATAGAACCTACTGATGAACACTTATGCGTTCTACCCTCTTCCCTCATTCACTCAGCCCAGGAACCACCATTCTACTCTCAACATCTTTAAAATCAACTTTTTTAGATTCCACATGTGAGTGAGTTCATGTGGTACTTATCATTCTGTCTTGGCTTATTTTATTTAACAATCTATATTTCTGTCCACATTATCACAAATGATAAGATTTCATTCTTTTAAGGGCTGAATAATATTCCATTGTGTATGAATATGCACCACATTTTCTTTAACCATTCAGCAATTGATGAACACTTTGTTTTAATTTCATGGTTATTGGGAATAGTGCAGCAATGAACATGGGAGCTCAGGTACCTTTCTGATAGCCCGATTTTATTTCCTTCGGATACGGGACTATATAGTAGTTTGTTGACTGTCTGAGCAATCTCCATACTGTTTTCCATGGTTGTTGTATTAATTTACATTCACACTAACAGTGTGCAAGTGTTATTTTTTCTCTACATCTCATCAATACTTTTTATTTTCCATAGCTGTTAGAAAATAACTCTTGTTACTATAATAGCTCTTGTTACTGAGGAGATATAACATCTCATTGTGGTTTTGACTTGCATTTCACTGTTTTCTGATGTTGATTATTTTTTCATATACATTTTGGCCATTTGTATTTTTTTCAGAAATGTCTTTTTGCCCATTTTTATTTGCATTACATTTTTTTCTTGCTACTGAGTTTTTAGAGTTCCCTTTATATTCTGCATATCAACACTTTTTCAGATTTATAACTTGCAAATATTTTCTCCTATTCTGCAAATTATGTTTGCACTCTTCCCTGCTGTACAGAATTTGTTTAGTTTGATGCAATCCCATTTGTCTATTTTTGCTTTGATTTCCTATGCTTTTGTGGTCTTGTCCAAAACATCCTTGCCAATTCTGATATCCTGAGGCATTTTCTCTGTTTTATTCTATTAGTTTAATAGTTTCAGGTTTTATATTCAGCTTTTAATCTATTTTGATTAAATCTATTTGAGTTGATCTTTTTACCTGGTGAGATATAGAGGTCTAGTTTAATTCTTCTGCACGTATATATCAAATTTGTCCAGTACCATTCATTGAAAGGGCTATCCTTCCTCTTACATGTGATCTCAGCTCTTCTGTTGAAGATCATTGATTGTTGATGTCTACATTTATTTCTAGGCTCTCTGTTCTGTTCCACTGGTGTATGTGTCTGTATTTATGCCAATACCCTACTGTTTAGATAGCTACAGCATTATGCTATATTTTGAAATCAAGTAGAACAATGCATCCTGTTTTGTTCTTTTTTGCTTACAATGGCTTTAGGGTTTTTCTTGGTACTATACAAATATTAGGATTATTTTTCTAGTTCTGTCATTGGTATTTTGATAGAGATTCCACTGATTCTGTATATCACTTGGAGTAGTATGGGTATTTTAACCAGAAACATGGGTAATGCTTCTTGAAAACAATAAAAATGATGTCTTTCCACATTTTTGTGTCCTAATTTCTTTTATCAGTGTTTTGTACTTTGCATTGTAGAACTCTTTCACTTTTTGGTTAAATTTATTACTAGGTACTGTATTTTTTGCAGCCATTGTAAGTGGGATTGTTTTCTTGATTTGTATTTATCTCCTTATAATTAAAGTTGCATTTGTTTTAGAAATGTAGAGCATTGCTTCATGTGCTTTTTAGTCATTTGTACATTTTTCTTTGAAGAATCTATTCAAATCTTTTGCTAATAATGTTGGTTTGTTACTTTCTATTATTCAATTGTAACATTCTTTAAATATTTATATGAGGCATACCATTTTCTTCTTTGACTCTTTGTTTCATGTATTTTTATTTCATGTTCTTGCTTTCCTTTTTCTTTCTTATGGAAAACCAAATATTTATGAGCATTCTACTTTATTAGTATTCTACTTTATTTCTTAGTATTCTACTTTATTTATTAGTATCCTACTTTATCGCCATCTTCTTTCTGTTTTGTAAATTACTTACTTTTAGTATTGTTTATATTAATTAAATTATTAATTATTAATATTGCTTTTAGAGTTATAGCATGTATCCTGAATTTAGAACACTTACCTAGAGTTAATGGTGTATTACCTTATTTAAAATGCCAAGAATTTTGCAAATATACATTTAAATATACACAACAGGTGTACTCATAAATGTGCAAAATATATATTCAATACAGCTTCAAAAAAATAAAAAAATTTGGGGCCAGTGATATAGCTCAGCAGCATAAGCACCTGCCTAGCAAGCGCAAGGTCCTGAGTTCAACTCCCAGTACCCGCATATAAAAAAATAATAATAATAAATTTTTTTTTAATTTTAGAAAAAAAATAAAAGGGGGCCGGTGAGATGGCTCAGTGGTGTAAGCGCCTGCCTGGCAAGCGCGAGGGCCCAAGTTCAACTCCCGGAACCCACATACTAAAAAAGGGCCGGTGATATCGCTCAACAGCACAGGCGCCTGCTGGTACACTAGGTCCTGAGGTGGACCCCCGGTACCCACAAAAAAAAAAAAAAAAAAAAAAGAGAAAAGAAAAGAAAATATATAGTGTTGTATTTTAACAGACACAGCTGTATGTTCTATGTCTTTTTTTTTTCTAAAATTCAACTTTCCATCTCTTGTCATTTTATTGAAACCAAAGTACTCCCTTTAACAATTCTTGTAGTGCAGTTTGCTGACCACAAATTTCCTCAGTATTTGTTAACCTAAAACAGCTTATTTTGTATTCAAAATATTCAAAGTCTGGATACAGACTTACGGTTTGACAGGGTAGTTGCTGTTCTTGTCATCATTTTTTTTTTTTTTTAATTCAGCACTTTGGAACTGGCCTTCCATTATTTTCTGGCCCTTGTTATTACTGAGAGGTGAGCCATCATATATATATTCCTTCCAGGTATAAGATGTTTTCACTTTGTTTTCAAGATTTTTCTACTTCTGTTTGATTTCTAAAGTTTGAATATGATATTTTTGAGAATATTAATCCTACTTCAGGTTAATGGAGTTTCTTATATCTATAAGATCATATTTTTCATAAAATTCAGTGATTTAATTTTGTTCCTAGTACCTCAACTTATTTTTGTGCTAAACTATCTTTCTTCTTTCCTCTACAATACCCATGAAAGGTGTCTTAGAATACTTAATACTATCTTACAGGTAAATGAGTTTCTGCTTTTTCAAAATACTTTGTTTTTTTCACCATACATGATTTTTAGTTATTTGTTTTCAAGTTCAGTGACTTATCTTCTATCTTCAAGGTGCTATTAACCTCATCCTATCAAATGCATTTTTCTTTTATTACTCAATAGGAAGCCATAGCTTTAACTACTATTTTGTGTCACATAAGTATACTTCTTTTATTTATTGTCTTCTTTCTATGGAATAAAATCTATAGTCCTTTATATTAGTCTTAAATACAGGTTAAATATTCCTCCTCCATGAAGATTCCCAAGACTTTTATAGACCTTGCACACAATCAAATACACTATTATGTACAGTTATAAGCTCTCCTATATTCACAGCTGCCACATATGATCATGCAGTTTGCACTCTGTACAACCTGCATGCCCGTAGTGTCCTTACTAATACAATTGTTTCATGGTTTCATCTTTTCTATCTCCAGAGTCTCTAAATTCTTCTGGGAAGGAATCATATATCTTCTGATTTTCCCATGGTGTTGAATGAGCCCCAAATCTACCACTACTTCTACTGCTCCTTCTACTGTTATTACTATTCCTTCTCACCCTGCTAGTACTTCAATTCCTATTCCTAAATTATCTGTTAACGTTTCAAATTTCAAATGTTTATTTGCACCAGGCACAATGCCAAGTGTCTTATATATGTCATAGTAACAAAACTGTAGATTTTATTTGAATTTCACCACTTTTTCTATTCCAAGATCCAATCCAGTACTTCACACTTCATTTCAAATTCTCATGTCTCCAGAGTAAGTTACAATCTGTGACACTTCCTGATTCTTCCCTTATTCTTTCTGACATTGACACTTTGAATATTACAGCTTAGGTATTTTGTATAATGTCCTTTGGTTAGGAATTGCCTGATGATCTTTCACGATTAGATTAAACGTATACATTTTTCACAAGAAAAACTGAAAAGTGATATTATACCCTTAGCGGGTCATAGCACTGGGGGGCTCATTCTTTTTAACAACTGACATTATTATATGAAAGTTTACAGATGGGTATCTGAAATTGTCTCTGTTCTTTTTATGAATACTAAGATAATATGTCAATGAATATCTTCATAAATGTATAGTGTCTCTCATGTGTAGAAATATCTGTAAGACAAATTCCTAAAATATTTCTAGATCAACATAGAATTTCTGGGTCTTTTGACAGATATTACTAAATCACTCATTATAAAATTAGTGTACAATTATAATTTCATTAGTAATGTTCTCCTCACCAATTCTTGAATATGCCATCTTTTCCCCATAATTTAAATTATGGCTATTTTTGTTCTACTTTGATAACATAACAATTTGCACATATATTTTAATCTTTCTTAATATATTGTCAGCTTTTTAATGCCCCAAATTTTCTCTTGATATTTCCAAAACAATTTATTCCATATCAAAAAAACTCAGTAAATAGTCATTACGTGGGTGTGTAAACCAGGTCAGTATTAGACCTTTAATACCAGGTTCCCTTATTCTAAGCACTGGATTACAGGTGAAATACTGTTTCTAAATAAATAATGGTCTAATATGCAATGAGATGTGATGAAATGTAAATAATTATCTAGGTAGCTTTTAATTAAGCAGGTATCATTAAACAAATCATCACCACCAAATAAATTTGAGATCAGGGGCCTATAGAGGTTAGAAACAATTCCTCCTATAGAGTTTATATATACAAGCCTTTTCTTGGAGGGGCTGGGGTTGCTTAGGGGGGATATAACTCGTCCTAGCAGTTACAAATGCATTGTATATATCTTCTCAATGTAATAAGGTATTACATGTAGAAATAAAGTTGAATAACCCTGAGCCAAGTTTCACATTATTGAAGAAGGAAAACATCCAATTGGTGACACATTTAAATGATTTTGTGCTTACCAGTAGTTGAGAGGATTGTTCAAGCAGGTAAGTGATTGTCTTTTATAACTCTATCTCAAGGAACTTGCCCTTAATGTGAACTGTTTGGGAAGATTAAAATTCAGTGTCCAGGTCTACCTGCCAAGGCCAGATTCTCATTCAACACAGCTTGTTCACTACGAAGCTACCACACAGCAGAGAGTGCTCTCAATCTCTTACAATTTACTAGTCCCTCAGGGAGGACGGGCTGAGTTTTTTCTTTAGAACACAGATCAGAATTATTATGGATAACTAAGCCATTTAAAAACATTATAAAAAGGAACTGGGAGAAACTTAATTAAAGACAATCTGTTAATTGGAGAATTACCCATCAACATTTTTGTTTCCCAGGAATCTTTCATTATTGAAGACTCATTCCTTAAGAAATTACCTATAAATAGCTATATTCCAGAGTATCACTTTAAAAGGAGAAAGGTATTGCTTATTAGTAATAATAATTGTTTCCATATATGTAAGTAGCTTGTCTTAGAACCTTCACAATTACAACTTTACAAGTCTTTCAGTGACTCTTTGTAAACAATCCTGTTCTCTTACCGAAAAAAAAAAAAAAAAAAAAACTTGTCAAACTACACTTTCCTAATAATATTGGAAATCAGGTAATGATTCTCAGCAGCAGTTTTGCGTGGGTCTTCAGATATTATCATATTTTGATGTATCTCCCAAAGGCTTTAATTAGATTCAATTATAACTAACTTTTGGACATCTATCACCCCTATATTTTTATCTACTTTACAACTGAGGTGGTCTGAACAAAAAAATTGAAACAATTATTAAACAATTTTGGCAAACATATGCATTCCCTTTTGGTATAGGATGCTGAAACCTGAAAAACGAGCAGTCTCAGATGGTTTATCTTGATAGGTCCAGATTTCTGGTACAATCTAGACACAACCAGAGACAACCCTTTATGGAAAACCCAAACTCACTATATTCCTCAGAAATAGTTTTATCCTGGATGATCCAAATAACAACTTCAACATTTTAACTTTACAGTGCCTCTCTCCCCGATGATATTCTAATTTAGAAAATGTCTTTTTATTCTGTTCCTGAATTTCTCTTTATTGATGGAAAGTTGCACATGAAAAACATTTTTACTGTCTAAACAAAATCATGAACTAGGAATAAATGAACAGTTTAGTTGTGTGGATTTTAAATATTTGAAAGCTTATAACTACCACTCAGAGCAGTAAAGCTATTTAAACCTCTAAATATAGTAATGAGCAATAAACACAGTTTGATACTTAATAACCCATATGTACTCTCATTTAAAGTGATTACATCATAATGAGTTTTGCCTCATAGCAGGAAAAATGTGTCTAAATATATGTCATTCATATTTCAGATTAAAGTCAGAGTTTTGCATGGGAAGGCTAGTGAGACTAGAAACCCTCCAGGAACATTTTGTTGTGGGAAATATTGTCATTATTAAATAATCCTCACTCAGCCTGAGCGATGGTGAGCAGGTCAAGAGGATGTACTACTTTTATATATTATTTTCCTATTTGAAGATACCTAGGCAATCTGCCCAAAGCCCAGCAGTCTAAGAGCCTGAGCTAATTTTGAAAAACCTAGCGAATGTTGTAGGCTCTCAATCTAGGTGCCTACAGAACAGTAGAAATTTCAGCAGGCAATTTTCTGTCTTCGTTTTATACAATTTTACTCACTCATAAAAATAAGCACTTTTTCAGGTTAAGATGTGTTCTCATTGAGAAGCAAGTATTAATTTCGTACGAAGTTTACCTAGCAAACAGCTTCATGCATAAAGGAAAGCGCACACATGCTCCGCAAGTTTATAGATGAGCTCTCACAGTGAAGAATACCAACCTGCCTCATCTTGAAGAAAGCTCCACTCTTTTTCTCCAAGGAGTACAAAAAGGCAGGCTCTGCTTAAAGCAAGTGTTCGTTTGTGCTCCCACTTCCTGCCTCTGCTATGGCCCCTCTGACACAGGAGATAGCGTACAGTGTCCTAGTGCTGCATATGTAGCAATGTATTTAATGTGTTTGAATGAGAAAACTGAGCTATTTCAGCCAAGGAGGACTTGATGCGCATTACATAGGGAGGATCAAGGCCTCTATGTTCCTTCTCACAGAGCAACTACTGTCAATTCAAGTCCTTCTGGAAAGTTCCTCCTCTTGAAAAAGAAACATCGGGGATTCTTACTAAGCATCACTTTTGTGACATTCTACAAACCCCTATGGAAGTTGAAAAGAATAATAACATGTCCTGGCTTTCAGGAAGATCATAACCCGAAAGACACATTTCCACAAATAACTGTAAGAAAATGGACAGAGGAGAAAGTTAAGCCAGCATTTCACCAAAGCTGATAGATTGTTTGAACTTCGCCCAAGACAGTCTTTTCATGTTGTGATTCTGAAACTCTCTGGTGGAAATAGTAAAATACAATTCCAAGTTAAAATAAGATAAAATAAGATTCCAAAGGGTTATACATATTTAGAACACATTTGAGGTTGCATTCTATTCAAGTATATGTCCTCCATAGAGAACTCAACTGTTATAAAACAATCTCTGTGCCCGTCCCCCAACTCAGCTGATTGTTAAAGCTTACTCATTAGCACTGCCTGACACTACACCTGCTCTCCAGGCACTTGACAGTGAATATAACCCTGGCTCACTTCCACAAATCCAAGAAAACTTTGGTCAAAGGACATAAAAAATAAAAGCTTATGGAAATCTGCATCAGTTTAAACCCATTTGATTTTAAGCAATAGAACTCTGCACCTCTTTCCAATCCTTTTAGGAAACAGAATTGTGTCCTAGAATCCAATAACAGGCACGCAATCAGACCACAGAAATGGATTCAAATCTTTGTTTTATCTGAGTTTTTGTCTGCATACCTAACTCATGGCTCCTTCTGTCTGCTACCTGGTTGATAGCTGGCTAAAAGATGAATCATCTATCTAAATGATCTGATTTTTTAAGTTCTACCTTCAGAAAAGAGGCTATCGCTTCTCCCAGCCAACTCCAAATGCCATGGAATAAACTACAATTGCTCAAGAGGTTGCCTGATTCACGTTGAATGAATAAATTACAGACAAGGAACAGAAGTCAACGGCAGCAGGAATCATTCTGAGCAACGCGCCATGAGTGATGCCGTTCGCGTACTAGGGAAGTCTTGGTGCGAAGCATCTCAAGTTGTTCCTTGTGATGGTGCAGCTGGGAACCTTGCTCACTAGTTCATGGGGACATACAAGTATCTAAGTTTTTATAATAAAATATTTTTAGGAAGTCCTGATAAATATGTAACAAATCCAATTGCTCTCTTCATAGTTGGTTCTGGAAATCCAGAGGTGTTACATATATTTTTACATGTATTTCATGTGTGTTCTTCATAACTTGATTCTCTTTATTTTTATATTTTATGTTTAAGTCTTCATTTATATTAAATATTTTTTTCTTTTGACTTAATGTGCATGTTAAGCTTCCCTTCTATCTTATTTAATTATGAGACATAAAAATAATTTTAAGTATAGAAAAAAATTTTATATCTTTAACTCACATAAAATATTTATTAGCCAGATGTGACACATACCTGTAATTTCAGCATTTGGGAGGCTGATGCAGGAGGATTGCCATGAGTCTGAGGCCAGCCTGGGCTACATAGTGAGACCTTGTCTCAAAAAAACAAAAAAATAATAATTTTAACATATTACAGCTGTACAATTTTGTTAATCTATAAATGCAGAAATTTTCCCAAGGCTTGCTTAGCAAACTTCAAGTTACTTCTGGTTTTGTTTTTATCTTCAGTGCTAGCTAGAAATCTTTCCCTAACTTCCATGTTTTTTTTTGGTTTTTTTTTGTTTTTTTTTTTTTAATCCTCTATTGTAATTACTGCTACCTGGTCCCAGATGCTTTCTTCAAGTTTCCATCTGAGAGCAAAGATAAAAAAAATTTTTTATCATGGTTAGAAATTTCAAACATACCCAAAAGGTACAAAATGAAGCGTAACATTGTGCTTCAAGCAGCTTTCATGTGTCAAGAAAAGAATACCTGCTGGTGTTTCATTCCGCACAGAGGCAGAGTTGTACGTAGCCCTCCTCTGAAGTACCACACCTGTGTAAACTCTCTCAGAAACTTTCTTACTCCATCCTCATACCAACCGAGGGTTGAAACACAAACCACAAAGGCTGGGGTAGTTAACTTTTTACATCAATCTGACTGAGTCAGGTAAGGGAATGAATATTACGTGTGGATGTCTGGGTTTCCTGATGAGATTAGCATTGGCATTAGTGGAGTCAGTAAAGCAGATTGACTTTCCCGTGCAGGTGGCCATCATTCATCCCACTGAGGGTCTAAATAATCCATAGGCAGCAGGAGGGCTTCGCTACTTTCTTGCCACCTGTCTGAGCTAAGAAGTCTACCTTCTCCTCCCCTTTGACTGGGACCAGGGATGTTGGCTTCCCTGGTTCTCAGGCTTTTCTTTTGGGATTACACTACGGACTATTCCTGGCCTCCAGCTGTGTACTGCAGATCTTAGAATTCCTCAGCCTCCAAAATTGTGGAAACCATTCTTCATAGTAAACCTATATATCAGTCATCTACTTCTCTATATGTTTATCTGCATCTATCTATCCATTGATCTATGGCTCATGTCCATATCTCTTTATCTACCTATCTTTTATTGGTCCCATTTCTTTTGAAAACCCTAATACACAAGTAAATTTTCAGCGCAACCCTAGTAGCTGTGTTAGAAGGTCCTCTATTTGGAAGTGCTGCCCATTTCTGAAAGCACTGCAACTGATATGTGTTGTTTAGCTCTTCTAAGAGGCCTGGCTTCCACCTTTAGTTCTGATGAGCTGCAGAGCCCCAGCCATTTAGCATCTCCAGTGGTGTCAGTCTCATGGGTTGGCATTCTGACCTTTACTCAAGTATTGCTTTACTGTACTACATTAAGGTAAAATGGTTGCTTTCTCTTCAATATTAGCATGTGTTTGATGTTTTAGGATGTATTTTAAATTAATAAAATAGTGATGTATCGCAGTAACAGACACATGGTTTCTCTTGGAACTCTACTGAACTACACTCAATTTTTCTCTTTTTGGAAATTCATTGTGAAGATGTTTCAGATTACTATGAGAAGAGTACCAGGAGCTACCACTTACTGAAGTAAAGGGGATTGACCTTTGATAGCAGCTCACTGCTTGCTTTTAAATATTAATCACCTATTATTTCATTCTTTCTATGAACATGTATTAAGCACCTAGCATGCAGCAAGAATTGGAGTTACAAAGATTAACCAAATGCATTTGCCTTCTCCTTGGCCAGTTTACAGCTTAATGCAGGAGACAGAAATATAAAGAATAAAGTTACAATGTAATGTGTAGGAGGAAAAGAAACTGAAGCAATGAGAAAACATTCTTTGAGAATATTAATAGGGCAAAGGAATCAATTTGGGATAACATTTTAAAGAGAATGTGTACTCTGAGCTGAATTCTTAAGACAATTAATTAGAACTCTGTGTACTAAGGAAAGGAAAAGAAGACATGTGTCACAGCTGGTGCCTAGGCATGACCTATTAGCATTTGGTACTGGACAGCTGTGTTTTGGGGATACCATCTTGTGCACTGCAGGGTGTTTCACAGCATCCTTGGCCTCTACTCACTAGATTCCAGTACACACATACACATACCCCAATTGTTAAAACCTAAAAATATCTTTAGATATTACTGTATATTTTCTGGGGTAGAAGGCAAAATTGCCTGCCCCGGTGAAAACTGATGAACACTGACCTACAGGATGCTGTTAAAGCATCCAATATGGGCAGGGACTGGCTGCTAGTGACCGAGGGGGAGATTAAGGCTAGACTCATATGTGAAGGACCTTATATACTATGCCAAAATTATACTGCATGATTTGGGATATTTTACAGGTGTCTCTAGATTGTTATTCATATTAATTTTCAACGCTTCTCCAAATAAACCTATACTTAACAAGGGAATTTCAAGTTGTCCAATTCCATGTGTAGCAAATATTATTAATTTCCAAATATGCCATAAGAAAAGTTACTTGTGGCTTCCAGTAATGTCGGGCTACACAATTCCTCTGCAGATCCTGCACCACCCCAATTTCTAGGAATTTCTTGGATGCTATCATTGACATTTCATACTGTTGCCTCTCTCAAAAAATGAAAAGCAAAAAAAAGAGCACAAAATTCAGTCAAACCACCCAAGAATGGGGCCGGTGAGATGGCTCAGCGGCATAAGCGCCTGCCTTGCAAGCGCGAGGGCCCGAGTTCGACTCCCGGAACCCACATACGAAAAAGGGGCCGGTGATATCGCTCAGCGGCACGGGTGCCTGTTGGCGCGCGAGGTCCTGAGGTCGACCCCCCGGTACCCACAAAAAAAAAATAATAATAAATAAATAAATAAATAAATAAATAAATAAACCACCCAAGAATGGCACTTAATAACTATTTGTTGAATGAATGTTTAAATGCGGGAGCCAATTTAAAAACTAACCAAATTAAAGGAGGTGAGGGGAAATTTTAAGCAAAAAAGAGAGGGAGCCAATAAAGAATGGTATAGAGAAAGGAGGAAGTCTCCTTTTTCACTTTATTATAAAATAATAACTGAAATTTTCTTGTGTAGTTAGCAAATTGTTTCTGTAGAGCACTAAATAATGGCATGTTTGTTGGAAAATATATATATGTTCCCAAAGGGATTGTTAAAGGGACTAATACATGCTGGATTGCAAAAGTTCTGATTTATTGGTGAAAAGTCAGTTTCAGTGGGTTGTATGTTCAATTCTTAAAAATGATTGACGAAAGAAGAAGGAATAATGCTAAATTGAGAACTGCTAGCTATGATTTTTCAGGTAAAGGGCAAGACTTGTGTCTGAGTTGGAAGGACTTGATGTTATAGACTCAGGATCAAGCTAAATACAGTACTGTGTTCTTTGAGCTTGTCCATCTTCAAGCCAGAGCTTTGAGAGTCTGACACAGTGAAGCAAATGCCTGGTAAGGAACAAAGCATAAAAACCCTCTCACAAACAAGTCTCCTGCCCTTTAAATCTAGAATGCCACACACGGCACCAAGGCACAAGGTGAAGGCTGCATGCTGCCGAGGCAGAGCTCCAGGGAGACTATCTTTTGAAGGTAGAAGTTGGAGCAATTTAATCTTCAATGCTGCTGCTTACTTCAGGAAATTGTGGAAGAAAAAAAGAGAACAACAAAATAGAGATAACACTTGATACATTTCCTCAAAACATTTCCAGGGGCCTTAAGTATCTCCAGGCATCACTTCAAAGAAGCCGTTTTGCAGCCTCATAAGTAGAATAGAAGCTTTTATTGTGACATGTACTACTTTATTACTTAATAGAGAATTTTCTTAAAAAGTCAAAATTAAATACTGCAAAATCTCAGACAGTGTGGAGTTTCAAAAAACAAAATTAAAAAAGTCACCCTCCACAAAGAATTACCATTAATTTATTAAAATGTATAAACTTCTAAAACTAAGGCATTGCATGTAGATTACTTACATATTTCTTATAATAATTATAGCAAACATACATATACCTTCTTACATCTACATGCATCACTTCTATTTATATGTATTTCAACATTAATTTTATAGCTGAATTATAATCTATTAAAACTTTCCTCTTTGCAGTTCATATATGCATGTATATTGCCCTCTAACTATTGTGGTATCGCCCCATACTTATATCAAGACCTTTACATATTTGTACAACCATTTCCCTCTACTGAAGTGACCTATCTTCAGAATCTCTCTTTCAGTGGGTTTGCTAATATTCAGCCTACATTAGGACAGTTTCTTCTTACCCCTTTATCCTCTGGGGCGCCAATTAAACTTGATTTCATTTATCTCTAAAAGATGAAAATTCTCTCTCTCTCTCTCTCTCTCTCTCTCTCTCTCTGTCTCTCTTCTTCTTAGTATGTATAGGATGTATAGTCTCATTCAAAATGGTTTTAGGAGACATTAATTCCCAATAACTCCATTTTTAAGGCTCTAAATTTCATATTTAGCCTAGGGTATTTGAACATTCCTTTTCAATTACTGTAATATTAGAAGTACAGAAGAATATTTTACTTCAGGACTCAATTCCTTATTAATTATAGGTAATTGATGATCTGATATTATTATTTTATTCTTGGTAAACAACAATATATAGGTAAAATATCTGAATAAGAAAAACAGATGGCTATTAAGAAATATAAGGATAAATATATATTCATTGTCATATGTTTTGAATTTTACAAATCTGAGCAGACACAATGCTGCTTAGATAAACTCTAGGTTTCCTTTTTTATTCTAGCATTCTACTATTCTATGATCAATGTGCTTGTCTTTCAACGTTTTTAAAACACATGCTGGATTATGCTTGTCTACTTACATTAGAGAAGGCCAGATCTTGATATATTTATCTATATTCAGGCATTAATGCTTCATTTATTAGGAATGTCAAGAAACAAAGTTTGTCAACTAAAGCATTAAACATATTTCCAGACCACTACTCTTAACCCCTTTAGGCACAAGTATACTGTGAGCTTTGTGACAAATCTGTATTGAAAATTTTCCATGTCTATTACCATATACTGATAAAACCGACTTGATCAAATTGTGAAGAATTATTGAACTATGGAAAAGTATTGCGCTTAGAGAAGTTCTTGAGATGTGTAGAGCTATTTGTCTTTATACAATAGGACTCCAAACTAATATGATAAAGTTTATTAGCTAAAATTTAAATGTAGGGGCCGGTGAGATGGCTCAGCGGCTTAAGCGCCTGCCTGGCAAGCGCGAGGGCCCGAGTTCGACTCCCGGATCCCACATACAAAAAAAAAAGGGGGCCGGTGATATCTCTCAGTGGCACGGGCGCCTGCTGGCACATGAGGTCCTGAGGTCGACCCCCCGGTACCCACAAAAAAATAAATAAATAAATAAATAAAATAAAATAAAATTTAAATGTATGTTAGATCTATTTAGGAAGAACCCAATTTTCCAACATTTGTTTTGTCTCGTTCCTCTGTTGGCTTTTATCACTTTTCTTGCTATTAGTGTGTTTTGCTAGCAAATCCATTCTAGAGTTTATGTAAAATAACCTGGGTAATGACATTATGGGTCTCTAACATAGTGGAACCTAGAGAGATTCACTTATTGCTCAGATATTTATATCATTTATCCCTTCCTTTGTTCTATATGCTAAATGTTGCTGTTACTGACCAAAAGAAGAATTTTTAATTTCCACTGAAAAGTAAATATGATAATATATCCAGTATTCACTATTATTATAATCATTTTATAATGGTATTCTGAAAGCAAATCTGTGTTGTAGACAGAAGGGATTTCACTTGCATACTATAAATGGATATAGAAGAGGAGAGAATCCTCTCATGTTGTCTTATCAATACAAAACTACTTCCTTTTTCTTTCTTTCCTATATCATTTTTTTTTCTTCTACTGATCATTCGCTTGCACTTACAAACATATTGGTTCTTCTTCCATTTTAGAAATATTTTTCTTAACTACCACCAGCAGTACTAACTCATTGTTTAATTTCATTAGAATGTAAAACACCTCTAAAATTGTCTATAATTGATGTTTTAATTCCTTTTGCTTCATTCTTCCATTCTTAAACCTGGCTTTTACCTCCAGCTCTCCATTAAATCTGTTCCTTCTAAAGCTATCTCTAGTGTAATTTATGTTTCTAAATACAATAATCAATCCTCAGTCCTTGTTTCACTTAGGGTCATATCAGCCTTTGACTTGACTCTCTTTTCCTTCTTTAGATACTTGACTTTATTTTTGGTTTTGTTGTCTTTTGATGTTTTGTTTTGTTTGCATTTTGGTGGTACTGGGGATTGAATCCTGGGCTTTTGCATTGGTCTACATCTTCAGTCCATTTTTAATTTTTTTATATTTTGAGACAAGTTCTTGTTTAGTCTCTGAACTAACTGCCCAGGCTGAGCTTGAACTTGTGATTCTCCTGCCTCAGTCTCCCAGAGTGCTGGGATTACAGGCATCTACCACCACACCTGGTTTACATACCTACTCAACTTGGATTCAAAGACATCTGTCTCGGGCCGGTGAGATGGCTCAGCGGCTTAAGCGCCTGCCCGGCAAGTGCAAGGGCCCAAGTTCGACTCCTGGAACCCACATACGAAAAAGGGACCGGTGATATCGCTCAGCGGCACGGGCGCCTGCTGGCGCGCGAGGTCCTGAGGTCGACCCCCCGGTACCCACAAAAAAAAAAAAAAAGACATCTGTCTCAGTATTTGTTTATTGTATTCCATTCCCACAGGCCTTTTAGTTTTGAAGTTTCATGAGGTCTATATTGTGGTCGTCTTCTATACCCCATTACAGAATTCATTTTATCCTCCTGGTCTCAAACACTGTTTCTATGAGAATCACTCCCACATAGCTTTTCACTCTAGCTATCCTTTTAAAAGTCTAGCTAACATCTTAAACCTAAAATATTCAATAACTGAACTTCTGCTTGTCCTCCCAAAACCTGCCTTCCCAAAACACCTTATCTCAAGTTATAGCAACGACAATCATCAAAACTCTCTAGCCAGAAGATTGAGCCTCACCCCTAGTTACTCTCTTACTCTCACAGCCCACATCTAATCGGCCACAGAAATGCCATTTCTATTATTGTTTATGTCTTCAAAATATAGCCAGAAAACAAGTAATAAATAGGAAAAAACTGGTGAAGATCAAAAGTAAAACCACAAAATTTGAGGGGAATTAAAGATGACAAATAAGTGTAGGTATATATAATGTTCACGGATTTAGTCACTCAGTATTGTAAAGGTACCAATTGTCTCCAAGTTAGTCTTCAGATTTAATTTGATTTCAGTCAAAAGGCAAGTAATTTTCCTGTGAAAATTCATAAGCTAAGTACAAAACTTCAAAGAAATGCAAATGGCAAAGAGCAGCCTAGGATAATGTCAGAAAGAAGAAAAAAGCTGGGTGACTTAAACTACCAGAAAAATATTCAGTGTATTTTAAGTGAAATATTTGTATTAGTATAAACAAATAAAAGAATGGACCAGAAGAGAAAGTCCAAAAACAGAACTAAACATATTGTAATCTGATTCATGACAAAGAAGACAAAACACTAGGACCTGAAAAGAAAACTCTCAATTAAAGTTGTTACATATAGGAGAGATCCCATGCTGTCTACCAAGCTAAGTACCTACTCCAGCAAGCTTCACCTCTCTCTTAGATACCCATCAGTGAAAAAAAAAAAAAATAAATAAACCTTGACCTTTAGTTTATAAGCAAAATTCAATTCCAAATAAAATGTTAACCAAATATGACAGTTAAAACCATACAAATAACAGAAGAATACACAGAATATTGTTATGACCTTAAAGATTTCTTAAAGAGTATAAAACACTAAGTATAGTTTAGTGCTTTTTAAAATTAAGAACTATTGAAATCACAACTTTAAAAGAGTAAGCACAAGTTACATAATGATGTTTTCAGAAAATAGATATAATAAAGGACTCTGTATTAGCTTTCTTTTGCTATCATAACAAATTGCCAGATACAAGTTTAGCAACACAAATTTATAGTTGTACAGGTCCAGGTGTGATTCTGACACATTCATTGGTCTAAAATCAGGGTGCTGGCAAGGCCATCTTATTATCGGATTCTTCTAAGGGAGGACTCATTTCCTTGCTCATTAAGATTGAGGGCAAGATCCACTCATTTGCAGATCTAGGACTGATGTCCCCATTTGGAGATCTAGGACTGACCTCCCCATTTCCTCGCTGGCTGTCAGCTGAGCCATTCCCGGCTTCTGTACCTGCCATCTGCAGCCCTTCCTCCATCTTCAAAGCCACCGATGGCGGTTCAAATTCTCCTGTCATCCATCTGGTCCTCTCTTCTACTTTCCTCTTCCATTGGGAAGGATTCATGATTAGATTGGGTCCACCTAGATAACCCATAAGCATTTCTCCAATTCAAGCATTTCAAGGTGTTTAACGTGAATCACAACTACAAAGTCTTTTCTGTAATGGAAGGTAGAATATTTATACAAGGGATCCACATGTGGATGTTTTGTAGACCTACAGATTCCTATCTGGAATATAACTTCTGTAAATCAATGTGGAAAATGCAGACACCTACACTGCTCTATTTTTTCTTTGTTATGCCATTATCACCTTCTAATGTATTATATATTTTATACATTAAGTCATTTTTCTACTCACTATTGACGCTATTGCTTGTGAACTCTTTTCTAAGTGTATTACCTCCAAGAAAATCACTGTTAACATTACATTGTGTGGCCGGTGAGATAGCTCAGCGGCATAAGTGCCTGCCTGGCAAGCGCGAGTTCCCGGGTTCAACTCCCTGTATCCACATATACGAAAAAAGGGCCAGTGATATCTCTCAGCAGCACGGGCGCCTGCTGGAGTGCGAGGTCCTGAGTTCGACCCCCGGTACCCACAAAAAAAAAAAAAAAAAAAGAGATTACATTGTGTAATTATCCCAGATCTTTGTAGTACCATTTAATTGAGATTTCATCTCTATGAAAATGAAAATCTTGTATCCCAAATAACTTATGCCAAATATGTAATGAATATATATAATGAAGGAATTAAACAAACAGCTCAGTCTAAGATGTTTCTCTATGGCAGAGCTCCTAGAGATAAAATGATACGGTTCACTTCAAATACTCCATCTGTTTAGCAAAGGAAACAGTCTGGATTCCTCACAGATAGTTTCCAACATTCAGAAACAAACTTGGTGGAAGGTATATGCTTGTAAGAAAACAAAAAACTTATTACAGAAAAGAACACAGCGGGCCTCGTTGTTACCAATAGGACTTGTTTACAGGGTTGGCCCTTGACTGGCATCTGATAACTTGAATTTCAGGAGTGTTCTCCTGGTACACAAATACCTGATTAAAAGGTTGTTTTCTGTGTTTGTAGTATTTATTCAAACCATGAATTGTATGAAAGCTGCCTCATTTCCTTCTGGGAGCCTGGAATTTTGGTGCCTGCTAGGCGGAGGGTGTCTACATGATTACATAACAGTAAAGCCATCTCAGGACCTGAGTTTCTAAAGAGCTTCCATGATACTTAACATATACCCTCACAATCTGATGCTGGAGGAGGTGAGCATGTCCTGTTTGACTCCTGGGGACCAGAACTCCTGGATGCTTGCATTTGGATTCCTCTAGACTTTGCCCTTTCCCCCCTGCAGATTTTTCCTAGATTCATTTTGCTGTAATAAATGTTAGCCCTACAGTGTAACTATATACCAAGTCCTGTGAATCCTCATGGCAAACCATGAAACCCAGGGGTAGTCTTAGGGACCCTAGCGCATTCACCACACACAAATGAACAGTAGAAAATTTGTAACACATTCTTCTCATTTTGCACTGTGGCTCAGAAAAAATGTCCAGGTTGGAATAGAACAGAAATATTGTGATACATGGACTCATTCGTTAGAGAGAAGTTGCAGCAACAAGGACCAAATTTAGACATTGAGAATATACAGCCAGGATGAACAAATGAACTTCATGGCAAGAAAGAGATGTCTGAGCCACTTCTGATCACCTGTATTAGCACTTGAATTGACCAGAAATGTACCATAAGATGAGGAGCGCCTCTAAGGATCCAAAGCAAAGTAGAGTACTACTGCCCTGTCTGCAAGAGATAACAGCTGTCCAGCAATGCTTAGCTTTGACCATAAGGAATGGGATCATGGTGGTGCCAGGCCATTTGAATTTTCAAGAGAAATCAGAAAAGCATATTTTTAAGTAAAGTTTTCCAATGTTTAAATTTTGGTAGCAAACTAAAACAGTGTTTAAAATGGGCCTATGTTGTTTACTCGTTCAGAATCTCTCATATCTGACATAATGAAAATCCCTGATTCTATATCTTTAATTCATATCATAAGACTTCAACAAAAGAAGAGAAATACAAACAAAATCTCAATTAAAAGGTACTACAAAGATCTGGGATCATTACACATCATAATCTTAACAGTGATTTCTCCCAGGTAATACAATTAGAAAGAGTTCATGAGCAACTGCAGTAAATAACTTTAGAGCTCATAACATCATTAGAGTAGTTTGAATAAATTAACAGAACCAGAGTGTGTATGATCTCATTCCCTAAAATGACAACCTTTCCTCTTACACAGATGTAAATGACAAGATATATATTTCTTTGCCCCAAGACACAAGTACACAAGTGCTAGGTCCCTAGCAGAAAACGAGTTGACTCATCCTCAGTAATCCAATTCTCCCTCATCATAAATCATCACTCGACTGAAGATTTGGTCTCACCAGCGTTGTGCAAATACACTCAGCCATGTTGGAGTTGTCAGGTGTGTTCACCACGGATTTCAGGCAATAATTTTTCCTCCTTGTCTTCTCTTACCATGTGCCTTTCCTCTGAGATATCAATTTGCTCTCTCTGAATCCATCTAGGAAAAGTATGCATTTGGGGAAGCGTTTATTATATTTTCAGTAGGCTCTGAGTGAAAACTTGGAAACTCTAAACTGGACTCCTGGTCCAAGCATGATTTCACAATCTTGTTCATTTTGAATATAATGTGATTCTAAATTGATCATTTATTTGCTCCTCCAGAAAAAGCTGAGTAGGAGGTGGAAAAGCAACATAATCAGAAGTAAAAATGCTCATGTCATTATCTCAAATACACATGTTGATGGTAACTATTCTGGGCACTTTATTTGTTCTCCCTTCTTGTTTTCAAGGTTGTGCTTCAATGACAAACCTCTCCTTACTAAAGGAAAACTATTTTTATTTCAGAAACTAACCAAATTTATCACACATTTGTATGAGGTATTATTTCTCATCATTTGAAATCGCTGAGCTGTTTTCTTCTCAAGTTGAGAAAGCTGAAATGCTCAAACTCTGTGTTCAAATATATATATATATTATATATATATATAAAATATATATGTCTTCTTCAAGAATAAATAGTATTTACCATATTACAACATGTATGACAAATATAATTTTGGTAACTTTATTATCTCATTCTATTATTTTTTAAAATGTATACTACTTCCTTATAATTTTCACAGGGCTAAATATGTAGTTTTAGAAAATAAAACCAAAGATACACTTTGACCATTGTTTGTTGAGAAAATATGGTTTAGCTTTAACATCTTTTATTTAATAATCCATCAAATTATTTGGAGATAAGAATGAGATATTGATCTTGGTCAAGCTGATTGGTCGCAGGAGGCTATTTCAGGTTATTCAAGTTCCTACCATTTATCACAAAACGTAATAGCTTAATCGTTAGAAGAACCAGAAAAATACTTCCAAAGATGATTCTACCACATAATGCCTCCATTGTTTTGCCAAGAATTCTACAGTCAGTTAATTCCTGGCTTTGAGTATTCCCCCAATTATTTGTGCCTATTTTAAAGTACAAATATCCTGTAAGAGTAACAAATTAAGTGCCTCCAGCCTTTATATAAACTTCAATGTTACTTTTCTCCTTAACAAGGGACCCTATAAGTATTGTTTGCCCTGATCTTAGTGGCTTCTGAAATGGTGGGTTGGGGGAAATGGATGGAAATGAAACTTTATTTATTTCACATTTATTTGCTTTGTTTGCAGCAGTGAAAAGTCTTTCCCCAATATAAATGATTACTTTCAAATTTTCATTTGAGTTACATTAACAATGAAGTTGTTCCATTAATAAAATTTACTACTATAATAGTGAATTTTACTAGTATAAATATTACATTTACATTAATATATTCATATATAAACTAAATACTATATTTTTTAAAATAATATAGGTTTGTCTTGTAAATGATATCTTTTAAGTATAGTGTTTAAAGGTTTCTTTCTGATTTCTACAACATGGGCATGTCTAACAAAGAACCAGTTTTATGATTAAAAGCAAAACATATTTAGTATAGTAAAAAAATTAGAGTCAAGAACTGTAAAGAAGAGCCGGTGAGATGGCTCAGCGGTGTTAGCATCTGCCTGGCAAGCGCGAGGACCCAAGTTCAACTCCCGGAACCCACATAAGAAAAAAGGGCCGGTGATATTGCTCAGCGGCACAGATGCCTGCTGGTGCACAAGGTCCTGAGGTCGACCCCCCGGTACCCACAAAAAAAAAAAAAAAAAAAGAACTGTAAAGAAAAAAACTAAGTTAAATACAGCACATCCAAGCTCTCACCTGGCTCAATTTCTAGCTGCAGAGTTTTGTGGACATTCATCTTTTCATCCTGGGAGATATTAGTCCTAACTATGTTATATAAAATATAACATACATTAAGTATGTTAACTATATTAAATATATATTCAAATGTCTTTTCCTCGGGTATGAGAAAAAACAAGCAGAAAACAGTTAATTTACAATGAGACTGAGAAAAGTCCATCCTTGTATCTGAGGACTCTGGCTGTTGGCTTTGACCTTCAGCTCTTCAGCTATGAAGAGTACAGTGGGATTGATGACATGCAGTACAAAATCTCTAAGGCCTCTGGTGACCTCAGGGCCAGTTTGTTTACTGATGACTTTTGTCCAGTGTAACTAGTTGGTCCAGCTTGACTCTATGACCAGACTGGCATAAATTGCCCCACTAGCAATTTCTGCCTTGTTTTTTTACCGAGCTTTGGTAGAACTTACACAAATTCACAGAATTTGTCCTTAGCCAAATAAGATTCAGCAAAGCTTGCACCTATATGTTACTCAGACCCCCCAATATTGTTTGTACACTTTTCCCTGCTGCACTACTGGTCTGTAAATGAAAATTTGTTTGTTGAGTCTGGTATGTCCTTTCAAAAACCTGAATTTGTGGAGTGCAATATCTAATATGCAAACTCCAGTTATCTTTCCAATATCACTGAAAATGCATTGAAATTAGCCCACCCTCCTTCTCATTTTGAATTTAGGAGTGATCTATGCAGGGTTTTATCATAAAATTATTCTCTACCCTTCTCTCATTTACAAATGACTTTTAGTTTGTAAAACTTTCTCCCAAATTATGTATGTAACATATTCATCTATGTACATATATACACATATATTTATTTTCTGTACTCTTTGACTCATACACATTGGATACATTCTAAATATTGATATATTTATATAGCACATCTAACATATCATTGGCAAACATATCTCCAAACTTTCAACATTTTTAATGTTTTACTTAATAAGAATATTAAACACAGAAATGAATTTGGCACAGAGTATCATAGAGACATTAAAGTGAGGTTCCTGACAAGTTACATTTGTAAAAATTCAAGAGTTTTTAAAGAAAGGAATCAGTAAAGAATGTATTTGCTGCAGATTAAGGACAAGACACTAAGAAAAATAGCTGGAAGCAAACAAGCTACAACTGGAATATCAAAATAAACAAAAGGCAAACCCTTAAGGATGCACTTAAACCAGCTGATCAATTCAATTGGCCCATTTGGAATTCCCCTTTCTTTCAGCATGTCCCCTGGCATGCTGAGGTCTGTTGATCCACTTTAATAGGAAATATCTGTTCCATCCAGATTAACTGATCTCACCAGATCCCTCAAGAGAAAGGATGCTTATTAGACAGTTCGGCCAGTGGCCAAGCAGTTCTGCTTGCTGTAAATTACATACAGTGAGAGTGAGTTCACTGTTCTAGAAAAGAATTAATGAGAGTCTATGTCTTTTCTTAGAAAAAGAAGACAATGCGCTGATGCTGGGAGATTGAAAACCACCTTCAGAAGTAAGTACTGAACCTCAGACTTAACCCTGGGACATCCAGAAAGAATGAATGATCACCCACGAGGAAAGAACAAGCTCTATCTAATCATTTTAGAGAAAGAAGCACTTTCCAAATACTGACATTCCAGCTCTCTGCACTGCTCACCTTTGTCCTTCTTTGGAACAAACACTTCAATAGTAAATTGTCTTCTCTTTCTGTGATACTAATGATAGTTCCACTCATGGTGTGGGAATTTGAGGAAGAAACATTCCTTTCCCAGTATTTTACCCACATAAATATTATATATGCCACAGGGACAACTAGAATTTAAAGAGTTTTGTTTAGCTATGCTATTTAACCACATTTCTAAATTGTTTAATAATCAGAAGAGTTTTATGTCTTTTTTTTTTTTTTTTGGTTTGCAATTTCCCCCTTATAAATTCTCCTAATACCTTGCAGTCTTAAGTGCCTCATATGAAACAAAAACTGTGAAATTGTTGCTCTGAATATTTACCTGGCCATAAGGAAACCTGGAAGAGTACTTAAGGAACCAAATAAAGATAAAGCCCAGATTATCTTGAACCATACATTGTCACATTGTAGTATATTATCTCATTAAATGATTTAACATCATGTTTTTATGACTTAATAGTAATACACAGTAGACAGTAGAGTCCACACTAAAGCCTTCAACTTGAGAACAGTTTAGTGGGATATTCTTTCATATTTATCTATAAGGTATAGCTTTTCCTGTGTAAATTGTAGTCTTTCAATACAATTTATACTCATCTGTTATTTACCATGAACGCAAGGGCACTCTTCAGCCTACCCCACGCCTAGAAAGCAAAATTATCACTGGGTTATATCTTGAAAGGGAGCCCAAAGGCTCCCAACAATAGAGATAAATTGCCAAGAGTTCCAGAGGCACCAAGAGGCACAAGAGCTACTCCCCACCAGTAACACTTAAGCTATTGATGGCTTGCCCAATATCCCAATCAACTCATTCAGGCACATTTCTCTACCTCGTTCCCACCAATGTGGTTCCACAGGATATAGACGCTTTTTTATGACTCTCAGCCTCATCCATCCCAGGATACCTCAATATATTTGATGCTTCCAATTTTCTTCCCTGTTTCCATACACTTTGCCCAGCTCCTGCCCTCAAAGGATGACCTTGGATAACCACTTCATTCTAGTACTAAGTAGGATTTAACATAATTCCATCAAAACTTAATGTACAATTTTTATTGTTGTCCTCGACCTGACATCCCAGTTCTCAGCACTGCCCTCTTTCCTGTGCACGTCTCATCTCCACTCAGCCTCTTCCCTCCCAGCATACTACTCAGCTGGTGCCATGCTGCAGTTATTTGAGACCCACCTATAAATTTGTGGCACAACCCTAATCACGGTTACACTTAGAAAATGTTCTGACTTCCACATCTTGGCTGTTGTGAGTAGCACTACAGTAAGCATAGGAGTGAAAATACCTCTTCAAGATTCAGATTTCAATTCATGCAGTAGGATAAATACTCAAAAGAGGAATTATGGATCACATGATGGCTGTATTCTTAACTTCTGAAGAACTTTTACACTGTTTCCATAGCGTCTATACTGTTTTTACATTTCCACCAGTATTGTGCAATGATTTTAATTTGTGCTGTATACTTAAAAATGTGTTAACTGGGTACATCTTATGATGTGTCCTTAACACAATAAAGTAAAATAAAGTAAATTTCTCTAACTTCAATTTCTAATGTTGTGTCATCACTGGCTTCTGCAACACCACTATTATCAGGCATTCTAAAGGATTTTTCAGGTCAGTCGTTATGGTTTGACATTTCCTGTCACTGCACTGCCCTCTTTCATTCATTGAACTCTACCAGGCCTAATGAAAGCTTTTGTAAAGCTTGGAAGTGTGAGCTTCACTTTTCTGCCAGAATAAGTAGTTGTTTTCTGTCAAACTGGTTTTCAGGGCTTACAAAGCCAAGTGAAATGGTCTGTGCATTTCAGACCCATGCCTCCCTGCCCCCCTTTACTTCTGATCAATTCATTACTGTGAGGCTGCCATTCAGTGACCTCTACACCTCCTTCATTTTGGTGATATCCATTCACGGCGACGTGCCTGTCGTGTTAGGGTATCTTCTGCCAGCACGAACACATCCAAGACATTTGGAGCAGGCAACATGGGAATGGAAATAGAATGGGTCAGATACCAATGAACCAGGCCACTCAGGAAGCTGGCTGAAGAGCCAGAGTTACTGATGGTAAATCACCAACTTGTGATTTAAGAGCATGTCTAAGGATATGCTTTAGATTATTAAAAAAAAAATGTGCTCTAATATGCATATTAGAGTTCTGGTCTAAGGTTTCTATTGATTTATAACCCTAAAGAACTCTGAAGAAAAGTAAGAGTCACTTAGATATACTACATATGCATAACAGTTAAATTCAAGAGAAATATAAAAAAAATCTGATGAGATACTGTATGATTTGGGAGTTGTAAGTACATGTGCTTGGGAATTAAGAAAAATCATCAAGGCCAGTGATATGGCTCAGCAGCACGAGTGCCTGCTGCCAGGCACGAGGTCCTGAGTTGGACTCCCGGTACCCACAAAAGAAAAAAGAATAATCATCATAGCATCATAAACAAATAGCAAAATCTCATTGTAGGTAAGGAAGAATACATCTACTTCTTAATAGAATGTTTCTGCAATGTATTTTTCATTAATAAATTATTAATAAAAGTATAGGTTAGTTTTATTTTTCTCTCCTTTTGCAAATTTTCTATTTTACCATATAAGAACATTATGGCAAGTTTGGACAGGAGGTAACTTCATCAATCATTCCCAAGAAAAAGCTTCAGTAATTGTGTCAAACAGCATGTTTGCCCTGCATGTGAAGTTCAAGTCAGAGATGTGACTTCAGTTTGAAAATCATAAGGAAAATAAAAAGCTTACCCTGCAAAGTTTACCACCTTATCAAAAATGAAATAATGTTCACAGTGCCACAAAAAATCAAATTTTTATCACTTCAGTTCTTTAAAACAGAATATTTTGCAAATCTTAGCTTTTTTGTGCTTTTTGAACAGATACTTGTAAGTATAAAGCAACACTATTTTCCTGATTCTCATTGAACAACTGAAAAACCATTCCTTGTAATGAAATCATTTCTCTTTATAAAATGTACCTTCAATGCCTTAGCCCATATCACTTAATGAAGTAGCTTGGTTAATAATAGACAAAAGCTTGGCTTACAGTCTCAAAATCATTTTCTTCTGACAAAAATTCACTGAACTGGAAATGGGTTTATTTTATGCATGCATACATTATCCCAAAATGGATATGTAAAATGTAGTAATTATTGTAACTGATAAACATGAATTAGAGAGCATTCATCCACTTGTCTTTCTGATTCATGAATATTTATCTACCAGGTATCTTCCAGAAAGAGATTTTAGAAAAGATCTGACTGCTATCATTACTACTTAGTTGCTTGACCCTTAAGGATGAGACAAAATAGTCAAACATTCTCATATTTGAAAGGAATTCATATTTACAGCAACATAATTCTCAATACTACCTCAATTCAAAAACTGTTTTATAAATATAGTTTATTACTCAGCTTTCTTGTTGATTGGACAAAATCAACCTGACCTGCAATTTAAAAGGAGGAGAAGGCTGGTGAGATGGCTCAGCGGCATAAGCGCCTGCCTGGCAAGCGCGAGGGCCTGAGTTCGACTCCCGGAACCCACATACGAAAAAGGGGCCGGTGATATCGCTCAGCCGCGTGGGCGCCTGCTGGTGCGCAAGGTCCTGAGGTCGACTCCCGGTACCCACAAAAAAAAAAAAGGAGGAGAGGTTTATTTTGGCTCATTATTTCAGAGGTTTCAGTCCATGGTCACCCAACTCCCAAGCAGGAACATCATGGCCAAACAGTATGGCAGAAGAAACTGCTCAACTCATGTCATCAAGCAAGCAGATATCAGGGGAAGAGCCTGACAGGAAGAAGCCAGGAACCAGATTAGTCCCCAATGTTATGTTCACATGATCCATTTCCTCCAAATAGGTCCTACCCGTGAAGAGCCCATTAGCCATCAGTGGTTAACCCATGGATGAGGTTAGGACCCTCTCCATTCAATCACCTCCCTAGGAGCTCCCTAATCCATCCAAGTTGACAATAAGATTAACCAGCACATATAGTCATACCTCTTATTCTCTGCCAGTTTGTATCAGAAATTAATTGCATTTGATAAATAAATGGTCACAAGTTGTACATGACTAACTTGATATAATCAGTAGCCCTTAAAACATAAGCTCTCACTTGTAGGAAAATATTCTCCTCGGATTTTCTTAGCCTACTTTAGGCTATGTAAGTGATTGTACCATGTTTTACAATCACTAATATTACTCTGTCCTCCACCTTCCCAAATATCATGTTTCCACAAACCACATATCCTTATAGCTAAATAAAACAACCCTAACCCCAAATTAACTCAGAAAAAGATCCTTCAAGAGTGAAGAAAAAGATTAATAACACGTATTTATGTCCACTGAACTACAAGAATCTTATACTACCAGCTAATATCAATATTCTTGTATTTTGTATTGCTTTTACTTCTGAGTTTACAATGCAGACTTATTTCAATAAGAGAGAACTTGCAGTACTACAAGACAAGATTTTGCTTCTAAATCAGACCAAATCCTTATAATGATGTTTAAAGTTATCAATTAAAACTTGTGTTTTTGTAATAGCAAAGGAAATACAAAGCTCAGTCTATATATCATAAAAAATAGAATTCAATAATCTCCTGTACCTATTACCAGGCACACATAAATAAACCATCTCCATCTCAAAAAGCAAAACATGAACTTTAAAATCAAAGAAATGCATTTATTTGTAATTATTTAAAATAGACACTTATTGGCTATCAGATGAAAACTATCCCAGAAGTCTGAAGTTATGACCTGACACGATATTGCTTATTACTCCTCTTTAATCAATACAGCAGGTTGAATTAAAAAGTATGAATTTTGATACTAAAAAATGATTTCATGAGCAACTGACAGTGAAGAAGTAGTTGAAAGGCATCTTTTGAAGCAGTAAACCATCTTGCCAAGGAATTATCCAGGGAACATAACAAAGCGAATTTCATTTCACATTAGTATCACTCTTTACTCTTTACATACCTGCTACTCTGCAAATACCTTGGGTAGCCTTTGCATCTTACTACTCAAAATGAGATCCCTCCACCAGGGCCTGAGCAACACCTGGAGCCTGTTTGAAATACAGAATCTCAGGCTCTGCTCCAGACCTGCTGCATCCGATCTGAATTTCATAAGAACCCTGCGTGATCTGCACCACTGTTTCAAAGTATAACCAAACATGCTGAGAAAATGTGTTTTCATAATTCAAAGCAATGATGCGTTGCAATAATTACATCAAGCAACTATTTTTTCAAGAAAATGAGATTACAGCAAAATCCCAGGAAGATAAAAAGGTTATATTTTTTTGTTTTACTTTTTTTTTGTCATAAGGTATGGGGTAAAGGAATCATAGTCCTTATGTCCTGTCAGTGATAGCTCCAGAGTAGCTTCAAAGAAAGAAAGATTAGAATTTATCTGAAAACACGTAGTTTCTATAAGATTGAAGAAACATCTAATGTGCATACAAAGAATGAAGAAGGACATATTGATGGACAAACCTGGAATATTCTTCTGCCTTGCAAACACCAACACATAATTTTGTCAGTGAACTACAAACAAGTTGCCCCAAAAGAGAGAAACCTGTATCAGTAAATTTAGTTGGATTATATATGTATGAAAAATTATATCTGAAAATTTCAATGGCAGTTGAAGACAACCCTAAGTACCCTTGATCTCTTGAAGGCATCCTCAATTCTGAATTCACATTTTCAGCTTTTAATAAAGTATAGTTAAGTAAAAGGACTTGAAATGCATTTCAGCTATGTATTTGTTCACCCAGCAAATACGTATTGAATATTTATTATACTCCAGGTTATGTACAGTTGCAAAAAGATAAAGATGAGTAATGAAAAAAAGACAGAATCTCTCCCCTCTAGAACACAACCTGTGCCTATGATATTTAAACCAATAATTACATTGAGATTTTGAAATACACAGGAGAGAACCATAAGACATTAACGTACAACAAAAGAGCATTCAAAAATGTTCACAGAGGAAGGAAAAAACCTGTGACATTAACTTTAGTACTGTATGTATTTCATTAAATTCCATTAGCCTCTGTATGCCATGATTTTTTAAACCTAGCTTACAACTGTCTAAATACATGTTTCTGAGTGTATCACATTATTGTGGACCATAAAAAGCAGCTTCATATTAGCAATAGTGTTTCCACGAACACCTAAGACTGAACATTTTATAAATAAACCAAAATAACATCTCCACAGAATATGTTAACATGGGTGATTTGCATTTGTTCTATGAATTCTAAAGTACTTACTGAAATGTAAGTTTCTTAATATAAATGTAACAGTGATTATTAATGTCATCTATGAGTAAACTCATAAAAATGTTTAAATTGCACAGTAAAATATTATATAATAATGCCTATGTAGCAAAAGGTAATTAAGTCAACTGTAACAAATCAAGGAAGAACCTGAAAAGATAAGCTATGTAAGCAATACACAACCTTTTAAAAATCTGATTTTATGCAGAACATAGAAAAAAATAAACAATGGAATCTCTTGGCTATGGCAACTGTCAGCTCCCAACCTCCTATGAGATTAAAGGCATTTACACATCCGTGAATAAAATACATCCCCCCAAGTGGGAAGATGTTCTGGCTGCATCATATGTTGGTTTATATAACGGGCTATAATTAGGTAGATAAGTAAATACAGATTTCAGCATGCTTCTTTGTCTTTCCAAAATAATAACGTCCATGGGAAGTTTCACTTGGTCCTTTGTAAGTACCCTCTGTCTATATGATGTTTACATTTGGCCTTGTAGTTGGGATTCAAATGATGGCACATTACTTTTGCAGATGTGGGTGCTCATGTACAGATGTGTGTATATGGATGTCTGGAGACTCTTTATTCACAGGTTTTATTTTTCAAAATACTATGGAAATTTTATTTGGCATGTTGCTTAAAATATTTTGGAAGATTCTTTTCTAAGTTACCTTTTAATCATTTTAAACAAAGCAAATCATTGTTCCTTCACCAGATAAACTTTATTTTTAAAATAGTGACATTTATTCAGATCTAAATCTAGTAAATTATATATGTATATGTAAGTGTAAGAGAGACTTTTAAACAAAATCTGAGTTTAAAAACATAATTCCAAAGATACTCATTTACTTATAAGGGTTACAAACCAATTTAAAGGTCATTTTTGATTCAATAAACAATAGTAGGGCCGGTGAGATGGCTCAGTGGCTTAAGCGCCTGCTTGGCAAGCGCGAGGGCCCGAGTTCGACTCCCGGAACCCACATACGAAAAAGGGGCCGGTGATATCGCTCAGCAGCACGGGCGCCTGCTGGCGTGCAAGGTCCTGAGGTCGACCCCCCGGTACCCACAAAAAAAAAAAAAAAAAAAAAAAAGCAATAGTAGTATTGGAATGAACACAATATCCAAAGCTACCACTAATAATTTTGTTTTAAAGAATCAAATTAGTTGTTAATCATGGCAACGCCTGGTTTATACTTTCTACCTTAATATAATAGAAATATGGTATCAAACTATAGCCCATTATAAGAAATACAGTATCAAATATAGTAATTTGTTTATATGACATTATTTGCCTCTACACTGTTAGTTATGGAAACTGTAATTTAAATTCATATTTCTAATTTCTACCAAAGGGCTGGGCACAAAGTTGCCACTCAAATGTATGTTGAATAGGAGTTTGAATGATAAAATTGAGTAATTTTCAGATTTTAATAATACTGTGAGCTACACCAAATATAACCAAATGAAATCTTCTCTGTCTGTAATTTCAACGAGAAATCCTATTTCTGTCAAAAAAAAAAAAAAGCTGAACAGCAAGGGCTACATGAGTAGATAGATACCCTAGCCAGAGAACTCAATCTTCATATGGTTATAAAGGTAGATACATTTCACTGCCATGAAACACACATATACCACACATTGTGAGTTCTTACACCTCGCTGTCATTTTTCACAGGATATACCTGAAGACTTAAAGTGTGCAGCTAGTAAGTTTTTTGTTTTTGTTTTTGTTTTTGTTTTGGGTACCAGGAATCAAACTCAGGACCTTGTGCTTGCCAGGCAAGTGCTATGCCACTGAGCTGTATCCTGGGCCCCCTAGTAAGTTTTTAAGAACTATCCATTATTTGAAAACTTTCTGAAAATGTATAGGTTTACAGAGAACATTATATAGTATATGAGCAGAAACAGATATGAGTGATAGCCATATAATATGCATATAACTTATGTAGAGGGAAATGTATAATATATATAATATATGCATTTATATGCTTTGTGTTCTTTATATATGGTTTATACTATATGTATATGACATAAATGAGCAAAATATGTGAAGATAATTCAAAGGGAAACAAAGATAATTGTGAAGAAACTGTCCCCAAAACAAAGTGAAATTTAAATTTCTAAGAATGTGTTGCTCAAAAACTCTGATTTTGCTCCTAGGATAAAGGTTGCATAGTGAGAAAAAACACATGAAATATATTTTTAAAGCTTAAAATACGGAAAGATTTAGGGGTCAAAACTTTCTGGTCAAAGCTCCATGTCAAAGCCCAGGTTTTATGTGCACACAACAGGAAACGAACTACCTTTCATTCCTGAGTGGCTTTAACACTACCTTCATACCTAGTGCCAATAAACGTCTCGTTTCCCAGGGTAAAAATGCTAAATTTGATTAATTCCACACTGACAAACTGCTCCAAGCAAATACATGAAAGCCTATATTTTATGCGTAATCCAATAGACTTTTAAATAAGTCAATGAACATAAGTACTATTTGACCCTATGTTTTAAAAAAGAGGTGTTAACAGTAATGTAATGAAATGTTCTCCAAAAGTTTCTGTTCACTCAAAGCCAAAGGCCTCTCCTAATAGAATAATAAATACGAATATTAAAGGAAATGTACCAATTGCTGTAATTCATGACTATAAAAAGTCCAAATAGAAAACTAAATTCTGAAGCAAGAGAATAGAATCATGGATGCATTGAACCTATAAACTCCTTCAAAGGAAGTGTTATATATAGGCAGTGGAAAATAATTTTTTGAGTTTGACTACATCAAGACAGGAGTTTCACACCTGAAGATATCTTTCTTGCAAGACCACAAATTCCACCGGGAGATATGTAAGACCAACAGAAATCATGAGGAAGGAATTGCTCTAATCTTTCTTCAGAGGCTTTGGTGAGAAGAAGCACAGACTTAGAAGCACTCAACCTGAAAAACTTGGATGACAACCCAATTTCAAGTCATTTAGACTGTGGTCTATCCATAGAAATCCAAAGTTGAATCGGATAGAACTATCTGATATGTGTGTCATCTCCAATTTTCTGTGGTAGGAATTGAGTGTTTCAAAAATGTGTACCAGACAGGCTGAGCACCGAACTGTTATTTAGAAAGAGTCCCAAATATAATGGAGGCAATCCTAAAGAGGTTCAGAAAATGCTCACAATTACAGACTGAAGGGCTGCCAGACCACCACTGACAACTTGTTGTTTTGCTCTAAGGACTATCAGAGATCCTGAAAGCACTGAGATATAACCATTACGAGAAGCCTACCAAGGGTTACCCGGAGCACCATGAGGCTCTTATTTCTTTTTAATAATCTCTATAACGCACTGCTGGTTCTAAACATTATGTATACTTGATGAGAGCCCAGAAGATCTTTCACTAGCAATACTTCCAATCTTGAAAAGCAATCATCTGTACTTTTCTGTCTTAAAAACGTGGATGGTGAGCTACAGCTTAAAAATGGATCCGAATTTTACAGGTTCAATTCTGGCACTGCGTCTCTAGCTAGTATAATTGAAATAGCCCACTGTAAGCTGTCTTCAAACGTGTTTCTCATACTCTCCTCTAAACTTTTTGGTGACAAATTTAAAATTTTTCATTGAGTTTAAATTGTTGCAAGCTTTGCATTTTTTTATTCTATACATAACCAATGAAATATAAATACGGTGTCAAATTAGTTTAATCCCATCATCTTCCAAAATAAGCACCTTTTTAACAGGTGGAAATGTTTTTTTCCTAGTTCATCTTATGTTTCTATCTCATTCCCCAAACTGAATTTTATACAATATATGGCCCAGCCGTAATACAAATGTTCTGTAGTCAATTGTGGATACTAAGATTTTGTATTTAAAATGTAGAGTATGCTGTACAGAGCGTTAGACACTAGCTACATGTGTCTATGAAGCATTTGAAATAGTTCAAATAGAGATATACTGCAAGGCAAAATATACCCAGAATTCAGATTTTTCACATCAATATAAAAACAGTTATGATCTCATTAATAATTTTATGTTGATGACATGACACTGAAATAATACTTTGATAGAGTGTGTAAAATAGAATTGTATTATTCAAGTGAATTTCATCTGTTTTTATTTTTAATATAAATTTAAAATTATATGCACAGGTTTTATATATGTAATTGTATTAATATTACCTTTGCATTGGATAATGCTGGTTTAGAACCTTATGTTGATCACTTAACAAAATTCCTGGCTATCCTGCTATTGGCTCACTTGGGCCAACTATACTAGCATCTTCCCTGGCCCTCAAAATTTCTCCTCAGGCTATCATCTGAGGAAGACAGTTCCTCTGCTAAAATGCTCTTCCTCTTGACTCCTGAAACCATTTCACTTCTTTCGGTTGCTACTGAGATAAACTTCTCAGGAAGGTTTACCTTGACCACTCTGTTTCTTACCTTTCCCATTCCCCTTCCTTGCTATTTTAAAAATGACGGATATTAACTATGTATTCTCTGGTTTATCTATAGTAGTATCTGCTTTTTCCATTCTTTATACAAGAAAAGCCCATTAAAAACAAGGTAACCAGAGCTTTGTCTCTTCCACATTGTAGTATATCGCCAAAACAATATAAGACATACATAAGGTATTCACTATTTGTGAAATGAAAAAAAAAATTGTGTCATCCCTCACATAAGTGAGATAAATTTCTATGCACATTGGAAAACAGGGTGATTATATTTGTTTAGCTTTGCTTCGTGTGCATGTGTAAAATTTGAGGAGTAGATAAAGCTCAAAATACATTCTAATACACAGGGCTAGTTTCTTCTCTGGAATGAACATCAATATTTCTGCTGAATTTATCTGACTTCATTCATGTGATCCAAGTGTGTGGATTTAAGTTGGAAAGTCACAGGTAATTTGTATATATCCATTGAGTATTTAGCCTAGTACTGTGCGTATCTTTTCAAATGTTTTTACTAAAATTATTGGTTTTTCTTTTATTCTAAAACAGTTTCCTTAGACATAAAAATATGATTAATGTAAATATTAACTTAAGCAATGAGAACATATTAATTAATTTCTTACTATACATTTTATAACAGGTCTGGAATAAAAACATATGGGTGCTGATCCTAAAATAAAATAACCTTTCCACATCAAAATGTCTGAAAAAGAATGGAGCTAGAGTGTTAATCAATAGCAAAAATATACGGTTGACAGCACATTGGAATTGGGTATCCTGAATTGTAGCCAATCATGAATGTTATCAATTTTGTCCTTAAAAGCATTTAAGGCAAGTTTGCCAGCTGTCACTGCCAAACTATAACTTTTCCTCTTGTCTTTTGAGTCATTTGAAAATCTTGTTGAATTTCGTTTCATTAACAGGTTAACAAATCTATTACATTACAGTAGAAAACTATTGACTAACTTTGAAAAATTATCCACTTTACCTCAATGTCACTTATATAGCACTTTTTTCGAGCTATCAGAGGGTCATGAATGCTATCTGTCTTGCAATATGCTCTGTATAATTGGATTGCCATTGAACCCACCTCAGAAATCCATGCACCGTATCTGTATCTGTCTGCTGAATGATTATAGTTTATTTCATGCTAGTTGTTCTGAAGGTATGTGAAAAGGGAGAAGAAATACTATACCTTCTACTCAAAGAGTTAGCTGAAATAATACACCCCAGAAAATCTGTGAAATACCCTTGGGAGTCTACTAATAAACTCAGATGGGATTCATTGATGAAAGTTATTTAAAGAATCCAAACAGAAAGTATTTCTAAAACACCTCAGGAATATTTATGCCCTAAGCAAATAGTGATATAAACTTATTTAAGAACCATCCAAGAGCTGAGGCTGTAGCTCAGGGGTAGAGCATATGCTTAGTATGTGCATCTTTGGCAAAAATCAGATAATATTAATTTATCTAAATAATTCACTGTGTTTATATTCTAGAGATGGTGTTCTAAGAGACACAGAGAAAAACCTGGGCAGTTAAGACAAATAGCTTCAGCATTCCTTTTCTCACAAAGACTCTTCACAACACAACATATATAACATGATTATTATAGATTTAAAAGAAATTAATTCTCTAATTCTAAAAAATAAGTATGAAGTAAAAACAGTACTACCAAAAGAAGCAGCACTTTTTTCTTTTTTTTTTTTTTTTTTTTTTGAGACAGGGTCTCACTATGCAGTTCAGGCTGGCCTCAAAATCACAATGATCCTCCTGCCTCAGCCTCCCAAATGCTGGGATTATAGGGCATGTGCCACCATGCTCGGCTCAAAGTCACATTTCTGATTCTAGAAAAATACTGATAGTAGCCCTTTTTATCCTGGAAGTTAAGGTCTTTTCTCAAAATTTCCCCTAACAGTATGACCCACATTTAATTGATACAGAGTTCACAATTTATATACAAAAGAATTATGATTCAGAATTAAAAAGTTGAAGTGAGGGCCGGTGAGATGGTTCAGCGGCATAAGCACCTGCGTGGCAAGCGCGAGGGCCCGAGTTCAACTCCCGGAACCCACATACAAAAAGGGCCGGTGATATCGCTCAGCAGCACAGGCGCCTGCTGGCACGCAAGGTCCTGAGGTCGACCCCCAGCACCCACAAAAAAAAATAAAAAAATAAAAAAGTTGAAGTGAGATCTTAAAATAGGAGAGTAATCTTGGAATTATTTTGTCCCTTGACTAGACAAATTATGAAAGAGGTCCAATATTAATTGCTGAGGTTTTTATTCCTCACAGTTTCCTAAATTATCTATTTCTCTGTATCAAAAATATTTTAATATATATGCTAATTCATTTCATTTATACAACTACTTTCTCTTAGTTCATTGAAAAGAAAGCTTTGTGCTATTATCTGTTTATTTCTTCTTTGAAACAGAATCTTTTTTGTCTGAATAACTATTTGAAGATAATGGTACACAGTATATTAACTATTGTTATTCTCTTATTATTTTGTTATGAAATTTTATTTTATTTTTTCATAAAATAAAAAAGAATAAATACACCTTCTAAAGTCTGCTAGATTTACAAATGTAGTTTTCAAAAAACATACACTTAATGCTAAAAACATCTCTAATCTTAAAAAGTTAAAAAGTCTTTTTAAGTAATATTTGTGCCATTTTTTTTATTATGTAAAGGTCTTTAAAGTCAGATTTCTTCAAGGCAGTTTCATATCCAATAATAGCATGTGACTTTGGTATGCACTTCAATTATTTATTTTAAACTATTAGTGCTCTAGAGCTGAATATAATTTGGTGTTGTGTCACAGCAGAATAAAAGGTAATGCATATTATATATGAACAAGATAAAGACTTATCTGAAATATTGTCTTAAAATAATTATATGTTTGAAGGCAAATATAATGCATTTTTAAACAATATATTATCTCAAATGTTTTTCTCTAATTACAGTGCTTAAGGAAAAATAACCATTTACATTTACTATAAACATAAGTCTTAAGACACATAAAATATTAAGGTAATTATATTTTAAACATGGTTATACTTCCTGAGTATCATAAAGTTTGAGGCAAAAGTTCAAATTATATAAATTCTGTAGAATATATGTTACTTCAATTTTCAAACAATAAAAGTCTAAAAAATAATTGTAACAGTAAAATTCTGTATAACATTTATGCTATGAAATTATCAGACTCTGTACCATATATATTCAACTGAAGGAAAAAACAGGGTAGTACAAAGCATTGTTCATATAAACTTTTAAGCAAATAAGTTGCAAGCAAGGAAAAAGGATATTGGAAAAAAATAAAAATGTTCTTTTTGTTATTGGGAAACTACTGAACTTGCTTAAGATTATATGTTCATCGTGTCCCCTACTCATATGGAAACTAAACATTTAATTAAGATGACAGCAAATATCAAATTATTTGTAAATTTAGTGATAAATTGAATCATATATAAATTATCTACAGTGTTTCGTGGACCCAGGATATGGAAATGGCTGTAGTTGAAAATGTCCAACTTTTCTTGGCCATCAGTTCAGTGAGATAAAACTGGAAGCTACCTTAATCAATACTTTCTTAGTCATCTCTCCTGGGACACCTTCAAGAGGCCACTATAATGGGTATCGCTCAGTTCCCTAACCATGACTGGTCTCCAACACATTACAACAAATAGCAGCTAACTTAACTTTTAAACAAGTCTTCTGGCACTCTGCCCTCTCTTTGAAATCTGAGAAGACATAGGAAAGCCAGCTTCCGTGGTGTGTGTCCCAGGAACACCTTCATCTAGCACTGGAAATGATCTTGGAGAGCCTTCTTTCTGTGTTCTACCCATCTTTAAGGATAGAAAAAAGAGCATCTTCCAAATCTAAATATATCCAGAATGTATTTACTAAACAATCGAAGCATCAGATGAAACATTCTGCATTTAACAAAATATAGAGAAACAGCAGAGAAAGAAAGAAAATGAGTAGACCCGTTTTTACTTTTCTAGCAACCTGCTTTCCCTGATGCCTCTCATCTACTCTGCAGTAAGGGGAACAGAATCGGCCACCAGGGGTAGGTAGTTGGATGTCAGCCAAGGATACTCTCTGACCTTAACGACTGTAGGAATCAGTAGGTGGGACCTACTTGTCAAGTTTTAAGGAGGCGTATTTGAAGTATATAATATTTTTTTGTTAAGGTTCTCCAAATGCTCTATAAAATGATCATGGTTTATTCCCTGTGGTCAATCTTTTGCTTATAAAACTAGCTCAACTATGGGAAAATTCTTTCCATGCATAAGAACCTAACACGTGGTCTTTTTACAACTGTAAGGCCAAACAATTTTTCTTCTAAAGTTAAAAAATACCTTGCCACTGGGTCCTGACATCCTAAAGGCAAAAGTGGAGCTGTGTGAAATAACTGAGAAAAGGAAGGAGGCAGCATTGCTGATCATAGCATGAAAAACAACCTCAACTCAGTTTCTTTAATGAATCTGATGACCAGACACCATACAAAGACCAGTTATGGTCTTTGAGTTCGAATTAAATTGCTTGACCTCAAGAAATCTTTATATTTTCCTCTAAGGAATATAAGATTCCAAATGGCATTTTTGCAACTTGAAATGGCACTGAATTCTGAAAGTAAGCTCATCTTGCTCATTTTTCAACTGTATATCTCTACAATGTTCTTTCTTCTACAGAGGTTATATATAATGGGTTTATCTTCCCTTTAAAAAAAAAAACTGCTTATGTCATTCATCTATTACATATCTTCACAAAAGCAGATTTTTTTTGCTGATCCTACAAACATAACATTGCAAAAAGAAGAACTACCATAAATCCTTAGCTTTCTCCATTCTCAACCAATGACCTTGAGTATCACTGAAAACAATCACCTCACCTAAATATTCACAAATTCCTCTCTCTTTCGCTGTGTTTAGGTAGCCTTTTTTAAGTACGAGGTGATGTATTTCCCAATCTCTTTTTCCCATGAGAGGGGACAGGAAACTTCTTTACCTATCTATAAAGGACTAAGATTCTAATTCAGACTCACTTTCCACAGCTTTCAGGCCTGGACCACTGTAGGATTAAAAGTGCACTCGGTTCAGTGTAAGAATTTATATCAACTATGTTTTTGTGGAGCTCCAAATAAAAAATAGTTTAGAGTTTTGAAAGAAAAGGATCAAGAGACAACTGCCACAGAAGCAAAGTAGGTAAAAAGTTGTGAGCATTCCAGAAACGAGCCCAAACTCCTCCCTCTCCAGATACTCAGCAAAGATTACTGAGCCAAGCAGGCATTTTCTATAGAATACGCTCAGGAGAGGGGCTGCAACTCCGTGTTTCCAAACTTTGCTCAACCTCTCCCAACACTACCATCACCACCACCACCAGCCATCTGAAGCCAATTGTGTGGACAACTCCAGTTCAGTTGGCAGAATTCATGGGGAACTCTGGAAAGGTGGATAGTTGGGGCTTAGTCACTGCAAGTGGCGGTGGTAGATTGAAGCCACAGCCCCTGTGCCTAACAGGGAGAAGACCCGCATCACTCGCTTCATCCCCCAAACATTCACTTGTATGTTTGTTATCATTCTGTTCAAAACAGACTATAATTTAATTTTTGGTTTCTTCTTAGAGGTCTTTGATTCAATTTCTATATATTTGGAGGGGTTGATTTTATTAATATTATTGATTTCCTTTTTTAATTCCATTGCTCTCAGCAAACATTATGAATATGATATTTTTATAGAGACCTGTTTAGAATGCAGTCTATCTTGTACCATGTGCACTTCATTTGTCATTTGAGGCCATATAGCCCTATGAATATACTAAATTAAAGTGATTGGTAATATTCGAACTGTCTCTATCTTCAATGTTTTGTTGTTATTCATTTATGTTTTGTCTAATTGTTTTATCAGTTTTAGAGAAGAGCTGTTAAACTCTGCAACTATGGTCATACAGTTGCCTATTTCTCCTTTTAATTTGATAAATTTTACTTCATGTCTTTTCAATATCTGTTACTGAACCTGTAAACATTTCGGAATATTATGACTTTCTGAGGAATTGAGAATTTTATCATGGTAACTTAGTTATCTTTGCTACTATATTTTCTTTTCAAGTATATTTTATCTGACATTGATAAAGAAATCTAGCTTTCTAATGTCTACTGTTCGCATGTTATATCCTCTATCATCTATTTATTTTCACTTATCTGTATGTTTTATAAAAGCATGAAGTTGGGTCTTGTTTTTATTTTTGTAATTGATTTAATTCATTCTAATAATATCAACCTTTATTTGAAGTGTATAATCCATTAACATTTAATATAATTATTGATATGTTGGGGTGTAGAGCTATCATTTTATGTTTGTTTTCCACTTGATTCTTTTTGTTGTTGTTGGGTTCTCTATTCCTCTTTTCCTGCCTATGTAGGGGCAGTTTTAAATTATTTTTGAATTTTATTTTATTTTTTCTCTTAAAATTTCTTTACATTCTAATTGATTGGTTTAGTGATTACAATGTATATCCTTGCATCTGCAAAGCTAATGCTACTACTTCATATAAAATGTAGAAATTTTGACAAGTAGGTTTATATTCTATCCTTTTTGTTATAGTGGTTGTTTTTATATTATTCATTGTTATGGCTTATATCTAGATGTCCTCCCAAAGGCACATGCACTCATGGGTGAGGCTTTGTTGGAGCTGGCTGGATCTAGGGTATGTGATACTGGGGTTAATGGTGTGCAGTATTAAATTGTTTCACTGATTAGTTTAGCATAGTTCTGGGTGTGGATGATGAGAAGGCCCACCCTCATTGTGGGCCTAAAGGCTTGTAGCCTAGATGGGATAAAAGGGAAAGGGAGGCTGCTGCTGCTGCTGCTGCTGCTTCACTGCTTGCTGCCTCCTGCCTGCCAAGGACTGTTTCTGCTCTGCAAATGCCCATCTGCCATGCTGCCCTGCCTTGAAGCCAGCTGACTATGGACTGAAACCTCTAGAACTGTGAGCTGAAGTAAACCTCTTCTCCTTTAACTTGTGGGTACTGAGTATTTTGACTCAGCAATGAGAAAATTAACTAAGATGGCCATACTTTCCTATACTGTAAATACCTCAATATAATGTTATACTTTTTGTTTTAAATACTTGATATTGTTTATTAAGATAGAATAGGCAAAACAAAATTTTCCATTTTATTCATCTGGATATTTACCTTTTCTGATGTTCTTCATTCCTTCCTGAGAATTTGAGTTTCTACTCACTATCATTTTTTTTAATTCTCAAGAATTTCTAAATATCTTATTAACATTTATAAATTTTTAGTTCAGCAAGATGAATAGGTTCCAGAGATCTAATGTACAACATCATATCTACAGTCCACAGCATTGTATTTTACATTTTAGATTTATTGAGGATAGACCTCAAATTAAGTACTCAGACCACAATAAAACAAAAATTTTAAAACCATTAAATATTTAAAGAAAATAAATAATATACATCAGCATTTCTTGTAATACTGGTTTGCTAACAACAAATTTTATTACTCTGTTTTATCTGAAAATGTCTTTATTTCACCTTCATTCTTGAAGGATATTTTCAGTGAAGTAGACTTCAGGATTAATTCCCTTCCCCACCCCAGGTACTTTGAAGATGTTGCTTTCTTATTTCCTTGGCTCTGTGGTTTCTTATGAGAAGGCAGCTTTTAATTAGACTGTTGTTTCTCTGTATGTAATATGTCAGTTTTGTCTTTTTTCAAGATTTGCCCTTTATCTTTGGCTTTCAACAGCTTCACTATAAAATCCCTCACCATAGGCTTATTTGTGCCCAGTCTACATGCTGTTTTTATAACGTTTCTATAACAAAATTTCTCTTTCATTAATTTTGGTAAAATATTTATCATTTCTCAAATTTTTTGTCATGGTCTCTCTTTTTTCTTTCTGTTTTTCCGATTTCCCATATATTTGACTGTTCAATATTGTCTCAAAGCTCATTAAAACGTTTTTTCAGTCTTTTTATTCTATTCTTCCCCTTCAACAATTTCCATTGATCTGTCTTAATTTACTCTTTTCTTTGCCATATTCATTCAGCTGTTAAGTCCATTCTGTTAAATCCATCCAATTAATACTTTTCTTTTAGAAGTAACATTATTTAAGCCTACAATTTTCATCTGCTTTTCGCCTCATTGTGTCTACTTCTATTAAAATTTTATTCATTAAAACATGTTTATTCTAATTCCTATATAAAAGATGTTTTTCATAATCCTTGTCTAGGAGTTTCAACTCCTGGTTAATCTTGAGTCAGACTCAAGATCTAAATTTATTTCCACTGCGAATGTGTTCAATTTTCTTGGTACTTTGGATATATGTGGAGTAACTTTAGATCACATCTTCAACATTATGAATGTTAAGTGATGAGATTCTAAATCATGCTATTTTTCTCCAGTTACTATTGCTTGCTTTGTTTTACAAATTCATTTTTCTAGATGGACTTTTTGTTTGTTTTTGATTTTTAAGACAGGGTCTCGCTCTGTAGTCCAGGTTGGCCTTGAACTCTGTGTAGCCCAGGCCTCAAACTCATGGCAATCCTCCTGCCTCAGCTTCCTGAGTGCTGGGATTACAGGCATGCGCCAACACAGCTGGTCTAGATGGACTCTGTTGATTCTGCTTCTTAGGCAAAACCTCCTATATCACTTCACTTCAAGTCTGTTCTACACATATACCATTCAGGGGAAAGTCAGAGATGTAGGTAGACAGAGTTTAAATATACTGTCTCAGTGCTTTACTTCCTGGTTTTTCCAGATTCTACAACATTCAAGGTTTTGTACCCTATTGTGGTTCCTCATCCTGTAAGACAAGGGATTTTCTACCTGTGTCCCTGCTGCTACTGTCTGTAGAAAACTGTGCCACTATTAATGTTCACTGCATCATTTGGAGAATACATGGGCCTAGGCTATAACCTTCAAAAAGTAAACTAGTAGCATAGCCATCCATTTCTCCTATTTCAAGAAACATACACTCCTCATTAAAGTCTACCTACTTCTGTTTACTCTCCACTAACTTTAGAGAGTTCTGTTTTGTATTATTTCCAGCTTTTATAGTTGTTTTCTATGGGAAGACCATCTCATAGGGTCTTATTCCACTGTACACAGAAGCAGAAAATCTTGGATCCTCAGTATCTCCTCTCTTCCTTCACATCTCACCTTTAATCCTTCCACAAGACTTGCAATTTGTATTTTAGAACTGTATCCCCCATCTGGACACATCCGTGAGGCTGCCACATTGTTTGAAACCACAGGCCTTTTTTGCCTGGGTGACTGGCCCTCCAAAACTCCTTGATATCCTAATACTCCTCATTTTCCCTCACTCTTCTCCAGAACTCTTGCCTTGTTGTTGCTTCTCAAAAACACCCCTTTGCACATGCTACCCCATTTCCAGAATGTTCTTCCCCAGACACATCCATGCTTCATTCTTTCATTTCCTTAAGGTACCTGACTAAATGTCATTTTGCCACTAAAGCCTTCCTGGACTACTTGTGTAAGATAAAGACCTGCTTTTCCCCACACATCTTCCTCTTTGATTCTCCATTCTTACCTGGCCTTTTGCACTTAGATATGCCTAACCTATCACATATTCATTAATGTTATTATTGTTTCTTGTTTTCTCTCTACTCACTACAAGTTAAGCTCCTTTAAAACAATGGCTAGTTTGGTTCTTTTCTATATATCCAAATCTTAGAACATTGCCTGATTCATAGTAGTCATTAAATAATTTGCCAAGAGGATGAATACCATTTAAATTTCATTTTGACAGTAAGTTTTACTTACAAGTTTAATTCAATAAATGGACTTAAAAATATTTAAATCACAATTATTAATATATCCAATTGTATTTTGTTATATTGTAAACACTTCAAAATCATCTTGTAACTCTAATACAATATACGTAACAAGCTGAATTCTTTTAAAAATCTCCTGAAACTTCCAAGTCAACATCAGTTGTTTAAAATTAATTTAAAGTCTTAAATTGGAATATTAAGTGTATTGTCATATCTTCTAGTGTATCATTTTTTTTAAATATTATTAACATAAAATGTGACATATACAGATTGGCCCATGAGAGCAAAATCTACTCCTAAATTTAACATAAAAGTATGGCTAATCCATACTTGATTTATATCACCAATTGCTTTAATCTTACCAAATTTGAAAGAATCAATTGACTGAGGAATGCACATCATCATTCCAGGTGAAACAAGTCTGCCTTCTCAAGCTACTTGAGAATCCTGGATGGAAAATTTACTGTCACAATACACAATGTTAGAGTTCAGGGATCTGTGGCCAGGCAGGTGCTCCTTGAAGCAGCAGGCATCCAGTGTAATGTTTTTCAGAGTAACACGGTGAGTCCCAATAAGAGCAATACAGAGACCATGCAATTGAGACGGACATTGAGGTGGGATCGATATTTGTTTGTAAATCTCTTGGTTTAATTTAAACCTTGAATAATGATCCTTCCTGGATTCATTGCCTTATTTACTTAAGTACTGTGACACCCGTACTGTGATTTACCCACAACCTGAGCATATTCAACTCGTCTGTGAACCAACTGAACCAGACCATTGTCCAAAGCTTTAAGACCATTTTAATGTTATAAATCACTTATAGGGGGTTACTGAGGATTGAACCCAGGCCTTCTGCACTAAGCTACATCTCCAACCCTTTTTTTATTTTCTATTTTGAGACAGGGTCTTGCTAAGTCACCAGGTTGCCCAGCTTGGATGCAAACTTGAGGTCCTCCTGCCTCAGTATCCCAGAGTGGTGAGATTACAGATACACTGTGCCCAACTAGAAACCACCTTTTGAAAAATATCCTCTGACACCACTTTTCCTTGATTTTTAGTGTGGCCTTACTCAATTGAAACACCCTTATTTGCAAGGTTCATAGATGAATTCAGGTAACAGAAATGCTAGTTGAGTCACCAACCACTGATCTTCCTCTTTTCTGCCTTCATCATTCCTTGTAGCTTCCCCAGCCCTTCTCCAGGCTATGGTAGGAATTTTTCACTGTCATTACTCTACAGTGTTTCTAGAGGAAGTTTGCTTGTCCTATTTTTGTAATCAGGGTGGAGAAAAATCTGTGTCTTATTTCCATAAAGGAGATAACGTTTTAATTTACCAAGGAATTAACATTTATTTTGTCCCTATGCGTTAGTCTGTTTATATATGATGTTCCACGAATGTTCATAGTGAAATAGGCACTGCCCAATTTTACAGATGAGAAAGTCGACAATTAGAGAAAGTAAATTACCTAAATTCATATTGGCAGTCAGAGTATGAATTTGGGAGTGTGTAAATCTCCCTCTTCTATCAATATAGAGTGAAGCCATACATGTAAAGTCCTAGAAATGATCAAGAGGAAAGATTTACAATATATATATCCATCTGTTATAAAATAATTAAAATTAGCCACATCCTTACTTAGATAAAACAGCCTAATATCCTCTGATTCTGTTTCAATGTCAATTCCATGTGTGTGGATACCAACAAACTGAGGTTTGTTCAAAATACTCAAATTCTAGTTTCAGACTTTCATTGGCTCATAGTCAAATCCAGAAGGGTTATCAATATCCTGGTATGTCTGTGTTCTTCTTTGGCTCTTCACCTGCTTATCTGAGCACTGGCACTTACTAGCAGCCAGTGTGACCTTGATGATAGTATCACCAAGGTCCAATTTTCCTAAAAGGCTCACAGCAAGGTATGTTTTTTCTAATGGCAAAAGTCATCAGAAACAAAGAATGGATGGCCATATTACAGAAGCAGATACACAGGATTAGTCATCAGAGAAAATTCCTATAATGGGAGTAAAAAACAAAGAATGTCCAGAAATTAATAACAAAGGAAATCAACCTCAGGCAATCATCCAAAATTAAAGAAAGAAGGCAGTATTAGCATAGTCTAACAACAGGTGGCATGGGTCCAATCACTAAAAGAAAAATAAAGGGGAAGTATGATAGTTACAAGAAGGATTGATAAGAGTAAGATACCACCCCAGCCTAAGGATGTGTGCATTAGAGTTCGGAATAATGGCAGGGTTGCATGACATGGTTTTAAGTTCACTGCAATAAAACCAGAATTCCAAGAACTTATACTGCAGTAAAAGGTAGAGAGCTTATCACAAAACCAAGGTAAGTAGGAGTCCTTATACTGTCATCATGTTAAAAGATGTATTGCTCTAAAGGCTGAGTTCTGATTGAGTTATATTTAAATTCTTCCTAAGAATAAAGCTAATCCCAGTGCTTGAGGAATCCTAATGAGTAAGTTTCAAACAAACCAAAGCTCTCACCATCAAAACCCTATTTCAAAAGTTATGTATGCCTGTGAGCCCTGACAGTTTATCCCTGAAGTCCCAGACAGTAAACATTTTAGGGTTTGTAGACCACACAAACCTGCGGCAACTACTCAACACCGCCACTGTGCTGGGAAAGCAGCCACAGATGATACCTAAGCAAAAGCGCATGGCTGTCTCCAATAAAACACTTTTTATGGATGCTGAAGTCTGAACTTATAAAACTTGCAGATATCCCGGATATTATTCTTTTGGTAATTTTCTTTCCTCCAATCATTTAGAAACATAAAAATCATTCTCAACTCACAGGATGTACAAAATTAGGTGACAGTCTGAAGTGAGCCTACAGTCTATAGTTTGCCAACCTCTGCTTCGTGACATACACAGTCATTTATAGTCTCCTGTGCAAAGGACTTTTCTAGCTTTCACATTCATTTGCAGACCAAGGAGCAGTGACATTTCCTCAGCTGAGTGATTTGCCAAGCTCTCAAAACATGAGGCCCTTCCTAATACACATGTATTTCTTCCTCACATTTTTTTGTTATCAAAAGTATAACGAAAATAACGTCCACACCACTTTTACATGATTCTTTGATTCTTCCAAGATAATGTTTTACAACAAGCTCAAGGATTCTGCTTCTATTCTTGTTCTCATGTATGTGTTCCTTGCCACTGTCACACCTCTCCCTGTAATAAAGTGTGAAAAGGTTAAAGCACACATATCATCAGCCCTACCTAGATTTATTCTTCCCTCAACACAAGAGAATCAAAATCTAAATTTGAAAAGTGAGGAGTAGAAGACATTTTTTAAAATGACTGTTTAGGGCCGGTGAGATGGCTCAGCGGCATAAGCGCCTGCCTGGCAAGCATGAGGTCCTGAGTTCAACTCCCCGTACCCACATTAAAAAAAAAAAATTACTCTTTAAAAGTAAAATAAAAGGAAAAGGGAATGAAATCAAGAAGTTTCCCAAGATCAAGGAACTTCCTTGTTTGAAAATTTTGTATGGTTATTGGTTAGTTATTCATACTAATAAAAGGCAGGAGACACATAAAACAAATAAGCCAAAACCATTAACAACTCTTCTAATGGTCCAACAGGAGTTTCAGAAGTCTGAGGGTTTATGTCTTAATAATTTAATTATTCCATTGTAATAATATATCTATATATCTATCCAATTTGTAAACAATTGGCAAAAATATTCTCCAAAACTACTTATAAAGGTACCACTTAACTACACCCTAGGCTCAATAGTGGCTAAAATTAAACTGGAAAATAAATGAAAAGATATATCATTATACACAAATTAAACAATATAATAGCAGCTACTAATTATCGGACACTTACCACATGCAATATATTGTGCTATGTGATTTGAATATAATTCTCATTTAAACCACTCAAAAATCCTACCAAAAAGAATATTTGGGTTTCTAGTTACAGACGGTAACATGTTTAAATTGAACAGATTTAAAGATTTTGAAGTCCTCCTCTGTTCTGTTTTGGTTTTGTTTTGTTTTGTTTTGTTAGAGATAGGTTCTTGCTATGTAGTTCAGGCTGGCCTTGAACTCACCATGTAGCCCAGGCGGGCCTGGAACTTGTGGCAATCCTCCTGCTTCAGCCTCCCAAGTGCGGGGATTACAGGTGTGCACCACCACTCCAGCTCCTCTGTTCTATTATACAGAGTAGGAAACTGCTTTCCAGAAAGTAGTGACTTGCCATGGATCACATCTCATCAACAGAGCTGTGGTTAGTAGACTCAAGTCTTTACAATCCACTTCCCTCTTGGTACAATCTTGTCTGACAAGCTTTTGTGAAATGGACCCGTGGAGGACCCATAGTTAGGATCTGCATTATAGCCTTTTAGTCTAAAGACCAGAGCCTACTAAATACTAAATGTTCTCACTTCATTCATCAACTATTTATTGTGACTGTAGCTATGGGCCAACTATCATTTCAAGAGATATGAATAGAATAGTAAGCAAAATTCCCGCCTGCCCTGAAGAGTGTTTCTCTGTTAAAATGGCTTTTAACACCCAAACTCCTTGGGAAACATCTTGCAATAAAATATTTTTAGAATCAATACTTATGGAGGAAAAGTATTTAAAAATATATTTCCCTAAAATCAAATGCAAATATTTCATTAAACATTATGCATAAAGCTTCAAAAATTATATTGTGAAAACAATTGTAAAAATCAGAATCACATGTCGACCTTTTAAAAGCCACGGTGTCAACATGGGGTACTTGTCTGTGCACCTCTGTTTCCAAGAACTGATGTTTCTGCATGCATGGAAACCGTATACACTATGTAACTACATCATCTGTTTGAAGCACAGGAAAAGATTTCTTCATGCATCGTATATTCTTATCTAACAGCTTTTTACTTATATATAAGTGTTTTGCTACTTCTTAGTTATACGTTGAGAAATTAGTTGTGGGTGGCAGGTTAATATATAGTGTATCATTTGTTTCTAATTGTGAGAAACAGGCTCCCAGGTAACATTTTCAGACAGAACACATGGTATTTTAGACTGTCTTACTAACATTAAGAGGGAGTCGCCTGGCAGAGAGTAATCCTTACTTTGCTTTAGTTTATATCCTAGAGGGAATAGAGAGATGGTAAATAAGACAAATGACTGTATGGCACAGTAGTTTGCATGGAGATAAGTACCAGAAAGAACAACTAAGGCAGAATTAGGGAAAGCAGCAGGTACATGTGTGGCAAGGGCAAATCCATTTTGGGTAAAACTCTCAGGAAAAGGCCTCACTGATAAAGTGATGTTTGTAAAACCTCAGAGAAGTGAGGGAGCCAACTGGAAGTCTATGTTCACGAAAAGACTTCCAGACAAAGAAAAAGCTTTAAGAACTTCAGTGAATTCCAAGAGTAGCAAATTGGAGCTTTCCCAGAGTATAAGCAAGGGGAAGAGGAGAAAGGGATGATGTCAAAGAATCAAGAGAAGGAGGAAAAAGAAGGGTCAGATAGAATTATGGTGGTAAGGATGGTGAAAACAACACTTCTTTTTCTAGTATTGAACCACAATCACATCCTTGAGGTATTTTTATTTTCTTCGCTCTTTACCTAAGGTATCAGCCTTGCACATAAATCTTCCCTCTGCTTGCCTGAGAAATGTGCAATCATAGGAACACAGTTAATTATAGGGAAGGTCTGTTTCATGGTCACTCTTATTACAGCAACCATTCAAACTACACAGCAGAAAGTACTATTTGTCAGCCTTTTCATTCCTTATTTCCTAAACTCATGTCTTACATAGAATGATGTGAGGAGTGTGCCTGTACTTCAGAGGGCCAACATAACATGATACATTGGAAGATGTTGACAGATAGGACTGAGAAACTGCCTTCCCTAAAAACCTTTAAGAATGGAATCCCTTCCAAAGGACAAGAGTTCCTCCCAAAGGACAGAGGTAAGTGGACTTCCGTGAAGCCTCTCAGCACAGTGATTCTGTTATTTCTCTGTGAAGGGAGAGGTGGGAGTAATTATTTAAAGATTATAAAGAGATTTTATTTTCTTCACAGTGAAATAACATGCTACATAAATCATGTACAGATTGCTCTCAAATTGAAATGTTGCTCAAAACTATATACCCCCAACCAGGTGGATTTTTTTTTTCTTTAAAAAGCAGAAGGCTTCTGTCATGAAATTTAATTTGATCTTGAAAAGCTTCACAAAGAGCAAGACATGAGGGAAGCAGAGGTCAGACCCAGACACACAGGTTGGGAAGAGAATGATGATACACATTCTAGTGACAGCACTGTGCTGACAGAGGCAGATGCAGAGAAGACACAGGAACTTCTAAGGTGAAAAGGAGGGTGAACAAAGAGGTAGTCCTAACAACAAGAAAGATTTTAAAATAACATATTCTAGGAAAACAGTAACTCAAATCCTCTTTGAGATGATACCAGCATATTTCTTTCTACTTTAGAGCACCTTGAGTTTGAAGAAGGGAAACTATCATGAAAGGAGTTTAAATAAGGAGGGGCAGAAGAGTCAATTGGAAACTAATGGCCAGTGACTTATTACAAGGAGAGAAAACTAACTGATAATAATGTCCTTGGGAAAAAAATTCCATCCCATCTTTCCATCAGGACATCAACGTGTATTTTATTCTTAACTTGTAGAATCAAGTTAAAAAAAAAAGCTAAAAAATTAACAAATATTTCTAAAATATTACTAAAAATTACTAAGATATTGCTAAAAATATTCCTAAATTTCTTCTTGAGAGAAAAGAAATGGAAATTTTTAATGTATGAAATAGATGTGGTGCTAAGCTTTAAAGCAAAATTTTAAAAAAGAAACACATTGACCAACTGTGACTAGTGTAAAATTCTCTTTGGGAGAAAAAATGAGTTCTAATTTGGATGCCAAGGGTACTAATGACTTCACATTGTTCAGCTGCGATTCTAATGTCTAGGCAGTTCTCAAAGGATTCTGACATTAAGGAAGTCATGAATGGGGATGGAATGCATCTTGTAGTTAGAACCACTTTTCTCTGGTAATTAGGAGTGAGAGAAGGAAAACTCCATTTATTAGATTGCTGTTTTTCAGAAGCTACCTTTTAAAATAATTAGAAATGTTGCTCATGAGTTTCAGAACTCCTTATAGCTGGAAAATATAGCAAAATAGTCTGGGTACCCAGAGAGTTCGTGGTCATGAGTCCACAAAATGTCCATGTAGGAGCAATTATACTATGAGAGAGAAGGAAAATTTTCTTACTGACAAAATAGTGGGATAGGATCAAAAGCACTTTTTTAACCATAGAAAGAAAGACATGGCAAAGAGTGGACTAGAGAGATCCAGGGGACCATGTTACTGCCTTAGAGAAGGGTTCTAAGAAATGGAAGAGGAATAAAAGAAATAGAACTCAAAATGGTGGTGGTTCTGGCTAAGACCAATCACATTCTTTTCTGTTCCAGTAAATGAGACCATAAACTTTGTTATATGAAGTGGATAATTTTCATACAATGGAAAATATGATTTTCACAGTAATTCTCTGACTACAGTTTGTCAGTCTCTTCTTCCTGGAGTATCATGTATGAAGACCCTAGTCACTAAGCTCCATGGCTGTCCTTTTATGTCTTAGAATCATGACTAGTCTTAAGATAAAGACTCCGGGGTCAGAAGCAATCCTTAAGGTCCAACCCAATGAAGGAGGAAACATTTTTTAAAACATACATTTTTAAACTATTGGACACAAACACACTGAATTGTAGAATGTCTTGTAGGCCGAAGCATGAACTAGATGCTTATGGTATCAAGAATTTTAGCACTGAGGCTACTTGGGAGGTTAGAAAGCTTACCCCTTTATTTCCTTCTAACTTCACGAATTTGGAAGCTGAAATCCCTACAAAATTAAAGCACCTTGAACAACAAATTCTTAATAACTGGGTGATAAGGAATGGTTTTAGCCAGTGATATAGCTCAGTGGCATAAGCGCCTGCCTGGCAAGTGCGAGGTCCTGAGTTCGACTCCCGGTACCTGCATTAAAAAAAAAAAAAAAAAAAAAACAGAAAGAAAAGAAAAGTAAGTCCTGAGTCCTCAGAAAGTCCCTTTGCAGTCCCAGGGAGGCTAGGGTAGGGGCCAACCCCCAGTACCAGCCGTGGACTCACAGTGGCCTCTGTAGGCCAACACAGGGCAGGGAGGCATAGTGGTCTGTCCTGTGAAATGGAAGAGCAGAGCTCGCAAGGAGAAATGCTAAGAACCACCCTCCCTGACCCTCACTCCAAAAAAAAAAGGAATGGTTTTAATTAGCATATGGCAGGGTTAGAAATAAATTCCAGACTTTCTTATTCTTTTTAATGTTTCCCAACCTACTCCATATGTACACCCTCTTGTCATCATATCTAACCTGCCAGGTATATGATCCCACTTTCAGGCACTCCGTTAATTCTATTTTACAATTGAAGAGAAAGTTATTTCCTTTTACTTCAGGGGTATGTGTTTCATATCTCAAAATTAAGAATGTATACTCCAGTTCAAAGTCTCCATCCTTGCTGCTATTACAGTTAACTGGCAGCCACAACTAAATCATGAGCTGGTAATGCATAATAAGGTTCTTTTAAAAAGATGAATTAGGAGTTGGTGATTTTCTTCAATAAATCCATAAGGTGCCATGTGATAACTCAGCACCCCTTATTTGAAGCTTATAAAAAAATAAGTTATAATCATTTTTATTATCATTTTCAGAAAAATTCACCTTATGGTAATATATGTTACATTCATCTATGCTGCATCTGAAAGTCACTCCTCTCTTGGTAAAGTGACAAGACAGGGCAACAGCAGGGCCTAAAACTCTCCTATGTCAATCAGTATAGAAAACTTGTCTTTCTTTCTTTTTTTTCTTTTTTTTTATGTGGGTACTGGGAGTCGAACACAGGACCTCGCACTTGCCAGCAGGCACTTGTGCTGCTGAGCAATATCACTGGCCCTTTTTTTCCTTTATGTGGGTACCAGGAGTCGAACTCAGGACCTCGTGCTTGCCAGGCAGGCACTTATGCCGCTGAGCCATCTCACCACTCCCATAGAAAACTTATCTTTGACTGAACTTCTATGGGATTTTCTATCATCTCAAAGGACAGTCAGTTGGTTAACAAGCAAGATAATTTTTGTATCAGTGACTTACTGATATCATTATCCCAATTTTGGCATTCTATGAGCCATTAAAATTAAGCTGTTAGAAATTATAATTGCATATTGCTCCTAAATGCTTCACTGAGCCACAAGATAAGGTAAACATATTAGAAAAGCTTATATTTGTGTTATTTTGCAATTAATCCTAATATCTAGCATACGGGTAATTTTAAAATAAAAGACTAACTTATTATATTAAATAAATGAAATTCTGCTCTTTGACAAATACCTCATTGTCTCTCTATTTGTTATGCATTTCTCTTCTCTATTATCTGTTTTTTTTGGTACCAGGAATCGAACTCATGACCTCACACATGCCAGGAATGCTCTGTGCCACTGAGCTATATATACCCGGCTCTATCATCTTTAATACTGTAAATTTTCCCCACTAGTTTTAGATAAACTATCCTCATAAGTATATTTTATTTATATATGTGTATGTTATATTTTCATTGAACTTTAGAAAATTACCTCATGCTCCATGTTTAAATTAACCTTAACATTCACATTAATTTCCTTTTTTAAAATAATAAGGGCAGACAAAAGTATTGCCATACATAATTCTAATAGTCATATATAAATAAATAATCACCATAAGTACTTTGATAAAGTTGAAGTAAACCAAGTCTTTTTAAAGAAACTTTTGGCAGTCAGATTTGGGTCTATCCAATGTGCTGGCTCATTTTCCTCTAATTAGAATCACTCTGAGAAAATCCTTAAGGGAGAATTACTTCAATGACAGGAAGTGATTTTGCTTTGGTTATCCAGGCCTTGTCTTCTCAATTAATTATAACCATGCTGGAGAAAGTATGACTCCTGAAGCAATTAACATACTCTTTGGACAAAAAGAGTAAAGAAATCAGCAAACTTTTGTTGACTAGGTGACCTAATACAGAGCACAGAGAGCAAAATTATTATTAGATCTCATTCTGAAAATGAAATGTAATAAGAAAGAAACTAGTACTGATTTATAGACAGGTAAGGAATAAATTGCTATACCACCCAAAAAATGTCTTTTATACATTTTAATCAAAATATTCTTTAACTAACAGAAGACTATGATGAAGGGCAAATAAGTAGTTTACCTATCTGTGTCTATACCCAAAGGATTTCCTTATTCCTGCTTTTCAACCCACTTCAAATGCAAGGTCAATAGACTATATTTTCTGGATCCTAATCCTGATTGCATCAGTTACTAGCTTTGCATCTTTGAGCCAGTTACTTAATCATGTTGCCTCTTTCCTTTATCTGAAAAATGAGAACATTGTCTTCAAATTCATAAGATAACAGACAAAACTAGGTAGAGTACCTCTGAGAGTTGTTCTAAAAATTAAATGTGATCATATATGCAAAGTATTTATAATGATGTCTGGCATGAAGTACTACAGAAAACTACTAGCTACACTTGGTGTCTTTAATATTCCTGCTATAACCAAGCATTCGCACAGGTCTCTCTGCCCCTATATTCTCCAGTCACAAACAACAGAAATGTATTGTTACACAGTTCTGGAGGACACAAGTCTGAAATCAAAGTATCAGCAGGGTTGTTCCCTTCTGAGGGACCAGGCTGGCCTGAGGGAGAACTTGCTCTCTGTATCTCTCCCACCTTCTGGAAATTGTTGCCATCGAGTGTTTTTTGCCTTTATATATTACTCCACTCTGCAACCACTATCATGTGTCATTCATTGCCTACTTGTGTTTGTGTCTAAAGTTCCCATTTTTGGTCTGGGGACCAGACACAGAATTAGGTAGCCTTGGATTAGGGATAAGGATCTCCTTAATCTTGGATGACTTCATTTTAATTTAATTAAACCTGCTGTTACAGTTTGTACATAGATATCCCCCCAAAACCTCATGCAGTCATGGGGGATGGGCTTTTCAGAGGAGGTTGAATCTAGAGTTTGTGATTGATTCATGACCCAATGCTGGGATTAAGGGTGTGAGTGCTACCCCTGCACAGGACAGGTATCCTGCACACAATGCAAGGGACAGAAAGAGGCTTGTCCCTTCTCCTCCCTTGTTGCTTTTTCCGCTGCCATGAACTGTTGCCCTCTGCCAAGTGCCACCCTGCCTTGGAGCCAGCCAATTATAGACTGAAACCTCTACAAATTGTGAACTAAATAAACATTTCCCCCTTTAACTTTGGGTGTCAGGTGTTTTGTCTCAACAACGAGAAAAGTAACTAAGACACCTGCAAAGACCCTATTTCTAAATAAGACCACATTCACAGCTCCAATGGTGATGATGTAAATGTGTCTTTTGTGGGTGACCCAACTGTCTCCACATTCTCCAGATTTTCTCCCTCTCCTCTGAACTATGCATTGCTGATTTTTCACCTGCTTAGCTGACTTAATTGTTACAAGAGCCCCCAAAACTAGTGCATTCATCTGCCTTCATATTGCAAGCAGTTAAGAACTTAATGTTGTCAGTGTCTTAAAACTTTCCACCAAGCAGACTCTGAGCTATTAAAGGGTGAATGGATCTTGGGTCATTCTGTCCTCCACGGTGACACATTCTGCTGTACAGAGTAGATCTTCATGAATATTATTGATTAAAGTATTACTACTTTATTGGTTTCATAAATTGTGCCTAGATGCATTGTTTGCCTCTGTTCATGAAATAATTTGGAGGTGAAGGAACAAAATATTGAAATTGTACCTTACTTATGATGCTTATTAGAACAGGGAAATTAGTTTGAGAGCTCTTTCATAAGCCTTTTAATAAAAAGCATGAGGTCTCTGGTCCTCATTCAAAAGCGACCTAAAATCTAGTTGGGAAGACAAAGACATAGGGAGAGAGTAATTAAAGGTTAAAAAACCTTTATGTCTTGTGACATTATATAAATATGGATTAAAGTTATAAACGCTAACCCTGAAATAACTAGAAAATAAAGTAACATGATCAGGGACCGATTTCATGGGACAAACTGTAGGTGCAAATTAAAGAAGAGGAGATCAAAGTTGCTCTTTAAACATAAAACCGGTTGCTTTTAATTGCCATGTGGATGGGTGTGTTTCCTTTCGTTTTAGTTAATTCACAAAACAGATGTTGATGTCAACTGATTATTTGACAGCATAAGGATCTACCATTTGGGGGGTTTGTGGTCTGTGTCTTTCTGTCTGTGTCTTTCTCTTTCTGTCTTTCATCAAGCAACAGAGATTTCTGATTTGCTTACATAAATGTCATATAGGATCACAGATGCTGCGAAGACCTTGACACAGTAGCTCCTCTTCTCACTGGCTAGAGCAGAACTGGAAATCTCAGGGCCAGAAGGAACATCCGTGACTATCCCCCTTTTGGGACTGTTCTGACTAAACAATTCCATCACAGATGTTGCAGCTGAAAGCTGTCTACTGAAGTTTTAACTCATGAGTTCTAGTTCTGTTGGGCCATACAGGACCAAGTGTAATCCCTCTTCCCAATGACAACCTCTCAAAGAGCTGAAACCAGTTATCAGTCTCACTGCATTCTCCCTCTCCTAGCTTAAGCTGTATGACATCTTATCAAGACCCTTTCCCTCCTGCTCATGCTCACCTGTGTGTGCAGCACCATGTCTGTCACTCTTTTGAAGGGTGATGCCCTGAATAAGTAAAACTTTCAGGTGCCTCACCAACAGCCCAGCATACTTATAGCAATAAGGCCCCAGAAGTAACTCCCATTGCTTTTCCTCACAGCAAGAGTGTAGGGCCTCATAATAAATTCCAGCCCCCTTATTAGTAGTATCCTACTTTTTTTCCATAAAAATTATGATAATAGAGAGCACTTCTTTAATTCAAAGATCTTTGGAGGTCCCCTATTTGCTACATAAACATCAATAAAATTTAATTTCTTAGGAAGACATGAAAATGTGGCAGCAAGTATCATTTTGGCATCATATTTTGCTCAATTTTCCCCAAATTCCTATTTATTGTGGGTTATACTGTGCACCCCTAAAATTCATATATTGAAGTACTAACCCTCTAATACCTCAGAATGTGACCTTTGTAGAAATAAGATCATAAATACATGTACTTATGATGAGGCCATTAAGGTGGGTTCTAATCTACTATGAGCACCACATTTATAAAAGAAGAAGAACACCCTGAGGTGATGAGGACACTCTTTCGCACATTGAGGAAAAAGGCCTGAGACAGATTCCTCCTTCACCACTCTTAGAAGGAACTGACACTGCCAATGGCTTGGTTTCAGACTTCTAGCTTCCAGAACCATGGGACAATTTCTCTTAAGCCACCCAGTTTGTAGTACTTTGTTGTGGAAACCATAACAAACTAATAAACTACTCTTACCTAGTCTTTACAAGGAAAAAGTCCCAAGCTCCAATCCATAAAGATGTGGAAAAACATTCATCGATTAACTTTAAGAAACAACCCCCAAAATTAGTGCTTTAAAGAAACAACCATTTATTTAGCAGATTGGAAAATTGAGCTGGACTCAGCTCTACAGTTCTTCTAGGCTCAGCTGTTTTCAGCTGGACTTAGGCATTAAAAGTCATCCTGTTAATCGGTGATACTCTCAGCTGGGACATCTGAGAGTAATGAGACTTTCTCCATGTGATGTCAGCCTCTAACAGGCGAGCCCATGAGCCCCAGGAAGCAAAAAGTCCTGATATGAAGGAAACTCTCAAATCTCTTCTTACGTTCCTCTTGCTGTTACCCTTTTAAACAAAGCGAATCATAAAGCTTGACCAGGTCCAAGGCCTGGGGAAATAGACCACCTCTTTATGGGATGAATGGAAGTTCACATTGCAAGGGTGTGGATACAGGGAGGGAAAGAACACGCAGCCACCTCTGCAACTTCCACCTTCATTCATTCTTTACTAAACTCCTCTTGTGATCCCCTCAGAAGGTGTGAGGCACTGGGAGTATAGTAGTTACATAAAAAACACACATACAAAGCAGATATGGTCCCTGCCTCTATGCTGTATATTACCTGAGAAGATATTTAATGTGAGGAAATTGGTAAATATATAAGGTGAAGGGGTAAAATAAAAGTTTCTTATACCAAGTAAATGAAATCAATAAGAAGAAAGTGAGAAAAGCCTGAAGAGAAGAGGTATCTTCTAGGTGAGCTGATCGTCTCAGTCAGGGATGATTTTGCCCCCTACCCTAAGGGACATTCAGAAATATCTGGAGACATTTTCTGATAACAGCTCAGGTACAGAGAGCTACTACTGGCATCTAATAAACAGAGACGAGGAATGCTGGAACGCTGCTAATCACCCTACAATTCACAGGCTAGCTTCTCACAGTGAATAACTCTCCAGTCCAAAATGTCAATGGTTCTACTATTAAGAAGCCCTGTTTAAGTCTACTTTTTTGTTTGTTTGCTTATTTGTTTTTGTCTTTTGAGACAGAGTCTCACTATGTAGTTCAGGCTGGGCTTGAACTCACTATGTAGCCCAGGCTGGCCTCGAACTCACAGTGATCCTCCTGTCTCAGCCTCCCAAGTGCTGGGATTACAAGTGTGCACCACCATGCCCTGTTTAAATCTACAATTTTAACTAATGCTTGCAAATCTGTGTATTATAGCTTCTTCTCTTATTTCTGCTCCCTTTCTTGAGACTATATCAGGAAAATTAAAAGAAAAACTTCAGACTGTAATAACAGCCAATTTCTCTCTTTCTTGATACTTTCTCCTAGGCATAGGAATGCAAATAAGGGAATGTCTCTGTCCCCTCCTCCATTTTAGGAGCCCCAAGTCCAGAAGGGTTCACCTCTATGAGTCCAGCTCATGTCTCAACCTCTGTTTTGTGTTGTAATTGTACACTGATATGTGTTCCTCCCATGTAATAACCTTCTGCAGGGGAGACTTTGTTATTCCTCTCTGGATCCTTAGCATCCATAAATGTTGTTGAACAGAGTGTTTGAGAGACAAATAAGAAGAAATACCTCACACTGATCACCATGTTGTCAGATAAGGAAGGCTTATTATGTGTGAACCTACAAAGACGTTTAAAGCAGCATTTAAAAGGGTTGCCGACATCTATACTCATGTACTTTGAACTCTGATACCACTGGGCATATCAATGAGAACACAAAATTAACTTTATTCTTTTCATGTGTAATTAAACTGCTATTCTATGAATTACAAATCTGCTCCAGGAAAGCCTGGTTTTTAATGGGGCTGCTATTTATGGCCATTATCACTATTTTTAGTTACCTGGATATGTTTATTTGATACTTGGTGAGTGACTTTTTATTTAATATCTTTTCTCTCTTTTTCACTAACCTACCTAAAATATGTTGATTTCTTTTTTTCACTGGTTTGTCTGAGTTGAAAAGCCATCATTTAAAAATGCTTCTTCCTATGTGAAAACATCTAGCTTATCCACTTAGCATTTTTAAATAAGTAGGAATCATCTAGACTCTGTTTTGGCATGGTGTTGGGTGACAACTTAAAACTCCAACCTCCATTCCCAAACCTAGTTTTATTTGTTACTGAGTGGGGTGTACTAGATGGGAATTCTGGAATTTAATTTAGCATGGCACACCCTTGCCTTCCGAAATTCATAATTAAGTGTTTGGTCCTGTTTAGCCACATATCAAGTGATATCACAAAAACTAAAAGTGGGTCTGGGTGTTGGACATAAGGGAAGAAAGAAATTTTGCAGTTTGGATTCTGAGATTGTGACATGTTAGAATTAAAAAGCTTTAAGAGGGATCAAAGAAGAAGGGGAGAGGAGAGAAGGAAGAAAGGGATCTACTAAAGCACTACTGAATATGCTTTCACGAGCAGAAGTTAGTTTAGGCGCACTAGTGAGGCTGGCCCTTTGGCACTCCTTCCAGACATCTCTATGGAATTGAACTCCACTGCAATAACTGAGACAGTTTCAGTAAACTTCATTTAGTTCTCAAAGCTCCACAGATAGGTGTGACCATTTGGGACTGAGAGTCACTACTTAACTGCCAGACAGTTTCCTCTTACCCTGGCACCTGCAGAAGTTCTACACTTCCCAGCCTCCCTCAGAAGAGAGCAGTGGTGACACAGTCCACATACCATGATTCATGGACTTCCCACCTTCACGGGCTTCACTCAGATGAGCACAGTAACCTTGGATGCTTGTGTTCAGCAGAGCAGAGCTAAACAAAAGAAGGAGCCTAGGCTGCCAAGTCACTGCTTGGAGGACAGCTGTCAGGTGGTCGTGCACATTCACCTTGGACTTCTTACAGATGCTGCATAAAAATAAACTTTATGGCAATTTAGAGATGAGTGTATTTATCTGTTGTAGCTGCTAACTTTATCTTAACTAATGAATGATCTCGCTCAGAAGGCATTATCCAGAGAAATTAAAGGGAAAGGGAAATTTACAAAGAAAAGCAATAGCTAACAGGAGATGTATTTATTTATCAATTTTTGTTTTTTATCAAATGTTAATTACTTGTGTTTACTGTTATTCTATAAACTAGAGATAGAGAAGTAAATAAAATAAAATATCAGTCTGCATGGGACCTATATTTTAACAGAAGAAATGGAGAACAGATGAAGTGATGTATAAGTAAAACATATAGGAATTCATAAAGGAAATGTATGCTATGGAAATCAGCAGAATAGAGAGAGCAGTGAGTCTCCGTGGTAAAGAGCAGTGGTTAGGAAACGTGACTCACTTTGATGGAATCAGTTACACCTACTGGAGAATTTATGTGACACCAGGGTCACTGACTGACATGGGAAAATCTGTCACGAGGACAGTCTCGATGGCAGGTGATGTTGTAGGACTACTACGTTGGATGGAATGCCTGGGTAGCCTAGAGTGGCAGGATTTTGTAGAAGAACCCAGAGATTCCAGGATTCCCCCATAACACAGTGTTCTCTAAAAATAATCATACTGCTAGTGATAAGGGGAAAATGTGCTTATATAGGATGCAAAGATTTACAAGCAGAAGAGGTAAAGAGAAACTGAAAGCATTAAATCAACTGAAATATTTACCTTCAACTTTTGCCAATCCACATGAAAGAAACTTTAAAAACTATGTAGAACTGGAGGGTAAAAATTTTTCAAAGGAAATTTTAATTAGAATTCTGAACTGCATGTAAAATAATAGTATAGTGATAGGAACACATTAGTCACAGTTTCTACCCATCATAAGGAAAGAATTAAGGTCAGAAGCAAAGGAGGAGATAAGCAATACTTAATATTCATGTACACCTGATTTAAGAAAACTCTGCACACGGAAACTCAATCTAATAAATTAGATAACAGAGCGATTTCTTGTGTTAACAATAAAAGGATTTAATACTACAAAAGACCTGCTTTAGGTTTATCTGAAGCACAGAATTTTCAATGGGTGACTATCCCAAATGTATAAAAACTTACCAAGCAAAGGACACTGCTACATCCAAGGGACATGCTTCTTAGCATGAGTTATTTTTTTTAAGAGAAAAAAGATAAAAATAATAATGAAACAGATTTTCAAAACAGGTTAGGATACATTGCATTTTGTTGCCTTCATAGTAGTTATTCAGAGTACAAGATATAGGCATGATATCTGTCCAAATAATAGTACAACAAACCTTTCTTTTCAATGAACTAAGAGAAACTAATTGTATAACAATCTTAACTATCTTGTGTATACACATATTTTTTCCTTTTTCCCTTTCTACCTTTCCCCTTTCCGTCACAGTTTTTTTCTTTTGAACAGTTCCTTCCCAGTTCACAGTTATCTATTGCACATTTTGGATCTTATTTACTTGTTCAGTTGCTAGTGAGTTTTTAGTAGGAGGATTTGGGAAAGCACTGAACAGAGACACATTGCAGAATCACTCACATGTATTTTCTTCATGTATAGACAATATACTTAGAAATATATTTCCTCAACTTTCATAGGTCATAGATATTATAGTATTCACAAATTTGCATAAAATAAATATACTAAAACATATTTTTAAAAATATGTACCATGTAATATTTCTCCATTATAAGCGCAATCACTGGAAACTATGCTCTTGGGAACTTGCATTATTCAGTATTCCAAACAATCAGAGGAAAGCAAAGTTAACCAAAAAGAACTGAGTAATGTCCTAATTAAAAATCAATTTCTTATGTGTATGAATAGAGATTTATACCAGCTATGGAGCCTACCGCTGTGAACTATAGAAGTTGAGGTAGCAGTTTATGAACAATTGAATTAAAATTAATTAAAAATTGAAGTACCTTCATTAATCATATGGGATTTATTCAGGATCCCCTGAGGAAACAAAATCTGTAGATGTTCAAGTCCCTTACATAAAATAGCACAGTATTTCCAAGTAATCTATGTATACCCTCCCATGTTCAGTACTTTAAGTCATTTCTATGTTACTTATAATACCTGATACCATGTAAATCTACATAAATAGGTGTTATGATATACCATTTAGGAAATAATGACAACAAAAAAATTCTGTACATGCTCAATAGAGACACAATTTTTTCTAGGAATATTTTGTTATCGGTTGACTCCAAATATACAGAAACCACAATTCCAGAGGGTTGACTGAACGAAAGCAATATTCATAGGAAATATTCACAAGCTAAAGGAAAAAGCACAACTTCTAGGCTTTTGCTTGGGGGCTGCTGTGAGGTAAAAGGGAAGGAAGAAGAGAGTCAACTAATGAGTCTCTACTTCGGCATGTTATTAAAATTAGAGTTCGGTATAAATTTGGAAATTGGCTTTCCTGCTAACATTTTTATATTTTTAAACTTTTATGAGATTAATTCAACCATATTAATTTTACAGAGAAAAACTTTAATGCCAGAAATACAAAGTGACTTTTCCAGGTTTTCACAGCTAATTAATGTTAACCCAAGTTTCCCTTGCAAGATCTGCTAAATTTCCAGTTGATGGTGGTATTGTCTATAATAAGTATGCTAGAATCCATAGTATATACTAGAGAAACAGATTATAGAGAATTATTATCACAGGGATACTTAACATAAAAATACATAAATATCATATACTGCCACCTTACCATACAAGGCACAATTCTAAACACTTAATATTGAAAAGAAGTACTATTTGTAACCTATTTCACAGAGTACAAAGTAAAACTAAGAAATATTAATTTGCTTTTCCAAAGTCATACAGAGGAGTAGATAATTTTAAACCCAAGCAATCTGATTTACACCACTGCTTTTAACCATTCCAAAAGAATGTGTAATATAGAGGTAATAGAGATCATAGGACTGAGGTTTAGAGAGGCCACTGATAAAGAGCAGGATGGAACAAGGCCAGCAAAGCAAATAGAGAAATCAGAGATGGAAATATTGTGAGATTAAAATGGGCTCATCTCTGGCATCCATTCATTCATTCAGCAAATATTTGCTGAATATCTACCATATGATGGTATCTCTCTAGTCAGTGGGGAGTCAGAGTAAAAATTTTACCTACTCTCATGGATCTTATGTTCATGTGCAATAAACAAGAAATATATACATGCAGAAGAAAAACATCAGCAAATAAGAAGTACTATATCACAGAGAAATCAAGCCGGTGATAGGATAGAGTAATGAGGTGGCTAACTTACATTAAATAGCCAGGAATGAGCTTTCCGAAGAGATGATTGATGGTATCTGAAGGATGAGAAAAAGCCAACCATGAAATATTAAGTGGAAAGAGCATTTCCAGCCAGAACAAACTAAGCCAAGTCCAGAGAGAATGTAGCTGACATGATTGTCAGCGACTCAGTGGACAATGGCTTGAGATGAGGTTGGAGAGAGAAGGACAGAGCAGGGTCTAGAGAGAGAACTTTTATTTCCAGGTGCACTGAGAAGACACTGGAACATTTTATGCAGGAGACTGACATGACCTGAATTGCATTTCAAGACCATGATGCAGCAGGTTGCTTTTGTCGGGAAGTTCCGGAGGGGAGAAGAGGGAAGTGGGGTGAACAGTAAGGAGGTTTTCCAAGAATTCAAGCTAGTGGAATGATGATAGTGGTTTGGACAGAGGTGGTAGAGATGGAGCTGGGAGCAGTGAATTTCAGTAAGATATTTGGGAAGAGGACACAGCACAGCTTGCTGATGTGGGGAACAGGGGCAGAAGAGAAACTGGGGACATGCCCTTGGCATTGCACAGAGTTCGGAAAGAATGAGAGTCAAGAGAACAACATAACTCATATCTGAAGCATTTCCAAGTTATATACAAAAAGAAATAATAATCACACGAAAGACATACAGTGAGGCTGCAGTTCAAAGACAGCATAATAACAGTCTTTTAAAAACCATTATATGACCGCTACATTTGTTGTTCAATGATGAGGGGAGCCTGACCAAGGAATTCAGATGTAAAGTAAACAGGCAATACAGGAGATACTTTATAAAAGCCAGAAACGCAAATACAGAGTAAAATAGGACAGATTCACCTCCCTCAAACTATATTTAAGCCTTGGTGATTTGTATACTCATTTAATTTTTATGAGTCCATTTGAAAAAGAGATTTTGGAGGATTTTCTTTTAGCAAATACATCAGAAATTGCCCTGTTAAATGAATATTAGCCCCTCCAAAATAACCACTCTGAGAAAGAATATACTTATCCTTATAATATTGCAATTACTCAGACTTTTCTTTCCCCCATTGGTTTTTTTTTTTTGGTTTTGTTTTGTTTTTTGTTTTTTGTTTTTGTTTTTTAACCACACTATGAGGTAGGCTGTTTTCAGAGCCAGCAGTGCGTCCCCAGAGCAACATGTTCAAGTCCCTTGATAGTGGGCTTATTCCAAGTCAGGCTGTGGTGGGGAGCGCAGAGACACTGATGGAGTTGAGTTCTGCCATTGTTGCCCTGTGGTGTTCTCAGGAAGAGCTCAGTGAGGGAGGGCGCGCTCTGTGGAGTGTGCGGGCCATCACACGCACAGAAGTACTTGGACACAATAGAATTTCTATATGATAAGCCTGATGGACAGGTTAACCTCATGGGTTGAATTTTTTATAAGCAAAGCTATGGATATCAAAGAAACAAGTTCACATTTTCCTCAGAGGCAATTTTTGTGAGTGTGAAATTCTTTTGTTTTTCTCAGAGCAGGGATAGTGGTGTGTTCCACTACAATTGTGGGGGGTTTTTATATCATCTTAGATATAACATGGCATACTATTGATTTCTGTGTTTCCAGTGTATCATGTTCTCACACCTTGGCTCAAGAGTGGGGTGGGGGAACCCAATGAGAAGATTCCTCCTGTGCCTGTTCTTCAGAACAAAGTACATGAACAGCTTTTTAGAAAGTGCTTCATTTCTAAGTTTCATTTTTAAGAATACCTACACATCTTTGTCTAAATTTTTAAAATTATGTACCTTTCTCATAACTGTTTATTTGAATGCACCAAAAGTCTGACCTTTTCAAAGATTCTGTGAATTGCAGTGTAAATGAATGAGTGGGTCCAACATTTTCAGGCACTTGTATTTTCTCAGATTAGAAAACCCACCGACATTGCTTTTTCTCATAAACTTCTTTTGACATGACTAGTGTTTCGCTTGCACATTTGCTCAATAATACATGAAAAAATGACCTGACTTATTTGCTCTCAAAAATTGACACAAGTTTATATGTTGCCACAAACATGTAATTCTATTCACTTCCTTTGATGACACATGAATAACTGGCCAGACACAAAAGTACTGCTGTGGAAGATGAGATGTGGAAGAGATCTTTATTACTTTTCTGACAATTTAAATTTAATTCCACATATATTCAGATTTACTGCACAGGATAAACTACATATTTATGGCATTTACTTTGTACTTAATTTCTTAATGATTTCACTTCCTGTGAAGATGAACTTTTATAAAATCAATTTTGATTGATTTTTTAAAAATCAATCCTAGAATAATTCCTTTGTAGGCTTAGAAACCTCTCACCTTTCCCTTGTACCCCCCAAACAAATACCACTTGCTCAGAAGATTTTCCCCAAATAGTTAATGACCCGAAAATCTGATGTTCACATGGAAGAAAAATTTACTTTCAAGTAAGGTGAAAGTCTAGGCTCTCGTCCAAAATGGAGGAGGCATAGAAAAGCTGATATAATGGAGCAAAAGGATCTTAGAAATGAGTTTCCATTCTAATAGTGTAAGAGGTGTGATCAAAACTAGTGAATATCTAATTTTTTAATTAATTACAGTGAAAGACACATTGCCATTAATCTCCCTCAAAATACTCCCCTCATTGCAAATACACTTGTCCCATCACTATTGCCACTCTCTGAAGCAGTTCTGGAAGTCTTCTTTCATGAGTGTTTTTAGTTGTGCTGACATGGCTGCCGGGATGTCCTGAATTGGTACAAACTTTTATCATTCATAATCATTTTCACTTTTGGGAAGAGCCAAAAGTTGCACGATGCCAGATCCAGTGAATAGTGTGGATGAGAACACTACAATATTTTTATGAGTTTACTTTTCCATTGGATGACACTCAGCAGCAGCATTCACCATATTCTTCACCATACATTATAAAAACACGCACAGAAGAGGACTTCCAGAACGGCTTCAGAAAGTGGCGAGAATGATGGGATAAGTATGTTCAAATCAAGGAAGAGTATTTGAGCATGGCAATGTGTCCTTTACTATAATATTTTCTTGTTTAAACACACATCATATATTTCAATCATACCTCATTGTTTCCTGTCACAAAGTTGACTCTGAAGTACATTGAAAGATGTTGATATGAACACTTCCTGGACTTCATAGATCAAATACTGAACTTTTTTGCCACAAATGAAAATACAGAAGAAATAGAAACTTCAACAATCCCTTGTGGCTAGCATGTAGAGAGTAGTAAAAAAAAAAAAAAAAACTTATTTTTTCACTTTTATCATGAACATAAATGAATTACTTTAACACAACTTGAGATCAACTAAAAGTTCACTATCAAGGTTCATTTTGACTTGAAAGTAAGCAAAGATAAATTAAAATTTTATTTTCCTTTTAATTTCAGTACTACTCTTAAAGCAAATTAAGAAAAGTCCAAATTTAAAAGCCAAGATTAGTTATAACTTTATATTAAAGATAGAATCTATATAGGAAAATAGCTTTAATAGTGTTGATGGAGAATATTATATCTGGAAAAGACTTTATGTTATTTTAAAAATTAACAGTATTGCAAATATCATACTATTTGCTGCCAGAGAAAGTTTTATGTGAAATCTTGTTTACTTAATGCCTAATACGCAATTAGGCTCAAAAACTTTACATATATGTAACCTTTCACAACTATAAAGTACACAAAATTTAGCCACATGGCTAATGGTTTATTTCTTCTAAAACTTGCCTCCAGCTGCAACTATAAGAATGTTAATTTTTCAATCTAACAAACAGGATTAAAAATAGATCCATCATATATTTAGAATTTAATGAAATTCAGGATATTCCTGTCTCTACGAACATGCCATTACTACGATACCCGACCCTGCTTTATTGCTGTAATGAATCAAATTCTAAAATAAGTGTGTGAACTCACTTAAGGAGACACAAATAAGCAATGTCTTCTTGTTGTAGACACATGCAGCTTTCCACTATTTTGAAGCACCATTTTCAGAAAAATACAACTGCTTGGTGATCTATATGGATTTCATTATAACAAAACTGTTATCCATATGCTATTTGTAATGTAAACAAGAAGTTATCAATTGCAGATATGTTAAAACCATGTAAAACTGAGAGGTATATCTTTCTAGGTTTAAAGTAAACAAATACAACATTGAGAAGTCACCATTCCCATAGATGGTCACACATGTCCACGTCTTTTCACACCCTTCAGAGCCTCCCATGAAATTACCGACACCCCATCCCACAGAGCGTGACTTTGTTTAGCAGAACCAGCTTTTGTAGGCTTCTTCTCTTTATTGTGTTTTCTTCACTGTCCTATCCCTATTTCTTTTCATGATGTCCCATGGAACCTGTTTGATAGCTTTATGACTTTGGTTCATGACCATTTATTTATCATTTCACTTTGTATTGCTTTTGGTTGCCATTTTTCAACTCTGCCCCCCTCTTCTTAACTTTCTTTTCTTTTTGATGGCTACTCAAGACTAGTGAGTAAAACAATTTAATTTAGTTTACCCAGGGTTTTTTTTTGGGGGGGGGATGAGATTTTGTTCTTTCTCAATTTTCACTCTTTTCTTACACATTTTTATAGTAGTCCCAATCCTCCAAGAAGTAAACAAAATGTGCAAAGTTTGTATTAGTGAAAATGACTGGTAAGTCCATGCTCTGTGCGCGCTTCCTCCATTGCCCCGGGGAAGGCGGTGTGTGCAAGAGGAGTGTAAGGACACACGACTTTGACGTGTAGATCAACCCAACCGAGACCCAGGGAAACAGCCAGGCCCCGGGGCGCTTCCGCGCACCCATGCCTTTGGAGGGTGGGGTAATCAGCCAGACCAGCAATGTGCAAGCATCTGAAGCAGCAGCAAGGAGCCAGCAGTTGGGCTATGGAAAACTCCACCAACAGAAGACCCCTCCCAGCCCCACATCCAGAGGCCAAGATCAGTTGCACACCCAGCACATTTCTGGGATTAAACATGGACACTACCGCAGAACTATAAACACCACAGGTATTTTAGTACTTTTATTCTCCTTTGTTTGTCTGATTGACTATTCCTTTCCTGTCTGGTTAGATGTCCTCTCGTTTTGTTTTGCATTCTGTGGTTATTTTTGTATTTGGGTTTTTTTTTTTTTTTTTTCCTTCTCTCTGTCTCTGGTCACCTTTTTCTTTCTTTTCTTCTTTTCTTTTTCATTCTCTCTTCCTTCTTTTTATCCACTGTTTAGGTTTCTTACCTTTCTTTTTCATTTTCTTCTATTGATCTTCTTTCTCTCTTTCCTCAACTACTTCTTGAATTTAAACTTCCAAGTGGGTAAACATTGTCTCTGCCCTTTCTGATTACTCCTTCGCATTCTATTTCATTCTTTCCCTCCTGTGTCCTCCAGTTTCCCAAAACTTGGGTGATCATCCTTTGACCTCCAGCCTTGACCCTACTATATTTGACCTCATTCATCACTCCAGTGTCCCCTACCCCTCTAAACATCCCCGCCCCCCACAGAAGGGTAAAATCATTCCACTAAGGGGAAAATCACTGCATACAAGTGCAGGGTATATGTTTGATTTTCTGAAAAGACAACCCACGGAGTGGGAAAAAATTTTAGCCAACTGTCCCTCAGACAAAGGACTTATATCTAGAACATATAAAGGATTGAAAAAAATCAGACCCTCCCCCAAATTCAAAGACCCAATCCAAAAATGGGCATCTGAGATGAATATGCACTTCTCAAATGAAGAAATACAAATAGCAAATAAATATATGAAAAAATATTCAACATCATTGGTCATTCGAGAGATGCAAATTAAAACAACACTGAGATTCCATCTCACCCCGGAAAGAATGGCTATCATCAAGAAATCAACCAATAAGAAATGCTGGAGGGGCTCTGGGGAAAAAGAAACACTTCTCCACTGTTGGTGGGAGTGTTGACTGATGCAACCACTATGGAAATCAGTGTGGAGATTCCTAAAAAAACTAGGATTAGAGATCCCATTCGACCTAGCTATTCCCCTTCTGGGTATTTTCCCAGAAGAATTAAAAACATCACACCACAGCAATATATGTGCACCCTTGTTTATAGCAGCACAATTTGTAATAGCTAAATCTTGGAAACAACCCAAATGCCATCAACTGAGGAATGGATGAAAAAGATGTTATATATTTATACAATGGAGTACTACTCAGCTATAAAGAAGGATAAACTTGAGGGACCGGTGAGATAGCTCAGCGGTATAAGAGCCTGCCTGGCAAGTGCAAGGTCCTGAGTTCAACTGCCAGTACCCACATAAAGGAAAAAAAGGGCCAGTGATATCGCTCAGCGGCACAAGCACCTGCTGGCAAGCACGAGGTCCTGAGTTCGACTCCCCGTACCCACATAAAAAAAAAGGATAAACTTGAGACATTTATAGGTAAATGGATGCAACTTGAGATCATACTCATAAGTGAAATAAATCAGACTCACATTTGTAAACGTTGTATTATCTCCATTGTATAAGAAGCTGAAAGAGTAAATACGATTCAAACTGTACAATAGATATTGTGAAATAGGAAAAAACTGTTCAAAAGGAAAGAGAAACTGGAATGGGGGAAAGGAGAAAAGAAGGAAGGGAAATGTAAAAATAAATAATTATATATACAAGATAATTAAGATAGTTATACTACTAATTGGTATTAGTTCACTGAAAAGAAAGGTTTGTGCCTATATTGTTTGATCAATTTTTCATGCCTATATCTTGTAATATGAGCAACTACTTTGGAGTTAATAATCTGCAATGTACTAACCATTGTTACCCTTGTACAATCTTGTTTTGAAATTTTGTACCATTGTTTTTATTGTATTATTTTTTTTCTCTTTAAAATAAAAAACTAAAAAGAAAAAAAGAAAAAAGAAAATGACTGTCAGAGAAAGAGAGCCATGAAATGATTTGCAAGTTTTCCTCTAGGGAAAGAAAAAGGGTTGGAGGGAAGTGCCTGAGGGTACTAATGAGGGTAAGACAAAATCAGGACCGGGGTGGAAATGCCAGTCTTTGCCAGGGAGATGCGGCTCACTTCCATACGCCCATGTATTTTGAGGGTATTATAAACATCCTCAGGGGCATCCATCCACGGTCTTCTCCCATCACAAGATTCATGGATTCCCTCTCTAGTGCCCTGACACGCCATTAGAGGTCTGCCCCTTCTTAGCATTAAAATCATCAAGCTGCAATGTTCACTTTTCCACTACAGGTGATCAGGGCATCTTTATTTCCTACCTTGAAAATTATCTTTCTTATATTTGGCTCGCTTGTTAATAGTTCCCAGTCTGTCATCATTCTTATACCTCCTCATCACTATCCAGTTTCAATAAAACCTAGCAGCAACCAGATAACTCAGGCATTTTGTAGGCATCATATGGTTTGAAGGTACCTCTGGAACTGAGTCTATTCTCAATAACAACTTTGTTAGTATTTCCTTCTTCATTTTCTCTCCTGAGTCACTCCTATTTCCTTGAGTGATGTCTCCCAAAATAACTACTTGCACACAGCCCTATTTCAGGTTGGACTTTTCAGAGAACTCAACCTAAGACAGTTGGTTCCTGGAATGTCCAGAAAGGACAAACCCTTGGGATAGGATTCTGGACCTAGATCACTAACCAGAAAGATGGGAACATTTACTAAATGCTGCTGGTGATAACCACAGGTGAGCGGTAGCATCACAGTGACTCAAACTGATCTCAGTGGAGGCAAAAACATTCATTAGGAGGGTAGTTCTAACATTTTAACAATATAAGACAATGAAATAATAATAAAAATTGTGGAGTTGACTGGCTTTTGTTGCCTTGGAGGCTTGAAGAAAGATCTTCATGGATGTGAACACCTGAAGGATCGTATTGTATTTCCCCTCTTTTTACATAAATTACCCTGAAAATAAATAAAAACAGGCAGATTGGGATGAATATAAAAACTAATAAAATATACCATCAAAACCTCTTTGAATATGACCATTTACCCACTGAATAGACTCCATTATAACTCAGAGGGTAGGCCCAGAAGTACTTTACCAATGAAATGGGGGGGGGAAGCACTCCAAAGTGATGGAAGACGTCCTGAAAAGGTGGAGATGATGATGTATGGAGTGAGACCATCTCAGCCCTTGGGAATGATAGCTACAGCTAAATCCTCAGACTCCTGTTTTTCACCCAGACATTTCTTGAAAGCCAGCCGTTCTCTTTGTTTTGCTGAACATCTTATGAAATTAGGAGTGACACTGGCATTAGTAATGAATCCATCTTCCCTGTCATGCTGCCCTACACTCTCATTCCTGCTCCAAAATGAATTATATGGATCCAAGCACAAATTTCCAGCATTGCATCCAGAGGAACCCAAACTAAGACACAATGGACCATAATTAGCTCCACCTACTTCCGTTCTGGTTAACCCACATATTAAGATGATGCTGAGAAGGACATGTTGGAGCCAAAGCAACTGTGCCCGGGAACATCAGGCCAGCCCTAAGTCCCCAAAATACCTGCATCAGTACCTATGACACTGACGTGGCAGGCCTAGTGTAGAAAGTGCTTTTGGATTTTCCACTACTGTTTGCCATCTTTCGCCAGCTCTAACATTTACACTGAACTCTAGATTTCTGAATCTGAGGCTCAGCTACAAAACCCAGTGGTTATGAAAAACTCCTACAAGAACAAGGTAAAAGCCGTGGTCAGATGATGGAAAAATGAAGGGTTTATTCCTGAGTTAGAAATTCAAAGGGAATACTGTGGGACTCCAGTTATCAGAAAAGATATTAGATGAATATGTGGTCACAAGAACAACATAGAAATGTTAGAATTAGACCTTAATTTAAGAACCACACTTAAAATAGGGCTGCCTTGAGTCTGAGTCTTGTGAAACATTTATCACAAATCCCAAACTAGGGTTAAGCCCAGGCTGTGATGGTCACTCAGAAGGGGATGTGGAACTTACAAGGCCCTGTCAGCATTCGTGCTGGCTTCCAAACTTCAGAACTCCTGACACACGCATTAGAATATTCCTCAGTCTTAAATGTGGGAATGAGGCCAACATACTAACCCTGCATTCTTCCTAGAGTTGTTAAAATTCTTCTATGAATTAAGCCTTAGAAATGTCTCCCTCCTTTCTCTTATATGTGGTCTCATAAGTATTTTTATTGTGTGCTATATATATTAGTTAGGAATGAATCTTAAAAAGTACTTCACAGACATTTATGACAGTACTTATAACTTATTTCCTGCTACATGTCATCTTCTTTTTTATCAAGGTCAACATTAGCCTAATTTTTGCATATAGTCAAAATTCTGATATTTTTTATTAAGTCATTCTTTTACTTTCTTTCTCTGTACTATACCCAAAGTTGAACTTCACCTGAGTATCAGCATGCTAAAGATTATTTCCCCATTTATAATTACTTAAATAGCATCATCTTGGAGCCCGCTCTTTCATGTCTTCTTAAATATTTAATTCGCATATATTACTTACTTACAGTACCACTTCATCCACATTTGTCTTCATTACCTCAGGTTCTATTCCTACTCCTCTTCATTTATTTTGCAGTTCATGTTCTATGTCATAGTGTCACATTCTAATCAAAATAAAGCAAAGGCTTCAGTGCTATGCTTTCCCTGTCTGACAGATAAATTTGTGAATCCAACAACTTTTGAAATGTCCCCACAACGCCAATTTCAAATATTAAAATTGTATATTCAAAAACTCACATGAATTTTTCCTTAGCGAAGCTGAGACCTGTCTGCAATGATTAACGTGGTATGGTTAATCTATGAGAAACTGTCGCTATTATTCAGGTACTGACCTAGCTGTGATGATGCAAATCCTAATGCTTTTCTTTATAACACAATATACTGATGGAGACATAGATAAAACCTCAGAATCACTGTGATCATCCCTACCCAAATTTTATAAATGTTGCTCTCTGATGCCATGGTAGAACCAAAAGAAGCAAATTTTAGACATGAACTGAGGTGTGATAGAAAAATATGGTGAATATTTACTTTATTTTAGTGTATGATAGTAAAAGATACATTGCCATTAATCCCATTCAAAATTCTCCCCCTCACTTTGTACCCACTTATCACATCATTCTTGCCACTTTTTTTTTTTTTTTTTTTTTTTTTTTTGTGGGTACCAGGGGTCGACCTCAGGACCTCGCGCGCCAGCAGGTGCCTGTGCTGCTGAGCGATATCACCGGCCCTTTTTTCGTATGTGGGTTCTGGGAGTCAAACTTGGGCCCTCGCACTTGCCAGGCAGGCGCTTATGCTGCTGAGCTATCTCACCGGCCCTCTTGCCACTTTTTGAAGCAGTTCTCGAAGTTCTCTTTTTTTGGTACCTTTAGTTGCATTGTCACAGCTGCCTTCATGCCATAAATCAATTCAAAATGTTTACTTTTTATGGTCATTTTAACTTTGGGACTATGTAGAAGTTGCATGATGTCAGATCTAATGAATGAAGCATAGGAGAACATACTATATAGCTCTTATTTAACAGAAATTACAGTAAATATTTTGAATTGACTCAGGTTATTAAGGCAGCCATATGACACTCAGGAAGAGAACTTCCAGAATTTCTTCAGAAAGTGGCAAAAATGATGGGATAATTGTGCTCAAAGAAAGGAGGAGCATTTTAAGGGGACTTAAAGGCAATGCGTTTTTCACTGTAATGATTCTTTTTTAATTTTTATTTAAACACTAACCTTATTTTGTGATCACACCGTAACTTGGCCCTTGGGTACCATGTAATAGTGGAGGTTGAGAAAAAAGATGAAAAAGGCTAAAAATGCTTGTTGCAGGAACAAACACGATGGAATCTGAAGTTAGATAGAAAAGCCAAATGTGAGTTAATGAGGGTTGGAAATAATATGATTAGAGGAAAGCCCTCAGAAGAGCCCATGTCATTACTGAAATAAAATGAAATGCAGAAACTTGGAAAGATGGCAAGTTGGTTTTTAAGAGGACAGCAAAATGATATCTGGGGATCAGTTTTGGAGATAACAGGATTACGGGATTGGAAGCACAACTAGCAGGGAGCTAGCAGAAAATTGATATAAGGGAACTGGATGGATCCTCAGCCACAGGTGACAGGCGGGAGAAGGGAGCACGTTCTGTGTGCAGCTGAACTTGAAGATTCATTGGGACAATGTGATCAGCTTCTTTCAGTTTAAAACTTTGCTGATAACTTTTATATGTGAACCACCATTTATCTCTCAAAACTTCCTGAGTTGCCATCGTTTTCTTTCAGCACTTTGTAGACTGCACTTTTTGCTACACTGTATTTAAAAGCTGAATATTGCAGATGGGAAGTCTAAAAGGCCAGCCTAATAAATTCCCTTAGGCAAATTTGTTTTCAGTATGCTCAAAACAATTATCTGAAACCCATACTTTATTGATATTTTATGTAATTTTCTGGGGATTTTTAAGTAATTTTAACTTGGAGGTAAAACCCATTTTTAAGTTTTAATGGTCTTTATTTTTAAATATGTTCATTCAATCAATTTCAATTGCCTTTTTTGGAAACATTATTATGTATTATATTCATTTACTGTGCCCAAAATCCACATCCCAAATATCCTCCAGCACTTACTCTTTTCAATATTGTCCTCTATACCCATCACTATGTTTTTAGGAGTGGTTTTTATCCTACTTTTAATTTTGGCTTTATGTCTATGATAATTTATTTTTATTTCATTTTTCAAAAGCTCCATAGTGCATTTTCTATTGATATATAATGTATTCTCTGAGCACTTCATTTTGTATTTGTAGTTTATATTGATAAATATTTCATTACCTTTTAAAACACAATATTTTTTACATGTATCAAAAATTACCATTTATTTTATAGTAGCAGTATTTTTATATTTTTGCCATCTGTTTTGTCCTATTTGCTCCTTTGTTTTATGACATCACTGTTCAGACATGGTGCAAATTACTCGTTGGTTATTATCTGTGTGTGTGTGTGTGTGTGTGTGTGTGTGTGTGTGTGTGTGTGTTACTAGAAATTGAACCCAGGGTCTCTGCACAGAACTGCATCTCTAGCCTTTGAAGTGGGGAAAACCACGACAGGATCTTGCTATGTTACTAAATTGCCCAGGCTAGGCTTGAACTTGTGATCCTGTCTCAGCCTCCCAGAGTGTTGGGATTACAGGATGTACCACTCCACATGGCTGTACTTCAGTTTGAAAGCAATTACATTTTTCTGGCTAAGTTTTTCTAGGTGGTTTATCTAGGACTCTTTCTTTAACTATAAACAAGAGATGTGGACTCTAGACTCCAAGCCGAGGCTTGTAGGCAACTCCTCTCCATCATCCCACTCCTGATTTCATGTGACTCTTCCTCCAAGTTTTCAGTCCAGGGTCTCAGTTATCTCCTTTCATAGGCGATAAAAATTATGTTTCTATTTCTGATTTTTTTTTTTTTTTTTGGTTTGGGTGATTTGGGAAAGAGTAAAGAGAAAATATTAATTTCTAATTCCCAATTGCAAATAAGAAATGTCCTTTTTATCCACTTTTGTTGGGCAATGTCTTAGTCACACTCTGGTTACTGGGTCACAATACACATTGCCCACAACCTAAGGGAGGAAAGGTTTACTCTATTTTGGTTTGCATCTTCAGTCCACCATCTGCTGGCGCCAAGGCAGGAAGGGCATTGTGGAAAGGTCAAGTGAGGAGAAAAGGTGCTCACTTCATGGTAATCAGGAAGCAGAGAGAGAAGGGAGGAGCCAGAGAAGATGTACCCTTCCTCAGAAACCTACCTTTTCTGGCCAGGACTCCTCTTCTAACCACCCACTCAGCTCACCAGTCCATGATGCCCCTGATGAGTACAGTGCCCCCATGATCCAATCACCTTCCACAAGCCCGCCTGTGAGCACATGAGGCATTTGGAGGACACTCGATATAAACCATAAAAGACAAGTCAAGGGATCTTTCTCTGCTTCCACAACACTTGGCTCTCAGCGTGGTCTTGTGCTATTATTTACATTGCCCCTTATTTTTGATTTTATACCATCTTCATTCACAAGAAATTTGAGATGTTTATTTTGCATTAAACCAAGAAAAAATCTGAGTGCTATGCTGATTTTGAAAAAGATTCCTTTCCATCAGTCAAAGATTATTTTCGCTGATGAACCGAAGGACTCCCGATACTCTGGAATGTCAACCTATGCAGATTTTCTGTGAGAGGCAGAGTTCCTAGCATTCAGCCCCTTTTGGGAAAGGGTTTACTTACTAAAGCTAGGAGATTTACATGCTTGCTCCACTTTTACCTTTATATTTCTCCTAAAGAGTACTTTATGCAATCTGTTTGCTGTGTTCTGTATCATGGATATGAAAGTAATCTTCCTACAGAACATGACAAAAATCTCCGCCCAAGAAGCCTATATTGAAATAAGCTACTTGGAGTTTCTTAAAGACATTTCATGGAGATGTACCATCTGATATCCGGTGTCAACAGTTACTCTTTATAAATAGTGTCATCTATCTGTCTGTCACATACTATTAATATTTATTGTTTTCTGCCCTTGCTTACTGCCTTAGCTGAGGTTAGAACTAGCAGAATCAGGTTTTCTCTGACTCATTCTGCAACTTCTCCCTTCATGAAGTATTATCTTTTCATTATTTAAGTTCAAAATAAAAGTAAATAGACATTCAAAATTTAAGATCATATATAAATTTCAACATAACAGTAGATAAACAAAGAAAACCAAACAATAAAATCCTCTGGCGTCCATAGTTCTGTGGTAATGTTCTAGTCTGAGCTCAAAACTGTGCTGCAGTAGGATTAGTGCTGGGTGCAGGGCTGATCTTGACTTCCGGGTGTGGGGGCTGGGGCCAGTCTTTAGCCAGCAGCTTTCTGGATGTCCCTGGGCAGCCCACCGAGCCCATGTCTCCTTGTCCTCTTTGTCTCTGCATGGCTCTCCCAGTTCCTGTGGTGCCCTCAGACAGAGACAAACCAGGCTACTCCCAGTCCCATGCACAGTCAGCCCCTTCTGGCCCTTGCACAGCCGCCTCTGTTCCATTCCCACTGGCGCTTGTCACTCTCCCCTCATGCCGCTGGGAATGGGGCAGGGGAGTGCTGTCAGCCAACTCACTGCCGCTGCTGCCACCATGGAGACAGCCCGAGGCTGCTAGGTCCCACTACTCTCTCCTCTCTAGAGTGGGGGTGGGAGGCTGGGGGTTCTGACTTCCCACTCCTATCCTCTCCGGGGCCCAAGGCTGCTTACTTAAATCCCCCACTGGCTTCCAATTTACTTTCCAAAACTTACAAACAAATATTCTTTCCTATCATTTCCTTACATAGTCAGTTGTTGAGGGCCATTCTATATAATTGTGGGGGAAAATCATTTCATAATTAAACTGTGATTAGGGCTTGTCCGAGACCTAGTATCTTGCCCTGAGAGCCAGCTATGATATTTAGAAACACGTGCCTCCATCACATTCGAGGCCTCAAGGGTCCCATGATGCTGTGATGCCCCAGGGCAAGATTACATCAGTTGAAGACATCCTGGTTCCTTGAGGACTGAGTAGTAATAAAAAAAGAGTTTCACCTTGGGGACAGGACAAACTCCTTATTAACCTGCTATCTCTCCCCACCATCCTCATCAACATAAAGATCCTCATTAGCATAAGACCATCACCGCCCTCTGAATCATCCGATAATCCCCTCACCATTTTCCTCAATGTAAATGTAATCAATAAATACTGAGGCTCTGGCTGCCTTTCAGCCTTTTGTTCCCCTTGAACAATTGGTCATCCCAGATCCCAGTTGCATTGCCATTTTGTCCCTTGCTCTTTCTTCTCATCGTGTGGTCCTACACTTTGCAGGAGACTGTTGTCCACTGCAGGGGTCCCCAGTAGCCAACAATCTAACATCTACATCATTTAGTAAGTCATGCCTATATTCCACAGATTTCCCTGTCCACAGCCTTATTCATGCAGTTCAATTCTATCTAGAATGCTTCCTTTTCCCAATTTTTGTCATTTTTGCTTTTTTTTTCTATTTTTTGACATCCAAACCATCTTTCATGTTATAGTTCAAATGGCACTATATTCATGAAGTCTTTTCTGATTGATCCCCAATAGATGTGGTTTTTGAAATTAATACTAAACTCTTAAAACATATTCTTCTTCTCTGTCATTCTTGCCATGAAATCTACTGTTTGTAGTTATTTACAAATTTGTTTACACCATTCCCGGAAGAAGCATCCATGGCTTTATCTTTTAAAGCCAGAGACCACTGAGAATAGCTATTTATGTAGTCATTGCCTTATAGGCTAAACTGAAAGATTGTTATAACTATTAGTTTCATTCTGATCTTTTAAGTACCTTATATTTCTAAAATGAGAAAATTATAGCAAAGCAAGGAATGTTACTATTTCTATGAACTAGTTATTATCTCATGATAATAGTATCTCGCTCACCAGGTGAGTATGAACTAGTCATTACCTTATGTACAGAATTATAGTACAAATATTTTGAGGTATATCCCCAGATCAGAATGACCTCTTTTCTCCAAAATTGCCACCACTGCACAAAGGTTGGATGTGTGACAATCTTGTCAATATTAATTCACTCTCTATCCTACCAAAAGTAGACTGGCCATAGGTAAAAGACTGTCCACAAACTGAACCTGAATCATAGGTCTGTACCATGACGTACTGACTTTCTTCCCTTCTCTACACTGAGACCAAAGAGATTCATCTGTAGAGAGAATGAAGTATCATCCCTATGTATCCCACCACTCATCTCCACTCATTTCAAGTCTCACCCTGGTTTTAGCCTTCCCTGTCCTTCCCTCTCCTCTCTCAACTATGCTCCTCAGCGAGCAGACGCTTGTTAACATATGCTGAGACATTTAGCTCTCTCCCTGTATCACTGTTTCCGCCTTACACCCTTGGTTTTCTCTGTTTGACAGTTTGGAAAAATAACATTATAAAATACACTTGCATGGTTTACCTAAAAATGTTACTTTGTTTTAAACAAATTTGCTCATCTCTAATTCAAGTTCTGCCAGAAAAATGATATAGGGTGGGTTTTTCAGTTACAAACTTCAGCGAGTCTCAGTTTCCCTGGCCTTTCATCTGTACATGGGAATGAGCAGGCCTTGAGGAACATCCCCAAGCCTCTGCAAGTCAAAGCAGCGTTATTCTGCTGACCGCAGCCACCAGGGTCTGCTAGGAATCAGGCACATAGGGTAAGACCCTGGGTCTTAAAATGCTACTTTAAAGTTAGCTATTTTTACATTTTTTTTATCCATTAGCATTTATGTGGAAATAGAAAGAACTATGTTTTATTGTTTTACTATAACTATATGTATTTTGTTGGAATACTTCTTGGTACATTAAATTGAGTATATCCTAGCTAGTGTTCATATATTCCAATTCCTGTACAAACATTATCTTATTTCACACTTAAAACAATGTTTAAAAATAGATAAAACTCTTCCGAGGAAACTTTAAAGGGAAGAAGAAACTGAGATAAAATGTGAAGTCTGCCTTCTGCTACCAATTCCATGGACTACACTCTAGTTTTAATGGGCAGGAATATGAAACAAAGCATGACCAGTATAAAAATTTTGATAGTGACTTTGGTGACTAACATATAGATTAAAAATTACATTAAATAGGAAGGGATACTATATAAGACTTTGGAACTCAATGTTAACGTTTTGTTCTCTGAGATTCCTTTGTTTGCATGTTTAGTCTCCTTAGGAATGAGAGAGAGGGGAGATTCTGTCATTAACCCAGATTTGTTTTACAGAAATAAAGTGTTATTTGGTCAAAGACCTGCATGCTTCCAGCTCTTTGTTTTGCTGCTACTCTATGCAGCTATCTCTTAGATATTATGCTTATTACTATTACTTACACTGCTATCAACAGTAATATTGCAGACTGAATTACTAATAGAGGAGAGCTAATAGTCCTCACAAGGAGGTGATTTCACACTGGGAAGGTGTTAATAGATAAAAACTGTGCAATTTGCTAAAATCAGTGTGATATCTTTATTATACCTTCTGAGCTCAATTGGGCCAAATTTGACACTCTAAATTGCTATAATTTGGAGCTCTCTGGTTTTATTATTAAATATAAGTCTAAAAATTTATATATTTACAAAGAAGAGATAACTTTCCTAATATTTTTAGCAGTTAGTTATAATTATATGTGGTGCTACAGTATCATTATATTCATTGGAGACTAAGAAACGCAGGTAGACTTTTTAAACGTAGATAGAGCAGGAGGCCCAGAAGAACTGATTTGATAACATCCTAGAGACAGAGAGGGCAGACTGTGCTCAGGGCAGTGGCAAATATAACTCCATGGCAAGAATTTAAAATAGAAGGCAGAGCTAGAGATAAAACTGGGAAGACAAATTGGGTTCAAATTGTAGAAGTCTTTGAATGACAGGTTGAGGAAATTTTTTTACTCTCTAAGCAATGAGGAGATATTAAAGGTTAAGACGAGGGGGTGATATAATATGAAAAGTTCTCAAACTCTGGAAACAGAACATGAGACATCAGAAAGATGAAGGCAATAAAAGTAGGAAAATCATTCAGGAAGCAATTTCATACCAATAAATGCATTATAAGTAGGATGCTGTAGAAATATTGCTTGTGAGTTTCATGTTGTTCTATTGCAAGGACCCAGGTCACTCATGACTTAGGATGTAGTATGATGATTCCTGCCAAACCAAACATTTTGGGAAATCTAATATATTAATCAGGCGTTGTTCTTCACTCTCACCAACTAAAATGATCTTACTATAAGTTTACATAAAGTATTTCTCCAAAATAAATAAATAAACTTCCATCTGCTGATCGCCGAAGAAGCTCTTGTTTTGTTTGTTTATTGTCTATAGCTGCTGTCACACGATGATGATGGAATTGAGTAGTTGCAGCAGGAGTTGGTGTGATCACATTGCCTGAAATTCTCACTCTCTGGCCCTTTACAGAAATGGTTTGCTGGCTGACTGCTATCTTTTCCTGGTGGGGCCTTTTTTGTTAGTTCCTGAACAAACACCCAAGAAATGCCTCATGATTTCTTGCTAATTTCTTTCTGCCCCAGTGGGTTTCCAGTGCTTTTTTCCATCTCTCTATTTTCAGTGCAACAGGTAGAAAGGTACTGCTTCAGAAGTCACCTGACATGTGTTAGCTAGGACTGGCCAATGGATACAGCAGCCTCCATGAATACTTTGGCTACCTGTGAACATAATGCACAAAAAAACTCTACACGAGGCAGTAAACAAACAGAGGGATGGAACAGAATTAGAAGATGGGCTAAATCCCATGTCCACACACTGAAGCCTGTTTCACACCACATCAAAATGTTACTGCATAAAGACATTATAACCAAGTCTTTGGTGAAATTCCTAATGAAACAGAAGACTGGAAAATGATAACAATTGTGTTAACACCCTTCCCATTGAATTACAAAATTGTAAATGCAAAATAAATATGTGTTCAAGAGACTTGCAATTCTGTCACTGGTAGCTGAATATGCTAATAAATGTCCCAGCGATATCAATGTAATGTTTTATTATGGAGCCCTGGAAGCTTCAGCTATTTTCCCTCCCTGTCAAATGAAGAAGTAAGCAGAGTGCTCTCATCAAGACTACACTGACAGCTAAGCTGCTCTTTATTGCCATAAAACAGGCAGGTGTTTTTTTGGCAATGCACAGTCCTTGGTAAACAGAATATCTTCGTAATTTTGCATTAAAAGATCATCTTTATTCATATCTCTGCATGTTCAAAAAATAGATATATGAAATTGTGGTATTTTCAACAATGTCAGAAATCCAGTGAAGAAACACATTCCTTCTTTTAAACGTCTACACGCTATAGCGCTGTGGTGCACTTTTGTTTGAAACTATAATCTGAGTGAGCAGTGATAAACATAGCACGGAGCCACCAGAATGACAGTCAAAATGTGGCAAAATGCAGGATAACACATTGTCAGAACACTCAGAATGCAGTAAAAATGCGGAGAAAATATTTGAATGACTGTTTTAGCATATCTTTGAAAGGGGCCTTTCTATAATACTACAAAGGAAAACTTAAGCCAGTACATTTCATTGAACTCTTAAAGCAAACAGCCAACAGCTAAATTACTTTGATAAGCAGGGAACTGCCACCTAATACTGTTTAGTGTGTGTTTTACTCTTTGTTCACAGCCCTATGGATCTGTACGCAGGCCCAAGAGACCAAATGGACTTCTGCTCCCACCAGAGTCTGTAACTAATGATCCAAGAAGAAAGGCTGTATCACCAAAGACAATGATATGTACATAGATTATTAAAAAATAAAATGCTTTCACTCAGGATATAGCTCAGATAGTTAAGTGTGTCAGCTGTTTAGACAGAACAATTAATCTGTTGGTTAGTTTCTCTGGTATGTGACAGCTTTAATTCCAAAAAGGAAAATGCCTAATGCTGTGCTCCAGAATTTGTACATGGCTTTCCCTAAAGGATTTTGATTAATAATCCTTTCATATCCAGAGGCATCCAGGTGGACTGGAAAGACCATAGGCTTTGGAGGCAAGCCAAAGGGTGGAATTCCAGCTATCCTACTCATGCTATATAGACCTTGGACAAGTCACTTGGCCTTTCCCAGCCTGTTTTCTCTTGCAATTGCAACCACCTCACAGGATCATTGAAAGACTTTAATAACATTTTTAAACCAAGAAGCTATTAGCATGATTATACTGCTAACCTATTATTTGGTCTTAACAATTCAGTGAGGGAGAAGGGTATGTATTGTGGTTCATTTTATCTACAGAGTCAGTCAAAAAATGTATACATACTTCAGGAAAAGAAAATTAGTATGATGTTTTTTCAACAGATGGTGTTATCCTCTATGGGGAATTCTAGGGGACAGAGTTGACACACTAGACTGCCAGCCCTCAGAAAACCCACTATACTGCCAGCCCTTTAAAGAATAAATCAAAAATGTATATGCAGCAATCTCAATGACCAAGGTTACCCAACCAGCAATTTGCCATACTTATAAAAGTCTGGAAGCTAATGGCCACTACTTTGAGCACTTCATGTAACTGTAGAGTCCAAAGGTAATTTGTATTAATCTCATGTTGTCTCAATAAATTTAGTATTAAAATATTTATACAAGTTTTTCTTTTCCTGAAGTGTGTATATATATTTTTGGTGAACTATGTATCCATCTATCTATCTATCTATCTCCATCCATCACCAATCTGTGCATGTCACATATCAGTTCAAAGAGCCAGATAAATCCAAGTCTCCCTACACCTGGCTTTGTTGTTTTTTTCTACTAGAACATGATGACAAAGTCACTAAAATTGTTTCCAAAATGCATTGTATTGCAAATAGTAGGTAGGTTTGCACTGTTACTCATGAGTTCACCAAGTGGTCTTTTGTCTTTATTGTGTCAAACTGTAATCAGTAGAAAGACAGGAAAACTTTCAGCCCAATACTGATGCTAACAGTGAGAATAACAAAGGTGAAAGGAAACTGTAGTCAGATACCAGCAAGGGTGGAGGCAGGTCACCAAAGTCTCAGCTGGTAAAATAAATACAGGGCTAATATCAGGAAGAGATGCAGTTGGGAAGTACACAGTATTTCAGCAAATGTAAGTAAAAGAAAGGCAGTCTAACTGCATTTGGAGAACAGAACAGTAGGGGTAATGGAAATACAAAAGGAGAAAATCAGAAAGACTACTCTACAGTATAGAAATAAAAGTTCTGAAAATGTTCTGCCAGAGGCAGAGCCTCTTTTCTCAGGCTAATTCACTCAGCCCTAGAAGGATACTTTCTACCCATGGAAAGGTCAATCTCTAGAGACAGCATCTGAGACCAACTCATAGCAGCTGGAAACCCATAAGAGCTGCAGTAGCTGCTGGAGACACCCCTGAAGGTAAAACACGGAAGGAAGAAATAGCCTGAGTTCTTTCTCACTGTCTGCCCTCATATCTCTCTCCAGAGTTTCCCATTGGCCAATCCCAGAGAGATTCAGATTACCCAGAAGACAAACAGCCTGACCAGGTTCTCCCACTGCAACTGGAGACTGAAAGATGGAGTTGAACAGATAGATGACCACCATGGACAGCATCCCAAAATATTTTGTCCATGGTGCCTTTTCTTCTTCTTGTCATCTCTTTGGCTAATATAACCAATAAAAATGTTTCTGAGTCAGTATCTGTCAAAAAGGGTTAAGTATTTCAGTGAGCTCTGACTTTAAAGGAATTGGAAAAAGTCATCTCTGTCTTACTTTTGTGAGGGTTTAGCACATTTTATGAATGAATGAATGAATGTAAAGAGGTAAAGTACTATATACTTTTTGTTAAAGGTCCTTTGAATCAACACAAGGAGTTTTAACAACATCTCTAGGATATTTAGAGTAGAAATTATAAAGTGAAGTTACTCAAAGATGAGAGATCCAGGAAAATCTCAATATCTAAAGTAAATGCAAAAACTATTTTATGTAAAAATGGAAACATGATAAGCAAAACAAAGCCAACAAAATCAAACTCATCTTCAGCCACACAAGACTACTCACAATCAAACTTAAGCATCACTTATCTGAGATTTTGCTTCCATTCTAGTTTTGTTCTCAAGTCTCTTTTCTTTCCTTATATGCTTCTCCACATGAATCAGTGTTGAGGTGGTAGTGAGAATAAAATTTATTGTCTCTGCTGGAAAGACTGAATATTCCTCTTTGCACTCTGCCTAACACTGAAAAGAGAGGCACTCTGGCTACTAATCCCCAGTCTCTCCTGAGCAGCATGGGTACCAGCCATCCTTAATTAAGTGGGCCATTCAAGACAGAAGCAGAGAAGAGGAGCAGTCATGGAATGCCAATATTTTTAAACCGGGCATGGTGTCACAAACCTATAATTCCAGCTACTCGGGAGATTTAGGCAGGAGGATCATGAGTTCAAGGCTAGCTGGGTGATTTAGCAAGACCCCGTCTCAAACAAATAAATATATAAAAATATTATATATATAAATATATACATACATTCATGGTGATGTTCTCTGAGATCTGTCTGCTATAATTTTCTTGAGGTTTTCATAGAGAAGAGGAGAAATATCTATTGTGTGAAATGCTGCTCTTACAACACTGGTAAAATCAGTATAGTGTGTCAACGAGCCTCCTCCTCTCCCAGATTTCTATCTGCCCATTTATGGTCACCTGTCCTCTGTACACACCCAGTCTGTACATAGAGGTACACATTCAACATGACCACATGTGATATGTTTGTTTATTTAGTATTTGTCTTCCCCTGCAAGAATGTAAGTCTAGTGAGAACAAAGACATGATGTTTGCTTTACCTTGAAAATTATGTGCTTAGTATTTATTGTTAAACTAATAAATGCATTAAAGAGTTCTATACCCTGGAATCTGAGAAGAACTTCAGTTCTTATTAGAAATTGATAAAGTAGGTATTCAGTTTTGTCTTAGTTACTTTCTCATCGCTGAGACACAATGCCTGACACCCACAGCTCCAAGGGGGAAAGGTTTATTTTGGCTCACAGTTTGGAGAGGTTTCATACTACAGTCAGCTGGCTCCAAGGTAGGGCAGCATGGTAGGAGGCATGGCAGGGGAGGCTTGCTTATAGCACAGAAGCAGAGAGAGGGATTAAGGAAGAAAGTGATAGACCCTTACAGGTCACGCCCCCAGTGACCCACCTCTTTCAACCAGGCTTTACCTCCCAAATCACATTTAGCTGTAAACTCATCAGTAGACTAATACGCTGATGTGTATCACATTCCCATGATCCAGTCACCTCCCAAAAGCCCCACCTATGAGTGCATAAGGTTTTGGTGGGACATGTAGATATAAACTATAACAAGTTTATCTAGTCCAGATCTCTTTTATTTATGACCCAATGTCCCTTGCTATTTTTACTCTCTGCTCATCTTTATTGACATATTGCTTAGTTCATGTAGGACCCATATATATATATTTGTACAGACTCATTTTTTGCATCTGTAAATGTTTCTGCTTAGTCCACACGCAAATATAAATTATGTTCTATGGATGCATCAACATGTTCTGAAATAGTCTGGCTGCCTTCCTTTCTTGACTAACCACAAGAAGCTTATATCCCTGGTTTAGCCCCACTGCACTTTCACTACACAGGGTACTCTTTGTGCTACATATGTTTTTTCTACTACAGACACTATTTTCTGCCTCATGCTTAGTGTGCCTCTTGGAAAATCAAATGTAGCATCATCTGTCAACTTCTCCCCCTGCCATGACAAAGCACAGAGCTTTCCTTGCAATCCAACATCCTTCGAAAATCACTGACAAAGAAAAGGACTCCTAACTAGTTCCCAGTGACTATCATCAATTTTATATAGAATATAAAAATATGCTATAGAAAATGAGTGTTAATATTCACAATGACATTCTAATACAGACATAACCCTAAAGGATCTATACTGATTTGTTTAATACTACAATTAATGACCACAAAACAGGAGTTCATTGTACCCCAAGCTATTAATAGTTATATTATTAAACATATGGCTGGGCACTTTAAACCATTTAAATTTTTCATTTAATTTGATTTTATAATAAATATGAAAAAGAATACTTCAGAAAATGTACATATAATATGAAATTGAAAGTTCTTACATTATACGAGGAACTGTTATACTACTAAATACCAATGAGTTATCAGATTTCTACACTTTAGAGAAAAAGAAGGATATTTGAGTTGTTTAAAGAAACAAATGTTTTAAGTAATGTTAAAGGAATATCTACATTTAAAAGTCAATCAATTTTGCTTCTTTAATTGGACCTCATCCATTCTTACAAATAGATAAACTGCAAATATACTAAATGAGTGACAGGAGCACTTTTTTAACCCTCTAGTCTATCTGGGACTAAGTAGAGAAGTTCTACAGAAAAGCTGTCCACGCAGAATCTAAGAAACACGTGTGATCCTGCCCAGGCAGCTGCCATTGGAAGGTACCAGTAACATTTTGCTATTTGATTCCTGTCACCTCTCACAGTGCTGGTGCTGAAGGATGAATGCCTGTACCTCAGCAAAGGCTTGTGCTGTGGTTGACTGCATTTCAAAGAGGACTGTAGAATTTTAGGCAAAGTCAAAGAAGGCAAGTGCCTGTGGCGTCCCAGTTTTCTGTTAGGCACATACTTCTGCTGTCTCCAAGTTAAACACCAGCTTCACTGAAATTCGGAAGACAGTAGACAAGAAGCAAGAACAAAGCACATTTCAGCTGTGTTAAAGATGACAGCGGAGGCATCTGGCTTTCACGGGTGTCAGTTAGCACTCCCAGTTTTTCAGATCCAATCTCTATGTATGGACCAGTCCTAACAGTAGCAGGGACTATGCTAAAGAAGCTGCAAAGGGGGCCGGTGAGATGGCTCAGAGGCGTAAGCACCTGCCTTGCAAGCGTGAGGGCCCGAGTTTGACTCCCGGAACCCACATACAAAAAAAAAAAGGGGCCGGTGATATCGCTCAGCAGCACGGGTGCCTGTTGGCGCGCGAGGTCCTGAGGTCGACCCCCCGGTACCCACAAAAAAAAAAAAAAAAGAAGCTGCAAGGTTTGGTTGGAGGGTCATTCCTTGAAGGGGTACGTTCCAAACCTGACACTCTCTCTCTCTCTCTCTCCTGGGGATTCTCTGAGGTCCTCAATACCCTTTAAGAAAGACTATTGCCAGATGCAGCAGGTGTGGACTCTGTTGAAACAGAGCCCACCTAAGTGAAAAATTCATCTTCCTCCCTTCACTTTGAATGGTTTCTTTCTCCTCTTCTTTGTGGAACAAGCAAAAACATCACCTACTTGGAAAGCCCATCCCTGAGCACATATATTTTGCCAATGGAACTGAATTCCAAGCCACTCTTCCACCGTTTGAGAATATAACCTCTTGGGGAGTCAGAAACAATTTCTCATTATACACAGACCCAGCACTTAGTAAATGTATTCTTAGCACCCACCCCAGTCATTTGTTTCATCTTTCTTCCTTGGTCTTTCCCTCCCCTGTCTACCCAAGAATATTTTCCTTTCAAAACCCATTCTGAAAGAAAATAACCTTACCACAATGCCTTACTTTTATTAAAAACTTCATCTCTAATAGTGTTATCAAACATGCCTATCCAAGTAGGAAGAAAATATTCATAAAAAGTACAAAGAGTATTTTAGGATTCCAGCCCTTTCTCAATTTTCAGAAATGCATACTGAGGGTTACACTTACGTTACTTACTGTTGTGCTACACAAAACATCAAGAGAAAAAGGTTATAAAGTGATATCACTTTCTCTATAGTACCAAAGGTCTCTCCTGTATGGTGTGGTGGGAATATTATATTTTTCCAATACTTTTTAATTCTATCTGCAAGGTATAAAGTTGACTAGTGGCCATGCCAAAGAAAATGCTGCTCGCAAACACAAAAACAACACTCCTAACCCTGCCCAAACCCAAGGCTAGAGCATGGTCTGGCAGTTTGAGCAAAATCATACATTGGAAGCAGATAAGCAGTATGCAAAGGTTGAAATGGGCACTGGAACCATATTATGGTTTACAGGTGGGGTTTGGAGAGGTAATTGGGATCATGGGTATGTAATACTCATTAGTGGATTAGTCCATTGATGAGTTTATAGCTGAAGGTGACTTTGGGAGGTATAGCTTGGTCAGAGGGTCACTGTGGGTATGGCCTGGAAGGATTTATCTCTCTCTCTCTTCCTTTGAGAGCTCTCTGCTTCCTGCCTGCCATCCCATTAGCTGATCCTCCTCTGCCATGCCCCTCCGCCATGCCACCCTGCCTTGGCAACTATGGACTGAAACCTCTACCAATGGTGAGCCAAAATAAACCTTTATTCTTTAAGTTATGGGTGACAGGAGTTTTGTCTCAGCCACAAAATTGTAACTAAGACAGACCACAGCAATACAGCAATGGTTACCCACAGAGAGATTTCAGTGGTCCAGCATTTGAAATTTGTCATAAAATGCCATCAAAAAGAGATAGGTAACAATGTTTGATTATATTTTAAATTTTGAATGTCATTAAAATCTCAAGCCAATAAAATTAAGACCGAGTCCCCAAGCAATAACCTAAAATTCAAAAAACAAATCAGTGTGGAAAAGATTTAACTTATATAAATTGAAACAATAGCCAACTTTTTGTACATACAAATATACATATACCTGATTCACGCTCTTGACCAAGTAACATCTGAATAATCCCATTGCCCTTAAAGTGAGGACTTTACACAGAGTACCAAAAAACCCCACCTTGCATTCAAATAAAAAAAAAGGCTGCTGTTATATAAATTATTTCCTATCACATATTATTCCTAAGCCCTCCCAAGATATTTGTGCCGCTGCTTAGAAAAAAAAGCAACAGTTCAACTGAAATTGAAAATGCACTGAAAGTACATACTGCATTAACTTTAATTAAGCCATCAGAATTTATTTCAAGGCTACTTATATGTCCTTTCTTGAGACCAGATTTGCAGAGAAAATTCTGCTTACTAGTCTGATTATTCTTTTGCTAAAAGAATGAGGAATCTTGTTTCAAAAGAGACACAGTGGGCAATCAGACTCATGGAATGAGCTTAGCCACTTGTGAACCCAAGCTGTCATGCTCTCTCACACGCCGCTCCTCCCAGAGGAGCCTGCTGCAAAGCTTACTTCCTACCACAGTACAGCCACGAGGCCACCATGGCAGCAGCCTGCCACAGGGGACGGCAAACAGTAGGCACTAGTCATATGGTTTCTGCCACCAAATTATAGCAAACACTAGGAGTCACACAGCAGCAGAGATGCAATTTTAGAGATGTCATTCCAACCAGAGCCACGTAAAGCCGCTGGATTCCAGGATGCTTGCCGTAAAATTGGTTCTCCTCTAAATGCTTTCATCTAAAAATGTAATTGCTTTGTTCTGGGTTCAGAAAGGCACGGGAAAGAAAGCATGATTTCCATCCTCTACTGCTGCTGCAGACTCCAACTTCCAGTACAAGGGCTGGTAAAACAATAAAGTTGTCTTCTTTTATCTCAATACCAGATAGATTTTCTCTCCTTGGCTTCCAGACAAAATTCACTTATTATAATTGTCCTCTGAGATGGCAGTGACCACTATCTAAAACTTTATAAATGTTCCACTGAAACCCCATCGAGCCACGAGTTACCTCAAGCTGAGCAGGAGACGCGCCTCCCTCACTGCTGCAACGCAAGCACGCGTGTGACGCATGAGCAAGGCGGGAAGGGAGCTGGGGTGCAAACCGGCATATTTTACAACACACAGGAAATCCCCCTTTGGCATATTTCATGACATCTAAGTTGACATTTTAAACCTGAAGAAGAATTTTGGACTAGAAAAGATAAGCACTGGGTAGTTACACTCCTAACTGCTATTTACAATAGATAATTTAATTATTCTAATGTATTATCAGCCACATAAATTCTTGCAAACTTAAATATTTATGCTGAGAACCCATTGACATCTCTGGTGCCATCTGCAGCAATTTTATTCAGCATTTCAAATAACATTTGTTCGTTCATTCTGCCTAAATCCTTGTTTGCCTCATTATTTAAAAAAAAAATTATTAAAGAAGTGGAATTGAATCATTTGCTCAGATGCACTGAAAAATTATATTATTTTCAACATGAAATTTTTAAGACATTAATTAGTTTTAGATTAAGAATAATATGGAATATCCCTGAATTCATTTATACACATAATGTTTATATACAGGCCACTGAAAATGAGCAAAGTGTGCATTCCTCTTTCAAACTATGTAGTTTCTCTATTAACTGCCTTATGGAATTAAACTACTAAAATCAAGGCTTCAGATATTTTTGGTTTAGTTCGGGTTTTACCTACACATAATAAAAGTTATGATTAAAATATGGTGAATGTTTAAATTATAAAAGTTTATTACAGTAAGAAATATATTGCCATTAATCCTCCTCAAAATATTCCTCCTTGCTTCAGATAGTTATTCCATCATTCTTGCCACTTTCTGAAGCAGTTTTTGAAGTCCTCTTTCTTGAGGGTCTTTAGTTACACTGTTAAGACTACCTTGATGTCCTGAATCAATTCAAAGTATTTACATTTCATGGTCATTTTGAATTTGGGGAAAAATCAGAAGTTATGCAGTGCCAGAATTGGTGAATAAGGTGGAAGAGGACCCACAACAATGTTTTTATGAATCTGTCTTTCTGTTGGATGGTGCTTGGCAACGGCATTCTTGATATTTTTAATCACACCTTTAAAGACACTCATGAAAGAGGACTTTCAGAACGTTGAAGAATGATGGGACGCATGTGTTCAAAATGGGGGGAGGGTACCTTGAAGGGGATTAATGGCAATGTGTCTTTTACTATAATAATGTTTTAACTTAAATATTCACTGTACATTTTGATCATATCTCATAATTTTACTTTAAAAACAGAAAAACTTTATAATATCACGCTTAACAAATCGATGTCACATACATCTTAATTTCATTTTTGTATGGTCTTTTCTAAATTCTAGATCAGGAAATTTAATCTCAGGTAGGTTAAGTGACTTGCTCAATGTGTCACTCAGCTTCACTGGAGGATCCTAGATCTCCAGGATGGAGGAAAAAGACAATGCATCATGGGGACCTGTGTTCCTGAGCTCAGAACCCCCAACTCCTCAGGGCAAGTTACAATGGTGGGATCCAAACATGCAGCATCTGCAACACAATTGTGCAGGATGGAAAATGGCAGTGTCACTATAGACATCACAGCGAGCCAAGGCCAACCAGCGCACACCTGACCAGACCAGAATGCCTCAAGTATCCAAGCAGCATAGAATAGCATTAAGATTTTCTATGCTGGTGAAAGATCATGGACATTGGCTGAGAATCACTTATGAGGAAGCTGACAGATCCAATGGGTCCTTGGGCTTGCAATCCCAAGATGCCACAGTAGGAGACAAACGATGACAGAAAGCAGGGATAACCGTGCTTTTCAGTAGATACCACCACGGAGGATTGGCCATGTTGCAGGGCCCAATATGTCAATGCCCATGATAGAGACACCATATGCACAAATACCAGAACCAGATATCCTTTTGGGATGAAAAGTTCTGAATTGAAAAGTTAATACCAGTAATGTAATAGACATAGTTTGATTTTTGACTGGCTTTGGGTTTGGGATGGGGGGTCTGTTTTGCCATAAGGCAAAAAATAGAGGTATAAAATAGAGAATGCTGTAGTTATAAATGAATAAAGTTGCAATAAGTATCTCTAAATATGTGACCTAAGATTTTGTTATTTCTACACAAAGGGAAAATTAATTTCTTTTTTAAAAGGGAGAGAGGGCATTTTCTCATCTGAATTCCAACTTGAATGTATTCTACATCAAACACAAAAGATTAAAATTACTACTTCTTAAAGAAAGAATAGCCCTTTGAGGTCATTTGCAAAGCACACAATCTCCACATTCTTTGGTCTAACTTATAACTGCTCATTGTTTGAGGAAAAATCTAGGTTTTTAATTGACTTTTCTGTATATAGTAGATTTTAGGCAATACCACCTTTCAGACTTTAAAGTATAGAAAACTCTTTCTCATTCTGCAGATTTTGCATGAAGAAGATCAATGTTCCACTGTTGGGATGTGAGAGTAAGGACAGATACTTGCCACCCCAATATTGCAGCATTCCTCTCCCAGCCTTACAAAATAATATGTTTAGAAAACCCATAAGTGGAGTTGGAGGTTTGGGGAAATATAACTCATCCACAGATAATAGAATACTAAATATGACAGTGAAACATAAGTCACAGTTCTTTATTTTTTCCTGCCAAAGAGTAAACTTTATAGATATTTTTATCAAGAGAAAACAAAAAATTGGAGTCAACCCATGATTGCCACCTTGTGGAACAATCTGGCACTACCGGGCCAGAATATTTGTCCCTCAGGTTTTTCAATAAAAATTGCCTCAGGGGATTCTTCGAGCACTACTTCCATTATCTATTTAATCTATTTATCTAACTATCTATCTGCCTCACAGCTGACCTAAACCCCCTGTAGGTACCAGGGAGAGCGTAATATTTTGCATACTCCGTCAAGTTACCAAAGCATGCCTATGATTTTAATTTTCTAGGTTAAAAAGTCCCATAATCTCTGACATTTTCACTACATTCTGTGTTCCATTTCTTAATTGTTTCCACTTGGTCTGCCTATGTTTTGTGGGGTTTTCTTGTTTTGTTTCGTTTTTTTTGGAGGGGGTGGTTCTGGTCACTGCTATGTTGTCTGTTCATGGGTACTTTTTAAGATGTTTGGCTCATTTTGGGGGAACACCATAAGACTTCTTCTAGAGTTGTACTGGATCTGAGGGTTCTACTGCAACTTCCATCACTCCTAAAGAAGCCCAGAGCTCTAGAGCAGCCACTTATGCCTGTCACCAGCAAAATCAAATTATAATGTGAACACTCCAGAATTTCCCCCATCATATTCTACCCCCCCACACACACTCACACAGAGTTAAATCTATCAAACAAATATACTGTAAAATAATTCTAAATTCCCAAGCTATTGGGAAGTTTTATAAACTTGAGTTTCCATGACGTGAAAGCACAGGGGAAAATGCTTTTTCTTCCTTACATATATATGCCTCACAATCGATCATTGAGCAAATATTGTCAACTGAGCTTTCAAAATGTAACACAACAATGTCATAGCATTGCCACACCTAGACCCAATTCCACTCCAACATTATTTCTTACTTAGATTCTTACACAATCCTCTGCAGTCTATTTTCAACGTAGAAGCCAGGATAACCCGGGAAAAGCACAAATCAGATCGTATCACTTCCTCCCTTACTTAAACCCTGCCATGGCCTCTGTCCCAAATGCCAAAATCTTTGCTGTGATGTAATACACCTTTAGAAAGTGGCTGCCATTCTCTCTCCACCTCATCTTCTGCTTGCTTCCCTGAGTTTATTTTGTCTTAGCCATCAAACTTGCTCCTGCCTCAGGATTTTTTACGCTTACTACTCCCTCCACAGGGAATGTTCTCACCCCAATATCTTCATGGCTTACTCCCTCCCAGCCTTCAGGTCATTTCTCAAAAATCACCTTAGTGAGGCCCTTCCCTAGAAATCAAAAACAAAATGCCATCCCTTCTCCTGTTTAATATCTTCCTATCTTGCCACATTTTTACTCCTTAGCATTCATAACCTATTAGCAAATACCTTGCCTCTCTAGTTTTCTAATGCTATCAGGACATATTTGCAATTTAAAAGAACACATTTATCATCTCACCATTCTGTTGGTCAGAAGTCAAGTGATATTAGTTTTCTCATGAAGCTGAAATCAAGGTGTTGACTGGCTTCTCTTTTCTCAGGAGACTTTAGAAAGAATCCACTTCACAACTCAAGTTGAGTTTTTGGCAGAATTCAAATCAAGGTGTTTGCAAACAGACTCCCATCTCCTTTGTGTCAGCCAGGACTCAAAACTTTCTCATCTTCTAGATGCTACCTGTATTGTTTAGCTCCTAGCACCGGTCCCTTGCATTCAAAGACAATAATGGGAAGTCTAGTCCTTATCATGCTTTGAATCTTCTTGACTTTCCCTTCTTCGGCCTCATCTCTCTGGTCTTCCTCATCTACTCCAGCTAAAGAAAATTCTCTGCTCATCAGGACTCAAGGATTAGATTGGGCTCACCTGGAGAATCCAGGCTAAGGCTCTTAAACTTAATTATAACACAAATCCCTTCTCAGCAGTACTTAATTAATGTTTGATTGAATAACCAGTAGATGAGGATCCTGAAGAACTGTGTTAGCTTTCCATCACCCCAACAAAATACTGAAAAAGTCAATTTAAGAGGAGGCAAATTTTATTTTGCCTCACAGTTACAGAGGGTCCAGCTATGGTCAGTTGGCCCATTGTTTTAGGCCTTTGGTGAGATGGACAAAACAACAGGCAGCATGTAGTAGAACAAAGCTGCTCACTTTATCACAGCCAAGAAGCAGAGAGGAGGGACCAGGATCCCAATATCCCCTTCATGGGCACAGGCCTAGTGACATAACTTCCTTCAACAAGGCCCCACATCTTAAAGGTTCCATTACCTCACAACAATACCATAGGCTTTTTTGCAACCTGGGCTTTAATGCATGAAACTGTGGTGGATACCCCAGATCCCAACTATGAGAGAGATCATTTTTGAAATTCTGCCTCCTATGTTGTCAGATTACTACAACGAATAGAATATAAATACCACAAGGGCAGGGTTGTTTCAATTTTGTGTAATGCTGCTCCTCTAGCATCTAAAAACAGTGCTTGGGACAAAGTACACAAAGAGCGAATAACTATGAGATGAATGCATTTAATCCAAGACTTCTTAATGAAAAGTGAGAGTTTTGCAAAATGATGTGTAAAAACAGTGTAGGGAGCAAGCATGAACACTTTCTTCACGTTTTCATCAAGTTCTTAAAATGAGTATATTTCTGGATTGCCCAGGATAATCCTTAAACCTTAACACCAACCAATTAACCATCTCACCAAAATAACCATGTGTGAAATTATAAGAGATGGCAGTGGGTATGCAAACAAATATGTGACACTGAGAACTTGACCACAATACCTTAGGTGTGACAGTGTGTCCCATATGCTCGGTGAGCACCTGTGTGCACCACAACATTTCTTAGAAAATTCGCATTAAAGAGTTCTTGGTTTAGTATAGCCTGTGACCTACAGGCTCCTTGGCTTCTTTTTAAATTTCATGAATATCAAATATAAAAATAAAGTGTATTAGTTACTTTTCTTGTATTGCTGGGATAAAATACGCGACACCCAAAATTAGGAAAGGAAAAGTTTATTTAGCTCAGAGTTTGTGGAGGTTTCAGTCCCTAATCAGCTGGCTCCGAGGCAGGTTGGCATGGAACAGGGGTAACAGTTCATGGCGGTGGAAGACAGCAAAAGCAACAAAAGCAAAAAGGGAGGAGTGCAAGAAAAGACTCTCTCCTTCCCTTATATTGTATGCAGGCTACCCAGCCCAGGGCAGGTGTAGCACTCACACCCATAATCCCAGCATTGGACTATGAATCAATCACAAACTCTAGAAGCCTTCCCTCATGACTGCATGAGGCTTTGGGGGAACATCTAGACACAAACATAACAGACAGTTTTGTTACTTACATACATTAACTATATTACAAATAGTGGTACCTCAGTTTATGAACTTAATTGTTTTACAATTCAAGGAAAATGGCTTTGTTTGTGTTTGTGTGGGGAAGATGGCTGAGGTCATGTTTGTCACCTGATGCGCAACTTGTAAGCGGAAGCAAAATTTTGCCAAATGCTTCTGTTTGCAAACCGAATTGTTTGCAAATAGAAGCATTTGTGACCCATTACTGTATTTTATTTGTGTCCCAAGACAGTTCCTTTCTTCTCAATGGGACCCACGCAAACCAAAATGTTGGGCACACCTGGTTTAGAAGCTAATTGTAACGACAATACCTTGATCAGTTTTTTAAGCCTTAATTATATAGGATTTAAAAATCCAGAGTACGTTATTATTATAGTTTAAAACTGAACACAAAAAATATTTCAGTTATTTGAAGTCTTTCCTTTCTGTCTAATGCAGTTATATATTATGGAAGAAAACTTGATTGGGATAGTATATGAGGGTTTCTTTTTGATTATCTTGTGATCATTTTCTGCTTGTATAAAATTTTGGTGCTTTATTCACTCTCTTTAGACCAAAGAATTTTATTATGGCCTCACAGCCTGATCACCTCAGATTCAAAGGCAAAAGATGGCCTGTGCTAAGAAAATTGACTACCTGCCTACATGATTAAAGAGTTAAAAGACTTTGTATGGCTTTATAAATTTGTCTCCCTCCACTCATCCTGGGGGTGTGGGACAGGCTTCATTTACAGACTGGACTTTTTTCACTTCCTTCAAATAGTTTTAAATCAGCCACTCAAAAAGAGGAATTTATATGTGTATTACGTTTCATCTGTAAAATATATATCTACTGAAATTATAAATTCAATATGAAGTGACACTGACAGAACAACACTGTCATTCAGAAAACAAAATCAGAATGAAATAAAATTGCCCCCTCACCTCAAGCCCATGATTCCTGCATGATCCCATTTTCAAGACTATTAGAGAAGAGGAAAGGGATCAAGGGGAGGGTAAGGGAGAGTAGTAGAGGAAGAGGATATAATCAAAGTATGTTCATGCATGTATGAAAATGCCACAATGCAACCCATTACCCTGTATAATTAATATGCACTAAAAAAAATCTCTTTTTCTTCTTAGTCTTGCTACACATCTGACATGGTCACTTTTATCTGTATGTACCTGTAGACACCTTTTTTACCTTCATAGTCAGAATTAGTCCAGGTCCTACATTAAGGAATCCAAATGAGCAATGTTCTACTGACATAGCCCTAAATGCCTGCAGTTGATCAGTTCCTAGGATTGAGAATGCAAACAACTGGGAAGGGAATCAAGCACTCTTCAAAGTGCGACTCCCAAGAGGTGGTGTTCTAAATGGGTTAAACTCACAGATGGCCAATACACACAGTTTCATATTTAACAGTAGGTCCAGAGATCTCTGAAGGTGACCTGAAGCAGCTCTAAAACACAAAGGAACTGACAGAGAATAATTCAGGTTGTCATCTGTGCCCTAATATATCTTCTTCAAAAGCAACTACTGAAAGAATAATAACATCACAGGCAGAAGCAAAATGCTGTCAGTCTGGTAAACTGTGGGTGGTGAATCTGCTGCAAGATGAATTGCTGGCCAATAAGCTCATCAGGAATGCATAAGCCAACCCCAACCCAATCCAATCTTACCCTTCTTTTCTTTTCTCTTACACCTACCTTTTTAAAAAATTGTAGCAATATAAATTTAACATAAAATTTATTGCTCTAATCTTTCGAAGTGTACAGTTACATGACATTAAATATATTCACATTGTTGTGCTACCACATTTACCATCTTCTCATCGTGCAAAACTAAAATCACACCTATTAAACACTTGCTCCTTATTCTACTGCCTACCTTCTTTTAAAATTAATTTATTGAGGCTGGCTAGCATGTAAGAGGCCCTGGCTTCAATCCCCAGCACCAAGGGAAAGGGGGGAGAAAACATCAATTAAAATTAATTTCTTTACTAAAAACCTATGTTCCTTAAATGCAGGGGTGGGGGAGTAGATATAAAGGACTCAAAAAATTAGACCCACTCTAAAGTAAAGGAACCAATCAAACTATGGGCTAGTGAAATGAATACTTCTCAGAAGAAGTACAAATGGCCAATAAATACATGAAGAAATCCTCAGCATCGCTGGCCATTAGAGAAATGCAAATTAAATCAACACTGAGATTCCATCCTAGTTCAGAAAGAATGGCTGTCATCAAGAAGTCAAATAATAACAAATTCTGGTGAGGCTGCAGGGAAAAAGGGACGCTTCTACCTAGTTGGTGGGAATGTAAACTAGCACATACACTATAGAAATCAGTGTGAAGATTCCTCAAAAAACTAAAACTAGAAATTCTATTGGACCCAGCTATTCACCTTCCCAAATGAGTTAAAGATATCATGTTACAGTGCTACATGCATACCCATGTTTGTAGCAGAACAATTCATAATAGCTAAGTCTTAGAAGCGGCCTCTGTGTCCATCAACAGAGGAATGGATAAAGAAAGTGTGGTGTTTACACATAATGGAATACTAGTCAGCCATAAAGATAAACTTGAATCATTTGTAGGAAAACGGATGCATCTTGAGACCATAATGGTTAAGTGACGTAAATCAGACACACAAGCTTAAATATCACATGATTTCTCTTATGTGAGAAGCCCAAATTATAAAGAACAAAAGGAACAAAAAATTATAAAGAACAAAAGAAAAGATTGATAATAGGAAGTAGCAAAATAAATCTCAAGTGGGAAAGGAATAGAGATAAAGGGAGAGGGGAAATGGAGGGCAAGAAGAGATGGAAAAAAGAAATTTAAACTGTTATACACATGTACCAACTCTACACAAGGAATGTGAGCATTATGTACTTCAAACATGTACTGTTATAAAAACTCTAGTAGCTATACCTTTTCTTTTTGAAAATGCCTTTTTAAAATAAGTTCAGTTTACCATTATTTATTATTTAATCAATTAGAACTATTTTGTTTGCTTAGGACAGAACCAGAACTCAAGGTTTTAAGGGAAAAGTATGGAGAAAAAACAAACTATGCCAACAGTAAGAATGGTGGACAATTCATATAACTATAGAAAGGACAGGGATATATCTGGGGCTTCAAAACAACAAGAAGAATTCAAATGTCTTAAAGGCAATATCTGTAAGAAAGTCTGATATTGCTAGTCTCTGCCTCCCCTCATGCTACCTCTTCTTCCTCTAGTGGATCTCAAGCAGGAGACCATGTTCACTTACATGTCACAACGTCTAGAGATACTTTTGTTTATCACAACTAAGGAATGCAACAGGAATTTAGTGGGTAGCAGCTGTGGATGCCGCTAGACATCCTACAATGTCCAGGATGACTCCTACAACAAAGAATTTTCCCCACACATCAACAGCACTGAAATCAGGTCTGCTCCACATCTATTGCTTTTGTGTATTCAGTAACACAAAATCTTTTATTTCTAAGCATCTCATTGGCTGGCCTCCCAATTAGAAAAGGATTGAATTTTGCCCCTAGCCTCCGTATTTTGAAATTCTTCAGGAAAGAATCAAGTTAGACTTATCTGAGTCAATTGCCAAACAACACAGCCATGAATGCAGGATCACAGAGCCCAGGGTGACCCGTAGAGGGACCCTCCCTCCCTACTGTGACGTTCCCAGACAGTAGACACTGAAAGAGCTGGGAAGACAGTTCACATAAAATAGAAATTTCTCAGTGACTACACTTTTTTTAAGGGTCTTAGTGCTATTTCTTTAGCAAAGTCTCTAAAACGAAAAAAAAAAAAAAAAATCTACAACCAGAGCATGTGCTATACCCAAACTATATATTTAGGTACTTTTTGTAACCAGCTAAAGTATTTAATCATCCGGTCTTAAGCAGAAATTATTTGCCTAAAATATAAATTGATTCAAGTAATGACATATGCAAAAGAGAGGAGAAAGCAGAGGTATTTATAAGGTTCGCTTTTGAAATTGGTAAAAATAATGAATCTTTATGTCTCCAGTGATAAAGTTGGACTCTTCTCCTCTTAGTATCTCCATCTTCTGTTAGATTGCTTGCAGATCCACTGAAATTAGATGTCAGTGTAAATTATGGTGCAGGTAGACTTACTAGGCAAGACTATGAAGGGTAGACACATAAAAACAAGGTGCTATTGAATGTAATTGCTTCTGATCTTAACATTCTTAAATGACAAAATTGGTCCTGATGTGGTATTTACATCAGGCATTCTCTTTAATTGACCATGACTCACTTGGGGACACTTTTCTTCCTTGAGTAGTTTTATTATTTTTTCTTCCAAACTCTTAAATTCTAGAACAGGAAAATCAGCAACTTACAACTTAGATACATCAGAGAAGAGAACGACAGCGTGAGATGGTAGTAGAGGAACTGGAGATCGCCAGACTTCTTATGGGGTCTGTGTCCCTATAATGTCTGAAGCAAGAAAATAAATCTGGGCAAAGAGCATTTTAGACTTGGATGGAAGTTAGCACTTTCTTGAACCTTGCTAAATTAGGAAGAAAGCCCCATTTGCAAACATTTCCATTCTTGTCTATTTCAATAAGGCAAAAGATGAAAAAGCATGACCCACAGGGCTCCGGGAAGAAGGAGATGCATGGTTCTGTCTGCTCATTTAAATACTTAAGAAGCCACAAGGAAAAAAAGAAGACTTCTCATTTCACTGCCCATAACGTATGTCAGTAAGTCATAAAAATAAATCATCCCGTGGACAGCTTGTGAACGTTGCTTAGCCTCCTGTGAGAGATTAGCACTTGTTCTTAAGCCAAAAAAGTAAACAATCCAACTGTCCATCTAATATGTGTGCTTCCCCTGCCACGAGAAACGGTTCCCAGAAAACAGAGGGTAATTAGTTAATTCCTACCCCGCCTTTACGGCAAAGTTATAATGTTCTCTCTGTCTAGGTATTAATTTTGTCTTACAGAACTTCTTTTAATTAAAGTAGAATATCTCAGTAATATTCACAGGTTTAGAAAAACTACAGAAAAAACATGCTTTTATGCTTTATAGTGATCAAATTAATAAACAGTACCTACAGATAAAGATGTTGGGACACCTAGTATTGAGTAGTAGACTATTCTTTGGATGAAAAAAAAAATATATATATATATATATATACTGAATAAGATTTTTTTCTTGCCCTCTTGTGCCTAAATTTGACTAAAGCTGAAGAACAATGTGTTTTAAAATATTTCCAAAAACTATCTAACAGGTTTTGAGGAAAAATATGAGTTTAGACTCGAGTGTAATATCAAAAGCAGAAAATGGTGTCCTAAGACACTGAAAACTTTAAATCAGCTGTTTGTCTTGTGGTTCTTCCTGATAATATGCCTCACCTGGAGGGAATTTTGAATCTGTTCCTACCTAAATTAGGAGCAGTGGCAGGTGACAACATTGCCCAGGACACATTTCATCATGTCTCCTCAGTCTTATGAAGGATAGAGGTGAGAGTAGCAAGAATGAGGTGGGCAGGGATGAAGTCACAGATACACTCAGATATGTATTCAGAATTATCTGGCTATAGGATTCACTCACTACCACCCGACACGCAGCACCCTAACCACCGCCACACCCCATGCCCACCCAACCCCACCCCCAGTTATTTTTGGGAAGTCCCCAGCAAAGGTCTCAAATGTTTAGAAATGAGCCTTCCTAATGAGCACAAGGCGTTTGACTTTTCACCCCCATCCGCTCTGACTCTTTACTGATTTCTGCTTCCGTGGTCCCTGTGGTCCAGCCTTTTGCCTGACACCCTTGACTCAGTAGACGCATCGCACCATCAAAGCCCCATCATAGGGTACTCAGCCAACAACCGAGCTTAATCTGCAGTGGCTCTTTTGCCCCAAGATTGTCTCGGCTGCTACTGTACTATGTAACTTCTGGGGACAATGATGGCTCTGACTCCAGTGCCAAGTGTGGTGAAACTTGCAAAGGCACCAAGCACATCTCCCACAGATGGTAGCGCTTCCCGTTCTTATTCTGCTGGGTGTGGCAGCTGGCTGCTCCCCTGCCCTGGCCTCACACATATGGGAGTTGCACCACTTCTGAGAGGGGTGAACCATGAATATGCCACTGAACTGTTTTCCAAAGTGGCCAAATGCACATCATGCTGGATCACAACATCAAAGTTGCAAAGATGTCCTCTCGCCCATGTGTGGTACTGTTCTATATCCGTACCAAAACAGAGTTGTTTCATGTTTCCAATATTTCACTCGTGAGGAAGTAGTAAGGAAAATCATAAAGCTAACTAACATCACATTACACATCACCACCAATCCCTGAGGTTAGTCATTAACTCCAACTTTCAGGCATTGTCTCTCCATTGAGAAGCAGAGTTTTACCAATGCAATTGGGCTCCCACTGTTTCATGTACCAGAATACAATGTCTGAAGCCCAATGGAAAATAATGTTTTAGTTACTTCTCATTGCTGAGGCAAAATATCCAACACCCAAAGTTAAAGGACAAAAGGTTTATTTTGGTTCACAGTTTGTAGAGGTTTCGGTCCATAGTCAACAGGCTCCAAGGCAGGGTGGCATGGCAGAGGGGCATTGCAGAGGAGAAACAGTCCATGGCAAAGCAGGGCAGGCAGAAGGCAGCAAAGTCACAAAGTAACAAAGCAGCTTTTTTCTTTCCCTTTATATTCCATCCAGGATACCTGTTTTTTCAGGACCTCGCGTGCCAGGAGGCGCCTGTGCCGCTGAGCGATATCACCGGCCCCTTTTTCGTATGTGGGTTCTGGGAGTCGAACTCGGGCCCTTGCGCTTGCCGGGCAGGTGCTTAAGCCGCTGAGCCATCTCACTGACCCAGGATACCTGTTTTTTGAGTGGTGCCACCCACACCCAGGATTGGGCACTCTTAATCCCAGCTTCACATCCTTGATCCGAGTCTCATGTACCCTAATCCAGCCACCTTCAAAACTCCCTACCTATGACCACATGAGGCTCTGGGGGGACATCTAGATCCTGGCCATAACATACTGCTGGGCTTCATTAACAAGGACTAGAAGCAAATGCTTCCTGGCCATCTTACATTCAATATTTTAAGTTTAAACAATTAAAAAAAAAAAACTCTCTAAATATATCCTTACCACTGTACCTATACAGAAAAATGGTAACAAATCCTGAAAGACTTGTGCGAAACCAACTAAAATAAAGCAGAACAAAACAATGACAAAGGGAAAGAAAAAAGTGAGAAAAGGAGGATAAAATGAAAACTGAGCTTTGTGAATGGGAGGGGAAGGGGTTTGAAAAGAGGGGATGGGAATGGGGAAAAAAAAAAAAGAGGAGTCAAGATATATCATGTATGGATACAAATTCCCTATAATGAGTGTGGTCATTATGTATACCTAAATTGTACCCATAAATTTAAATAAATGTAAAAAAAAAGAAAAAAAAAAAACAGGAAGAAATCAACTAAACAAAAACAGCACAAAGGAAAAATATGAACAATTTATCTAAAGTTTTTTAACAGAATTTTCATAATCTCTCCTCTCTCTCTCTCTCTCTCTCTCTCACACACACACACACACACACAAAACATGATTACATTTTGTATATCCAGTCATATGAAAAACCAGCTATGGATTTCCTTCATTTTCTACCCTCTCTTTTATCCCATATAAAAATAACACCGTTCACTTCATTATTCTCCTTGTAAGATACAAATACCCTATTAAAATATTAGGAAGTAAAACATAAAATGTCTCAAAGTAACCTTTGGCTTTGAAGCCATGGAATAATCACACAAGTAAATTAAAATTTAAAACAGAAGAATGCCACATATACTTAATCACTGAAGCTAGAAACAGGGCTGGGGGATGGAGGGCTGGCATCATAGAAATTCTCCTTCTTTAAGAATAACAAATATGAAGTAATTATGTTTTAAAGGACAATGATATAAGTAGGCTGTGCTATTAATATTCATTTCTTTAGACTATTTTTCCCCTGACACCCATGCAAGATTAAAGTCTTAAGAGTTTGTTGCACCTCTAGTTCCTTTCTCTACAAATACCTGTCTGCCTTCGGTTTTGCGGTTTAAATCAGGCATGCATTTTGCTGCCCAGTATGGCTCAAGCACAATGAAAAGACTGAGCATTCAGTGACCTGAGCTCAGTGCCCTCTTCCTGCAAAATATAATACAGTTCCTTCAAACTGATAATTGTCGCCAGAAGGAATTCATATTAAAAAACCTTGATCTTTCACCAAAATTCTCTCAGTGAAAGCCTATAATCTGTCCATCTTCGCGTATTCAGCTGTCAGGAATAGATACATTAGCCTCACCTGCTCCCAACAGAGGACCACTCACCTATTCTGCTGTTTTTGTCTCCTGCTTTAATGACTAGGACTGTTTCTATCATCTCCTTCCACTCTTGGCTCAAACATCCTGGTGCTGTCATTTATCTAAGTGCTGAATACTAACAAGGATGTGTGATTTATGCTGAATTTGAGTTTCCTTTGGGGTTTTTACCACCAAAACTGAATCACTTCTCTCTTTTTCCCCTCCCTTTTTTTAAATCTTACCACCTCAGTTATATTAAATTTTCCAACAAAGCCTTGTGATCACAGTTATTAAACTGACACCAAAAAGTCAATAGGCAGGCAAAATGATCCCAGCGTTCTCTGTGGCAGAGGACTCCCAAGCTCAATGCCAATTTAATTCCAGTTGGAACGGTGGTTTCTCTTCACTATGGAAATTTGAAACGAGCCTGTAGGGTCAAATCCACTCCCTATTACCAACCACAAACTAACATTTTTCTCACAGCAATTTACTAGCTGTCATGAACCTTGCCAAAGGACAAACTAAAAAGACAGGAAAAAAAAAAAAAACTGAAAAGAAAATCCTAAAACATTCCCAGCATTATTTATATTTGGCCTGTTTCCCCATTAGTAATGGATGCATTGTTGCAAAGAATAAGGCTTCAAGAAGGGGAGGAAGGAAGAAAGGAGAATGGCAGATAAAGGAAGAAAAACTGCACTTTTAACCATCCTGACTGTCACTGCCTCTAGAAAGGCAGAGAGTTCTACCGATAAAAAAAAAAAAAAAAAGACTTCCAAGCCAGGACTGAATATAAAACTAAACCATAAAAAAAAAATCAAGTCAATGTTTAAACACAATGAACATAAGTTACTTATTCTTAAAAATTAATTTAATCCAATGTAAATGCTCTAATTTCCCATTCATAAATATGTATTTTTCATTTTTATAACTAAAAAAATTATAATCGCTTTCTAATATACTATGGTATTTAATACTTTCACAATGCTATGAGACAAATAGCCTCCACTTCTAATAAGTTAACCTAATGAAAACATAAAACACTTATAAATTATCTGTCACAAAAGATGATACAGAGGTGGTTCAGCATACAAAGTACCGTATTGAAGCTTAATCAAAAGTTTGCCATGTTTAAATTTTAAAGTTCTATTGAAGGTTTTGCTCTTTTAGTAGCAAATATAACAAGATTTTTAGTGATACGCCAGGAATAAAGAGAAGGACTCTAAGTCTTCCCCTTGAAGAGATTAATTCTGCTTGAATGGAAATAACTATATCTAAATGTCACTCAATGGTATATAAGCTTCACTGGCCCATAAAAATATCACTTTCCTATGAATGAAAAACAGGATTAAGATCAAAGAATAAAGGCCATATTTTTAGAAGTTGGAGATAAATTATTTTAAAAGATGTGAGTTGAATAAGCTGAACCAAAATATAAGGGAAGGTATTCTTACATGAAATATGTATGTTTTATGATGTACTACATTTATGCTATTGCATTTTAAAATAATAATTTAATTTCTACATTTTTAGCTATTTATAATTTAGTGACAATTAAGTCCCTTGATATAATCTAATTTTTTTTTATTCTTTTGTCTAGCTATCATATTTATAAATAATAAAGTTAGAATTTGAATAAATAGTTCTGGGGTATCCAAAAGTGAATAAAATAAAAATACTTTAGATTATGCAAAATATTCTTGATCACATGATTATCAATGATGATGTAAGGCAGCCCTGCCTACCGAAAGGCAGAGCTTTTTTTTTTTTTTTTTTTTTTTTTTTTGTGGGTACCGGGGGGTCGACCTCAGGACCTCGCGTGCCAGTAGGCGCCCGTGCCACTGAGCGATATCACCGGCCCCTTTTTCGTATGTGGGATCCGGGAGTCGAATTCGGGCCCTCGCGCTTGCCGGGCAGGCGCTTAAGCCGCTGAGCCATCTCACCGGCCCAAAAGGCAGAGCTTTTGAAGCCAGACTTTGGTGTGAGTTCTTTGTGCCTACTACTTACTAATTATGTAACATGACCAAGGCCTTTCCAAGATTGGTTTTAATTATCTGTAAAACTAGAATAATAATGTCTACCTTGCAGATGTTTTAAGGATTGGAGATAACATGTCAAGTTGCCAACATAATACCTGACACCCAGGTAGAACTTCAAAAAATAACAAAGAATAGTTCCTTTCCTATCCTCCTTCTTCTTTTCCTCTTCTTCCTCCTTCTCTTAAGATTCATTTTTTTGGGCCGGTGAGATGGCTCAGCGGCGTAAGCGCCTGCCTTGCAAGCGCGAGGGCCCGAGTTCGACTCCCGGATCCCACATACGAAAAAGGGGCCGGTGATATCGCTCAGCGGCACGGGCGCCTGTTGGCGCGCGAGGTCCTGAGGTCGACCCCCCGGTACCCACAATAAAAAAAAAAAAAAAAAAAAAGATTCATTTTTTTCCACAAAAGTGAGGCCAATATCTGGTTGCTTTACTTAGTAAAATATAAAAGTAAACAAAAGAACATTACTTTTTTAACTCTCAGAAGAATGAAATAATATTTGGAATATTGTCCCCACCATGACCTCAAGTCAGAGACATCAAAAATCAGCATTTATGTTCACTGTAAGCACCAAGGTGTCACTCTGTCAAATACGTTAAAAGAGAAAGCTTCAAATAAATTAGATTTTAGTTAATCTGGAGATTCACCAGTTGATATTGGCATATGCTGGGCAACAAGTTAAGTCCATTAAGTCTAGGAACGGTGAGTTTGCTTAACTAAGTGCTCAGAATTTTGTACACCTCCTGTCACATATTAGGGCCAAAATAAATATTCATTGTTTAAGAGCAAGGATGTAAAACTATAAAATATCAAATTCATTTCTCATCACTAGTTTAATACTTTTCATATTAACTAATGGTTTCTAGTATTTCATTTACCCAACATGAAACAAATATTTACTGAGCGCCAACTATGCATAAGGCAGTATGTGCGACACTAGAGCTGTAAAATTACGCAGATAGTCTTAAAAAAAGTTACTCAGGAAAGTAACACAACGCCTAGCACACAGTAAGCTCCTTATAAACCAGTAAAGTCACAGAACAAGCATATGAAGATGCCACTCGTGTACACACAAACTCCTTCTCTCTCTTAAACACACACACACACACACACACACGCAAAAACTTTATAGGCTCAGTTAGATTCCATCCTCCTGGAAATTCAAAAGAAAAAATGAACTTTCGTCTAAGTATCTTTCACTTTATCTTCTTTTAAAAAAAATCTGTCAGGCCTTCATAAAATAACCTTTCCAATTAATGAAAATGTTGTTGCTCCCATCAAAGAATCTTCAAACTTTCTGTAAATTGGCAGCATTCTGCTCAAGCTGTTTAGCTCCCACAGAAATGAGGCTTTGAAGTTGACAAGGTGTTCATGGACAAATCAGTAGTTTGCTAAGAAACCATTACTTTTGTTTTACTCAAGACCTGGTTAAGCCTGATTTGGAAAGAAGAAAGCCTGAGTTTCCGAAACTGCTGCTGGGCCCTGCAGGGTGGGCTTCTTCCCACTGAGTGATGTCCAAAGGCTCCCTGCACGGCCGCTGGGAGATATCAATGCACGCGATGCACCTCCACCTCTCCTTTGTTTTGTCTTAGCCAGGTGAGGGTAAGAGACAGGTACCTTGCAGAAAGATCACCATCCAAACACACTCCCCTCCCATGTATGCGCCTTGGGCACCAATGCAAAGTTAAGCATGTGAGTTCAGAAAATCTAGACTGCAAGACTAGGCAACATCTCCATGTTAGTAATAACGTTAACAGCTACAATTTATGATGTGCTTAAAAGTTAGACAGTGTACCAAGTGCTCTGTACTCATTGTCTTATTCCAACACAGGAGAGAAGGTGCATATCTGGGAGTGGATCTGCTTCGCCATCGGGCAGCTTGTGTGAGGAAACTGTTTTACATTCTTGCCATTTCCTTCCATAGGGAAGGATTCCATCAGCTTCGTCCTCTAGGTCTCTCTCCATTGCCTCAATAACCCTGAAAGCATATAACACGTCTGATTGGTGAATTTACCAGGGGAAAGTAAGAATTCAAGGTCCAATGTCTGCTTATTTTTTTTCGCTCAGAAACAGGTCCACCAACAGACAGCCCACCTCCTCTGCTCAGCCTGCTCCGCCGCTTAGAGGAACACTGCCTCCCTCTTAGAAGTGTCAAAGCTAGCAGAGCTATTCTTGAGGATTGTTCTTAGGAATTCAATCGCCCACAGAAATACATCTTTTTGATAGGGTTAGGGCATTCTCTGGGTTGTCTTATCACTCTGTTGGTGGTTTATTTTGCTGTGCAAAAGCTCTTTAATAAGATGAGATCCCATTTGTTAATTCCTTGTATTATTTTTTTTGTGATCATGGTGTTTTTCATAAAGCTTTTGCCTGCACCTATATCTTCAAGAGTTCTACATATTCTATCTTCAAAATAGGTTTAATCTTTGGCATGTAGAAAGACAAATTTTCCAGCACCATTTATTGAAGAGACTTTCTTCCAGTGAATGTGTTTGGTCCCTTTGTCAAAGATAAGGTGGCTGAGTGTTTCTGGAGTTGTTTCTGTATCTTCTAATCTGTTCCACTGATCCTCAGTTCTGTTTTTTTGCCAGTACCATGCTGTTTTTATCACAATAGCTTTGTAGAACAATTTCAAATCAGGGATTCTGAGGTCTGGGATGCCAGGGATGTGGAACCAGGTCTCTTCTGGTTCCAAATAAATTTTAGGATTGTTTTCTCTAATTCTATGAGGTAGGCTGTTGGTATTTTGATTGGGATTGCATTATTAAATCTGTATAGTAATTTTGGAAGTATGGCCATTTTCACTATATTGGCTCTTCCAACCCAAGAACAAGGGATATCTTTCCATTTTCTGATATTCTCTACAATCTTCTTTTTCAGAGTACTGTAGTTTTCAACGTAAAGGTCTTTTGCTTCCTTTGTTAGATTGACTCCTAAGTATTTCATTTTCTCCAATGCTATTGTGAAGAGTGTGCTTTCCTTAATTTGTCTCTCAGTGAGCTTGTTATTTGTGTACAAGAACGCTACTGATTTTTGAGTATTGACTTTGCATCCAGCTACACTGCTGAATTTGGTTATTAAATCTAGAAGTCTCTTTGTGGAGTTTTTGGGGTCTTCTATGTAGACTACCATGGCATCCACAAATTATGATAATCTAATTTCTTCCTTTCTTACCCTTATTCCTTTATTTCTTTCTCTTGCCTACTTCCTCTGGCCAATGTTTCTAGGACTATATTGAATGGGAGAGAAGACAGTGGACATCCTTGTCTTGTTCCTGATTTTAGAATAGAAAGTTTTCAGTTTTTGACCATGTAGTATGATGTTGGTTATTGGTTTGTCAAAGATAGCTTTTATCAGATTGAGATAAAGACCACTATTCCAATTTTCTGTAGGGTTTTTGTCATGAATGTGTGGGGCTTCGTCAAATGCTTTTTCTGCATCTATTGAGGTTATCATACGGGTTTTGTCCTTGGTTCTGTTGATATGGTTTATTACATTTACTGATTTGTGTATGTGAACTATCCCTGCATCCCTGGGATGAATCCTACTTGGTCATGGTGTTCAATCTTTTTGATGATTTACTTCATTCTGTTTGCTTCACCTTTTTTTTTTTTTTTTTTTTTCTTTTTGAGACAGGGTTTCACTATGTAGTTCAGGCTGGCCTTGAACTCACTTTGTAGCTCAGGCTGGCCTCAAATCCACAGTGATTCTCCTGCCTCAGCCTCCCAAGTGCTGGGATTACATGCATGCACCACCACACCCAGACTTGCTCATTTTATTGAGGATTATTGCATCTATGTTCATGGGGTAGATTGGCCTATAATTCTCCTTTTTGGTTGGATCTTTCCCTGGTTTTGGTATCAGGGTAATGCTTGCTTCTGGGAATGAGTTTGGGAGTATTACTTCCCATTCAATTTCACTCAGTTTGTGGAGTATTGGCATTAGATCTTCTCTAAATTTCTTGTAGAATTCAGTAGTAAATCCAACGGGACCTGCACTTTTCTTTGTTGGTAGGTTTTTTTTCAATTTCAATTTCATTCATTCATCTTCAATTACATCTTTCAATTTCATTGGGTTGTTTAGACATTTTATATCTTCTTAATTCAGCTTTGGTAATTCATATGTATCTAGGAATCTGTCTATTTCTTCTGTGTTTTCCATCTTATTTGAATACAACTTCTTGAAGGTATTGATGATATTCTGGATTTCTGCAGGATCTGTTGTGATTTCACCCTTTTCATTTTTAATTGCATGGATCTGAGGTTTTTTCTTTTTTTTTTTTTTTATAAGGTTGGCTTCGATTCATTGATTCTTTGGATCGTTTTATTAGTCTCCATTGCATTATTTCTGCTCTGATTTTTATAATTTTCTGTCTTGTATGAGGTTTGGGCTTGAATTGTTCTTCTTCTTCTAGAAGCTTGAGGTTCAACATTAGGTTATTTGAGCTCACTCCATTTTCCTGATGTGGGAATTCACCGCTATAAATTTCCCTTGTAGAACTGCTTTCACTGTGTCCCATAAGTTCCGGTATGTTGTATCAGCATTATCATTACATTGTAGAAACTGTCTAATTTCTGATTTAATTTCATCTAGGACCCCTTGGTGACTCAGGAGGGTGTTCTTTAATTTCCATGTATTTATGGAGTTTCTGTGGTTTCCTTTGCCATTGATTTCCAACTTCATTCCACTATGGTCTGATAACATGCATGGAATAATTTCAATTCCTTTGCATTTAGTTAAGCATGTTCTATGAGCTAGTATGTGGTCTATTTTGGAGAAAGTCCCATGGGCAGAAGAATATGTATTCTGATGTTGTGGCATGGAACACTGTAGACGTCTACTAAGTCCATTTGTTCACAGGTTTCATTCAATTCTGATCTTTCTTTATTGATTTTTTGTCTAATTGATCTGTCTATTTGTGACAATGGGGTATTGAGATCCCCTGTTAGAAATGGGTTAGTGCTTATTTGATTTTTCATGTCCGTTACTATTTGTTTTATATAGTTAGGTGCACTGGTATTTGTTGCATATGTATTTATGATTGTTTTCTCTTCATCTTGGAGTGTTTTATTAACAAGTATGTAGTGACTTTCTTTGCCTCTCTTGGTCAGTCTTGGCCCGAAATCCACTTTGTCTGCAAATAGAATAACTACCTAGATTTTTCTGGGTCCCTGTCACATGAAGTATTGTTTTCCATCCTTTGATTTTTCAGTCTATGCATTTCTTTTTGAGTTAAGTGTTTCTTCTATACAGCATATTGTTGGATCTTGTTTCTTGATCTGTTCTGCCAGTCTGTTTCTTTTGATTGGTGACTTGAGACCATTGACATTGATGGTTATAACTGATATATATGGATTTATCCTTATCATATCATTTTCCTGATGTTGATTCCCTTTCCTTTCTGTCTAATTTCTTGCCTTACCTGGTGGATTTTTTCTATTTTTGTTCATGGAACTGTATTCTCCCCTATCTCTTTCTAGAATATACTTCAGAATAGTTTGCAGCGCTGGTTTGGTGGACACAAATTTCTTCAGGTATTCTTTGTCATGGAAGTAACTTATTTCCCCAACAATTTTGAATGATAGTTTTGTGAGGTACCTCAGTCTGGGTTGGAGGTTATTTTCTTTCAGGACATGAAACACTTCAGTCCAAGCTCTGCTTGACTTAAAGGTTTGTGTTAAGAAGTCTGCTATGATTCTGATGGGCTTTCCTTTACAGGTGATTTGTTTCTTTTTCCTGGCTTCTCTGACATCTGCTCTTGTGCTGAATTTCTGGAATCTTGACTATTATATGCCCTGGTGTATGTTTTTCTTTTTTGGTCATGGCTACTTGGGGTTCTATATGCCTAATTTATCTGTATGTCAAATTCTTTTTCCATGCTTGGGAAATTTTCTGCCATTACTTCTGTGAACAGGTTTTCTTTTTTTTTTTTAATTATTTGCTCTATCTCCTGCTTTTTTGTTGACTCCGATCAATATTATGTTGTTCATTGCATCATCTTGCATCTGTTGGATTGATTTTTCATGGTCCCTTGCAATTTTTAAGAAATCTTTCTTTTCTTGATCACTAACCACAATCTTGCCTTCTAGATCTGAAATTCTGCTCTCACATTGATTCATTTGGCTGTGTAAACTTTCAATAGGATTTTTAATCTCCTGGATATCTGTTTGAATCTATTTCATGTATTCCATTTCTTTCCTATGTTGGGCATTCATGATTTCCATCATTTTCCTAAGCTTCTCTATTTTTTTAATCTGTATCTACTCTAGATTCCCTGACCAAGTCCCTCATTGTGATCATAATCTCTCTCCTTTTTTTTATGTGGGTACCGGGAGTTGAACTCAGGACCTCACGCTTGCCAGCAGGTGCTTGTGCCACTGAGTGATATCACCAGCCCCTTTTTTTCCTTTATGCAGGTACCGGGAGTCGAACGCAGGACCTTGCGCTTGCCAGGCAAGCGCTTACGCCCCTGAGCCACTTCACCAGCCCCACAATCTCTTTTTACCTGAAAAATTATTTCTGTTCCTGTTTTGTTTTGTTCTTTTCTATAGCCTCATTCATCTCTTTTGTTACTTCTGGTGCTACCACTTCAGAACATTCAGGTGGGTGGTTTCTGATTTCCTCTATCTCATTATCCCCTGGACTTGACCTGGGTGAGCTTGACATCTGAGGTTGAATCTTGCTTCTGCATCTTGTCATTTTTTATTTTATTTTAATTTATTTTCTGTGTTGATACTTGTAAATTGCTTACGTTAAGTAGTATCAAGGCTTCCCTAAGAAACAATTATTCTCTAGAGATGTCTTCTAGGTGCAGCTGGCTGTCGGCCTTTGAGTCTGTCCCAAGATCTGACCTTCCCACTTTGTTAGGGATGAGAAGTTGCTGTCTATTTGGCCCAGCACCCAGTCCTTTGGTACTGGACTATGGTGATTATTATAACCCCAGTCACTCACAGTGTGTTATTCAAGGAAGTACAACTGATTATAACAGGTATGACACCCTGGCTAAAATAGTACAATTAGCAATAACAATACCATCAAGCACAGCCTAAAAACTGACAAACTGCAGTAATTATTCATTTGGTACCTTTAACCATAGGAGCAAGATCTATAGTTATATAATAAAATCCAACACAAACCAGGAGTTTATATTCCCCTAGTAGAGTGATTTTACCCTGTGGTGGGACTAAGTGAGATAAAGAGGAAAATAGAGAAATAAATGAAGAGAAAGACATTAGAAGCAATGCTGGAGGACAAAGGAAGTCACCCAAGCTTTGGGACACTGGAGAAGGAGACAGGAGAAAAAGAATAAGGGAGAAGACAAAAGAAGATCAAAGTGAACCAGAAAACTAAGGCAATGTTCACTCACATGAGAAAATCTAAAAAATCAAAAGATAATCAAGAAAAGAAAAAATAATAAAACAAGGAACCAAACCAAACCAAAACAAAACAACAGAGATTAAAAACCTAAACAATTAAAAAATCCAAAAAGAAATAGAGAAAAAAAGAAGAAAGTCGAAATTTCTCTGACCACGGGCCTGCAGCTATCTTCTATTGTCTGTGGCAGTGTCTAAGTCAGAGCTCAAATCTGTGTTGGGTGACCTCATTCAGTCTGCAGGAGGATTAGTGCTGGGTGCGAGACACTCCAATCCAGCCAGCAGTAGTGTCAGCAGCATTCTGTCTGAAGTAGGATTGGTGCTGGGTGCAGGGCACCCCAATCCAGCCTGCAGTAGGCTCGGCGGGCACCAACTCTGCTCTTCCAGTTCCACAGACTTGCGGGCTGATCTTGGCCTCCGGCTGCGGGGGCTGAGCCCTGAGTCTTCAGCCAGCAACTCTCTGGGTGGCCCTGGGTGGCCTGCCCATGTAGTCTTCTTACCCTGTATGTCTATGTGGCTGTCACTCACCTAGCCGCTGTGGCTTTCAACCCTTACAACCCTTACACAAAGACAGCCCAGTGCTGGGCCGAGACCACCATTCAGCGAGCCCCTCCTGGCCCTGGCGAAGCCTCCTCTGCTCCACTCCACTGCCGTGTCTCTCTCCTCTCTTGTGCCACAGGAAGCAGGGTGGGGCGGAGTGCTGCAGTTGGACTCACTACCTTTGCCACCTCCTCAAGCCCTCTCCTCACTGTAGAGTTTCCAGTTAGCCTTCACGGTGTGCAGCCTTCCACTGGCATGTTTCTCCTTGAAGGACTCTGGGCTCGCTCACACTTGATGTGTCCCTGAGAGTTCCAAACTCACTCAGAGGTTGCTTTTTATTTTCTCATAGTCTGAAAACAAACTGGGGGACCATCAGGGAGGGAGGCCACTCACCCCTATGTGTAAGGGAAAAATGTGCTGGCATGCTGCAATGTCCTCTGTTTGAAGAAGGGCAAAAAAGGGGTCTGCAAAGCCAAAGTGTATCCTGTGTGGTTTGATTCTGCCACACTATTTGGGTTCCATCTGCTTTTTGGGAACTTCACGGAATGGTGGTTCCTGCACTGCATGCAGGTAGACATCCCAAAGGCAGCCTTGTGGAACCTTCACTTTTTTATAAACTCCTATGGCTGTTTTGTTGGTCTGCAAGTGTCTCATTTCCAATTAATTTTTCCATCAGGTTGTATTCCCTCCTTTCTTCCAATTACATGTTTTTAGTTGATTTTCTCTGAGTACATACAATTTGGTGCCTTCTCTATTCAGCCAAGTTGAATCCCCTTCTCACATCTATGGGGTTTTTTTTTGTTGTTGTTTTTTGGGATTTTTTTATATGCAGGTACCGGGAGTCGACCTCAGGACCTTGCGCTTGCCAGGCAGGTGCTTATGCCGCTGAGCTATATCACCGGCCCGACATCTAGTCTTAATAAAGTTTAGTATTGGCATTTTTTTCCCAAGAACAAAATGTATAATATTTCTTTCAAAGAAAAAAAAAGACAATAATAAATCATATATACTTTAATTTTAGAGACTCTGGCAATGCAAGTCATGCCAACCACATGGTATTGCTACCAACACCCTACAAACAATCAATGAAGAAAAATGTATGTAGACCTCAACTATGAAAAAGGCAAAGCAGGGCCGGGGATATAGCTCAGCAGCACAGAACCTGCCTGACAAGTGCAAGGTCGTGAATTTGATTCCCGGTACCAAAAAAAGAAAAGAAAAGAAAAAAGGCAAAGTAATTCAGAAATCCAAGTCTTTTCTCTCATTTCATCAAAATAATTTTCAGAGGGCAAGAGAAGCATGTTCTCTCTGAATTGAATTGAACTACAAGACATGTATACATAGCAGTGTTGTAGAAAGTTCACTACACCTTCAAAACACAGAAGGGAAAATAAATATCCTATTGTGTCTCTGAAAAAGATTTGAATTCAAGTTGAAGGTTTTATTAGGATTTCAAGGATATAAACTCATGTTAGTCTTCAAAGGCACATGTTTAAATGGAGATTATAAGCATCCAAGCTGATTTTCCACTTAAAAGTACAAAAATTTTAAGTACATTGGAAATATTTTCTGTTGTAAATGTAGGAACATTTCCAAGGCATCAATTAAAGTTTCCAATACTATGAATACTCTGAGTGTTTGCTTCAGTGAAGCGTTATTTTAAATATTGTGATGGTAGATCTTGATTGTCAAGTTGATTGGATTGACAGACATCCAGGAGATTAATGAAGTACACTTCTGGGTTTGTGTGGGTGGGTGTTTCCAAAGATGATTGGCATGTAGGCCAGCAAATAAAGGGGAAAAACACATACTGGTTGTGGGTGGGACTATCCAATAGGTTTACAACCCAGATAAATTCAAAAAGGGGAAGGATGAAGTAATCGACCCAAACTTGCAAACTTCATTCTGGATTAGCTGGTGTGTCTTTTGCTGCTGCCATCACCTGTGGACATCAACCTCCAGCTGCTTCAGCCGTTCAGTGTGGACACATGCCAGTGACTCTCCAGGGAGCTTCCAGGCATTCCATTGTGGACTGACACTGTATCCTTGGTCTCAGGCTTCCAGCTTCCCAGACTGAGCAGCTCCTTGACCCTCTGGCTCTTCAGTGTACATGTCAAGCCACTATGGACTATCCAGCTTCTGGTCCTGTAAACCAACCTAGCAAAGCCCCTTTTTAAATTATATACATGCACATATGTCCTATCAATCCTGTTCCTCTAGAGAACACTAACCAACAAATGTAGTCCTGTTAAAATCTTTAATAAACACCAACTCTATGACAGTACACATTTGAGGAATTCCCTTATCATCCCTGGTAAATTTATAATAATTCCTGACATGAGGTTGTAAGTCAAATACTTTTGCATTTATTTGAGAAGAATGTCTTTGGAGAATTCCATTTCTGAGAAGATTGGAGCAGTATTGAGCCAGACAGTATCACAAGAGGTCCATTCTATCTAATTAGTCAAACCTCTCCATAGAAACAGTATAAACAGAACATACATAGAAAGAGAGAGAGACAGTAGAGCCAGAGATTTGTAAGAATTAGCTCACATGATTATGGTGGCTGAGAAGCCCCAAGATCAGTAATCCAAAGGGCTAAACACCAGGAGAGATGGTTTAATTTACAGTCTGAGTCCAAAGGCATGAAAGACCAAAGTTCCAGCTTAAATACTACTAGGCAAAGACAGTGAATTCTCTCTTGCACAGCCTTTTATTACATTCAGGTCTGAAATATATTAGATAAGGCCCAGTCACACTGAGGAAGAAAAGCTGCTTTACTCCGTCTATGGATTCAAATGTTAATCAAAAACAAACACTCTCATAGACACACCAAGAATATCTGAGCTGCCTTTGGCCTAGTAGAATTATCACATAAAATTAACTATCGTAGATATGAGTCTTTTAATACAAGTAATAATGTGACCTACAATGCAGTATATCCGTGGATAGATGTTTTTAAAAATATTTTGAATACAGGAGTGGTTAGCTATGCCACCACCTTTATTTGTTTGGTGCCCATCATTCTTGTCCCCTCAAACAAAATAAAAGACCTTTCTTTACTGGTCAAAGGAAACAACTTTGACTAAGAGACCATCTTTGCCTACCAGAGGAAAACTATTCAGAAGTAAACCAGAGGTTCCTCCCTCAAATTTCATGAAATAATATAACAAGAACAATTTCTCTCCATGTTAACTGAAAAATTAAACAATATACCAAAAAATGTCTGGATGGAATTTTTCTTCAATATTATCAAATAATTCTAATGTTCATCTGTATATAAGGACCTTAAACAACTCAATAATTTAAAAAGAACCCATTTAAGGCCGGTGAGATGGTTCAGTGACGTAAGCACCTGCCTGGCAAGCGCGAGGGCCCAAGTTCAACTCCCGGAACCCACATACGAAAAAGGGGCCGGTGATATCGCTCAGCGGCACGGGCGCCTGCTGGCGGGCAAGGTCCTGAGGTCGACTCCCGGTACCCATGTAAAAAAAAACAAAAGAACCCAATTTAAAAATAGACAAAGGATGTGAATAGACATTTCTCAAAACAGACATAAAAATGTCCGACAAGTGTAAGAAAATGCGAAAATCACTAATTATAAGAGAAATGCTAATCAAACCACAATGAGATATCAGGTTACACCTATTAGAATAACAATCATCAAGGGCCAGGGATACAGCTCAGTGGCACAGTGCCTGCCTGGCCAGCGCAAGGTCCTGAGTTTGATTCCCCATGCCAAAAATAAATAAATAAATAAAACCATCATCAAAAGGACGAAAGATATGGGGCCGGTGAGATGGCTCAGCGGCGTAAGCGCCTGCCTTGCAAGCGCGAGGGCCCGAGTTCGACTCCCGGATCCCACATACGAAAAAAGGGCCGGTGATATCGCTCAGCGGCACAGGCGCCTGCTGGCGCGTGAGGTCCTAGGGTCGACCCCCTGTACCCACAAAAAAAAAAAAAAAAAAAAAGGACGAAAGATAACAAGTGCCAGCAAGGATATGGAGAAAAAGGAACTTTATACATCATTGGTAGTTTGTACAATTATGGAAAAAAGTATGGATGTAACTTAAAAACTAAAAATTGAACTATAAATCTATATGATCCAGCAATCCTACTACTTGGGCTTATAAACAAAGGAAAAGAAATGAGTAGGTCAAAGAGACATCTGCACTCCCATGTCTATTACTAAAACTGTTCATAATACTAAGATACAGAGTCAAACTGTGTCTACCAATAGATGAATAATGTTTAAAATGTGATATATGTATAAATGTGTGAACTACATATACACATATGCACACAAACATACACAACACATAGAATGGAAATACTATGTAGCCTTTAGAAAGAAAGATATTATGTCATTTGCAACAGTTTCTCCAATCCTATGATTAAGACTAGGTAATTTCTACTCTGTCCTTTGCTTCTCCCTTTGCTCTTCCTCAATGCTGCTGTTTAACACATTGACTGAATTTGTTATTTCTACTAATGTATTTTTCAGTTCTAAAATTTTTCATTTGGGTTCTCTTTATGTCTGTATTCTGTTTCCATGTGTTGATTTCTACTTATTTGTTAACTTTGAAACATATTCATAATGGTTAATTGAAGCATTTTTATAATGGTTATTTTTAAATGCTTGTTATGTAATTCCAGCATATATACCATATCAGTGTAGGCATTTGTTTGATGTCATTTCTTGCTCACTTTGATATATGGTTCTTAGCAATGCATAGTTTGCTATTACAACCTTGATATTATGAGTATTATTTTATGGGACCTCATTAAGGCTGGGAAATGATGGAAGTCTGGATGATCCACTAGGTTTACTCTGACACCTCTTTAGTAGCAAAGGAATTGGAAGACTTTCTTGTGTGGAGCAACCAAATGTTCTCTAGTGAAACCCTGCCTCCTTAATAGCCGTGTCTAAGAGTGAGTTGGGGTGTGGATTAGAATATCTCATTGCACATTTTGATGAAAAGCTTTTAGGTACTTAGTGGAAGAACAAAAAGAAAAAAATAAAGCTACTCTGATCTTCTCAGAAATGGAATACTCCAAAGACATTCTTTTAAAATAAATACAAAATTATATGACTTACAACCTAATATCAGGAATTATTATAAATTATTAAATCAAGATATTGTGGTAGTAGCATAAATATACATTGTATATCAATGAAACAGAAAATCCAGAAATTGACTTATACACTATGAGTTGACTTTTGACAAAGAAACCATAAGAATTCAGTGAAGAAAGGAAAGTTTTCACCAAGTAATGATGGACCCCTTACATAAACAAATGAAAAATAATGAAACTTTACCCATACTTCATGTCTTGCACAAAAGTAATCTGAAATAGATCATAGACTTAAGCATAAATAAAGCTAAAACTAAAAAGCTTGTAGAAAAAAAGAGAAAATTTTATATATGATGTAAAAAATGAATATCTAGACATAGAAATAGTATTAAATTTGAAGGAAAAAATCTGATCTGAACTTGATAAAAATTAAGTGCTCTTGAAGTCATAATTAAGAAAATGCAAAGGCAAGCTAGAAACTGAAAATAACATTCATAAAACAAATAATTGAGGTCCATGATATTTTAGGGACTCTTCTAAATTGATAATAAAAATAAGCAATCCAATTAAAATGTACAAAGAATTAAAAGACATATTTCAAAACAAGATAAATGGAAATTATATGTGAAAATGTGTTTAATGTCATTGTGTATCAGGGAAATGTAAATTGACACTACAGTGAGATGCCATTTTTCATGCACTAGAATGACTAAATAGAGAAGAGAAAAACTGACAATAGCAGATGTGTGAAGATGAAGAACAATTGAGATCTCTGTGCATTGTCAGTGGAAGTATGAAATGGTTCACTCACATTGGGAAATAATTTGGAATTTTCATGTAACATTAAACATATACCATGACCCAACAATTCCATTCTCAGTAATTTCAAGAAGAAAATACATACCTACATGTGTAAAAAGATATTCGTACAGTATTGTTCACAGCAGTATTTATAACAATAAAAAACTAAATGAAAATTAACTTCCAACACATGTATTACAATTTGGATTTTATGTTCCCCAAATTTTATATGTTCAAGTTTTGATCCTCAATGCACAAGTGTTCAGCATTCAGGTCTTTGGGAGGTGAATGGATCATGGTGGATTAATCCATTTATGGATTCATAGCTGCACAGGTCTGAGGGAAGAAGTTTTGTCACTAAAAAGAGCTCTCTAACTTTGCTGCCTGGCTGCCATGCAATGAACAGCATAGCCCTATCATGTACTCCCTGCCATGATATTTTGGCCCAAAACAATAGAGCCAAAATACTATGGATCAAAACCTCTGAAAGCATAAGCCAAAATAAATCCTTCATCCTCTTATAAGTGATTTATCTCTCTGATGTGCTAGTTTTTATTCAGATTGCATAAATTCTTCACCTTTTTAAAGTTGTTTGTTTCAGTTATTTTTGTCACAGCAACAGAAAGCTGACTGATGCACCATATACACAAGGAGAGGGCTGATGAGGAGGGGAGGGGAAAATGAGAGGAATAAAGACACACCATGTACAGCATCCTAATAACGCTAATCAATGTAAATATTATATGCTATAACAAGAGCTAAGATAAAATCAACAAGTACAAAAAAGGTGGGGAATCAGAGGAGGAGTGGGAAGAGGGAAAGAAAGGAAGAGGGAGAGAAGGGGAGAGGGATTAAAAAAAACCCAAAAACCAGTGTTATGCACATGGAACAATTCACCAGGATGATTGTAAACTGCATGAACTGCAAACATGTACCAATAAAATAAAATAAACATTTTAAATGTAAAAAAATTACATAAACATTAAATTAACTAAAAGAAACCAGAGACAAAATTTTGTCATTTTCTTTTATGCAAATTTTAACACAATCAAATAATGTGATACAACTTTTTAAATACCTATGACTAAAACAAATAGGAAATATTTAAAATTTGGTAAAATACACAAATACATAAATCATGAATATTTAAAATAATCACATAAATATAATTGAAATAAATGAAAAATATTTAGAACAAACATGACAAATGGCTAATAGAATACTTACAGACATAATGTAAAAATAAGAAAAATCCTCAAATTTCAATAAAGTCGGTTAAAGTCTTAAACAAGTAATTTGGAAAAGAGAAAATGCATGTAAGATAATATGAAGAGCTTTGTACTCTTTTTCAACTGTTCTCTCTTTTGCTTTTCAAACATACAACACTGTTGTCAGCCTCCCTTGCACTTACTGTTGGCCATAGGACACATGTTTTATTAGAAGAAAGTTTTTCTTCCCTTTTCTGCTTTTTCCTCCCTTTCTTCCTTCTTTCTTAGGAAACAATAAAAATTGAACTAGTGGTAGAACTGTCATATTGGAACAATAAGGCAGCAACAGTAAGTGAAATCCAGGATGTTTACAATGACAAAGTAAAAACACAGCCAACAGGTTTCTGAGACTGTAGTTCAACAACTGAGTCAATCCTATTCTTGTTAAGAAAATCTCTTTTGAAAAAAATAATGCTCATATTCATTTAAACTACAATTACTTCATTTTTTAAAAATTTTGATCAAGGATATTACTTACTAATATATTAATCAAATTTGAAAAACATTAAATGTCAAAGAAGAGTAAAGCTATAAAACAAAAATATTTTATTTCTTTACAAAGTAAAAGTGCAAATGTTTCTAAGAAATAAAACTATTAAATAGGTTGGACTGAATTTATTTACTACAACTGGGAATATAAATTTATAACTCTGGTGGAGGCCACTATAATTTTATATAAAGAATGTGGGGGTTTTTATAATCTAAGGGGTTTTTTTGTGAATGTTGTCATTTTATTAGGGATTTATAACTAGAAATAATTACTGTTCTTAACATTAAATTCCATCTGCTGTCAGTTATTATTAAGGAATGATGGCTTCTGTTTTTCTCCCACATTTCAGGTCTCTCACTTGTATTTCTTGTTTGCAGAATGATGCCTATATCCCTGATGGTAAAAAATTCTAGGAAGTAGAATTCCCAGAGTAAAAAGTAGGCAACAAATTGAAAAAAAGAATTTAGACCAACAAGGAAGTGGTTGAGTGAAATTTGGACACAAATACAGTTCATAGACAGAAGGTCATGAATAGTGCCCTACTCTCCGAAGTGCACTTTAAAATCTAGCATTTCATGGCTAAGGTAAACAGGATATTATTTCCATCTCTTAGAAATTAATGCTATAAAAAATGCAACTACAACAGAAACCTGTTTAACATTTCCTAACCTACTTTAGCTCAAATTTAATTGATCAGAATACACATTAGGAAATAGTAATGTATTATATAAATACTAAATTATTTCTGAAAGTTTTTAACAATATGGAAAATGTTATAAAATACGTGTAATATAGAAATTTAAAAGGCAGAAGATAAAAATGCAAATAGAACTTCTAACACTTCTCTTCCAGTCCCCAGATTATTTTTATAACCACCAGAATTTACTCACTTCTCCTTGGAGACTATGGCTTTTCTAAAACATAATCATTTATACAAAACAACCCCAACTACTACCAACAGGGTAATGGCAGCTTCATAAGAAAGAGATACTGGTTTCCTTATTCACAGCTATATTTATAATCATGGAAAAATTCTTAGCTAATATTAAGTAAATCGCTGAACAAGTGGACGAATTTTAATGAATATGTTGTTTTTTATGATAATGTTTCTGTTACTTCATAGGAAAGGCAACCAATGGCACAGTGAAATGTCCTTGGTGGAGGTGTTTCCGGGTAAAGACGGAGTGGTAATTGGGCATTAGCTAGACAAAAGCAGGAACGGACATCTCCGAGAAAGAGGACGCAGCATAGGTAGAGATTTGAGATGACTGTGGGTTACAGAGAACTCAACATAAAGAATAGTTTGTGCAGTGGAGTCAAAAACAGTGAAGTCAAAAGAATAGTCAAGGGTTAGATAAAAATTCTAAAAGATCTTATGTGCCATAATTAGAAGTTGAAATCTTCTAATTTTTACAAACTAACAGCTTTCCTTGGCTGCAGTGTCTAAACTGAGATGCATAACTGGCACAAAAAGGCCAATAACTGCATTGAACCAACTGAAAAATAAATAGGGAATGACTTAAGTTATTGACCTTATGAATAGAAGGAGCGATATTTAGTTAGGGACAGAATAAGGAAAAAATAGCAGGTTTTCATCAGAAGTTGACTATAAAGTATTGATAAATGAAATACAGGGGGGAAAAAAGATTATGGCCTAGAAATCTCTGTAGAGAGTGTTATTTGATAATGGAATAATAATAAACACAGCTGAACATACTGAAGCAGGCTTCGGTTCCTTGGCTGCCTATTTCAGAAGCAACTATGAGGCATCCCAGTGATTGCTGATGGTTGTAGCTAACATACCAATGGAAATCTCATCCTTAGCCTAGTGTGACCAACAAACAAATGAAACCTTTGTATATTAGTCTTATTTAATCCTCGCAACAAAAATTCCTTATTGCATCCAAGTGATTAAATTGATGTTTACCATATTAAGCACAGAAGCAAGATATAGTTGCAGGTCTCCCCAGCTCTGTAATTTAGACACATACATAATCCTTCCCTCAAACCCTAGATTGCTCCATTCCACCCAATTCTTGGAATAAAGCTAGTGACAATCTTGACAGCAAATGCTTCACATTATTGAGATACCTCTGAGATATCCAGTAGTGATTTTTATCAGGGTGTTTGACATCCAAGGCTGTGGTTCAAGAACAATGCAGGAATCCCAGAGGTAGACTTGGGAGTCATAAGCATGTGGGTAGCAGTTAAGGTTATTGGTGTAGATGAGATCATCAAGAGACAGCTATAGACTGAGAACAGAGGAGAGGGAAGCTGAAAAGAGTAGAAATAAAGGGCATTCGAGAACTTGCCTTGTTGCACAGTGTTGCACCCAGACCTGCCCCAGGGTTGCTCAGGTATGTGAGCCAACAGCGTCTGTTTTTTGTTTTAGTTTTTGTTTATTTAAGCTGATTGCTATTTAAGCTCATTACTGGTTTCTGATACTTGGACCTGAAGGATCCTGACCACTTTCCTTTCTCACCAAGATGCCACAAGTATCAAATGATAAAACCAGTGGAGAAGAAACTATATGAATTTCCATCATTTAAAAGTTTGCCGTAACAACTATTTAGCCCTTCTTCAGTGATCTTCCAATTGGGAATTCCAGACTTTCCATCCATTGCCAGGCCGTCTTAGACTAGCTGTGCGGGAGCTGCTTCAATAGCATTTTCCACACCTGCGCAGATCATGTCCCATGTAGCCAGAGGATGGTGAAGATCAGACCATGAACAGCACGGGGGAAGGGCCCATATTTTAAGCATTTTACTCATGTTACAGAGTTTATTACTGACAGTATTCAGCATGTCAAACCATCACCATATGTGTTTTTGAATAAACATGACATCAGAAAATTTTGTGTAATATACAGATACCCACTGTGGTGGATTAACTAATGATCAACTTGTAACACGCAGCTGAACTGAATCAGTGTGGTTCTGGGTATGGAAGGCCCACCTGAGGATTACTGCCAACAGCATAAAAAGCAGAACTGGAGGGGAAGACGGTGTGCTGTTGATTCTGAAGAAGCTTGTTATGCTGGCTTTCTTGATATAAACTCAGCTGTTCGCATCATCGGATCTTCACTGTTGCTGAGGATGGCTGCGGTTCTTTTTGCGGGAGCTCTGGTCCTTACCTTGAGCGTTGCTTCCTGGCTTCAGGGCGGATCCCTCAGCCTGCTGTCACAGATCCTTCACCCCCCTGGCACAGACTTTCTAGTGTCTACCACTGACCTTTGGGCCTTCCCAGTGCAAATCCTTGATACAAATTTGCACGAGACATTGCCGTGGGCTCTAGGCCTTTAGCTGAACTCGTGCAGGACATTGCTGTGGGATGCAGGCCCTCAGCTGGATTCTTTGGGTCTCTAGTGTGTGGACAGATCTGCACTCTTCATGATTTGACATTTTTGGGTGAATATTATAAAATAATCTAGATTATGTGTCCTATATTAAATCTTTTCCCTTGTAAACCCTGACTACAACACCCACTGTCAGACCTCAAAGCAAGGTCCAGATACTTTTTCAGACAGACTTCCTAATGCTTCACCTGCATCTAATGGATGTCAGTATTTTCCTGAATTATACTCACATTGTTCAGTGACAGAAGCTGGAAATGAGTATTTACAAGTTATACTTCAGGTCTCAACAGCAAAGATGAAACTGTGACGCATCTTATTTGGAAAGGAGAGAAATTTTTTATGAAAAGAACTTGTCTTAGTATCCATGATAGCCACCGTGGAGGCTCAGTTTTCTAACCTTGCTAGGCCCAGTGATTTCTTTCTGCTGTTTGCATTGCTGCCAACATGGGTGCTAATGTCTTCTGTGACATATAGCTTGCCAGAGGTAGCTGAGTTAACTTTGTTAAGTTCTCAAATTTGTTCTGTTCTCTCATTGGCATTCATTATAAAGAAGACCTACACTGTGTGCTAATTTTCAATTCCCTGTGTAGAGTTTTTTACTGTTATGAGGTGAACCTAATTCCACAGTTGGCCATTAAACACCTGTGCTTAAATCATGTTTTTTCTTGCCTCTTTACCTTGAAATAATTTCTGGGTTAGCATTGCATTCTGAACATCCTGAACTTTACGTGATATCTAACCTCATAATATCAACCTTTACTGACCAGACAAGCAGACTTTGGGCTTTAAGAATTAACGAAGCTGCGTGGTAAGTAACAATGTCAATAGATTTTATCATTTTGACGCACAACTGAATGCATCCATGCTGACACACTCTTTGATTAGGAAGAAGACAAAAAAATTCTAATTTTTCATCACAATGCCCTTTAGAAACATCAGCATGAATACATTCAAATACTGTTATCTTTTGAAACTAATAAAAATCAGCCACTGAGGAAATGTACTAACATTCATCAAAAGTAAAGCTGTTTGTGCTCTATGGTGCTCAACACAAGCACAGATGCACAGAGAGGAGAAACTGACCAAGGGGAACCCATGGACATTATAATCTTCACAAAAGCTGGAAAAAAAATTTTTTTTAAATGTGACATTTTATAGAACACATCCAAGTAAGTACTCTCATGAGGGGAAAAGCCATAAACCAAAATTTTCAACAGAGCATTATTCTGAAAAGGACAGAGAATAGTAAGATATGTTCCATTCGATGTGGTAACATTTCTACTAGCATAAAATTCTAGTCTATGTTATTGAATGAACAATATACAAAAGGAGAGCTAAATTTAGTAGGTTAAGAAAACAGAAATGACTTTGTACTTTTCCCAATAAATGTGAATTATTAAAAAGTCTATGAAGTTATGGACCCTTTACCTAAATTATAGATAGCAAGAAAATCAGAGACAATATTTTTAAAATAAGCTTTACTTTCCTGGGAAGTTTACCTTGTACTAGTGAAGACTGGGTCTCAATCTTATTATTTGTGTTTTCTACATTGATTAGCACACAATAGACTAAACATACATCTGTAGGTACTGAATGTTATATGCAAATATGATGGTGATTGATTAAAAGGCTTAGTTTTCAGATATCCACTCTGGTATGAAGTCCTACCTCATTCCACCTTCCTCACTTCCAAAGTTTTATGACACAGTCCTTGTGCCCTTGCTTTGCCACATTCTAGAAGTTTGTCTTGAATGAGATTCTTCCTTCTTCACCTTTGCTTGTCACAATGTCTTACACACAATAGGTGCAGACTCAGCACCCATAGGCAGAATAAAATCATTGACTAAATGACCCAAACTCTCATCCATCAGCATTTAAATATCAATTTCTATTTTCCAAGATAATAATCCCAATGATTCTGAAAGGTATTTCTATTGGGGGAAATGTGTTGATAGAGGGAAAGAGAATATTAGAAGAAGGATCTTCCATATGCATCATCCATTCCAGCCATATTATTTTCCAGAAAAACTGAGGGCCAGATCAAGTAAGTACCAAGCTACTTTATGGAATCAGCAGAGCTAGGAGCCAGTTCTTTCACTACTATGTTTGTAGATGAACCTTGGTATATGATATGTCTTGTCTCCTTATTTATTTGAAGACAGAGCCTAACATAATGTTCTTATTACTATCTCAGCTAACACTGAATTAAGTATCTAGGACTATTCTAGGCACTGAGGGTCAGATATGAATTTCACTGAAAACAAATTAACCACATATGAACACATTAGTTAAGAGGAGAATTCAGAATGAGTAAAGCCCAATTTTGATGAAATTTCCCAGAATTTGGCCACAGAAATATCTAAATTCTTAAGTAAAAACACCCCATTTCACTACTTATGAAAATTGTATGCCTTTGACTTTGGTTTTCTTTCCTTTTTAAACAATCATGAATTTCATATAGCAAAAAGTAAGAGGTGGAGCACTTTAATCTTAGTGCTGAGGGCTCCTAAAGCATTTAATTGTGCTGTGCTAAGGCAGAGAAAAGTAATGGTCAAGAAAAACAAATATGGTAATAAATGCATATGCTTTGAGCAACATTACTTGAAGTAATCTCTTTAAAAAACTTAACCATTATTGTGAGAGACCAAGAGTGAACAAAATGCATAATCTTGTGCCTCTAACAGCCTACAAATTTGTGTATGTTTAACAAATTGCAATTTGGAAGAAAATCAAATGTAGTATTACTACTTTCTTCATGTTTAAAACTAAAAGGAATAGAAATAAATTTGAAAAAGCAAAGCAGATGGCTTATGACTTGATTTCAAAAGAAGAAAAACTTTATTTTTATTCTGTAACAGATTATTCTCAATTTTTAAAACACATAGCTCTTTAACAAAATCTAAATTTCATCTGGAAGAAAAAAGGCAATCTTACCTCCAATACAAAGAATTATATCACCGTATTTACAAACTATAGTAACATTTTTAGTATATGAAATTCTTGCAATTCTATACAACTGAAATGGTACACAGAAAATACAGAAAAAACATATACATGATTGTGGGCAGGGATGTTTCTACTTTATGTTAAAATAACTAGGTATTTTAATTTGGAGCTAAAGATTTATTTACCACAAAAGACTTTAATTATAGAATTTTTAATTATAGAAAGTACAGTAAAACCTTGGTTTGCATGCATAATTCATTCTGGAAACATGCTTGTCATCCAAAGCACTGGTGTATCAAAGCAAATTTCCCCATAAGAAATAATGGAAACTCAGATGATTCATTCCAAAACCCCAAAATATTAATATAAAAATGATTACAATTCCATAATATAATACAAAATAATAAAGAAAATACTAAACATAAAGAAAAATAACATTTACTTGCACTTACCTTTGAAAACCTTTAGGACTGGTGCGAGGGAGACAAGAGAGGAGGGTTATTGTGTAGGACAAATTTCACTATCACTAATGGAATCATTGCCATTTATTGGCTGAATGGAATCTTTTTCTTTTCATGCAACTTTAACAAGGAAGCTATCTAATGACACTTGCTTTTGCCTCCTTTACAGGATTTCACGGAAATGTGATATTGCCTCTTGTTAAACAGATTCATCCCTCGAATTGCTACAGCCTTATTCAGGTGGTGATTTCTACAAAATATTGCACTGTTTCCCACCTTTGACACATCTCCCTAATCTCATCTGAAGTGAGCGATTCCTCCACCTTTTTCTCCTCCTCCTCTACAGATGAGGTCTCCTCTACAACCTCTTGCTGTTGCTCATGATGTAGATCCATTAATTCATTGGTGGTCAGCTCCTGGCCATGTTCCTCCACCATGTCTTGAGTGTTGTCCTCATTCACCTCCAGTCCTGTGTTCTTCCCCAAGGACACAATTTCCTCAACAGCTGGAGACTCCTGTTCATGAGCAAGGACTTCTAAATTATGCAATCAGTTTTCTCCAAGCAGAATTGAGTGTTCTTTTGGTGACCCCACCCCAGGCTTTATCGATGATCCTGAGGCCATTTATGATGTGGAAATGATTTTTCCAAAACTCTTGGATGGTATGATTTGTTCCTTCAGTCACCTCAAAGCATTGCTGAAATAGTGCTTTGTGGTAAGGCTTTCTAAAGTTTGAAATGACCTGCTGACCCATAGGCTGGAGGATTGGAGTGGTGTTGGGAAGAAGAAACTAGACCTTAGTGAACTCAAATCCCTCCAATAAGTCATCCTCAAAGCCTGGAGGATGACCAGGAGCAGTATCCATAGCCAGCAAGGCTCTGAAAGGCAGATTCTCTTCACCTCAGGATCAAAGACCTCATGGATCCACTCAAAGAACAAGATACAGGTGACCCGAGCCTTGCTTTTAGACTTCCACAAAATGTTTAACTGGCTCTTCTGCACATTGTATTTCTTGAAGTCTCATGGATTCTTAGGATGATACATGAGCAGGGGCTTAACTTTGAAATCCCCACTTGCATTAGCACAAAACAAGAGTGTGAGATGGTCTTTCATGGGCTGGTGACTGGGCATCGCATTCTCTTCTGTAACGGAGGTTCTCTTCGGCAACTTTTACCAAAAAGAGCCCATCTCTTTGCAGTTAAAAACTTGCTCCAGCAGGTAACACTCAGAAACCATGAGCTTCTGGAACTCATGGCCTCTCTCTGCTTCATAACAGTATGCGTGCCACTTCTCTTAAAGTTATCAAACCATCCCCTGCTTGCCTTGAAGCCTCATTTGCTTTCTGTTGATGTACCTGGCAGTTTACTTATGAGGTCAACATACAAGGCATTTGACTTCTCACAGATAAAGTTCTTGGTCACAATACCACCTGCTAGTTGCTTCTTGTTTATCAAAACCAGAAGCAACTTTCCAACATCTTCCAGAACACGTGGCCCTTGCTTTGATATTCTCATGACTCCTTTTGCTACATCTAGTCTCCTAATTTCTTTTTTCTTAATACTGTGCAAATAGTCGATGTAGCCTTCTTATAAAATCTTGCAATTTTGACCACTTGCATATCTCATTCATACTTAAGAAGGAATGATTTCCTTCTTAACTTCCACTATAATCATCTCCTTCTTACCACCTTGTTTTCCAAACTTTTTATGCATGGGGACCATTGTATACACTCGCACTGATGTTGACTACAATAAAGCATTAATAAACTTTTCACGTACGCTGTATTTAATGTAACTGGCAATAAGGCAGGAGAGGGAAGGGTATATATCTGCAGGAAGTCTGACCTAGAATGAAGCAAACCATTCCTAAGCTCATTTGTATGGAAAAGCAAAGGACTGGCCATAGGTGCTTTGAAGTGAGAAAAAAGACACTAGTGCCAGTTGTAGGCACCTTCCAACATTCTGAAAATCACTGATTCCTGCAAAACACCACAGCCTAAGTCCAAGCATCTGAGCGTGGGAGATGATTACCCACAATCCTGCAGAGAGAGAGAGGGAGAGAGAAACCATTAGCTCAGTTGTGACCATGTGACGACATTCAGCATCACATACTACTCATATTCCAGGACATCGCTCATTTATCAAGTTAAAATTTATTAGAAAGATTTGCTCGTCTTGTAAAACACTTGTAGAAGAAATTACTCACAATCCAAGGTTGATATATATATATTTTTTTCTAGTATAAATTTCTTATCATAATTAATATTTTTAAAGTTGCTTGGTATGGGCTAAGAAAGAAAAGAAATATGGGAAAAGTTACGCCTATTTGCTGGTATTTTATGTGGTTGTCCTTCTTATCCTTAATATCCTTTATATAGCAATTTGAAATAAACAAAAGTAATAAACAAAAATGTCCATATGTTTTAACTTCAATTTCCAAATTCAGTTTCTGAAAGACAAGAATTCCTGGCCAACTTTTTCTAAATCAGATCATTCATCTTTCAAAGCAAACCACTTCTCTAGCTCATCTAAAACCTAGCAATTTTGCCACATTCATTGTCAACAAATGTTTTTACAGAAAGGCTGTGAACGTTCACTGGGCGTGTTTTTCCTCTAAGTTTATGAAGTTGTTTAAGTGACAAAGTATATCAATTTATGGGTGAGTGTTCTATAGGGTTTAGTCTGTATAAACCACAGATATCACTATTTAGTATTCTAAACTGCTAACTTCATTTTCCACCACAAATGGACACATTTTTCTCCCACATTAATGCATTTTTAGAGTAGCAATATGGCAACTCCAGGTGGTGTGGTTATCCATAGATAATCACCCCACACACAATGCCTCTTCCCTGAGAGGTGATGATAGCCAAGCACTGTCATGCCTTCCTGCTTACACACAAGCTGATGGCAATAATCAAAAATACTTGTAAGGCATGAGCCTCAAACAGAATTTATGAGCTTTGTCCATTTGTGAATTACAAAAGCTACTAATACTGCTGGCAATGCTGTGTACACTTTTACACTGTCATCATAATTAAAAAGTTTTAGTATGTGGTCTTGTGTTGAGACACCATCGATCAAAGTCCATTTTCTGACAGTGTGTTGCAGAGGCAATGCGTTCCACGTAGGTTATTTCTGAAAGTGTATTACTTACCGTAATAGAGTTCTGTCATGTTGCTCTATTGCACCAAATTTACCCACCCTGCTGTGGCTGCCTGTGTGGTGTTCGCTTTTATACACTCTCAAACATGCCCAAAAATGGGGTGACAGGGCCAGAAGAGAATTTTTAAGAAATTTGATTGACCAATATGAACAAATATAAATTTAAATCTCTAGATATAGTTTAAATCCTGAAACTCCAATCTTCTAAACCTCTTTGTTTATTTAAATTATATTCCTGACATAATTGGGCTTCAGAAAGTCAAAACAGCTTCCATTGGTTAATTACTTAATAATAAAAAAAAAATCTGGGTAATACGAAATGTTTTAAATTTTTTAAAAAATGCTGCAATGTCTATTTTATATTGTTCACTGCTCTGTAAAACATGCTTTGGGCAAGAGATTGTCCTCATGCAGAAAAAAATCTTCACTAAAAAAGAAAGTACAGAAAATTGAAAACTATTTCTTTCACACATTTCATTCCATGTTAGGGTGCATCAGTGTTTCAAAGGCAGAATTGGGGATGAAAATGAAAACTGACAAAATGATAAAATAAATTGGTTGGAATTTGATGGAAAAATTAGAGTATCTGTAAGTGATGCTAAAAAAAGAAATGAGTATGTTGCAAATGAAGTATAACAAGGAGAGCTTTCTTTAATTGCAAAGAGAAAAAAATCTCAACTATTGCCAAATTTAATATCTTTCCCAGAATTTAACTAACTACATAAGATTTGACACGCTTCATCAGTGCATTATGAAAATCAGTCACAAGTACTGTCAAAGGCACAATGTTCTGCTCTAAAAAGCTTTGAAATAGGTAGACCTATTTCAAAACATAGTATGGAAACTGACCTAGTGCAGGTTCATACTAAGGATATATTATTTTAAATAAATCTTTTATAATAATAATCTTCATATTTGAGAAGTTGGAGGATTGCATGTGTTAGTTTGTTCATTTTTAATCAGCTGCAATACAAGTGGAAATTCCAAAATTATCAGAAAAGAGGCAAGAACAAAAGAAATAATTTTAGCATGTACATTTTCACCTTTTAAAAAGATCGTTGAAATTGTAATAATCATGTCAACAAACAGTAAGTGAATATTGTCCTTTTAATGCCTGTAATTAAAATTTGACACAAGATATGGACATAAATATATATTCAAATTGTCTTTTATATATAGGATGGATAGATAGATAGATAGACAGACAGACAATTTCTCAAAGCTAAAAGGCCTGCAACTCAATAACAAGTGATAAAATGTGTAATAAAATTAGGAAGACAACAGGTAAGTTAAACATTTCCCTCTAGAATAAAATCAGATTTATCACAGGACTGGTGTTATTTTTCTAAAGTCCAATGAAAACTGTGTGATTTTATTACATATATTTCATCCTATTATCCCAAATTTCCCATCTTTAATTAAAAGTTTCTAAAGATACTTGCTAATGCCTTGGGGAATGTGATAAAGTCCATTTTCTAACCAGAATGTCTCATCTGCCAGAAATGTGGAAAAACACAATCACTAAAAATCATTATAACTGGAAATTAGAGTACTTTTTATTCATATTAATAGAATTGCCAGCTCACAGATGACTTTCAACTCCATTATCATTGCATCTGAAGAGTTCACAATTCCAGGGAGGAAGCCAAATCTTAAAAATATACATCCCAGAGAGTGCTTGACAGCACAACCTTTGTGAAATAATAGAAGAAAGAATTACAATCACTTTTTCAGAATGTCATGGTTCAAAAAAAAATGTGACAGTGGGATAGATTGCTCCAAAGACTTGGAATGTGACATTGACTATCTCACATGCATATCAGCTCATCAGAGAGCAAAAGTTATTCCTATCTGAAAGTAGTAGCAATGACCTTTGTGCAATAAATTAATAGCATTAGTCCATTTCCAGTAGCCTCTATCACACCATAAAATTTTTCATTATTTAGGACCTTTATTTTCAGATTGATCAGGAATACCAAGATATACAAACACACGACACACACACACACACACGAACCCTGGTTTCTTCTAGAATCAGGGTTTCTCCAGGCAAAATGACACTGCCATAAACGTGCCTCCTCTAGTGTTGTCTTACATTTTATTTTAAGTCAATATGTTTATGTTCATTTATGAGGTCTCTGAAGACTGGAATCCCTTCTATATAAAGCTATTTCTAAAGTAACAACCTCAGTTGACAAATGTTAGATATTTAGAAAACAAATTTTGATGACAATAGTGATGATGACTCTTTTAAGAAAATCTCCCCTAACTCCTGTAGCTTGGTTTGGGTACTTAATCCGTATACTCCCATAATACCCACTGAATCTCAGCCACTGTTCTTCTAAAAGTCTTACTAGTATATGCTGGTGTGTGTGTCTCTTTTTCTGGATTCTGATCACCTTAAAGACACAAACTGTGTCATCACATAGATGCTTGCGTTTCTTTAATGATCCTTTGTATTACATAGATAGCTTCTAATACAGCTGTCTTGCAAAGTCAGGAACACGAAAGCAGCAATGGAAGGAGAGGGACTTTGTATTACCATCAAGGCAGTAACAGTATGACTATTCCCAGAAAGTTAGGACACAATTCAAAAACTACACTTCGGATGATAGCTCTATAGACAGCCACCCACAGTGTTACGAAGAGGCAGGAACACTATTCTTCTGCCTTCTGTTTTTCTTTATCTTGAACTTTGGACATCTTCTGATTCCCCTACACTGACAGAATAGTGTGGCTGATGGTTACATCTGTCATTCAGATTCACTAGAGCTTTCTCCAGAGAACACAAATAAGGACTGCTGATAAAGGGAGAAGGGACTTCTGTGTAAAATTTTGGTGATGTAGTCACATACAAGGTTAGTGGCCACATTGCCTCTTTTTATTAAGGACCCTGGAAGAGAAGACTAAAGATTAAATATGAGCCTTATTTAAAATAAAGTATACAAATGTGTCCTACATATATGACTAGTGAACTTTATACTATATCTGATTAGCTTAAAAGTATAAGCTAATAATTTTTATCATAATTTTTCAAGTCCCTGATATAGAGCCCCAGATGTCATATATCCTAAGCTCGAATACCTGTGCCAATAAACACTTCCAGATGTATTTATCTCTTCTCACCTCACAGTCCCACTTGAGGCAGAACAGCAGTGTTGTTTATGATTTGAAAACCTTGACACAGAAATGTGAAAGGAATTCTCCCAGTTTGAGTGACTCTCGTTGTTACACTGTCTAGCTGCACACCATAATATATGTGGATGGACTTAATTCAAATTTCCTTAGGCTGGATTGGCTTTAGAGAATCCATAAATGCACTAAGTTTATACAAAGTCTTGTTTCTATTTGTAATTGTCTTTTCTGGCTAGAAATTCTCAGTTTTATCAGATTCTGAAAAAGAACTGTGCCTCCAAAACTTAAGAACCAAGAGAAATTGATACACGACCAAAAGGATTCTGCATCCACGCCAGCACACAAATGTTTTCTAAGGGTTCCTCCCATGAAAGTATCTCTTTTTGTGCCAAGGAAAATAAAAGACACACTGACACCTGATTGTCCCTCAGAGGCTTACAGCCTAGCAGAAAGAAAAGAGACATACAAAAATGACCACAAACAAGGCAATACATGGATTTTGCGTGAACAGTACAAATAAATGACATGTAAAATTCCATAAGAAGACATCCATTAATTTGGGTGCTCAGATTAAACCCATTCAGCCCAAGCCTTGACACTGTGTAAGATTTCTACAGGCAGAGACAGGAGTAAGGACAACGGATACAAATGGCACTCAAACCCTAAGAAACAAGTAACCAAAGCAGGGATGTTAGAAAGAAATAACTTTGAAAACTGAAACGATGCTCAAAGAAGTTTGACTCTAGCTGAACTATCTGCCTCTTTTAGAATTAGTTCTCTGGACAAATCCCTATTCCATAAATACGCCTGCTCTGTGACTGGTGAGGCCACTGTCATAAAATCAGGATAACAATGAGTAGTAACTTCATAGTTAAAGTATATTAATAATTGTGCTTGTTTCCATCACTTTGGCAAAATATTTGAACAAATTGACTTAAAAGAGGAAAGATTTATTCCAGCTCACCGTTCTAGAGGTTTTAGTCTGTAGTCCCACGGCTCCACTGCTGCTGAGCTTGTGGGGAAGCAGAACACCATGGTGAGTGTGTAGCCGAGCAAAGCCGCTCACCTCACAGAGGCCAAGAGAGAGAAGAGGTCCGGAATAAAATAAAACCTTCAAGTTCATATGACCAATTATCCACTTCTTCCAACTAGACCCCCACCTCCCCAAAGTTTCTACCACTTCTCAATACCCTATTAAGTTATGAATTTGTAAAAGGATGAATCCATTAATGAAATCAGTGTAGTCATTACCCAGTCACCTCATGACTGTTCCACCTTCCGAACACTGCTGCATTAGGGACTAACCTTTAACACACGAGCTTTTAGGAGACACTTAAGATCCAAACCATAACAACAGCTCTGTGTAAAAATGTGGAACACTGACTGGTATCTTGTAATAATGTAATAAGTATTAACTATGATTGTTGTGTTGCTATGGGTTGTAAAGGAGATTGGGAGAAACCAAATGCTTCTGAAATCGGGACCCTGTTATCTGAGTTACTTGCAAGAATATTAATAAAAGCAGGAGGGTCAAAAGAAGGAGCACCTTTAGAATGAAGATTAGTATACTAAAGCAGATCCTATCAAGTTGTTTACAGAAGTATGGAAATAATAAGCAGACAATTGACTTAATGCAACATTTCCTTAAGAGATTGCAGAAAGGGCAACTTAACAGGAAGTGATAGATAAGATCTGGAAGAGTTACGGCTTAAAAACGCGCACATGTGAAGCCAAGCTTCATGTGAGTCAGGGTCTGGGAGCAAAACCAAACAGAAAGTCAGGCAACCAGTCCAACCAAGGTAACACATCCAAGAGGTTAATCTAAGGCAGAATTCAAAATAAGTTGTAGAACAGAAAACCTAAAGCAAAATGGAAGGAATTTGGGTTAGTGGATTACATCACTCTTAAATCTTAAATAAGACTGGATTCAGTCTGAATTCCTATTAGCTTTGCAACCCAGAGGAAGTTTTGTGCCTCTGTGTGTCTAACTCTCATTGTACAGGAAAATGTTAGGACCTGCTTACACAGAGCTTTTGAGCCAAGTAAATGAGATAACACATGAACAGCTCTCCGTGCTATATCTAGATTACAATAATTGCTCCAAAACATTAGCAATTCTTATTAACAATGGGTAAGAAGTAGAGACTAAGTTTTTCCAATTGCCGGGACACCTAATTTCAGATGCTTTATACTGGATACCTAAAAGCTAAGATGTAGAGAGTCTATCTAAGGAACCGGGTTTACTGTTTGAAGCAAATCCTGAGAATCAGAACACACAGCTATTGTCTGTTAGCTAACAGAAGTCTGTTACATTGTCTTATTAGTATAGTGACGTGATTAAAATACACATCAGAGATTAATCTTCAAGTAGTATTCACAATAGTTTGGACAAAGAATGTCTTGTTAAATTCATTTCCCGTAACTAGTGTTGAAAAAGAGGACCCGTGGTTATTCAAAGTGCCTGGACATTTGCTCACAGGCATTCACTCCCCAGAGACTACCCTGTTATATTTTGTGTCACTGAATCTCTTCCACTGGGCATATGCTGAGGTAATTTTTTTCTTCTAAGTATTTCCAGGCTCAAAATGAAACAGAAGATAGAATCTTCAATATGCTACAATGATTTCAGATGGCTAAATTGTCGAATCATACAAAAATGAGAGAAGAACTGTAGATCTTAGAAACTGTCACAGACACATCCACTTTACTTAACTGCACCACATTTGTAGCAAGCTTATTGTTATCAAGGGTTGAAACAAAACACATGTAAAACATTATTGGTTTCCAGAAATGACAAGTACATCCTACAAATGAAACCCAGCCTGTGACCCCTCTTTCCCTTCCCTGTATATCTAGAGGCTTGCCTCATGCCAGGAATCCTGCAAACCAGTCTCACAATTGCTAAAAATAATTGCTGATTTCCATGTCTGTTCAGGCATGATGCTCTGAAATAAAGAACAAAGCACAGAAACTTCCATTAACAAATACAACTACAGTATTATTCAATTCTACATAGATTCATTTTTACCCCAAGGATATCACAACATATCACAAACTTGAATACTGTTCCTATAACATTTGTCATCAAAAACAAAATCATATAGTTAGATCCATAAAAATCACAGCAAACCTGCCTTCCCGCAGAAAGAGTCAAACATCCACCCTATGCCATGGCCATCAAAACACTGAAATAATTGATGGATAGTCTTCCTTTCTCGTCTCATCACCAAAGTTTCGCTTCAGAACAATACCACATGATGAGTCCACTTTTTTTGATGCTAACATATGAATACTGTTTTCATAATTTAGGATGCAGCATGCTGTTCTAAATCGACATGTTTGTAAGGGATTCCATCGTGTCAAACAGAGAAGGGAAAATCTGACAGCAGGCATTTGTTGGATATGGCCAAACCTCTGCTGGATCCTGCTTTTGTTGCACAGTCCCTGAAGCATATAAAACTTATCCCGCTTTTATAAAACCATGCATGCATGAAACTGAAGGTAGAATTTCAAGTAGGAATTGATGACTTAGTAAAAATGTGTATAATTTCCCTATATAAAGAGAAACGGAAGGCACACCAAGAAAAAACATTGTTTCTGAGCGATGTGATTAAAAATTCAAGAGCCCCTATTTGAAGGAAGAATCTCACAAAGCTCATCAAATCTGTTTAAAGGTAGACACCTTCAATAAAAATAATTGCACAGGAGAATTAAATAGTAGCATTTTGGAGGTGCTCTGTTTTTTCTATGCGTATATAATACAGAAAAATCACTAAATCAGAACAGAAATAGGTAGATTTACTTGGCAGATTAGTAGACACATGCTTTTCAAAGTACAGCCATTCCAACTATTCTAAATAGAAATTCTTTCTTTAAAGAAAAATTCTTGCTTATTTTTAAATACTCTAAATTTGATGGTTGGATAACTAAACTTTATAGATTTTTGAAGTCACATTTCTTAAAAAGCTATTACTGGACACTGAAAAAATATTGACATGTTTATAACGGAAACCAATACAGAAAAATTTCAAAAAAGGAAATAGGATCAATTTCCCATGGGTGAAGATACTTTTCAAAGATTTCAGAAAACAGTTCAAATTAAATTCTGATTTTAGATATTTCAGTAATTGAATTACTTTCAGACCATACGACTTCATTGCATTGCAATTTTCTCGTGTGGGTTGTGGGCTTAAAGAATAGTGACTCAGAGCAAAGACAATAGACTTTGTCTGCCTAGGCTTAAATCTCACTTTCACCACGTGGTGTGATCCTGAGCATATCAATTGTTAACCTGAGTCTTGATTTCTTTGAAAATGCAGTTAGTAACAGTATCTATGTCACAGAGTTGTGATAAGGATTAAATAAGTTTAACATAAAGAAGCTGGGCACGTGAGAAGTGTACATAACTCTTAGATTTTACTCTACAGTACTTAAAGGTTCTAATCACCATCTCTGTTCTCTGCTTTATCCATCTTTCTTTTCCACTGTTGCACATTTATTCTTACTCTTTTTGGTCAAATCTTACTCCATCATCATAACCAATTCTCCATTTGCAGAGAGACTCTCGTAATAGTGGCTCATACTGGAGCCAAAAAAAAAAAAAAGAGAGAGAGAGAGAGATGTTTTTATTCTAAAATATCCTCTACAAATGTTTTATAATGGTGTATTTTAATTTGAACAGGTAAGTGTGGGGAAGAAACTTTTTACAAAACTGATGCTGTATCATATTGGTGAAGAACACCACTTTGGAGTAGACCATTAGAGATGGAGAGAAGAATAGCAGGGCTTGTTCTCAAAAGGTTCACCATGTAAGTTGAAAGAACACAGCAAACCACTTTCACACAGATTCGTGTATGTCTATGAATTACTTGCCAGACCATACACCTACTGCAGACTGATGTAGGGTCAGAGAGGAACAGCAAAATAAGATCAGGATGATTACTTTCAAAGCAGAATTAACTTAGGGCTGGAAAAAGTAGAGGAGGACTTTGCAGAGAACTGGAGAAGTTTGAGTTTCTGAAATGGCTGAAAGATGGGGATCTGGAAGTATTAAAACTTAACACTATGCTAAAGAGAAAACCCAATAATAAGGAAAAGATGGTAGAGAAAGGAGAGAAAGGATACCTGGAAGATCAAGGGTCTAGAATAAAAGGATGGAATTCAAAAGTGAATTTACATTTTCCCCAGAGGACATAGGAAAGATGAGTGTGGGACATGAGTCTGGATATAGTAATAATGAATGGATATTTCAGTGCAAGATGATGTACACACAGTTTTTGCCTGATGGTATACATCTCTGTGAAGAACGAGCTGATGAGAACTCTACAAGAATAGGGCAGGTAGTGGGGAGGAATGGCAATTTGGGGGTTGAAGAGAAAATTAAGGCCATGGAGGGTAATAATGGAGGGAGCTTCCTTAATACATAAGAAGGATCAACTGGAAGTACTAGAGCCTAATATTAGTTGGAGACAATTTTTTTGAGGTGTGTATGTGATGAAGTGGTATTTTGACTGGTAGTATCCTATAGACAGGATATTTGGACTAGAAGGAAAGAATATTTGGCATTCTCCTGTCTTGATATTTTTCTAGGTTCCAGTGATAGGAGGTTAAAGGGCCAATGAGATAAGATACAAGAGTGGTTTAAGGGATAAGTAGTATAACAGTAATAAATTAAGTAGTTTGAAAAATAGAACTACTATTTTATTGTGATTTGTTCCCTCCAAAACTCATGTTGAAATTAGGTCTCCAGTGTAACACTGTTGCAAAATGGTGGGACCTTTAGAAGGTGATCAGGTTGTTAAGAAGGATTAATACAATTCTCATGGAACTAGCTTAATTCTTCCAAGGACTGCTTATGATAAACGTGAGTTCAGCTTCCTTAGCTCTTTCTCGCTGCTGGATGTTCCTCCTTGCCCTTGCATTTTCTACTGTGAATTGCAGCCACACAAGGTCCTCATTTGTGCCCTCTTCTTGGACTTCCCACATTCCAGAAGCATGAGGCTGAATGAACTCATAATAGCTAATCCCTGAAGCAGCCTATATGTCTGTCAGCAGATGAATGAATAACAAAAATGTGGTATTTATAAACAATGGAATACTCCTCTACTACCAAGAATGATAAATTTGAATCATTTTTAAGAAAATGGATGCACCTTGAGACCATAATGTTAAGTCAAATAAATCAGATACACAAGCTTAAATATCACATGGCGGGTCGGTGAGATGGCTCAGCAGCGTAAGCGCCTGCCTGGCAAACGCGAGGGCCCGAGTTTGACTCCCGGAACCCACATACGAAGAAAGGCCGGTGATGTCGCTCAGCAGCACAGGCACCTGCTGGCGCGCGAGGTCGATCCCCGGTACCCACAAAAAAAAAAAAAAAATCACATGGCTTCTCTTATATGAGAAACCCAAAGTATAAAGAGAAAATAAAAGATAGATAATAGAAAACAGGAAGATAGATCTTTTGCAAATGGGAAGAGGACCAAGAAATGGAGGAAAGGGGGAGTGTTGGAAAGAGAAGGAGAAATAAAAAGAGTGAAGACATGTTGTGTACATGAACCAATTCCCCATGATGAATGTAATTATTATGTATTGCAAACATACACTAATAAAAATTTAAAATTTTAGGGGCCGGTGAGATGGCTCAGCGGCGTAAGCGCCTGCCTTGCAAGCGTGAGGGCCTGAGTTCGACTCCCGGAACCCACATACGAAAAAGGGGCTGGTGATATCGCTCAGAGGCACGGGTGCCTGTTGGCGCGCGAGGTCCTGAGGTCGACCCCCCGGTACCCACAAAAAAAAAAAAAAAAAAAATTTAAAATTTTAAATATAAAATAAAATATCTAGCCTTGGTTATTTCAATAGCAACAGAAAATGGACTAAGAGAATTAGAGGCAAGGTGGGATGATTAAAAGAAAAAATGACATATGTAGTGGGAATAATGGATAGGGCAAGTATATTAAAAAGAAAAGACAAACCTCTGACCTCTTTCCATTTTTATTGTAGTAAGAACACTTTACATGATATCTAACTTCCTAAAAAATGCAGTGCTATGAACTACAAACACAATGTTGTACAGATCTCTAGAACTTATTCATATTATACAACTGAAATGTTATACTTATTCAATGGTGTATATTTTTCTTTTAAAAATAAAAAAAATTGGGGCCGGTGAGATGGCTCAGCGGCTTAAGCGCCTGCCCGGCAAGCGCAAGGGCCCGAGTTCGACTCCCGGAACCCACATACGAAAAAAAAGGGGCCGGTGATATCGCTCAGTGGCACGGGTGCCCGCTGGCGCGCGAGGTCCTGAGGTCGACCCCCCGGTACCCACAAAAAAAATAAAAATAAAAATAAAAAAATAAAAAATAAAAAAGATTGTAGGAATGTTAGTAATTTTCTAAACACTTGATCACTCAACTTTTCCTCATGGTGAAAATGTCTATCAAGGCTACTAACAATATTACAATAGAGTGGCCATAAACTGAGACACTTCTGAGAGTAAAGGGAGGTCCTATTAGTAATTATAACTTACAATAGGCATAGGCCTGGAACATCCTAGGAAACTGGAGATATGAGCTCACTACACTTAGTGACTGGAAAAAAAAAAAAAAAAAAACTTTTTACCAAGCATGGAAAGGAGATGGAATGTGACAATAGAAGGTTCAGAAAGAAGAGGGATAAACTTAACTTCCTTTACAAGTTTGTTTAAGACTAATTTTATAAATATTGCCCTCCATAGTAATAGTCTTCGGCAATTTAATACCACTTGTGAATGAAAATATTTCACAACTGTGTAAATTAAATGGCTTATTTAATCTTCAGGGCATGGAATAGGTTGACTCTATTCAGAGTCTTTGTCTTTAAGTGGAAAAAAAAAACAAGCTAGCTTGAAATTTTGAAAGGGAGAGAATTTGATTCTCTTGCTTCAAGAAAGGCGAGTATCATAGGATCTCTAAGGGTTTACATGGCAGGGATTCATGAAGATGATGTCGTCAAGTAATCAGCTCTCCTTAACATTCATCCTCCCTCCTCCCTCAAACATGAATTCCTGTGTCAGGGAGATTCTGATTGTCTCAACTTGAGGCAGTCATCCACTGCTGTGGTCAAGGGAATGGAATTACCCATTGAAAAATCTATCAGAGAAAATGCTGAAAGAATTAAACCCTAAGATTTGCTACATACTATTCCAATAGTCCTTTTAGGAGAGTTGATCCTAAAAATGGAATGTTAATTTTTCACTCCATTCTTTTTTTTTTTTTTTTTTTGTGGGTACCGGGGGTCGACCTTAGGACCTCGCGCGCCAGTAGGCGCCGTGCAGCTGAGCGATATCACCGGCCTCTTTTTTCGTATGTGGGATCCGGGAGTCGAACTCGGGCCCTCGTGTTTGCCAGGCAGACGCGTAGGCCGCTGAGCCATCTCACCGGCCCTCACTCCATTCTTCAACCACTGGACAATATTATTTCTGTGATTCAACTTCTGGAACTCCAAGTTTCAGTATGGCTGCAATTCAATCAAGATCTCTTTGATAGATAAGAAATACATCAGGGCCGGTGAGATGGCTCAGCAGCATAAGTGCCTGCCTGGCAAGCGCAAGGGCCCGAGTTCGACTCCCGGATCCCACATACGAAAAAAGAGGCCGGTGATATCGCTCAGCGGCACGGCGCCTACTGGCGCGCGAGGTCCTGAGGTCGACCCCCGGTACCCACAAAAAAAAAAAAAAAAGAAAGAAATGCATCAAAATACAACTCATATGCTTGGAAATTTTTGTTAGAAACCACAGAAGCCAAGAAGACAAAAGTTAAGAAATTTCTTTGTATAACATATTAAAAATAAGAGCCCTGGAAAGTATATTTCCAAATGATATTCCAGATTAATATACTCTTCTTTGAAAGAAGTCTAATTCCTTTAATGTTAACTAAGTGAACTGCAATTTCTAGATGAATACAAAAGAATGTGGTAGGAAGAGCCAAGGATTCACCAGCACCATGGATGAGATTCATCACCTCATCATTGTTACAATCAATACACATACAAATATCTACTCTGTTCCTGCAGTCAGATGGAGATGATTGCCAAATTCCCTTTGAATGTCAGAGTCGACCACTGAAGCTGTTCCCATAATATAAAGATTTCCATAAATCCATTTTTACTCTAAAATGATAACTTGTCAGTAATTAAAATTAAGAACTTCAAAATATGAAATTGCACCTCCTCTTTAGTTAAACCCATAACATCAATTTATAATCAGCAATTTGCCTCTGCAATAACATAAGGAAAGGTCTCTGCGTCAATTATTTCTATGTGTATGCGTGTACCTAATGCTTATCAATGTATTGGCCACTTCTTGTAATGTACTTTCTTCTAATAAAAAAAAGCACTCCAAGACCACAGCATAAGTCAGTTGGAGACCTGTTCAGGAAAGTGAAATAGTTTTAAAATGTACAATGCCCAGAAGCAGGGTTAAATAATATTGGGCTATGTGCTAAGAGATGTTAGTGTTATGACCCAAGGATCTCTGACTCCAGAGAAGTGCCCAGCTCCAGTTTCTAACAGGCTAAAGAGTAACATTAGCATTGATTGGAGCAGTGGCTGCCAGCTTTCTGCCCTACCTTATGGCTACAAATTGAGTACTAGGTGGTAACACCAACAGTACATAAAAAAATGAAGAAGAAATGCAGAAATGAGGCAGAATGTTGATTTAATCTTTTAAACAACTACAAAACACATCAAGACTTGATTCCCTTGCTTATATATAAAGCTTGAATAAAGTTTTAGAATCTTCACATCTGTTCTAAAAAAAAAATACTCATGTAAGAATAATATTTCTAGTATTTCTAGCGAGGTACAGTGGCCCATGCCTGTAATATTATCACTCAGGAGGCTGAAACAGGAGGGTTATCACAGGTTCAAGCCACCCTGGATTACACAGTGAGTTCAAGGACAGCTTGAACTACATAATAAGACCCTGTCTCAAAAACACACACAATAAAACTTTATAAAGAACACTATTCTTATGTGATTTCTGTGCTCAATTTATTATTGCTGTAAGATATCAGCAGAATAACTATCTTAAAGTAACTTGGGTATTTCATTCTGCCTGATACAATAAGAAACTTAAGATATTTAAATTGGAAAATTAACAAGTGAGGAAAAATTTTAAATTCTTAGAAATTTCCATTAAGAACAAATTTGTGTTTGTTATTTAAACTTTTCACAGATTGAACAAATGTGTCTCTCACATCCAAAAATAATACTCTTTATACACCATCTTTTTTTCTTAATTTTTCTCTTCTTTTTCCCACCATCCTTTAAAGGAAAACATCATTATACTAAAGTATTAATTTGTTCCCTCTGTTCTCTTCCCTCTTATACTCTGAGGTGACACAAGGTCTTTTCCTCAGGAATATTTTTCTCTAGATTATTGAGTATATATATCAAAAAGGTAGATTTTTTTAAATACCATAAATTAAGGAAATAAATAGAGATGCTTGTAAGATGCTTAACAGAGACCCAGAGGAATTGAGCTAACATGACCTGTTCATGATTTACTATACGTGTGACCTTGACAAGTCCATTTTCCACCGTTCTTAAGTTCTCTCATTTGTATTAATATGGTCATAATAATTTCACAAATTTTGCCTGTTTCAAGGGTTAAAACTTTTAAAAATATATCTACAGATATTGTGTAAAATTTGAGTTCTATAAAAATCTCAACCATAACTGAATTTTGACAATTATAAAAAAGCCAAGAATGCACTATGAACAAGGCTTGTCTTAGATATTTTTCTCGTTGCTGATACAAAATACCCGACACCAAAGTTAAAGGGGGAAAGGTTTGTTTAGTTCACAGTTTGTAGACCTTTCAGTCCATAATAAGCTGGCTCTAAGTCACGGTGGTACATGGCAGAGGGGCAACAGTTCATGACGGTACAAGACAGCAGAAGCAACAAAGGAGAGAGAGAAACAAGACTCTTTCTATCCCTTTTATCTTATGTAGACTGCTGGGATTAGGGCGGTGCCAATCTAATCAGTGGACTGATCCAGCAATCACCCAGTGTGAATCCCAGCACCCTTAATCCCAGCATTGAACCATGAATCAATCTCAAACTCTAGATTCATCTACCTCTGAAAAAATTCCATCTAAAAGTGCATGCAGATTTGGGGGGACATCTAGACACAAACCATAACAAGGCTAGACCAAAATTAGGACAAGCCAGACATGAAAATGGTGAGCTTTAACACTCATTATCATCAAATATGCTGAGTGACACAAAATGTATCCTGCAGAGATTTCATTGAGTCATTTGTACAACTAACTCTCATGTGCCAGAAATCTTCCTCAGTGCAAGAGATATGAGAGAGCTCAACAGGTAACCTGGCAATGAGTGTGCACTGTGGTGATGCTGTTATGGATGTCTGCTCAAGCACAATGAGAACACTGATGAGCACCATCAAATCACATCTTGGGGGGGAAGTGGCAGATCATGGAGGCTTCTGGGGAAAGATAACACCACACTTGCAAGAGAGAGCAGTAAATAGAGCAGCCAAGCAAAAGCCAAGAGAGAGTGAGAAGCCAGCGCACAACCAGACATCTGCAAGTTTCAACATCACTAGAAAGAAAAGAGGATGGGAAGAGAAAGGAGGTGGTCCAAGGAAACTTAGCAAGAGTCATGTCATAAGGGGCATTTTGTAGCACATTAAGACATCAAGATTTTAGTCTTGGAAGTAATAGGAAGCTGTTAAGCATAACAGGATTATATTTTAAAAAGGAGTGGCAACACTGTGGAACACCAAAAAGTTATTCCAGAGATTTATTGCAATGACCAAAGCAAGTAATGTGAGAAACTGATTCAGGGCATGTGGTTCATGAGAGAAAAAGAAAAGAAGAAACTGCAGCAAGACACATGAGGAAGGAGCATCCGCATTCAGCAAAGAACTGACATGGGGAAAACACAATAGAAAAATTCAAGAGCTTTCCAGAGAGCTGTTTTACTGACTTAATGGCTGGGACACCCTGCATGGACCATGAAGGGATATGATTGTTCCATGAATAATCCAGCCATGGGCAGGAAAAAGAACATGATTTTTTGATAAAATGATGGTGGGCCTGGGGACTTGCATGAGGAGAAGCAGGACATAATGGAATTCAGTTTGGAATATATTTAATTTATAGAACCTACTTAAGCAAAAATGCCAGGTCTGGAGATCAAGATGAAGGTATGAGTTAAAGCTACAGAATCAGGAGTCATCACAATAAAAATTATAGAAAAAGTGATGGATTAGCTATGTCAGCACAGTGGAATAACAAGGAGGAAAAGCTAGAACATTAGACACAGTAAATCATAAAACTAAAGAAAAAAGATGGGCAATGCTAGCAAGATGAAGTCTGAGACAATCTAAAGATAATATATTTATTGTGTATTACATTCTCATTTTGTTTAGGAAAAAATTATATTGAGACTTAAAGTAAATTATAGGATCTTCAGTAAAAATTATACTATCAGCATCCCTAAGAATACTTCAGAGCCCAGAATAATGTATAAAAAGAATATGAGAATGAAGTTTGCAGTATCTACAAATTAGAATTATCTCTGCTATAGCTATTTAATTTTAAACTAATTCTTGAATTTCCTAAGTTTTAATTTCTTAATCTTCAAAATAAGGAAATTTGACTGGACAATCTAAGTTCCTTTCCAACTGCAGCTATCATGATTCTACTCTGTTGTATCTAATTTCTCAGTAATTTGCAATCCCTTGCCTCATCAATCATACAGTCCTCAAATGCTCCACTCACTCATTAAACAAATATTTTTTTATAGCACCAGTTATCTTCTAGGTACCTTCCAAAGTGCAAGGTCAGAGAAATAAACAGAACAGCCAAAGTTCTTGACATCAAGAACTAGTACAGGGAGCACTGCGGAGGCTGGACTCTTGGATCACTCTGTATGTATATACCAGTCCCTTCACCCCATCACCTCTCCTCCAAACACCAGGGAATGCTGCAACCCAGTGACATTCTCACCAGTGCTTACCAAGGGCAAGGGAGCCCCAACTTACATTGGGCACATTCCTGACCCTGGATGCTGTGGACTTCCACCTGAGAGTGAATCACTGCCAATTGCCATGCTCCCACACCAGGCATTGCCGTCTCCTGCAGACCGCCCTCATACTGGTGCATGAATGCATTCACAGATTCCAGTGCGCCCCCAACTCCATGGCTCCTCACCTGCCAGCGAACTTGCTTGCAGATTCCACCATTCTGCCTGACAGGGGGAAGGGGACCCTAAGGCAAGACCAGAGACAGTATCAGATTCGATCTGCCAGCTAGCAGAGACGACTGCTGAGAGGGTTTGTTTAGGTTTGGGAGTACAAAGGAAAGAGGTAATTCTGTTATGATTCCATGCAATCAGACCACACCCAAGGCAAAAAGGAAATTGTGTGAACATTCAGGCTTTTTGGCAAAGTGGTCATGTGTGGATTGATATACCTTCTCTAGTTGGAGTATTTGAACTGAGTTCCCAAATAGATAGATAACAGATAGATAGATTAGATAGATAGATAGATAGATAGATAGATAGATAGATAGATAGATAGATAGATATTGTGTTTTGACAAATGGTGACAGTGTAACTGCAGGGTCTATCATACATAAGCAATGTACAATCAAATCTGTTGATGCTATTACAAGCAGAAGAGATTCTTTCCTCAAAGCACAGAGACGGAGTCCACATCACTTAAATTAAATAGCTAAAGGGGTAAATACTATCTCTGGACAAATAAATCTGAAAACACATCACAAGTAGCATCTTTCTGAAAAAGAACTTCATATCAATTACAAGCTCTCTGTGTCTTACTTGACCTCAACTTTCGGCACCAAAAAAGGGAAAAACCTCTCAAGAAAACAGATGAACATACACACAGGAACAGGGGAAAAACAAGGCAACAAAAGATTTAAAAGGTCTCCCAACTCTCCCAAGGCAGATCTAGGGGGACAAAAGTGGAGTGGAAAGCAAACATCCGGTAGCAGAGCTCTACAAACTGATTAAAGAAGAGGTAATGAAACTTGGTGAGTTCAAAGAGGACTGAGGACATGATCCCAAGTTTATGGAATTATGCAAAACAACCAATGTAGAATTGGGGGCAACAAATAAAAATTGGAAAAACCAACCGAAACAGTTTAAAATATGAATGACAAATTTACCAAAGTTATAGAATCCATGAAGGGCATCAGACAGAAATACCAGATATTTTAAAAAAGGGATAGAATTCATGAATTGCAGAAATAACCATTGTGAAGACAGGGTTTCAGAAATTGAGGGCAAAAGGTAAATTATGATGAATTACTTAGAGAAGACTAAAAAAAGATAAGACAGCAAGAAAAATTCATCCAACAGTTACTAGTGGGCACTAAGAAGACGAACCTAAGGCTAATTGGAGTGAGAGAGAAACTAGAAGATAGCACACTTTAAATCATTAATTTGTTTACAGAAATCATAATAGAAAACTTCCTATATATGAGAAAAGAGTTCAACATACTACTAAGGCTTACAGAACACCAACAAACTACAATTAAAAAAAAGAAACTTTCCAAGATGTAATTAAAATACCAGATGTCAAAAAAAAAGAATTTTAAAAGCAGTCAGAGAAAAGCAAAAAATCATATGTAAAGTAAACCATTTTGAAATACAGCTGATTTCTCAACACAAAATTTAAAGGCCAGAAGAGCTTAGAGTAAAGTATTTCAAGCCCTAAAAGCAAATAACTTCCAACCCAGTTTAATATATTCAACAAAAATTTCCTTCAAAATAGATGGTGAAATAAGGTCATTCCATGAAAAATAACAGTTCAGGAGATTTATGCATACCAAACCAGCACTCCAGAAAATACTCAAGAATATCAGACAGATACAATGAAACCAAGAAAGCCAAAACTCCGGATGAAATGAATACATCAAACAAGGCAAATAGCTTAAAAAAAAAAAAGTGAAAAAAAAAAAACAAAGGAGTCATCAACAGAGAAAGAGCACGAAGTTGGGAGTTAATTTACAGAGTTCAGTAATATTTCTCAATGTTAATGGCCTGAACTTCCCAATTAAAGGACGCAGATTGGCAGATTGGGTCAAAAACCATAAACCAACAGTCTGATGCATTTAAGAAACTAATCTAAACTCAAAATGTATTCATAGACCAATAGTGACAAGCCCTTTTAGAGACCAAGTGCCAAACCGCAACCCAAAACCCACTTATTTATGGCAAAGTGGTGACTCTGTAATTAAACCTGAATGCTGAGGTTTTAGTTTAGAAAAAACAACTCATACATTAACATCTTTTGCCTTAAAAGAAAAACACAATAACGTGAATGCCATAGGTTTACCATCACTGTCATAGACTAAACATCAAAGGGTGAAAACCAATATTGCATGCATCAAGACCCCCCAAAAAAGCAGGGGTAGCAATTGTACTTTCTGAAAAAGTAAATTTCAACCTAAAACTGATTAGAAGAGACAAAGAAGATCACTACAAACTAGTTAAGGAAATAATCCAAAAAGAAGAGATCACACTTATAAATATACATGTACTGAACACTGGAGCACCTATTTTCATAAAACAAATACTTTTGGACACAAATGATCAAACAAACACTAGCACAATCATAATGGGTGATCTCAATACCTCACTTTCACAAAGAGATAGATCAACTGAATGAAAAACATCAATAAAGAAATACCAGAGCTAAACCACACCCATGAACACATGGACTTAAAATATATCTATAAAATGCTCTACCCTACTACTACAGAGTACATATTCTTCTCTGAAGCACAGAGGACCTTCTACAAATAGCTCACATATTAATCCACAAAGTCTGCTTAAATAAATATAAAAGAATCAAAATTACCCTATTTACTATAAGACCATGTGCAACAAAACTAGAAATCAACCGGAAAAGAAACCACAGAAAATTTAGAAACTCCTGGAAACTTAATAACACACTTCTGAATGAACATCAAACAATGAGTCACAGAAGAAATCAAGGAAGAAATTAAACAATTTCTGGAAACAAATAATGATACCAGTACAATACACCAGAACCTATGAGGCACAATGAAAGCAGTCCTAAGAGGGAAGCTCATTGCAATCAATGCTCACATTAACAGAATGGAGTGAGCTCAAATAACCTAATGAGGAACCTCAAAATACTTGAGAAACAACAACAATCCAAGTCCAAACTAAAATTAAGGAGAGAAATCATAAAGATCAGAGTAGAAATTAATGAAATTCAGGCTAAAAAGCAATACAAAGAATCAATGAATTGAAGAGCTGGTTCTTTGAAAGAATAAAAAAAAAAGTGATAAAACTTAGCCAAACTTAGCAAAAGAAAGAGAGAGAAAACTGACCTCAATGCAATTAAAAATGAAAAAAAGCAAAATCACAACAGACACCATCCAAATCCAGAATATAGTTACCATAGTAACTACTATATAAAATTGTATTCCAACAAATTGGAAAATTTTGAAGAAATGGAGATTCCTAGGCTCATATGAATTACCAAAACTAAACCAAAAAGACTTAAAAAAAACTGAACAATCCAATAACAAGCAATGAAATTGAAGCAGTAATTTAAAAAATACTACCAACTAAATATAAATCCCAGGACCTGATGGATTCACTGCTGAATTCTACAAAACCTTTAAGGATGTTACATCACCAACGCTCCTCAGTGAAATTGAAAGGGAAGTAGTGTTTCCAAATTCATTCTTGGAAGCCAGCATCACTTTGATCCCAAAGAAAAGATCCAACTGAAAGAGAAAACTACAGGCCAATCTTCATAATGAACATGGATGCAAAACTCCTCAACAAGATATTGGCAAGTACAATGCAACACATCATCAAAAGTATCACGTATCATGACAAGTAGGTTTTATTCCAGGGTTGTAAGGATGGTTCAACATATACAAATCGATAAGTGTAATACAGCCCATAAACACAAGGACTAAAAACAAACGATTGTATCAATAGACAAAATCCAACACCTCTTCATGATAAAAACCTAGAAAAAGTAGGTTTAGAAGCATCTTATCTGAATCTGATGAAAGCCATTTACGAAAAACCAATGGCCACTATCATATTAAATGGGGGAAAACTGAAAGCTTTCCCTCTAAAATCAGGAACAAAACAAAGATGCCCACTATCACCACTTCTGTTCAACATAGTACTTGAGACATTAACCAGAGCAATCAAGCATGAGAAGGAAACAAAAGGGATATGTATATTAAAGAAGTCAAATTATCATTATTTGAAGATAGTATGATGATCTACCTAGAAGACCCAAAGAACTCTACCAAAAAAATTCTTGTAATTAACAACCAATTACAGCAATGTAACAGGATACAAAATCAACACATAAAAATCAATAGCATTTGTGTATACCAATAATGAACTCAGTGAGAAACAATTTAAGAACATAATACCATTCATAATAGCATCAAGAAAAATTAAGTACCTAGAAATTAAGCAAGAAAGTGAAAAGCAAGAAAGCAAGAGACCTCTATAATTAAAACTATAGTACTTTGAAAAATGAGATTGAAGTGGACACCAGAAAATAGAAAGGTGTCCCCTATTCCTGGATAGATAAAACCAATATTGTCAAAATGGTCATACTCCCAAAACTGATACAAAGATTCAACACAATCCCAATCAAAATACCAACAGTATTCCTCACAGAACTAGAAAAAACTGCCCTAAAATTTATATGGAACCAAAGGAGATCCAGAATAGTGAAAGCAATCCTGGGTAACAAGAGCAAAACAGGAGGCATCACGATACCTGACTTCAAGTTATACTACAAAGCAACAGTGATTAAAAACATCATGGCATGCTATTGGAATAAAAACAGATGTGTAGATCAGTGGAACATGATAGAGGATACAGAAACACACCCAGACACATTCAGCTACTAGATATTTGACAAAAAGGCCAGAAGCATGTGCAAAGAAAGATCACAAATGGTGCTGTGAAAATTGGCTATCTATATGCATAAGATTGAAGATGGACCCATATCTCTCACCATGTACTAAACTAAAATCAAAATGGATCAAAGATCTAAACATTAAAATAGAAAAAACTGAACCTACTAATAGAAGATAAAATAGGTAAATCACTTGATGTCATAGGTGTAGGCAAGGACATTCTGAACAGAACTCTAATTGCACAAGAAATAATAGCAAGAATTAACAAGTAGGATTATATCAAATTAAAACTTCTGCACAGCAAAGAAAACATCATCAGAGTTAAGACACAACCTAAGGAATGGGAAAAAAGTTTTGCCAGATACTTTGCAGACAGAAGACTAATATCTAGCACATATAAAAAATTAGACCACCCAAATTAAAATATCCCATCAAGAAATGGGCAAGTGAAATGAATAGACAAGTCTCAGAAGAAAAAGTGGCCAACAAACATGTGAAAATATGTTCAACATTGCTAGCTGCTAGAGAAATGCAAATTAAAACAAAACTGAGATATCATCGTATACCAGAAAGAATAGCAATCATTGAGAAATCAAATAGTAACAAATGCTGGCATGGCTCTGGTGAAAAAAGAACCCTCCTACATTGTTGGTAGGAATGTAAACTATTACAGCCATTATGGAAATCAGTATGGAGATTTCTCAAAGAACTAAAATTAGAAATTCCATTTGATATAGTTATTCCCCTTCTAGGTATCTTTCCAAAAGAGTTAAAAACATCATATTACAGTGAAACATGCATACTATGTATCATGCCATGTGTTTATATCAGCACAATTCATAATAACTAAATCCTGGAGGCAGATCAGCAGCCAAATGGATAAAGAAAATGTAGTATCTATATATAATGGAATATTATTCAGCTATAAAGAAGGTTACACTGGACACATTTGTAGGAAAATGGATACACCTGGAAAATATAATGTTAAGTGAAATAAATCAGACACACAAATTTAAATACCATATGATACCTCTCATTTGAATAGGGCAAAGTACAAATAAAGATTAAAATAAGGATCAGTAGAAGGAAACAGGAAGACAGATCTTTTGTAAAAGGGAAGGGGTCCAGAGTACTAAGGGAAAGGAGAGAGGAGGAAAGGGCCGGTGAGACGGCTCAGCGGCTTAAGCGCCTGCCTTGCAAGCGCGAAGGCCCGAGTTCGACTCCCGGATCCCACATACGAAAAAGGGGCCGGTGATATCGCTCAGCGGCACGGGTGCCTGTTGGCGCGCGAGGTCCTGAGGTCGTCCCCCCGGTACCCACAAAAAAAAAAAAAAAAAAGAAGGGAAAATAAAGATTTAATATGTGCATGTGCATATACCAAATACCCAAACAATAATAATGGAAATGGGAAAAGGAGGCTTAAAGATAGAGGGAGGGAAGGAGGTGGAAAGATGAAGGGGGTTAAAAAAGAATCAAGGTGTGTTATGTACATGTACCTACTCCCAAGAATGAGTGTAAACTTCATGTACTGCAAACATGTACTAATAAAATAGGTTTTAAAAATAATATAAAATATCAAGTAAAACTCTTTACCAATCAAATTTTATTTAATTTGTCAGAAAAGCTTGTTTCTAATTATTGCAAGTCTGTTTCTTAAGACATTAACATCAAGGACCCTTTGGTTTGCTTTATGTAATTTTGTGGAGTTTTTAACTTTATTGCAGGAATTATAAGCATATTAATTATAAATAATTATATCAGTGCTTGCTAGCTTCATATACATTACATATTAGTTGAATAGGTTTCAGTAACTGGTACCCTTGTCTTCCAGGCTTTCCCTGTTGCCTTTCATTACCCAGGTTTGAAAAAAAAAAAAAAAACTAGTGCAGAAAGAAGGTAAAACATTCATATGCAGGGTAAAAAAAAAAAAAAAAAAAAAACATTAAAAAAGAGGAAGAAGAAAAGTGAAAAGGGGCCAGGTTATATAAAGAATCAGCAGGAAGAGCTTCCTAATAATAACGTATATGAACAAAGAGCTGGTCAAGGTGAAAGTACACCTTGCTTTATGGAAGAAGAGTTTCGGGATGGATGAAGGTCCCTGCTACAGATGCAGGCTCTGATGAGGAAGAGGCTGGAAAAGCAGTGAGCAGCCAGGGACTTTAATTTAAGGTAGGAGACATCTGAGAGTTTTGAACAGAGGAGTGATATAATTTGGCATTTTTAAAAATTTCCTCTTAGAGCTGTTGTTGTCAAGATGAGCAGCAAGACCAGTCAGAAGCCTATTGTAATTGTCCAAGTCTGAGACAATGGGACATTGATCTAGAATGGTAGTGGTTCCCTTGGTGAGAAGTGATCAGATATTTAAGCTATGGACAGATTTTGTGAATGGATAGAATGTCTGGCAGGACACAAAGAGAAGAACAAAGAATGCAAGACTGTTTTAGACTAGGAAAATGGAAGGATGGGCCAGTGAGATGGCTCAGCGGCATAAGCACCTGCCTGGCAAGCGCAAGGTCCTGAGTTCGACTCCCGGTACCCACATACAAAAAAAGGGCCGGTGATATCACTCAGTGGCACGGGCGCCTGCTGGCGCATGAGGTCCTGAGGTTGACCCCTGGTACCCACAAAAAAAAAAAAAAAAAAAAAAAAAAGGGAAAGATAGAGGTACCTCTGACTGAAATGTGGCAGACCTTAGAGGAACCAATATGGGGCTGTGAAAGAATCAAGAATACTGCTGCTAAGTGTGAAATGTCAATAGGAGTCACCTGAATATTTCAAAGAGGCAATTAAATCTATGATTCTGCACTGGAATTATACATATGTTGGTTACTATGGACTGAATGCATGTTTTCCTGACCAAATTTAATTAATAAATTGAAGTGTTAAACCTCAATATGAAGGTATAAAGAGGTAATTAGCTTTAGATGAGGTCATGAAGGTGACCTACATGAAGGAATCAGTGGCTTTCTAAGAGGGGGAAGAAAGACAAGAGCCATCTCTCCCCACCAGGTGAAGACAATGAGAAAGCAGCTGCCTGCAAGCTAGTAAGAGAGTTCTCATCAGGAACCAAATCTATGCCACCTTGATTTTGGTCTTATCTTCCAGCACTGGGGTAAATAAGCCTCTGTTGTTTATTTTTTGTATTTTGTTATAGTCATTCCCAGCTTACTGAGAAGAGCCAAGAGTTTGAAAAAGACACCTTTTTAGAAAAGACAGAGGGGCCTATGAGATAGCTCAGCAGCATAAGCGCCTGCCTGGCAAGCACGAGATCCTGAGTTCGACTCCCGGAACCCACATAAAGGAAAAAAAGGGCCGGTGATATCACTCAGCAGCATGGGCACCTGCTGGTACGCAAAGTCCTGAGTTTGACCCCCGGTACCCACAAAAAAAATAAAATAAAAGACAGAGTCTGAGGATACAGTCGGAAGCACCCTCACTACCTATGGTTGGAGAGAGGATGATGCAGCTGGGAAACAGGAGGTCAAAGCAGAGAAGAACGAGATCAATTTCAGAAACCCAGAGACAAAAAGATTTTAAGAAGGAAGGATGATCAATTGTGGAAACTGTAGCCGGTAGATGAGTACATATAATGAGGATGCTGTTTCACATTTAGTGAGATGTGGAAAGAAACCTGATCTAAATGAAAGAGAAAGAAAATGAAGGCAGTGAGAAGAGGCAACACCATCTGGGAGTGAGGGTTTTGCTACAGTGGGAACAGAGAAAGGATGCAGTGGCTAGAGAAAAATGTGATTCAAAAAAATTTCCTTAATAGAAGATTATACGTCATTATTGTGTGACACAGATAAAGGTTCAGTGTTCAGAGGAACATTGACGATATGAAGAGATCACTTTTGGAAGAACACCCTTGACAAAAGTCGATGAGGTCCAGTGCATTAGAGAAGGTGAGGCCTCACACAGTCTACTGGTGTGAGAGAAGGGACTGCTTAGCATATGGATGCTGGTAATTTGCTGTATCTCATGGGGTATATGTGGAAATTCTCTTCCATTACTTCTCTTTTCTCTGTGAAGTAAAAACAAAAGTCATCAGCCAATAGGGAAAGGCAATGGGGGTATTAGAAGTTTAAGAAAAAATAAAGCATAAAATCCTTTACTCAGTAAATTGATAGAAAAAGTAGTAGATTTCTTGAGCACCCCTAAAAGCCCTTCCTGAGGCTTGCAGGAATAAATTTAAAATTAAGCCAATAGTCATAGTTGTATTTTTTCTGGCTCCATTCAGCTGCACGGATACAGCTATGGAGAGTGGTGAGGTTATCCTACACACTGGGTACCCACTAAATTAAAAGTTCAGAATTAGGAATAAACAGTGAGTAGGACTTATCACATTTATAATGTTTTAGACAATGGAGGAAAATACATAAGTGAAGAGAAAGCAATTTAAAAATACAGAATAATAATAGAGAACATCCAGAGGGAGAAGGTATCTGCATTTACAGTAGGGCACAGTCAGAGAAGGCTAAATGGAGGTAACTATAGTCTCTAACTCATGCATCAGGAGATTTCACACCTGAGGTGATTAACTTTATGGGTCAATTTGACTGTGCTAAGTGATGCCCAGATATCTGCTAAAAAAAAAAAATTATTTGTGAATGTACTTCTGAGGGTGTTTCCATAACAGATTAGCATTAGAATCAGTACAATGAGCCAAGGGAACTACTCTCACTAATGTAGGCAGGCTGCACACAATCTGTTGAGAGGCCAGATGGAAAAAAACAGCACAGGAAGGGCAAGTTCACTCTCATTATTCTTGAGCTGGGACACCCCCTCGTCTCCACCTTTGAATATCAGAGCTCTGGATCTTGGGCTGTTGAATTCTGGGACTTATATTAGCATGTTTCTCCCATCCCCCACTCCTCAGCCTCTCAGGCTTTTGGTCTTGGCCTGGGAAGAACACCGTCAGTTATCCTGATGCTCACGCCTTCAGACTTGGACCAAGTTACATCATCAGCTTCCCTGGATCTCCAGCTTTCAGACAGAGGTGGTGAGACTTTTCAGCCTACACAGTGATGTGAGCTGACTCCTGTAATAAATTTTTTCCCTGTTGATTCTGTTTCCCTGGAGAACCCCAACAAATACAGCATGCCCTCAGGATTCACAAGTAACTGAGAGAAGGGTTTGGTTCTTTGTTCCCTTTTGATTCCGCTCAGATTTCCACTACAATTATCCACTGAGGTGATCGTTACCAACCTCGCAATCCCACACTGCTTCCTACCATACCCAGAGTAGGTTTACACATCCACTACTGTGAACTGTCACCTCTTTATGGCACAATGAGAGTTTCTATTTCTGTACCACCTTATTTTGAATCTGTGAATTGAATTTCATTATCAAATTACTAATTGGTTTCATTCCAGCCTAGTTCAAATAATGTTTTCGTGACCCAGATTTATTTCAGAACTAGCATATTTGCTTCCCATTACATCTTATTGACAATAGTTGATATTCAATGACCTATTTTTCATTGCTCTCATGCTCATACCATTTTATTGCTAGCATTTTTATAAGTGTGAAAAACATTTGTAAAATATTCCTTGAACTTGAGTGTACAGGGGCCGGTGAGATAGCTCAGTGGCATAAGTGCCTGCCTGGCAAGTGCAAGGTCCTGAGTTCGACTCCCGGTACCCACAAAAATTAAAAATAAAAATAAACCTGAGTGTACCAACTTATGTTGGTTTTTATTCCTCCTCATTATGATATGTGCTGAAAAGTGAATAAAGATTTCTTGGCAAAAAAAATTGAGAATGGAACTTTCAGGCCTAAAGAATCACATCTAAAGACAAAATAAAATAGGAAAGGAAACAAATCCCACAAGAAAAGACACCATTCTCCTCAAGACACCATTCTCCTAAAATGCCTTAAGATGTCTTTCTCCTCAAGAAGAGAGAACTCCAGCCCCAGCCTCAGAGGGAAGGGATGGATTCTGATTAGCCCCATTCACACACAATGATTCCATTTTCCTTGCCAGTGATGAGGTAGGCACAGACATGTGAAGTAATTCTGGTCAGTGACACATGAGAAATCTGAAGGGGGTATTAGTGGTAAAGATTTTGTTACTTCTACAAAGAGACATACTGAAAAGCTGTCTCTCCTCTTCTGCTGAACAAAGTCATATTTTCATATTTCTATGGAACTACCACTGCCACCTTACAAACCAAAATTACACCAGCCCAAAACTGGTCACCATACTGAGTGTAAGGGTGAAAATTTGATAAGCCTGTAAATTGCAAATGATGTCGTCTTTGGCTGAATCAGTCAACTAAGAAGATGCTCTCTCTTGGGATATATGTTTCTATGATCTATTAAATCTAATTTTTGAATAGGAACAAAGGAAGTGAAAAAGGAAGGGAGAAAGAGTGAAAGGACTGAGCTAGAGAGGTATGAAGGAAATAAATATAGAATTTTTAATCTGTAAATGAAATTTTGACTGGTAGTTAGGGATGTTAGAATAATTTCACATTTATGAAGTTTGCTTACTCAGATTACAGACACAAGAATACTATGAACAACACAATTTTAAAACTCTGATTTGATAATCCTGAGATTCAAGTGGAATAAATGTGCACCCACGCTCACAATGCTAATTGTAAGTTAGGACCCCAAGCTAGGACAGAGGCTCACGATTTCAAGTCCAGTGTTTAAAAGTGTCACCGTAACTGTTGTAATGTCTGCAAATAAAGATGATGCCATTTCTCCCAATCACCTCAAAGTTTTATTGCAAGAAACCAGGGAAGTAACATTTGTGATTCATTTTGAATTCTATGCAGTGTTATTTCACCATAAATAAAAAGTACTAATGTTAAAACCAGTGCAATTCCTTGGATTTAAATAAAGTTGTTTTAGGAATAAATGACTTAATTTCTAATTCGTTAGTTAAAACCACATTCCGACATGAAAACTCATAATTTTCTTCTCTTTACATTACCTTTTATTAGAAGCAGAATAACATTGTATTATGGATGATATTAAATTTCCCAGAATGTACAATAATCATTTTAACCAGTTCCCAGAAAGATAATAACAAGGTCAATGACCATTTTTCCCTGTTTCTAAGGTCATATTTATCATCCCTTAAAAAAGCAATATCAGTCAAATTTTTGAAGAATTTGCATACAAGGCATGTTCAATCTTTATCTACTGGAAAAATAAATGAATAATTTCCCCCACATTTATTTAGAATCAATTAAACCATGTCCCACATTTTGCCACAAGCCAGAATATCTAATCTTTAGACTTCTTGTTCCATTCTTTTTCATCCTAATCTGTTCTCAGATAAAAATTAAGTTAATATTAATATTTAATGTGCAGCATATAGTGAATACATTATACACACACATAAATATGCATGCAAGTATGCACATGTATGGACACATGCATGTGCACACACATACACACTACACAGCAATCAATTTCCCTGTCAATAATACTTCCCACCTTCCACCCTGAGGCAAATAAATCTATCAGTATTTTCTGAGCAAAAGGGGAAAAGAAAGGCAGACCCTCACATTCAATCCCTCATTTTAATAATTTCCCCCCAATCCTTTAGATAAACCTGTGAGTGGGGATTGCCTCTGGTCGAACCACTCTGCAGGCAAGTTCCAGTCTTCCCTAGTTGTTCAAGAAAGATAGATATGCAGCTGTGTTGAACATGAGAGGTGACATATGGCTTTGCTTCTTAAATACACTTTTGAAAAATTTTCCCGGCTTCATGGATATCTGGTGACCCCAATTTCTGGGATTTTTAAGGTTCATCTTTTCGAATTGGCTTGCTTCACATATTTCTTCCTTGAAGGCTTACATTTCATCTTTCACAAATATGTTGGGTCAGTAACCACTCATTGATTTGCTTTTGTGCTTCCAAAAGTCTGTTGCCAATGTTGATATCAATCATTAAATATATTAACCTAATAAGTTTGTTACCTTTCTTCTTTGTAATATAAGAAGTTTGCATAATATATTCTATATATTATTAATAATAATAATAGCCAAGCCTCCAAAAAACTACCTGGGTAGCTAGATAGGCAAGTGAGAGATTTTTTGCAACTTTAATCACTTCTTCCTTCTTATCAATTTCCCTGAGTCACTATTGTTTATGTGTTTCCTAACATGTTTATATTTCTTTTGTGATATGAAATATATAGGCATCAAGTTTCTTATTAGACATACATGTTATTATCAAATCTCTACTTATATTTGAAATTATTTCTACCTCCTTTTCAATAGGTACTACTCTATATTTGGGCCTGTACTATTTCTTTTTTTTTTTTTTGTGGGTACCAGGGGTCGACCTCAGGACCTCGCGCACCAGCAGGTGCCCATGCCGCTGAGCGATATCACTGGCCCTTTTTCCGTATGTGGGTACCGGGAGTCGAACTCAGGACCTTGAGCTTGCCGGGCAGGTGCTTATGCCGCTGAGTTATCTCACCGGCCCCATATTTCACTTTTTGAATCAGATTCAATCATTTTTTTCTGGAAACTTGAACTTTGTTAATGATTTTTTTGGTAGGGTCTTTTTCCTATTTCATTAATTTTATTTCCATCTCTTTAATTTACTGCCTTCTAAATATTTAACTTCCCGGTTGTTTTTATGTATTTTTAATTTATGAATACATTTTATTTTTAAACATTTACATTACCATAATATAGAAATTTAGATTATCAACACCTTTCTAAGATCCACTGCATCCAAGTTTTGATATAGAGTGCTTAAATTTTTCTGATCTCTAATTAATTTCCTCTTTAACTCATAGATTGTTTTTAAGCATTAGCTCTCAAAAATCTCATCATCCATAAGGAATAGGAGGAACTCTTTTAAATAGTTCTTATTTCTAAAGTATTATTATATCGTCATTAAGAATATTGTCTATATGATGTTGGTATTTTTGAAATTTGTTGAGATTTCCAGTGAAGTCCAGGGAATTTTGAAAATAGCCTGTGTGTACTTTGAAACAATGTCTATTCTCTGCGTTAGACACAAGCTCCTATACATATTTATTAAATCAAGATCTCAATGGCTTATTTAAATTTCCTATTCTTATTTCAATTCTATCTGTTCTGTATTTCAGGGAGAAATATATTAAACTTTTTCTATGATTGTGAGTTTGTCAGTTTCTCTTTGTAGTTTCTTCTCTATATATTTCAATCCATTGTGCTGAGAAACTTTGAATTAAGAAGATTAAAAATGATTTAGGCATTTATAGAACGGTGGGAGTAAGGCTGAGGGCTACACTTACCACAATAAAGCCCAAAGCCTGATACAAGTGACACAAGAGGAACAAAGTACTCAGGTCTGTCAAAAGATGCACAAGCTTCTTCTGCTCGAACTCCTTGATGTAAGTTTTAAATACCTCTGAAAGATGGAAAGCCTCTTTAAAATCTGTAAAATATTTTTAGGGGAAGCTGCGGAGTGAGGTTTCTCCCTTCATTTATGTTTCTTCTCCTCCCCTCCCTTACTAGCTCTGGCTCTTCCCACTCAAATCTTCTCCTACCCCTATGACGCCTCCTTCACATTTACTTCTCTTTGTCTCTGTTGCCCACTCTTTCTTCTCCAGTATTTCCATTTTTCTGTCTCTCTTAACTGAACATGAAGGAGAAATTGAGGGTTCTCATTTGCTTTATTTATTGAATAGTGCTTATATTTATGCAATTTAAATAATGTTCATTCAATTCAAACATAAATTGTTTGAAGCAAAAAAAAAAGTGTGCCAGACTTTTCTCTTTATCCTTTCAGATAACCATTATGATTTTTTACATTTGTGCCTGCAATTGTTTCTCTTTCCCTTTTGGTTCAACAACTAATTATTTCTTGTTTAAATTCCTTTTTCCACACCATATTCTTATCCTACCCATTTTTAATGGGCAGGAGAATTAGTAATACCATCTTTTTTTACAGTAAGATTCTAATAAGTGTGATCCCCTTGTAGTTTTTTGCCTATCTTGTAATTGCAGAATAAAGGAGAATATATGTGGCTGATTTTTTAAAGATTAAACAAAAAAAACTTTTTAAAAAAAGCAACAGAAAATTGTGTCTGAAAAGGAAGCTGGTCTAATTGGGGCAAGATCCGTCTTCTAAAATACAGTGGTTAAATATCCCAGAGCTATTACACAAAAGCACATTGTTACTAAAATGCAAAATAGCATATTAAATTTAGGTAGTAAAAGTATCTCTGAGGTTGCTATGTCTTTGGGTAGCGCAGCTATGATAGATGCTGTTTTAAAGCTATAAATAACTTGGGCATTTATTGCTTTATCAAAGAGTAATTATGATATGAAACAATATAAATACACTTGCCTCTAAAATTTCCCCACTGTTCTTGTAATTTTCACATTATATCAAGCACACATGTACACTCATATAAATACATGCACTTTCATTTTCCCACACTATCAAGAGATTACATGAAAAGAATTTAGTTGGACATCAAGGAACCCCTGCAAGGCTGCTTGAAGGATAGTTTGTATTGCATTTTTGTGTAGTATTCTGTCAAGGTGATTTCTATGGTAACCCCTATTTGCATCCTTTCAAATGGTGGTAAAATCTGACATATCCCATTAAATATTGATAGCAGTGTTTCATCCACTCTTAAGCCCACTTGAGAATTCTTCATTTTATCTACTGACTGAGACCATTCTCATGGTATCAAGGCAGAAAGCTTTTTACTGTTAAAATGTTAATTAGATTTTTATAACCATTTTTATAGTTCTGCTCTTCATCTTGATTGCTACAAACATATTTATTTACAATTCCATAATGTCCTCATTAATATGCTATGGTAATCTGCCATAGAGCGTGGAAGTTAGCTTAATAACAAGCCACAGAAATATATCCTTAAAGACATCTGTGAGACATCTGTAGAATTGTAATGATGCAAAATAACTTTTCAGCAAATGAGATAATAAGCAGATGATATTTAAGGTCAGCATTCTTTATGACCATAGCCTGTCTGCTAGCACAACTATTTCATGGGCTTAATAGCACTGATACCACTACCTCCTAATGGTTATTTGCTAGATTCCATGCTCATTAAAAGTAACACATATATATCCCAGAATATCCTGATGTCTAAAATAATAGGCACAGGCCGGTGAGATGGCTCAGCGGCTTAAGCGCCTGCCCGGCAAGCGCGAGGGCCCGAGTTCAACTCCCGGATCCCACATACGAAAAAGGGGCCGGTGATATCGCTCAGCGGCACGGGCGCCTGCTGGCGCGCGAGGTCCTGAGGTCGACCCCCCGGTACCCACAAAAAAAATAAAATAAAATAAAATAAAATAATAGGCACAGCCATAACATTTACTTGTACACATTTTCCTCCAAAACATATCAAGGAGCTTTGCCCCTATCTCATTCAAACTTGTACTATTCACCTAAGCATTTATTTCACAGAAAACATAGATGTTAAAAGGTAAAGTGGCTTACCTATATCCATATAAAAGACAGAAATTGACAATAGATTTTCAAGTTATGTCATAATAGATGTCCAGCTAAATATAATTTGCCTTTCTTCTAAGAGTTACTAGTGGAGTTTGAAGTGAGAATATTATTTGTGTTACCTTGGGCAAGTCATTAAATTTATCAGAACTTAGTCACTACTTTTTGCCTAGAAAGGGAATAAAAGCAAATATCTCAAAGAATATGGAATAAATATTATTTTATTCACCTTGTTTCCCCAAAGCTCAGCAAAAATCAAAGTAAGCAAGATTGATTGCTTGGCTAAATGAATGATAGATAGGTGGACACAAATGATGCTTTGGAAACTGCAAAGCACAAGGTATTGTACATGAATCTGCTCATTTGAAGAAAACTTCCAACATGTAGATGTGCATAATGTATTGGTTTTCTACTTCTGATGTAACAAATTGCACCAAATTTGGTACCTTGGTAACAACACAGTTATTATATAGTTCTATGAGTTTGAAGCTCAACATGGTCTCAAGAGGCTAAAATCAGGGCTGGTGAGATGGCTCAGCGGCGTAAGCGCCTGCCTTGCAAGCGCGAGGGCCTGAGTTCGACTCCCGGATCCCACATACAAAAAACGGGCCGGTGATATCGCTCAGCGGCACGGGTGCCTGTTGGCGCGCGAGGTCCTGAGGTCGACCCCCCGGTACCCACGGAAAAAAAAAAAAAAAAGAGGCTAAAATCAAGGTTTTAGCCCAGGGCTGAATTCCTATCTGAAAACTGTATGGAAGAATCCTCCTCCTTTCTTGTTACTATTCTTGAAATCAGCACATTCCTTCATTCATGGACCTTTCCTCTGTCTTCAAAATTACCAATTTGTACCCCTTGATAACAAAAACACTCAAAAAACTAAGAATAGGAGAACATTACATCAACACAAGTAAGGCCCTCTGACAAACCAACAGCTACCATTGTATTCAACATTGAAAAATCAAAAACCTTTTCCTAAAATCAGGGAGAACATGAGGAAGCCCACTCTTACCATTTCTACTCCACAAAGTAGAAACAATTAGATAAGAACATGAATACACCACCAAATAGGAAGAGAGGAAATAAAATGTTCTGAGTTCACAGATGATATGGTCTTACATTAGAAGACCCTCAAAATCACAACACACACACACACGCACACACACCCACACAAACACACATTATAATAACTAATAAAGGAATTCAGCAACATTATAGAACACAAAATCAACGTACCAAAATTTCTAAGCACTGCATGGTTTGTCTTATATGAGAAATCCAAAATATAAATAAATAACAAAATAAAAGATAAACAGGGCCGGTGAGATAGCTCAGCAGTATAAGCACCTGCCTGGCAAGCGCGAGGTCCTGAGTTTGACTCCTGGAACCCACATAAAGGAAAAAAAGGGCCAGTGATACCGTTCAGCAGCACAGGCGCCTGCTGGCACGCGAGGCCCTGAATTCAACCCCTGGTACCCACAAAAAAATAAATAAATAAATAAAAATAAAAGATAAATAATGGGAATTAGGGAAATAGACCTTTTTCAAATGGGAGGGAGATCAAGAGATGGAGGTAAGGGGAGGGCAGTCAGGGCAAGGGGTTGAAAAAAGAATTGAGGTATGTTATGTATATGTACTAATACCCCAAAAGAGTGTGATTATTATGTACTGCAAACATATATTAACAAAATATTAAAAGTGAAAATAAATAATCTTTTTTTAAAAATCCATTTAAAATAGCATCGAAAATAATAAAATACTTAGGAATAACTTAAGCAAGAAGGCAAAAGACTTGTGCTCTGAAAACTACAAAATACTGCTAAAATAAATTGAAGAAAACACAAATAAAATAAAAAATAACATGAATTCATGGAAGACAATACTTTAAAATGTCCATCCTACCAAAGACAGCTACAGATCTAATGCAATTGCTAGCAAAATACCAATGACCTTTTTGGAGGGCCAGGAATATGAAAACCATACTAAAATTCACCTGGAATCTTAAAGGATCACGAATCACCAAACAATCTTAAAACATAATAGTAATGAAACTGAGGGCCTCACACTTCCTGATTTCTAATTAAAGTTTCAGGTTGCTTGGGTTGCTATAACAAAATTCCACAGACCAGGTGATTTAAACAACAGAAACTTATTTTTTCACCATTCTGGAGGTGGGAATTTCCAAGGCCAAGGTGCCACTTCATTTAGTTCCTGATGAGGGCTGGCTCTGTAACATGTAGACATTGGCCATCTCTCCCTCTGTGCTTTTGTTCACATGTGAAGGGAGATCCTTTGTGTTTTCCCCTCTATTTATAAGGACATTAGCACTACCTGGTTGGGGCCCCATCCTTACCACCTGCTTTAAACTTACATAACCCTCCCACCGACGCTGTCTCAAAGAGTTAGGGCTGCAGCATAGGAGTCTGTGAGGGCACAAACTATCAGCCCATAGCTGCCGTAGTAGGCAAAACCATATGTTACACAGACAGACGTACAGACCAACAGACCCAAATAGACAGCCTAGAAATAAGACCTCATGCATATGGTCTCAAAAAGATGCAAATGATCTTCATCAAAGGTGCCAAGGTTATACAACAAGGTAAGAAATCATCTCAAACAGATGGTGTTGTGAAAACTGGACAGCCACATGCAAAAGAAGGAAGTTGTATCTGTATCTTATATCACATACAAAAAATGAACTCAAGGGCTGGTGATATAGCTGAGCGGCATAAGCGCCTGCCTGGCAAGCGCGAGGTCCTGAGTTCGGTTCCCAGTACCCACATAAAGAAAAAAAAAAAAAAAAAAGAACTCAAAATTGATTAGAGACATAAGACCTGAAACTGTAAAAACAAAAACAAAAACAAACAAACAAGCAAGCAAAAAGGAAAAGCTTCATGCTATTCTTGGCTATGACAATAAAAGCACAGGCAACAAAAGTAAAACTAGACAAATGGGATTACATCAATTTAAAAACTTATGCCGAGTAAAGGAAACAATCAAGTGAAGAAACAATATATGGAATGGGAAAAATATTTCTAAACCATATATTTATAAGGGTTTAATATGCATAAGATATAAAGAACTCTATAATTCAACAATAAAGAAAAAATAACCTGATGAAAATTGAACAAGGGACTTGAACAGACATTTCTCTAAAGAAGATGTATAAATGGGCAAGAAGCAGATGAAAAGATGCTCATCAGGGAAATACAATATTGTTTAATAGGTACAAAGTTTTGAAAATGAAAATGTTCTAGAGAGCTGTTGAACAACAACACGCATAGATGTGCAAAAATTCATATAGGTAATACTACCGTACCGTACATTTGAAAATGGTTAAGATGGTAAATTTTATGTTTTTTGTTTTGTTTTGTTTTGTTTTGTTTTGTTTACCATAATTTGTTTTTAAAATCAGCATGGTTTGGGTGAAGTGGCACGTGCCTGTAATCTTGGGAGTCTGAGGCAGGAGGATCACTGTGAAGTCAAGGCCAGCCTGAGCTACACAGCAAGATCTTGTCTCAAAAACACCAATAAATAAGTAAATGGATGATAGATTGATAGATACATAGATAGGTAGATAACGAGCAGCATGGTGACTCTCCGACTACTCTGTCGTAGTCTCATCTGCCTCTGACTTTCTTTCTTCCTCCTTCTTCCATTTTCAAGGACCCTTGTGATTACACTGGTCCAACCAAGATAATCCAAGATCATCTCCCTGCTTTGAAGTCGACTAGTAAACAATTTTAATTCCACTGACATACTTAATTTGTTTATGCTATGCAACTTAATACATTCACATATTCTGTCTATAAATACTTTTCTGTAATTATCAGATAGGCTCTACTTAAATTCTAACTCAAAAACAACCTGACATTTGAAAACATTGTCCCATTTCTACTTCTCTTTTAAATAAGAACATATTCAAAACTTTAAAACTAAGTATTTTTACACTTTATTCTCTCTCTCAATTACTAATTTAATATAAAACATATGACTATCCAAAGTGTGTAAGGAATTCAAAGAATTTAGCATTAAGAAAACGAATAGCTTGATTTTTAAATGAGCAAAGGACATGCACTGACATTTCCCAGAAAAAGGCATACAGGACCAGGGATATAGCTCAGCAGCACAAGCACCTGCCTGGCAGGCGCAAGGTCCTGAGTTCAATTCCTGGTACCAAAAAAAAAAAAAAAGGCGTACAAATGACTAATAGACATATGAAAATTCTCACTCAGTAACCATCAAAGAAATGCAAATCAAACCATACAGAGATAATGCCTAATACTTATTATAATGGCTATGAAGGGTAACAAGTGCTGGAAAGGATATGGAGAAAAGAGAACTCTCACACACTTCTGGTGAGAGTGTAAATTAATACAGCCATCATGAAAAACAGTTAGTGTCCTCAAAAAAAACTAAAAATGGGACTACCATGTGATCTAACAATCTCACTTCTGGGTATATATCCCAAGTATTGAAATCAGTGTATCAAGATTGTACTCTCATATTCATTTCAGCATTAGTCATAATAATGAAGATATGGAATAAAACTAAGTGTCTGTCAATGGCTGAATGAATAAAGAAAATGTGGCATGTATACACGATGGAATACTATTTGGCCCTTAAAAAGGAAGGAAACCTTAACATTTGTGTCAAAAAGAACGGGCATAGAGGATATCCTGCTAAATGAAATAAGCCAGCCAGACAGAGAAAGTCAAATATCACATGGGCTCATTTATTTGTGGAATCAAAAAAAAAAAAAAATCAAACTCATAGAAGCAGAGAGTAGAATGGTAGTTAGAAATTCCTTGTGATGGAGGTCAAAAATGATAGTGGCAGAGATTGGGGATATGTTAGCCAGAGGGTACAGTCTCAGACAGGATAAATAACTTCTGGGGATTTATTTATAGCATGGTGACTATAATTAATAATGTATATTTTACAATTGCTAAGAAAGTAGACCTCAAATGATCTCAACACACACATGAACACAAAAATGATAAATAATGATAAGAAGGATATGTTAGTCTGATTATAATTATCATTTTATAAGGTACGTGTAAATCGAAACACATTGTATACCTTAAATATATATAATTTTGTCAGTTTACTTAGTTTTACAGTTTTTAATATGTTCTTATTTCTAAAAGAGATAGAAGTAGAAAAAATAAAAGAAACAAAAATTTTTGAAATATTCCAATGGTTAATAAAATATCTGTTATACATAAACATGAGTATACATTAGTCCATGCCTGTGTATTTTTAATCTATTTTACCCAAGTATTCATTGAGTGAAGTCACTGACTAAGAAACAATATAATTACTTTTCTACATTTTCAGCCCCCTGCTCCTTTCTCAATAAAGAAACCTAAGATAGGAAGTATGTTTTCTTTGCAAATGAACAGGTTATTTTCAGGTGGATTTACCTATCCAAGAAATGGGTCTTCATTCCACCACAGTTCTTCCTATTCAGATTAAACTAGTCTGTATCCACCAGTATTGTCCAGTACTTTAATTATTAGCCATATGTGGCTATTTAAATATGAAATAATCAAAATTTAATAAAATTAAAAATTTAGTTTCCCAATCTAACTAGCAACATTTTAAAAATGGAACGGCCACATGGGGGTAGTTAGCTACACTGTTGAATATCATGGATACAGACTATTTCTATCATCTCAGGGAGATTTTTACAGGTCTAAAGTAAAGAGCAGACATATCACAGATACATAAATACAGCAAATCCTACTAATTATACAATTAGCTTCAGTTCTTTGGTTCTCCTTTTTTTTTAATACTGTGTTTCTCATGTTTAAATAGCATATGATGTGTATTTGCTCAACACATTTCAGAACTATTTAGTTTTTCTGTTATTGCAAATAGAAACAGGATTAAGTCAAGCTGTTGAGATATAGTGAACTTGATACACAGTGTTTTTTAATGTAGATTGCTTTAAAAACTGAAATGTAAAGGATCTGGACTTGTGGATCATAAAAAATGAGGATAGATGAGAGAGTTTTCAGCACTTTCTTCCTCCACAAAAAAAAATCTTGAGATGAGCACTATAACTATATCACCAACCACGCTTTGAGAAATGATCTGACTCCATGAAAATGTAAGAAACTCTTGACCTTCAGAATGTTACCAAGAAGACAAGATAGAGACCAGGATCCTGAAGTCTGGATTGAAGTCACTAAAGCTAGACTGAGAACTCGCGTATCTCCCTAGCAGTTCCAGATCTGAGAATAAGACAATCATCCCCTCATTCATCCTCATGCATTTCTCCTTCAGATCAGAGGGACCACATTTATATGGTCAAGGATTCAAGGGTCCCATCAAGACTAGGAGATATCACCACAGTGCAGAAATCACCCACATTCTGTTTTGAATTTTTCATTCTTCTATCTTAAAAAGACATTAAATTTCCAGCTATGTGATACAGAATTCACCTTCCTAGCTGATAACTAGACTATCTGAATATATAAAGATAAACTGCATATTCTCCCCATGCAGTACAGTCAATATTTCTTTTAGCAAGAGGTATTGGTTCATTTTCAGTTCCCTTCTACTACAAAGGCTTCAGAATATTGTCTGAGGTGCTTGTCTGTCATCACTGGAAAGAGGTAAAAGAATGGTGATTATGCCAAGAGGAGTAAAATAACATTACTTAAATAATTCACCTTTATGTCATGGAGCCACACTAGTGCTAAATAAAACACAGAGAACAAAGAGCAAGATGACAATTCCAGGAGTTGGTGAGAATTTAATCTAAGATTTCTGTAAAAGCCTTCTATCTTCTCCAATCCCTACTTTTTTCCCCAACTGACCCAATTGAAGGCTCCACAATCAGGTCGACTCAGTGGGAAATACAGGAGGCAGCAAAAAGATTATTATTCTCCCAAATGGAGAGCGAAAGCCAGGAACTCATAAACTAAAGTTGAATATTTCAGAGAATTGATTTTAAAGTTAAGATAAAAAGAAAAAATAGGAAAATAAGGGATGTTATAAATAAAGACCAGATCAGATTTTCTTTATGGATCAGGAAAGAAAACATTTCTGTTATATTTTTTGTGGCACCTACATACACAGTTGACTTAATTATGAGTTACTCTTGCTGCATAAATGAGATCTAAAATAAATTAAGAACTTACTATGTGCTAGCACTTCACTTAGCATTTGAAACAGATTTAAGGAACTAAATCATCACCAAACCCCCGTACCCCTACCTTATTGTGGAAGTTACAAAACTGAGCTTAAGTTGTCCACAGTTAGAAGAGTTAAAAATACCAATTCAAATTATTGATTTCTGGGCCTTTGCCCCAACAGCTTTACTAAATTTCACATGCCCATAAACCATTGCCTGTCAAAGAATGACATGTGAAATGTAACCCTTAGAATTATTTAAGACTGCTGTTAAAAATAGTTTCCTGAGGGGCCGGTGAGACGGCTCAGCGGCTTAAGCGCCTGCCTTGCAAGCGCGAAGGCCCGAGTTCGACTCCCGGAACCCACATACGAAAAAGGGGCCGGTGATATCGCTCAGTGGCACGGGCGCCTGCTGGCGCGCGAGGTCCTGAGGTCGTCCCCCCGGTACCCACAAAAAAAAAAAAAAAAAATAGTTTCCTGATACTCATCCGAAGCCAGTTGGATCAGAATCTATAGGAATGAGACCCAGATAGCTGCATTTTCACAAACTTTGCACATGTTTTTAAAACATTCATAAATATATATTTAAAAATTTGTAGAACTTAAGACACTTAAGTGTCATAATAGTAGGCCTCAAAACCAAGCCACTGAAGTTGGGGTTAAATCCTTCCTCTATCATTCACCAGCTCTGACTTGAACCCCTTTCTGTGCCTCAGTTTTCACAGAGGCATCTACCCATCCATACCTATAGGTCCGTTTGCTGACTTTACTTCTCATATTTTATAGAGAATGCCAAAAGGATGAATGATGTAAAAAACACATAATATTAAATAATCGTCACACTGTGAACATGTTTCATCTGAATGAGTTAATCTTTATATTTACTTAGTCAAAACAAACCATAACCAAACAAGAAATGGTGTCAAATTATGAAGAACTTCACTTTGAAAAAATAAGGGAGTGATCTTGTGTCTTCAGTTTTACCACCTCTGAGATACATTTCTTCCCTGCCTTCCCACTTAGTTATTTCTTGTAAATCACAATATGCTGGTATAGGCAGTCAGTTTCCTTTCTTCAGCTGACACTTGTTTATATTCTACTGTAGAATTTCTGGGAAGATTGAGATGAAAGGAGGGGGAATTTGATAGAAAGGAAGAACTGATAAGAATTCAAAAGAATATTTGGGTAGCAAATTACTTCAACGTATACAAAGAACCTAGAGTCTGAAGAGTCTATTAAACCAATACTTATCTAAAATAGGTTTAGCTATAATAAAATGGAAGGCAAGATTTACCACAAAATACAGATAATCGGCCCAGAGATAGAGGAGAGTTTTGATTGTCAAATAAGTTTAAATCAGATCCTTTTTAGAACTAGGAAAGTTGAACCTGAATTTTGAAGGTGTAGGGGAGAAAAAGCAATGAAGATATGTACTGCTTGAATAGTAATATTTACTATATAATGCTAAAAAATTGTTTACCCCAAATAACTTCTGTCATTAAAAAGAAAAGTCAAGCATGGGCCCAAACTCAGTAGATTTACAAAAGATACACCTGGAAAATTTCAAGAAGCCTGAGATTTTCCAATAACACTACACAGTTCTTCAGTAAAGCTCCTCACTTTATAATAATTAAAATAAAACAGCAAAGTCCTGTGTTAACGGGAGGAACGAGTGATAGGCTCTGCTTCTGCATCTACAAAAACTATCACTAAAAGTAAGAGCTTCACAGAAATCTTGCCTCAAATTACTTCTCTATTAGAACAATATACTGTTAATAAAATGTAAGTGCCACAAGTGTGGTGTCTTCTATTTTAGTCACTCATATCCCTGGCTTTGAGGCCAGTGGCAAGTGGTGGGGAAAGAGGGAGTGCTCAGTAATGTTAAAGTGGTTGTTAATTGCTATACTAATACTATATGTTTTGTAGTTGTACCTAAGTGGTCAAAGCTGCATACTCAATTATTTGGTTACCAGTACAGATGAAGAATATCTCCATTTTTAATAACTTTGTGCCTGGGAGGTTGTAAGGGAAACTAGAAAGGATTAAGATTTAGTCCATTTTAGTTGGTCTGATAGTAAACTGTACTGTTGGAGGCCAACATCACAATCAGGCCTCCGGCGCGGCCTTGTGCCTGACTCAAGGCCTGTGCTAAATTACCCCTCCCATCGACCTGGGCAAGATGGCGCCTATTTCCTGCTTCCTGGTTGCGGTCAGTGCTGTCCGCGCCCTGTAAATGTGTGAGTCTGTAGAGACTGATGAGTTTAGCCTATGAGCTTTCATTTCCTGCTGTATTGCTATTGGCGCCCCTCTCCTTATAAAAACATGTTACTCCGCCTTTTCGAGGGAGATCTCGGCAGAGCACGGACGAAGCCGCCACAGGGCGGACGTGTGTAAAGGCTCTGGAGCTGTGAACGATTAAAGCAAGCTTTCACCGACTCGTGTTGTGTGATTCTTCTCGCTGGACGAGCAGAAGCACGCGACATTTGGTGGTCCGTACGGGGACCCCTGATCACCCTTCGTGCGGAGTCTGGTGGAGCTGCATCGAGTCACAGGACGGTACCTACCTTCAGGTAAGCGGGAGGCTTAACCTGGCCCTGGGTGGACGCACTTTCAGGGAAATTCCGCTCTCAATTGCTGAGGCGGGGGTTGCCCATATATCGGGCGGGCTCACAGCGGGGACAGTGTCGCTGGAGCAGTTTCATTTCACAATGGGGAACTCCGACAGTGCCCCGATGCACAAGCCGATGCGAGACTTGCTAAAAGCACGCGGCATTAAGGTGAGTTCTAAAATTGTTCAAAATTTTTTTAAAAATATACATGAGATCGCCCTGTGGTTTTGGCCCACTGGGCACCTTACTCTACCCTGCTGGGAAAAGTTAGGACATGATATCAGTTTTGCTGAGGAAGAGGGAGTAATTGACCCCTCCGTACGCCCCCTCTGGGAGATGGTTAGATATTGCCTCAAAGTGGAGGAGGGCCCGAGCGGATCTCTTCCGCTTTCGGAGGCCCGTGAGGCTCTTGAAAAGGCACTTGAGAAGGCTCGCTCAGAGAGCTCGAGGGCTAATTCTAGGGCGGGGTCAGATTCTTCCTCTTCAGACTCAGAGGCGGAAGAGACAGAGGGGTTAGAGCGGGGGCCTCAGGCTGCTGTCAATAAAGGCTCGGCGCCAACAGAGGGCCTCCCCTCCCCGAGACGTGGCGCTACGGCTGCTACGTGGCAGACTTCTAATCCTTTCCGGAAACTGTATGATGACTTCAAAGAGTTAAGCCTAGGCCGGCCTCCGCTAGGGGAGGGCAACGGGGAGGGCGGACCTATGCCCAGTGCCCCGCCCTGGGAGCCGCCTCCCCCGTTCCAAGATGGCCCTTTGCCCTCTGCTTGCCGTACCTTCCACGGCCCCACATGGGAGGTCATAAAGAAAACAGGGACCAGAAATGTCCCCAGCATTGACCGAGGCCCATACGGGATTTATCCGGTTCTCACCAGCCAGGGAGGGCAACCATACCATCAACCCCTTGACCTTAAGCTTATAAAGCAACTAAAAGAAGCAGTCTCTTCCTATGGCCCCAATGCTCCTTTCACACTCGCTGTATTGGAGACTATAGCGACTGCTCCTATGACCCCTGGAGACTGGACGCAACTTGCAAGGGCATGTCTTTCCCCTGGGCAGTTTATTGATTGGAAAGCATGGAATACCGACCTTTGCATGGACCGGGCTGATAGCAACAATAGGGAAGGTAATAGGCGATGGAATGCAGACATGTTGCTCGGCAAAGGCCCTTATGCACAAAACCAATTACAATATCCTAATCCTGTCTATGACCAAATCACCCAGTGTGCCACCCAGGCGTGGCGACGCCTGGCTAACCAAGGGGAACACCAGGCTTGCCTCACCAAGATAGTTCAAACCCCGGGAGAGCCATTCTCAGATTTTGTGGCCAGAATGGAGGAGGCCGCCCAGAAGGTCTTTTATGATCCTGGCCTGGCAGGACCTCTTATTAAGCAGCTCATTTTCGAACAATGTACTGGGGAATGCCGCGTGGCCATTACACCACATAGAAATGAGGGGTTAGAAAAATGGATTAGAGTGTGCAGAGAAATTGGGGGCCCCTTGACGAATTCTGGATTAGTCGCCTTTGTTGGAGCGGCAGTCCAGGCTTCTCTGGAGCGCAATAAGCGCAAGGATCAAAAGGGCCCACAAAAGGGACTGTGCTATGGGTGTCATCAACCTGGCCACATTCGAAAGTACTGTCCACAGAAAAGTGGACAGGAGACTAAAAACCCAAAGCTTTGTCAACGGTGTCACAAAGGAAACCATGCAGCTAAAGATTGCCGCTCAGTGTTTGACAGCGAAGGCAATCGCCTAACAGGGAGAAAGGACGATGAGTCAAAAAACGGCCTGAGGGGGCCCGTGCAGAGAGCGGGCCCCCTCCAGAACAATGCCACCCTCCTCAGAGCCAGCAGCCAGTCAGAGCAACCCCAGGGTCAGCAGGATTGGACCTCTGTGCCGCCTCCGAGCTCATATTGACGCCTGATATGGGTGTCCAGTTGGTAGAGACCCTATTTAAGGGCCCGTTACCCTCAGGGGCAGTGGGGCTTGTTCTGGGACGAGCCTCGTCTGCTTTAATGGGCCTAGAGGTTGTGCCCGGAGTTGTTGACTCTGACTTCACAGGATATGTTCAAATCATGGTCCAATGCCCAAAAGGCACTGCTGTCATAAATAAGGGAGACAGGATTGCTCAGCTCTTGCTTCTACCCAGCCTGCACTTGAACTTTCCTTCACGGGAGACACCCCGAGGAGACCTTGGATTCGGGTCTTCCAGAGACATTTTCGAGGGGCTCCATATGACGCTACAAGAGAGGCCCATACATACATTAATAGTTAATGGAAAGCCCATGAAGGGTCTGCTGGATACAGGGGCTGATCGCTCTATTATTTGTACTAAGGATTGGCCTAATACATGGCCCACAGATATGGCCCAGCAGACTCTTCAAGGGTTGGGTTTGGTGCATGCTCCTTTGGTCAGCGCGGCTCTCTTAAACTGGCAAGATACAGAAGGTCACACAGGAAAGTTCAAGCCTTTTGTCCTTCCACTCCCAGTCTCCTTGTGGGGTAGAGATGTCCTTATGGCAATGGATGTAACCCTCACTACATCCTGTTCAAAACAGTCCCAAAACATGATTAAAAGGCAGGGATACACGCCTGGGAAAGGCCTCGGCGCCCGCCTACAGGGCCGCGCCTCCCCCATTCAGATCGCCCCTAAAAATGACCATAAGGGGCTGGGTTTTTCTTAGGGGCCACTGAGGGCTTTTCTCCGCCTGAAACAATTAAACTTACGTGGAAGACCAATGACCCAATTTGGGTGCCTCAGTGGCCACTCTCTGAAGAGAAAGTACAAGCCGCGTTAGAGATTATAAAAGAACAATTACAGGCTGGACACCTTCGCCCCTCCACCTCCCCTTGGAATACCCCTATTTTTGTCATAAGAAAGGGGGCCACCAGGTGGCGCCTGCTCCAAGATTTACGCGCTGTCAATGCGCAGGTTCAGGTATTAGGGGCTGTTCAAAGGGGTCTTCCTTTGCTTTCTGCTCTCCCTCAACACTGGCCAATAGTGGTGATAGATCTTAAGGATTGCTTTTTCTCAGTCCCACTTCACCCGGAGGATAGTCCTCGTTTTGCCTTCACTCTACCCACGGTCAATCAAGAAAAGCCAGACCTTCGATATGAGTGGACAGTCCTCCCCCAAGGAATGACTAATAGCCCAACCATATGCCAATTATACGTGGACAACGTATTAGCTCCCCTCCGGGAAGATTTTCCCAAAATAAAGTGTCTTCATTATATGGATGATATACTTATCACTGGTAAAAATGCTAATGAACTATATAAGATGTTAGGCCAATTAATTAAAGCGTTACATTTGGCCAATCTTCACATTGCCCCAGACAAAGTTCAAAAGTCTCTGGTCTGTACCTATCTAGGATCAAAAATTACCCCTACTCAAGTAACGCCATGTAAATTAACTATACGCATGGACGACATTAGGACCTTAAATGACATGCAAAAATTGATGGGGGATATCAATTGGATTAGATCCTACCTACACTTGTCCAATGATGATTTAAAACCTTTGTATGACGTCCTTAAGGGGGACCCGGGGCTTAACTCCCCCCGGACCCTTAATAGAGAGGCTACTGAGGCTTTGCAAAAGGTTGAACGAACATTGGGCAGCGCGGCTATCGGTCGCTTCAACCCAGACAAGCCTCTTGAGGTATGTATTCTAAAAACAAATAGACAGCCTACCGCTGTCATCTGGCAAGAAAAGCCACTGCTGTGGATACACCCCAAGGTGTCCCCTGCTAAAAGCATTGAACATTACCCAGATTCGGTGGCCATCTTGGCCACTGAGGCTATATTAAAAATGACACAGCACTTCGGGGTACACCCCGGGGCCGTGCGGGTGCCCTATACTGCCCAACAGATTTTAGTATTGGCAGCCTGCCTGGATGCGTGGGCCATTCTCAAGTGTGTTTTCCAGGGCACGATCGACAATCAATACCCCAAGGATCCTATTTTACAATTTGTCACATCACATCCAATCATTTTTCCAAAATCCACTGTTCAAGAGCCCATCTTTGGGGCTCCCACGGTCTTTACAGATGGGTCCAAGACGGGAATTGGAGCATATATGATATCAGGCTCTAAACCTGTGTTGGTGCAGTTTCAACCAAATCTGCCCCAACTAGTGGAATTGCAAATTGTATCAGTGGTGCCTACAAGATTCCCCACGGATATTAATATCCTCTCAGATTCCAAATATGTGGTCAATGCTTTACAGATTCTGGAAACCGCGGGCCAGATAAATTCCACTTCTTCGGTGTTCACTATACTCCAAACTATCCAGACACAATTACAAAATAGAACCCACAAAGTTTATGTGGCTCATATCAGAGCACATACCCAGCTCCCAGGTCCGCTCTCGGAGGGCAATGCAATGGTAGATGCAGCCACGCGCCCAATATGGATATGTACGCTCTCATCCCCGGCTGAGAGAGCCCAACAGTTTCACAAAAAATTTCATGTCAATGCTCAGACCTTGGCAGCTCACTTTAAGATCCCCAGGGCCCAGGCTCGAGACATTGTCCGGCATTGCGGTACCTGCGCCGTGATGCGCCCCCAGCGGTCCGATGGGATTAACCTGCGAGGACTCAGACCAGGTCATATCTGGCAAATGGATGTAACACACATCCCAGAATTTGGGTCTGTCAAATATGTCCATGTCTCAGTAGATACTTGTTCTCAAGTTGTTTTTGCCACTGCAGAGACGGGAGAAAAGACATCTAATGTTATCAATCACTGCCTTGCGGCTTGGGCTGCATGGGGAAAGCCTAAAATACTAAAAACAGATAATGGGCCCGCGTATACAGGTGCGGCCTTCAAAAGCTTCTGTGCAACCATGGAAATAGTCCTTAAACATGGCATTCCATACAACCCAATGGGCCAGGCTATTATTGAAAGAACACACCGAACGCTTAAAGATACTCTAAATAAACAAAAGGAGGGGATAGGTCGTGGCCTCTCACCAAAAGGAAAGCTCTCCCTTGCTCTATTTACCATCAATTTTTTAACTTTAAATTCGGACAACTGCTCCCCTGCAATGGAACATTGCAATCCTTCCCCCAAAAATAAGGGGATGGTCACTTGGAAGGATGTCATCACGGGACAGTGGATGGGCCCGGACCCGGTAGTCAGCTGGGTCCGAGGTGCAGTTTGTGTCTTCCCACAGGATCCTGGACGGGAACCGGTGTGGGTCCCCGAAAGACTGACGAGGACCGCAAATATATCAAAAACCCACCAAGACCCGACCACCAAGGAAGATGGGCACTCCACCGCCGCTGATGGTGATTGTCTGGCTCCTGCTCGGCACCTGGTCAGTTCTGACCCTCCAGAGTCAGAGTAAAGACGCAGATGAGTACCTGTGGGCTTTGTGGCACCATCCACCTAGTTTAGCCCCTTTCTCAGCCGCCTCTCCTGTCTCACCTGACTTTTATGTAACTGAAAACAATACTCTGGATCTCCCTTATTTAGGGGGAATCAATACCACTTCTATTAACTTTAATACTAGCTTCCCACTTTCTCCAGGCACCTTAGTGCTTTCTTTTGCCAACCTCATGGCAGAGTGTAATCCCACTCGTCCCTCCATGCCATTCTTGGAGTTTGTCAACGTGACTCGATACTCATGCTACGGCACTGCTAGGCTCAATTCCTCTGATGGTTTACCTTCCCCTAAGCGTTGCTTAGTGCTTAATGCTACTTGGCCGGTCCTCCCCAAGTGTACTGGGGATGTCACCCAAACTCATCCACATCTTGCTCCCTGCGATCATTCCCTGCCAGCCATGGTGACGCTCTCAGATTTTTTCTGGCGTCCCTGCCTGTCCACTGTCCACCCTTATGTTCTCTCCAATGAGGAGTGGTGGGTCTGGGCTACAGGACCGATGGTGCCACCTAAGGTCACCAAATTACGAAAGTGCAACTCCTCGAGTGAGGTTTGGCCCCATGTTACCAGGTGCAGAGAACAACAAGATAGCCCCTATAAATGGAGAGTTCAACTCTTCAGCCAATATCAAGCTTGCAACCCCCTAGGAGGGATGTGTAGATCTCAGACCTCTAATGCTGATAAATGGGAGCATGACTAACACCTCCACAGCGGCTAATGCTAATAATGTGACTTTCACGCTTCATACAAAAGTCTGCGTCAAAGCTCCTTTCATGTTTTTGCTCTCTGACAATTCTTCCTTCGACTGTAACGACTCAGACACCAGTTGTCGGCTGACTAATTGCTGGAATGGTTACCCTGCCTACGGCATCCTAGTATATCGCCCAAGTTACCTTTGGGTCCCCGTAAAGACCAAAGAATGGGTGGGCCCTGTACTTTCCCAAATTAAACTTGATAGCCTCTCTTCAAGAGGTCCGCGTAGTATAAAAGATTGGCTACAAAATGTTTTGGGGATAGGGGCGTCTCTCTTTGTTCCTGCCGTAGGTCTCGCAGTGCTGCAGTCATGGACTTCAAACCAGCTGGCGCTAACCATGGAGGAGGTCAACAGAATAGCTAACACCACCCGTCGGATGATTGAAGCACAACAAGGCGTACTACAACTTACTAGCCAGGCCATTACTCAACTCCAAAAGGAAATAGAAGAAATAGGCCAAGAGATTGATGCCCTGTGGCAAGTGGCTGGTCATCTTTGCGATCAAAGATGGGTACCCCACAAGATATGTGTCACCCCGGTCAGGGCTAATCTGACGGCTTCCATCCACATGGTGTCTTACTGGCTCAAAAACACATATTTACCCTCCTTTAAAAAACTCTCAGAGCAGGTTTTCATTGGCTTAGAAGATATGAAAAAGATAAATTTACAGCCTGTTACTTTTGACCTGTCCAGTTTGGGAACTGTCATCACAAAATTGTGGGAAAAGGTCACCTCCTGGTTTAGCTGGCCCAGTCTGGCAACTTGGGTTGCAATTGGAGTCGGTATTCTTGTTGTCTTGGTTGTTATCAAGTGCCTGCTGGATAGATTAATGCAGACTCAACAACAGGTGCGCTTGACAGCAATGGCTGCCATGCAGTTGGCGGATGGAGGCCCTACAGCCAGGCCAGCGGCTGCCTACCTGCTCAGGGTCGCAGAACATCGCTTTTAGCTGGGTGGGTGAGCCAAAGACGGGTAAGAGCAAGGATCCCCAGCCTTGACTCAACCTAAGACAGGCCCCATCCCATTGAGTGGCGACCGCCGTCGAGTGTGTGACTAGGAAAGTCACGAGGTGCTCCGCAGGGGGGTTCATGGCAGAACACCTAATGCATGCCTGCATGCATCTAGGTTCCATCCAGTTATTTCCTAGCCCCACAAAAAAGGATGAGGCCCAGGATGGTCGGTGCTAGACGGCCGCTGGCACAAACGACCACCGGGCTAATAGTGGGGTGCAGGCCAATACATTCACTCGAGACTGGCTACGTCTGCCTTTTTATGTGATTTATAAGGGGGAAATGTTGGAGGCCAACATCACAATCAGGCCTCCGGCGCGGCCTTGTGCCTGACTCAAGGCCTGTGCTAAATTACCCCTCCCATCGACCTGGGCAAGATGGCGCCTATTTCCTGCTTCCTGGTTGCGGTCAGTGCTGTCCGCGCCCTGTAAATGTGTGAGTCTGCCTAGAGACTGATGAGTTTAGCCTATGAGCTTTCATTTCCTGCTGTATTGCTATTGGTGCCCCTCTCCTTATAAAAACATGTTACTCCGCCTTTTTGAGGGAGATCTCGGCAGAGCACGGACGAAGCCGCCACAGGGCGGACGTGTGTAAAGGCTCTGGAGCTGTGAACGATTAAAGCAAGCTTTCACCGACTCGTGTTGTGTGATTCTTCTCGCTGGACGAGCAGAAGCGCGCGACACTGTACAATGCTGTAGTTCACGGCCTTTGGAAATGATAATGTTCAATGCTCAGATAAGAAATATTAAAAAACAAAATTTGAACAAAGTTTTAAGATCTAACTGGCTTTTATTATTGACCCATGAAGCAGCCAGTATCCCACCTAAAACTTTAGGAAAGGTACTGCAACAGGCTGAGCGGAGGACGTGGGCTTCACAGACAGGGAAAGGCTGAAAAAGCAGAAACAGGAAACAAAAGCAGGTTAGTCATTTCAGTTATTTTCCATGTAAGGTTAAAACAGAGAGACCTTTTTTTATCATGCCAGCTCAGGCAAACTGGGTTCCCTCTTATTGGTTACTGTGAATCTCGTGTTTTTCTGGAAAACTATTCTGTTCAAAGGCCTCTGATTAGGTGGCGCTGGCATGAGCATCTCCGTTTGAGTTTGGTCATGTCTGGCGGGCCTAGTACAGAAGCTCAATTGAAAACAGTGGCCTCTCATGAATCTCACTGAACAGTAATTTTATTTGGAATTTCTTTAAAAAAAAGAAAAGAAAATTAAAACTTGTGGCTTTGAAATCAGTGTGTTGGGGCAGGAGTCAGTTTGGGACCTCACTGCACTGGAAATGATAATACACTGTATTGGCCATCAGCAACACAGTTTCCCCATGAGCTAAGTAACTGAAACAAAAAAGACATGAAAGGAGTGATAATGATATATTATTTTTTCTTCTCTCTCTCTCTCTCTCTCTCTCTCTCACTTTTCCCACCCTCATTTATTTTTAGTCCTTACCTAATTTTTCAGTCACTCTGAACAGGAAGGTGGTCAAACAAGTAACTAAAGAAGTCTGTCAAACCATGCCACTATCTCCACCCAAGGTCCCTAAAACCCGGTGAATGAGGGCCCCTCAATTAAGCAACTGAAATTGCAGATGCAGCTCTGGACTAGTTCTGCCTCAGGACAGGCTGCAACGTTTTGCAAAGCACTTTTGTTTTACCACATGAAAGCCACCTTCACCTACATTTACTCGGCGCTCCTTCCAAACCGAATAAAACCAGATTGGATTACTCTGTCAGGAAGTGCTACATTTTTCCAGCAGAACATTAATGGTTCTCAGGGAGTGCATATTTAATGAAGCACTATTGTTATTTTCCTAAAACGTATTCTAATAATAAAGCACTTTGTGTCTGCACTGAAAGATTTCATTTCAGGTATATTTACCTGAGGACAGATAGAACTGCTATGCAGCATCCTTGACTCAGAATGGCTCTGGAATAGCAATGAGAGCCCATGGTAGTAAGGGGGGACACGGGCCTGAGGAGGGCTTCACTGGACAGTGACACTGCTTACTTCATCTCCCGTCACTGAGCTAGGCACCATCCAAACTAACTAATGAAGGGCCAAGAGGTGTGGTCTGGAGCAAAGCCTCAAATTCTGATTTAATCCAAGCACCGTAATGCCAAACAAAGCTGAACCCATGGAATTAACAGAGCATGCAGTACACATGAGACTAAAGTGTGGGGTTAGTCTTTGTGAAATTCCCTGCTGCAGGAGAACAAAGGAGATGAAAAGATGTGCATGTTTAGAAATGCAGCAGGAGCTGAACTTGCCACCCTAAAGCCCTCCCACGCCTGGGGTCAGTCTCTAAGTGACACTGTGGCTAACATATGATCCCTGAGTTTTTCATAGATATGCTCAATGGCTATGTCAGTAGGATGCAATGTTTGCAATCTTTTTTAAAAGAATAAAAAGCCACTGCAATCTAGTTTTGTCAAAAACCACCTGCTGTTCTATTTGACCACTGGAGCATCACTGTTCAGGGTTTATCCTCCCCACTGAATACGTACACAGACTGAGGCTGAAAGAGGAGGAATCTGAAGCTCAGGCATTTACAACTGGGTTAGAAAGACTTGAGATAGGACTGTGGCCAGGAGCTGTTATCTTTATTGTGCAGAATGACTAAGTTCAACTTCTGGATCACTGGGTTGGGGCAATGCTTTTACGAAGAAGCAAATGGTGCTGTCAGTGTGGAAAAGATGTCCCCACAGCTGAGGTGTTAAATATGAAGCAATGGAGGGGCAGGGAGAAGGGATGCTTGTCAACTGATTCAGATAATGGAGAAAGATAAGCCTTAGATCATAAATCAGCTACCACCTATGGCTTTGAAAGGGCATGGTTGTTTCTTACTGTACCGCCAGCTCATTAATACCAGTCGGCATTCATTACAGGTGGTACAAGAGAGAAGATAATCTACATATTAAGTAGCTAATGTGGATTCCACTGCATTTCAATTCTCAAAGGCAAGCCTTTCTAAAACACTTCAAGGGCACAGTTCAGGCTCATGTCGATACATTAAAGTTTTCTTCTGTCTATAAAAAGGATGCTTGTAAAAAGTTATGATTTCAGTACAATCGCACAGGCAGTTTCCCTAGATGAACCCGTGACCCATTGTCTGAAATGGAGGTGGGAACTTTTCCAATAAGAATGATTATTCCCACTGACATTCTGATAAGTTAATGGACACAATTTACATGAAGCATCACATTTAAGAGTTCTCAGTAGGGATAGGTATGAATAATATTAACTTTTGTAATGCAAGCCCATAAAAACAAATTGATTTTATTATCATCATAAATAAAATTATATTATAGAATTTTCTTGTTTTGAAAAATTTTTATGGCTATTAGGATGGATGAGTAACTTTTCAAGCTCCAGCTCTTTCTATTCTTGCTTGTTATGAACAGCTGTGGACTGCCAGCCGGATGGGAAGAGGCCAGGCTTGTGGGAAGAGTTTACTGATCACCCCATAGAGATTGTGTTGTGCAGTTACTGCAGGGTTAGTTAGATTTGGTCTGTAAACAAATGCCTTTCTAAAAAAGCAAGTCCCAGTTATAAACATCATGGCACTTGGCAGAGCAGCATGATTTGGAATATATAGTAGTTCTATGTAGGAGGAACCAGTTCAATAGGTCCTCCCCTCTTTCAAAAGCAGATTTAGAAGATGGCGGATGAGTAAGAAGCAGGCAACGAAACTCTCTCTAAAAGTTACCATTGGAACACGAGAATATAGCGACCCGGAAAGCGCAGGAGGGGGGGGGATGCCTCCCCGAAACCCAGAGAAGTTCTGAAGCGCAATCTGGGACCCCCGGCACCAGTGACGGGTGACTTCTAACAAAGAAGACGGAAAGAAGGAGCAGACCGCGCGCGCGCACCTTCTAATATCCCGGGAGTTGGAGCGCCGGCGGAGGCTCAATTCTACGGACACACGGTGGCAGCTGGCGCCCAGGGAGCCCCCACGGAGGATCCTGAGACAGCGGCGGGGCAGGGGAGCGGCGGAGAACGGCGCTGACCGGCGGTGAGTGTCTCTCAGCCACAGCTGCCCCGCGCCAGAGAGTGACCGGCCGGGCGCCATTGTGGGGGGTGTGGCGAAACTCAGAGCGGCTCGGAAACTGCTCTGGGAACTTGTGCTCCGGACAGGGCAGCACAGGGCCTCTCAATTGAGCCCACGAAAGTGTGCTGAGGTCAGCAGGTGAACGAGACTGGACTCTCAGCCACACCTGTCCCACGCCAGAGAGCGACCGGCCGGGCGCCATTGTGGGGGGTGTGGCGAAACTCAGAGCGGCTCGGAAACTGCTCTGGGAACTTGTGCTCCGGACAGGGCAGCACAGGGCCTCTCAATTGAGCCCACGAAAGTGTGCTGAGGTCAGCAGGTGAACGAGACTGGACTCTCAGCCACACCTGTCCCGCGCCAGAGAGCGACCGGCCGGGCGCCATTGTGGGGGGTGTGGCGAAACTCAGAGCGGCTCGGAAACTGCTCTGGGAACTTGTGCTCTGGACAGGGCAGCACAGGGCCTCTCAATTGAGCCCACGAAAGTGTGCTGAGGTCAGCAGGCGAACGAGACTGGACTCACAGCCACACCTGTCCCGCGCCAGAGAGCAACTGGCCCGGCGCCATTGTGGGGGGCGTGGCGAAAAACCAGAGTGGCGGGAACCAGTGCAGGGAATCCGCGCTCGGACAGCGCGCTGAGCCTCTCAGGCCCAGGGACCGTGAAAGGGCGCTGAGAGCAGAGGCGAGCTAGACTGGTCTCTACCTGAAAGTACGCGCCTCTGCTCACCGCCCGCCAGAGGGCGCTCCTGGCTTACTGGGACGGACCTGCACAGAACAGGTAGCTGCCTACAACAAAGTCAACACCTGGAACTGATTCTTTTTAATTTTTTTTTTTTTTTCTTATTTTTATTTTTTTTATTATTATTATTTTTTTTTTTTTTTCTTCTCACTGATTTGTTTTTTGTTCTGGCGAAGGGTTTTTTTTTGGTTTTTGTTTAGTTTTGTTTTTTGGTGGGGTTTTATTTTTGATCTGTCTGTTTTATTGCTTTTATCTTCGTTATTGTTTCTGTATGTGTATTTGCTCTTTCCTTCATTATTCTCTCTGGTTTTTTATATGAGTGTAAACAGCGCCTCTAACTTCTTTGTGATTGTGGTCGTGATCTGTTCTTCCTTTTATCACTTCCTTCTCTTTTTACCACCTGTTCTCTGCACTAGTGTCCCAATTTTAGTGGGATCCCTCTTGGTCCTCTAACCTTATATCTAATTCCTTCCTCTTCTCCCAATACTCTATTTCCTCCTCAACTCATTTTAAATTTAAACTCCTTAGGGAAAAATTGACATACATAGGACTTGTATACTGCATATAATTTTTCTGGTGTGTTTTAGATTTTGTTATATAACCGCAACTCTATACAGCTAAAAGTGGTAAATAACTGGTTAGCTCAGTCTGTCATTTTCTAGGCTGTGTTTGATGCTTTAGTTAACATTATAGCCAAATGTGAAATAATTGTTCTAAACATCTTTCCTTCCTGATATTTCATGATTGAGATTGACTAAGGGACACAGAAAATACAGTGGCACAGTACCAAAGAATCAAGGACTGGGCCAAACAGGTAGCAACTTCGCATACCCAACGAATTGAAGAGGTAGGATCTGGCAGAAAGCTCAAAACACAAAAGCAAGCTCCACTTGGAAGATTCTGCAGAGAAGTAGTCATCTTCTAAAGATCTTAAACACTAGCAATAAAGTAACCTACTATAGGTAATTTGCAAACATCACCCCAGGAATTAAAGAAAGAAAACATGAGACGTCACTTAAACAAGATGCAACCCCACACATCCAATTCACCAAAGGCAAACCTAGGGAGCAACGAGGTGGGACAACCCGAAAGCCACCCACCTGGCCTATCTGAAGTGGTAACAACAAAGCAACTGAATGAGGTTCTGGAAAAAATTAAAACAGAAATAATCTCACAGATAACTGCAGAGATAATGTCTACAACGAAGACCATGCTTAAGGACACTATAGCTGATACAGACAAAAAAATAGATGAACTTAAGAAAACTATAGAAACCATGAATGCTCAGCATAGGAAAGAAATGGAATCCATAAGGCAGATTCAAACAGATATCCAAGAGATAAAAAATTCCATTGAAAGTATTTGTAGCAGAATAAGCCAATGCGAGGACAGGATCTCAGATATAGAAGATAGGCTTGCAATTAGTGATCATGAAATGGAAAAATTCTTAAAAATAGCAAGGGACCATGAAAAATCAATTCAGCAGCTGCTAGATGACTCAAAGATAAACAACTTAAGAATAATTGGAATAAATGAAAAAGCAGGAGATAACATCAACGACATTAAAACCTTGTTCAAAGACATAATCAGGGAGAACTTTCCTGGAAGAGAAAAGGAATTTGACACCTCTATAAGTGAAGCTTTCAGAACACCAACTAGACATGATCAAAAAAAAACTTCAGCCAGACATATTATAGTCAAGATCCCAGAAATTCAACAGAAGGGCAGAATCTTAAAAGCTGTTAGGGAGAAGAGACAAATCACCTATGAAGGAAAACCCATCAGAATCACAGCTGACTTTTCAACACAAACCCTCAATTCAAGAAGAGCTTGGAATGATGTATTGCAAGCTCTAAAGGAAAATAATTTTCAGCCCAGATTGATGTACCCTGCAAAACTATCTTTCAAAATTGATGGAGAAATAAAATACTTTCATGACAAAGAACATCTGAGAAAATTTATGACCACCAAACCAGCACTCCAAAACGTTCTGAAGGACATTCTAGAAAGAGATAGGAACCCCAACAGAAGGAATCCACCAGGCAGGGCAAATAATTAAATAGCCGGAAAGCGGAAAAACAAAGAGTGGGAACCAACAACAGGAAAATATCATGACAAGTCAATACATATCAGTTTTAACCATCAATGTTAACGGTCTCAATTCACCAATCAAAAGGCACAGACTGGCGAAATGGATCAAGAAGCAAGATCCAACAATATGCTGTATACAAGAAACACATTTAATTCAGAAAGAAATTCATAGACTGAAAGTCAAAGGATGGAAAACAATACTCCATGCCACAGGAACCCAGAAAAAAGCAGGGGTAGCTATTCTTTTTGCAGACAAAGTGAACTTCAAGCCAAGAAGGATTCAGAGAGATAAAGACGATCATTACATCCTTGTAAAGGGAACAATCCAAGAGGAAGAGATAACGATTATAAATATATATGCGTCAAATACCAATGCACCCAGCTATATAAAACAAGTACTAAAGGACATGAAAAATCAAATAAGCACTAATACAATTATATTGGGAGATCTCAATACTCCACTGTCACAAAAAGATAGATCAACTGGACAGAAAATCAATAATGAAATAGTAGAACTGAACCAAACTTTTGAACAAATGGACTTAGTAGATGTCTACAGAGTGTTCCATCCCACAACATCAGAATACACATTTTTCTCAGCTGCACATGGGACGTTCTCCAAAATAGACCACATACTAGCTCATAAAACCTGCTTAAGTAAATGCAAAGGAATTGAAATTATCCCATGCATATTATCAGACCATAGTGCAATGAAATTGGAAATCAATGGCAAAAGATCCCACAAAAACTCCCTAAACACATGGAAATTAAACAGCATCCTCCTGAACAACCAATGGGTCACAGATGAAATTAAAGAAGAAATTAGTCACTTTCTACAACTGAATGATAATGACAGTACAACATACCGGAACTTATGGGATACAATGAAAGCAGTCCTAAGAGGGAAATTTATAGCATTAAACACTTATATCAGGAAAATAGAGCAAGCGCAAATAAACAACTTAAGGGTGAACCTCGAGCTTCTAGAAAAAGAAGAGCAGGTTAAGCCAAAAGCCCGTACAAGGGAGGAAATTATAAAGATCAGAGCAGAAATTAACGTATTGGAGAATAAAAAAACAATACAAAGAATCAATGAAGCAAAAAGTTGGTTCTTTGAAAGAATAAATAAGATTGACAAACCCTTATCCAACCTTATTAAAAAAAGAAAAGAAAAGACTCAAATCCATGCAATTGAAAATGAAAAGGGTGATATCACGACGGACCCTGCAGAAATCCAGAAGATCATCTATACCTATTTTGAAAATTTATATTCTACTAAGATGGAAAATGCAGAAGAAATGGACAGATTCCTAGATTCGTATGAATTACCAAAGCTGAATCAAGAAGATTTAAAAATCCTAAATAAACCAATATCAGCCAGTGAAATTGAAGATGTAATTAAAAACCTCCCAACAAAGAAAAGCCCAGGCCCTGATGGATTCACTGCCGAATTCTACAAGAAATTTAGAGAAGACCTAACGCCCCTACTTCTCAAACTTTTCAATGAAATTGAAAGGGAAGCAATACTCCCAAATTCATTCCTGGAAGCAAGCATTACCCTGATACCAAAACCAGAGAAGGACCCAACTAAGAAAGAGAACTACAGGCCAATCTCCCTAATGAACATAGATGCAAAAATCCTTAATAAGATACTGGCAAACAGAATCCAACAAATCATCAAGAAGATTATACACCATGACCAAGTTGGATTCATCCCAGGGATGCAGGGATGGTTCAACATACGTAAATCAATAAATGTAATACAGCATATTAACAGAACCAAAGACAAAAATCACATGATCATCTCAATAGATGCAGAAAAAGCTTTTGACAAAGTCCAGCACCTTTTCATGATAAAAACCCTACAGAAAATTGGAATAGAGGGTCTTTATCTCAATCTGGTAAAAGCTATCTATGACAAACCAACAGCCAATATCATACTAAATGGCCAAAAACTGAAAGCCTTCCCTCTAAAATCAGGAACAAGACAAGGATGTCCACTGTCCCCACTCTTATTCAACATAGTTCTGGAAACTTTAGCCAGAGCGATTAGACAAGAGAAAGAAATAAAAGGAATAATGATCGGAAAGGAAGAAGTTAAATTATCATTATTTGCAGATGACATGATACTCTACACAGAAGACCCCAAAAACTCCACTAAAAAACTGCTAGATTTGATAAGCAAATTCAGTAGTGTAGCTGGATACAAAGTCAATACTCAAAAGTCAATAGCCTTCCTGTACACAAATAACAAACTTACTGAAAGAGAAATTAGGGAAACAATACCTTTCACAATAACATCCAAAAAAATGAAATACCTAGGAATCAACCTCACGAAAGATGTAAAAGACCTCTATACTGAAAACTACAGTACTCTGAAAAAGGAGATTGAAGAGGATATCAGAAAATGGAAAGATATCCCTTGCTCCTGGATAGGAAGAACCAATATAGTGAAAATGGCCATACTTCCAAAATTGTTATACAGATTTAATGCAATTCCAATCAAAATTCCAACAGCATATCTCACAGAATTAGAGAAAACAATCCTAAAATTCATTTGGAATCAGAAGAGACCTAGAATAGCAAAGGCAATTCTGGGCAACAAAGGCAAGGCAGGGGGCATCACAATCCCCGACTTGAAATTATACTATAAAGCTACTGTGATAAAAACAGTGTGGTACTGGCAAAAAAACAGACCTGAAGATCAATGGAACAGATTAGAAGATGCTGAAACAACCCCAGACATACTAAGCCACCTTATCTTTGACAAAGGTGCCAAACACATTCGCTGGAAAAAAGATAGCCTCTTTAATAAATGGTGCTGGAAAAACTGGCTCTACACATGCCGAAGATTAAAACTAGACCCATATCTTTCACCATGCACTAAACTAAATTCAAAATGGATCAGAGATCTAAATATTAAAACAGAAACATTAAATCTGCTGGAAGGTAGGATAGGTAAAACTCTTGGAGACATTGGTGTAGGCAAAGACTTTATGAATAAAAACTCAACCGCACGGGAACTATCCCAAAGAATCAATAACTGGGATCTCATCTTATTAAAAAGCTTTTGCACAGCAAGAGAAACCACCAACAGAGTGAAGAGACAACCCACAATGTGGGAAAAAATGTTTGCCAGCTGTTCCTCAGACAAAGGATTACTATCGAGAACATATAAAGAACTCAAAAAAATTAGACCTCCCAAATTTAAAGACCCACTCCAAAAATGGGCATCTGAGATGAATACACATTTCTCAGATGAAGAAATACTAATGGCAAATAAATATACAAAAAAATGTGCAACATCACTAGTCATTCGAGAGATGCAAATTAAAACAACACTGAGATACCATCTCACCCCAGAAAGAATGGCTACTATTAAGAAATCAACTAATAACAAATGCTGGAGGGGCTGTGGGGAAAAAGGAACCCTTCTCCACTGTTGGTGGGAGTGTCGACTGGTACAGCCACTGTGGAAGTCAGTGTGGAGATTCCTCAAAAAGCTAGGGTTGGAGGTCCCATTTGACCCAGCTATTCCCCTTCTGGGCATCTTCCCAGAAGAATTAAAAACATCATACCACAGCGATATATGTGCACCCATGTTTATAGCAGCACAATTTGTAATAGCCAGATCGTGGAAACAACCCAAATGCCCATCAACTGAGGAATGGATAAGAAAGATGTGGTATTTTTATACAATGGAGTACTATTCAGCCATTAAGAAGGATAAACTGGAGACTTTTATAGGTAAATGGATGCAACTCGAGAAAATACTCATAAGTGAAATAAACCAGAAGCACATGTGTAAGCATCGTATTGTCTCTCTAGTATGAGAAACTGAAAGACTAAATAAGATCCAAAATGTACAATAGACATGGTGAATCAAAAAGAAACTGGTCAAAAGGAAAGAGAGACTGGAATAGGGAAAAGAAAGAAGGGAAAGGGAAAAAAAATTGTATATATATATATATAAGATGGTTAAGATAGATACACTACGATTTTCACTTAGTTCATTGAAGAGTAAGGTTTGTGCCAATAATGTTTGCATAATTGAATGCTAATGTCTGGTGTCCTGAATAACTAACTTAAAGATAGTAATACGCAATGTATTAACCATTGTTACCCTCCTATTATGTTGTTTTGAAAATTTGTTCTTCTTTTGATTTGTTTTGTTTTTTCTTCTCTTTAAAATTAAAAAAAAAAAAAAAAAAAAAAAAAGCAGATTTATTCCACCATCTGCAAGAAAGTGGACTTCCCCATGGAGCCCATGGTATAGCTGAGGAAAATCTACTGTGATAATGACATTCAGGAGCCCTGATTAGCGCTATATTGGAGGATTGTCAAATATGATTTATTTTTCTTATTGCTAAAGTAACCTATTGCTTTACAGAAATATATTATTCAGAATTGTTAAAATAAAGAAAAAATATATATATGATTCTAAAATATATATTATAATCATATAATATATATATAATTCATAACCACTGTTAGCCTTTTGGTTCTTGTTTTCAAATATTTTTTCCTCCTTAAAATTATCTGACCCAGTTTTTTTTCCTCCAGGAACATTAAGGAAATGCTATGTCATTGGAGTCTATGTTCAGTGGAAACCATGAAGGATGTAATAATGGATGAGTTTTAATAAACAAGATCAGGGAATTTTTAGGTAGCTGGGAGATTCTACACATGTGTAACCATATAGGTTAATTACAATTATGAGATTAACGAATGCTAGACAATAGTAATTTTAGGGCATTCATGAGAGAGAAGTCAGCAAATATTTCTGACCATTATCTGGAATTTTACCAGAGCATTTTTTTTTGCTACATACCTGATCTAAAGATATCGTACATACATATACTGAAAACAAATGTTTGGTTATTAGCCAAGCATCAAGGACTTTGCTTCTTCTCCCATTTGCAGAAAGAAAGCTTCCTGTACTTCTCTCACCTCCACATTTTCTGATGTTGACATATTCCTGCCCATACTACTTCTGCTCTGACTACAAATTCATTCATTTAACCACTGAGTATTGAAAGCTCAGTCAAGCTCTGTGCTAGGCACCAAGACTAACAACCTAAATAAGGATTAGCATCTCCTGGTTTCCTTTCCTTGCATTTTAGAAGAGCTTCCAATTTAAATAGTCATAGAAACAGGATCTTAAGTTGGTTTTAAAGATTGATGGATTTCTTCCTTTGATTTCAGGAACTTAACTATTTAAATTTTAGTTGACCTGGTACATTGCTGAGACGTGCCAAGTAAAGAAGCTCACGCTGATGATTAGTGTGTCCTTAGGATTTGAGCGAATAGTTTAAATTCTGAAATAACTGTGTGACTGTCCTTTGCTGAGGCTTGAGTCTGCGAAGGAAGGTACTTTAGCTAGTTAGAGCTAGTTAGCTCTCTGGAAGTCAAAGATAATAGCATTCTCATTTGGTTCCACCTGAACCAAATATCTGTGTTAATACCTGAAAGAATTTTATGCAGAACATTACAAGAGAAAGAAAGGGATTGATTTAGATCAGTTGGATCCATATGTATTAAGAACTCTGTCTATTTAACTATGAAATTAATTTCACCATTAAAATAAATGTGTGACTATAAAATCTAGCATCCCTTCTCCAGGAGATTATGGCCTTTGCAGCCATTTGGATGCTGCAGATAAGAAGTGTTGGATAACAATTTATTTTCTAAGCTCTTCTAAGAATTAGAGAGAGAATTCATTCGTGCCTTGAAACTTTTCATAGCCCAGTTCCCATGTATATATAAAGGACGATAATATCTCAACAAATACAACATTTTTGCCAGTGTAGTTGTTGTAAAAGAACAATGGTTTTTATCTGTTTAAGGAATTGGCAAATCTTCTTAACATATTGAAGAACACCTTCATATTTGGTGAGGAATACTTGATAGCAGAAATAGCTTAAAGAATTTTTCTGAAGTCACACAAGTGGTAAACTCCTAAGTTTCAAAACCAGGTCTGCACAGTACAAAAACCATTGCTTTCTAGCTCATCGAATTGCCTTAGGAAAGGCAACTCCCCTTTCTGAATGCCACAGCATTTGTATTCTATGAATATCTTATTTCTTTATTCATACAACAAATTTTTATTTAGCACCTGTCAGCCAAATGTTGTCATAAGTGTTGAAAATGCTGTTTAAAAATAATTGCAGGTAATTATCTTTAAAGCTTCCATTATTCAATAATTCAATATTGAGATTTTAATATTTTTATTTATGAAATATTCTGGCATAATGAATTATGCATTATCTAGTATAATAGACAGCCATGTCATCACCAAAATTTAACACAGACAAATATTGTGCTACATCAATTTTCTCTTATCCATTAAGAAATCAGAATGTTAAAGCTCCCTAAGCCCCATCCCTTTTCCTTTCCTCTTTCCTAAGCCATTAACTAGAAGCTGGCATGCATAATATGCATGCCATCATGCTTTTATACCTTTTTCTATATGTATCTCTAAAGGTCCAACTTTCACTCTTCTTCATGATACAGAATTAGTGGAAGTCTCTTTCCCTCTCACATTTTCTATAAAGCACCAGTCACAAATTATATTTTTTGTGGAAAGAAAAAGAGTGTATTTGCCTAGTTCTACAAACACCATTTCATCTCTATAGTAAACACTATAAAATCAAAGATGTTATGAGATTGGATTTATAGCATTGGTGACTAGGGAGTAGGACGAGTAAGTAAATGACAAGATTATAGAAAACTAATAGGCTTTGTGTTTTGCAGTACCGTCGACTGAGATCAGAAACTTACTAAAACAGGGCAGGTTCTGATGAGAAAAATGGGGCTTTGGAATATCTTGAATGTGAGGTGATTATGAAACTTTCAGCTAGAAATAGTTGAATTATGAATCCTATAACAGGAAAAGAGAAGAATGTATGTATGTTGTGTAAGGATCATAAATTTAATTCATGCTAAAACTCGAATGAACATACACAATTCAGTTTATTTGGCCTTATTTATAAAGTTCCACTTCCTAAGTTTAGAGGAATGAAGGAATAACTAAATGGGCCATCTGAATTTGAGCATTTGCCAACCACTAATTTTAGCATTTTGTAAAGCTTAATCATCTAGGCCAGTGGTGGCAAACCTATGGTAGGCATGCCACAGCAGGCTGTTTGTATCATTGAAAGATCTAAAAGGTTGGCCACCACTGATCCAGGCTCACTTATGTGAGCTACCCCTCTCCCTTAACCCTCTCCTGTGATATAATGGGTGTGGAAGTAGAGGGCTCACATAACTTCATGGCAGGAGATTGGAAGGATCCTCAGACCTCTGTGGCATGCTCTGGACCTTCACGGTCCTAAGTAAAGGGCTACTTAACTACCCTCTAAAGTCGAAAGTTGGCCAAATTCTATATATTTATGTTTTCTGTTGACATTTGCAATTTAAGTCATACATTCCTTGCCTGGTCCCTCTTTTGGTTTAGTCATAGCCTGGTGGCCCCCACGCTGCTAACATAGCCTCATCTTGTCACTTCATGGCAGTAGGTGCCTAAGTCACATCACTGTTGCCCACCTGGCCCACCATGCCTGCAGTAATCCACTACCAATTTCTGCAATGGCCCATGACTGCAGGCTTCTGGATGGGGCCCAAATCCCCACTCAGGATTTTCCCCCAAAGGAAGTATAGGCAGGAAAACTAGACTCTCTTCTCCACCTGTTCGCAGGGATCTGCCTGCCTAAATATGCTAAGCCCTTATTTCTTGTTGGACATCTACCTTGCAAAGCAATTTATCTCCTAAAATTCCCAGTAGGGATGAACTTAGTCTATCCGACTCCTCTAGCGGATCCTAGCTTTTATTTGAAGGTTGGGGTGGTGAGTCAGGAACACAATCTGACTACCTTGTTTTCTGCTCACCTCCTCCCTATAGGTCTGTTTTGCTTAACAATCCCCTAGAAGCAGAAAGGATACTGATTTTTAAAAAGTTCCTGTGAGTGAGCCTCCTTCATGGCTCAGTCTCCCTCCCAATCCTTAAGAATGGTTGGAGTTTAATTACTACACCAGCGGAAAACTCCCTATCTGAGTCATTTGGGTATAAACTTTTCCGAGTTAAATGGAAGATTAAACAAATTGAGCAAATCCACCCTTTCTACATGTCTTGGCTTTCCAGCCCATTTTCATGCAAACATAACAAGTACTAGCCTGCTTTTTCTAATAGGTCACAGGAAAGTAGGCTGTCACTCCACAAATAACTGGAAACATTTGGAGAAGATCATCATGTAACTGTGATTCACCTTCATTATTAAAGAAATGGATACAGCATAAATCAGGACAGCAGAAAAAGTTTATCATTTAATTGTGAAAATCAAAATGACATGATTTAATGCTGTGAAATATTTTCTTTATTGCATGCAGATTTGGAATCATGGCTAAATAAGTCAGACAATAATGGTAATTAATTGAACCTATATGAAAAGAAAGATGAAAGCATGTATAGATGGAAAAAGCCAAATATACTGAGGAATGCTAACATTTGAGTAGCAAACAGTAGAAAAGAGCCCAAGAAGAGAGTAAAAGGTTGAGGGAAATGAAAGAAAGAAGAGAATGAGAAGTGAATGGTATCAATGAAACTTTCTAAAAGTCAATACTGCTGTAGGCTGCACAAGGTCAGTTAAGGTAATAAAATCAGTCCTCTGGATCTGAAAATTAAGAGCTCATTGGTAGTTTTAGCTAGAATGGTTCTGATAAAGTGCTGGGATCAGGAAGCATTTAATAGGGCTAAGGAATCAGAGAGAAAAAGTGAAAAGTTAATAAAAGGTAAGCTTCTTTCAAGACAATTAATTTTTAAGAGAAGAATAAATGTAACATAAGTGAATATAAGCAGTCTCAGTCTCCTTTTTTTTAAAGGAAGATTGTGTTTGTTAGGATAGGTTAGAGTAAGCTGTACTGAGCAATAAACAAAAATTCTGAAGCTATATTTCTCCTGTATATTGCATGTCCAATACAGGTCAGCAGTGGCCTGCTCTGTTTATCACAGTCATCCAGGGACCAAGGAGCATAAAGACTCTATCACCTATAGCCATCACTGAAAATTACTACCACCACAAACCTGTTAATCACCAAAGAAAGTCACATAGTTCTATATAACTTCAAAGGGAACTTGGAAATACAACTGTACATAGTCATAGTCAATGTGTAGTAAATATCGCTATTGGTGAATAGGTTGATTAAATACTGCGGGCGAGAGTAATATGGCCAGACCAAAGAAAGAGGATTAGTAAAGAAGTTGAGAAAGAGGTTAAAGACAGAAAAGAGACAAAGATTAATTGAAAGAGCATGATCTTAAAAAGAATAGGGAGGGCCGGTGAGATGGCTCAGCGGCATAAGCACCTGCCTGGCAAGCGCGAGGTCCTGAGTTCGACTCCCAGAACCCACATACGAAGAAAGGGCCGGTGATATCATTCAGTGGCACGGGCGCCTGTTGGCACGCGAGGTCCTGAGGTCAATCCCTGGTACCCACAAAAAAAAAAAAAAAGAATAGGGAAAGAAGAATGCAGAGCACAAGAGGATGCTAGAACTTTTGGTGAAGGGCTACTTGTTCTTTGAGAGATACACAGTGAGGATGTCCATGGATAGAGATGGATAGGATCTCCCTCTAAGAAATTCGATGCACGCTTTAGAATGATTTCTCTAGCAAATGGGAAAGAAGCCACGTAAGAATTGAATGAAGAACTTCTGGTTAACAGCATGATTCTTGTTTTCAGTAGAAATGTTTACATTTGCACCAGGTGATGATTACCAATACTCTCCAGCAGTGGGAGGGAAGGAACGGTAACTGAGATGGTCACATTAGTCAGTGTTTGAGGATTTTCAGGGTGAGTGCAATATTTTCTGGGTGAGATGACTGAAAATATGGGGATGTTAAGAACATTGACAAGAAACTGAGGGGTAAACCAGAAATGTGGCTCATCAACGAGGAGAAAATTATTGACCACATTCTTTCCCTAATGAAAATTTTCACTTTTTGGCATTCCTAGTAAATCAAATCCCTTAAAAATAAATGACAGCTGTTTATAAGAGTCGAATTAAATCAAGTAGAATTTGCATGCTCTCTTTGGTAAATCTCCCAAAGAGACTTGTAGCAGGACTACTCTGTCACTGCAAGTTACTGCCATGGGAGTAGCTAATAAATCTATCCCTTTTGATCAACGCACAAATGTGTCATGGGAGCCTAACATATTTTATCCAGCAAGAAAAGGTAGATCCTAGTAAACTTGGTTTGCAACTCTAAAACATAAATCATTTTAAGGATGATCATTTGAACTAATGACACTAATGTAATAGAAAGCCTGAGAATCACTTAAGAAAAACCTTTATTAGAGCAAGGAACTAATAGAAATTCTGGCTTTTATTGAAACATACTTTACTTAAATAAATTCTGGATTGGGGGACATAACAAGTAGGAATACTTAGTTCCTTGATTTAAAATTCCAGCTACAGCTAGGTATTGAAAAGCTATCAAATCTATCAAGCTGATATCCAACTAACTTATATTTACATATCCAAGAATGGGAGGATTATTTATATAAAGAAAGTTGAAAAGCTGAAAAGATTTTATGTTCTTTTTACCCTCATCTTTTCCTTGAGTCACAGGTTATGTCCTCTTTTGCTGCAATTCCAAATACAACTTGAGCTGGACACATTTTTTATTATCTTCTATCCCTTAAATTAGGAGAGGAAGTGTTATAACTGCTGATGAAAATAGACCAGAAAAAGCATTGTACAATAAGGCCAGCTTAGTCTGGTCCAGAAAACTTCAACCAAAGAGGTAACCTATGCTTTAGTTAATGCCAGTAAGAATTGGATTGAGTCCAGAAGGAGATAGTGTTAATCAATTGTTTTTAGGGTGAGAGTCTGTGGCCAACTGGCTTAAAAATCTTTGAACAGTAAGTCTTGTAGAGATATAGCAGACTTGCCAAAATTGCATTACTGCTTCAAACCATCACAAGTTACACTACGCTTTAAGTTTTATTACCAAGTAAGACAGCACACAAATTCATTTCCATGTCTGTTGCCAATTTAAATGAATGGATGCCTCCTGCCAGCTCAGGAAGACATGAGAGGAAATGTTACACAGATCATTGGTGCATGGAATAAATGATAGCAGGCCCCTTGTTCATTTAATTTCAGAGCAAAATTTATATTTTAAGTAGGCTTTAAAAATGTAATGTGAATTATGCCACAGGAGAAATATAATTCAAAGAAGCAACCATATTAAATGCCTACTATGTACTCAAAACCATTCTAGCTGCTGTGGATGATATAGAAATAAAAGGTACAAGCTCTGTTCTCAAAGAGCTTTCTCTGCAATTGGTCAAAGTAAAGTAACACTCAGGAAAATATTTGACACTCTCTAGAGCTGAATTATGTCCCCTTAAAATTCATACGTTGAAGTCCTATTTCAGAATGCGACCGCATTTTGAGAGAGGGCCTTTACATATATGGTAATTCAGTTAAATGAGGTCATTTAACACAAAAACACACAGAATGAAGACTATGTGAGGATACAGGGAGAAGAAGATGGGCATCTACAAGTCAAGAGAAAGGCCGCAGAAGAAACCAACCCTGCCAACACCTTGACTGTAGACCTGTAATTTCCAGAATTGCAAGAATCGAGACTTCTGTTCTTTAAAGCACCTTTTACCACAAACCTTTATAGCAGTGATATTTTGTTATGACATCCATGGAAAACTACAGATACTATGAATTTAGTGTTAAATTTCACCATACAACCAAATGCTATAGGAATCCAAGGAAAAGAGAAAAAAAAATAAAAGAACAGACCAAACCTCAAGCTCAAGTAGATCTTGAAGAAAACTTAAACATAGAAGAGAAACAAAATGCTCCAAGGAAGCAAACAATATGAGCAACAGCAAGAACTAATAAGTATCCCATATTGTGTGGCATAATGGAAGTACTCATTTGACTAAAGGAGGCTTGACTGATAAAGGAGAATAAGATTGGAGATATGGAACATGGTCAAACATGGAAAAACTGAAAGACCTAGCAGAGGCATTTAGACTTGACTATTGAGGGATGAGGGATCATAGTTTATTTTTGTTTCTTTCCCCCATAACACACTCCAAAAAGCTTTATTAACTGGGAGGGGGATAGATTCATTTATGATCTACCTAGCCTAAGAAGTACTATTGTGCCAAGTTGAGTTGAGTTAGAAATAAAACCAATGAATTTGGAGACCAAAAAGCACCTAAGAAGAGAAAGATGAAAAATGGCAGTCAGAGTGAGAAAATGAAAGCCTAAATTCCCTTGGCAAGGGTCATGGACAAGGCCCAAGCACAAGCTAGAAGGGACAGAAGAGAAAAGGGAAGCAGACATTGATTTTTTTTAAAAAGGAAAAGAAAAAGAAAGATCAGAGAATAATGGTTAAGAGAATTAGGAAGCTTAAGAAGATATAAAGTATATAAAATGCAAAAAAAAAACCAAGGTGATGAAAGTCAGAGAAAGTGGAAGAGAAAATTAAAATAAACTTAAGGGGAAATGTTAATGAAACAAATTAACACAGCAAGAGCCTACAGCAGAGGTACCATGAAGTGACAAGGACAGGTGATGGAAGGCAAGCCGGGAGGAGCCTAGGAGAAAGAAGACGGGACAACTGGATAAACAAGTAGACAGGACTTTAAGATGTTGGACACAAATAATATTCCAAGGAGAGGATAAGGGAAGAAGATTGAACAGATATACTCTGGGAAACAGAAAATAATCAACATTGCTTTATTTCCTTACTCTCCTCCTAAACTAACATTGCCAGTCTGAATCTCAGGTAAACCAACCGTGATGGTAGATTCCAGCCCTGTCCCACAAGCTGCTCCCCATTCCTTACCCGGGATTTTGTAGGGATATTAAATCATTTTAAAGTTCAGCTAAGTGATGCCACTTCACATTCAGACTTCCTAACCTCAATTACATGTTGCCACTCAATGATTTTTTATTAAATTTTAGTGAATTTCTATTACCTTTTCCATAGTACAAGTTCCTAAAAATTTTTTCCTCCACAAACCTTTAAAACTACCTTTAAAGATATTCATGTATCTTAAATTATTACGTTTCCTCTACTTCCTTCTCCCATAACTTTAAGATTTTTCCAGAGTTTCATTCAATTTCTTCTCTTCCTCTGCCTTTCTTGGGAGTAAGGGAGGGACAGAGTGAAAAAAAGAAAAGATAAAAGAAGAAAAAGAAAGGAAAGAAGGAAGGAAGAAAGGAAGGAAGGAAGGGAGGGAAGAAGAAAGGGAAGGAGGGAGGGAAGGAGGTGGGCGAGGGAGGGAGAGAGAGAGGAAAGTTTTCACATTCTCTCTAATGTTACTCTTTCCACACATGCCCTAGGATCCATCCACCCTCCACACATACACACACACATACACACATACACACACATCTCGCTGGACCCTTCCATGCTCAGTTTTTTCCTTTGATATCCCTCCTCCCCAAACTTCTATTTACTTTAAGTCTCTTCCCTTCAAAACTTTGGCACTGGACCTTTGCACCATGACAGCATTATCACTTCCATCCATCTTTAACAAAAACCCAAAGGACTATAACTCTTTTGTGAAACCTTCTCCTCTAATTTCTAGCTGCAAGCATTAGAAGTTAACCCTGGTGAATCATACAGAAAAGGAATCTATCAAAAGGATATTAAGCGCTTGACAGGAACTTTAAGATGACTGAAGAACCAGGCCAAGGCCAAAGCTTCTAGAATCAGAGTCTCAAGTCTGCCTTTAAGACACGCGATGGGCAACCGCTCAGGCTGCAGTTTGAATTCCTGCCAAGAACTCAACTCACCTAAAGGACTCATGTGCAACATGGATGCCACTTCTGACCAGAGACTCAGTCTTCCCACATTGCTGCATATAAAACCTCAATGCTTTTGCTTCCTCCTTTGCCAGAAAAATGAATGCACACAGACCTCTTCCTCCAAATTGCTTCCTCATGGCTAAGATGTCACACAAGTGCAACTGATGCATGATGTCCAATAGGTACTCCCTGCAAATCAGTTAGAAGAAAGAATGGAAAAAATAAATTATATGAAATATAAATTAGAATCATAATCATTAACTTTTGACACAGAGTAATTTATATTTTCTTTGCCTGCATTTGAATTATAGTCAAATCCAGAGCCCAACATGTCTATGACTTCACACGTTCAGGATGAGTAAAGAAATTTCTTTCAGCTACCAACTGGCACCCATAGATTGAATTAGTTTTTTAAACTGATGCCCAAATCAGTTTCCACTATGCCACACCCATGTGCTACCAAGTTGTTACACTTGTTTCATTTTGGAGACTATTATACCTGTCTCATCTTTGCTTCCAGAGCATCTATGTCTACACAATAATAATTCCTGCAGATAGAGACATTTGAAAAGTTCTGTAATAGTGAAATGATGGTTTTTAAATTTGAATAAGTCATATCCATTTATAGCTCATGTTTTCCTTAATGTACATTCTATATTAGCATCAAACCAATGTAATAAAAACTCATTAATCTGGGCCCTATTCATTTCAAACTTCATCCCCACTGATGATTCCCAGTTTCTGCTTCTGTTTCTCTCACCTAGAATGCTTTTTCCTTTCACTCAAATGTCTATCAGCTTCTTACTAACTGAATTCCAGAATATCTATTGTAAAAGCTTTCTTTGATTAAACTCACCTAATTCTGATCTCTCCAGGGTGCTGCACCCTATCAGAACTTATGAATTCTGTCTGTTATTCACTTTTGCAGTTATGAATTGATGCTTTTATTGGTTTTTTGTCATTTTCTATGTGTATGTTTTCTCCCCAGGTAGGGGATCAGCTTCTAGGGAGAGGAAGCCACCTCTGTGTCCTAGACATCCCACCTCTAGAGCTTTGACTTACCCCTGGAGTAGGTGTCCAGGACACGTCCAGAGAGGGAAGGGATATGCCAGGAGTAAAGACAGAAAGTGCAGAATGTAATCCATTCTCCTGATAATCATTTCAAACCTTAATCTTAGCAATAGCAGAAGTATGCCACGGGGAACTAACAATATCTACAATGTCATCTTTAAAAAGGATGCGAAGTGATGAATCCACATATGCAGCAAGCAACAGCTAAATTATTTAAACAGAAGGAAACTATGTGTAGGGATTTCAGCACTGCATCTCTGTTGTGATCTCTGACAGGAAACCTGCTACACATCTTGATGAATTGTCATAACCCAAGTTACTAAGAGACTAAGATATGGAATATTTCATTCCACCAATACAAAGAACTAATATGCTCACTCTGTGGGACTGGAATTGGAAAAGAGATAACTTTTGTAAATTCTCCTCTTGGCACTTTTGCACTGTATAAAATGTATCACTTTTTTCCAAAATTAAATATTAAAAATGACATTTTTGTGAGACAGTACTATATTTAAATTCTGAGAAGATATTTGACGATTTTAGGAATTTTTTGTTCATGGAGGACAGTGACAATGATATATTTTTATTTTAGCAAGAAATCTTATCTATTGGTAACATACTGAAATGTTTATGGATGAAACAATATCTATGATTTACTTAAAATTCCTATATGTATCTTTCTTTCTTTATTAGAACACCTAATAAAGTAAGTACTCTTTTGCTCATTTTATAGATGAGGACACAGGTTTAGAAAGATTAAGTTTCTTGTCTAAGGTCCCATAGCTAATAGCTGGCAAAGTCAGAATTAAAAAAGAACTAGTTGCTACAAAATTCCATGTTCATAATCACTGAGACATATTATTTATATAAACCTAATCCCAAAATAAAATATCTCCTTGATACAAAAAGACATTTTTATTAAACACCTCAAGATTACAATATAAGGCCATGGCCTTTCTCTTAAAAGATAGTCAAGGTAATGTAATTCACTTAATAAAACAAAATATTCAGCAAAGATTTCAATCATCTATGGCTGATAAGATATTACCAAGGGAAAAAATCATGCACATAACATGCATTACTATCCATATATTATTGAAATATTTCTGGCTTAGAATCATTATCCCAATATTTCCCTTATCCATTCTGCTAGTGAATATATATATATATATATTTCATATATATATTCATATATACATATTCAACTAGGCAAATGTTGGTTTAATAATTTAAATTCTAACCCCTGTATATGAAACTAAACAGTATCACACATAATTTAAATATCACTTTTCATTCCTTCTATGTCCTCTAAGGATTTAGAATCTAGTTGCAGAGAAAGGGCATAAAAATGACCTCAAACAAGCTAGATGTGGTAGCTTATGTCTATAATACTAGCACACTGGGAGGCTAAAGCAGGAAGATCACAAATTCGAGCCCAACCTGGGCAATTTAATGATACCCTGTCCCTAACTAAAAAAAAAAAGTTTTTTTAAAAAAGGGCTTGGGGATATATCTGAGTGAGAAGGCCCTGCATTCAATTTCCAGTACTGCAGAAAAGAAAAGAAAAGAAAAAGAGAGCACAAAGTATAAGTGGTGTGAGAAAGGAGTGAAGTACTAGTAGAGTCCAAAAGAGAAAAATTCCACTGAGCTGGAAAAACGACAAAAACGTCATGAGATGATATTTAAGATTAGTAAGATTTTAGCATTATATTAGTGAGGGTGTAGACTGAGATGAAATAACAGAAAGACTAAGACCTTAATGCACAGTTATTTGCGGGACACTTACAATCCAAAGTACAGCAGATACTTTCCTGTTTTTTTCAAGTATTGAGGTTTGTTGGTAGTTGAGGCTCATGAGGCAAAGGAAGTAACCCAGGGAGAGAAGCAGAGAAGAAGCAAGGCTCAAAAGCAAGGAAGAAGCCGCGGTCACCTACCATGTTTGCTTTATCCCCTTCAAAGGCCAAATGTTTTGACTCAGTTTAACAAGTACTTGCAGTTACATACCAAAGATATAATATTTCTGACATGCAAAAGTTACTCGGTAATTCATACTTATGATTAATACTTATTTTATGGACAAGTTGAAGGACTAGAAGTTTCTTGTGCAGAATATAAAATCTGGAGATCTGTACTTCAATAAAATAAACATGATGGCTGGGAAGACGTTAGATAGAAATGGAGAAAGGCAGAAGAAGTTTCAAAAAAAATGGCAGGGGGATGGGAAAAAGATGGGTGTCCATATGAGGTTGACAAAAGAAAAGACGAAACATAAATCTTGAAAACTAAGTCAATTAATTAGGCAAAGTAGCATTAAAAGAAATGGTAACACCAAATACAAGTTATTTTATGGAGAAGAAAAATTCTATTTCGGTAATTTGAGGGTTAAATTGCTATTAACTAACCTGAAAATAGATATCAAGTACATACCTTTAAATAAAACTCTAATATCCATGAAGTGGTAACCATTAACAGTAGAGAGTCGGAGGTCAAACAGATGTTTGCAGCTTTGAAATTAAGATTCTGAAAGAATTTTAGGTGTTGGTAAAGTGATATCCATCTCGAAATTTAAAAATTTGTAAACCCTTTGAAAAGATTTTGAAAGAAAGACTTCAAAGACAGTGGCCCTGAAAAATGTTTATGTTTGGATAAAAAAATTGTTATATTCATAAAATAGAATAAAATTCAGCAATGAAAAGGAATGGACTCCTTTTACTTGGTAACTTGGATAAATCGCAAAATGAGTGTGATGATGGAAAGCATCCAAAGAGAAAAAGAGTGCCTAAATATGATTCTATTGATAGACAATCCTGTGAAAAGATAAACTAAGCCATAGTGACAGAAAGCAGGTTACTCTTTGCTCGGGGTCAGGAAGAGTGGACTGCCGAGGGCATAAGAGAGCTTTGTGGGATGGCTGAAGCATTCTCTACCTTGAATGTGGTAGGTATATTTGTTAACTCATAGAACTGTACAATTAAAGTGGACTGGATATCACAATTTAAAAGGCAGATAAGGGCAACTTCAAGATGTAGGTAACTGGAAGAATAGAATTTGTAATTAAAGAGAGCTATAATTCAGTGCATAAGAAATTAACCAAAAAAAGTTTCAACTGAGGACTAAGAGTCAGCTGAAACATACCTTACAATGAATTGATGACGTTGGGAAAAGTTTTAATACATTTATTTAGATGACCATGTCAAAAAGTACACGAAGGCTAAGCATACCAGCCAGCATCTTTAGTAACTAAACTCTCAGCTACAAATTATAGCTCTTCCCACTCTATTTAAATACAATGCAGAAACGGAATAGGAAAATCTTAAGCCACCAATACAAGCACTGACTAGATTTAACTTGAGTAACATATTCCTAGGTTTCACCAAAAAGATATCTGCTTAGATGATAAGGATTTATGCAGAAAAAGATGTGGTAATATTTCATGTCATCTTGAGGTAAATTTATATGGCTCCATTAAAAACCATCAAGGTTAAAAATCAGAATACATAATGAAAATGCTAAAATGAAGAATGGCTTGTGGCAAGAGGATTATGACAATGTATTCTACAAGAAAGATATAAAAGTAGGTCAAATACTCAAAGAATCTAGATTTTTTAAATTATTAATTGAAGATCCCTCAAAATCATTTGCAACATAAACTGGACTATAAATTTGATGATCTTTCAGGTTGAGCTGGAGTTAATGTGGAAACCCACTTCCAAATGTCATTAAGAGGATCCGAAGTAGAAATAGTCTTTGTAACAGTGGCCGCAAACCTACGACACGCGTGCTGTGGAGGGTTGTTTGTTATTGAAAGCTCTAAAAGATTCACTATCACTGCTCTATAAAAAGTGAACGTGGAAAAATGACTCTGAGAATGTACTTGTACTCGCAGACCCACAAGAAGTATTAGAAACCTGCACCTTTATCTTTGCACACAGACCCTTATTATGATAATAAAATAATCAGGATTTCAAACTCCTCTGGGGTAAGAAGGAAAAGGGGTTGAAGGAAAAGTGAATGTCATTATGTACTAGCACGCTGGTATTTTTCCATCTGCTGCCTCACTTTATCCTTACATTTCATTCCCATAATTTAAATTGGTACAATTATTATCTTCATTTTAAATACATGGAAACTAAGGCTCAATGAAGGTATGACTTCCCAGTCGCAGCTACCAACTCACGCAGCTAGTCTGTTCCTTCATTCCGAAGTTCCTTCTCCTCCACCACGCTGCCTCCCCCATGATTGTAAGTATTCTCACCCATTCCATAAACATGCGTTAACCGGGCTCCAGGTTAATGGACTGCCTGCACTTGAGTAACACATAGTCTGCGACTAACGCGTGGCCCGTGCTCACCATGCTGTATGCTAGCAATGAGAGTAAATACTCTGATAACAGAATGACGAGAGTCTCAACAGCCAGGTCAGATACTGAAGCACACTCACAGAGGATTACTTCTGGTGGCTGTAGGGCAAAGGAGAGATAGTGGAGGAAACCAGCTGAGCCCATGCGTTTGGAGATGAACATGGTTGGATAGTTGAGGAAACAGGACAGCAGACAGTAAAAATATTTTGAGTACAAGCTCATTGCCATTATCCACTATCCATGGGCTGCGGATGGCAAATTATGGTGTCTTGTGGAACAGTATCTAATCCAAGCAATTCCAGAGAAATTGGTCACTTAACACTCAACTTTTGGATTTCAAAAAAATTATAGAAGCTCACAAATGCAACAAAATGTAAATTAAAATTTATATTTTAAATAAAATAATGTAAAACTATTATGTGTATCAAACTAAGAAAATCAATTCAATACAAACTTTTAAGAAACAGTAACTGGGGCTGGTAAGATAGTTCAGCGGCATAAGCGCCTGCCTGGTAAGCATGAAGTCCTGAGTTCGACTCCCAGTACCCACATACGAAAAAAGGGCCAGTGATATCGTTCAGCGGCACGGGTGCCTGCTGGCACGCGAGGTCCTGAGGTCGACTCCCGGTACCCCCCACCAAAAAAAAAGAAAGAAATGGTAACTGATCTAAAGGAGATTACTTATTGCATTATAAACTACCTATTGTGCTTTGTTACTGAAAAGTATATTTCTCAAAATTCTTTCAAATATGTTAGGTATAATAATATTACCTTTTGTAGTATTTAATAATAAAATCTCTCAATTGTCTTTTCTGATTTGGTAAATAAAATTTTCTACTCTAACAGGTAGTGTTTTAATTTTTATGAATTAAATATTACATGTAATTTGGATATGATTAAATTATAAAGAAAGATACATGTACCTTATATGCAAAGATTACCCACTTTTTTAAGGTACTTATGCATCCTTGGATTTTGGTATCTGCAGGGGGCTTGGAACTTACTCATAATGGACATGGAGAAACAGTTGTATAGTATAATATTTCAAATGTAAACAGATTAATAAAATACTTCCAAGCAAGTAGCCCTGTGTCTTTCAAAAATTAATTAGGACATGTTAATAGATACCATAATAAAATATTAAAAAACTAAGAATATATATCCTGCTAACAGTGGAAAGCATTGAATGGCAAACTTTTTTCTGATATATCAAGATGAATGCTTACAAATTTGAATATTTTAAAGTACTTCTTTGTGAATAACATACAATATCAGAACTGTATATTATATATATCTAATCTTAAGGTAACAATTTCTATATTTTCCTATAATGCTTTTTCTAACTGAATTCAAATTTTCCTTATCTCTTCTGGATGAGATGTGATTTTTCTTTTTCAGATGAAAAAAAATTACAAAGCAAATAATTGGCTAAACTGAAGTTAAAATCAATTTTATTTTCTTTTTCCAAATAAAAATATTATAATACACCCAAGGAAACATTATTATATTATTCCTAGGAATACAGAAATAGGCAATGTTTTCCTACAAATTACTAGGAATCTTGCCTACGTAATTAAATCTCCAATTAGAAAACATATATTTATTGTTCGTTGTTCACCACTATAGGGCCAATTTCCTTTGATAACACATTTTGGGAAGTGGAAGATACACATGGTGAGAGTGAGCATTAGGTACTCATATTTCAGTTTCTAGTTATCTGAATTTGAAAATAGGACTTTATTTTACTTGCTTCTTCTTTTCACTGTAGGGTATGCCAGCAAGCAAGCAGCCCAGAAGGCCAAGTCCGATGCAGAAAGAGAGAATATGTAAAAGCCAGTGCATTTGCCAGGTGCCCAAACTGGCAGGAAATTGGGATTCTGGGTGGATTGCATACTCATCTGATCCTGAGGATAAACAAAATGTAGAATAAAAGCCCAACATAAGGAGGACACCTGATCACAAATTTAAGTACCCGTAAAAAGTACCTGTTGTTCTTGTATCTTAATGGTTATTTGCAAAGTTATTTTTATCTAAATTCATTCAAATGTGTGAAATATAAAATAACATTACCTTTTAAACTTTAAAAGATAGAAAAATTCCTGCCCCAGAAGAGGTTTGAAATCAAGTTGCAGCTCTGTACCTGCTTCCCGGGCCCAGGCTCAGCCAAACGCCTTACATTCTTCCACCTGGGGTGGCAGCAGCGCTGGCCCCGAGGAGCAGACAGACCTCGCCCTGCAAAAGTTAGCAATCGATAGCAGCACCTAGAACAGAGAGACAAGTAATCATTGGCAAGTGACGATAACAGTCGAAAAGTGCTCCTTAAAAAAATAAATAAATAAAAACCAGCCTACTGATTTTTACCAGATTTAAGGTAAGAAAATGTCAAAAAAGCAAAGTAAACACAATGAAAACTAACCTACAGATCTGAATAATTTGTAAAATTTAGAGTCGGGGAGAGAATCTAAGAAGAGCCCCACATGGGGCATAAGAAAACAAAGCATCCTCAGCAAGGTAATGATTTACAGTATGAGCGCTCCTGGGTCTTTTCCTTTTTATTATCTGCACAGATATTGTTTTTATATATTTTACAATTTCAGTCAATCCATAGCAGCTTCGCTGTACCAATATCACCCTCTAGCTAGCTGAGACACTGTGGAAAATATTCTGTGAACGCCCTAGAGGACTGATCTTTCTTCCTCCCTAGCAAGAAGACAGGGTTCTTTCCAGCCCTTAGGAGGCCTCTGGAGGGCATCAACACAGAGGCAGGGAGGGAAATATTATGAGTTCTCCTAGTGCACACTTGAGACTTGAACTTAACCTGATTTAAGCTGTGAGAATTAATTTTTTGAAACAAATATATATACATATATATAGTATATACATACATATGTACATAAATATACACATATACACACATAATATGTGTGTATATATATATATATATATATATGAAATGATTTTTAAGGGGCAGTTTTATTGCTTTGTGGCATGAATTCATTCCAATATGTCTGACTCTGAAAAGGCTGCAAAATATCACGGGAAGTGCATGGTATTTAGGGTTTCCAGTTTGTTCACTTCAGGAATAACCTCTCTAATGCTTAATTTCTTCATTTGTAGAATGGACATGCATATTTCTATAACAAAGGAATGTTTTCAGAATAAAATGTAGCACTACAGTTAATGGTGCTGTGTACACTGAAAAGAATTAAACGGCAGTTATTATTTCTAAAAAGCATGTCTTTCTTCATGTTTTCCCTGCTGTGTCACAGGCATCTGAGTCATTCAATTTTCCTCCGAAGCACTCATCTGGCTTCCAGATCTCCATTCAGTCATGGCCAACTTTACTTCTACACTCTCCCCATGGAGCTTAAGAATTTATTCTGTTCCTGGTTTTCCCCTAACTCCATACCAGCAGTGCATATAACTTTGTTCCTGCTGTTTCTCTTCAGATCTGATATTTGTAGTATCTCCTAAAGCATAGTTGCAAGTCACATTGCCCTAAAACAACCCTCTAAAACACTATGTACTGACCAGTAATTTTAAACACTAGCCTGAAATTTGTGTTTATTTTGTCATTCCTATAAGTTCTTTCCTTCCTTGGAATTTAGTTGGAATAAAAACTGCAACTTCTTTTTTTTAATTTTAAAGAGAAAAAAATAAAAATAACAATAAAACAGTTTCAAAACAGGTTAGTAGGAGAGTTACAATAATTAATACATTGTGTATTGTTATCTTCGTAGCAGTTATTCAGAGTACAAGATATAGGCATGATATCTTGTCCAAACAATATTAGCAAAAACCTTTCTTTTCAGTGAACTAAGAGAAACTAGCTGTATAGCTATCTTAACTATCTTATGTATAAAAATATTTTTTTCTTTTTCCCTTCCTTCCTTTCCCCTTTCCCCCATCACAGTGTTTTTCTTTTGAACAGTTTCTTCCCCTTTCTCAATATCTATTGTACATTTTGGATCTCATTTACTCATTCAGTTTCTCACACTAGTGAGATAATATGTTTTCATGTGTGGTCTGATTTATTTCACTTATGAATATGGTCTTGAGTTGCATCCATTTACCTATAAAAGCCTTAAGTTTATCCTTCTTTATAGCTGAGTAGTAAAAAGAATAGCTTTTTTATCCATTCCTTGGTTGATGAGCATATGGGTTGTTTCCAAGATTTAGCTATTACAAATTGTGCTGCTATAAACATGGGTGCACATATATAGTTGTGATATGATTTTTAATTCTTCTGGGAAAATACCCAGAAGGGGAATAGCTGGGTCGAATGGAACCTCTAATCCTAGTTTTTTTAGGAGTATCCACATTGATTTCCACAGTGGTTGCACCAGTCTACACTCCCACCAACAGTGCAGAAGTGTTCCTTTTTCCCCACAGCCCTGCCATCATTTGTTATTGGTTGATTTCTTGATGATAGCCATTCTTTCAGGGGTGAGATGGAATCTCAGTGCTGTTTTAATTTGCATCTCTCGAATGACCAATGATGTTGAACATTTTTTCATGTATTTATTTGCCATTTGTATTTCTTCATCTGAGAAGTATGTTTTCATCTCAGATGCCCATTTTTGGATTGGATCTTTGAATTTGGGGGTCTGATTTTTTTCAATTCTTTATATGTTCTAGATATAAGTCCTTTGTCTGAGGGACAACCGACTATAATTTTTTCCCACTATGGGTTGTCTTTTCCCTCTGTTGCTGATTCTTTTGTTGTGCAAAATCTTTTTAATAAGGTAAGATTCTATTTGTTGATTCTTTGTAGTATTTCCCTTGCAGTCTGGGTTTTTTTCATGAAGTCTCTGCCTACACCTATGTCTTCAAGATTTTTACCTATTTTCTCTCCCAGTAAACTTAGTGTTTCTGTTTTAATATTTAGATCTTTGATCCATTTTTACTTTAGTGCATGGGGATAGACATGGGTCTAGTTTTAGTCTTCGGCATGTGGAGAGCAAGTTTTTCCAGCACCGTTTTTTAAAGAGGCCATCTTTCTTCCAGTGAACATGTTTGGCTCCTTTGTCAAAGATAATGTGGATGAGTGTCTTTGGGGTTGCATCTGCATCTTTTTTTCTGTTCCACTGGTCCCCAGGCCTGTGTTTTGCTTTGTTTTGTTTTGCCAGTACCGTGCTGATTTTATCACAGTAGTTTTGTAGTATACTTTCATGTCTGGGATCATAATGCCCCTTGACTTGCCTTTGTTGCCCAGAATTGCTTTTGCTATTCTAGGTCTCTTCTGGTTCCAAATGAATTTTAAGACTGTTTTCTCTAGTTCTGTGAGGTATGCTAAAGGTATTTTTATTGGGATTGCATTAAATCTGTATAGCAGTTTTGGGAGTAGGGCCATTTGTACTATGTTAGTTCTTCCTATCCAAAAGCAAGGAATATTTTTTCCATTTTCTGATATCCTCTTTGATCTTCTCTTTTAGGATACTGTAATTTTCATTGTACAGAGCTTTTACATCCTTTATTAGATTGATTCCTAAGTATTTCATTTTTTTAGATGCTATTGTAAATGGTGTGCTTTCCCTAATTTCTCTCTCAGTGAGTTTGTTGTTTGTGTACAGGAATGCTATTGATTTTTGAGTGCTAACTTTGTATCCTGCTACACTACTGAATTTGGATATTAAATCTACAAGTTTTTTGGTGGAGTTTCTGGGGTCTTCTATGTAGAGTATCATGTCATCTGCAAATAATGAGAATTTAACTTCTTCCTTTCCTATCTTTATTCCTTTTATTTCTTTCTCTTGTCTAATTGCTCTAGCTGTTTCCAGAACTATATTGAATAGAAAAACTGCAACTTCTAAGATCAATTATTTTACTATAATTACAGAGAACATGTGCACAAAGATACAGAGGCTAAATTGCAAAATAATGCTCCTTTTCATTATTATATCCAAATCCTGCAAAACAATTGATAGCTATACAGCAATCAAAAGTGAAAATCAAAAACTCAGCTATTAGCTCAGGGGAAGCTTCATCTTACTCAATTGGATGATAAGGAAAGAGGTCCCAGGTTGGACAGGAGATACCAAGGGTCCTGAACCCTGCGTAGTTTAACTCTGCACTGTGACACGGATTCAGGAAACTCCCTATGTGTATGAAGCTTCCCCTACCTGCAAGAATCAAATGAGGATGGAACAGATGTTGAATTTCTTGTACAGTCATTATGCCTATTCTCGACAGGCAATGACTAACAATAAATATGGAGGAAAGAGACCATTTCTATGTGCTGTTTCACAGGTCATAAAATATCATATCATGATATCTTGTCATCTTCACAATTTCAGCATGGAAAGAAACACAGAGTAGGCATTATTCCCATTTTTAAATGAGGAACCTGGACTGTAAGATTTTCCCAGGGTCAGCCAGTAAATGGAAAAACAGGGCTTCATGTGCACATCAGATTGCACATTTCATGCCCTCCACCTTTTAATTTCATTTAAACTTTTTTTAAGTTTGTAGTCAATATTTTATATTGTGGTAATTTACAACATGGGTTTTAAAAATAACTAAAATCTGAACATAGCCTCTATTTAGTGTATTGACAGTGTGGCCTCATGGAGTTCTAAAACCACTGCCTTGCCTCATAGTTTATTTATCCGTAAGTCTGAATAATAATTTAGGTCTCTCATGGAGGACATAAGAATCAAATGCCATAATATATGTAACAGTCCTTAGCATAGGACCCTGTATACACTGTCATGAATCATAGCTATTATTTGTCTTCCTTACATAAAATACTTAGTGTAAACTTTCAAACAAATTATTTTAAAATTTTTATAAGTGCACATTTGCACTACATAATGATTACATTCATCATGGGGAACTGTGGGGAGTTGGTACATGTAAATAACAGATCTCAATTCTTTTTAGTTCCCCATCTAAGTTGATTTATTTATTTATTTATTTATTTATTTATTTATTTACTTTTGGTACTGAGGATTGAACCCAAAAGCTTCATACTAATCTATATCCCCAGCCCTTTGTGTGTGTGTGTGTGTGTGTGTGTGTGTGTTTGTGACAGGGTACTAAGTCCCTAATTGCCCAAGCTGGGTTCAAACTTGTTATCCTCCTGCCCCAATTTCTCCGAATGTGGGAATTATATACATTCACCACTGTAACCAGTTTAAATGCCCCTCTTCATGTGGGCTAAACACATGCAAATTCAAGCCAGGTTTTCCATGCAGAGTCCTTAACAAGATTATATTTCTAGGAATCAAAACATCTGCAGCCCTGCTTCTCAAAACACAGACTAGAGGACTTGCAGCGCTGCCAGCAAAGGGAGCATATTAGAAACGCACTGTGCAAATCCTCACCCAGATCTGATGAGCCACATTTGCATTTGCACAAGAACCCTGGGGGTTCTGAAATACATGAAGTTTGAGAAGCACTAGGCTACAGCATGACACTAGAGAGCTGAGTGGAGTTACTGTGCACAGGCGCTGATACCAGCAGACTTTGAAGTAAAAGGGATAGGTTTCATTCCACCTCTAGAATCATTTGCTTCAAGCTTGGGAAATCTTCCTTAGGCAGGATACTTTTCATAGTGTTTCATTTTATTAACTTTTCATTAATATATTATTCTCTTTCCATCCCACCACTTTACCCCATCCCAGAGAAATACATTTATACACACTTAACTGATCACAATGCTCTGGAAGCTTGCACTAGTAAAAGTTAAATAAAGACAACACATCCTCTAAAAGCTTTCTTTTCATAGCTATCTTCCTTTTCTCCCTTCCTTTCCCGACTCAACCCAAAAGGGCAGCAGCTGCTCAAAGTACATGGGGAGGCTTCTAAAATTAAATCAAGGGAAAAATATATATTACCGAGGTTGGATGGGAAGGCGACATTTTTAAAGGTTAAATTAAGTAAATTAATTGAAAACAGGACACATAAAAATCAATCCTCCTTCCTGAGAGTAAACAAGTGCTATTTTTCAGTTGTTTGATTTTTGTATGTCCTTTTATAGTTCTCTCTAAGGTAGAAGATCCCTTTGTGACTGAGAGAGAAAGGGACTCCATTATTCCTCTTTAATTCCATCAGTGAAATTATCATATGGCTCTATGACCTAGCAGAAGTGTCATGGTTAGAATACATTGGAATAGTATAAAGAGGAGCTAACCCAAATCAACCAGCACACTTCAGCCAAAAGGACTTCAATATTCAGGACTTTAGGCAACAAGCTTTCTAATGCAAGGAAAGGTTATTTCTCAGCAATAACAAAAATGTTGTTATACAAAAGGGATTTGAAGGTTTTGCGAATGGAATTATCCCTAGATTTCACACTTCGGCTTTGGGGACATAATTGTGTTTGATACCTGGCTCTTCTGTTTTTCTTCATGTGTGATTAGGAGTGAGCTCCAGATTTCTGAATCTGTTTCCTACACTTTGGAAATAGGATCGTTATAGCTACCTCATTAAATTTATGTGAAGATAGATTGAACTGGAATGTATGTAAAACATTGTATTCTGTGTTCCATTTAACAGAAACTATTAGTTCCCTTTGACCAGATAGCATGAGTCCTTGCTCCGGCGCAAATTAAAACTAAAATAACAGTATGATTTTATAGGCAAAGCTTTAACTGAGAGGTAAGAGAATATAAGGAAGGGACTCCCGGTTGAGTATGGTAGCCATAGCTGGATGGGGCATACACTGGTGAAGGGGCTCATACTGGTCCAGCCACAAAACAGAAGCCCAGCTTTTAAGGATTCACAGAGCTGGGCCATGGTCCATTTGATCATTATTTCAGTGCTGCTTTTATAGCTCTAGGAAAATCCTTAATAGTTTGAGGGGCAATTCTCATCCCATGAAATGAGGATCTTTGTTCATGGCAGCTACAGTAATGGAAGGCTCTGATTTTCCTGAGACCCAGGTTACTACTACTATAAAAGACTGTTTAGTTAGATTATAAATAGACAGTAAGGGTCAAGGCCTAAAAAAGAGTTGTGTGGTTACAAAGAAAATAGCACAGATACTACTGAGTTAAGAGCTAATGCAAGTCATACAGCTAGTTAAGCTTACAAATGTAAAAGCAAACACAGGAAAAGGATAAAGAGTTAAGAAAGGAACTCTAATTCTCAGAGAAAAAAAATTTTCTATTGAGAATATACTAAGTTAACAACTCCTCCCTACTTCCCAGCTGGACTCCAAGAAACTTAGAAATGCACCTTGACTTTGGCTTCCTTTATTTAGCGAGCTGAGTAACCGATTTTCTTTACACTTTATATTACAAAGCCTAAACCCACAGAGCCACCTGTGATGGAAGAACACTAGATAAGTAAACAAGTTCCCGCTCTGTGCTTATCCATGTAAGACCAAGACAAAAGAAGTACCTAGAGAGCTATTCTTCTTCTTATATTTCCAATAAACACTTCTCTTTTAACACTTCTCCTCTCTGTTGGCCATTTCATTCTTTGACTTCATGAGATAATGGTCTCAGATCCTATGATGACAGCTGTTTCACTACCAGTTTCAGACAGTGGCTGGAGACCTTGGGCATTGTTTTAAGGGGGTAAGATCCGGAACCGGATGTTTTAAAAACTGGTAATCAGATGTCCTTGTGAAGGTTGAAAATTACTTTCCTTACCCTTATCTTGGTGTCAATCTTGAAGGGGGATGAGATAGGCTAGGTAAAATTAGGGCTAATAAATTTTTTCTGCCAACTTTTAGATAGACACCTCTTAAATGACTACCATGCCTATATAAAAAGCTGAAAAGAATTTCATCCAGAGTTTTACAAAATGAAGGTCAAATTTTGTTCTACTTTTAGTCACCTATGGGGCTTTCATAGGCCATAGTGAAAAGTTATATGTTTTAGCAAAAACTGCTTTTGAGTCCCTGACTGCTCAGAACAAAATACAAATTCTACTTTTAATGAGTAACAGGTTAAAAGCCAAGGAGTTTGTCTTTTGTCCCTATGCTGGTCTCTGATTTTACTCCATGACATTGTGTCTAGATATAAAGACTTGATTATCACTAAACATGTTGGGAAAAAATATTTTGCCTGCAAACACAGGCTTTGGGAATTGATAACATCTGATTTGTAAGCCATAGGCAGAGTTCAGTGCTCGGCCAACAGAGCATCCTCATTCTAACACCCTCTTGGGGAAAATAGCTCTGTATTGTTCACTGCTCAAGTTACACTTACTGGATCATGTAAAGGTTCATCTGACCAAATCATATAAAATATTGTTCTTTTTTCCTAGAAATTTTGCTATAATAATTAGGTATATTAGGAATACAGTATTGGAAGGTAATATAATATAGCAAATTCTACTACTGTGATATAAAATAATTCTCTTCTATTGGTGTCCCCAGCAGTAGCCATATCATATCAGAGAACGTGTGCAGTTACACCACTCTCTTTGGAGTATTTCTGTCCAGTGAGTTTCAGCTGTTGAACATCCCAATGTGAGATGTCTAAAATGTACCAATTTCATCCTTTTACTCCTAACCAAACAAGAGTCCAATTCCAACTGAATAGTAGAAACAAGCATATTTATATTTTTGTCTCAAACACCTACACACACATACTTATATACTTCAAACAATTAAATAAATATTATTTGCAAAAAGATAAAGAACCTTAATATTGAACATTTAATATTGAACATTTTAACAAATTAATTCAAAATATATCTTAAGAATAAATATAAAGAATAAAACTAAAAAGCATTTTAAGAAAACAGAGATGAAAATTTTTGTGACATTAAGCTTGGCAAAAATTTCTTAGATTCAGACCCCAAATCATGAAATGGAAAAGAGTATTAATAATTTGGACTTTATGAAAATTAAGAATGTCAATGGCACTGCTGAGAAAGAAAAAACAGAAAAGCCTTGAGCTAGGAGAAAAATGTTTGCAAAGTCCATAACTGACAAATGGAGGATATGTTAAAATTTCAAAACTCAATAATAAGAAAATAAATTTAAAAACTGAGAAGATTCAATATAACTGAACTCTAGTGCAAATGCAAATGGCAGAGACACTTTGGGAAAGTTGGCTGTTTCTTACAAAGTGAAATATACACTCAACCATTTTGGTAAGAGAAACAATAACTCCTATTTGCACATACTGAAATTTCATTTGTGTAATATTCTAGAAAAGGCAAAACAGGAACGAAAAACAGATCGATGGTTTCTATGGTTTGTGTGAGAGAAGAGTAACTGGCTGCAGAGGGGTGGCATGGGGGACACCAAGAAATTCTAGAGGTTGATGACACATTCTTATTTTGAGTGTAAAGATAAATAGATGACTATGCGTTTGTCAAAAGTCACAGAACTGTGCACCACAAAGAGTAACTTTTTCCATATGCAATTTAAAAATTGATAGGGGCTGGTGAGATGGCTCAGCGGCTTAAGCGCCTGCCGGACAAGCGCGAGGGCCCGAGTTCGACTCCCGGAACCCACATACGAAAAAAGGCCTGGTGATATCGCTCAGCAGCACGGGCACCTGCTGGCGTGCGAGGTCCTAAGGTCAACCCCCCGGTACCCACAAAAAAAAAAAATGATTTTAAATAAAAAGCAAAGAAGAGGAAGAAACAAAGTTGTTATTCTTATAAATGCTGCAAATACAAACATAAAATTTCCACCTACAGAAGTATTTAGTTTAAAGTTAGATCCAAAAGGCTCTCCATTAGAAATACTGAGTTCAAAGTTAGAGCCATATATAAAAATTAGTTACATTCCTCTAGAGTAAAAGATGTTACTGCTAAACACATAGATGTCAAAACAGACTTCTATAGAGAAAATTAATTTATGAAAAAGCATTAACTAGAAAGGAAGAAAGAAAGAAAGAAAGAAAGAAAGAAAGAAAGAAAGAAAGAAAGAAAGAAAGAAAGAAAGAAAGAAAGAAAGAAAGAAACTACCATGTCTGTAGCTAGTTTGGTGGTGAGTTTTAAATGTGTCAAATTGGCTAGTCTGAAGTGCATGAATCTAGGTGTTGCTCTGAAGGTATTTTGTAAAGTCCATAATAAACTAATTTTAGATAAAGGAGATTATCCTGCATAAATTGGGTGGGCTTGATTCAATCAGTTAAAGGCCTTCAGATCAAAGCTGATATTTTAAGAAGAAATTCCATGTGTGGATTAGGCTTCATCCTGTCCCAAGAATTCCAGCGTGCCCTTCTTAGTAGCCTGCCCTATGAATTGGATTTGCCTAGCCAGCCAAACAACCTGTAAGCTAATTCCTTGTAGTAAATCTCTTCATAAATTCTTCCTGATGGCCGTTAAATTGTATAAATTATCAATTTCCTTCAAAATTATTTTTGGGTTGAGTATAACTTAAATTACATTTCAACTTTTTTCAAGTTACTCGAGAAACTAATCCTGAAAATTTTACATAATAACAAAAGCTCAAGAACTGCCAAGATTCTCCCGAGGAAACAAGCACCAAATGGGAGTCCTGGACTACTAGATACTAACACTTACAAACGATAGTTACAACAACGTGATATTAGACAAGGGAATTTTGAAAGAAAATTTTACCCAGTGGAATAGAATAGTAAGCCCAGAAAAAAGACTCTGAAGTATAAGAAGATGTGATTTATCGCAGAAGCTGTATTGCAGAGCACTATGAAAAAGAACAAGCTACTAAGTAGAACAGCCTTAGTGAATCTTAGGTACTGAGCAAAAATGTCAAGCTGCAAACAAATGTATACAGAATTTATAATTTTGATAAAACTCAAAACAAGAAAACAAAATATATTGTTTGGAGATATGTGCATATGTTGCAAAAGGGTTTTTTTTTAAGCAGAAAAAACCCACATAACTTTGGATAGTAGTTACTTCTAGGTAAAGTGATTGGAAGAGGAAGTGGGGGCAAAAAGATATATTCAGTGGTACTGATAATAAACTTGTTCAAAAGTTGGGTGATGATGATGGAGACAACAAAAATATTTCACAAATAGGGCATAAACCTAAAATAATTAGAACAAAAACAGCCAGAACAGCCTGAACAGGTGCTAAGGTATGTGCCTACTCACCATCAACCCCAGTGGGAGTATTCACAGTTGTTCACTCTACTATTGTGCTTTTCATTATAAAGTATAAAAATATTGCATTTTTTAAAGATCTTAAATATTACATGATAAAATTATAAACAGATGAATTAGTAAATTCACAAAGCAATGCTTCCAGAAGCATTTTTTAAAAACCTAATTGTAGATTCCAAATACATCAAGAAATTCAAGAAAACAGTTTCACTTTACCCACTGCCAGAAAAATTTTCGTCACCATTGATTTGCAAAGTTCTCATAGATATAAAATATAATTTCTTCTCTCTAAAATGAACAAAGCAAAAGTAATTTCCTATGTGATTCCATATATGTTAAACTCTCAAAGGTTAGTATCTTTGGAGTTCCATGATACTGAAATTGACAATGTTAACAAAGAAAAAGTATGTAAGTTTAATATTTTAATTTAATATTTGAAATTAAATATTAAATTAAATATAGTTTAATATTTCCCAGAATGAAAGCGTGGAAAAAGAATGATTGGAAACATACTCTGAAAGTGAATGTTTGGAAAATTTCTGAAACTAATTCAGAAAATTAGATGATAACAGCAAATAAATTTTCTACATTTTAAATTTCAAATTCTTTTCTATGTATATTATTTTATTTTACATATATTTATTTTATCTGCTCTTACTTTAAAGATAGGAAACTTGAGGTATTAGAAATTAAACCGAACTCCTTCAAAGCTATGGAAAATATCTGAGACGAATCCAAATATTTAGCCTATTTCTTCCTTGTAGACCATCCTGACTCTTTCTAATGAAACCCAAACTCTGACTTAAAATAACATCAAATCAACTCAAAAATAAACTATTCACTCATTTATCTACTTGTACATGTCATTGATTTCTTGAGGTTTTTTGTACTGCATCAAATAGTGACAATTTCTGTGCCACCAAAGAATTCAAAACAATCAAGTGATTTAGTCAAGTTATATGAACTAACTTTAGAAATAGTAATTCTTCAGGTTGTTCAGTAGTAAATATTTCAAACTACTTAATCTGATTAATTAAAAATAAAACAGTATGTTGTGGACATTTTTAGAATATGGCTGTGCTGGGTTCTTAGAAGTTTAAAATATTTTTAAAATAGTTTCTGAAACCTTTTGCATAACCATCTTCTCATTCATTTTCAACCCTTTTAATACAACATATTTACCAATGCTCTAAGTGACCTATAATATTAACTAAAGATATGATGTGTGTTGTAAGAACAGTTTTCTCTCTTATGTATATAGAATTAATGTTTTCTGCTACCTACTTTAAATGAAAGAAAACTGTTTTACTCTTTCTTTTTATCTTTCTTTTTTTAAAATTCAATCAAGTGTTTTTCTACTAATGAAAAAATAACAAAGGTCATTCCAATCACATAATAGGCTGGATCAAGAAGGAATGAATCATAGAATAACATTTAATATTATCAAAATAAACAAAATAATCAAACCCACTCAAAAACCTTAAGAGGTAGTCCATTATATCTCTTAGCTTTGATTTGAATTATAAAAAGAACATGAAAATTGTAAGTATACACAGTGATAAACGACATTTAACTTTGCATATTCTTATATTCTTTTTCCACATTATCATGACAACAAATCATTCTATGTTTCAGGTGGAAGCAGGTGCTCATGGGGTCACTGGACCAAAGGAGGTCACTCAATCCCCCCCCATTCACAAAATCATTCTTGTGCACTTATGAATGATTTAGAACTCCTCCTTTTTCAATATGGGGTGGGGAGATTACTAATCATTTTCGAAACTATTGACAAGCAAGCACAAGCAAGCACATTGCCAGCCGGTGAAAAATGGCACCTTCAGCAGAATGTAAATCACCTCTGATGTGAATGTGGAACACAACCAAGGCCAGGAGCAATGTGACAAAAATGTACCTTTGGTGACTGTCAGCAGGCTTAAAAAGTCAATGTGTACCAATTAAAAAATCTAAACCTCATTTTTCTTTGCTCTGACGAGAACCTTCAGACTGCTAGATTGAGTCCCACTGACAGCGTAGGCAACTTTTCACCCTGTATAATCTCAGCGGATTAAGTGAAAAACCACCCGCAATCATGAATTGCCTGCAAATTTCATCAGAATCTTCTTCCAAGGTTGGTAATCATCAAATCAAAAATCACCCAAGGTACCTTAAAAAACAGGATCATTCATTTCATTTCATGCAAGGAATCCCAACATGTCTTAGCAAAATGAGCAACAGACTACACTCAGAACGGATCCTAGAACTGAAAAGGTAGATTACCTTCATCAACCACCGGAGCTTAATCTCTCTAAATTCCATATGTCCATACGTAAAATAAGAAGATAACACATACTTAAGGTCATTTTCAACTCTCAAATACTGAGGCCAGGATTTTTTTCATTTAACTTCAGCATTGCCAAACATTTGTATTTGTTGATTGCAGAGTGCATTAATGCCAAATGAAACTAATAAAACATTTTCAGAAACAAGAATTGTATTTAGATCAAGTTGAAACCAATGCAAACATTTGCCCTCTACCCCACGCTGTCCTTCTCTGCTCCCTTGCTTTGTATATATTCACTTCCCAAAATGTTTTTTACCTGTGCTTTTTTTCTAAATCTTGCTCATTTTGAAAACACAGATAAATCATGGTCTCCAAGAAGCCCCTTTCAGCAAATCACACTAATATCTCTTTTCTTAAAGTCTACTGCTCTTATGAGAGATAGCACACAGTTTTATTTTGTTATTAATTATTTAATGCCTCTTATATTTGTCTTCCATGAGGAAATTCCAAATTCCTATAACAGAGATTGCTGAGACTTTTTCTGGATCCCATACAATGTCTGGCAAAGTACCAGTGTTAGGCTTCTATAAATGTTCTATTAACTAATGAGTAGTTCAGTTTATGGATGTCAGAAACAATTACTATGCATTTACTGCATAAAAAACTTTACATCACTTAATAATTCTAATCCACTTGACCTTTCTCCAGCATTAAGTATCTATGAAATTCTTTTTCAAACTTACTTTCTTTGCCTGCATAACTTTAAAAGTGCAAGAAAAAAGGAGCATAACATCTTAATGAATTTCTCACTAATACGGAGAAAGAAAAGTTTTCTAACCCATCCATTTCATATCTGGATTATGTTTCAACATAACCTAGGAATGTACTGGGAAATTTTTCTCACAAAGGAACCACAACAAAGCGCCGGTGAGATGGCTCAGCGGTGTAAGCGCCTGCCTGGCAAGCATGAGGTCCTGAGTTCGACTCCCGGAACCCACATAAAGGAAAAAAAGGGCCAGTGATGTCGCTCAGTGGCACAAGTGCCTGCTGGCAAGTGCAAGGTCCTGAGTTCAACTCCCGGTACCCACATAAAAAAAAAAGGAACCACAATGAAAAGTATAATTTGTACTTATATTCACAAACCTATTCAATTATTTGTCTTAATAATCAGGGAAATTGAAAAAGAGTCAAGAACATATATCTCAATATTTATTTTAGTCAACTATGGCACTCGATTCTTTTTCTGTTATGCTCATTCCTAACCAGTCATCCTGCATTTTTATTTTTACTTTTAATGATTGAATTTATAATGTTGTGCTCATTTTTAAGCAAATGTTATTCAGTGTTTGTAGGGACATACTGCCAATGATCAGCAGCAATCATCAAAGTGTTATTTTTCTCTCTCTTAGCAAATCTTTCACACCCTAGCATATTATTATTCACTTCATAAATGATGACTTATGAAGTTAAAAAATCCACCACTGGCTTTAAAATAATTTTCATATGAATATACCCATATCTTAACTCTACTTGAGAGCAAAGATTTCTTTGAAGTCAAATTTCTTCCACACATTAAGAATCTCATTCTCATCATTTTTTTTATTTTAGAATATTCTTCTCCAAAAGAAAAAAATTAATATATTTGTATTATATCTTCAAAGTGCTGCCAAATACTTTGCTTAACAACTTCTGTATATTTTCTACTTAAATAGAATCTATCTACTAAATGATGCAAAAACATCAGGTTAGTGAACTCAGTACCACCTTTCAATTGAATAACTTGCTTATGACAATCTAGACCAGGAAGGTCATCTTATTTTACTTTGTATTGGGTTGATATTATATGACCAGAATGTAAACTATCCCTTATTCCCTTTGTTAGTCTACTTTTTCATTATATATATATATATATATATATATATATATATACACACATATACACATATATACATATATACTTTACATACATTTAAATAGAAGGTTATTTTCCAAACAGAAATAAACTCAGTGGAGTCCCTTTGTAATACCACAAAGGTGATTCTCCACTTAAAGCTGTGCCCCAATTCTACACTGGTTACATATTCTCATTCTTTCTTCTGTTCTTAGATTAGTCATGATTTTCTTCTAGAAATTGGAAATAGTTGAAGTAGTATTCATAGTTTAGAGTCAGAAGCGGGCCTCTGAATTCCACATACATATCCTGTAATGTAATACACTGTATTTTTCTTGTAAGAGAGCTAAAGTCATCTACATACAATTTCTGTGCTTCCAACAGAAGACATTTTTTCACTTAATGATAAAAAGGTTCATTCTGCCTTACTAGCTGGAAATCTATCGATAGATAGCCGCTCCTGACAACTATAAAGCTGCCCACAGGCATAGTCATAGCAAAACAAATCATTTGCCAAAACCCGCTTCTGAAATAGTGCCTGTGTAAGTGACTGAATGGTCATGAACCGTTCTAATGAATGTGCTATGAAATGTAAACTATCTAGTTATTCTAAAGACTTCCTCAGTATTTTGCAGAATTTTAAAATGTTGCTGTAGAGTTATCTTTCTGCTGGTCTCTGACTTTAGATTTCATAGACTGAAGCTTTCACCAACAATGTCTTCAAAAGAGTAAATTCAGGCAAGAGATACTTAGCAGCACTTGTTGGAGGGGGGGACCCACGATACAAGTGTAACTATCTGACTACCTAATGTCCTTATCATGGGCTTAAATCTGAGTCAGAATTGACCCAGAAGAGACTAGAAAAATTATAACAAATTAACCTAAATACATTACCTGGTGACCGACATAGGGGAGCCCTGGTGTCTATTTCTGCAGAAGAATTGCTCAAGTTTTCACGTGTCCTACTTATACAAAATTAGTACACTATCACATTGGGCTAATTGTGCAAAATATACACTTTAAAGGAAATGAATGCATATAAAACAAGCAAAAATAAACAGAAACACAACTTCTTTCCCTGTGTGCCTTTTAAAGAACCTTGAACTAGCCCATCTGTATTGTGTTTCACAATGAAACTCAACAGGCAGCCACTGAGCCTCTTCTCCTTAGGTGTGAAATGAGAAATGTAGAGAGCTATTGAACAGTACATTTTCTCAGTGGAACAGCACACACACACTTAGCACAAAGGGCTCTGCCTCTGAGACACACTGGGCAAATTCAAACTGTTCAATGACTTCAATGTCCCACCCCACTGGCACAGTGTCATTCACGCTGCTGCACCCAGCTAGGTGTGCTCCATAAAACAAGGGAAAGCACTTTTAAAACCCAGGAAAATGATAATCATTAAAGCTGAGTTGCTTCATTCCCGGACATGCAAAAAAAAAAAAAAAATCACGCAAACCATCAGATCGAAATGTATCTGTATATAAAATCTTTTCTTTGCCCCAAGTCTTCAAAAGTAGAGCAAGAAACAAAAGCCACCTAAATAACGTTGGTTGTAAATATGCTCACCTTCATGTTGCTGTTTTATTACACTGAATATTTTTGTTGGCAGTTATATAATACATTCCTTCTATTGCAGGTTGCCACTTATTTTATCTGTTTATTTTCATAAAAGACAGTTGATGTTCACAATAGTATATTCAACATTTTGACACTTGTTATTCAAACCAAAATACAAACTTGGTGGCCTAGAGCCTGATATTCTACATACATGCAACTGCGCCTTGTGATAGTCATCATACTTCTGGCATGATCTTATGTTTGTGCTGGACATCAGCTCTAAACAACAGGAAAGAAAGCCCCCAAGATGCAGAAAAGAGAAGCACAACGCACCATAATTTGGACGTCATCTGGCTCTGTCTTCATCATGGGAGTTAACTGCAAAGAAACATTTTTCTAAAGGGTACTATCAGTAAGTCTGTAAATACACCAACAAATTACACAGTAGAGTATTTTGCAAGCATTGTTTAGAAATAACTGTTCAACATTGCAGCTATAATCACTAGTATATCATCTCACACTTTTAAGAATGTGTTGTTGCAACTAGGTAGCAAATGGTTTCAAAAATGTTTCATGTAGAAACCCAGTCATTCCACTACTAAAGAAAATAGGACTAAAAGAAAGAAAAATCGAAGGTCTTGACACCTCAAATTGAAGCAGTATCATTAGTATAAACTCTGTTTTCTGTAGTTCCTGAGTCTTTGCTCTGATATTCCTGTTACCTCTGCATACACAGAGTGTATTTACGTTTAATAGCAAAATCCAAAACTCATAGAGTCCCTATGATTTCTATAGACTGTGTTCTAGCACCATTTGGACAATGACCCACATAAGGAGGTTTTATGTGCTTGTGTTTATCTGTGTGAAAGTATACACAAAATTCCAATGGCCTAGCTTATTACAGCCCGCTATTTATGGGCCTGAGTAACAGAAGATCAAGGTCATAGATCTGAGCTCCACACCAAAGTCACTACTTTGCACCTATTTCACAGCTGTATTCTTGAGCCGTAAGCCCAGCTTGTAACACAACAAATACTAGTTGGTGACAATAAAAGACTGTGAAACAAAGACTGTAAACATATGCAGGCTGATCTCAGTAGTAGAATAAGTATATGTACTATTCAGTGTTATGACTATGATAAAAATGGCATAAATAATGTTTAATATAATATTTCATGATACCTACAATTTTAGACAGTGTTTGGAAATTTGCTCAATGTCTTTAGCACTGTAAAAACAAATACAAATAACTGAGAAGCCCATCACAGGAATCACTCAAATCTTAGTCTAAACCATTAAGACAAATTATATATATATATAATTTATATATATTTATATTTATATTTATATTATATAATTATATATATATTCAACCATTCATTTTAACAGACACCAATATGACCAGAAAAAGTATAACGTGTCCTGCAAATTATTCCATTGTTTGTTGTTCTTCAAGGATGTTTTTGTGGCAACCAAGGAAAGTATACAGAAAAAAAGAGCTAAAGAACAAGTCGTTTTTTATTTAACTTCATTTACTTTTAAAATCAGACTCATCTTCACTCTGCTGTTTGGGAGTTGTTCTCTCCAATTTGTTTGGTCTCCCTTTTCTTTCTGTAACTCAGGAGTCAGAACTACAAGCTTCAGAGGTTAGTTCAGACGGTTATCTGCAATTTCTCTTTGGAGTGCACTTTGAGGTCAAATCCATTATAGCACATGTTCAGACTGACTCTGCACACTTAACTCCACAGGGTCTTCAGTGACATGCTCAGCACTTCACCTGAGAACCTGTTACCCGTAGATACAAGAGATGTTAAAAACAATACATACGAAAAGAAAAAGAGAGAAAATCTGATTCATGCCTACATAGTACTTTATGGCTGAATAATCTACAGCCCCAAAAATGATTTAGTAAATAAAGACCATGACACTTTTTTTACAGATTAAAATCATTTTACTAATAAACAGTGCTATTGTATTCCCAAGTTACCTGGGCCCCAGTCAGAGATGCATGAAGTTTTGCCTCCATAGTCTTCCTGGAGAGAACAACATAATCTTGTTACAGCATAATTTGCTGTCCACTAAGAGAATGTAGGGCAGTAGACAACATTCTCCAAACACTGGTGACTGGTTCAGAAATAGAAAACATGAAACAATTTTCTTTTCCCTCAAGGAATACAATATACTGAACTTTGCAACTGTGTCCCTCAGATTCCACTGACTTGAATTTTCTTGAAGAATTTATTATTTTTTAAATACAACCCGACATGATTTTATGTATTGACAATTGATTAAGACAGAGAGGGGCCGGTGAGACGGCTCAGCGGTGTACGCGCCTGCCTGGCAAGCGCGAGGGCCCGAGTTCGACTCCCGGATCCCACATACGAAAAAAGGGGCCGGTGATATCGCTCAGTGGCATGGGCGCCTGCTGGCGCACAAGGTCCTGAGGTCGACCCCCCGGTACCCACAACAACAACAAAAAAAAAGACAGAGAGGTCTCAGAGACAATGATATACAAACAGATGGAGTTTATTTGCCTTTCCTTTCATTTGTCTTTCATTGCTTCTTGGGAAATAAATAAACATTTTTAAACATATTTAAATCATTGTCATCATAAGAATACTGCAGGAGCAGTATTAGATGCCATTCTGTGCTTCTATTATTAAAAACTCCACCCATGCCCACACCTAGTATAGCTTCTGTAGTATTTTTACCCAAAAAAAGGCATTTGCAGTGCATAGTATCCAAGCTCTCTCCTTGGGGGAGAAATACAGGCTTCAACTGGCCTGCAAATGCCTGGCCTGGCCTCAAAGCATCTGGGCCATTGCTTCAACCATGCTGTCTTCCACTCTGCAACTTCATACATGTGTGTGCTCCTGCACCCAAGTACATGCACGTACACCCATATACCCGTACACACACACACACACACACACACACACACATATGCTAACAGTAATCAAATATATCCCAGATCCTCTCACCAACTCTATCCATGCAGATCTGAGAGGGTGAAGAGAAGGGCTGTAGTTGATGCATTTTATGCATCCTTCATATTTTTTCTGCTAGATGCTATTTAGAGAAATTTTAAATACCTGGCTTTTAACTTCAGAGAAATAAAATTCTAAAATGCACAAAAGAAGCTGGTACCCATTTGTCTAAGACCTTGTTCTAACTATTCACTTTATTAATTTCTATTTCCATCTGCTGAAGGTCACAGTTTTAAAATGTCTTTCAACATTTCATACTTTCTGACAACTTTTACTCCACACCCCATCTCCCTAAATTCTGCCCCACTCTTGTTTCTTCTTTTGTTTTTCTTTTCTATTTATAGCATCCATTTCTTCCTTTCAAACCATTTAGTACAGGCCCTTATTCCATAATAGTTGATTTTAAATCCTTTTAAGTTTCTATCACTTTATAGATGTTCAATTAAGAATTGCAAATAATCTGAGAAATTACCCTATTTGCAAGCGAACACATTAGTTTGTCAGTTTCATAGATGCTGAAAGAGGACATAAAACTCATGGACCAGAGACAGAGGACTTCATTACTTATAGCAATAGCAGGCAATACCAAAGTGTCACAGTTCCAACAGGGTAATATAAAAGGGATCAGGTGACTCCTACACATGCAGTGGGTTACATTCTAAGAAAGAAACCCTGCGATTAAGGAATCTGAAATTTTTATGATGGACAGTAAAGCCCCAGAAAGTCTCATCATCTTATGATGCCAAACAATAAGTAAGCTGCCCTTTGCTTCAGAAGGAGACATGATCTCTGTCTTTCAAAATTGTTTGCTAGGCAAACATCCATGAAAAATATAATCCAGGGCTGGTGAGATAGCTCAGCGGCATAAGCTCCTGCTTAGCAAGTGTGAGGTCCTGAGTTCGACTCCCGGTACCTGCATATATAATATATATATATATTTTTGAATATATATATATATATATATATATATATATATATTCCAAAGGAAAGAGGCAGCCAATGCCTTGTACATAAGATACCCATGGAGAATTGTTTCCCAACACATTAGCCTTGGAAAGACTGTAACCGCTCTACATCAAAGCTGCCTCATGTGTAAAATGTGACTAATAATACCTACCTCACTGGTTTATTGTAAAGATTAAAATAAATAATATACATAAGAACTGTTTTATCCCATTGCTTGACCCAAACTAGGGAGTAAGCCAACTTATATTTAATTATTACTACGTTAGTCAATGTCTTCCCCCTTTCTTCTCAGTCTGCACTCAACATCTAAACTTACTTCCCACTCATTTCTCCTCTACATCCTACAGTCACGTTCTCTAAGAATGTTCCATGCATTTCCCATTGAAGAAGACAGACGTTTCCATCTCTACACCTTTGTGCTTCTTCCCCTGCCTGAATCTTTCCCACCCTTTTACTGTAATTCCAACTACCTATCATAGCCAGTTGAAGCTCTGCCAATTCTATAAAATTCCCCCAACTCACTGCAGGGTGCAGAGAACTTCCCTTCCCGCAACTTACTACATTTACATATACCCTTCGATAAATGCCAAGCTCTCTTCCCTTTATTGTATTTACACAGTGATGGATTTAATTTTTCCTAGTTGATCTCTCACTTGGATTCTTTTTAACATTTCCACATGGCTTTCTTGCTTCCCAAGTAAAAGTCAATCACGTATACAAACTAAATTATGTGGTAATATAATACCATGATACAATTTTCAGCAAGAACTTTTCTTTTTCCCCAGGATGATTTCAAAAATCTTTATTTGCTTATTTATTTTAATTTACCAATGAAGTTTTATACCTTCAATCTTTTGAACACTCCTTCTACATTTTTTAATCCTGAAAATAACTATTCCATGTGGGTAAAGACCTGCGCTTATACGTTTAGCTAACTCCCCAAGCACAGCCAAAGTTAAGTAGAAAGTAGAAGTTAATATACTCTTTCCGGGCAACTGATCTAAGTTGAAGTGAACTGAGAATTCAGTGCAGGTGTCTCCCTGTCACCAGAAATGGACATCATCCTTGATGCTCTGGGTTACAAGACCTTAGTGAAGAAAGCGGGATATATTAAGCTGTGATTTGAAATGGCATGAGTCACTCCTGTAGGCAATCTCATAGAAAATACAGTTCAGATCCCAGGGTAAGTTTTCCCAGAGAAATCTGTGTCTCAGCTGTGGGGTAGTTTGCTTCTAACACTGGCCAAGAAAACAAAGTATAATTTTAAGCCTAGAGTCAGGATGGCAGCATGGCTGCCAAAGAGCTGGTGGTGACCTGGGCGTAACAGTGTGGGGCTATGTGTAAGCTCTTGACGGACATCACAGAAGGAATCCCAACTTTTATCTAAGCACATTTCCAAACTTTGTTTTAAAGTATTTTTAAACACATACTATGATTTAGGATGGGGATACTTTCAAGAAGGCAAGGGAGATATCTCTCCAGAGCAGCCCTGTCCACAACCATTTTCTGCAATGATGTCATGTTCTGGATCCGGCCTTTCCAATACGCCAGCCACAAGCCACATACGGCTATCCTACCCTTGAAATGTGGCTAGCACACCTCAGAAATAAGTTCCTTGGTTTTCTTTAATTTTAATTAATCCAAGGAACCGTATGTGACAGTGATCCCTGTACTGGATGGCTTAGCTGCGGAACCTATCATGCAGCTCTCCGGACTGTTGTGAGCACTGTCTCACTCCGCCCTCATACTACCCTTGCTGGCTGGAGCTACCACGATTATTTTCATAGATGAAGAAACAGAGACTGAGGTGTTTCTAATCATTAACACAATATTGTATGACTAATAAATGGCAAAGCCAGAATTCAATCAGATGGACTGCACAGTTCCAATATACCTTTCTCCCTTTTTATCTTTTTTCATTTATTCCAGTTTACCATCTCAAAATCAAATTTAAATCCTTTAACATGTCATGAAGGCACTACACAGTCTAATTCCCATCAATGGCTCCATCATCAACCCCTTCACTCCGTTTCAGGAATACCTTCACTCCCCAGACTCTGACGCGGTTCTTCAGCCTTCTACCTTTTCTTGCTACCTATAGCTTGAAAGGCCCTCTCTCTACAGTTATCTCCCTCCCTGCCTAGTTATCTCATGCATTATATTCTGATTATTTACTTGCTTCCTTCCTTGCCTAGACAGCACGTGGAAGGAAGAGTGTCTTGCTCCCAGGTTGTAGCACAGTGTATAGTAGATACTCCAAACATGTTTACTGACAAACAAGTGAAAAGAAAAATGAATATATGAAAGAATTAAATTGATCACGTATTCATAGAGGCTTATAACGCATGACTCTAACAAAAGAATTGTCTGGACCATAAGTATATTAAGAAAGCAAGATCTCTTCTCATGTATATTGAAAAGCCCATTTTAACTTTTGTGAGGAGAAAATGTATACCTGTCCAAGGATGGCAGTGAAGACCACCAGTGCCCACACCCAAGTTAAAGGACGGTAAGACCACAGGGCTGTGAGGAGTAGTTACCTGGGAGTAGCTGGCACTTTATCCCCAAACCCAAAGTAATGAGATGGTACACAGCTTGCGTAAACTGGGGTCCCTGGGCATACTTTCCCAACCCTTGGACTAGAATGGCCTAAATCATTGTGGAGGAAAACTCAGTCTGTGGTGGGCTCCCAGATAAGGTGCAAAGTTGTTTGTCCATCCAGGGAACTACGAGGCCAGTACCACTGCTTCCCACAGTAGATATTTATTCTAACACAACCAGCCAAATGCTTGCTCCTTTCAAAGAATACATAGGAATTGGCTCCGAATTGAGCTTCTATAAGCATCTCAGGTGGGTTGATTTATAAACATACTGCTATCCTGAAAAGCGGAAAATCTTCTTCAAGCCTCACCCCACTCACTCCACACGTGCACCCAGCCAGACACAAGACACTCTTGAGCTGCCACCATGATGCAAAAGCCATGCCTTTGCCAGGAAGTATGGGTTTGGGTGGGAAATTTCAGTACTCCCTTTGTTGCAGTTTAAATGTGCATGGAGAGCTTTCCACCTGTGGAAGGCTTGTAACACTCCTAAATGAATGGTTCTATGCCCTAGCTGGACACTAGGATCACTTGGGAAATTATTTAAACACAGATGGTCCCATCCCATGGTGGTCTGACATGATTTTTGTACTTTAAGATGGTATGAAAGCAATACACATTCAGTTAAAACTGTACTTTGAATTTTGAATTTGAGTCTTTTTCTAGGGTAGGGATACTGCAGTATTTTACTTCTTTTCTTGCTACTGGGCAGCACCAGCAAGCTGCAACTCCCTGTAACAAGCCACATAGTGATGAGGGTAAGTTCCAAACCTGGACAGTATACTGTGTCATGAAGTCTACAGTGTACTGTATCTGTAGGTTAGGTATGTTAAACGCATTTTCAGTCTAGGATATTTTTGATTCATGATAAGTTTATTGCAATGTATCTGTCATAAGTTAGGGAGCATCTTTACAGTCGTACCTGAGTCTCACCCTCAGAACTTTTGATTCAACTTTACGAGATGAAGCCACAGCATCTTACAAAGCTCCCACTGATTCCATGGGCACCTATGGTTGAGATGCACAGCCCTAGCTCATGAGATCAGCAGCTTAACCACCAGAGGTTTCCTAGAGAAAAGAGTGAACTCAGCATTGGCATTGCAGCTAACTTTGTGGGAGCAAAACAGAGGGTGGTCAGGAAAGAACACCAGAGGGAAAGAACAGTGACTTTAGCAGAAACAACATTAGCCTGTAGTGAAGACTATGCAGTACATTATTATACCAATTAATTTGCCCCAGAATTTATCTGTAGTTTGAGTTGTTTTCATTTTACAACATTGTGTGGGTCCTGCTATTGTAACACAGTTGTTGCTGTAATTCAATTCAACAAACAATAATGGAGTGTTTATAATGTGCATTCATTCTCTGGGCCAGATACAGAGAAGCATGAGATTGGAAAATAACATTTAGAGCCTGAGAGTCTAGCAGGGGAAAAAGACACGAACAGTTTAACATGATGTGTTACTTGGCTGAAATAGATATAAGTACAAATGTGCTATGGGAGTTCCGAACACAAAGGAGGGAGTAAATTAAATTAATTCTGTCACTCAGAGTAAAAGCCAAAGGCCTTACCATGGTCTACCAAGCCCTTGATCAGGCACACCATTACCTCTCTGACCTCATCTCCTACTATACCATCACTGGTCCCCATCCAGGTGTCCTGACTGTTCCTAGAATACTTCGGGTGTGTTCTCAATGTGGGGCCTGTGCTCAGGCAGCTCCCATGCCTTGAACCTCTTCTCTTAACCTCCATGTAGCAGTTTCTACCCTGGCTTCTAGTCTTTTCCCAAATGCTTTTCCCAAATGAAATGTCATTTCAATGAGTTTGACCCTTCTAACCCTACCTAAAATGAAGACCTATTTGCATTCAATCTTCACCCCTGGCACTCCACTCCCATTTACTCTTCTCATTATTTTCATTGTACATCATATTTTCATGTAGTACTCAATTTACTTATACTCGTTAATGTCCGGCTGCCTGCACTAGAATCTATGCTCCCCAGCTGCATGGCTTGTTTTGCCTATCTGTAAATCTCAAGTGCCTGAAACTCTGCCTACCAGATACTAGGTGCTCAGCAAATTATCTTGAGGTTATAATCAAGGAATTTAGCAAAACTTTCTTTTCACAGTGCTGAGCTTCCTTGTTCTAATTTGATATTCTATAGCTAGTGTGCTCGTGAGTCGGGACACTTAATCATAGCTCACTGGACCTACAGTGAAGAAACATTTTTCCCCTGATTTCTGTGTGAACGCTGTCAATCATCTATGCATTCAGTCAATCAACAAATGTTGATTCAGCAACTATTTTTAGACTTCATGCTGGTTACTGCAAGCATTCAAAATTCTGACCTCAAGGGACATAAAGTCTGACAAAAAAGACGAGGCTGACACACAAATTAGTACAATAAAAGGCAGAGTATTCTGCACACCCGGAGAGGAGTGCCAAGAGCAGTACGATTTTTGGAGTTCTCAGAAGTTTTAAGTGTGACACCCAGGACAGAATGTCCAGCCATTCTAGCTGTAGGCAGTGAAGACACAGGCTGACACTAATCAGTTCATTTACCAAAGATGGAGCTTCTAATTTTGGTCTCTAATAACCTACTCCCCTTCATGAGATGCCTGCCAAGGGAGTTGAGAGATATCATTAAGCTTTCCAAGCACACTTGAACTGACTTTTCTGATAAACTTTACCTACCAAATCAGGCATGAAGACCACTGAACAATGGTTAAACATTTCCTATTTTCCCTTTTTCTCCCCCTAGCTTTAAGAGTTGACGTTACTTCTTCTGAGCCTTATGCAGTACAGTATGTTTCAGGAAAAGTCTGCAGAGCAGAGCTCAACAATAGTTTAGCATTTGGGCTACTCTTTCAAAGCATGGGCATGCCTCTACTGTAAATGTAAAATAGCTCGGATCAAAACGCATCATTGGTTCCACGTGGAGGTGAACAAATGATTTGTTCCCAAGTATACAGCCCTCAGACAAACAGTGTTAATGGGTCTCACCACAAAGCAGTTGGTGACAATAACAGAGTTAATTTTAAAGAAGAGGAAATTAAATAGTGGTTCCAATAGTCCTAGCCACTCTTAATTATTGTGATGGCAAATTATGAACAATTTCCTGTCACTTTCCCTTCTAAAGCAATTATTGATGTTTGCTTTATGGCTGAACTGGGCTGAAAATGCTCTAAGCAGGAGGCTGTCTGATTCAATGCTTTGTGGGCTCATATTCAGAAAGCCATTTGGCCTGCAAAGTTGCTGGATTATCTGTAAACACAGTGAAAGGAGACAGTGATTGCATGAAGCAGAGGGAATGCACCTGAATGCCAATAAGGCAAATGTCATGACAGGAACACAAAGCCAACATTCCATATGACCTTTTAGATAGAAACCAATTTACTTTGGTACCATCTCAAACAGAAAATTATGGTGTAATTCCTCATGTCAATACATAATTTATTTTGTAATAAATAACTACCCGCATATTTATGGAGCGCCTCTCCCTTCCTGTTTATGATGCTCTCAGGCACTCTCTCTCTCCCCGCACACACTGCAGAATCACTGCAAAGCTTTCTGTTTTTAAGGCTGTTCTCTTCACTATGCTTGGTGATGACTGAGGAAAACATTATAGGATTAAAAGCCACTTTCTATCTTTGAAAAAAAAAACCCTAAGTTATTTATTTTCCTATTTCCAAATTACCTATCAGACTGAAGGATTCATGAGGCCAAGTTAAAAAAAAAATCAACAAAATGCAGCATTAAGCCCTAGCCACATTTCCTAATAAAGGAAAGCCTCTGAATTTAGACCGGCATTAAAATTAGGCAGTGAATCAACAAAGGAGGAGAATTCTGTCCTGCCCTGCGCTCTTACCCCCTTACATGCATCTGCTTCTTTGTGGGAGGTTTGGGGACAAGGGCTGCTTCCCAAAGTCACCTCATTCTGTATAGTTAGGATGCAAATAGGGCGAGTGGAGAGAAGCTGTGCCCTTTCCCCTGTGGGTCAGCGGTCTGAATCTCCCCCAAGCTGGCACTGACAGGAAACTCCTCCCAGCTGACAGCTGGTCACTGACCTAGCTTAAAGCAGTTGGGGGTCTTCCCTGGGCCTCCAGCCACAGGTGACCTCATCACTGACCAAGCCGTCATAGCAAGCAGTTATCGTCCGCAGTCCATGGCCTCTGTCAAGGACGAGTGAGGGCTGACCCTGTCTGAAAGCAGGGTGGAGACAGCAGGGAGTCAGAAGCAGGCCTGCCGGGCACTGCCAGTACTCCCTGCACACTGATAATTGGAATTATACTCGTGGATAACTAAAGAGATTTGGGACCATGGTGGCTAGGGTCCAGCATATTTTCACAAGTTTCAAAAAATGGAAGGTAGGAGATGGCTCGCAGGACAAAAAAATAAAGAATAACATACATACTGCTTAAACACACAAAAAAATGCATTTTAGGGCTTTGAATTAACTATCTGTTTTGAAACTCTTTGGGTGTTAATGATTATAAATATTCATTTATAATGTGGTTCCCATCACCTAGCTAACTTCTGTAGTTCAATAACTTAAAGAAAGGGCAAAGTTAATACGAGATACCACAATCATGCCTCTGGAAATTGGCTACCATGTGATACAAGTACACACACACACACACACACACAACCAAACCAAGCACATTTTTTAGCTTCACAGATGAAGCAGCAGCCCACAATGTAGAGAAAATAAGGGCTCCAATTCAAATACAACATATTGAGAAGCAGAAATCAATATCCAGAGAAGGTTTTACATAGCACTCATATTATTTTTAATGAGTTGCTGTACAGAACTACCACAACAGAATGGAGTCCAAGATTCTCTGAGGGCTAATTGGCTTCATTCTTCAGCACGCCAACAGAGTAGTTTCTGTTCTGTTTAGAAAACATATGCTGGGACCTAGATCAATGAATCAATAAGAACATACTATCCATCTCTTGAGCACACAGCAGAAAACCTCTATGGTATGGTTAGGGGAAATATTTTCTGGAAACTTGGTCATCCCCATGTCTGAGTTACCTTGTCCAAATAGGGACAGAAAGTTTCTGATATAATCTTCAGGAGTCTCAATTTACCTACGGCAAATAGTCTGAAACTTTGTTTTATCAAATAAGAATCAATCATTTCCTGAAAATTAAAGCTTTACAAAGACACTGTCAAATAATTATATGGACAAAAATGCACCTATGCATTTTTTTTCTGGTAGAATTTTTGTACATAACAAGATTTAAGTGATTTGTTGTTTAATAGTGTAGTGCCATTATTTAAAGAAATAAGTACATTTAGCATTAGATAATAATAAGATAAAACCAAATCCTTAGGCATCAGAATTTTATATTATTTTTACACAAAGGATTGAAGGGGAGGCTACAGTCTTTTAATATTTGAAAGGTTATTTTTAGAAGAATTGTCATGGCTATTCATTACTGAAGATAGAATTGGTAAAATTTGCCTGTGCTAACAAATGAAGATAGATGATTATGTATTTATAAGCAACCTCAAAGATGATCTGGTGTAATTGTTGAACATATATAAGAAACTGAGGCCCAGAAATACTAGGACTACTAAAACAGCTTAAAACAATAAACACTCATTATCTCACAGTTTGGGTGGGATGGAAGTAGGGGTACAATTCAACTGGATAGCCCTGGCTCAAGTTCTCTCATGAGGTTGCAATCAAGCTAAACTACATCAGGGCTGCACTCTCATTTGAAGGCTCAGAGAAGCAGGTAGGGTAGAGGAGAGAGGAAATATCCACTTCCAATTCACTATTGTGGTTGTTGGCAGCCCTTGACTCTTCATCACAGAGATCTCACCACCTGCTGCCTCACAGAATGGTAGAGGAAGCAACCTAAGAGGGAACAAAAAAGGGTTCCTGAAATGAGAGCCAGTTTTTATAACCTGATGTTGTAAATGACCACTCTCCGTGTTTTCTACATGCTCTTCCATGGAAGTGAGTCACCTGGGGGGACCCACACTCAAGGCGAAGGGGTTACTCAAAGGCACGGATGTAAGGATGTGAGGCTCATGGGGTATCTGAGAGGCTGCCTCCCACAGCCAGGGTCATCACTCATATTTCATTTCATCACACCCACTGCTCTTCCCACCACCCTGTACTCAATAGTGAGGGATATTTTCCTGGTATTAAAGGTCAGTAAACATCTGACAAGATGTTTTAGAAGATGGTAGCATCTTTACCTCATGATGTCTTTGAAAATAAGATATTCTTTCACCTGTTTGAGGAGTTCTGACTTGACTATCTCTGGTGGATAAGAAGCAGTACAGTTGGGACACGATGTGGCCTGAGTAGCTAATCAGCTAAGTCATTAACTAGGTGAGGCAACTCATTTGTTCTCTAAACCTAGTTCCTTTGCCACCAAAAGTCAGAAATGGTACTGAGTTTCTGATATTTCCCCAATTCTGTTATAGCTTTAAAACAATCACTCTTATGTCTGGTCATCTTCAGGATGTAAATTCAGTAACTACCCCCAAGGTTTGACATAGATGAGAGGAAAATAGAAAAAAAAAAAGTTTTCCACTGGAATATTCCTTTCTCTGGCTTGAATTTCTGTATTAGGTGAAATTTTCTGTTATTAAAAGTCCCTACTAAAATGCAGATGTGTTATCTGGAATAACAAATTAAGCTATCATCCCAAATTAATATTTAACTGAATTTGTTTCTTTTGTTAACTAACCTATTAGCTGATAAGAATCCAGGGAATGGGCCAAAAAAATAAGTTTTAATAAGAATGGATTTTTTCCAAAAGCGTTGTAGAGTTTGGAAGGACAGATACAGATGGAACTGAGTACTGGGGAGTGAGGGGTGGCCAGTAGCTTCAAAGATAAAATATAAATGCACATGAATGAGTAAGAAATCTGGAGGAAAATAACCAGCTATTTAGACAGACTGCTAACAACACTCATGCCCTTAGTACCTCTAAGCCTTTATCTTAAACACATGCCCACAGACATGATTTCTCATTATCAAAAATCTTATTTCCTCTCTGCTTCAGATAATAGTTCTTCCAGCCACCCCTTGATGCTGTCATTACCTCTCTCACTACAGGCCATCAATTCATATGTCTCCTGTTTGTACTTCTATGCTTTAAATTTATTTTATTTTTTTGTGTGTGTGGGTACCAGGGCTCGAACTCAGGACCTTGTGCTTGCCAGGCAGGCGCTTATGCCGCTGAGCCATCTCACCGACCCTATGCTTTAATTTAAATCCAGATTCATTCATAAAATTATTCCTTTGCCCTTCCTTCTATTTCTCTCAAATCCCTATCTCTCTCTTATCTACCTGAAAAACCTTTTTAAAATCTGAATGAGCCTGTCTATCTTGTCCATGCCTACACCTTTGTCCCCACATGATGCCGTCTACACCCATTTCTCTACATGATGCTGCCTACACCCATGTCTCTACATGATGCTGCCTACACCCGTGTCTCTACATGATGGTGTCTAGACCAATGTCTCTAAAGGGTGCTAGAGAAAATAATTAAACTGGACACATGGGCTTCATTACAAACTCATAAGGACTAAAATGAATAACCAATACTGCCAAGCAAGCCAGCTTGGTGTGTCTCTAGATATTCCTAACCTACTTCTAGTCTCAAAAGTTTCAGATAGGGAAATCTCTCCCCCTAGGACTCACCCACCATTCACAGCTTGTTTTCACCCCTCAAGTTTCAGTTAGAACATCTCCACCTGAGAGTTTACTTGACCCTATTGATACTTTTCCTTATCTCCTCGTTCAGTTACATTTCTTCCCAACAACTGTTTATTTCCCTCACCATTCTTAATCACTGTTAGTAACTACATTGTCTGCTTGTTATTTACTTATCACTTGTCTTTCACTCATACTGTAAGCTCCAGGGAGATCCAGGACTTTGCTTTATTAGCCATTTATAGCCTGTATAGTGGCTAGGTCATGATGGGCACTCAGTAAATATTTGTGGAATGAATGAAAGAACAAATTCATGTACAGTATTCAACTTTTTGGCTGAGTTCTACTACCTATGTATCTTCCAAACTCTTAAAGCTTCTCTTTCCATTTGCTTCTTTATTTAATCAGTATTCTTTTAAAACAGGAGATTTCTAATGGAAATGCTGGCACAGACTTTGCTTCAGCAATATAAATGGCATCAGTAGCTGACATGACTCCTGCTGTTGCCATTGGCAACATTAAATTAGCTATATAAAACCTGACACCAGAGCTGCAACATCCATTCAGTAAAATAACCGTTCAGCCTTTCAGCAAACATAATATTGACCTGTGACTGTGCTTTTAGTACAGGAGCGAGTGCTGAGCATTGTCTTGCCAAAGACAAGGCATTAACACAGTGCCTAACTCCTGTTTCCATTGTTGCTTAAAAGGGTTACCTAATTAATTGACTGTATTGAATCTCAACCAGGGTACATTTGTTCCTTGGTAAACTAGTGAAAAATGCTGAAGAGCCAAAGAGCTACTTTCATGCAAGAGAGGAGTTGTGGAGGTCCTGTGTGATGCTATATGTATGTCATCATAAATAAAAGTGTAGTTGACATAGTTACTGACTTCTTAATGCCAAAAGATAGACATGAGCACATTTGTAGATCTCTATGCTCAGAGAAAGACATTTCTTACTAACCTGCAGAATGTTCTCACTGCTTATATCTTGTATTCTCTCTTCCCTAAGGCAGCAACAACATGCACTTTGTAAAAGCAAAGATCCAGTATAATAAGTGTACTTTTAGAAGGTAGGTCAGTCTAGGGAAATCAGCAACAAGCATTAGCATAATCTTCCATGGCTACAATGGATTCCTTACATCATCTGATACTCACAAAAATCCCTATGTACACAGTTATTATACCTTTCTTCGCAAATAAGAAAATCGAGTGTCAGGGATATGATGACTGTCAGAACACTTGGGCTGCAATACAAAACACCTTAGACTGGGTGGCTTATAAACAACAGAAATTTATTTCTCACACTTCTGGAGTGTGGGAAGCTCTAGATTAAGATGTCAGTAGTTTGAGTGTATAGTGACGGTTTATGTCCTGGTTCGGAGGTAGATGGACATCTTCTTGCTATGTCCTCACATTACAGAAAAGGAAAAGGATCTCTCCCAAGCCCCTCTCATGAAGACACTAATCCCATTCATGAGGGGATTACCCTCATGACTAACCCTCCTAAAGCTGCCACTATCTAGTACTATCATTTTGGGGATTAGATTTCAACATATAAATTTGAGGAAGTCATAAATATCCAAATTATAGCAATGCCCCGCTCACTTTTATCGAATTAGGAAGCCCCTATCAAGACCCTCTTAAGTCCAAAATCTATAGTACAGGTAAGTAAACTTGGAAAAAAAATAAACAGATTAAACTAGAGCAGTAGACATAAATACAAAATAAACATAGAGGACAGATGAGAGGGATTTACAGAATTGTAGATACTGTGATTAATTTGAGGTGGAATGAGGTTTCTGATCCAGGTAAATACATGGACTTCAATGTGATTCTCCAGCATACAGAGGAAGGAAGAGCATATTTAGGCAGGTAGAAGAGGGGAGAAAGATTAAGTGACACATTAATCTTGGAACCACTGGTCACGCAATGCTTGTGGTAGTAGTACACATGCAGTTAAATAGAGGAGTCTGGATCAGAAAAAAGTTTTCAAGAAGGTGGTAAACTGGTGTCAAGGATGAAGTAACAATGGTATTGAGAAGTTGAAGTTTATAGCTGGGCGATTGCTGGTTACCTTGAAAAGTTCACTAATTTAGAGGTGCTATCCAACTATGGTCAAATAAAAAGGTGGCTGCTATGACAACAGACTAAACTTCTCAACAGACTTGGCCACTAAGAGAAAAATTATTGAATGTACAAAGCCTACAAAGATATTTTCCGAAATAATCTGAGACTTCAAAATAAGCTATAAAAATATTATAAGTATTCCTAAATACCATCCACACAGATTCTCCAAAAGTGAACATCTTGTCATATTTGCTTTATCATACATGTATTAAATTTTGTGGACCATTTAAGAGTATGCTTCAGACACGTTACCACTTTCACCTAAATACTCTAAATATTTCAATATGTGTTTACTAAAAGAATTCTGTTACTTAACCATAATATCATTATCAAAATCAGAACATTAATATCGATACAACATTACTATATTATTAAAACTACTGATCTCATACAAGTTGTTCTCAATTGTCCCACTAATGAGCTTTTAACAAAAATTCTCTTAAAAAGCTTTAGGTCAGTCACCAACTCAAAATTACATAATCTTATTAGCTTTTAGTTAGTTGTCAAGTCTCTTTGCTTTAGTCTGGAAGCCCCATCTTCTTTCTCTTTCACATTTTGACATTATTGAAGAGTAGAAGTCACTTATTTTTGTAGATTTTTACCCCAATTTAGGTTTATCTGAGATTTTCTCATGGTTAGATTCAGGTCTTTCATTTTTAATGGAAATACAACAAAATGAGGCACGTCCTTTTCCTTGCATTACATTAGAAAGTACAGACATCCCTTTTACCCACTGCTGGGAGGGTTAACTGTGATCATTTATTTAAGTGGTATCTGACATTTTTCTTTTCTGTAAAGAAAAATTTTCTTTACTTTGCAGGAAAATTATTTAAGGCTTATGTAAATATACTGTCATTCCTAAAAATATTATACCACTGATTTGGCATGCAGAGATGATCTTTACCAGAAAAAAAATTGCTACAGTGGCTTCCAAATTCTTATTTTCTAATCCAATTTTGCCTTCTTTTTTTTTTTTTTTTTTTTTTTTTTTTTTTTGCGTGGGTACCGAGAGTCGACCTCAGGACCTTGTGCTTGCCAGCAGGCGCTTATGCCACTGAGCAATATCACCGGCCCTTTTTTTCCTTTACGTGGGTTTCAGGAGTCAAACTCAGGACCTTGTGCTTGCCAGGCAGGCGCTTATGCCGCTGAGCCATCTCATCGGCCCTGCCTTCTAATTATTGACAGATAAGAAAGAAAATTTTTTCATGTATTTACTTAGATCAGTTTGTATTCTTAAGTTCTTATTTTATTCCACCCATAATTTGATTTACTCCCATAATTTGATTATCAGATTTAGCCACTGAAAGCCAAGAGAAACAAATGTCTGATAAGAAATCCAATAACTAAGGATTGATAAAAGAAGAGAGGAAAAATACCACTGATAAACAGATGAGCTTAGGAGAATGTCTTAGTCCATTTTATGTTGCTCCAACATAATGCCACAAAGTGAGTAAGTCATAAAGAATAGACATTCATTGGGGTCATGGTTCTCGAGTGGGTTGTTCCAAGGTCAAAGAGCTGTGTCTGATGACGGCTTCCCTGCAGTGTCATAACATGGCAGAAAACATCACACGGCAAACAACAGCACAACAGTGGGAAAGGACCAATCTGCTTTTATAGCAAGCCTGATCTTTTGATAACTAACTCACTCCCAGGATAATGACATTAATCTAATCATAAGAGCAATGCACAACCTAATCACCTCTTAAATGCTTCTCCTCCCAAAACTGTTTCACTGAGGATTAGATTTCCGATACATGAACTTTGGGAGACACATTCAACCACAAGAGAAAGCAAAAGGGAATGGTGTGCAGAGCACAGGTAGAAGAGTTTTAAGCAGAAGAGATAACTCACCCACTGAACTAGTAGAAAAGCAGGAAAGAAAGGAAACATAAAGCAGGACAGCACTCAAGAGACCAACAAGCTTGTGATGATCTCTGTGTTCTCTAGAAAAGGGGAGGTGATATGGTTTGCGATGAGTGAAGAGGCCTTGGGAAGAAACAAGGCAAAATGAGATTGTGGCAGATGGTATGGCAGTGTTACGGGGTGGAGTGACAGATGATTAGCAACACATAAAAAAATTACTGGTCCTCACAGAAATCTTGTTGTCTCTCCCAAATCCAGTCTGTAAAGTTGGCTAGATACGTCAGATCTTACTCCTGTGCTTCTATCTCTCACCCTTATGTTTGTCAGCATCAAACTTACAATGGCACTAATACAAAGTTGAAATATTTTAGTTTGAGTGAAAGAGCAGTATGGAGAGAACAAGCAAGAGAGTAAATTTTTTTTAAATAGTGCCATGCTAGAAGCAGATCATGTGATCTGCTTGAGCTAAGGAAGGAAAAATAAAACCTAAAGAGGCTGATAATGAAGAAAAACTGAACACTCAAGACCCTGGGAGCTCAATGAGGTTTCAGAGAAGACAAAGAAGAGAAATGAAGTGAGATACCTCAACGAAGCAAGGTGAAGTTCAAAGAAGGGAAGACTGTGGTAGAAGACAGAGGCGTAGCATTTCTAAGAAGTGTGTCTTTTCATTTGGTACATGACATGTCAAGTCTCTCACCCTTGGTCCAACAAAAAGGGAATGTAACACCTCGCTAACTCCAAGCTACAACCCACCAAACCTCCGTTACTCAAGAGAGCAAAAAATACCTCTAAGCAACAGTAACAATAGATGAGATGCACGCACCAGACCCATGCTGTTTCTCTGAGGTGCTCTAAAGTACTCATTATATTTTCCTTAGAGAAAAGAGTAGCAAAAGGAGGGTTCCTTGTCTCTCAGCAGATTAAATGTGAGAAGGTGAATTGGGGATCAAAGCGTCACAGATAGCCATATCTTGTCACCCTGATAGCAATATGAAATGACAAGCAAGAGGTCTGCATGATAGAATCACGCAGATGCATTAGGTGAAAGAGGCAGTGAGTCGCTGACATCAATGTAATGAGCTGGGGGTACAGCCATATAGAAGCCCAAATTGTCACTCCCTCTTCTTCTTTACTCCTCAGGATTGTGAACCCCTGGTGCTTCCTGTGATAAGATCTTCCAGAGAAAAGCAGAACCCAGAATGAAACGTTTAGAACTGGCTCCTCCCCTTTCACCAAATATTGGGTACTGCCTTCTAAACATAGGAAGGGTTCCCCCACGGCTATATTATCCACTATATACATTGCCTCATTTCTCCTCTCGGTCTCAGATTTCCATATAGAAAAGAAGGTAGAAAATACTGCAAATCAAATATAACAGCACCAAAAGTACATCAACATGGTGTAGCCTGGTAGAAAGGCAGACTCCTTACTGTACAATGATGCCTGAAAGACAATCTTATTAAAGCAAAAATATGATAACTTGTTGCTCCTGAGCTATCTAGAAATAGTTAAACTATATTGGGTATATGCAGGACAGCAAATTTTAGATGTGTGCACAATTTTTTAAAAGTTTTCCATATTTAGCAGTAAAATAGAAAAGATACATGATGCCTTAAAGGAAATAAACTCAAGTATTTGCAGCAGTTACTTTTACGGAACACCGTGAATCACCATGAGACCAAATACACAGATCCCCAGAAAGACAGAGTTCAAGATAATATTTCCATCGTATGGGCACCGTGTTAGGTTCTAATAGGTTTTATTTCTTGTAATTCTTACAACAGCACCATGAGACAAGTGCTATTGTTTTCTCAGTTTACAGCTAAGAAACTGAAACTTACCCCACATCCTTGACAAGACAAGATTGAGTCTTCGGTGTGTTGATTCAAGAGTTGATCTCAGCCAAAAAGATGCAGAATCAAAAATGATATAAACAGGGTCTCTACTACTTCTTTTGGAAAAAAGCCTACTCAGGCATTTAAAAAAAAATAGAATGAAAGAAAAAGTGTACTTCATTGTAGCTGAATTTTTATGTTCCATCAAATTAATCGAAATACAAAACGCCTTGTATTCTTTGGCTCAAAGGGACAGACAGCCACGTGTCATTTTTAATTCCACAACTACGTTCTGTTTACCAGACTAGCACTTAATGTCTTTTTCTCCTTCACAAAACTAGAGAGCCCTAAAAAGTGCAGAACCACAGAAAATGTGCAGAAGCTAGGTATTATTCAGTATGTTCCTCAAGTTTCTTCTAGTTCATCCCTCTTTTATATTGTAACATTTCTAATAGCCTAGTCCTGGCTTATGCAACTATCCATTTAAATTTACCAGACCACACAGCTTAGTCATTTGCAACTATGGAGAAACATGAATTAACCAAGAAAATTCATTTCATGTGTGTGCCAACTGTCACCAAGTATCAGATGGGTTACAGAGTTTTAGGAGGGAGAGAAAAAATAGGTGTCACACCCGGATCCCAAAAGTACTCTCTTGAAGAAGCTGCTTGATAGGATTAAAATAACTGAGCTACAACAAAGATTCCAATCCTCTGACAGCTAGAACAATTCTTCAACTCAGGAATGCCAATAACTTACAAATCAACTATTAGAGTCTGCTTAAGTATACCAAAAAAAAAAAGTGAATGTTTTGATCAAATTCAGACTGGTTATTTTGGTATTAAATGAATTATAGGTGTTGGTATTTCATAGGATTTTACATTTGGTTTTCATTTACAAGGCATCTCAGCAGCAAGGGGGATGGTACAAGTGTGTATGCAATTCATATTTTAATAGATGATCATGATACTCTTTAAGGCTAATTTTATAAGCTTGGAATTTAATCTTAGCATTTTTAAGGAAGTTATAATGACCGATGAAATCTCAAGGCCATAAAGCAATTTGCTGGTTTGTCAGTAGGAGGCTGTCTTAGAGCAACACCTAGTGGTTCCTTTGACTCTTCAGATGAATATTCTAGGATCCAGAAAGGGCAGTTTAAAATAATGCCTCTTTTTAAGAAATTTTAAATAAGATGTCAATAGGATAGTGCATGCTCTTTACTTTTTTTCATGTTTGTTTAAAATTGTAGTTAATTTCCATTTGGTACAAATTTCACCTAAAATACTGACTTCTAATTTGATAATTCTACAACAAGGTTAAAAAGAATCTACTTCACTGCAGTAGCCTAAGAAGTTGTAGCTATTTTGCACCACTAACATTATTCTATACCAAAAATGACTAGATGAAAAACCATTGATACCAAGAGGCTCATTCTAACATACATAACATACATAATTGCTACAAAGAGATTTCATAAGATATTTTTAAATCAACAAAAACCATAGGATTAATTTCAGTCAAAATGTTATTACATGAGAAAGAATCTTTGAAAATGATATACATTGCTGCAAGATTCAGAACTAAGCCTCACAATCCTGTAGAAATCTATTACTTCTCAGAATTTGTAGTGAGTTTAAAATTCTTTTTTGTCAGCTGTTATATTGAAATCCCTTCACCTCTTCCAATAATATAATCATAAATGGAGAAATTCTACACTAATCATTTGTAGTGACTGCAGAGGGCTGCAAGATCACAATCTTCAAATTGCTTCAAGAAATGTTGACATTTATACCATCCCCCGGTCACGTTATAATCATTGTCACCAGCACGAATATGTGAGGTTTTTACTTTATGTTCTTGTCAAAATCTCTGTCGCAAAAATGAAACTGAAAAAGTTTAATGCTTTATGTGTTTGCTGAGAGACAATAATAACCCTAGCTTCTCTGACCTCCTCGGTGTTTCAGAATTTAGTGGCTGGTTAGTTCTCCTCACTCCTTTTGCAGCCTCAGCAGCCTGTAAAGAAGCCAAATCATCAACCAATCAAAATGCAGAGTATAAGAATGGTTCTGAGCATTCTTTTCTGCCAGACACCAGGTCTGTGTGACACCTCTGATCTCACAACGGGCAGAGGGCTTGTTAGGCACATATTTAAATATTTCCTAATGACGCTTTAATTATAATGAAGAGAAAATAACAAAAACACCTCTTTGAAAAACATTAAAATGTTTAATGGCTATCACAATCAAATAATCAGATTTTAAAACTAAAATATTTTATAACTCAACAATAAGACAAATAATCCAATTTTAACATGGACTAATGGCCTGAAAAGACATCTGAGGACATACAAATTGTCAACAAGTATAGCATATGAAAAAAATACTCAGCATCACTAAGCCATCAGGCAGATGCAAATGCAACCACAATGAAATAAAACCTTACCCCATTTCAAATAGATATTATGCAACCACAAATACACTCAACTATTCGATCTTTGATAAAGGGGCCAAAAACAAACTCTGGAGAAAAGATAGCTTCTTTAATAATTGTTGTTGGGAAAACTAACTATCCATATGCAGAAGACTGAACATAGACCCACTTCTGTCACCGTGCACTAAATTAAAATCAAAATGGGTCAAAGTACTAAATGTTAAACCAGAAACACTTAATCTGCTGGAAGACAAATAGTAAAACTCTTGAAGTCATAAGTGTATGCAAGGACTTTCTGAACAGAACCCTAGTTGCACAGGAAATAGTGCCGAGAATCAACAAATGGGATGAAATCAAATTAAAAAGCTTCTGCATAGCAAAAGATACAACCAACAGAGTGAAAAGATAACCTACAGAATGGAAAAAGAATTTGGAGCAATTCCTCAGACAGAGGACTCATATCTAGAATCTATAAAGAACTCAAAAAATTAGATCCACCAAAGTAAAAGACCCAATCAAAAAATGGGCAAGCAAAATGAATAGACACTTTACAAGTACAAATGGCCAGTAAATACATAAAGAAGTACTCAACATCACTGGCCATTAGAGAAATGCAAATTAAAACAACACTGAGATTCCATCTTACCCCAGAAATAATGGCTACCATCAAGAAATCAAATAATAACAAATGCTGGAGAGGCTGTGGGGGAAAAACGAACCCTTCTACACTGTTGGTGGGAGGGTAAACTACCACAACCACTATGAAAATCAGTATGGGGATTCCTCAAAAAACTGAAACTAGAAATTCCATTTGACCCAGCTACTCCCCTTTGGGTATCTTCCTGAAAGAGTTAAAGTCATACTACAGTATTATAGTGATACATGCACACCTACATTTATAGCAGCACAATTTATGATAGCTAAATCTTAGAAGCAGCCCATATGTCCATCAACAGATGAATGGGTAAAGAAAATGTGGTATTTACACACATCAGAGTACTACTCTGCCATTAAGAACAATAAATTTGTGTCACTTGTAGGAAAATGGATGCACTTTGAGACCAGAAAGTTAAGTAAAATAAATAGATGGTCGAGCTTAAATATCACATGGTCTCTCTTATATGAGAAACTCAAAGTAAAAATAAAGTGAAAAATAAAAGACAGATAGTAGGAAGTAGGGAGATAGATCCTTCTCAAAGAGGAGGGGGATTGGGAGATGGAGGGAGGGCAGGGATAAGGGATGAAATAAAGGAATTGGTATGTGGGATGTGTTATGTACATGTACCAACTCCACAGAAAGAATGTAAAATTATGCACTACAAATGTACAAAAAAAAAGGGAAGGGGATCAACATACGGGTGGAGGTGTGAGAGAGGGAAGGGGAAAGGGATTAAAAAAAGAATTAAGATATGTTATGTACATGTACCAACTTCCCAGAAGGAATGTAAACATGCACTACACACATGTACTAATAAACTAAACTAAAATGTAATTTTTTTTAAAATAAAAAATGGCTATGATTAAAACTACAAAAAATGGTTGATGAGGAAACAGAGATGGGAATTCATATGCTGTTGCTGGGAATGTAAATCAGTAGAGCCATTCTGCAGAATAGCGTGGAGGTTCCCTAAAAAGCTACAAATGAAACAATCCACATGATCCAGCAATCCAACTACTGGTTATATGTCCAAAAGAAATGAAATGAGTAGGTTAAAAAGATAGCTTCTCTCTCAGGTTTGTGTAGCATTATTTACATAGCCAAGAAATGGAATCAACTTGTCCTGTGACAGAGGCATGGAGAAAGAAAATGTAATGGGGAACAAACGACAGAGAGGAAATGTGCACACACACATGCACACATACACGCACACACACACACACACACACACAATGTAGTATTATTCAGCCACAAAAAAGGATGAAATTCTGTCATTTGCCACAACATGGATGGAACCAGGGGACATTATGTTAAGTAAACTATGGCACAGAAAGATAAACACTGCATATTGTCACATATTTGGAGACTAAAACTTGATCTCTAAGAAGTAGAGACTAGAATGGTAATTACCAGTGCCTGGAAAGGTTATAGAAGAATGAAAGAGAATAAATAGTTAATGGGCACAGGGATGTATGAACAGGGAAAATAACTTATTTCCACAGCACTTTAGGAAAATTATGATAAGTAATTAATTGAATACTTCACAATAGCTGATAGAGAGGAGCTTGAATATTCCTAACACAAAGAAATAATGTATGTCTGAGGTGATACGCCAACTACCCAATCATTACACAATGTATACATAGACTGAAACGTCACAGTATATCCCATAAATTTGTACAATTACTATGTTTCAAGTAAAACTAAAAACATAAAAATTGTAAAATTAAAAACTAGAAGTTTTGTAAAAAGAAATACAAATCATATCCCACTAATTTTACCACAGAGCCTTGCAGTGTGTGACCCAGCCTAAGACGTTTTCTCAGTCTTCGTTTATCTCCCAGTTTTTTTATTAAACTATTGCTTACCTACAATATCAGTGCCAGATTCATGGATTTAGCTCTTTCACAGGTAGAGCAATGGCACAGAGACTTGTAGCTTTATTTTCATGACTGTTGCTAGAAGATCCTACCAATATTATCAAGGAATTTTTGTTGAGCAGAGTTATGTTTCCCAATAATGTTATCTCGTTTTCTTTAAATACACAAAAGAGACATTTCTTTACTATTCTTCTATCCAAGACTGATGTCAAGTCCTTTGCTTTCTATCTAAGTCGACATCATTTCACATCCAGGGGCATCTGCCAAGAGCCCAGTTTTCAGGCTCAAAACAGGTAAGTACACTCTGCATTATTCTATCAAATAGTCAATTAAAAACAATTTCTGGAGGCATAACAAAAATTGAATTCTTCTACAAATTTCTGTGTAGAATAGTATAAATCATTATTTTAACCACATATAGACAAAAATCAAGATTTGGTGTTTTTATAATTGCTTACAATACTGCAACTGCCTATTTACCTTCTACTCTCTAATGTATATTTGCTCTTATACCAATATATTTTAGACATAATTAGTATGATTCTAATATGAAAGCATTTTGATTATAATGTAAATCTAAATGATAAGCAATACGATTTTCCATCCTGCCTGCAGTAGCCTAGAAATAGTAGATTTTCACCTAGCACTTTGTTTTATGCATACCTCAGCATATGATGAATGAGGTTTAAGAATAAGGTATAAATGTTAATTTCCTTATTTTATGCAAACAACTTAAAATAAGTGTCAATACTTGGTTATACTACAGGATGATGTGCTAAGATTAATTCCTTATGCTGTGGAATAATATGTTTATTTTGAGAGAAAGAAGCCTGTTTAAAAGCTTCAAATGAGTTTAGCAATCTCCATTTAGCTAAGCCCCAGTGAAATAGCCAAAAGAAACACCAAATGGTCCTAAAAGGCATCTATTGAATTCATACTCTGCAGGCAACACTTTCTAAAATGTAGCATTTCATCAGTTTTGAATTGAAAAGATTGATCTGCTTGTCATGTTGAATAGACTCTAAAAGTAGTTTAAGCAACAATTGACCCTGAGCATAGTACTAGCAGATTCTTCTGGGCATGAAGACAGCTGAAGACAGCTCCAGATTTCTAAGATAACTGAAATAGTCTCTGTTGTGAAAAACAGTGAAGCCGCTTACATCAGACTGAAATGCTCAGGAGGATTTTCATAATTACAGCTAAGAGAAATGAGATTTACTGGAAGCAGCATTTATATCATTATGGCTGCATCTTTCCTAACAATTCTTAGGTTTATAAAAAGTCAATTCCATCTACTTCTCATAATTCAATTTGCTTCGCTTTTTTCCCTAAATATCAGTCAGTAAATTTAAGCTGCATTACAAAAAGCAACTGTGAATTTTTTTATTATTGATTAATCTACTTTCATTACTGACTTAAAATTTCTGTGAGATATTTTAAACCCCAGTCACCAAAAACACGTAGGTATGTACTACAATCCACATGCTTTTGTCACTGATGAAACACAGGGACGAGAGCCACAGAAAAACAACAGGTGTAACAATAATGAGCAAACGTGCATTGTCTAGAAGGAAAATGCTTCGCACGAGCTGTTCTGAAGATGCGCACTGAATACTGAGGGCTGCGTCAGGAAATGGCGATGTTATGTTTAGAACATAAACCACACGCTGCTACATTCTTTCCTGCTCTTAACTTCGCATTCCTCTTTGCCAGTCCCAAGCCTGGTCTTCTTATTTTATTCTCTCAGAAGCTCACAAAGGCTTTTATTTTTTCTCTGCTTGAACTATCAAAGTAAATAAAGGAAAATGAGGACTGATGCGACTCTTGCGGAACGGATCTCCTGACTAACCTTACTGATGAAAGCAACACCTGCATCCACAGTTGAGGCCTGGGTCCTCCTTCGGCTTCTCAGATGCCTCAGCTGGGTGTGTGGATGAGAAGGCCCAGCTTCTTGGGACACAATCATCACTGAGGTTAGAAGCAACAAGAAAGAACAGCTTTGGGCCCTGGGTGCCGCCCTCCAGCTCATACTATAGAGTCCAGCTTGTTGTGGTCTTCCATTCCTAACGCCTGTCCTGTGGACTTCAGGTCCCAAATGTAGACGTGGAAACAGCAGCTCAGAATAAAAATAAACACAAACAAATTGCATGTACATGTGCATGCACATACATATAAACATAAATATTATATATATTCTACTTGTGTGGTTAAACTGTGACTGATACTAAATTTAGTTTGAAATAAAAAAACAAGTATTTGAAAATGCTTGTCCAGATAATGACTATTTGTTGCTAAAATTTGTAATGATATTTAACTCTTCAGATAATTTTGTACTCGGGATAAATACGAGGATTTTGGAGGCCTTTAAGACTAGTTCTTAACTGAAATCCCAGGATGCATGTTTTACTTCTGATCCAGGCCAGAGCACCAATGTTTGAAAATATGTGATAGTTTTTAAAGGAAAAAGCTGCTTTGGATAACACTTACGCACAAAATCATAGCTCTGTGGCTGTAAAGATGTTTAAGCCAAAAAGGGAGGGGGGCAGTTGATTGGGTTTTCTCTTTTGAGGTTTTTGTGCCCTGTGTAGTAATTAGAATATAAATATTAGAAGCCAAAGCAAATGTTGCCATATAGTAAAAAGTTACAGAAAACATATAAGGAAATAAATCTGCATTTTCAATGCTTGGCTTTGGATGCAAACAATTGTTGTTTCTCCTTCAAGCACAGTAGACTGGTTCATTTTTATAAGTATCAGTTAGGGACACTGATGTGATTTCTACCAAAAGCTGATTACTTCATCAAGTGACAGTGATGTTTCTAATCTTGCCCGCAGTAGCCATCACCCTCTCTCTACCTGTCCTCTGACAGGAGTTTGTATTTTGACAGTGATGCTTTCGGCAGTCTGTTTTTTAAACTCACCAGCAATTGTTCTCTTCAACTGTTTTGCAATTTATTTTCAAAAATTAAATTTTCTAACTTTTAATTTTATAGAAGGTAAACAGGAAAACAATTTTATTCAATATGACTCCAGTCCAGATAAATTCTGTGCAGATGATACATTGAGAATTTTTATATTCTGATTAAAACATGCCATAAACTAAATTGAGTCAGGGTATATTCAGAAGGAAAAAAATGTTCTCCTCCCCAAATTTAATTTTCCCTTTTATGTTTGGAACACATCTTTTGGCATCATAGATAAAATTCATTTTAGAATGCATTCAACTCAGAGGCACGCAACTAGCTGCCTTTTTGAAGATCTTTCCATCTCATTCCTTATTAGATGATTAAAGTGTCACAAACTGTTCTGGTCATTCCACTACAGAATGACTTTGCTGCAATCCATAATGCTGCTGTTATCCTAATTAAAATGAAACTTTGAGGAATTAAAGTTTACTTTTGATTCTAATGAACTAACCATCAATCAAGCTTGTCTTCTTTTCAACCAATTTTATTAGTATTTTATATAATATGGCTACACGGAAGCTGAGTTTATTTTGTATTCCATTTTTCTCCATTAGGCACTTTTATTGTAAACATATCTTTCTGACATTTCTGTACTTCTTTATACTCTATTTGGAAATGTAGTTTATCCGAATTCAAACAAGATCATTGTTCAGTCTTACGTTGCTTGGTGCAGCCTCTGCGTTATTAAATCACAGCATTTTTTTATAACATAGCATTTATGCTGTGGAAGTTCAGATTGTTCTTTTAAGAAAAAGAAATTATTCTTCAATGTCAGCCAGCAACAAAAGTAAAAATGAAAAATCTATGAAAAGAAAAAAAGAAAGATAAGGAAATGCGAGTCATTAGTCATTTGAAGTGAGAGCACTGGTATCCAAATACCATAAAACTAGGAAATAAAATAAAGAAAGCATTAGTTTTCAACTTTCTCAAGTTTCTTTACACCTACTTTATTTTTAATAATAGTAAACAATCTAATACATTAAAATTCTAAGTTAGAATGCAACTTTTCTATTCAAGGTTTGCTGCCTTTCTTGCTGATGGAGGCAAAATAGTGATCTTCTGCTATTTGAAAATAGACTCTTTGTTGGGGGGCTGGGGAGTGCCATATTTTTTTTTTCCTAGCCATGTGTAGGTAAAGTCTATTTAGCAGTCCAACCAGGATATAGATTTCTGGGAATTAGCAAGGCTGTTCTACAGAAGTGGTATGAATAGGTCCTTCTCTTCAATTTGTGAGGCACTTTTTACCAGTTTAGGGTACCACAGAGTTTTTATTGTAGACCTTTTTCAGTGTGTCAAATGTGCTTGATTCACTTAATACTTTTATTCTCATAAAGGAATTCCAACTCTAGGAAATAAAACCAAACAACATCAAATAATAATATCCTACACAGAGGCACTTTAGAAAACAGGAAAATAAAAGATTTTTTTGCCTTCAACAAATTCATGCTAAATTCAAGGGAGCAAGACATGTATTTTTCAATTTTGTCTCTAGTAGTAATTGGAAGCATTGTGGATTTTTACCTTTATATTTGTTGGAAGAATGAACAAAAAAATAGTTACCATGAAAGAATAGCAACATAGAAAACAAGTAGTGAAGAGATTCAAAGACTGGAGACAACAAATTGATTTTGGATAATTAATAAAAGGCTAATTAGCAATGAAGCTTGAACTGACTCTATAAATATGGCAAAACTGAGATTAGTAGAAAGGAATAAAAAGGGTTTTCTAGGAAGTTGAAAACACATAGGTAAAGACATGGTGGTGGAGGGTCCCAAAATTTCAGTGACTTAAAATCATCAAATTTGTTTCCTGTCCATGTAAAAGTTCAATATATAGACATAGATACAGATAGATGATACAGATATAGATACATAGATATAGATATATAGATATAGATATAGATATAGATATAGATGGGGAGGGAGGGAGAGAAAGACAGATAGTTAGATATCTGGTTGGTATATTTCCTCCTTATGGTGATTCGGGTATCTAAGGTCATTCCATCTGGAAATCCCACTGTTCCTCAAGGCCTCAGAGCCTTCTTGTTCAACCAACAGAAAAAGAGAGTCTGAGGAAAATACAACCACTTCTCGACAGTTTGGCCTGGAACAGATGTATCACTACTGTGACATTCCATCGGTAAGACCCGGACACATGACCTCACCTGCATTTAAGCAGAAATTGGAAAACACAACCCTTAGTTAGACCCTGGTCTTTTAGTGACAATTCTATGCTCTGAAGGAGGAACTTGCATTTTGATGGGCTACTCTGTTTCTGCACAGCAAGCCTGCAAAGAAGGTACAGAAAGTGAAAGTTTCATCTTACAAAAAATCACCCAAATAGGGGAGTTCGTGAAAGGTTCTACAACAGGCTGACTTATAGCAAGCTAGGAAAAATTTTAAGTCATAGAATAAAACAATCAAAGCAGCAGGATCCAGCTGGATTGCAGGTAGAATACATATTTTCTATAAAAGATAAGAAAGATAGCAGAAGGTGTAGAAAACCCTGGTAAAATTTAATATTTATTCCTAAGTACAAACTGAAGCTGTTGCATGATTAGAATAGAGGTAAGGGGTGGGGGAAAGGCAAACAAAGAAATTAAGATGTTGAACACTCAAATGTATGTCATAATTCACCAAGGACAATTAAGAAGTAATTTTAGAGAGAAGAAAATGAGTTCAGGAATATTTTCAAATGTTCCATGGATGAAAATGCATGTTCAAATGTCCCATGGAAGCGTCTATATGCAGCTGCTTAGCTGGTGATCATATAGGACAAGACAAAGATGAAGAAGGTTCAGGATAAGAGGTCTCATTTCCTAATTCTTACCACTGTTGCTTCTTTTTTTTCCTGGACCACTAAAGCATTTACAAGAGGCAAATGAACTATTCCATGACTTGGCAAATCCATTCTTTTTGCCCGTCTACACAATCGATACTAATCGCCACAGCCAAATTGATCTGGCTGCAACTCAAATCAATTCTTAGAAGGCTGAAAGGAATGGATTGGCCGTGCCATTCCATTCAGCCATTTCACATCCTGAGACATGCCCTATTCCGCCTCAAGAGTTATCAGGCCAGAGGAAGAAGAAACCAAGGTTGCCAACCTCTTCATTTTTTTAGTCTCTAATACACAGCTACTTAAGTAATTATGATTGAAAATTAAGAATAGAATTGCTTACATTTTTTTTAAAGCCCAATTAACAATATTTGAGCCTCCTGTATGTGTTCCATCTTGGATAGAGTACATCAGTTACACAGAAGGTACTCTGATAGGAAGAGAAGAAAAGCACATCAGCACAGTTCCTCTACAGGTCTACTCAAGCCCCCTTACTTTCCTGTTAGAGAGAAGAAAGGAAGGTGCTGAGTGTTTCCTTTATGCTAGGTGCTGTCCTGCTGTACTTATGTCTTTTGCATCTGCATTAATACCGGCATAAGCATTAGATTTCCATTTTTTTAAAGCTTGATAATTTACCCAAACAGACACACCTAGTAAGTAAACAGATAGTAATTATAGTATCCATGGGAACCATGTAGAGGGTGTCTGACAGTATAAAGCCTTTCCTGGGAAATATAATTAGGCCCAGTAAAGCAGCTATGTGAAGAGCCAATTGCTGCTACCATATGACCATAGCTCTCAAACCAGTGCTCTGCATCCCTTTATTTCTGACATAGAAAATCAATTCAAGAGTTAACAACAATAATCTTCTCTGATCATGTAATCGTATTAATTATGAATGATTATTTTGATTCCTGAGTATAGTAAAGGGCAGAAAAGTAAACTCCAGTTTACTCCTGGTTTAACCGTTCTATGAAACAGCCTTAAATTTTCCCAGGGCGAAAAATATACAGCCCTCTCCTTCAGAAAACAAATCTGCTGGGAGATGCGGATCTGCCTGTGGCCAATAAGTGCATTTCTCTATGCTCCTGCATGGGCCAGTGGACTCAGAAAGTGCCATGGATCTCAGCAGGTGGTGTCCGAAACACTTGGACAGTACCCTGCAGTTTCTCCAAGACTGCCTCCAGTAGGGGTGGTGTGTGGCATCAACACTCCATTCTTTGAAGCAAGTGCCAAGTTGAGCCTGGCTGGCCAGTTTGAAATATGATTGCTCATCCAAATGGGGTTGGTTAAAAGGGTTCCAGATCCAAAGTCAGTGTAGACAGAGATTAAGGGAATTTGAAGAGAGAGTAGATGTTATTCAGAGCTGATGGAAAACAGAAGTTGTTTTGTTGTATTATTATTTTTTTTTTTTACTTAGTGTCATGGCAGAGTCAGGGAGGATTTAAAAAGCTGGGCATGTAGCAAAAATATTATTTTACCCAGCAAACTGAAATATCCACTGGCTGTAAAATATCAGAGAAAATAAAAAGAATATTGTCGTTGCAAGGAAATCACAGAGAAAAGCACCATTTTGGAATCACCTCTGAAACAAATAATAGAATGAGCTTAATCGGTTTCTCTAGCAGCCTTTTCCTCAGCACACACTCCAAGTCAAGCAGCAGATCATTTCTTTCCTATACCTCCCTAGAATGTGTGCCCTTTCTTTGTATTACATTTCCTCAACACCATGAAATAAGTTGTACTATGGAGTGTTTTAATTTCCTATTGTCATTGAAGAATCATGCTAATAAGACATTTAGTGAAAAGTGTAGTTGCCCAGTAAGTGGCAATAATCTTCTATGAGTGCCACTGTGAACACTATGAACAAATACGTTGACCTTGAAAGCTCCAGTCTTCCCATGAGTGCAAGAACAATGACACAAATATTCATTTAGATGAATGCTTACCATGTTTGTCCTTATCATTTTGAGCTACCCACATTTCAATTTTCCTAGGTATGCTCAGAAACTATGGTTTGTGATGGAAAGCAAGAGAAGGATGTTGTTGCCATGGTAGCAAAAACATTTTTTTTTCTCCCTCAAAAATAGTATGTCAGAGACCAGTGGGGGAAAAATAATGCTAACTGCACTTGCAGAGAAAATTAAATTTAAATACAAGTTCTTGCAATTTCATCAAGTGCTGTTTATATGTATTTTTTCCTTCGTAATGTGGAAGAATGCCTTACAATGGGCTTACTAGTTAAAGTATAAGTTACTCTTCTCTGCTTTGAGCACACTGCCCAGCAGGCCGAATATATCTTTTAAAATTCATGAATGAAAGAGTAAAAATTTACAATTGTATAAAATGTTACTCAAAATAAGTTTTAAAAAGCTGCCTTAGCTTTACAGCTAATTTTTAAATGAAAAATAAGCAACCACAGCAACAACAAAAACAATGACTGCTATCCTTTTGAATTCCCTTGCTTGTCATTCAGCTGGGATATGATCCTTTCAAGGATGGGTTGAATAACACAAAAAATATGCCATCCTGTGCTGCTTACATTCTCTAATGCATTCCATTTTGATGGTATTACTTTTGCAGTTACAACATCGGCTTCTTGTAAAATAAAATCCCTAAAATTTTCCTGCTCTCAATGAGCTGCTGATGTTTTCGAATAAGAAAACACAGCACTAATGCTGCTGTCTTAATTCTGTGCATTATTTTCCCGCCAAATTCAGGGATGTGCTGATGTCACGGACAAGCAATCTGTTAGAATTACAGTCACCTCTGCAGGTGTCATTACAGCTCCTACTCCTGCATTTCCAATCTTCAGTGTATTTTCTCTTTTATGTGCCAAGATGAATGTCAGTGTCAGGTCTTCGGAGGAGTGGGTGATCTTTTTACTGCATGTTCAAAAACATGTTCATGCCTCTTGTTTCTATTCCACAACAAATTCTAATTCAGAAATGTTCGCATCTCACACAAATGCCCTTGAGAAAATCAGCCCAAGATGGGTTCTAATGTAACGATCACGTGTAAATCATCATATGTGAATGTACTTGAGATATTCCTAATTGCATTGTTTATTCCTCCTATTGTGTTGATTTTACTGACATATTTATTGTGATTTATTTAGAAACAAATTTATTCTGTCTTTATCCTGAAGCCAGTTTATTCTTTGAGCTATATCTCTCAAATAAACATCTTATACTGAACAAAGAATGAACAAACTTGTTGCTGTATTACAGGGGCCAATTATATTACCCTTTCCTGGGAAAAATGAAAAGCAGTCATTATAGCTCAGTTTGGCTATGGGGAAGACTTTCTGGTCAATGTTTTCCTTCAGAGCCAGCACAGTGCATCACTGTCTTTTCCTTTGTAATTATAATCAAGTGGGTTTAGAAATACAGAGAAACCAGAATGGCCTTTGAAAAACAAACTTATTAGGTCTATCTCAACCAGGATCCTATAGGACCCAAGAAAAAAATAAAGCAATATTTTGGTTCTCTGAGAAGTAGCTCAGTAAAAGGAGGTGTGCTTACTTGAGCTAGAAACAATGAGTTGAAATCAAGAGTGGCCGTTTCCTGCAGCAAGAAGCTGTCCCAAGATGATCCTGTCTGAGCTTCCTAGGAGTGATGCACACTGTCTCAAAAGACTACTTTGTCTTACTAAAGTCATGTTCTGTTTTCCTCCATTGTTATGACCTATAAATTTATTGTTAATAATTATACTTTGGAGTGTGATTCTCAGATTGTGTTTCAGCCAAGGCTCAAAACCAGCATAGATGCGAAGCCCATTCCAGCCTTGGCTTCACCTGTGGACACTGTCAATACACATGCCAAAAGTGGTGCAAGTGGTCAGAAACAATGGCCTACATTACACTACCCTTGTTCTCCTGGGCTGTCCTCAGTATTCGCATTGATTAATTTTAAGGTCTTACAAAGTCTCGGAGGCTACATTAGACTAAACCGGGTACCAGTTGCTAACATATCTAAAATAGGAAGAATTATTTCTGCTGGACTTCTAAGGAAAAAAATAAATTATCATGAATGAAAAGTGAAAATTAGTCATGTAGAAAATAATTATACAATGATTTCTGAAACCAAAAGAGTATGCATTATCACAAAGACCAACTTGCCAAATCTCATCAACCAAGCTACACCTGCTTCTTCATTCAACTATGAAAGTGACAAATCAATTTAGTTTTGAAAATAACAACTTTCCCAATTTCCCATAGTGAGTCAGAAATTCATTCATGAACACAACAACTAAGCCTGAAGCGGGGCAGAGGATTAAGAAGATTCAAACAAGTTGCCTCTAACAAGGCACCTCGAACAAGGTGCCTATTTTCACAGTGCTATCACATACTAAATCTCATTTTTAGCTTTAGAGGAGTATGAAGATGATACAACTCAAGCTAATCAGTCAACAACCATATATGGAATAGCCAGTAACTCAATGGGTAAAAATGTGGCCATTTGTAAGCCATCTTAAAAAATTATTACTAATTCTAAGTTCCCAAGCTAGCTATGTACAATATATGGGGAAACACTGGCCTCCAATTACTCTTATCAATGTAACAAAGAGTTTATAGCCAAGACCATGTATATTTTTACAACTCTCCAGATATATATCCCTCAAGTCCCCATAGTTCTTATGTTCCCCTATATTGGACTGTTGTCTATTTTCTATTACAACATACTCATATTGATTTTCTTTTGCTCATGCAGATTCTTGTACCTAGAATATTTTCTTTCCCAACTAAATCTGCTGTACTCTTGTTTATCAAGGTTTAACTCAAATGTGGCCTTCAGTCTATAACCCTCCTCACCTATGTTATACACTATTCTGTTATCCTATTTATCACCCTGTATTATAAACTATTTTTTTTCCCATGGACTTCAACTCTGTGGGTTCAGGGATCTTGACTAACCTATGCATTCCACCATGCACCAGGCAGAGTACTTGAACTATTGAAACAAAGATAAACAAAAAGGGTCTTTCTAGCAAAGCAAATAATTTCAAGACAAAAGCAACTCTAGATAGTTTCCCCAAGAACTTCCTACATTATAAAAGAGAAATAGGAAAATAATTATTTTTTCTGTATAATTAGTACCTGTTATGGTATGGATCCAAAATGCCCTCCAAGGAAAGGTGGCTTTGGGGAGTGACTGGATCATGAGAGTGCTGATTTTATCAATGACTTAATCCATTAATTCATTCATGGCTGAATAGGCTATTAGGAGGTAGGGCTTATTTTAAGGGAGCAAGTCATGGGAGCATGACCAAGGGGACTACATCTTGTCCTTAGTTCCCTGTTCCTCCCCTCTGACTTTTTCAGCTGTCTCTCTCTCTCTCTCTCTCTCTCTCTCTCTCTCTCTCTCTCTCTCTCTCTCTCTCTCTCTCTCTCTCTGTCCCTCCTTCCCTCCCTCCCTCCCTCCTTTTCCCTCCCTGCCTTTCTCTCCCTCCGTTTCTCTCTCTCCTTCCTGGCTGGCATGAGATGAGCAACTCATCTCTGCCATTCTCTTCTACCATGATGTTTCTGCCAGGGGAGCCAGCTGACCATGGGCCGAAACCTCTGGATTATTAGCCAGAGTAATCCTTTCCTTCTTCAAGGTGTTTATGCCAGGTATTTTGTCACAACAAAAAGTTAACACAATACCTTATTATAGAAAGTATTCTTAAGCAGTAGGGAAGTTTTCCTTCACTAGACACTGAAAGAAATTCATTGTTTAAAAGAATAGTAATACATTCAATAAAAGTTTTGCAATCACGAAGTAGTCTCTATTTGCCTATTTCCATACTTATCCTTGAGTTTTTAAAAACCCAAGACTATATCAAATTATAGTCCCTTTAAAGCATTTATTCATAGAGTGAAAGTGTTATAGTTCAAGTATAGAATTTTTCTAGTGGTTTAAATTTTTAAAAGGTGCATTCAGTCAGGCTCAGTGTTGTTCACAGCTGCTGGCTTTCAAACAGATGCTCTAAATGGGACCCTGTGGCTTCACTTTTGAGCCTACAGTTCTATCTATGGTTTGCCTGCAAGTCTCCATGTCAAACTTGTTTGTTCCATCTTCGTTTATCAGCCATCTGTCCTAGAACTTCATAAATAGCCTTTGCCTCTATTTCATTTGAACAATTTTCTTAGTCTCAACTCCAGTTCCAACTCTTCTCCATCCCCAGACTTCATCTTTTGAATCTCCTTTAATTCCCTGCTCTGAAGCAATCATGGTTGTACCACAACTTAACTCCCAAGCCCAGATTCTAGCATATTCATGTCGACCCAGAGTCTGTGTTTTCCATACCTCCAAGGAGAGAATTTGGGAGAAACCGAGAAGAATAAATGATAAGCATGTTCATTTCATTTGCCTTATTGAATCTTAATTCATATGACTTTGACCATAGGACAGTAGGTTTTCAAGGCTGAAGTCACCAATTTTGAGCCCCTGGCATTTATGTTTTACGTATGATTGATTAAAAGAATAACATTCGTTTTTAACAGAAAACACTCATAAATAATTTTGGTTTTGTTATAAATATCAAAATGACTGATTTGTCTTGCTTCACATATTGAGATTCTATCATTGCCCAAATCACACTGTATCAAACCAGACTAGAGATAAACCTGCAGAAAGAGTTAAACTTTTATTAACGATATCTCAAATCCAAATTGGAGCTAGAAGGAAGAAAATGAAAACAATTGTTTTGACTCAGAAGCCTCTGGCCTTTTTTCTAGAATGCTGGTTTTCTTAAATTGGGTACAGATATACTAATATTTCCAAAATAAGAAATATATTCCCAGTTTAATGAGTACATCAACCTGGTGAGTGTTACAGTCACTATCATGCACATGAATGCCAACACATCATTCAAAAGATCTTGGGTTTGGGCATGGCTGCTTCTCTGGTGATCCACCATCATCCTGATGCTCCTAAGCCACCTCTGGAAGAAAGCCGAGAGATATTTGTCCTTCCATTTTCCATGGTAGAATAACATGCAGTTGACTATGGCATACATACCAATTCTAACCAATTACTGAACTGTGGCTAGATAAATAGAGAACTGGCAACAAGCACTTAGAAACTTACATAGCAATTTGACACTGCAGCAACCACCAAATTTCATTTTATTACTAACTCATTTTTATCATATTTTTAAATGGCAGTCTGCCAAGATTACAAATAAAATGAAAGAAACTATTTGAAAACACTGATATAAACCATTAGGCCATCTTAACCTGATATCCTTTGAGAATGCCAATAGTAACGATACTCTGTCTAGAAAATAATTCATATATACCATAAAGTATAAAATTATATATATACTATATATAGTATATATAGCAATGCAATGCAACGCAATGGTTCATGGTTCTCTAAAACCCATTTAAACCCTCTCTCTTTAGTAGTGCCAAGTTTAGAACCCTTAATCCAAGATGACGAAGTCTGGAACTGCCTTGTCCACAGCATCCTCTGTCTAGTTATTGTGATAAAGGGTCCGGTTGAGCATTAAAATCCTGGGACTCAAAGCAAGAATTTATCCCACAGATAATTACTAAGCTCAAAACTAAAGATTAGGTCTAGTGAGCAAGTACTGTCAAGATCTTTTATGATTTTTATAGTTTCTTCAGGTGGAATAAAACAGTTAACCAATGAATGTTAACAGAATTGAGCCATAACCTAGATACTCCTTATGTGGATTATAAAGTGTTGAAACTGAGGCCTGCATTTCATAAGACAAGAGCAGGAACACAAAAGTGATGGGTCTCCAATGCTAGAGAAATAAACAACCTCTGCAAATAGGAAGAAGGAGACTAAAGTCCATCGCATTCCATGGTACATAAAACATTGTCTATGTTTATATCTTAGACCTCATTCCAAATGAGGACTTTATGCAGTTTACATAACCATGTAATCCAATATGATGTTTTTTAAAAAAAAAAAATATATATATATTATTTAATTTGAGAATGGAAAAGGAAGTTGGAAAAAAACATATACCATATAAGGAAAGGAGCCAAGGCTACTTTTCCCTCCACTGCGTGCTAGCTCCTGGCACGTTAAAGAAGGTAGATGCTCAAGATAAAGGTAAGGATGGCATCCATCCATAGGTGACACATGTGACTAAGTGAAGACTCCAGCTGTTTGATTCCTTTGCCACCAACACAAAGATATAATCATACTTAATTAAGATTTCTTTTATTCATAGATAGGAACTTCCAGGTGCTCAAGAGAGTCACTATATTTCCTCTACAAGTCACCCCTAATGTGGCAGTTCAGCTCCCTATAATCAAGGATAAAAGACATGAAAGCCAATGCAAACAATTGCTTCTATTTTTCTCCTAGTTTTATCGAAGCATAATTGACAAATACAAATTGTATGTATTCCTACAAGTCATTCAGGGCAAGCTGACTTATATATTATCAAAATACAGTTTAATAAACTAGATTCCAAAGGGATAATAGAAATATTCTCTGGTGCAAGCTTATTGATTATTTGGCTTAATCGAGATATAAAATTTAGGTACCTACTGCAAGTCTGCCATCTATTTTTGGAAATAATTTTAATACAGCCATACCCAACTCTTTGCATATAGTCTGTGACTGCTTTCAAGAGTGGAAACAAGACAAGGATGTCTACTATCAACACTTTTATTCAAAGTATTCAAAATACTAGAGCAATCAGGCCAAATAAAGAACTAAAAGAAATACATAGAGGTAAGGAAGAATTCAAATTATCATTCTTTATAGGTGATATAAAGAATAAGATGATATAAAGATGATATAATGAACAAGATGATATAAAGACTCTACATAGAAGACCCTTAGAATAGAATGGAAGACCCTTAGAATAGAATGGAAGACCCTTAGAATTAATAACCAATTTCAGCAATGCAGCAGAATACAAAATCAACAAACAAAAATCAATAGCATTTGTGTATACCAATAATGAACTCAGTGAGAAAGAAATAAATGAAATAACACCATTCATGGTAGCATCAAGAAAAATTAAATGCCTATGAATTAACCTAACCAAGGAAATGAAAGACCTCTACAAAGAAAACCATGGTACTCGGAAAACGAGATTGAAGATGACATCAGAAAATGTCCCTTCTCCTAAATAGGCAGAATCAATATTGTCAAAATGACCATACTCTCAAAACTGTTACATAGTTTCAATAAAATCCCAATCAAAATACCAGCAATATATTTCACAGATCTCAAAAAACAATCCTAAAATTTATATGGAACCATATGAGAGCCTGATCGGAAAAGCAACCTTGGACAACAAGAGCAAAGCAGTATGCATCTCAATACCTGATTTCAAGCTATACTACTAAGCAATAGAGATAAAAACAGCATGGTTCCGGCACAAAAACAGATATGTGGATCAATGGAACAGAATAGAGGACACAGAAACATTCTCAGACACATTCACCTATTTGATTTTTGACAAAGGAGTTAAAAACATACGATAGAGGAAAGAAAACCTATTTAACAACTGGTGCTAGGAAAACTGAGCATCAGTTTGCAAAAGATTGAAGCAAGACCCATATTTCTCAACATGTACTAAACTACAATCAAAACAGATCAAAGATCTAAACACTAAAACAGAAATACTGAACTTACTAGAAGACAAAATAAGTAAAGTCACAGATTTGAAGTCACAGGTGTAGGGAAGGATTTTTTAAATAGAACCCCAGTTGCACAAGAAGCAACAGCAAGAATCAACAAATGGGATGGCAGCAAATTAAAAAGCTTCTGTACAGCAAAGGAATTAATTAGTATGGTGACAAGACAAGCTACAGAATGGAAAAAAAATTTGCCAGCTATTTCTCAGACAGAGGACTAATATCTAGAATATATAAAGAACTCAAAAATATTAGACAACCTAAAATAAAACATCCAATCAAAAATTGGGCAAGTGAAATGAACAGACATTTCTCAGAAGTACAAAAGGCCAACAAATATATGAAAAACTGTGCTACATCTCTGGCCATTAGAGAAATGCAAATTAAAACAACACTAAGATTCCATCTTATGCCAGAAAGAATGGTAATTATCAAGAAGTCAAAGAATATCAAATGCTGGTGTGGCTGTGGTGAGAAAGGAACCCTCCTACATTGTTGGTGGAAATGTAAATTAGTACAATCATAATGGAAATCAGTATGGTGATTTTTCAAAGGACTAAAATTAGAAATTCCATATGACCCAGCTATCCCCCTTCTAGGTATCTTTCACAAACAGTAAAAGACTTCATACTACAGCAATACATGCATATCAATTATTATAGCAGCACAATTCATAATAGTTAAGTCCTGGAAGCAGCACGTATACCCATCAACAGATGAATCAATAAGGAAATATGGTATCTACACATAATGGAATACCACTTGACTATAAAGAAGGAAAAATTTGAGACATTTGTAGGAAAATGGGTGCATCTGGAAAATAAAATATTGAGGGACATAAATCAGACACATAAGCTTAAATACCATATGGTATCTGTCATTTGAGCAAGACAAAGTACAAACAAAAAGTAAAGGATGGATAGAAGGAGACAGAAAAGAGATCTCTTGCAAATGGAAGGAAACTGAGGCCAAGTAGAGAGGGGGAGGGGAAGGGGAAGTAAGTAGATGTAAGATATGCCATGTATAGGTGCCTAATAACCTCAATGATTGTAAACATTATATGTCATAAACATGAGCTAAGAATAATAATAACAACAAAAATCAAAATGGGGAAAGGTGATTTAGAGGCAGAGGGAGGGATGTGGGTAGGAAAAGGAAGGGGACTAAAAAAAGAAACCAGCTATATTAGGTGCATGTATATACCCACTCCCCAAAATGAATGTAAATCATGTACTGCAAACATGTAGTCATAAAAGATGAAAAAAGAGTGTAGCAGAATTAAGTTCCCACAGAGACCATTTGGCTCACAAAGCCTAAAATATTTACTATTCTGACCTATTACAGAAAACATTTGCCAGTCTGTGGTCTAGTGAATATCAGTTATCTAAGATTGAGTTTGGAAACCAAAGAATTTGCAGTCATATTTTCAGGAAGTACCTGCAGAACAGATATATTGTCAGTTTAGGCCAGAACTACGGGATTTGATGACAGCTGCATGGAAAAGACATGTTGAAAACCTCTGCTTCACCCAGCCATGAATGTTTATCCTTTCACTCTATGTACAACCCTTGAGTAAACTTGTAGATGCTTTATACAGGTGGTTAAATCTCCCAATTAAATGCCCAGTCTATATTTCTCTCTCATATTATGGAATTAAACTCAAGTGACCAATGAATGGACCTGTAGATGGAAAATAAAATACTTTGCAGAGAAATGGAGTCCAACAGTCAGAGGAGAGTCAGCAGTTCTGACAGAAGAACTTGAGGCGCTTACTTAGAGTGCTGTGATTTAACAAACACAGGCTGAACTTCACAGAGTCAAGGTAAATATAAACAAAGCCTGAAATTGTTGATATTTTTATAAAAGTTCATTAGTTAGAGTAACGTGTAAATCCAAATGTGTGTCAGCACAAGAGAAATGTATTTCTTACCCATAAAACTGACCAATACAGATGTTCTTGGTCGGTGAGCAGCCCTTTGATCCATAATGATTTAGAGACAAAGATCTTTCCACAAACACAAGGATGCTTAATTGGTTCCAGAACTGGGAATATTCCATATCGCTTCCACATACAGCCACATCTAACCAAAAAAGAATCTGGGAAATGCAGTCTAGCTGTGAACTCACATCATTAACATTCAGCCATGCTTTCTATACCCATTGATGGTCAAATGTGAAACTTAATTCAAATTTTCTGGGCTGATAGGAGAGATGCAAGCAATTTTATCCAAGGAATGAAATAAAGAAACATCTCTGGAAGCTATACTGATATGAGAATACAATGGAATAAAATTTTACTCTACTGACTCTCGACATTTCACCCCAAAAGATTACCATGTGTATACTGACCCCATATGTCAATGGGACAACTCAAAATACATTTTTAGCTGCCCTTTCATATTTTACACCTGATGTTACACTTAGCTAAAAAATGTATCACTTTTAGCAAATTCTAGCAGTGCTAGTAGATCTGACACTAGTGAATCAAAGTAAAAAACTATGATCCCCAACAAATAAGCCCTGGAGTCACTGCAGTCTCTTTTGTGCTGTCCAAGACTTACAGACCCTGCCAGCTTAACAGAGATGCTCTTTGCTCCGGCTCTTGTGCTCTTCATAATTAATCGAAGTTTAATGCCTCAACAAGGTCCTAAGCAGATTACCACAGCCTTATCTCTTAGTGTCAGAAAATCTGTTTACTTCAGTTGAACAATATGCTTAGACTCTTCTGATGGACCAGGGCCAAGCTAGCTATAGGTTCAATGATGCATTATCCAGCATAACATGAAATCTATCACGGTGGTACAGCTTGGGCTGCCTAGATGGTAGCAGGTAGACTCTAGCATGCTAAGTGAGACCTCCACCAACCTAACAGCATACAAACAGTAAGTACAAAGCCCTGGACTTCTCTAACCTAGAAAATTTCTTTTTCCATGAAGTCTCTATTGACCACTGAATTGTGGTCAAAGTGAAATGAAGAAGCATCAGGGAACTAAGTCCAATCATTCATTTGCATCTTTATCTCAAATGTCTTTTGTTGTTTCAGTGTTTAAAGAATGAAATGGAGATAACTGGAACTAATTCCACTTCCACTGTATCATTCTCCCCATGCTTCCAATGCAGCCCAAACTTCTTGGGTCTGGTCTAGCTCAGGTCACTTAACTCTAACTTCTGTCACAGGCTCCTGACTCCTATCATTACCAATCTGTTCTTATTCTACCTGGGATGTCTCAGAAAACTTGTTCAAATTGCCAACCACTGCCCCAAGTTACACCCTAGTAGAACTTCATTTAATGATACTATTGTTTTTCTAGTTACCTGGTCTTTGAATTAAAGTCGTATTTTACTTGCATCTATTTTTGGTCCTTTTCCATTCTACCAGCCATGAAGCTACAGTTAACCTTCTGAGTTCATCAGAGTCCTAAATTGCAAGACACTGAACTAACTCTATAGCCTTATTACTTTTCTCTCATTGCTGAGACAAAATACCCGGCACCCAAAGTTAAAGGGGGAAAGTCTTATTTAGCTCACAGTTTGTAGAGGATTCTGTCCATAATCAGCTGGCTCCAAGGCAGGGTAGCATGGCAGACAGGCACTGCAGAGGACAAACAGTTCATGGTGGGCAGAAGGTAGCAAAAGCAACAAGAGATGACTACAGCTCTTTCTATCCCTTCTATCTTATGCTGGCTACTTAGGGAGAGTAGCACTCCCACCTTTAATCCTAGTGCCCTTGAGCCTAACGTTGCACCATGAATCAATTCAAGCACCACGAATCAATTCCAGCACCACACATTCTAGGCCCAGCCACCTCTGAAAAAGCCTGACCTATGACTACATGAAGTTTTGGAGGAAAATCTAAACACAATCCATAATATCTGGATAATTTAAGTAGAATTGGAGTTCATTCAATGATGTTAGGTAACTCACAGATTGCTCAGGAAAGTGAAAGATTGAAATTAGAGAATGAAAAACAAATGCCCCAAACTGTTCTGTAGCACCCACCCCAGTAGGATGCAACTGCCACCATCTCAGGGTCCAGTCATAACAGCTGGCACACACAGGAAGAATACTGGACTTTGGATGCTGCCACAAAACCACTGCCTCTTTCTGATGCCTCTGGAAAATGGGTACAGATCATTCTGCCACTGCTACTTCTGCCAATCCCACCAGGATGGGAGTGGATCCTATATGGTGGACCCTCGAGTTAAGACCAGCCTCACATATGAATACCTGGGTTACAACTGGAATTTTAGGTTTAATTTATGACCAAAGTCTTGAGTTACTGTTGTCGAAAAGCCTAATACTAAACTGAAAGGAAAATGCTCCTCACTGAGGAGTTGGAAGGCAACTTGTTTATTGATGCTGGTGGGCTGGTGGGACTGGGTCCAAATCACCAGCATCAGCTCAGAGTGAAACAGAATCTTATATACACTTTTGCAAGCAGGAAGTACAAAAGCTGACAGCAGGTTATTACATGATTGGTTACATGAATTAAATCGTATGCTGTCAGGCAGACTTGTTTTAAGCAGGTTTACTTAAAATGAATTGTTTATCACAAGGCAGGAACATTCTGGGAAGCTGGGAGTGGAGTTTGAGCAGAGTGAGTAGAGTTAAATGCGTCCTTGACTGTGCCAGTCTGTTCTGGGCATGAAGACCTTGAAGCATGTTGGAAAAACTATACACATATTTCCAGGTAGGAAAACACAGACTTCACAGCTGGATGTGGTCAGGTTGACCTAGCTGGCTATCCGGAAGAAGCAGCTGGATGCAGATAGTCAAGGCTGAGTTTAGCAGTCTAACTATGTGACAAGCAGCGTGAGCATATCCCGTCTTAATATAGCAATAGGCTACTAATTGATTTTTAATTTCTGTTATAAAATTTCTATAAATTTGCCATTACATTATGACCCAAATGCCGGCCACTTGTGCAGTTAAACAAAGACTCGCAATGCCAGAAAAGTGTATGTAAGCATACGTAAGTATCACTCTGAGTTCTGATGCGTGTGTTTGTGGACATGATCTCGGTCAGTGCTTTATATAATCACTATGTTTACTGCTATCAAAATGGCCCCAAAAAAGCTAGAAAAGAAGCTAAGGAAGGAAGGCAAGGTAAAATAAGTAATCACTATTGAAAAGAACACTGTTAAAGAAAAGACAGAAACAGACAACCTTAGACCAGTTTTTAGTTCTGAGAAGGTTGAGACCTAGTGAGCCAGAAGCAGGTCACAGTGGGCTACAGACTCTCCCAACGTGAGAAAAGACACCTGAGAGCCAGATTCCTGACGTTCTTATGGAAGGGGACTCTCCTTCCAAACAGTAACCACCTTCTATTTCATCCTCCCTTCCTGCAGGCCAAAGATGTCAATTTGAATGATGAGTACAGTATGAAATTCTGGTAAACTAGGCACATTTTATAACTTTTTGGTAAATACACTAGGAAAATTATTGGTGTTTCTGGTATATTATGCACATTATACAACCCTTTTTTATTATGGAAAAGTTAGTTAAGGGGTGCTTTGGGAGGTTCGGAATGCATTATGGGTATTTCTATTCTTTTTTATCAGAAAAATAGTCTTGACTTACAACCAACTTGAGTTACAACCAGCCCTCTGAATGAATTGAGTTCATAACTCAAGGGTCCACTGTATTACTCTCTTCTCTTCAAATAAGTAATGTTCACTTTGATGTCTTGGGTGGCTGGATCTATTGGTGGAGCTCAGGCTCCACGGCTGAGACACACAAGGAGTATTAGAAACATAAGAAAAAGTTTCAGATGCTACATATCTGAGGCAGGTAGCAGGTCATCAGCACCCATTATAACTCTCTCTATCCTCTAGAAATCCTTCTTGGAATCCTTCTAGCACTCAGTTCTGCCATAGTGCTATCTCTTCTGATTTCTCCTCCTTTTTTTTCTGACCATGACACTGGTTCTTTGTAGGCCATTGGTCAAGTGTATGTCAGTATTATATCATATAACACTGAACCTGGTAACTGAAATTGGGAATTATGAAATGAACCCTCTGAGCTCTTGGAAGCTGCTGATCTTTAAAATGCACTGGTGCAACATTGGTCACCTTAGTGACCTACTAGAAGCAGAATGCAGAGGAGGCAGCGCTCATGGTGGGGATGTTAAAAGATACAGAGGGGGAAATCTCTATAGATTTGGCAACTACTGACTCCCTGCTACTTTTATCCATGTCCTAAAAGTGAGGGATGAACCAGAGTGGAGCTATCAGTTCAAAAAGAAATAGAGGTAGACACCATTTTTTTAAAGAAGAGGATCAGGGGAGGGAGGTCAGGAGGAGAGGTAAAGGGATCAAAAACGATCAAGATATGTTGAATACCAATTCCCCAAAACAAACATAGCTAATATGTATTGCACACATACACTGATGAATACAAAGAAGGCACTTTCTGCCTGAAGCCTACAAACTTAGCTTTATGAAGAGTCCCCTAATATGGAGCCCTATATATTTGCAAAAGCCAAGGCTTCTAAACCCTGAATTGTAATTGCCATAAGAAGTACTGGGAAGCAACCCAGGCCTTAGCAATTGACGGGCCTATGGCCCCAAAGCTTTCTGAAGCATTAGAAAAGATGTGTAGCTGGGAGTAGAAAGAATCTTGGCTCCTTGATTTCATTGTTGAGGTACTGCCTACTTCCCAGACTTCTCATCGTATGAGATAAATATGCCGCTATTCAGCTAAAATTGCTCATAGTTCTGCTGATGCAAAACTAATAAGAACAACAAATCAATGAATCATCATGAAATACTCCTCATGTACTCTTCTGTCTTATGACTAGTTCTTTGCCTAAAACTAGATCCTTCTGTTTTTCAGCAATAGGCATGCAACGAATCTGTCAGTTCCCCGACCCTCTCCTTCAGCTCACAAACTACATGGTATTTCTAGCTGTAGCAGGTCCTCAGCCCCTCAGCACAATGCCTGACACACAGTAGGTAATCAATCTGTACATGCTTTTCGTGGATGGAAGATGAATGAGTAGAAAAACTACTGGTCAAGGAATCAGAAAATTATGCATCAACCTCCACTTGGCAGGTTTAACTTCATAAAACAACTCTGATAGCATTTCTGTAATTTGGTTTCTCTTTAATCTGAAAGAATAATCTACTTGTTGTCTACTGACAGAAGGTATGTGTAAAAATCTTTTCAAGGGTCGGTGAGATGGCTCAGCGGCGTAAGCGCCTGGCTGGCAAGTGCGAGGGCCTGAGTTCGACTCCCAGAATCCACATACGAGGAAAGGGCCGGTGATATCACTCAGCGGCACGGGCGCCTGGTGGCGTGCGAGGTCCTGAGGTCGACCCCCAGTACCCACAAAAAAAAATCTTTTCAAAACTACAAAGTAATACAAAGAGTACTATTTTTGTTACCTATGTACAAAATTGCATAGAACACCAAATAAGATGACACATAAAATAACAGCAATTTAGAAAACATTACCAACTATATAACTCCACTAACAGGTACAATAATCAGAAACGGTATTGAAAGATATTAGAAATATAACCACCATTTAATTTCCAAGGCTGGGACATGACCAGAGGATAGTAGTTCAGGAGGAAGAAATGATATTTGCTATTTCTTTTGACATAACACAATATTTACCCATAATTGCATGGTCAATATTTACTTGCTATTATATAGCTTTTCACATGGTTGCTTGAACCCAATAAAATAAAGGAAAAACCATTATCTTGATTTTCCCAGGGGGAGATTAGAAAAGATACACTTTCTAGGTGATCTTCTTTACTGGACTATTTAACTCTGAAAATTGCTTATATTTAAATCCATAAGTAGCTTTTGTGGCATAAGCTTTCATTTGTGAACTCCAATTTTTTAAATCAATCCCAGAATAAAAGGGACTCTCCTTGATCTGAAATTTCTTCCTATCTTTCTGCACTCCCAAAATGTAGGGAAGTATTTATCAAGACAAATAATAATGCTTGCATTTTTAAACTTGTCACACAATGTGATTGAAGATAAAAAACAAAGCATTTGAGGCACCCTTCAAATCCCAAATCCCAAAATTCTGAAAGGACTTGTGTATTTGTGGCTCTCTAAAACTGTCTTACAGATTATAGAGAAAGATGCTTTCAAATCTTGTGTTTTTATTTTTATCTTTGCACTGTAAAGCATCCTTGTAAATTCATTGGAATTGTATTAATGGATATTGGAACCACAATTTAGCTGCAGATGATGAAAGGGTCTGCACTGTGAAAAAATCCATTTTGCCTGAGTAGAGTACCTCAGGATCCAAAATATTTCTGAAATGTGTCATCATTACCAACTTATGGCAGATTCATTGTTTTTTATGTGTAGTGAAATTTATTAGACTTGAATTTAGAAAACCATCTGCTCAAGTTAAGGCACTTTAAGAATTCTAAAACTGAAATAACTAAATTTGAATTAGTAAAACTAAAAATCTATTCAAGGGAAAGGAGCTCAGATAAGAAGGAAAAAGAATACTGTAAAACCTTTATGTACATGATAACAGCTTCTATAAGCAGTAGACAAGTATAAAGGTAAAAGATTTAATTGCTTCAGTTTGCATTGTACCTACATACACAAAACCATGTTGAATATTTAAATTTTTAAAAATATAATGCACATTGCCATAATCACCCTCAAAATACCTCCCTCACTTTGTGCACATTTATCCCGTTAATCTTGCCAATTTCTGAAACAGTTCTACAGGTCCTCTTCGGTGAGTGCTTTTTTGAGTCTGTGATTTAAAAAAAAAAAAAAAAAAATACAGTGAATGCAGCTGCTAAGTGTCATTCAAGGGCAAGATGGGATCATAAAAACATTATGGCATCTTCATCCACCTAATCACCAGATCTGGCATGGTGCATCCTCTAGCTCTTCCCCAAAGTCAAAATGGCCATGAGAGCTGAACTGATTCAAGACATCAAAGAAGTCATGATAGTTAACTAAAGACACCATGAAAGAGGACTTACAGAACTGCTTCAGAAAGTGGTAAGAACAACAGGACAAGTGTGTTTAAAAAAGTATTTTGAGGTGAAATAATGGCAATGTGTCTTTTACCGTAGCAATTTTTTAAAATTTAAACATTCACTATATTTTTCAATCACACTTCATTATCACCCTAGTTGTTTGTATTTATGAGGTGTACAAGCTAAAACAAATACTGGCTGAAATTATAAGCCTTATAGAATATATGATGTCATTTTATTGTTGAAATAAGAGCAAATAACATATGGCCAATAATAGAATTTCTTTAACGTAAAAAAGGAACAAATCGATATTGGTCTCAGAACTATTTATATGTTTCAATGGCACTTACTAATGATACGTGATACGAAAAGCTGAATGTTGTTCGTATACCAATTCTTTATCACAGTAAACAGAGCAGAATTAAAGACACCTGGCAGTGGAGCCAGGCATGGTGGTGAATACCTGTGGTCCCAGCGGCTTGTGGGGCTGAGGTGGGAGGATCACTTGAGCCCAGCAATATAAGACCAGCCCAGCAATTAATGAGAACCTATCTCAAAAAAATATATGTGGGTTCAATGTACCCCCTAAATCCTATAGTCTTTGATTTATTACTCATGTTGCATCCATTTCCAAAAAGGAAAAATAGCCAAGTAAGACAGGTTGTACGTGTGGGTGTGCATGTGTGTGTATGCACACACATACACCTGTACACCTGTGGGTGCAGGAAATGAAGAGATATGGTAAAAGGATGTGTAGTAGTACGTGAAAACTGAGCATGGGGAAACCATTATATTTCTTACAGAAAGGCAATAAGAGGAAACATAACGATTAATATAACTTATTTTTAAAAGCTTTTAAAACATAAAAGTTTGCTATCCAAAGAATTAATAAGATAACAGGTACAATGGCATAGCACAGACTCTGACACGTATTTGTGGCTCTCGAGTAGACTTAGTATTCCCTACCTCATTTGTTCATTCATCAATGAATAGTTACGTGGCACAGACTGTGGGCCAGTTACTGTCCTACACTAGAAGTTGAAATGAGTACATTTGTCACCTGAGTTTCTAGAGAAGAAAATAGAAAATATTACTAGCTAGGTGTGGTATACCAAAGACCCAGCAGTTCATAATGTTCCTCATGCCCATCGTTGAAAGACATAAATTTACATATTGACTTCATGGAGGCGTGTCTACTCAAAGCTCAACCATTACATGGCAATTTCTAGACCTCTGACTTGACCCAGTGCTAGAGCTAAAAGAGTCTGCTCCAGAAAAGTGGGAGTTTAGCATGAAACCACTGAAGAGAGTTCTCAAGATTGATGTCCATGGCTTTTTCTCTAAGTTCAGTTACTTAGTATTGTTGATTGATAAATCAGTCTTTCTTAAATAACAGGCAGCAGAATTGAAGGTATGATTTGAAGACCTCCTTTACTAGAAATATGTTTCTCACCAAGTTAAGAGGCACCTGAAACATAAAACTCTACTATAGGAGATTTATTGTGTTGGGATAGAAATCACGTTCTCCAAGCATCCTTTCTGACACTTCCATTAGGGTATTTCTCATACATGGTTTATTTTTCTTTCTTTAATAGGTGAGAGCATCTTTTGCCTTCTTCCCCATAACCTCAACACCTAGCATAGTGTCAAGCATATAGAAGAGAGTCCATAAATATTTAGATAGTGAATAAACAAATATGATATTCTCCAGGGTGCACCTTTTCATCAAAAAGCAGAGACCCATCCATAGATCTCCAGAACAATATGAATATTATCTAGCCTGACACATCCTTGTTTTAATGGACAGCTATGAACATACCTGCCAACAACACCAAATTGCCTTCGGGAAGGGGCATTCAATTGGTTTAGATGTTTAAAAAAAAAAAATGGAGTCATTAAAGCCCTAGAGGCTGACAATGCAAAACAAGAAAAATATTATCTTTTCCTGGAGAAATTGAAGGTGGGTAATATCAATGACTTATTTATACTATAAAACAATCACTTTGAATTATCATGTACCCACTGGAAGTTTAGCCATCAAATTCACCTCGACCACTAAATCACTTCACCTGCAAAATGAAATAATTTGTTCAGATTACCTTAGACAAGACTAAGAAGCAAAGGGCTGAAGAATCTAAACCATGTCATTTATCTTTTTGCTTATTGGAAATAAAGGCATCTAACTAAAAGAGAATTTTTACTCCAGATTCTAAAACTAATCTAAAATAATTCATTATTCAATTTTATTTAACAAATAAAAACTTGACTGCCTACAAGGAACTACAAAGATAAAATATTTAAACTCTATTTTAAAGAGCCTGATAAAGTGAAAGAGTTATGTTTCACTGTCACAAGTTACAAGGCAGGAAAACACAAGTTTGAGAATTTCTGGTCTCATAAAGAAAATGTGACAAGTCCACAAGAAACAGTTAATGAGATAAAATTACAGTACTTGTCAAAATATAAGTCACAGCTAAATATTTTATCAATGATTATTTTTTAGGATATTTCATGACACTTTCAAAGGATAATTAAGGGGGCCGGTGAGATGGCTCAGGGGTGTACGCGCCTGCCTGGCAAGCATGAGGGCCCAAGTTCGACTCCTGGAACCCACATGCGAAAAAAGGGCCAGTGATATTACTCAGCGGCACGGGCACCTGCTGGTGCACAAGGTCCTGAGGTCGACCCCCGGTACCCACAAAAAAAAAAAGGACAATTAAGGAGAGAAGTAGAAAGTATTATTCCCATTAAGAAGAAAAATACATATGTAATTGGTGAAGTCTTAAAGGGTACTCCGGGCTTTTCCCACTGCATAGAATCATACCACAGGGCAACAACTTTCTATTCTTTAGGATGAGTTATAATTCTGACTTCCCTATTTCTAAAAATGTTATGTCCTGCTTTACCAATTTTAGACACTATCCATTAGTTCCCTTTAGGATAAATGAGGACTGAGCTATTTGCCTCACTATAACATTTTCTTCCCCAAATTTTCCCTGCATAAACTTGTGTTAGGTCAGACATCATTTCAGAACAAATTAAGAAGATGCATTATGATTATCTTTTCTCTCTTATACAACTTTTAGTACAAAATGTCTCACTTTTCACTTACTTAGTTTTCGAAGTATCAATCTCTAACTCCTCCCTAATGTTCCAAAGCATCTGTTAAAATGCCTCTAAATTTAGTTTTTTGTAGGGTTCTTTACATAGTTCATTTAGTCTTTCGTGTTTGATTACATATCACTTCCGTTCCCCAGCCCCAATTCCTACCTGTATACCTCCTTTGTGCATCCTAGGACCTCCACCTTCCTGCTCCCTTCTGATGTGGTTACTCTCAAGGCCTTCGTTCAGCTGTCCTGGGAGTTACCTTGGCATACTTCTACGATCTTTCCATTCTTTCTGGATCTCATGTCTTCCTTCCAGGTCTGTGCTATCATTTTGTTGAAGAATATTCTCCAGTAGCTTTCTGAGGCAGGATCCCTTGGAGACACTTTTGGACTCCAGGCATGTATGAGACTGTCTTCAGTCTGCTCTTGTACATAATTTATAGTTGTTTGCATGTAAATTGTTATTTCTCATAATTCTAAGACTAAGTGGCTAAGCTGTCAATGTAATTCTAATAGAGAAAACCCATTCTCACTTAAAACTTCATGCCAAGTTATTCAAAACCTCTTTTTCTTCTCCATTTCTCCTCAACCCATTTCAACTGGGCCTCCTTTGTCAATATTCTAATAAATCCAGTTTTATATTGAGCAGAAAAGCTCTTCTAAGGCCAAATCCAATAATCATCATTTTAGTAATATAATAGTCTTAATAATCTGCCCTTATCCTAATTTCTATCTCAGTAACATTTGATATTGCTGAGTGTTCCAACCTCCTTAGAACACTTGTGGCCTCTATCATAAAATTATCTTCATGTTTATCTCTCACCTTGTAAGCTCTCTTCTAATTCCTAATCACTGAATTAGTTTTTAATCTTATTTTCTCCATTCTTTCTCCCCAAGGTGATCAATCTCATTTCCATGATCGATAAACCTCATCTGTTAATGATTCTGACTATGAACTCCAAATTCATATACATATTCAACTGCCTTTTCAGTACATTTGCCTAAAGGTCTGAGAAACATCTCAGATTTAACAAGTTCCAAAAAAACTCCTGATTTCTACACCATACCTACTCTCTCCACCAGGCTTTACTACCTTAGTAAATGGTAACACTATCCACCTAAGTCCTCAGGTGCCAAACCTAGGAGTTATATGTGACTCTACTCTTCCTTGCACAGTGCCTCCAGTAAATTAGTAAGCCTTGACTGTCTTTTCAAAAAATACTTCCTCTATTTCAAGTCAGATTGCCGTGTCCCTCCTAAATACTCTCAAGCCTCCTACATTTTATGGGCTCTCTTACTTTTTGGTTTCTGGTAGGATTAGCAATGCAGGGCTGCACTCCCTCTGGAAGGCCTTAGCTTTTGATGCTATTTCTTCACATTATCCCTCCAACCCTATGGTTAGTAGCAGCCTCCTGCTGGTGCTAATTTTGGGGTAGCCTCACCATCCTGTTTGGCTTCTCAGCTCTTCAAGCAGCAATGCAGCAGTCCCCTCATATTACATTCCCCATATTCAAGAATCCCAGGCTGCTTCCCACTTTTCAGGCTGGATTTTAACTAAAACCAATTCTATTTTCTTATGGCTTTTCTTCCACTGTGATGTAATCTACATGAAATTAAGAACTTTACTGCTTAGAATACTGCCTGGCCTATACTGAGTGCTCAATAAATATATATATATATATATATATATATTTTTTTTTTTTTTTTTTTTTTTTTTTTTTTTTTGGTGGGTACCGGGGGGTCGACCTCAGGACCTCGCGCGCCAGCAGGCGCCCGTGCCGCTGAGCGATATCACCGGCCCCTTTTTCGTATGTGGGATCTGGGAGTCGAACTCGGGCCCTCGCGCTTGCAAGGCAGGCGCTTAAGCCGCTGAGCCATCTCACCGGCCCCTCAATAAATATATTTTAAAGGAAGAAAGTATTGAAGTGTTTCTCCAAAGCAAAAGTTCATTGGGATTGTGTACAGTTAAACTAGTATAACTATGGTAGAATTCAGAATTTTACAAGGCTCATCAGAAATTTATAAAGTTTTATAGAGGATTTGAAGTAAGTAGGATGAAGTCATCAAAACAAAAATTTAAAAATCAAATTGAGGGCTGGTGAGATGGCTCAGCGGCGTAAGCGCCTGCCTTGCAAGCGCGAGAGCCCGAGTTCAACTCCCGGATCCCACATACGAAAAAGGGGCCGGTGATATCGCTCAGTGGCACGGGTGCCTGTTGGCGCACGAGGTCCTGAGGTCGACCCCCCGGTACCCACAAAAAAAAAAAAAAAAAAATCAAATTGAAAATAAATAAATATAAGGGAGGGCTCAAATGACCTGAATATAAAGAAATCACTTTCTGAAGGTCATTTCATTCCATTAATTTGGGTACTAGCTTCAAGTTATTTTTTAAAGTTTATTTTATCTATAAAATACATGCTTTCATTAAATGCATCATTACTTTTATGAACCTTACAATCAATCTCCTTTTTCTTCTAACCATGAGAAACAAATAAGACAGACACAAACATTTATATTGATGAGCTTTAAAAAATACGTGGGAGATGGCTTAAGGGAAAAGGAATTAAAGATAGCTTTATGATGAAATCTACATTCAAGACAGAACCTAAATAACTAAAAGACTCAGAGAGTATTTCACAGCTCAGAAAATACCCAATCCAAAGTAAAATAGACCTAGAACAGGGCTTATGTAAAATAAGAACAGATGAGTAATTAAGGCCTATTTTATGGCACCAAACTCTTCAAAAAGAAAACTGCGATCATGGAATTTTTCTTTCTCTTAAAAGCAATAAAACTGAGATTGCAATTCAAAGGCTAGCTGGTGGCACCTGCTTCACAGCCTTGTTCTGTTTGACACACACAGAGATTTTTATTCATGTTTTTGGGTCTTTTAATTTGAAGTTGCTGCCAATATTTAAAAATCAGGCAGTTTCTAATAAAAATCTGGAATTCTGACATCTCCTGAGAGTCCCCACAGAGACACAACCAGCTCCCCCTGACCCACGGATGCCCCTTAGACAGAGTCACAGAGTCACCCCATCACTTGCTCTCGGGCCATGTGTTCCCTCAGCTTCTCTATCTTAAGTCTCCAGCTTGATGCACGTTGGGCCCACATTTGTGCACACTGCAGGAAAACATCTCGATTCACTTTATGCTAATTTAAAAAGTCTTATAAATTCAAATTTCAGGATTATTTCTACTTTACACTAAAACAGTTCCTAAGATGGAATTCTTTGGTTGCAAATGTCACAGCTAATGCTTACATGTCCAGGTTGGGAAGCCGGGAGGACTATGAGACCTTCCCATTTTCCCTCTTCCTCCCAAACACAAGGCCTCCTCTGGCCACCCTGGCACATGCATAGGGGCCACTACTGTAGTGTTAAGCCACTGCTCTGCACCACCAACAGCCATGCCCCCGATTCTCCAGATCTTAGTATCTGTTTGCTGTAAGAACACAGCTCAGTCTCTGAAGGGCACTAACTTGTTAATTTCAAGAGAAGAATTGTTTTATCAGTAGGATGGATCTCATCCAATTTTCGAAGCAAAAAATGTGAAGTGCTTCCAACTATGCATTACCTACCAAATGCCTTCAATAAAAGGCAATTTGATTTTTCTCATATTCACAACTATTCCCTTTTCTACTGGGAAACATTCGTTGATCCCGGTATTCATTAGAACAAACCCTTGACATTTAAAACAAACCTTCTTCAAAGCTGAAGACTAATTCTCATAACAGCCCCATTTATTTTTGCATTAATTGGTAGGTAGTTGACTTTAAAAATTGGCTTTAACCCCACATGGAAATTGAATTTTGTAATGGCTTAATGACATTAACGCATATAATTTACAATGCTCACAAAAGCTTTTGTCTCTTGTGGTCCCATTTTTACCCCCCTTGATTCTGCAGTTTTATAATGATAAGCATTATAAAAATGCCCAGGCAGCTAAAGAGATACTTCCTGAATCCCTATTTTGATGTATGAAGGGAAAGATGCTGCCAATTAAAAATGCAGTAGAGCCCACTATTGTTGATTTATGGCTGAGGGGGACATAACTTTTTCTCATTTTGGTTATTCAATTTGGATAACAACCCAGATGCTATGTGAAATAACTTGCTTTTTGCCTTTCCTATATAATTCTTCTAACACCATCGTTTGGCTGACTGATGATTGGACGAGTTTGCTCGATTTTTACTATGAATCATTTAAATTACTGTTTTGTATAAGGATTTAAATTTGCTTTGGAGAAGCCATTAGATAATTACTTTAAACACTTTTGTTTTGTTCTTCATATTGTCCCACTTTCTGCACTGGATTTTTCCCTCTCTAGGTGATTAATGTAAATTGTCCTTTTTTTCTCTTTCCTAGAGTCCAGTAAAAAAACACCCTTCAAACTGAAGAGATGGAATGTGTGGAAAGGAGAGCAGATAGAAATGAAACCTTCCCTCTACTTCTCTAGCAACCTGAGCAATAGTATTTCCATTCCTGTAAAACCACACTTGGAACCCTCGATTTTCCAGGCTTTAGTCAAATAGGCAGGATCAAAAATTGATTACATTTTTAAGAAAATTGCAATTCTAGTAACCCTCAAGCCTAAAACTCTGTACTCTATCCACTAAAGTCCAAACATTCATTTATGATTTACCAAGGGAAACTTGGGTCACAGTCTTACACCCAGACAGAGAAAAGAACAAAGCCTATCCTCAGGCAGATCTAGAAAACCACAGAAAAAGATGCTCGACAGATATGCAGCTAAGCCGAGATACTTTTCCCCTGCAGTCCTGTCTGCCAGGAAGTCCTCACTGGAAGCCATCCAGACACTGCTACCCAAACAATCCTATACATACAAAAAGGCAAGAAGAATGGCACCAAAGAAAGGGTCATTTTGGTTTCCCCCTATGCTCCCGTGAACTGCCAATGAAAGGATTGGATGTTAAAGTGTTACACCATTCAGGATGGTACCACTAGGCACATATGCCCTTTAGATATGACTTATGTGGCCGGTCCAAAATGAGATGCGTTGTAAATGTAAATCACGCCCCAGATGTCAAAGACTTTTTCTAAGACAAAAGAATGAAATATATTTCAACAATGTTGCCAGTGATATAGCTCAGCAGCATAAGCACCTGCCTGGCAAGCGGGAGGTCCTGAGTTTGACTCCCAGTACTCGCATATTAAAAAAAAAAAAAATGTTTACACTGATTACTTGTACAAATGCTACTTTGGATATATTGGCTTTAATAAAATCTATTAATAATTAATAAAATTAATTAATTTGTTTTCTACCTTTTGGTATGGCTCTTTTCAATGCAGAAAGTACAGTGGTACCTTGATTCATGAACTTAATTTGTTCCACAATTCTGGAAAAAGATGGCCATGTTAATGTTCGTGTGGGAAAGATAGCTACTGGGTTCATCACCTGATGTAGAGTTCACAAACAAAAACAAAATTTCCCAAACTCTTCTGTTTGCAAACCAAATTGTTCACAAACAAAGGCATTGGTGAACTGAGGTTCCACTGCATTTATGTAACACAGCACACGCTATTTTTATTGGCTCGTGTACCATAGAATATGAGAGAACTGTTGCCTTACAGCATCTAGAATCTGAACCTAAGAAAAGATTGTATAAAAGAGGGGTGGGGTAGAGAAGTGCATCCTAAGAGAAAGAAAGGTGAGGTTCAAGAATGTAGGGCAGTCTGAATGTGCCCTCTTACTCATCAGTTCCCTGTGCAAGAGGACCACAGAGATAGAAGAGGACTAATGAGAAGCTTTGCTGGCTTCACCATTTTGCCTAAGATTGAGCCTTAGAACACAGGAGTACACACAAACATAAGCAGCCATCCTTGGTGTTGGAGCATACTGGTTCCAAGGTCCCCTACAAATACAAAACTCCTAGAGTATTCACAGTATTTGCATTTTTTTTTTTTTTTTGTGAGTACCAGGGGTCGACCTCAGGCCCTCAGGTGCCAGCAGGTGCCCGTGCCACTGAGTGATATCACTGGCCCTTTTTTCATATGCAGGTTCCGGGAGTTGAACTTGGGCCCTCGCGCTTGCTAGGCAGGCGCGTATGCCACTGAGCCATCTCACCGGCCCCAGTATTTGCATTTAACCTACACATATCCTTCTGTTACTTTAAGTCATCTCTAGATTATCTGTAATACTTAAAACAATATAAATACCATGTAAACGGTTATTATACTATATTTTAAAAGAAATAATGAGAAGAAAAAACTGTGCATGTTCAGTGTACATACAATTTATTTTTCAAATATCTGGATCCATGGTTGGTTGACTCCACACATGTAGAACTCACAGATATGGAGGGAAAGCTGTATTCCAGTATGGTGTGATTAGAATCCACATGTTCAGTAAAAGCTCTTTTGAAACAAGGTTACCAAGCAAGAGTATGTTTTTCCCCATTTCTGCCTGCTGCTAAGATGATTTTATGTGATTTAGGTTGTGTTAAGATAAACAGGGAAGGGGCGGGTGAGATGGTTTAGTGGCATAAGCGCCTGCCTGGCAAGCACAAGGGTCCGAGTTCAACTCCCAGAACCTACATACAAAAAAAGGGCCAGTGATATCGCTCAGCGGCAAGGGCGCCTGCTGGCGCACAAGGTTGACCCCCGGTACCCACAAAAAAAAAAAAAAAAAAAAAAAGATAAACAGGGAAAACCAACTACCCAAAAATCTGAGCAGCTTCAAAAGGCAAAGCTTTATTTCTTTCTCAAGCCTACATGTTCATCCTGGGCCCATGACTCTCTGCCCCGTTCCATCCTCATTTCTTCTCCCTAGGATTTCAGTGATTGAGCATGATGACAGAGGGAGAGGAGGCACTGGAGAACCACAGGCTGGCTCTTAACTGTTCTCACAAGTAACACACAGCAGTTCTGATGCCATCTCACTGTCCAAGGCAAGTCACATGACCCACACCCCAGCCAAGACAATAGAGCAGAGATTTATAATTTTCTGTAGAAGGAGGTCCAAGGAACAGAAATGGGACTGACAAGGAGTAATACCACTGCCCACAACACTTAACCCCTGAGGTCTTACAGAAAGATTCCTTCCCTGAAAATCTTGAATGTTCTCCTGTGTCACAGATGTTTGTTGCTTTCCAAGCACAGCCCCATTCTCTAAGAACTGCATTCCCTTTGACACTCATATTCTCCATCTTCTTTTCATATGACTAGACCAGGAACCAACCCCGGAGAGTTTAGACCATGGTGACTTGTTGAACTCAAGTGTAAGGTTAGGCTGTAGGAAGCCATCATTAGCCATAAGAATGGGGGCTATCTGGCAGCTAAAGCAAATGTAGGAACCGATACAGAAATGAGACCATAAGGAGAAACATGGACAGAAAATAAGCTGTAGCCACTTTGGTCCCTGAAGATGTCCAGATACCAGCTGTACCCTCAGATACCTTAAAGTCACTCTACTGTTCATTTCTGAGTAACATCCCTCACCATACACTCCCAATGGCCCACTTCATCTGAGCCACTCTCCCTTTGGCAGATTACAGCAATAGAGCATGGTAGTCACAAACAGATATTAGAGCCAGAATGAGTAGATTGTAACCATGGCAATCTATTTTGTTGGGACCTCAGTTTAATCCACTATAAAACAGAGGTAATATTTATGCTTAATCTTGTTGGTGTCATGAGGATTAAATGAGTCCATAGGGGTCAAATCAGTAACATGTAATTGTCAGCCATTCTTACAATATTATTATTGTTACAGCCAAAAAATTCTGAGTACATTTCCTGAGATGTAGTTTCAATGATCCTCATGCAACAGTTCTTTCACAAAAGTTAATATTGATAAAGTTCTCTGAGATCTGCAAATAATGAGGCAGTGAGGTGCCTCCATTTCTCCAACTTGGCTGTCTACACATGATCCAGATTTACTGGGTACTTAATCACACCAAGTGTTCTCGGCACTGATATATCTGAACAAAGGAAGGGAGGGATGTCTACCAACAGAGCTGGGCCCAAGTGTTCAGAGTCTGCTGGCAACTAAAAGAAGATTGAGGTAAGCATTCCAAACTCACAGAAGCGTCTTTACTTATTAGCATTCTTCTAAATTAGCACTCTTGAGATTTGCCAATCATACATAAAGATGCTTTGGTTTTGCTGCTTTTTCAGAATGGCCTCTAGGTTGAATTTATTCCAGGCATCCGTATGCTCAAAACATATGGAAAAGAAAAAAAAGAAATGTTTTCCAAAGTATTCTTAAATTTGACTTCTAAAAGAAATATTTTCTTGTCAGAGTATTTTTCAATATTTTCTCTTCTTCATTGAAAGATAAAATAAATTTATAAGATTTTTACCCTGCTGATATTGGTGATTAAAGAGGTTGCCTTTTACTACTAATGATGCAGAATAAAAATTCAGTATTTCTTTCTAGGGCATATGGAGTTAAATATTAAGTCTCTGTTCTTGGAGAATTTGGATTCTAAATAGAAAAATGATGCTAACTGAGAAATAGTTTAAATAAATAGGTAATGATATAGACTAAGAGAAATTTCCCCCTACATATCCTTACTCTTTCAATTTGCCTTTCTCCACTCCCAATTAATGCTTTAAGAAATTATTTTCTTCTTTATCTATTACCTTTTCCAAAGTCTTGGCTGCTTCTTACTGGCCCAACATCATATGTGTTATAAAAACAAAGTCAGCCAAAATTCTTCCAAGAAGATCTAGACCCTTAATCTAAGGGGACTATTTTAGAAATATGTGTCACAAAGTCACCTGGATACATGAACCCATCTGACCACCCTGAATGTATATTCATCCCATCTGCCTCCCAGTGATGTTAGCCCCAGGAGCACAAGTACTCTGACAGCCAGTCACAGCCCCTGGATCACATCCCTAAGGGTGGGTGATGACCAGCATACACACATTGCTGGACGATGGCGTGAATATTTATGATTTTTGATTGAATCATTTATTACAGTCAAAGACCTAAAGGACAGAAGCATATGGATCATTAGACACAATCATTTTAAGAAATAATGGAACTTAGCCTGTTCAGAAAGATGACAGAGAATTCACTAATCGCTAGCTAAAAGCTTCATTCCATGCAGGATACAAAATCCCTGCTTTCTGCTTTTGCCTAATTCTCAAGGAGTCCCTGCAGCCTTCATGATGGGAGACATTCATTTCTCTCCCCGGTAACCTGGGACTTAAACTCCAGCGTCACGGCTATCCAGTCATATCTTTCAAATGTGTGCATTTATTTACTTGTCCAGTAATGTTTTCCACATTCGAATGTCTTGAAATGAAAAGCAGAAATGAAGGCAGAATTTGAATAATATTCACAAGTCAATACTTTAGACTAAAATATGTTTTATATGAGATAATCAAACCAACTGGTACCTAGCTGAACCAGCTCAGTTTAGAAGTCAGCTGTAGGGTGGCTGCCTCTTGAGGAATGAAGATCCATGGTATGTTCTTTTCATGAGTAGTTGGAACCAAAGAGTTTTAAATCTACCAAAGGGACCAAATGTTATGATAATATATTAAGTTAGGTAATCCAAATGCTTTTGAATACAAATTCTAAGTGATTGGTATCATCAAAACCCAAATGATCTTAGACTTATTTTTGCAATGTTTTTTCCTTTTTTCCAAAAAAAATTCCTGAAATTTAATGAAATCCATCAAAGAGGATGCATTGGGCAAGAAGTTTAGATGCCACAAATCCGGAAGAAAGGATCAGAGAGGTTAAAAAAAAGTAACATAGAACAAACAACAGGATAGCTTGATCAGTCCAAGGGATACACTGAGCCTCATATTCCTGGAAATTGTGTTCTAAATTAACCTCCAAGAATAGCAATAATTAAAAGGACTGCTATGGATCTACTTCAAAGATCAAATCAACCCTAACACAGCCCCACATCATTTCTAAAACGTTTCCCCTGAATATGCTCACTAATGAAACATCACCCTGTCTCTGTCTCTCTCTCTGTCTCTCTCTGTCTCTCTCTGTCTCTCTCTCTCTCTCTCTGTCTCTCCCTCTCCCTCTCCTTCTCTCTCTCCCTCATCCTCTCCTTCTCCCTGTCCTTTTCCTCTCCTTCGCCTCCTGTCTCAAACAACGAGGATTCACCCAGGGAAACAGGATGCACATGTATGTGCATACATCACGTGTCTATCAGGAAAGAAATTTTAGTCTTTCCTACTATTTTCTTGCTGCACACCCTTAATAGCACCACTTGCCCAGTTTTACACATTGCTGTAAATAAATGATGGTCATGGAACAGAAAGACTGGCGTAATAATTCTTGAGTCTGAAAAGAACAAAATTCTAGGTCCCTTTCCCATAGGACTTGTTGTTTCTTCGACATTGCTTCTCAGTTTATTCAATTAAACTAGAAGGCAAAAAAGCACCCCGTGCAGCACTTAGTCTTGCCCTCCTCCTGCATCCAAGTAAGCCTGAATATGCCAAGTTTCTGAGCAATTGATTCAGAACCAATTTGTGGCAAACAAATGCTCTCCCGCTACTTGGAGTGGAAAGATCTCTCCATGCATTTTTGTCTAGACGGTCTCGACTCCAGGAATATAATGTGTTTGCTGGCCCTCCGGTGATTTATTAAATGCCAAATCCATACAGCACAGGCACTAAAGCTTAAGAAATGGAAAAATAGCTTACCCAGCGGACTTGTAATGACTTATTAAGATTATGTTGGCAGCAAGACTTACACAGTATCAATAAATAATAGTGATCTATCAAATAACTTTGGTTGAAATGGTAATGTTTAGAAATACCCATTTAAAGTAGGAAAATGTACCCACTGGGGATTAGTCACATGGTAAATATTCCCATGCACTGATGTGAAAGGATCTCAGGTCCACTGTAGCAATTCCACTTGCAATGTCAGTTGCTTTTAAATATGAAGAGAAACCCTCAACTAAAACCATTTCAAAAGAAAGGCTCAGACCAAGATCTGCCCAAGGAGAATGCAACACTTTCTACCAGTACATTTTCTTCTTTTTTATTTCACAAATAGAAAATCAAATGCTTATTACTCATGTTATTCATATTTTTATATTTTCCTTTGATAATCCTATTAAAAATAGACTCCTTCTTTTGAGTTCCCTAATCAAATGCTAAACACTAGCAGACATTTCAAAGAATCATGACAGAAGGAAGAAAAGGAAGATGGAAAGAATTGCTTTACATTAAAAAGAAAAACCTTGTTTGATAATAAAAATATTTTTGACGGATGTTTACTAAATAAAAACTTCCCATATCATCACAGTCAAGGTACAAATTTATCAATTAAGCTCACCTATACAGCAATGAAAAGAAATTTAACTGTTTCTTTGCAAATCCTAACATATACAGCAGTTTAAGAAGGCAGCATCTAATATGCGAAACTGATCACTGCAGTATTTCAATACGATGGATTATTCATGCAGGTATTAACTACTACTAATTTCTAATTTATACCACTGCAAAAAGCAGTATCGCTAAGAAAATGATGTTTATTCACTTTCTTTGGAGGAAGTTATTCAGAAATAATCTAAAAGCCTATTCATCTTTAGGGGGAAAAATGTGTTCTTTTAGATCAACTTAGTGCAGCTAAGGCAATTTTCTCAAAAATAATGTATGATTGATTTTCCCAAATTGTTCTTTTTACTATTTAAACATTCATTATATTATACCCAGGAATTGTAATGAGATATTTGACAGCTGTAAGATGTATATTGTTTCTCTGAAGGTATTCACATTTTCTCGCAGAAGCAAAAGAGCAAGCTGCTGGAGTGCTGTTGATACCTTGTCCCAGTGCCTCTCTCTGTCACAGTCATGCTTGCCTGCAAAGCCCAGCCTGAGAACAGGTGTCAGCTGCTCTTATTGAGGGTGCACTAGATGGCTGGCCCAAGGCACTCTGGAAATTATTTATTTACTCTTCCTAATGAATCTATTGAAGAGGTGACACTATTTTCAGGTGTGGAGGCTCATGCCTATAATCCCAGCATTCTGAGAAGCTGAGGCAGGAGGATTTCAAGTTAGAGCCCAGCCTGGGCAACTTAGCAAGTAGTGAGCTAGCAAGATTCTGTCTTAAAATAAAAAATAAAGAAAAGACGCAGTGTGAAAGTCCTGGGTTTAATCCCCAGTACCAAAATCTAATCAAAATAAACAAAAAAAGAAGTAACACTGTGTAATTAAATGAGATTATTGGAGGAAATAAAATTAGAAACTGCCTTGGGCTAAAATTCAGAGTCTGTACAATTTCACCCCTCCTTATCTAGAGAAGAAAATTGGACCACAATTTTAACAAAATTAAATATGAGCTTTGGAAAGAGGAAATCTGTGTTGATTTGGGTATTTTAAGTGTAGATGGTGAAAACAAATGTTTGGTTGTCTTTTTCTGCTTTTGCCAAAAGTCAACATTAGGATGGGCCGGTGATATAGCTCAGCGACATAAGCCCTTGCCTGGCAAGCGCAAGGTCCTGAGTTTGATTCCTGGTACCCACAAAACAAAAAAAAAAAAAAAAAAAAAAAGAAACAACTATTTAAATTTAGTTTCTACAACTTAAGATTTTAAATATAAATTGGATTTAAATTTCTCCATGGGGGCCGGTGAGATAGTTCAGCGGCATAAGCGCCTGCCTGGGAAGCGCGAGGTCCTGAGTTCAACTCCTGGAACCCACATATGAAAAAAGGGCTGGTGATATCGCTCAGCGGCACGGGCACCTGCTGGCGCGCAAGGTCCTGAGTTCGACCCCCAGTACCCACAATAAATAAATAAATAAATAAATAAATAAATAAATAAATAAATAAATAAATTTCTCCATGGGTAAGTGACAGAAAAAAAATGTAACTTGTATTCCACAATATTTTGGATATTTATTATGAATGATTTCAGTAACACATTTTAAAGCAATGGTCTTTTTCTTAGTATCAAATAATAAGAAAAACACAATTTGATCATTTTAAGGTCACATCATAAAAGTCAATGTGCCTGATGGAAATTTGATGTGAATGTTAGTTATTGGTTCACTAAGCTTGGATATTTTCTTTCCTAAAGTATTTTCTAGAAGCTGAGACGGCCATCGGAATCCTAGAACAGCCGATGAACACTGACCTACAGCGGAGCACTGATGTCACTGTCAAATTTCAGAACATCTGGGGCAATAGACAGCAGGTTTCAAAATGCCATTCAGCTCCTCAACAGCAACATTGTTAGAACATAATATAACGGTGCCTTCAAAATAATTCCCAACATATAACCTATCCTTAGCCAAAAGCACAATCAGGTAAAGGGCAGAAAAAGTTCATTTCCACGTGTGCAAATGCGCAATCTATTTACCATCCAGGCAAATTTCTCCTAGAGTTCCACCAAAAATGGAGTACACAAGGCTAGAGGAGACGTAGAACACCAAAAGGAAGCTCTCCCACAGGAGAGCAACGGCAGGGATTTCCAGGAGGAAGGGGAAGGGGAAATCCCACGGTGCATGCTGGGCCCGCGGGGCCTGGAAAAGTACAATCAATATAGTGAGCGATAATTATACAGCAGGGGTGGTCTGAGGGCAAACTGGTGGCAGATACAAAGAAAACTAAGCAAAACTAAAACCAGAAGTTTTTAATCCCAGGAAACAAAAGCAAAAAATGGAAGGAATTTTATGTGCTGTCCGACTCAACTATGATTACCAGTTGCGTGGTGCTCACACTGGAAACATTAAAAGCCAATCAATCCAAAATTAAAACGTAACTCATCTTGAAGCCTGTGGTGGGAAGGGTTTGTGTGTGTGTTTAGTGAATAGAGTTCAGAGATTTTAGCATATAATACAGGATACCCTCAATAGGAATTTCAGATTAACAGCTAAGACAGGCTCATCACAATATCTGAGGAGGAAAAACTGGTTGAAGGAGTACATAAAATTAATCAATGAATAAATGATTGTGAATAAACTATATTTTACAAACTGATAGTTTTCTTGATTGGAAAGTGAAAAAATACGGCTAGACCAACCACGAGAATATTAAATTAATATTTATGTAATTGCATCTGAATAATTTTATTTATTAATTTTTTTGGCAGTAAAATAATTTTATTATACACTTAAGTAACACAAAGATGATGATAATGAAACAGAAGGGGAAACAGGAGCCCAGAAAATAGGTTGAAGAAACAGACACCAGGACCGGGCAGTAACTGTAACAGGAGAGAAGAAGACAGACGGCTCAAAGATGTAATTCAGGGCCGGTGAGATGGCTCAGCGGCTTAAGCGCCTGCCCAGCAAGCGCAAGTTCCCGAGTTCGACTCCCGGAACCCACATACGAAAAAGGGGCCGGTGATATCGCTCAGCGGCACGGGCGCCTGCTGGCGCGCGAGGTCCTGAGGTCGACCCCCCCAGTACCCACAAAAAAATAAATAAATAAATAAGAGATGTAATTCAGGAAGCACTCAGCCAGGAGCCTAGGAAACAGGAGGCCGAGAACCAGCGGTGGGGGAGGTTAGGATTCAGTTCTGTGCATATTCATGTAACTATGGTACCTGTGGCCCACCAACGGTTACGCCTGGGGCGTCTCAAATTTTTAAAAATGTAAATGTGACAAGCAGACAGGCACTTCCTGCTTTTTGTCACCTCAAATATCATCAATTTGATTTCTTGAAAATCTCTTCATACAGCTCTGTTTGACTTTCTGGCTCCTTCATCAGTTCATTTATGAGGCTCAGCCATCAGTTTCACGGGTTCTGGAGGATCCCATCCACCCATGTTGGTTAAATCAGGAAAACCCAGGACCGTCTCTCCTATGCAGGAGCGCCATCTAGTGGTCATAGACTGTCACCTCAGGCTAGGCTGCTCACAAACAAGGAGGAAGGAGGGGACAGGGACCATTCCGCTTTAGTTTCCATTTTCAGGTGCACTGTGGAAAAACCCATGCCTCTCATTATCTAGATGTGACTGTAAGAGCGCAACCAGGCAGTGCTCAACAATGCAGTGCAACAGCTGCTTTTCAGTGTATCGAAGGAGACAGATGCGGTCTAATGCAGCGTGGTAAAATCAGTAGGGTTCTATTCTGTTTTGAAATTTTTCATATTTGGGGAAGAAAACATATTTTTTAGCCATAAGTATCATTGAATGTCTTCATATCATTAAGGCAAAGGTTTGTAATTAACTAACTTTCAAATGTCTCATAGATGCCCTTTTCCTTAATTATCTTACACACTTTCCTTTCTTTTGCTTCTCTGCTTACACTTAATTCAGTCTTAAAGCACATGAAGGTGTCCATCACTCAAAGTCATCTTTGTCTCAGAATGTCCAGAACATTTTCTCAGACCTTTACAGTGTTTTATTTTGTTTTGTTTTGTTTTGAGACAGTCTTGCTATGTAGTCCAGGCTGTCCTTGAACTCACTATGTAGCCCAGGCTGCCTTAGAACTAGCACTGATCCTCCTGCCTCAGCCCCCCGAGTGCTGGGATTACAGGTGTGCACCAGCATGCCCAGCTATTTAGGGCTACTTATGTGGAATGTCTTATCTCCCTTGCTGGGGTTTAAGCTTCATCAAGATGAGTTCACTTCTGGTTCATGTGTTAAAATTCCCAATTGCTGATTACCAAACACGGTTCTAACATCAGGGACTCAAAGCGCCCTATCAGAATCCAGTGCAAGCCGTGGACTTCCTTGCCATGAATATTAAACATACATTCTGCAGATACGTGCTCATTCTCTCAGGGATTTCAGCACTCCCTTGAAGCCCGTTAACATGCTGCTCAGATGAAAAAATCCTAACCTAAAATGAATTTTTGGAAGACGGTCTAGTGTAGGGGCATCCTGTATGGGCAAAACAGTGCACGTGGAGAGGACAAGTCAGCTCATAAAAACCGACTTCCTTTACATTGTCACCAGAAAATCTGCTTCTGCTTACTGAGACTAGAAAAAGGCACAGTTGAAATTCCTTGAACCTGTGGGAATGAGATGTAGAAATACCCCATGCAAGGGGACAGATGTACCCAAGATTCTTCCTCCCGCCAGGATCCTGAGGAAAGCTGTCCCATCCCAGGCCTGGCCTTCAGAGAACTCTAGCATCCTAGTTTTCTGACACAAGTGCAAAAAACAAAAGCTTTTCTCAGTACCAGATGGAAAATGTCAAATTTCTGTCTCTGTCTCTGTCTCTGTCTCTCTGTCTGTCTCTCTCTCACACACACACACACACGTGCGTATTCACATACAATAAAGCGGAGAAGTTCCAAAGCACCCAATTAGATTCCTTGACCTAAGTCTGACCACGGGTTGGTTTGGGTGACAAAACTGAGACCTTCTGCTTCCACCTTAGCCCTCCCGAAGACCCCGGTCGATCTAAGAGCACTGACAACTCATTTCCTGCTCCGGACCCCTCCTTCCTTCCAAGAAAAGAACGAGGCTGAAAGGCCCAGCCTCATCTTAACCATATGCACCGGAGCTTGCTCCAGATGGAGGCACCGCTCCTCGAGGGGAGGAAAACTCTTCCTGATTCCACACCAGGACAGCTATAAACCTCGACCCCCGCTACCCACTCTGCTCGACGCTTCCTCCCTTTCTCATGGAAGGAGAAATATCTTTGCTCCATGGGAAATTTTGATCTTTCACAGTGATTTTCAATAAGGCTGTCTCTCTCACTCTCTCTCTTTCTCTCCCTCCCCGTCTCCCTCCCCCACTATGTATATATCTGTTTTCACAGCACGTTTTACAAACATTTCATTAGAAGTTAGGCAAATAAAGTTTTGAGAGTTTACTGGAAGAACATACAGCAAGCCATACTGAGCGATTGTTAGAAAGCAGACATTGAGGGAACATAAAATTTAGGACCCTGGGCCTCCGTGTGGCTCTCAAACAGCTGAGGCTCCATTTCAAGAGAGATGTTATGACTTTGGGCAGATCCATCCCAGAAGGACCTCAGTTGCCACAGCTTAGACCAGCTGGATGTGACCTCTGCTACTCTGAGGTGGGGGTCACCTTATAAACAGATAAAGCAAAAACCAGATTATCAGTGTGGCCAGGAGGAGAGTCAGTGACAGATACTAAGGGGAGCAGATGAAAACAGACCAGATCCCAATAAACCCTGGAGGCAGGGAAATAGGTAAGGTCAGCCCCGGCCAGCATGTCACTGGCACCGATACCTCTGCAAAATCTACAACCTATCCAAGCAGACGCAGGCTCGGGTGTGATGCTAAGGTGCACTGCTGAACTTCAGCCCAGAGAGGAAGGATCATCATGAGACCTGTCTTCTGAGGCCTCAGCCCTGAGAGCCCAGCACCCCGGGGCCAAGACCTCCTCCCCAGGACAGGAATTCTGACAGGACCAGTTGAAATTCAGATTTCCAGGTACTAAGGAAGAGAGGAAGCTGTTTTCTGCTTATTCCTGGGGATCTCAGAGGCTGATAAAATTGTCGTACTCCTTCCTACATCCCCTGCCAGGGAGACGAGCTGATGCAGCAGCCCCTTGCCTATGCCTGCAGACAGCCTGGACCAGAGGCTCCCAGAAGCCCCAAAAGGCGCCCCTCCCCCAAACACCCAAAGTCCAGCTACCCCGCCTCAGTGGGGCCCCACCCAGCTCTGCATCTCTAACTTCCCCAGGTATGGGTCTGCTTTGCCCATTACACTGTCACAAACATTTCTGGGCCACAGGGACAAGGCGCTTGCTCTCAAAGGAGTCCCCACCACATGGCACCTGGTTCTCCTGTGGTTATTTTTACCTGCTATGCAAGTTCCTCTTTATTAGATACCTTTTCTGTTGTTTAAAGTAAACATATTCCATTCTACCAAAATGCTGCAGCTCAGTGAATTACTTACCCAGATTCCAGAAGATAATAATAATAATAATAATAATAATAATTCCTATTATTATCTGACTCCCTAACACGCACTGCACTGGAAACACCCTCTCCTACCCTCTCCTAACTCTATCTGCTTCAGTTGCTACATCATTTGAAAAAACAATAATTTTTGCTTCTTTTTCACAGACATATCTTTAGGTGTCAATAAAGAAGCCTATTGAAACACAGTTAATTTCACCAAAATATTTAATAAGTATTTTTCTTCTCGAGTTGCCTAACAAACGGGGCCTTCAATTCAATAATGCGTTCTACCTTATCAAAGGTAGAAAATATACAGAATGTAAAATTGATGGTGGGACTTCAAAAGAATGAAATGTCTTCTTAGCAACCAGAATTATGAATAATGAAAAAGATTGGCATATGAGTGAGGAGGCTTCCAGCGGTTATTTAAGGAGAGAGACGATAAATATTGGGGATGGAAGAGCCAGGATTCTGGCGTTGAGCAGAACGTGAGAGTGATGGGACCTCTGAAGTCCTCTGTGGGTCTACAGTCTCATAGGACTTCTCTTTGGCCACCAGTGAATGTCCATCATAATCTAGGATGAATAATTCGCTTACAAGGGAAGGCTCACCTCCCAAATGGGGTCTTTTGCTATTATATTAAGATATCATCTTTGCCAATGGAATTTCAAATTTGAAATTCATTTTTTTGCACGATAGTTGGAAGGCTAGTAGGAAACTTATATAAAGGGACATATTGTCTCCACTTTCAAATCCTTTCCCAAAAACAGGTGCTGGAGACTTTATTCCATGACCATCACTGTTCTTCTGGGGTCTGGGAATTAACTGCATCTGCTCCTCCCAAAACCTCACTGATTTACAGAAGCAATGTCCATAAGGGAATCTCGGACAGCTCAGTGAGTTTGGGGCACTGGAGAACATCAACTGTTTCAGAATTTCTAATTTTTTCTTTTTTTTTTTTATGTGGGTACTGGGAGTCGAACTCAGGACCTCGCACTTGCCAGGCAGGTGCTTATGCCGCTGAGCTACCTCACCTGGCCCCAGAATTTCTAATTTTTAAAGCCCTTTTCGCAACAAAGTGTCTAACAAATTAAAAGATTCAGCTTTTAAAAACTTCGTTCCTACTGTAAGTCTCCCTCTTGTATTTCTGCTATATATCTGCTTCTCCTCGGGGCACTGGGAATACCTACAGAAGAATAAAGGAAGGGCCATGTGCAAGAAAGCACAAAGATTAGTACTGCAAGAGATCTCGCTACACATAATTGCATTATATAAGCCAATTCTCCTAACGGCAGAGGACTGTCATTCACAGAACATTTTGGCACCTTGGGGGTGGTTAAAGACATGTCTTTAAATAATTTTGTGAAAAGATTTGGGAAAGACAAAGAGCAAACTGGTGTGATATCAACCCTGTTAGTAAGATTGGCTTCTCTTAACAATGTAGGTCAGATCAGAAACCACCAGAAAAGCTATAAGTGGCTGCCTTCCAAGTGTTAGAAATTATTGGTGCATTTTTTAAAACCATGAACTACATTTTGAAAATAAAAATCCTGCTTATATAATTAATGAGATATTTATTCAGTTATATGCAGCCTTTCACCAGACCTTTAAGCACTAGATATTTCTCATCTTATTATCAGGCTACAGAGGGAATAATGTTAAGCTGATAAAATGCTCTGTGGAATTTAGTGTTCTTTTATCTGTCCTTCCCTGGCCTTCAGTTTACTCAGGGTTTTTGGTTGTTTTTTTTTTTTTTCTCTCAGTAGTGTAATTACATGTGAAAAGAATCCAAATAACACACTTGTGTTATAGCATATTAGAATTAAATGAGAGAAAAAACTTTTAATTATGTGGTTTTATTGTTATTCATTTGTACATTCATTTGACAACACTGACTCAAGCTGCTGTGTGTTCTTAAGCTCCGAGTACTTTACATCCCAGAGCTCCATCCAAGAAGCTACACAATTAAAAGAAAAGAATAACTTTTTTCTAATACTACACGGAGATAGCATAATTTCGACAGGTCCTATTTTCATCCATTATGAAGCCATCTTGTATAAATGATAGACTTTTCTTTATGAATGAATGCTTTCCTTTAGCATTCTAGTACCTAATTAGGTATATGTGTTACAAACACATCAAAAGTAAATGAAAATCATTGGTCAAATAAATCCATTATATGCAAAGTTAACTGTTAAAAATATAAGCAAACCGTAACCTAATGTATGGTTTAAGCATGGAATTATTTCACTTTATTAAAACACAAACCAGTTTAATTCATAGAAGAGTTTAGCTAAGGAATTTAGACACTCAAAGAACCATTTTCCCACCATCAACTGAAATCTTACTCTGAGTAAGATTATAAGAGGAACTAAATCTAAAAGGAAGAACATTAGAGAGTTACTCTGATACTGGAAATAGTCCATCCCTGCTCTGAAATAGGCTTGCCCTTATGACTCTGCTCCCAAGGTAGGCTTTTCTGGCATAAGTAAATTTAGCTTTATTTCTGGAACAAGTAGTCTTTCTTCATAAGTGTCACACTGAGCTGGGCTGATTTAGCTTTCTGTCTTCTTTATACCAGCCTTAGCAAGTTTCAAAATATATGGCCACTCAAAGTAAGTTGTACTGCAAGCTTTTCTCATTTGTTTTCGCTCATGAAAAAGTTAGAACTATGCAACACCAAAGTTCTTCAGGGAAACAAATTCAAAGTCAGGATTCACTGTTTACCGGGGTGTTTTTAACGCAGAACATATGCAAATTTCCAATCAAGAAATTAGACTAGCACTTACACAGTGAAAATTTTTCACTACAGTTGAAAATGAGTGAACCACACAGCTCTCTGAGTAAGAAATTAAAGGAATAAGAACCACATACAATCAAAGCCTCCAAATCACTGCATTTCTTGAAGATTTTAAGTATGCTATTTGAATAAAAGATTCTAATTTTTCCTGGCATACCTATTACTAAAGAAAAGAGGCTAATATTAAGGTCACTACAAAGCAAATAGTTTCATTTATTGAGTTAAGTTTTCTTTCTTGACATGATTATTATATATGTCTGCGTTTGGGTGTTATGTATTTCTTTGTACATCTGCGTAATGCCAACTTCTTTTTCACAAAGGCTCTGGCTGATGTCGTTCATGTCATTCTGTGGTGGAGATTTATTCCCTGACCTTATACTTTGGAAAGGACAACCTGAAATACTCAAGAAATTGTGGGCCTTAGTAAATTATACTATGAGTTATTTCTCTTCCCCAAGGGAAGTATTACCAATCAAAAGCAGAGGCCAAGAGACAGCCTCTCCTGATTGTCAGTATCCTTGCAGAAGGGCCATCTGAGCTGTAGAATTCAATTTGAAGTTAAGATTGTGGCTGTGATACAGTTAGAGCTTTGGCAACTTTCCATTAATTTTTGAAACCTTGTGATACATCAGAAGACACCGGATCTAAAAAGAATCAGCATGTAAAATTAACGACTGGTACGAAATATCACAGTGTGTATACACTGAATGACTTTTTAAAAACATTAGTATCTTAGTTACTTTCTCATCCCTAGGACACAATACCAGACACCCACAACTGTAAGGAGGAAAGGTTGATTTTGGCACAGTTTTCAGAGGTTTCAGTCTGTAGTCGGCTGGCTCCAAGGCAGGGCAGCAGACAGCAGGGCAGAGGGGTATGGCAGAGGAGAAACAGCCCATGGCATGGTGGCAGGAAGCAGAGAGATTCCAAAGGTGGAGGGAGAGAGACCCTTGCAGGCAGCTCTCCCAGTGATCCACCGCCTCTGCCCAGGCTTCACCTCCCGACACCACAGTTAGCTGTAAACTCGTCAGTGGACTAATCCACCGAGGAGCACATGAGGCTTTAGGGGGACATCAAGATATAAACCGTAACAATTACAAAGAAAATCCTCCCCAAAAGTTTCCAAATTACACCCAAACTGAATTTTTAAGACTTACTTCATGTTTAAAATGTTTTCACATTCTAATAGCTTTTTTATTTATATACCCTTTTATTTACATACAACATGGATTAAAGGTGCGCTTACCACCAGCTGATTGACTAAGGCTAATCATGTTTATTTTTAATTTCTTAACTATGTACTGCTTTGTGATGATTTATTAATATCAACATAAAAGCCGTACCATTTCATTTTCCTGATGCGATATCTTATAACAATTATCCAGCACCTGCTGTTAAGCACGTTCTGTTAGCCATGTACTCGGTTAGGTACTGGAGGGGCTGGGCTGTGCAAAGCAAATATCTGAAAACTCTCAGGCAAACATAATCAATGCTCAGAGTTAAAATGGGTAACGCGGCCAGTGAGATGGCTCAGCGGCGTAAGCGCCTGCCAGGCAAGCGCGAGGGCCCGAGTTCGACTCCCGGAACCCACATACGAAAAAGGGGCCGGTGATATCGCTCAGCGGCACGGGCGCCTCCTGGCACGCGATGTCCTGAGGTCGACCCCCAGTACCCACAAAAAATAAATAAATAAATAAAATGGGTAATCCATCTATAAATTCAACCCTAAATCAGTCTGACTGTGTTACTCTTCTTAATCTCACTTCCCACGAGAGCAGCCTGGACATTTCCATACTTTGAAGAGGATAATCACAAAGAAAAATCCCCCACCACTCTTTTGCAATGTGTGTCCCTCAGCACTCCTCCCATGGCTCTAGAAATCCTCACCCAGGTTGACCAAAACGCAGCTTTAACTGCTCCCTAACGAGCTGTCAATACCCAAATCTCTCTCTGTCCTGGCCTCCCCGCTGTGCTTCAGACCTACATACCCAACTGCCTCCTTCTGTTCTGTAGAACGTTTACCCTACATGTTCTAAAATGTCCTGACAAGTTGACCCAAAAACACAGTTCTCCTCCAGAAGAGGTCATATCATGCAATAGATCACAGTCAGTACAGCTAGGGACAGAAATGTATCATCCTCCATACCATCTTCATTCTCTCGCTCTCTCTCTTTCTCTGTGTGTGTGTGTGTCTGATACACACGTGTGCACACACTTTACCCAACTACCATGTCACCAGTTCAGATAAGAGTGTCTATAATGTAGTGAAGAGTTCTTTTTTTTTTTTTTTTTTTTTTTTTTTTTTTTGTGCGTACCGGGGGTCGACCTCAGGACCTCGCGCGCCAGCAGTCGCCCGTGGCTCTGAGCGATATCACCGGCCCTTTTTTCGTATGTGGGTTCCAGGAGTCGAACTTGGGCCCTCGCGCTTGCCAGGCAGGCACTTATGCCGCTGAGCCATCTCACCGGCCCTAGTGAAGAGTTCTTATTCTGGATCTATCATTGGCTGTTAGAGTTAACATCTATCTTTAATCCTACAAGCTCGTCAAATGTAAGACCCATTCCATCTCAGACACATCAAATTTCAGGGAAGGTGATGCATTTTTGGGCCAAGAGCATATTGGTGTTTGTTCCCATTTGCTCCCCAGGAGGATGTCCTATGATAGTCTCATGTCTTCTTGGACTTCTGTAACTTATTAGGCATAGGGATAAGCAGAGCTCCCTTTGTCTTAGAAGATTTTAGATTCTCAATATTACTACTTGAATATAGGGTTCAGATGATTAATCTGAAGGGTGGAAAGCAAGTGTGAGTACCATAATTATAGTTAAGATGTTGAGTAAAGCCCAGATAAATCAGAGAAATTCTGTAGCAGAAAATGCTACAAGCTCACAAGAGAAAGATGGGACAATCAAGGATTAATTTAGAACACATATCTCTCCCATTCTCTTTATGATAAAGACTTGACTACTTATTAGATAATAGGTTATTCTAATGATAGGAAGAATGTGAAACAAACAAAGAAGAAAAGCACCATACAATGCGATAAAATGTGGAAGGCATTTGATCAAATAAACCACTTCGATAGGCTGAAGACCAAATCTTGCTCCCATGCATAGATGACATCATAGCTGAGTACAAATAGGAACCAGATAGGTCTCTGTCTTTTCTTCCCTTCTCCAGGATTCCAGAGGATTATATAAGGAAACCTTGCTGATACTAGCAAATTTTATCTCTAAAATCTTTCTCAAGTTTTTCCTGTGTCCCCATCTCCTCTCTACCAGCTCACACACCAGTCTAAATTTCAGCTGTTTATCTTCACCTGTACTTCTGCTGTAGTGTTCTAACTGTTCTCTGTTCTCCCAAGTCAATTGTCCTCATTTTATATTTATCACAAACTATATATATATATATATACTTTCTTCTCTACTATCTCTTCTTTCATTGTACATCCTTAAATTTTGAGTCCGTTTGTAATGCAGAAACATAACAAAGATTTAGATAATGTGTACTAAATAAATAAATGAATGACACTATTAACATGGCCTTTCTTAGATTCGAATTTGGCCCTTGGGCAAGGTTTTAACTGTTTTTTGGCTTAGATATATCATCTACAAATGAAGATCACAATACCCGCTACCTAAAAAATTGTTAGGAGGCTTCCTACAACAAAATTAATATGTGTAGTTAACAGTTTTTGCCACATTGAAAGAAGTCAGTAAGTTATTCTAATTTATTATAATATTGTTACTACCATCATTGTTATTATTATTTAAGTCCCCCTAAACTAGGTCCCTTTTGCTTAAAGTGACCTTAGGAAGGTATGTAAAATTCCAGAACATAAAGGATTCCGTACATTCTACTCTCTTGCTTGATAAACCACCATCAATTCTCTCACCTCCATGCCTCTGTGAGAGTACTCTTCCCCTTCACTGGTAATTTAATCCATACTCATTCTTCAAGAATGTTCTCAGGGGCCAGTGAGATGGCTCAGTAGCATAAGTGCCTGCCTGGCAAGTGCAAGGTCCTGAGTTCGACTCCCAGTACCCACATACAAAGGAAAAAAGGGCCGGTGATATCGCTCAGTGGCACAAGTGCCTGCTCGCAAGTGTGAGGTCCTGAGTTCGACCCCCGGTACCCACAAAAAAAAAAAAAAGAATGTTCTCAGGATTCACTATTCCAAGAAGATTCCTAATCTCCTAGCCTGTTCCTCCTTCTCTGGGCTACAGGTGTGCTCTGCATTACATTCATCTGAGTACTGATGACCACTACTGATGTCACTACAAATATATTGGAGACGATCCTCAAGTGCATTTTTCAATAAATAAATGAAGTCCATATGTCATCTTGGATATTCCTGGCTATCTTTTGAAAGACTGACATTGTGAAGATTTGAAAAATTCAAATACAGTACAGTATTACAGAAAACCTGTTATCAAAGTCCCCTGGCCATCTTCCAAGTTGCTTGGCTGTGTCTTCCCCATCATCTGCGTTCCTCTCTTTTTCCCATTAATCCCCACCACCAGTAGCTTCACCAGGACCACCAACAAATTTTTGTTATTGCCAACATGAAGCATCTTAGCTCTCTTTTTTTGCTTGATCCCTACATCATGTCTTTAAGTCATCACTTTCGACTGAAATGGAATTTCCCCCAAACAAAGACAGTTCCTTCCTTATTGGGAATTCTTGCAACTTCTGTCTAGAAAATAATTGTATATAACTTGCTATAAATAAATGACAGAGATTGGCAGCTTAATTAGCAGTGCGATGCAAGAGTGCCTCTATCTCCAGTAAAGGTAGAGCCTAGGGAGGTTTAATCCTACTGCGTGTCAAGAAAACAAGATAGGAATATTCAAGACTTCAGCAAATGTTGTAAAAGCTAAAGCAAAAGAAGAAGAAGAAGCAAAGAAACAAACTGAAGAAGAGAGACAACATACAGGTCAAGGGGAGTACTGAAAAGTCCAAAGGTAGCCGCAAACGTACAAACAAACAAACATCTGCCCCTTTCTTGACAAATTCTTTCATATGGTCCAAAACATGAAGTAAATTGGAAAATTATATATTGCAAACAAGACTAGAAAAATGTCATGCATAGACACAGTTGAAAAGTATATCTCCAAGGTGGCTGAGATAAGGAGAATCTAATGCAATATTTAGGGGACAGGAAGACATATTTAGAGGGTTTACACTCCAGAATACATTTGTGCATACAACTGACCAATAACAATCTCAAAGTACCTCATTTCTGTCCAGTTCTGTCTTCTACGAGCTCCTCTTAATCATCCTTGGATTTCTTTATTCTTCTCATAATCATATTCATAATACAAAATAATAAGGACTTAGTGAAGTTATAGAATGGACTATTTTCACACATTTTAATGTTATGTAAAATGATTACCAATGGAGCATATATACTATAAAGTATGAATACACGTTTCCATTGAGTAACCCATCTTACTTTTTTCATCTTGGTTCCATTTTCATAAGAGAGATATAGCATTTTCTTTTTTCAATTGGAAAATAACATTTCCCCTGGGAAATATTTTAAAACAAGTGAGTCAATATATTCTGTGCAGAGAAATAACAACTACGACTCAGGACATAGCGGTTTCCCATAATAAATTACGATGATTAGCGCTACTAGACAGAGTGCTTCAGTACCTGTAGCAAATTCCTTCCAGCTCCTTCCATTAATCAAACTGCTTACCTGGCTTTATCATTAGTACCAGGACGTTCAACTTGGTACTTAAACCAATTAATACATAATTTAAATCAAAAGCCTTTTTAAAGTTTTCTCAGAGTACCCTATAGTAACTGGGATAAAAGAACCTAAGCATGTAATCCTACATTAATCCCATAAATTTGCTTGTGAAAGTAATTGATTATTACCGACAATAATGTTTTCTGAAGCAAAGGCAATCTTTTCTCTTATTCTGCATGCAACAGATAGTATTATCTAAAGAGTTTAATGACAGATGTCCTTGGGATGAAAAATACCTTACTGAATCCACATCCTGCCTGAGAGATCTTCCCTAAGTTTTCAATTTATCATGTCAGCCTCTCAAAGTTGGTGGTAAAAAGGGGTGAAATTGGCAAAGATCCTGAAACTTAAAAAATAAGTTAACCTAGGCGAAGCATTACAGCTCTTTCTTCACTGATATGATTTTGTAAACGGAGAAGTGAATAACAAAGACCCCCACTAGTCATTTTTCCCATGACTTGTGAGTAGATGTGTCCAGGTCACTCACAGAAAACTCCAGTGACCGTCTACTCACCTGGAATGAAAGTGAAAACAAGGGACGTGGTTTAAAAAGTGTCAAGCGCTAATAGCTTTATATTATCTTTACTCTGAGGTATGTCTCTCTTGTCTTTCTGTCTCTCGCTCTCTCTCGCTTTCTCTCTCTCTATTTTCCTCTGTTTTCTTTTGTTTTTTGTTTATTTCTTTGATTTTTTTTTTTTGTGTTATGTTTTTGTTTCAGTGCTGGAGTTGAGCCCAGGGCCTTACACATGCTAGGCAAGAGCTCTACCACTGAGCTACACTGCAGCCCTCAGTTCTCTTTGTAACTAAACTGCCACTAATAGCTATTCAGGCTATTTAGTTCCCCACCACCATAATTAAAGTGATTGCCCAGAATGGCTATTAGCTCATAGACATTAATAGGTGTAAAAATCTTCTCTTAGAATTAAACCTTTATTCTGCTGTGAGGAAAATTAGGCATTGCTTGTTACCTAAAGGTGATTCACACTCCTACCCCGATATATATGAACACAAACACAGGTCACTGTGAGTAACCCTGATTTTGTTCACCTTCTGTCAGCCCTGCAGACCCCTTTGCAGGCATAGGTGCTGATAATGGGTAGGCAAGGATAAGAATTAATCAATTCATGATAAATTAACTCTCTTTGCTACAGGTTGATTTTTAAATGGCCATATGATACAACATCAGCAAAGGTGGAATGAAGGGAAGACACTGGGACACTTATGGGAAATTTTTCCCTACTTTAAAAAAAGATAGGGCTGGTGAGATGGCTCAGCGGCGTAAGCGCCTGCCTGGCAAGTGCAAGGGCCCGAGTTCGACTCCCGGAACCCACATATGAAAAAAGGGCTGGTGATATCGCTCAGCGGCACGGGTGCCTGCTGGCACGCGAGGTCCTGAGGTTGACCCTGGGTACCCAGAAAAAAAAAAAAAAGAGCTGGGGAAACAATTCTTCTTTCTGCCCTGGGGATTTGTAGTGATGCTAGGAGCTGTTGCAACCACCTCAAAACAATGCAGGTAAGGTCTGAGGATTAGTGCCAATCCAATAAGGACAACAGAGGAGAAAAAATGGAAATCTGGATGCCTAATAACATCACTGAGCTGTTCATTTGCCTGACCTTGAAACTACTTTATCTCAGAGCTTCCACGTATGTGAGATAATAAACGTCATTATTCTTTGAGCCATTTTGTTTATAACAAATTTGTTTGCAGCTGAAAGCATCTCATCTGTTAAAATAGCCAAAGTTCTTTGCTTACTATCTTCCAAAGACATTTTTCCTGAGAAAAAGGACCTGCACAATGTAAAAGAAATAGAAACCGAACCAAGTAGAACAATCTTACACCCTGATTTTCTAGCTAAATATAATAATTCTACATGCCCTTGTAATGTTATGAGAAGACATTAGAATTCTCTTCTGCGTGTATAGTAAGTATTAATCCTCGAATTGTATTCAGAGTACACAGTTCCACATGGAGCTGAAGATCTCTGGCCCTGCATTCCAGTCGTCAGGGATTTGTCCCTGGGTCTGTTTCTCCCTAGCTATCTAAGTGGAGCAAACAACAAAACCGCCCTAAACTTCAGCTCCTTTATTGGTGCAGTGAGGATAATGACAGCACTTACCTCTCTGGACTACGTAAAACATAACTCAGTACGTTGAAAAATATAAGGCATACTCAGCAGCTTTATTTAAACACATAATCAAAAGGGTTAAGTATGAGAATTACTCAGAAAGGTTCAAATGAGGACTTTCTTTTTAACTCCAAAGGTAACTTTCGGTTGCCTCGCAAAATGAAGTATAAAATTACGATAGACTCAAATTACTTTTTAAAACAAAGGGAGAAGCTGGGCGTGGTTACAATCACCTGTGATCCCAGTTACTAAAGCAGGAGGACTGCAAACATCAGGTCAGTCTGGGCAGCTTAGAGAGACTCTCAAAACTAAAAAAGAAAAGGGTTGGGGATAGAGCTCAGCAGTCCCTGGGATTTAATCCCAAACACACACAGGGAACCACAAGGGGAGAAATAAGAGAAATGTATTTCTAATAATGCAATCTACTTGCCAAAATCTACTAAACTATAACAGCATCATAGAAGTTGTTAAAGACTAAAAAATGATTTTAGGTTGTTAGCAACAAATAAACAAGATTTTTTTATCTTTGTTTTTATTTTCTTTTTATTAGTACAGGCCTGTGGTACATAATACATTCACTGTGGGTAGATGGTACATGTACATGACACATCTTAATCGTTTTGCCTCCCTCCATCTCTTGGTCTCCTTCCCATTTGCAAAAGATCTGTCTCTAGAATCTGATTTAGATTTGCATTAACCGAACTATTTGTTTATTTCTTTAATAGTTTGCTTCAATAAAACCTTAAAACCATCATTCAACAAATATTTAATACCCATCAAATGTCAGCCCACTCTGTCCAGCCACTACAGACGAATGAAACATGACCCAACCTGGAAGATATCAGAGTCCACTTAGGGGGATGGATATGTCCCGTCATATGGATATGCTTATAGTGCCATAGAAGGTACTGTATATATGGTAATGCTAATGCAATTTGAAGATTTAAGAGCACAGTATTTCCATTTCACCAATAATGACACTAAAATAATTGCTGTAAATAATGATTATATCTACAAATAAGTGCAAAAATGAACACTAAAAGATGAACTAGGTAATTAGTTCCTGGGCCATTAACTGGCAACAGAGGTCTGAGTACAGATCTTCCTTACCAAACCCTGAAGCAAGTTCATATATTTCTTTAATTTTTGCAGCATGTGGTTTGGTGCCTTACTTAGGACAGGGACTCAATGTCCCTTGAATGACTTCAGAATGACATTTAAAAAGCCCTTTTGTTTCTTTATTTAGCCAGGGTGCCATGAATACCCCTAGTTTAAACAAAGACCCTGCCATCTTCATACTTCTCTTGTGCCTCTTATTATACAAACTTGTTGTTTCTGAGTTTTTTTTTTTTTTTTAACTGAATGGTTCCACTGAGCTTGCAGAATGGTCATGAAAATGAAATAAAATGACATATATAAATTTTCTAGCAAAGAGTAGGCTCTCAATAAATGTTACTGCCTTTTTTTTCTTCCCCTTTCCAATCTTCATAAGCAAACTTGAAAAAAAATTTTCAGTTAATATATGCAAAGGACCTTTAATGATATCTAAGAACTTTTGAGCCTGCTTTGGTTACTGATAATATTTCATGTCAAACACATTAAGGGTGGGTGGAATTATTTTACATCTTATATTTACTTTATTAAATTATGAATTACAAATTGTTTAAGAAATAAGCTAAACTTATTTTGTTGAAGGAAATTATTGCACATGCGAATGGAAGTAAAATTTCCGTTACTAAAATAAAGATCTTTTTATAGGACTTAAGCTGATTTTTCCATAGCCCTAAAACTTAGAATGAATATTAATTACAGAAAATCTTATTAAAAGACTGACATGCCTGGGTGTCTGAGGAATTCTAAGTTTGAAGCTATTTTATCCTCTTCATAGAAAATAGGCACAGGCTGAGGATCTAAGAGAAGTGCACGTGTTTGTACTGGGCAAGCTGCATCCTTCAGGGTCCACTTCAGTGGGCAGTGCTGAGACCCAACACAGGTAGGCAATATCTGCTCTGTGAGCTGACCCCAAACTTGACTCTCAGAGAGAATTGGGCATAATACCAGCGGAGGAACACACACACACACGCGGAGACTGGATAAGTGTTCTTGGCCAGCAGTGCTGTGCCTATGTACTCTCTACTAGACAACAAACTTACAAAATAAGCATCATTGCCTCATTTACAGAGTAGAAAGCTGAGGCTTTGAGGTTCAATAACTCCCTCAAGGTTACAAACCCAGGCATGTCTAATGGCAAAGGTTGTCGTATTAGTCAGGGTTCTTCAGGGAAACAGAACTATAGGATATACAGAGAGACAGAGATAAGAGATTTACTTTGGGAGTCGGCTCCCTTGTTATGGAGGCCAAGAAGTCCTATGATCTTCCATCTGCAAAATGGAGGACTAAGAATGCCAGTGTTATAATTCAATCTGAGACAGAAGACCTGAAAAAGGGGGAAATTTGACCTCTGTGAGATTGTCATTGTATTTGGGCCCTCAGTGGATTAGATGATGCCCCTACATTGGTGAGAGCCGATCTTCTTAATTTCACCTACTAATTCAAATGGTGGTCTCTTCCAGTGCAAAAAAAAAAAAAAAATCTTCCCAGACTTGTTTTACCAGGTATTTGGTCATCCCTTTGCCCACTCAGGTTGACAAATAAAATTAACCATCGCAGCTGTGCTCCTAAACAAATCTCATTTTTGTCCCTTTGTTTACCTTCTGGAGTTTTCTAAAACAATGTTGCTGAAGAGCCTGTCAGCAAATTGTGTGACACCCATGAGCCTGCAGTTAGGAAGCTGATGCCTAAACATAAACCAGCTACTCACACAGTTTAAGTCCATTGACACTTTGGAGCAAGATTTTTTAGAGGGAGGAAGCCATATATGGACTTGTATTCTGGTGCGTGTTCCTTATAGTCTGGGACCACTCTGAGTAGTGCTCTAGAATTGTGCCCCATCTGCCTGCCTTCTTCCCTACTGTGTCATGGCACTTAACTGCTCTAACTGTTCATACTTTGTCTCTGCAGATGGACTGTGGGCTCCCTATGGACAAGGATTTTGTTTTACTTTATTCCACTGACACCACAACCATACAATCAGAGCTGGCATGCGGGGTAAAGCCCCATGCCTGAGGGCTTCCCAGGGGGCATCTTCAGGGCATCTCTAAGGGGTGAATGAGAATAATTAGATTACAGGACACCTTAGAGAGTCCCACGGTAATATCCTCAGGTGTCCTGAGCCAGTTGCTCCAAGGAAAGTCTGAAAAGTTAAGAACTGTTACCTCTGGATGCCGCTAAAATTTACAGGGGCAGTAGCTCCCAAAAAAGTAAACACCAGGTAACATTTAATCCTGTATATATACCTACCCTAATATCTCTGGGGAAAAGCATCAAATCTGCTAGGGTGAGACTTTTTTTTATAAGAAAAAAAAGCTGATAATATTTTCTTAGTCATCCAACCAATTGCCTAGTCTTCAGATGCTAGCTGTGTGTGTGTATGCGTGTGTCTAGCAGGTGACCTACACAATCTTAGCCAAATTTCAACTAGAACCCCACTGTAAATGCTGATCCTTTCTACCGTTGCTCCCCCAGGGAATTCTGGGAGCACTCAGTTCATTTCAGTTTAATAAACACGGTTTGCTTGCCTTCCTTTGACCAGGAGCTCTGCTCAGGACTCAAATACCAAAAATAGTAATGTGTGGATCCTGCTGTTGGGGACATTCCAGGCAAGCAGATGAACATTTCATGTTAACACAATGTAACTGGGATGAGAAAAGTATGCACAGTATGCTGAGCCTAGGAGAAAGCTGCCTAGGCAGAGCTCTGAAGAGCAGATGAAAATGAGCTACACAAAGATAAAGGAAAGGGAATTCCAGAAAAGGCAAACAGCATGAGCAAAAACCCAAGTTCAGGAAAGGGCATCAGTGGTGCAGAAGAGCAAGATGTTTCCTTTTAATATAATGAAAGATGGGAGGCGGTGGGACATGAGACAGGAGAGGTAGGTAAGAGTAAGCATGGAGGGCTTTGGTCAGCCTAAGGAGGTTAAGTTCAACTTCATCCTGTGGTTTAAGAGCAGCCATTAAGAACACCTAATGGCTGTTCTCAAACCACATAATGGAGTACTACTCTGCTATAAAGAATGACAGGTTTGAGATATTTGTAGGAAAGTGGATGCACCTGGAACATATAATGTTGAGTGAAATAAATCAGACACACAAGCTTAAATGGCATATGGTATCTCTCATTTGAGTGAGGAAAAGTACAAACAAAGACAATGATAAAGAATGGGTAGAAGGGGACAAAGAGAAGGATCTCTTGAAATAGGGAAGTGGTCCAAGGGAAAAAGTGCAAGGGGTGAGGAGAAGGGGAAATAAGTAGAATAAAGATATGCCATATACAGGAAGCTAAAAACCTCAATTAATGTAAGCATTATATGATATAACATGAGCTAAAATGAATAATATCAACAAGAAAGAAAAATGGGATAGGGGAATTGGAGGAGGATGGAGGGAAGAAGAGAGAAGGGGAAAAAAAAAAAAAAAAGAAATGAGCGGTGGTATGTACATGTAACCCTCCCCAAGATGAGTGTAAACTGCATGAACTGAAAAATGCATGAACTGCAAACATGTACTAATAAAATGAAAGATTAAAAATGTTTTAAAAAAGAAGAAGTAGAAATACACACACAAAAAAACAGCCATTAGAACACATCTAAGCAAGAGAGGGGCAAGGTCACATGTGCATTTTTCAGTAGATCATTCTGGCAGCTGGGAACATTAAGAGGCTATTATAGCAATCACAGAAACAGATAATAAGCAGAAATTGAGGTTGAACAGAGGGCAGGATCCAGAAATACTCAGGAGGACTTAGAAGGATCTAGTGACGGATTGGAGGAAGTGAGAGCAAGACAGCAATGTCGAAATGGGTCACAGTCACATCATTGACTTTGACCAGAAAATGGGGTTGCGGGGAGGGAGTCTGGGAGTGGAGCAGGCTTGGCCCAGAGCGGGGCAGCTCATGAGTGCTACTGTAAACATATTTCTTTGGGTTTTTTCTTATTAGTACATGCTTGCATTGCATAACGATTGCATTCATTGTGGGTAGTTGGTTTTTTTCAAGGTTATGCAAAAATGTCCAGGCAGAAGATTTGTATCTGAAGCCTCAGCACAGGACAGAAAAAATAATTTTGAAAGTAATCACCATGTAGTAATCAGAGGTTGAAAATTGGCAGATGTGGGCCACATCTGAAGACAAAGTTTGACTTCTTGATTGTTGACTCATACAATGTTCGAAAAGACCTTTTAATCCATTTTTACATTGCAAATGTACAAAACATGAGATATTTTACTTTGCAAATTCCAAATTTATGACTCCTCTTGAAACATTGGAAGATCTAGCACCATCAAGCCCACTTTTTGTGTGGCACCAATTGTGGAACTGAGCGGCTGTTACCTTCTTTCCAGGAGGGTTGGCCTTAACTATTGGTCACCTTTTGCTACGATCAGGATCAGCTGCTACTTAACATCAATGGAGTTAAAAGTAAAATATTTGGTGCATTTCTATTACTATAAAATTTTAGGAGTAATATACTTATACTAGCTCACTTGTCATTGAAGCAATGGATTTTGCTTTAGATTTTGGCTTAAGAAAATAAATGCCTAGGAATGTATTCAGTTTTTTAAACGAAGTAACATTACTACCCTGTCAGTTACCTCTGAGTACCAGTATGATCAACCACCAGGTATTGTTCTTGCAGGGTTAGTGAATGTTTGGGGATGGGCAGGCATAAATTCCTGAATATGTGGAACTTAACAAAACCCGTCAAAAACCACTTACCATGCACCAGGTGTGATCAAAAACTATGGGGATGTTTAAATTTTTATTTAATTTTATTTTATTAGCACATGTTTGCAATTCATGCCGTTTATAATTATCGTGAGGAGTGGTTACATGTACATATTACAGCTTGTTTTCTGTTTTTTCATTCCCTTCCCCTTCTCTCATTCTCCTCCCTCCTCTTCTGGTTCCCCTACCACTTTTTCATACTTGTTCATATTATTTGTCTTAGCACATTTTATGGGATATAATGTTTACATTAATTGAGGTCATTAGGACCCTGTGCATGGCACATCTCATTCCCCCTTCCCCTCCCCATCACCCCTCTCCTTGTACCCTTGGACCACTTTCCTACTGCAAGAGATCCATTCCCTTGTCCCTTTCTATCTACTCTTTATCATTTTCTTTTTTTTTGTATCTTGCCTCACTAAAATGAGAGATACCATATGCTATTTAAGCTTGTGTGTCTGATTTATTTCACTCAACATTATATGTTCCAGATGCATCCATTTTCCTACATTTGCCTCAAATCTGTCATCTTTATAGCAGAGTAGTAGTCCATTATATATAGATACCACATTTTGTTTATCCAATTATCTGTTGATGGGTATACAGGCTACTTCAAGGATTTAGCTATTATGAGTTGTGCTGCTATAAATATTTGTATGCAAGTATCACCGTAGTGTGATTATTTAATCTCTTTGGGGAAGATATCTAGCAAGGGGATAGCTGGGTCACATGGAATTTCTAATTTCAGTTCTTTGAGAAATCTCCACACTGATTTCCATAATGGTTGTACTAGTTTGCATTCCCACCAACAATGCAGGAGGACTCACACCAGCATTTGTTATTGTTTGGTTTCCTAATGATTGCCATTACTCCTGGAGTAAGATGGAATCTTCTTAGCATTGTTTTAATTTGCATTTCTCTAATGGCCAGGGATGTTGAATATTTTTTCATATATTTCTTGAGCATTTGTATTTCTTCTTCTGTGAAGTGTCTGTTCATTTCTCTAGCCCATTTCTTTCTTTCTTTCTTTCTTTCTTTCTTTTTGTGGGTACCAGGGGTCAACCTCAGGACCTCACATGCCAGCAGGCGCCCATGCCACTGAGCGATATCACCAGCCCCTTTTATCGTATGTGGGTTCCGGGAGTCGAACTCGGGCCCTCGCACTTGCCAGGCAGGTGCTTACACCACTGAGCCATCTCACCGGCCCATCTCTAGCCCATTTCTTGACTAGGTCTTTAACTTTAGGTGGTTTAATTTTTTGAGTTCTTTGTATATTCTAGATATTAGCTCTCCGAGGAGTAGCTAGCACAAATTTTTCCCCATTCTGTACCTTCTGGAAGATAAAATAGGTAAAACACTTGAAGACATAAGTGTAGGAAAGGATTTTCTAAACAGAACCTCAACCACACAAGAAATAGCAGCAAGAATCAACAAATGGGATTATATCAGACTAAAAACATCTGCACAGCAAAAGGACAAATCAGTAGTGGGAATGCCTAAATTTTAAACTTTTATACTATAAGATACATTGTCATTAATCACCCTCGAAATACTACCCCTCATTTCAAACACGCTTATTCCATCATTGTTCTTGCCACCTTTGGAAGAAGTTCTGAAAGCCCTGTTTCATGAGTGTCTCTATGAGGTATGCTCAAAAATACAGTGAATGACACTGCCAAGTGCCACCCAATAAAAAGGCAGGCTTATAAAAACACTGTAGTGTGAGAGCCACCTTCTCTGGATCTGGCATCATGGCTCTTCCCCCAAATCAAATGACAATGAAAAATAAATGTTTTGAATAAATTCAGGACACTGAGGTAGCCACAACAGCACGACTATGGACACTCATAAAAGATGACTTCCAAAACTACTTAAGAAAGTGGCAAGGATGATGGATTAATTGTGCTTGAAGTGAAAGGGAGTATTTTGAGGAGGATTAATGGCAATGTGTCTTTTACTGCAATAAATATTTTTAATTTAAACATTCAACATATTTTTCTATTGTGGCTCATGTAGATCACATATTTTGATCAAATTGTACACATTCAAATAATAAAACTTCATTCTTTAGGATGTAACAAGAGATGAACAACATAAAATCCCACACTGACAACAATGACAAAATATTTAGAGTTGGAAATACCTGGTACTCTATGTTTTCTTTCCATTTTACTTTAGGAAAATGGAAGTATTACTCACAAGGTGTGATCAAAAAATATGGTCAGCATTTTTTAAAACTTTTTAAATTTATTACAGTAAAAGATACATTGCCATTAATCCCCTCAAAATATTTTTCTTTGCTTTGAACATACTTACCATACTTATCATTCTGAAGCAGCTCTGGAAGCGCTATTTCATTGGTGTCTTTAGTTGCACTGTCACAGCTGCCTCAATATCCTGAATCAATTCAAAATATTTACCTCATATGGTCATTTTGACTTTGGGAAAGAGCCAGAAGTCACTCCACGCCAGATCCAGTGAGTGAGGTGGATAAGGACACACTATGTTTTTGACAGAAATTGCTAAAATGATTAATACACAAGAGGTGGTCAGAACATACATGACTCTTGGTCCCCTTCCCATTAACAAAAGATCTATAGATGGAGGAAGAGTGGAGGAAGAGGACAGGCAGGGAAGTAAAAAGAATTAAGATGCTTTAGGTACCTGTAACAATTCCCCACGATGAATGCAATTACTATGTACTGCAACCATGTACTAATAAAAATTTTAAAAGTTAAAAAAAGGGGAATGTTTAAATTTTAAAATTTATTACAGTAAAAGATACATTCCCATTAATCACCTTCAAAATACTCCCTCTTGCTTTGAACATACTTGTCCATCATCCTTGACGTGTGTCTTTCACTGTGACAAATTTTCTAAATTCAAACATTCACTTTATCTTTTAATCACCCTTATAATTTGATGAATTAATTTTCATATTTAACTGGGAATTATCTCATAACTCAAACTAAACTGTGTACCTTTAAACTTCCTTACCTAGAACTTGAGACAACAGAAAATCTGGATACATCAAAATCCATGTTGCTGTACAAACCTACTTTAGTCAAACTAGTCAATTTTTATTTCATTTTCATTAATTTCTTTCTACCTCATCCCCAAAAAGGAGTTTGTAAAAGCTTCAAAAGAAGAACCATGGGAATGGAAAAGAAGGGCTCTCCTACTTACTGGCAGTGTAAAATTCATTGCCAATTCTGGTGGTGGCAAAAAGCTTCAAATCGTTCTCCAGGAACAAGAAGACTTCCTGTCACAACCATATCTTAAATTTTCTTTAATGAAATCACCTTGGCATGTTCTGACCTTACCTTTTCCCTTCCTCTTAGTAAAATGTAGTAGTTTATAAAACTTTCCCATAATCATCATCCTAGGAAGGAATATATTCGAAAAACTTGTCAAAGATTGTAGTGTTTGAAGTTACATATTTATAAGCCACTGCCACTGCCCACAGCACAATCACCAGCCAACCCCAGCTGGCTGTACATTTTGCTTCTCCAGGGCAGCAGAAGCATGGACTAGAAAAACAAGAACAATCCAAACCCAAAGTGAGTACAAGGAAGGAAGTTATGAAAATGGGAGCGGAAAACAATGAATTTCAAACTAAAAAGACAATACAAATCATCAATGAATTATAGAACTGGTTCTTCCGAAGACTAAGCAAAATAAAAAAACATTTAGCCAATTTACCAAAAAAATGGGAAGAAAAGACCCAAATCAATGCAATTAGAAATGAAAAAGGTGAAATCACAGTGGACATTGCTGAAATCCAAAAGACCATTAACAACCACTTCATAAACATATACACCAATAAATTGGAGGATTCATAACAAATACATTCCTAGTTACAAATAAATTACCAACTAAGGAAAGCATACGTCCAGAGGGATTCACTGTTGAATTCTACAAGAACTTCAGGGAAGATCTAACACCAATACTCCTCAAGCTCTTAATGAAATTGAAAGGAAAGGAGTACTCCAAAATCATTCCTAGAAGCTAGCATTATCCTGATTCCAAAACCAGTAAAGGACCCAACCAAAAAAGAGAACTACAGGCCAATCTCTTAAAGGAGTACAGATGCAAAAATCCTCAACAAGATTCTGGCAAACAGAATGCAACAAATCATCCAAAAGATCATACATCGTGACCGAGTAGGAGTCATCCCAGGGATGCAAATATGGTTCAATATGTAGATCAACAGATGTAATACATCACATAAACAGAAGCAAGAACAAAAATCACATGATCATCTCAATAAACGCAGAAAGAGACTTTAACTCTGAGATCAGCCCCTGGCTTTTTCCAATCACACCATTTTTTCCTGTCCTCTACCTCAAAGACTTCCGGTTGTTTCAGGATTAGTTCATTTTTGCTTTCTAGAAAACCACTACCCCACTACAGCTGTTGATGGTTAAGTTTCCCCTTCTCCTGGGATAAGTGACTCAACCAAGGATTGGTGATACCTTGATGAATATGGTCAAGGGGAAAGTACCTATGTCATAACTGAGACAAAATACCAGAGAAAATCAACTTAAAAGAAAGGTTTATTTTGGCTCACAGTTTCAGAGGTTTTTAGTCCATAGTCAATTGCCTGCATTGACTTTGGGCCTGTTGTAAGCAGTGCATCATGATTAGGAACACAACTGGGGCAAGGTGCTCACCTCATGGAATCTGGGAAACAAAAAGAGAGAAAAAAAGGGACTAAAGTCCCAATATCCCACCAAAGGGCACACCCTCAATGACCTAACTTCCTTCTACTAGGCCCCACCTTCTAAAGTTCTACCACCTCCCAGTAGTGCCACAGGTGACAACCAAGCCTTTAGTACATGGGGCTTTGGGTTCACTTTATATCCAAACTATAGCTGGACCCTAAATTTTTTGTTATCAGTTGCCTTTTTGTATCTCCCTTCAACTTTGTATTTCCTGTCCAGTGTTGTTTTCTGTCTCCACTTGTTTTGCCCCATGCTGCTCTGCCTTAAAACATCAATACAGTTCATACAATACATACAATACATACTCCTTTCATAATTTACTCCATATTTCAGGTGATGATGAACAGGCCATGATAAATATTCATGTTATGAAGCAAAAATGTCAAAACATCTATACCAACCTAGAAATCTCCTTCCCTAACAGCTTCACCATGAAAAAGAAACTTCAAATCATCTCAAATAGTGCTGAAAACAAAGATAGCATAAACACTCCTCCTGTGGTCTTGGAACATTAATTTTCATATGCACTATTAACTCCAGTTAGACTAACCTGTGACTTTAAAATATCACTAATCCCAGATCTTCAGCTTCATTCTTGCCTCAGTTTCTTGTTCATAGAAAGAAAACAATTTCAGTGACATTTGACAGAGATGCAATAAGCCACGCATGTCACTGTAGATGTGTTAATGACAATGAAAAGACAATGACCAGACATTTGTGAACCAAACTTCAGTCAGGATTTTCTGAAAGAAGGATCCTATCGTGATGTAAGAAATGGATGCTGTGATTCATCTGTAATTAGTTTGTTTGTTTGTTTCTTTGTTGAGACAAGGTCTTATTATGTAGACCAGGCTGGCCTTAAACTCACTATGACCTCAAACTTATTTTAATCCTCTTGCCCCACCTTCCTGAGTGCCAGCATTACAGGTCTACACCCACCTTTCATCCAGCATTCTTAACAAAATAGCTTTCTATTTAAAAAAAAAACTCTAATTTCCTATAAGAAATAATAAAATATAAATAATACTATGCATTACTCATTCTAATAAAGCTAAAAATCACCCACTATATTATAGAACACTTTAGAACAGTTTATTCTGTTGCCATCCTTTCTTCTAAAACATACTAGCAACTGTGAGGTTAGCAATCTTGTCACTCAAATCCATATTTTTTTTCAGGATATAGTTAGATGGAATTTTCTTCTTTTGGTTTTATTTTATTTTTATAGTATATGTTTGTCATGCATAATGATTACATTCATCATGGAGAATTTGTACATGTACATAACATATATCAATTCTTTTTTCATTCTTTCTCCCCCCTTCCCTCCCATCTCTCCCCATCACTTGGTCCTCTTTTGCAAAAGATCTGTCTCCTTCAAATCCATAATTACAGGGAAAAATTTTTTTTAATTGTGGATGCATTAGCCAGCATATTTACATATCTGTTCAATCCAGTAATTGCTATAAAGCCAGTCTTATTATTAAAAGTCAAAATGTAAAGTAATTCAGTTGTTTTTAACACTTCTGAATGAACAGATTAATTCTATTACAAATTTTTAAAAATAAATAAAATACAAATCCCGTCTGTGCAACTCATCCTCAAATATCAGCTTGTTAAAAAGGAAGAGAAGGAACAGGTGAGCATTAAGAAATTTCTGTAGCTGAAATGAGCATGATGCCAACCAGACTGGGTGGCCACAAGAAGCAGTATCTGAGAAAACAGTTCCAAGCAGCCTGGGGATGATACAGCTGCCCAGGCTTATTTTGGACATAAAAACTCCTGCTGTATTTTATCTTAACTCAAGACTTAATTCCTACTTGTGAAAAAAAATTATAAACGAGGACAGATTACTTTGACAGCAATAGTAACTATTCCAACTCATGATAAATTCAATATAAATCCACAGTTTTGTTCACCTTAAATTCCATGGTTTTCATAACTTTCTATCTGGATGTTCTTGGAATAAGGGAAAAAGAAACATAATAAAACACATTCTCTTCTAACTTCTCAAATTAATTCCCTGACCTGGGACTAAATACTGGTGTTCAGAATTCTGCACTGGCTGAGCCAGGATATGGGAATCCTATGATTCCCTTTCCTCATCTTCACCTGGTTCTCCCCTAGGAAGTTACAGAAAAGAGGAAAAAAACACACTCATTCTTCTGAAATTTGTTTACCAGCACTGCTTTCCACCACTGAGTGCATAGTCAATATACATGAGGACAACAAAAACAAAATAAGGCTTACATTGATATCAAAGAAAATATTCAAAATTTCATACAAAAAAGTAAAGTGCAGCTCTATTTTTGAGGCCATTATTGCTGTAAATAATTATAGCATATGAAATACTCATCTAGCATTCTGTCCTGACCATTTTTCTCCCTGCATTAAATTATTTAAATGAACACTGTCTCTGGCATAATTTTTTAAACTTTGACTCAGAGAGCAATGCATTTGACAGCTCTTGACCTTACATGCCATCACTGCACAATCGAGACCTTAGATGGTCAGGATACCTCCTGTTTGCTTATTTTCTTTACTGTGATCATGCTGCTACTCCACAGGAAAATGTCACCTTCCATTGCATTAGCACAGTAATAACCTTTTCTTGCATTCCTGGTGAAGGTAAATCATGATAAATAATGTCAAGCTTAATTTTCTGGTATTTTACACTAAATCACAGAGAAATCAAGTATAAAATGTTTTGCCCCACTTTCTCCTGGCATAGAATTTTTGAAAACTGATGCAGATTTCACAAACCAGCTACAGTTCACCCCTCCAACTTACAGCAATAGAAACTGAGGCACAAAGAGAGCAAATGACTTATCTTAGATCACCCACATCATTAGCGGCAGATGCAGGCATGGACTCTAACTCCGGCCTGCTAGGGTAGAGCCTTTCACTTCCCACCATTCTTATTTTGTTTTCTTTTGATTTTTACCACAGAAAGCTTTTATTTATTTCTTCAAACTAACCAGTGCTATTGCAGAAAACAAACCCCAGAAACTCCCCCAATAATACTTCAAAATATATCAAATTTGATTTTTATTAGAATGTAGATTTTTTACATCAAGAAGTTTAAAAACCAATACTCTAGTGGTTATACATATATATATCACATATATGTCACATATATCACATATACATATGTATGTGGCATGTATGTGATATATATGATACTCTTTTACCAGCCAACACCATCTGAGAAATGCTAATTCTCCACTGTCATCTGTGACACCAATTATTTACTCAGGATCAAGGCCTCTGGCAAAGTCTCTTGTTTTATCAGTAACATTCCTTTTCACCTTTGATTGGCTATCATCAGATTCACTGTCAGATAAGGAATTTTTTTGAACCTTTTTTTTTACCAGCTGTTTGAGAATTAAGAAACCTTTCAATTAACTCTATATAATCTAAATTTCCATCAGGTTTCCAAGTATCATATCTGTAAACCTTTTCCACCTCCCCATTCACTTGAAGTTATTGGAAGTACTTTCTCAACTATAAATTCCTTGGGCTCTGTTGCTTTGACTTTTTACTCTTTCCATTCTGTTTTTCTCTCTCTCTGTCTCTCTGTCTCTCTGTCTTTTTGTCTCTCTCTCTCTGTTGTGAGTGCAGTGTAGTATAGTGTAGTGTAGTTTTATCAGTGGCCATATTTTTGCATAGGCTTGCAGAACTATCATTCACCACCTCTGAGATGCTCTAGGTGCAAGGTCTGCAGCATCTCCCCCACCTGTATTTACTTGGCTTGTGATATAATGGAATAAAAGTGATCTAATGATTAACAAAGCCCAAACTATAATAAGTAGCTTCGGATGCTCAGAACTTGCAGTGCTAGAAGATTCAAATTCCCAGCCCCAGACACACATAAAAAATCTAAAAGTTTCTAAGTGTGTTCTGAAAGAGAATCTTCTCTCCTTTACCTGCAGGGCTGAGATTGTAGAAACCCAAACACAAGCCCTCATAACTCGATCGGCTGAAATACACCATAAGTTTAATACTCAGCCTCAAAGAGTATCTGAAGTAAAAGTGAGCTCTGATCAGAAAAGAATGGGATCCCATAAATTGGGATGATGATATTTGAGAGGATCCTGACAAGTCTGAGGATGTCATGCTCCTAGCCTAGACTCTAATGAGATTGTTTTGTCAGAGGAAAAGATTTCCCCACCAACAATGTCAGAAGCATCTCCACCCCCATCCCCTGTGGTGTTGGCCTCTTCTACTCTACCTGAGGAAACTAATCCTGTGTTGACCACAGAGGACAATGCTGACACTCCTCAGGACCCACCCTCACCACCCATTTTTGCCTCTAGGCCCATAGCCATGCTCAAATCACAGAAGGCACCTAAGGGTGAGGTACACAGTGTGACCCATGAGGAGGTCCGCTACTCTCCCAAAGAACTTCTTGAGTTTTCTCTTATATGTAGAGGCCTGATGAACAAGTGTGGGAATGGATTTTAAGGGTGTGGGATAGTGGTGGCAAAAATTGGATCAGGTAGAGTTTGTCAATATAGGCTGATTAAGTAGAGATTCTGAATTTAATATCTGATTCTGAATTTAGTGCATGGAATGAAAAAAGGTGTTACTAGTTTATTTGGCGGGTTGGCAGAAGTATGGATCAAAAGGTGGCCCACTGCGAATGAGTTAGAGATGCCTGACATTGCTTGGTTTACTGTTCATGAGGCAATTCAAAGGCTCGGGGAAATGGGAATGCTGAGTGGATTTATCTGTTAAATCTAATCCCCCACACTGGGATGACCTCAAAAATGCACCCTTCACAAACACCTTGAGAAACAGATTCATGAGGGGAGCACCAGCATCCCTGAAGAGCCTTGTCATTGCTCTTCTCTATATGCCAGACCTTACAGTGGGGACCACAGTTACAAAATTGGGAAACTTAAGGGCAGGGGTAATTGGATCCCAAAGTGGCAGGGGTAAGTGGCAACACACAACCAACAAAGACCAAGAAAGCGTACTCACCATAATGGACAGCTGAAGAGAGTCCCATGGTGCCATATTTCATAATGATTGAGGCCTAGAGAATTTGCTCCTTAGGACTGGGTTCAGAGTGCTCAGCAATCCAGGCACTCAACCCCTAAAGCCAATAGAAGGAAGCCTGACTACTGCTTCAGCTGCCAGCAGACCTTGGCATCATCCATATGATGCTGGTTTTAAGCACATGCAGAATTCAAGAGTTGTGTGATCAGAAAGCCTGCGAAGGCCCTAAGAGGGCCCCTGAGAGGGCAGTGTGCCCCTGAAAGGGCACATAGTTAAGCTGTGTGAAGCCAAAAGTGCAGTGGAGACCCCAGAAGGTTGGAGAAGCCAGGAAAGTGGATCATCTGAGGAAAGCCTCAAGGTGTAAACAAACCTGGCTCAAGGGAGTCTAGGAGGGCTACACCATCCAGCAGTGGAATGGAGCCACCCAAGCCCTTTGGAATTCATATCTTGCCACAGATTACCCCAGATGCTGGACATGAAGATACAGGATCTAATATTTTCCCTGCTAGATTTCAGTCTTGCTTTGGTCCCATTCTTTCCAATCCCCCAGTGTTATTTACTTCCTTGTTGCTGGGACAAAATACCTAACACCCACAAGTCAAAGGAGGAGAAAGGTTTATTTTAGCTCACAGTTTGTATAGGTTTCAGTCCATATTTGGCTAGCTCCAAGGCAGGGCAGCATGGCAAAGGGGCACCATAGAGGAGAAATAGTCCATGGCATGGCAGGCAGGACTTTTTCTGTCCCTTTATATTCCATCCCTCAATCCCTGAACCTCTAAAGCCAAGAGAGCCTATTGATTGGTGCCACCTACACCCAGGATGGGGCTTCCCATTACCCATACCCAGAATAATGCTAAACCAATCAGTGGACTAATCCAATTACCACACCCTTAACCTACATTCACATACCCTAGATCCAGTCACCCCTGAAAAGTGCCACATGTGGGTGCGAGAGGCTTTGAGGGGACATCAAAGTCATTAAACTCCCTATTTATACCTTTTGGAATGGGAATGTCTATTTTGTGCCATTATACATTGGAGGCGTTTAACTTTCTTCTCCTTTTTACAGGGGTTCACAGCTCAGAGTTTGCCTTAAATCTCAGAGGAGAATTTGGACTTGGATTTTTCAGCAATGCTAAAACTGTTAGGATTTTGACAACTCTTAGAGATGGACTAACTGTATTTTGCATAAAAGGATGTGTATGAGTCTTTTGAGGGTCAGGGCAAAATGTTATGACTTATACCTAGATTTCTCCCAAATCCTCCTCTCACAGGTGGAGTTTTTGAGAGGTGACTGGATCATGGGTGTGTGATACTGGATTAGCTCACTAATTGGTTTTGCATAGTTCTGGGTGTGAATGATGGACATACTGAAATTGGAAAGATCCACCTTGGGTGTGGCACCAACAAATAGGCTTGTAGCCCGGATGGAATATAAAGGGAAAGAGGAAGGAAAGCCTTACTGCTTCCTGAATGCCATGCCATGAACCGTTTCTCCTCTGCTATGTCCCTCTGCCACACCGCCCTGCCTTGGAGCTAGCCAAATATTGACTGAAACTTCTACAAACTGTGAGTTAAAATAAATATCTTCTCCTTTAACTTGTGGGTGTCAACTATTTTGTCCCAGCAATGAGAAAGTAACTCAGACAGGCACTGGCAAAAATAGCCTCCCAGAAAAATCTACCCTCAAAATAGTAGGAAAGACAAGTCTACCAAGACAGGAAAATGGTAGACAATAACCCTACTCCAGCTCAAGAACATGGAAAAGCTGCAACCCCCTCCACAACTGCCAGCAATTGCCGAGGGGGAAGCCTAGTCTTTCCCCTGTACCAGGCTGTAAGTAGTGATGGCCATACCATACCATAAGTAGTGATGGCCCCAAACCTGGTCAAGTGATGGCAAACCTGTTAGAGACCAAGTGCCAAACTGCAACCCGAAACCCACTTATTTATTGCAAAGTGCCAACATTGCAATTAAACCTGAATATCTGATGCTCAGCTGCTGGGGTGATTCTTGGGGTGACGTTGCTCACATGCAAAAAAGAGGGCTCAGTGTGTTTACTGTGGTACACATGCCATAGATTCACTACAGCTGGCCTAAAGCCTCTACCAGAGTAATGTTAGAGAAGCCAGGACTTTCATCCCAGTTTGAGAGGGATATGGTCCTTCCCCTAATATAAGATGTCGTAGGAGGCCATATGGACAGCTTGAACTTCTACCCCCACCCATGACCCATCAGCAGTAGTGAGGCCCCACTCTTCAGTGTCATTGGAATCCAAGTGGAGACAGGAAATAAAACATCCCATCCCTTCACAGCTAGGGTAATTGCGGTGGTGGCCTAGTGTGGAGCCTCTACTACTACATCCCCTTGGCTTTAATGCAGAGATCCTAATAACCACTAAACAGGATGCCAAGGAAAACCAAGTGGGAGACCCACCTATACTTCCACTTCATACAGCAGTTACGAGGCAGTGACTCCTTCCTTCATTGATACAATATCAGAGGAGATTTAAATAAAGTCCAGAATTTCACCATGTAATTCTCAAGATTAAAATTAGTCATCAAACTACAAACCAGGAAAGCTTCAACATAAATGAGAAAATATAACAGATGCCAACACTGAGATAGCACGGAGGTTAGAATTGTTTGACAAAAATTTTAATATTGCTATCTTAAAAATGTCTCAGTGAGCAATTACAAACATATTTAAAACAAATGATGAAAATAGAAATTCTAAGCAAAGAAATAAAAATTTCCAACAAGGAGACAAAATATAAAATGAAACTGAAGAGATCACACTATCCTGATTTAAAAATCTGCAAAGTTAGTGATTCAAACAGCATGATACTGGCATAAAAACACATAAACCAATGAAACAGAATAGAAAATGCAGAAATAAATCCATGCATTTATGCTCAACTTATTTTCCACAAAGATCCCGAAAACACACAGTGGGGAAAAGGACAGTCTTTTCAATAAATGGTGTTGGAATAAGTAAATATCAACACACAAAAGTATAAAATTAAACCCTTACCTCAAACCATTTACAAAAATCAACTCGAAATAAATTAAACACTGAAACATAAGACCTGAAACTGTAAAACTACTAGAAGAAAACACAGGAATAAAAGGCTTCTTGACATTGACCTCAGCCATGATATTTTTATACGACCTCAAAAGCACAAACAAAAGCAAAAATAGACAAATGAAATTGTATCACACTAAAATCCTCACCCACCTCAAAGGAAACAATCAACAAAGTGAAGAGAAAACACCCAGAACGTAAGTAAATATTTGTAAACTATCCATTTTTGTTAATATCCAGAATATATAAGGAATTTAAACAACTCAATAGCAAGAAAACAAATTGGTCAATTAAAACAGATCATTTTCAAAAGAAAACATACTAATAGCAAAGGTAATTGGTATATTGCTATATGAAAATATACTCAAATTTGCCAGTCATCACTGAAATACAAACCAAACTAAAATGAGATTTTGCCTTACATCTATACTAATGACTATTATCAAAAACAAAAGATAAGTATTGGCAAGAGTGTAAAGAAAGGGGACCACTTCTACCTTGTTGGTGGGAATGTAAGCATAGTCACTACAGAAAACAGTATGGAGGGTTCTCAAAAAATTAAAACTACAACTATTTTGTGACCCAGAAATCCACTAATGGTTATATATCCAAAGGAAATTAAATCAGAATGTTGAAGAGACATTTGCACTCCCATGTTTATTACAATACTATTCACAATAGTCAAGATATAGAATCACGCTGTGTTCACCAATGGATGAATGGATAAATGTGATATATCCACACAATGGAACACTACCCAGCCTTTTTTTAGAAAAAGGGAAATCCTGTCATTTGTAACAAAATAAATTAATTTGAAGGACATAATGTTAAGTAAAATAAGCCAAATACATAAAGGCAAATACTGCATGATATCATTCTTATGTGGAATGTAAAAAAGTCAAAGTCATAAAAATAGAGAATAGAATGATGATTACCAGAGTAGTTTGGGAGGAGGGATGGTTAAGAGATGTTAGTCAAGGGATATAAAATTTCAGAGAGACAGGAGTAGTATATTCAAGAGACCTGCTATACGACATGGTAACATAGTATTATGTACAAACTATGTATTGTACATTTGAAAATTGCTAAGAGCAGATCTGAAGTGTCCTTACCTACAAATAAATGCTATGTGAAGTAACGTATATGTCAATGAGCTTGATTTAGTCATTCCACAATGTGTACAAATTTCGAAACGGCATGTCATATGTTATAAATACATACAATTAAAATTTTATTTTAAAAAGGACCAAATGAAACTTTTAGAATTGAAAAATACATTAATCAGAATTTAAAACTTAATGCATGAACAAATAGCAGATTGGAGATGATAAAGGAAAGAATCAGTAAGCTTAACGATGGAACCACAGAAATTACCCAACCTTCACACCAGAAATAAAATAGACTGAAAAAACGAGCAAAGTCTCAGGAATCTGTGGAGCTATAATAAAAAAAATCTAGTGTTTATGTTACTGGCATCCCATAAAAAGAGGAGAGAGTCCCTCTGACCATGCTCCTCACACCTGCGGTCGACATGCAGTGGTTGCCTCTTCACCTATTTTTCACCTCACTGGACTCTGAGCACCTAGGAGAGCTCAAACTACATCCGCCCTCTCTGCATGCTGTGTCCCGAGCAGTGTAATTCACGCGGTGAGTAATCAATGAACATTAAGTGATTGTACATACTCTTGTCTGTATTTTCCTATGTATTTTGTACAACATTTATGAGGCTCAAAATCAAAATCTTTTCTTTTTTTTTTTTTTTTGTGGGTACCGGGGGTCGAACTCAGGACCTCGCACTTGAGAGCAGGCACTTGTGCCACTGAGTGATATCACTGGCCCTTTTTTCCTTTGTGTGTGGGTACCAGGAGTTGAACTCAGGACCCCGTGCTTGCCAGACAGGCGCTTATGCCACTGAGCTATCTCACCGGCCCGATTTTATTTTTGCTACGGAGAGTCAGAGTGGCAAATTATTTCAAAAACCTATCCACCACCCAAAAAACACCTAAAGAGTGGACAAATAATTCTACTCCCAGAGAAGCAATCTAATTCAATAGCAACAACAGTATTTTCAAATGATACTACGGTAGTAGGGCACCAGTATCTTCTCAACTTTTTAATATACAATAATGTCATTAAAGCAGAGTACGAGATTATAAAAGCATTTTAGGAAGAAATGGTCTCTTTATTCAATTTATCATCGAGAGCATAGTAATAAAAGTCAATTCATATTCTGAATTTTTGGAAGCTCGGAAAAAGCTATGAAGTGATTTCATGTTTTATGGATACAGGAAACTGTAGTTCAAAGATAAGTCATTTATTATCTTTACTTTGATGCACTTGCTTTATTAACCACCTAGATCAAAGAATACTAAAAATTCTAAAACTTAACTAGGTGAAATGTTTTAAGGAAAAATGTGAAGCAAGTTCCACCATAATGTTCCTATTATATCTTGGAAGTAGTCTGCGCTAAAATTTGAGTGTACTAACGGAAGTCCAGTGACCCATCCCCCAAGACAGCTTAGAGCCTCACCAAGTTTACTGTGATCCACCTCAGCTTCTTCACAGCCATAGAACTGACGTGACTTATCCAAGGCCTAGCATTCTCAAACTCACAAGTAAATGACACCACCCGCTGTAAGTACCCAGAAGCGATATTTCCACTGACCAGGATGTTTGTGTCCCCCACCCCTAACACCTATAATATTCTGCTTGCCCCTTTTGTCCTGCTGATACAGGCTGACCTTTGTGAATTACATGAGTGGATGCTGAACCTCCCAATTAGGTAACTCCCACAGGAGATCGGAGATAGGGAGGTAAAGAGATTAGAGTGTCTCTCTGTCTCCGTCTCTCTCTCTCTGTGTCTCTCTCTGTCTCTGTCTGTCTCTGTCTGTCTCTGTCTCTCTCTCTCTCTGTCTCTGTTTCTCTCTCTTTCTCTGATTTGCTGGGACTCTCCACAGGTCACGGTATCTCTTAAATCATATCAATATGCAGTGTTATCTCCGTGCAGATTCTGATAATCTGTTCTTCCTTCTACCCTTCAAGTCCAGTAGTGGCGAAACTTCACTTCTCACACTGGACACTTGCACCATCCTTTATCCTTCTGACATACTCCTCAATCTTTATAATTAGTCTCTCTGCAAATACATCTTCTTGAATCATCCTGAATTGTGTCATCTGCTTTCTGTGTGACCCTGACTGACTATATTGTCCCTGAGGAAAACTAGGACATTTTTGTACCTGAAATGCTCCTTTTGCTTTCCGCAAGACAATTGCCAAGTCAAGGAGTCATTGTAAGCATGCCCAGGCTAGACTGTCTGGAGAAGGCTTATCTGAAAGACCCTAAGAGCTGGGGAAACTCATGTTATCTGTGGAAACTGCCCCCCCTGTCTATATGCTAAATCAGCTGCTCCTTGGTGTGCTGGTCACACAAATGGGACAAAACAAGCTAATTATTTCACTACTGTATAGTTTAACCTGTAAATCCCCTTCCTTGCAACAACTGGGTGCCGAACAGAGCACCATGGGTTGCCATAGTCCAGCTGGCCAGCCCTGGGCATTTTAAGTCCTCTCTGGAGTATTAGGGACCACAAATTATAAAATGACATGGTATCTGCCCAAGGCTTTCCTTACCCTGCCTGCCTCGTGGGCCAGTTTTGGAATGTGGAAATCCCGCTTCCTCTCAGTCAATGAGATTAACACCCAGGTGTGAGGATGGATCTTGGCTGGTTTCCTTCATGATATTAAACTTGCCCATTCAACCACTACTTCTATGCTGTTCCAGCAAAAGCACTGTACCCCTCCCCTGCACCGGCTAATAAAATGGTGGCTAGCTGGAGATTCGGGGTCTTTTGTCTCCAGAGGACAGGGATCATCCCAGAGTCCTGCTGCACCCCTCTCTTTTGTCTCTTGCTCTTTTCTTTCCTGCCAAGTACCATAATCTGGGCAGGAGACTGGGGACTCACTGCAGGCATCCCCAATAACTGGGCAGTGAAAAGGGTCACTAATACTAGAGATTTCCTGTCTAGCCCACTGCCTCCTGGACCTTCTGGCAATTAACTAGTCCAGCCCACCAAGTCCCACTGCACATGCCAAGTATCTTCTGGCTACTGTCCTACCTATCCTGCTGGTAAGGCTCAATTAACTTTATCCTTTCCTGCTAATGCTTTAGTAAACCTTATCTTTCACAAGCCATCTCCAAGTATTTTCTTCTGTTTCTTGGTAACCTACTCCCCTGATCCAGCACACCTGGGCTGTGGCTGAGACACTGACAGATGAAAAGATATCGTCATCTCAAAAGACATGTGGCTGCTGTAAAGCCTTAGAAAAGATCATGGCCCCCAAACGCAGCAGTCTTCTCGTCTTGTATGTGTGCCCAGCCTACTTTCTATCCCTCTGTCCCTCGCCTGCCTTATGATATTGCTGACTGGACACTGCCAAGTTCTGGTTTTGGCCCCAGCTTTTTCTATGAATTTCGCTGACCTCCCTCTCCTACCCAGATTCATATATAGTGTCTTCCTCTAGAAAAGGTACACAATGGATATGTGATGCTTTTTCTGATACTGAATTATAATAATTTTCCCCCTTGCTTGCCTCTCTGAAATTTCACACATTATTATATGGAATGTAAAGTATTTCTAAACTCTTCAGTCAAATATTTAAACTTTTGGGTTTACTTTCATAAACAACTACTTTCATTTTGTGTGGGTTTTACTAGTTTAATATTAAAATATTAATCTTATTTTTCTTCTTTTAAAATTTAAAGGATGAATGATTTTGTTTCCCCATATAATACAAGCAAGAAATTAAAACCTGAAAACCTTGGATTCTAATTAAAATCCAATAAAATAAAATAAATATTTTCCTAATGGAAATTAAAGCCAAAAAAGAATATTGACAATTAAGATAGAAAGATTAGAAGACAGTGAAATTAGACAGATATTTTCTTTACAATTATATATTTTCACTTTCACAAAATCAAAAGGTTCAGGCCCAATTAGAAGGAAAATTCCACTTAAGCCAGAAATTTCAATAGTTGTCAACCAGTGAATTAGGTTTGTCCATAAAAGCTTAGAGTTAATGGGTAGTAGCATTTCTATAGGCATGTACAGAGAGAACTGGGAATAAAACTTAGAATTTATACGGCTGAGTTTCTTTTCAACAAAGATATGGCTCCTTGTCAAGAAGGTAATCCATATATTTCTAATGATAAGTCTTATAATCTGGATCAAGAGTCAAATGAAACTGAAAAATAAGTACAAATCAAGAACCATCCCCTTAATAAATTCTGCTTGCTTAACATTTGTTATATAGGGAGAAACACCACTTATTTTTTCATATCTGAGACTTTTCTGGGTCCTAAATCTTTGAAACCTCTTCTTGCACAGTATTAGAGGATGGCTCTAGATAGACCATAACCTTGGGGCGCTCCTCATTTTCCTCCAAGCTTAACTTTCTTCCAAAAATGCTGAGCCATTTTTTGTAGAGGAGGTCTCTCTCTTCCGCTCACTTCCTTTTTAAAATGTAGAAATGTAACATCAAAACATTAGTTGTAAATCTAGCAATTACGTGAGCTGAATATACTGCACAGAACTGGTTTTACTCATTTAGCTGAAGCGATTATGTATCAACCATAATTTAATACATGAGCAGAAATAGATCATTTCTGTCCACAAATAATTCTACAATTATAGAAATATTTACCATTTCAACAAAGTGGAAAGGTGTATCTTTTTCTCTTCTTTCTTTTACTTTTGTTTTTAGCTATAGTAAGATATTAGTGACATTTAGAGGAAAAGTGATCTCCACTGAACAAAGCAATTATGTTACCATACAGTTTAAGATTTACTTTTGCTTGAGGTGAACTTAAGATTAAAGAGATGATGCACATTTCATCTATTTATCCAAAAATCTCAGCCTTGCCATATATTGTACAACCTGAGGATAGTTTCTTAACTACTGAGATTCTCATCTGTAAAATGGGGCTTATGACATTTCACGGTTTTTGTGATGACTAAATAAATGAAATGACATAGCAAACTGTTTAACATATCATTTAAACCACCTTACTCCACTCTACACATCTCTAAACACTGGGCCAAGATTCAATAACAAAAGACATACATTACAATAAGGAAAAAAACATTTTCACATAATTTTGGCCCAGTATAAATGTTCTTTTAAAATTACAGTTTCATCCTTTATACTTGAAAATATTTTACATGTTCTTATGCATTAACTGAAAGAATTATTTTCCATATGAACTATATTTTCTTTTTAAGCAACACATAAAAACATAAAAGTTACACATATTTATGGACTACCATGTGACATTTCAATGCTTATAATGTTTAAACTAGGGCAAACATGTCTCTCTTCTCAAAAACTTACATTTCATTATAGCAAAAACACTCAAAATCCTTTCTTCTAGACTTTTGAAATGTACAGTAAATTATCATTATTATGCCTTGTATCTAGATGTCCCTCCAAAGCCTCATGCTCTGATAAGTCAGACCTGGATCTAGGGTGTGTGAATATGGGTTAAGGGTGTGTGATAACTAAATTAGCCCATTGATTAACATAGTTCTGGGTGTGGATAATGGGAAGGCCCACCCTGGGTATGGGTGGCACCAACCAATAGCCTTACAGCCTGAATGAAATAAAAAGGAAATAAAAGGGAAACTGCTGCTGCTTCCCTGTCTTCTGCCTGCACTGCCATGGACTGGTTTTCCTCTGCCATGCCCCTCTGCCATGCCGCCCTGCCTTGGAGCCAGCCAACTATGGACTGAAACCTCCACAAACTCTGAGCCAAAATATACCTTTTCTCACTTTAACTTGTGTGTGTCAGGTATTTTGTCCCAGCAATGAGAAAGTAACTAACACAATCATTTTCTATGGTGGCTCCACCTTGTGTACAGAACTTCTTCCTGCTATCTGACTGTAACTTAATGCACATTGATCAACCACCACTCCTTTCTAGTCTCCCCAGCCTCTAGTAACCATTATTCTACTCTCAACTTCTATAAGATCAACTTACTTTTTATATTCCCATGTGAGTGAGATCATGCAGTACTTTTCTTTCTGTACCTGGCCTATTTCATTTAACATAATGATCTCTGGCTCCATCCATGTTGTCACAAATGACAGGCTTTCATTGTTTCTATGGATGAATAGCACACAAATGACAGGCTTTCATTGTTTCTATGGATGAATAGCATTCTGTTGTATATATGTATGCACCATATTTTTTTTATCCATTCATCGATGAATGGACAGGTTGTTTCCATTTCTTATCTATTGTGAATATTGCTTCAGTATACATGAAAATAGTAAAAATGTTTCCTGAACATATTGATTTAATTTCCTTTGGATATACTGTATAATTAGTAGTGAGATTGCTCTACCATATGTTTTATTAATATTCAAAAATTCCAAGTGTCCTTGGGCAAGTCATTTTCTACATCTTAGATTCAACTCATCTATAAATGAGGTGATGGCTGAACTAGATCATCTCTAAGATGTGTTTCAATTCAGAGTTATAATAAAGCCAAGTTTCCGAACAATCTATAAGGAAAATATCCATGCAGTCCTGGGTATAAACCAGAGTATTTCTAAATTACTTAAGGGGAAGGTTAGGTGTTGTAACAAAGAGGCCCAGAAATAAAATGGCTTAAATAAGACTTGAGTTCCTTGCCCTCTTGCATAACTGCCCAGCCACTGTAGGCTGGAAAAGGAGCTTTGGTCCTGACATCATTATTAGGAGCTTTGTTTATTTATTCCTCTATCAGCCCCTAAACTTGTTTTCCCAAGAGGAAGTTCTTCCTAGCAGTTCTTGGGGAATGTGCATGCTTTTCAAAATCTTGAGAAAAATAAATTGAGAAAAAAAACAGGGAAGAATATAATAGTTTTTCTATGAGAATTGAAACATAAATATATAGGTTTATTGGTTTGAAAGTCTCCAAAGAAAAAGCAACGTTTATCAGTCAGCCTTGTTTATAACCATTGTCCTTTTATACGTGTGTGTTCTGGCTTTACCTGTGCTAATGAGTGATTTCTACAAATAAAACAAGCATTACTCCATTTGTACATACAGTATACTTTATACAAATCTTTTGAGTGGTATTACACTAAATAACAAGTTTTGGAAGCAAAATAACCCTTTCAATTGGCAATTTTGACATATGTTTTAACGAAGGGCTGTTAACCTTGCTGAGAGAGCTGAATGTTATGTTATTTGACTAATACTCAAATCATGTTGGCTGGCATTTTCCAGTGTTTGAATGTTCCCTATAGGCTAAAGTTCTTTGTAAATATTTTTACAGAAAAGAAATGCAAAGAGAGAAAGGTATGGATGTTGTAGAATCCTCCAAAATGAAATCAGAAATTGATCTAAAAAAATCGGTTTCAATAGCAAAACTAAAATAAGGGCAAAGGGGAGAAATTTTTTCATCACTGAAATAAAAAGGAAATGAGTTTATGTGAAGCCATAAATGTAGTTGTTAACAATTCAAGCAAAGTTCATGCAATATGAAAGAAACTTTACCACTTGACACAAAACAGAGCAGGACTACCAGACAGGGCAAGTTACGCTTTGTGTGTTTTAAAGTATCTTTTTTATAAATAATTGTTTTTAAATATTAAATATTTGTGACCATATCTTTTATTTTTTAATGTTTTGATTTAGAGTTTATATCATGCCAATGTTCCTATCTTTTAATCCTTTCCATTACCCTATGTTCATTTCTGGTAAAAATTATTGTTATATATTATTGAAGTATATAATCTTGCCATTATATACTGGTTCAGAGAAATAATATGCCAGGTATTTATTATTACTATATATATATAGAGAGAGAGAGAGAGAACTAACAAATAATTTCTGAAACATTTAGTATATCACAGAGAAAGATTCATTGTTTACTACTATGATCATTTATTCCATTTAAAATCACAGTGTGATTTTTTGACATATAAAATAACATGCAAAATAACATCTCACATAAAAAATAACATGCGAGATGATTTCTCATCCTGAATTCAAACATTAATATCCATGGAAAAGTTGAAAGTATTTTCCATTGCCCTCATTTACAAGTTGAAGTGGGGGAAAGCTATATCTAGATTCCAGAATGCTTGAATAGGAAAGAGGAAGTCAAACACAAGCAATTCCTTTTTAAGTAAGTGGGACAGAAGTGCACACATTTTCAATCCCATTTAAGTGAGAACTCCCCACCTCTCTAGCTAAGCTACGGTGAGCCCAGGAGGAGGAGGAGGAGGGTAGGGTATGAGATAGCTGTCTACCTCAGTAGCCAAAGGTTTTATACTACAATGCTTTGTTGTGTTTCAAAAGGAAATTAAGTTAGCAAAGAGGTTTTGTCCAATCAAATATCATATTTTTATATATATGGTAGATCAGACATTGTCTCCAATTACAGTGAAACTTAGAGAAGATGCATAACAGGTAACATGAATATATTTTAAAATACATGAAATGTTTAAGGCCAAGTTAGAATCAAGACCATAACAAACTACAATAAGAAATAATGTACATATAGATGTGAACATGAAAATAAGAAAGACTGGGAAACATGATGCAATATTCAGAGATAAATGATATACCTCTGGTATAATGAAGAGAATTCCCAGAAATGTTAAGATATTTACATCTAAAATGTCTGTGTCTGAGAAATATCAGCTGCACATGGGTCATGGTTGCCACTTCAGACATTAATATCTTGGCCTAACGTATCAAGTAGTGACCAGGGCAGATGTCCACTGCATACTTTTCTAGGGACTGCTGAGATCTTTTTAAAAATTGAGCCTAGGATAAGGGAGGAAAATTAAACTCACCTATGTATTAGTTTACCTAACAAGTAAATAATATTCATCTCAAAAAAAAAAAAAAAAAGGAGGAATTCTAAAAACTTGAGAGTGAGTCCCTGATATCAATCTCCTGCTCATCTTAGCTGAGTAACTGGTGAAAATTATTCTTTAAGCATGGCTGCAAAAAATCATCTGTTCAAATTTGTGCTAATTTCCTTTCTCTTTGTCTTTACTGTGCCTCCTCTAGGTGGCATACACTATGCTTGTCTCTTGCTGGTATAGGCTGATACTAATTCCCTCCCCATGTTAAAGTTACCTTGAACACCAGGCTACTACTTCACATTAGAGTGTTTTGGTTTTCTGAGTTTTTTTTTTTAATTAAGTTTATTGGTACAATTTAGACATACATAATGATCGCATTCATCATAAGGGATTTGTACCTGTACGTGATATATCTTGATTCCTCTTTTTTTCCCATTCTAGTTCCCTCCCTTCAACACTTTTTCCCCTCCTTATATACAAAGGCTTGTTTCCATTTCATCTTTATTTTCTCATTTTTTTCTGTTCCCTTCATTTATTTTCCCCTCCCCCTCCCTAGTTCCCCTTTTCTTTTGAAAAATTTCTTCCTATTTTCACAATAGCCATTATACATTTTGGTCCTTATTGACATTTTCAGTTTCTCACACCAAGAGACAATGTGATATTTACACATGCGGGTCCAATTTATTTCACTTAAGAGTATGGTCTCAAAGTCCATCCATTTAGCTAAAAATGTCTCAACTTTATCCTTCTTTATGGCTGAGTAGTACTCCATTGTATAAAAAAATGCATCTTTTTCATCCACTCATCAGTTAATGGGCGTTTGAGTTTTTTCCAAGCTTTAGCTATTACCAACTGCACTGCTATAAATGGGTGCAAATATATTGCTGTGGTATGATGCTTTGGTATGATGCTTGGTATGATGCTTGCTTTCAGGAAGATACCAAGAAGGGGAATAGCTGGGTCAAATGGAACCTCTAGTCCTAGTTTTTTTGAGGAATCTCCACACTGATTTCAACAGTAGTTGCACCAGTCTATGCTCCAACAAAGTGTGGAGCAGGGTTCCTTTTTCCCCATATCCCCACCAGGATTTGTTATTTGTTGATTTATTGATAATAGCCATTTTTCTGGAGTGAGATGGAATCAAAGCATTGTTTTAATTCACAACTCTCAAATAACCAGTAATGTTGAACATTTTTTCAAATATTTATTTGCCATTTGTACTTCTTCATCTGAGAAGTTTGTATTCATCTGACAGGCCCACTGTTGGATTCAGTCTTTAAATTTTGGGGGTCTGATTTTTTCTATACTTTATATGTTCTAGATAATAGTCCTTTGTCTGAGTAACAACTGGCTAAAATTTTTTCCCACTCTGTGGGTTGTCTTTTCACTCTGTTAGTGATTTACCGTGCTGTGCAAAAGCTTTTTAAGAAGATAAAATCCCAGTTGATTCTTTGTAGTATTTTCCATGCAGTCAGAGTTTTGTTCATAAAGTCTTTGCCTACACCTATATCTTCAGGAGTTCTAACTATTCTCTCTTCCAGTATATTTAGTATTTCTGTTTTAATATTTAAATCTTTGATTCATTTTGAATTTAGTTTAGTGCCAGGTAAGAGACATGGGTCTAGTTTTAGTCTTCAGCATGGGAAAGCCAATCTTTCCAGCACCATTTACTAAAGAGGCTATCTTCTGGTGAACGTGTTTGGTCCCTTTGTCAAAGATAAGAGGGCTGAGTATTTCTGGAGTTGTTTCTGCATCTTCTAATCTGTTCCATTCACCCTCAGGTCTGTTTCTTTGCCAGTACCATGCTGTTTTTATTATAATAGCTCTGTAGTATAATTTCAAATCAGGGATTGTGATGTCCCTTACCTTGCGTTTGTTGCCCAGAATTGTTTTTGCTATTCTAGGCCTCTTCTCCTTCCAAAAGAATTTTATGAATGCTTACTCTCATCCTGTGAGCTACATAATGCTATTTTGATTGGGATTGCATTAAATCTGTATGAAAATTTGGGAGTATGGCCATTTTCACTATGTTGATTCTTCCTACCCAAGAACAAGGAATATCTTTCCACTTTCTGATATCCTCTTTGATCTCCTTTTTCAGAGTACTGTGGTTTTCAATGTAGAGACCTTTCACTTCCTATGTTAGATTGATTACTAAGTATTTCGTTTTTTGGATGCTATTGTAGAAGGTGTTATTTCCCTAATTTCTTTCTCAGCAAGATTGTTATTTGTGTACAGGAATACTAGTAATTTTTGAATGTTGACTTTGTATCCAGCTACACGACTGAGTTTGGTTATTAAATCTGGAAGTCTCTTGGTGGAGTTTTTGGGGTCTTCTATATAGAGTATCATGTCATCTGCAAATAATAATTTAACTTCTTCCTTTCATAACCTTATTCCTTTTATATCTTTCTCTTGTCTAATTCCTCTGGCTAATGTTTCCAGAACTATATTGAATATAAGCACCGGTAGTGGACATCCTTGTCTTGTTCCTGATTTTAGGGTGAAAGTTTCAGTTTTTGTCCATTTACTATGATATTGGCTGTTGGTTTGTTACAGATGGCTTTTATCAGATCAAGAAAAAGATAATCTATTCCAATTTGCTATAGGGTTTTTATGATGAATGGGTGTGGGACTTTGTCAAATGCTTTTTCCTGCATCTATTGAGATAATTGTGTGATTTTGGTCTTTGGCTCTGTTGATATGGTGTATTACATTTACTGATTTATGTTTGTTGAACCATCCCTGCATCCCTGGAATGAATCCTACTTGGTCATGATGTATAATCTTCTTAATGATTTGCTGCTTTCTGTTTGCCAGTATTTTATTGAGGATTTTTGTATGTATGTTCATTGGGGAGATTAGCCTGTAGTTCTCTTTTTGGTTGGCTCCTTCTCTGGAATGGAATGCTTGCTTCCAGGAATGACTTTGGGAGTACTGCTTCCCTTTTGATACCATTAAATAGTTTGAGGAGTAATTGCATTAGATCTTCCCTAAATTTCTTGTAGGATTCAGCAGTAAATCCATCAAGACTTGGGCTTTTCTTTTTTGGTATGTTTTTAATTACATTTTCTATTTCACTGGCTGATATTGGGTTATTTAGAATTTTTATATCATCTTGATTCAGCTTTAGTAATTCATATGTCGGAATCTGTCCATTTCTTCTGAGTTTTCCATTCTATTAAAGTAAATGTTCTTGAAGTAGGTATTGATGATCTTCTGGATTTCCACATAATCTATTGTCATTTCACCCTTTTCATTCTTAGTTACATGAATTTGACTCTTTCCTTTTCTTGATAAATTGGCTGAGGGTTTATCAACTTTTTTATCTTTCAAAGAACCAACTCTGTTTTTATTTAATTTTTCTTTCTTTCTTTCTTTCTTTCTTTCTTTCTTTCTTTCTTTCTTTCTTTCTTTCTTTTGTCTTTTTTGAGACAGGGTTTCACCATGCAATTCAGACTGGCCTTGAAATCACTTTGTAGCCCAGGCTGGCCTTGAACTCACAGTGATCCTCCTGCCTCAGCCTCCTGAGTGCTGGGATTACTGGCATGCGCAACCACGCCCAGCAAGAACCAACTCTTTGATTCATTCAGTCTCTGTATTGTTTTCTTAGTCTCAATTGCATTAATTTCTGCTCTGATTTTTATAATTTCTTCCCTTGTATAAGCTTTGGGCTTGACTTGCTTTTCTTTTCCTAGAAGTTTAAGGTTCAACATTAGGTTGTTTATTTGAGCTCTTTCTGTTTTTATGATATGAGAATTTACTGCTATAAATTTTTCTGTTAGTACTGCTTTGAGTCCCATAAATTCTAGTATGTTGTATCAGCATTATTTAATTATAGAAATGTCTAATTTCTTTTTTAATTTCATATGTCATCCATTTGTTGTTCAGGAGGGTGTTATTTAATTTCCATGTGTTTTTGTGTTTCTTTTGCCATTGATTTCCAATTTCACTGCACTAAGGTCAATGGATAATTTCTATTGCATTGGATTTCTTTAAACATTAAATATTGGGCCGGTGAGATGGCTCAGCGGTGTAAGCGCCTGCCTTGCAAGCGCGAGGGCCCGAGTTCGACTCCCGGAACCCACATACGAAAAAGGGGCTGGTGATATTGCTCAGCGGCACGGGTGCCTGTTGGCGCACGAGGTCCTGAGGTCGACCCCCCGGTACCCACAAAAAAAAAAAAAAAACATTAAATATTTATTTAAACATTAAACATGGGCCAGTATGTGGTATATTTTGGAGAACATCCTATGCACAGCTGAGAAGAATGTGTATTCTGACGTTGTGGAGTGGAACACTCAGTAGATCTCTACTAAGTCCATTTGTTCACAAGAGGGTTCTTTTTTGATATTTCCTTGTTGATTTTTTAAGCTAGTTGCTCTATCAGTTTTTGACAGTGGGGTTTTAAGGTTCCCCATTATAACTGTGTTAGTGTTCATTTTTTATGTCTATTAATATTTATTTTATATAGTTGGGTGTGCTGGCATTTGGTGCATATATATTTATGGTTGTTATCTCTTCTTGGAGTTTTCCCTTAACAAGTGTGTAGTGACCGTTTTTATCTCTTTGATCAGTCTTGACTTGAAGTTCACATTGTCTGCAAATAGAATAGCTATCCCTGCTTTTCTCTGGGTTTCTGCCTCATGGAGTATTGTTATCCATCCTTTGACTTTCAGTCTGTGAATTTCTTTTTGAGGTAAATGTGTTTCTTGTACAGAGTGTATTGTTGGATCTTGTTACTTAATCCAGTCTGCCAGCCTGTTTCTTTTGATTGGTGAATTGAAACCATTAACATTTATGGTTATAACTGATGTGTGTTGGTTTATCCTTGTCATGCTAGTTTCCTGCTGTTGGTTCCCTGTTTTTCCTCTCTACCTAATTGCTTGCCCTGCCTGGTAGCTTCTTTCTACTGGTGTTCTTGGAATTGTAGTTTTCATTATCTCTCTCTAAAATATCTTTCAGAAAATTTTGAAGTGCTGGTCTGGTGTTCATGAGTTTCTTCAGTTGTTCTTTGTCATAGAGGTATCTTATTTCTCCATTGATTTTTAAAGATAGTTTTGCAGGGTACATCAATCTGGGTTAGAAGTTATTTTCCTTCAGTGTGTGAAATACTTCACTCTAAGCTTTCCTTGACTTGAAGATTTGTGTTGAGAAGTTCCCTATGATTCCTACGGACTGTCCTTTATAGGTGATTTGTTTCTTTTCTCTGACATTTTTTAATATTCTTGCACTGAATTTCTTGATTATTATATGCCTTGGTATAGATTTATTTGATCATGGCTAATTGGAGTTTTATATGTCTCACTTATTTGTATGTCAATTTCTTTTTCCATGTTTGGGAAATTTTCTGCCATTATTTCTGTAAACAGGTGTTTTATGTCCTTTGCACCCTCTTCTGATGTTTCATTTATTCCGATCAATCTATGTTATTCTTGTTTGCATTGTCTTGCAGCTGTTGGATTAATTTTTCATGGTCCCTTGCTATTTATAAGATATCTTTCTTTTCATGGTCATTAACTGTAATCCTGTCTTCTAGATCTGATATTCTGTCCTTGCCTTCATTCAATCCATTGCATATTCTTTCAATGGAATGGAATTTTTAATCTCCTGGATATCTATTTGAATCTGTTTCATGGATTTCATTTCTTTTCTATTTTGGGCATTCATGGTTTCCTTCTATTTTTTTTTTTTTTTTTTTTATGTGGGTACCGGGAGTCGACCTCAGGACCTCGTGCTTGCCAGCAAGTGCTTATGCCGCTGAGCTATCTCACCGGCCCTTCCTTCATTTTTCTAAGCTCTTCTTTTTTTTTTTTTTTTTTAATCTATGACTACTCTAGATTCATTGAACAAGTCCTTCATTTTGATTGTCATTTGTTGTAGTCAGGGTTTACAAAGAAAATGATTTAATACATGAAACATAATTTATAGGATTATTTTATAGTATTCACCTAAAGAATCAAATGTGAAAGACTGTGGGAGGTCTTTCCATATAATTACAGACCCAAAGAATCCAGCTGAGGGCCTGGATCCCACAGCAATGTCCTCCACGAGTCCAACTGGAGCCTAGAGCCCACAACAATGTCTCATGCAAGTCTGTATCAAGGATCTGCACTGGGAAGGACAAAGGTCAGTGGTGGAAGCTAGAAAGTCTGCACCAGTGGGATGAAGGATCTGTGCCAGCAGGCTGAGGGATCTGCACTGGAGCCAGGAAGTGACACTCAAGGTAAGAACCAGAGCTCCCCTGAAGAGAACTGCAGCCATCCTCAGTGACAGTGAGGACCTGAGCTCCTCGGACAATGAGAACAGCTGAGTTTACACCAGGAAAACCAGCATGACAAGTTTATCCAGGAGAATCAACAGCACACCATCTTCCCCTCCAGTTCTCTTTTTATGTTGTCGGCAACAATTCTCAGGTGGGCCTTCCACACCCAGGACCATGCTGATTCAGTTCATCTGGGTGTTACAAGTTGATGTTTAGTTATTCCACCACATCATTTCTTCTTTTACCTGAGAGGTTATTTTCTCTATAGCCTCATTCATCTGTTTTGTTTTTTTTTTTTTTTTAACTTCTGCTGCTGTCATTTCAGAAAATCTAGGTGGGTGGCTTCTGATTTCCTCTACCTCACTGGCCCCTGGACTTGTCCTGGGTGGGCTAGTAGTTTAGGGTTTCATTTTGCTTCTTTGTCTTTCATTTTGTATTTTTTTACTTTATTTTGTTTTTTGTGTTAATGCTTGTAAATTTGTTATGGTAGATAGCTTTATCAGTAGTATTGAGGCTTCCCTAAGAAATGTCTTTTCCTCAGAGCTGTCTTCTAGGTTGTACGTGGTTCTTGGTCTTTGTGTCTGTCCCAAGATCCTTTCTTTCCAATGTATTGAGGAAGAGATGTTGCTATCTATTTGGCTCAGCACTCAGTCCTTTGGTATTGCACTACAGTGATGGTTATGACCCCAGACAATCAGTGTTGTTACACAAGAGAGAAAAATTGATAACAACAGGATATGATATCCTGGCTAAAGTAGTACAATTAGCAATAACAATAGCATCAAGCACAGCCTAGAAACTGACAAATTGTGCTATTAACCTGGTACCTTTAACCATAGGAGCAAGATTTACAGTTATATAACAAAATCCAACATAAATCAGGAATATGTATATGAAGATTTTTGCCTTAGTAGAGTGATTCTACCCTGTGGTGGGGAAATTTAAGAAAGATAGGGGACAAAACAGAGAGATAAATGAAGAGAAATATAGTAGAAGCAAGTCTGTAGGACAAAGTAGGATCACCCAAGCTTTGGGAAACTGGAGAAGAGGGAAGGAGAGGAAGGATGAAGAAACCAAAAGATTATCAAAGTAAACCAGAAAGACTAGGGGCAATGTTCACTCACATGAAAATATCATAAAATCAAGAGACATATTTGAGGAAAGAAAAAGCATGAATACAACAGAATAAAAATAAAGGTAAAACCCTAAACAACCTAAAAGAAAAGAAGAAGAAAAACAACCAGATAGAAAAAGAAAAATGAAACAAACAAATAAAAATAATAATAAAATTCCTCTGGTGTCTACAGTTCTGTGGTAGTGTTCAAATCAGAGTTCAAAACTGCTGGGTGAGCCCAAGTCTGCAGTATGATTAGTGATGGGTACATGGCTGACCTTGGCCTCCGGATGTGGAGGCTGGGGCAAGTCTTCAGTCAGCAGCTTTTTGTATGTCCCTTGGTGACCTGCCCATGCCTCCTTACCCTGAGTGTCTCTATGTCACTCTCCCAGCTGCTGTGGTGCCCTCAGACAGGGACAGCCAGTTGCTGATCTCAGTCAGTCCCCTGTATTGTTGACTCCTCCCAGTCATTGCACGGCTTCCTCTGTTCCACCCCCACGGCACATCTCTATCCTGTCATCCTGCTTGTCACAGGGTAGTGGGGAAGGGTGCTGTTGCCACTACAGAGACAGCCCAAGGCTGCATGGTTTCCTTTCAATCTCCTCTCCAATAGGTTGAGTGCTGAACTCCCAAGTCTTTTGAAATCCCTTGCACCTGTGTCCCTCTCTCAAGCCACTGGTCTCAGGGCAGGAAGGGTGGTGCCCTAACCTCCACTGAGGGCCCTAACCTCGTTGTCAGTAGGGGTTCCAATTCATCACTAGGGCACATGACAAAAAAAAAAAAAAGAAACAAAGAAAGAAAAAGAAAAAGCTGTTAGCCCATCGGGGAGGGAAGAGTTTTGTCACTTGCCCCTGTGTATGCTGCTGAAATTTGCTTCCAGACTGCAAGATCCTCTGTGTGGAGGAAGGCAAAAGAAGCTAGGGGCTTTATATCCCAAATATAACCCATGTAGCTTGAGTTATCCATACTTTTACAGTCCATCAGTTTCTTGGAAACTTCCCAGTATGGTGATTCTTGCTCAACAGTCAGGTGGCAGTGCCACCGGCAACATGGGCTGCTTTCCCATTTTATAAAGTCTTATGGATACGTTTTATTTCATCTACAAGTCTCTTATTTCAGATTGATTTTGGCATCAGCATGTTTGTCCCCCTTTCTTCCAGTCGCCTGTGTTTTAAGTTGATTTTCTTTGAGTAGCTCCAACATGGCTCCTCCTCTAGTCAACTATTTGAATCTCTGTTCAGTACACTTTTGTTATGGTTTGTGTCTAGATGTCCCCCCAAAGCCTCATGCAGTCATGGAGGCGGGCTTCTGGAGTTTATGACTGATTCATGGTCTAATGCTGGTATTATGGGCGTGGGTGCTACACCCACCCTGGGGCGGGGAGCCTGCATGTAATATAAGGGAGGGAAAGAGGTTGCTCGCTCGCTTGCTTGTGCATGCTCCTCCCTTTTGCTCTTGCTGTTTTTGCTGCCTTCTGCCGCCATGAACTGTTGCCCTCTGCTATGTGCCACTCTGCCTTGGAGCCAGCTGATTATGGATTGAAACCTCCACAAACTGTGAGCCAAATAAACCTTTCCTTCATTAATTTTGGGTGTTGGGTATTTTGTCCCAGCAACGAGAGAAAAGTAACTGAGACAACTTTGTACTCAGGAATGGGCAGAGAGACCACAGTGTCATACCCTCTAACTGTTCTAACTTCTCTGTATTCTCAGCTACTAAAAGAATGTTTTCTTAGAGTTCAAGCAAAATGAAAAATATGTCCTTTCTGGAACAAAAATACAGTGATATTAGACTTCTTGTTATAGCCTGTGTCTAGATGTCCCTACAAAGCCTCATGCAGCCATTGGCTGAGGTTTTCAGAGGTGGTTGGATCTAGGGTGTGTGATGCTGGGATTATGTGTGTGATACTGGGAGTGTATGATTACTAAATTAGTCCACTGATTGGTTTGGCATAGCTCTGGCTGTGGATATGGGAAGGCCTAACCTGGGTGTGAGTGTTACCACCAAAAAGGTGGGTAGCCTGAAAGAGATAAAAGGGAGAGGTGGCTGCTGCTTCTGTTGCTTTGATACTTTGCTGTTTTACTTCCTTCTGCCTGCCCTCCCATGCCATGGACTTTTTCTCCTCTGTGATGCCCCTCTGCAATGCCACCCTCCCTTGAAGCCAGCCAACTTTGGACTGACACCTCTACAAACTGTGAGCCAAAATAAACCTTTTCTCCTTTAACTTTGGGTGTTGGGTATTTTTTCTCAGCAATGAGAAAAGTAACTAGCAATAAGAAAAGTAACTTCTTATGGGTAAGTAATAAATACAATCCTTAGTTATCATTTTTGCAGTTTCCTGCATGAACTGTGTCTTCAAATAAATCTTTAGCAATACCATTTTATAAACAGCACAATACAACATACAAGGACATTAATTAGACTACACAAAGTAATTCTTGAAACATGTTCAACATTTCAGCTTAGTAGTATTTTTGCATCTCTGTACATGGTCAGCACGCAGATTCAAAAACAGCCTAAGGTAATGACAGTGACTGCCTGCACCTGTGCAGTCCTCCCTGCATCTGCACAGCCATTAATTCACTTTGCACAGTCCTGCTTCAGTGGGCTGGCCACTCCTGACAGTCAGTGACATTCCATGCTTGTTGAGTTCAGAAGCAAGAGCTTTAACGGAGAATTTGCCATATCTTTAAATGTCAGTGAATATATATTGTACACATTTTCTCATGTAGATGATCTCCCTTCACTTTCTGCCCTTTGATGGCTGCTGCAGAAGCTGAATGTCAGGCCTCAGGCTCTGTATTAAATGTACACCTCTGTGACCATAACGCAGAGTTGGGATATGTTAACCCCATTAAATAGACTTCTAATAACACTGAAAATTTGTAAGTTTTACAATGGTACATTATTTTATGAAAAAAATGATAATCCTAAGAGTTATTTCATTCCTAACTGATTTAAAATCAGTAGAATTACAGAGTGGAGGCAGAAGAAACTAGAACAGGAGTGAGGAAAACTCAGTTTCTTCCCTGGAGCTGTCTCCCAGGCACATTGGACTCATTTAACCTCAAGGGACCACTGTTTTCTCATCTATCCCATGACAAGCTGAGATTTGATGATGGCTCAGCTTCCTTTATAAGACTATAGATGGAAAGGATCTTTACAAAACAAATCAACTGGAACAACTACTATGATGGAATCTATACTAGGATGGAGTGCAATTTTGCAGAGATTTCAGGACCCAGTTGGATGAACTTAAAAGAATCAAGTAGGAAGAATTGGATAATTTATGCTAAGCACTTAGCACCATGCATGGTACTTGCAACTAAATAAATCATAAACAATTATTAATATTTTATACATAGTTTAGCATCTGAATGGTATACTAGGTTTTTACATTCCAAAATTATAATAATTAAAAAGGTATTGCAATGACCTCCAATTTATCTAAGTCCTAGAAGAAGAGAGGGAAGAGGAGAGAAAAGGTCCAAAGACTGAGGCCTGGGATATTTCCTTAAATGGCAGTGAAGACTAGAAATGATGTATACAAAAGCATCATATATAGGCATCCATTAAATTGTAGCTTGTGGTCAATTGCTGCATATTGGAAAATGTTAAGTAGCAAAAGCCCATTGTCTTTGTTCATAATAAACTATATACAATATATACACTACCATGCTGGTGTTTTTTCTTCATTTGGATTTCACACCCAGTCACTGGCCTGAAATAATTCAATAGAAGAAAGGAATAGTACAAAACTATCAAAGGATCTAAGTAGTACACTGCCAAAACAATAATTTTATGTGATTCCTTTTTTCTAATCATTCCCCAGAGAAACTTAATTCAAATATTTTCAGTCTTACATATGATTGAAGATATACAGACGATAGTAGATATAAAAAAATTTAAAGAGAAGTTGAAGATTTATTAAAATTGAAAAAAGTAAAGAAACAGTTATATTTTTCATTACAAATATTGAAAGATAGCCAATCTGTTTCCCGAATTTAATACTTGTGGTTTACCCAACACAGCCATTTATCATATATTATAGAAGCAATTTTTTCAACTTCTGGTGACATACTGGGATTGAAACACAAACTTAACTGCGATACAGGTTAATGTTGTCCTCACATATAAAAAACATATTTTCTATGATGGTAATCATACCTTCCTCTTTCACTTTTTTTTTTTTTTTGGTGGGTACCGGGGGTCGACCCGTGCCGCTGAGTGATATCACCAGCCCTTTTTTCCTATGTGGGTTCCGGAAGTCGAACTCGGGCCCTCGCACTTGCCAGGCAGGCGCTCACGTCGCTGAGCCGTCTCACCGGCCCCCTCTTTCACTTTTAAAATCAGTTTCAAATATTGCCTACAAAGTAATAACCTGCTGTAATGATTTTACATATCTAAAGCTTTTCTTTGACTTTGAATTGCCTTCAAAATCAAAAGTGTTTTGCCTGTTGGTCAACATCATCTATCATGGCCCTCTGGAAATTGCTCTTCTGTTGCTTCCCCAGCTCCGATTCAGCCTCCTATCCTGCTTTCCCCTTCTCCTTCCACTGTACCATCTTTCCTTCCCCTTAGACACTTCCCTTACGCCCTCATATACACTCAGCTCAAAAAACACTTCCTTCCAAATCAGTGTTCTTCTTGAATTTCTCTATTACAAAAACTCCCAAGCTCTAAACTTGCCTATTGCAAACACACTTAATGAACAAGAATCTCTCCTACAAATTTTCTTGGGTATAGTCCCGTAGTTAGCCAAGATTTTTTATTTAATATAGGCCATGAGTGAATGATTTTTTATTTTATTAATGCCTGCTAATATTACATTTGTTTTGGGAATATGTTACACATATTCGACATATCCTAATCAATTCCAATGCCATCCCCCCTTCTGCTTTCTTCCCTCCTCCTGCTTGTCCTCTTCCCTGTCTCCAGAAGTCAACCTCCTGAGTTCCCGTCCTATTTTAATTGCTTACTTATTAATTTTTGTATTTTGAGACTTTTAATATGAGAGAAATCATGTAATATTTAAATTTCTGAATCTGGCTAACTTCAGAACATGGTGGTTTTTAATTCCATCCATTTCTCTCAAATGATATGATTTCATTCTTCTTTATGGCTGAGTTATCATATTTTTTATCCATTTATCTCTTGACAGGCATCTCGCCTATTTCCATGGCTTAGCTAGAGTCAATTGTGCTGCTGTAAACATGGGTATGTGAGTATCGCTGCAGTATGCAACCCTTATTTCTTTAAAGAATATGCCCAGGAGTGGTACAACTGGGTCAAATTATACCTGTGCTCATATCTTTTATGGGCCATGCCTACCTCAGGTTACCTCACTCTGGTATTCAGTTAAAACATGTAGCTACCCCTAGAAGTGGTGAGTCAATAAATATTTATTGAAACAGGCCCTGTAGTAGGCACCAGAAATTCAGCAGTAGGTCAAAATTCCTGCTCTCTTGGAATATACATTTTAGCAGAGAAAAAGAAACAAATACATAAGCAACAATATCAGCATGTATTTAGGTAGTGATGATATGCTATGTAACTATGAAACACTCATAAAAGTGATTTTGGGGCTGGTGAGATAGCTCAGCGGCATAAGAGCCTGTCTGGCAAGCACGAGGTCCTGAGTTCAACTCCTGTTACCTACATAAAAAGGAAAAAAGGGCTGGTGATATCGCTCAGCAGCACAAGCACCTGCTGGCAAGCGCAGGTCCTGAGTTCAACCCCCGATACCCACATTAAAAAAAAAAGTGATTTTGACCATGACCTTTTTCTAAGGCCCTTGAAATCTTCTGTAAAAGCAAAATATTCTAAATGTACTAATCACAGACAGCACACCCAGCCATCTTGCAGACAATCTTAACTATACCATCATATGCAATTATAAAATTTTGGTAGGAATAAAAACTTTTGTGAAGAATATGCAGCATGGTACTATATCAATGTCACTTTGTAACATTCCTTTTTTATTTTTTCCTGTGTCCTGGACTCAATCCAAGATCTAATTTCTAGTTTGCCTGTAACCTAAAAGTTAACTGTGAAGCCTCAGTCACTTTCATTGACCTCGAGTTGCAGTAGAAGCTAGCCCCACATGCACTAAGATGACATTCTTTTATTATTTTTTTTATTTTATTAGTACATATTTGCAGTTCATACAGTTTACAATCATCTTGGGAAATGGTTACATGTACCACATTTTCTTTTTTTTTTTTAATCTCCTTCCCCTTCCATCTCCCTCACTCCCTCCTCCATTTCCCAATCCTATTTTTTATTCTTACTGGTATTATTAATCTTAGCATATGTTATGGTACATAATGTTTACAGTAATTAAAATTCTTAGGGCCCTATACACAGCATATATTTATTCTACTTATTTCTTCTTCCACTCCTCTTCATCCCTCATGCTTTTTCCTTTGGACCACTTACCTATTGCAAGAGATCCATATCCTCATAACCTTCTATCCATCCATTACTATTCTCTTTGTACTTTCCCTCACTCAAATGAGAGATACCATATGGTATTTAAACTTGTGTGTCTGATATATTTCACTCAACATTATATGTTCCAGGTGCCTCCATTTTTATACAAATGTCTCAAATTTGTCATTCTTTATAACAGAGTAGAAGTCCATTATACATAGATACCACATTTTGTTTATCCAATCACCTTTTGATGGGTATATCAGCAGTTTTGAAGATATAGCTATTATGAACTGTGCTACTATAAACAGTGGTATACATGTATTGCTGTAGTATGATGTCTTAAACTCTTTGGGGAAAACCTTGAAGTGTAATCAGTGGGTCATACAGAATTTTTAATTTCAGTTCTTTGAGAAATCTCCATATTGATTTCCATAATGGTTGTTACGCTTTGCATCTGCATGTATCCTCAAAGCCTCATGCAGTCATGGGGCAGACTTTTCAGAGATGGCTGAATCTAGAGTCTGTGACTGATTCATGGTCCACTGCTGGGATTAAGGGTGAGAGTGCTACGCCTGCCCTAGGGTGTATAGCCTACTTACAATATAAGGGACAGAAAGAGGATTGTTCCTCTTGCTCTCATGCTCTCTCCCTCTCTTTCTCTCTTTCTCTCTCCTCTCTGCCTTCTCTCTTCTCTCTCCTCTCTCCCTTTCTCTCTCTTTCAGTTGTTGCTTTTGCTATCTTCCACTGCCATGAACAGTTACCCTTCTGTCATGTGCCTCCCTGCCTTGGAGCCAGCCGATTATGGAATGAAACCTCCACAAACTGTGAGCTAAATAAACCTTTTCCCTTTTAATTTTGGGTGTTGGGTATTTTGTCTCAGCAATGAGAGAAAAGTAACAAAGGCAGAATTTGGTACCAGAGAAGTGGGTCATTGCTGTGACTATACCTGACCATGCACTTCAGTAGTCTTGGGACTGGCTTGTGGGAAGAGTTTGGAATGATTCAGAGATTCTGGCTGAAAAAATAGAGCTGGAATTTCTTAGGCTGCTCTGTATGGGAGATTCTGGTCAGAGCTCAGAATACCAGAAGGCTGACAGAAATCCTGCCAGTAAAGACCAGGGTCAAGAGGTTTCTGATGGGAAGAAGGACAGCATTGGTTGTTGGATTCCAGATGATGTGTGTTATGGATTGGCAAAAAGTTTGTCTGCATTTTGCTCATGTCCAGAGACTTTGCCCGAGACTGAGAATGTAGCAAATGTCACCCCCAGTCAGTATACTTCAGTTTGTTAGTCGCCCAGGTAATAGTTCTGGTTACAGTTCCTGTTACTTTTATTTCTTAAAAATGGCTCATTGGGCTGGGGATATAGCTCAGTGGCACAACACCTGCCTGGCAAATGCAAGGTCCTGAGTTCAATTCCTGGTTCAAAAAAAAATGGCTGGTCTCTGTGGTGCATAGCTGGTCACTATGATGCATATTGCAAGAACCAATCCCCAACTGACAAGCCATTCTGCCTCTGTACTTCCTGCTTGCTTATCCCATATAAGCCCTAGACCACCAGAAATCAGGGCTTGATATTTTGGGAATGATCCCAATCAGTGCTCATCAATGTAAAATAAATCTGCCTCCACATCCTGGGTGTCATTTCCGTGTTTCTGTTTGCTGTAGCAAGATTAAGGGTGGCAGACTAATTAATCTGGCAGAAGAAATTCCAAGGCAATGGAATGTTGAGTCAGTGGCATGGCTACTCTTGGGGATTTTAGCCAGATCTTTGTTGAGAATCAAGAGCAAAGAGCCCAGCAGAATGATTTAAAATATTATGATTTGGCCAGAAAGTAAGCACCAGTAAAGCTGTGGACTGCAAAGATAGAGCAGAGGAGATCTTGATTGCTGAGAAGGAGCAGGAGAATAGAAAAGATGGCTTGAGAGAACCAAAAGCAGCAGCAGGACTCCACCTTTTGCAGCCTCAATATTGCAAAAGTGAAAGACTTTGCTTTGAGAAGAAAGCCATCAAGCACTATGTTCCAGAATGGTAGTGGCCTAGAGAATTTGTTCCTCAGAATTGGATTTAGAGTGCTTAGTGATCCAGGCACTTGACCACAATAGCCAAAAGAGAGGGAAGCCAGACTACTGCTCTTGCTGGCAGCAGACCTTGGCATCATCCACGTGGAGCTGGTTTTAGGTTCATGCAAAATGCAAGAGTTGTAGGGTCAGGAAGGCTTCCACCCAGATTTCAGAAGGCCTGGGAAGCCAGGCAGTGTGCCCCAAGGGGGCAGTTTGTGAAACTGTATGCATTAAGCTGAAGGTATAGTGGAGACCCCAGAAGTTTGGAGAAGCCAGGAACGTGGATCATCTGAGGAAAACTACAAGGAGGTAGCAGAGTGGGCCCAAGAAAGAAGCCATGGGAGTTACAACCACAAGCAGTGCCATAGGGGCAGAGCCACCCTAGCCCTTTAGAGTTCACAACTTGCCTAGATTGCCTTAGATGCTGCACATGGAACTACAGAACTTAATATTTGCCCTGCTGGATTTTGGCCTTGTGTTGGTTCCATTTCTTTGTACCCCCAGTGTGTAACTTTTGGAATGGAAATGTCTATCTTGTGCCATTGAATGCTAGAAGTGTTAACTTTCTTTTCATTTGTACAGGGGATCACAGCTAAGAGTTTGCCTTAAATCTCAGAGGAAACTTGGGACTTGGACTTTTCAGCAATGCTGAAACTGTTAGGACTTTGGCAACTCTTAGAGATGGACCAAAATGCCTTTTGTGTAAAGGGATGTACATGAGTCTTTGGGGGCCCAGGGGAAGAACATTATGGTTTGTGTCTGGATGTCCCCCCAAAGCTCATGCAGTCATGGGGGTGCTTTTCAGAGGTGGCTGAATCTAGAATTTGTGATTAATTCATGGTGCAATGCTGGGAATAAGGATATGAGTGCTAAACCCACCCTAGGGTGGATACCCTGCTTACAATATAAGGGATGGAAAAGAGGCTTGTCCCTGCTCTCTCGCTCTCTCTCCCTCTCTCTCTCTCCCTCTCTCTGTCTCTCCTTCTCTTTCCCTCTCACCCTCTCTTCCTCCCCCTGCCCCCTCATTGCTTTTGCTGTTTTCCACTGCCATGAACAGTTGCCCCTCTGCCATGTGCCACCCTGCCTTGGAGCCAGCTGATTATGGACTGAAACCTCCACAAACTGTGAGCTAGATGAACATTTCCCTTTTTATTTTTTTATTTTTATTATTATTATTATTATTATTGTAGGTACTGGGGGTCGACCTCAGGACCTCACGTGCCAGCAGGCGCCCGTGCCGCTGAGAGATATCATCGGCCCTTTTTTCATATGTGGGTTCCGGGAGTCAAACTCAGGCCTTCACGCTTGCCAGGCAGGCACTTACGCCGCTGAGCCATCTCACTGGCCCCCTTTCCCCTTTTAATTTTGGGTGTTGGGTATTTTGTCTCAGCAACAAGAGAAAAGTACCTAAGACAATGGTTGTATTGATTTACATTCTCATCAATAATGAAGGAGTGTTCCTTTTTCACCTCAGCCATACCAGCATTTGTTATTGTTTGATTTCTTAGTAATCACCACTCTTTCTGGAGTAAGATAGAATCTTAGCACTGCATTAATTTGCATGTCTCTAATGAGCAGAGATGTTGAGCATATTTTCATATATTTGTTGACCACTTGTATTTCTTCCTCTGTGAAGTGTCTGTTCATTTTTTTTTCCTATTTCTTGACTGGATCTATAATTTGAGGTGGTTTATTTATTTTTAGTTCTTTGTATATTTTGATATTAGTCCTCTGTCTGAGGAGTAGCTGGCAAAATTGTTTCCCATTTGTTGGTTGTCTCTTCACTCTGCTGATTATTTTGCTGTACAGAAGCTTTTTTTTTTTTTTTTGTGGGTACCGGGGGGTCGACCTCAGGACCTCGCGCGCCAGCAGGCGCCCATGCCGCTGAGCGATATCACCAGCCCCTTTTTCGTATGTGGGTTCCGGGAGTCGAACTCGGGCCCTCGCGCTTGCCAGGCAGGCGCTTAAGCCGCTGAGCCATCTCACCGGCCCTGTACAGAAGCTTTTTAATCTGATATAATTGCATTTGTTCATTCTTGCTGTTATTTCTTGTGCAGTTGTGTTTTGTTTAGAAAATACTTTTCTATACCTATTTCTTCAAGTGTTTTACCTATAGATTTAATGCTTCTATTTTAATGTTTATATCTTTGATTCATTTTGATTTTAAATTAGTGTATGGTGAGAGATAAAGGTCCAGTTTTGATCTTTTGCATACAGATAACCAGTTTTCCCAGCACCATTTGTTGAATAAGCTATCTCTCCTCCAACATATGCTTTTGGCCCCCTTTTCAAAGATCAAATAGCTGAATGCATCTGGGGAAGTTTCTGCATCCTAAATTCACATTTACTGATCCACATATGTGTTGTTGTTCCAATGACATGCTGTTTGTATCACTATTGCTTTGTACCATAGCTTGAAGTCAGGTATTGCTATGCCTCCTGCTTTACTCATTAGCCGAAATTGCTTTTGCTATTCTGGGTCTCTTCTTGTTCCATATGAATTTTAGGATTGTTTTTTCTAGATCTATAAAGTATGCTGTTGGTATTTTGATTGGGACTGCGTTGAATCTGTGTAACAGCGTTGGGAGTATGGGCATTCTGACAATCTTCATTCTGCCTGAGAGCAGGGGACATCTTTCCATTTTCTGATGTTGTCTTCAGTCTCCTTTTTCAGAGTGCTATAGTTTTCTTTTTAGAGGTCTTTCACTTCCTTGGTCAGGTTAATTCCCAGGTATGTCATTTTTCTGGAAGTTACTGTGAATGGTATCATTTTCCTTGTTGGTGTACACAAATGCTAAATATTTTTGTATGTTGATCTTGTATCCTGCTACAGTGCTAAGTTTGTTATTAACTCCAAGAGTTTTTTGGTGAAGTTCTTTGGCTCTTTTATGTATAGTATCACGTCATCTGCAAATAATGATAATTTGAGTTTTTCCTTTCCTACATGTACCCCTTTTATTTCTTTCTCTTGCCTAATTGCTCTGGCTATGTTTCAAGAACTATGTTGAATATAAGACATGATAGTGGACATCCTTATCTTGTTCCTGATTTTATGGGCAACATCTTTAGTTTTTCCTCATTTAGTACAATACTGGCTATTGGCTTGTCATAAGTAGCTTTTATTATATTCAGGTATGGTCCTTTCTATACCTGTTTTTTTCTATCATGAAGGGATGTTGAATTTTGTTGAAAGCTTTTACTGTGTCTATTGATAAAATCATATCATTTTTTACCTTGCTTCTGTTTATGTGATATACTACATTTATTGCCTTAAGTATGTTGAACCATCCTTTAATCTCTGGGATGAAACGTACTTGATCATGATGTATGATCTTTTTATAATGTGCTGCATTCTATTTGCTAATATCTTATTGAGGATTCTTACAATTATGTTCATTAAAGAGATTGACATAAAGTTTTCCTTTTTTAGTTGGGTCTTATCCAGTTTGGGGATCAGGGTGATACTGGCTTCCATAAATGAGTTTGGGAGCGCTCCATCCCTTTCAGCTCAATAAAGAATTGAAATAACAGTAATAAAACTGTGTCAATTTCATTGCTTGTTATTGGGTTATTAAGAATATTTATGCCTTCTTGGGTGAGTTTGCTAGTTTTTATGTGTCTAGGAATCTGTCCATTTCTTCAAAATGTGCTAATTTGTTGAAATATAATTTTTCAAAGTAGTTACTATCTTCTGGATTTTGATAGTGTCCATTGTGATTTCACCTTTTTTCATTTCTAATTGCATTGATGTGAGTCTTTTCTCTCTTTCTCTTGGTGCATCTGGCTAGGGCTCATCTATTTTATTTATTCTTTCAAAGAATGATTTGTTGCCTTCTTTTCCTACTTTTTAGTCTTGATTTCATTGATTTCTGCTCTCATTTTTATAACTCCCCTCCTTAATTTCAGTTTGGGGCTAGTTTCTTGTTCTTTCTCAAGTGTCTTAAGATTTTTCATAAGTTTGTTTAAGCTTACTGTTTTCTTAATGTGACCATTGATTGTGATGAATTTTCCGCTGAGAATTGTTTTCATAGTATCCCAGGGGATCCAACATTATCATTAACTTCCAGAAATTTTTAAAAATTTCTTTTTGATATCTTGTGTGGTCCACTGGTTGTTCAGGAGTATATGGCTAATTTTCCAGGAGCTTTTTCCTTTTCCAAAATTTCTTCTGTCATTGATTTCTATTTTCATTGCACAGTGGTCTATATTATGCAAGGGGTAATTTCTATTCTTTCATATTTTCTTAACCAGGCTTTGTGGACTAGTGTGTGATCTATTTTGGAAAAAGTATCATGTGCTGCTGAAAAGAATGTATGCAGTGGTACCTTGGTTCATGAACACTTTTGTTTGTGAACAATTTGGTTTGCAAACAGAAGCGTTTGGCAAAATTTTGCTCTTGCTTGCAAACTGCACTGGGTGATGAACACAATCACGGCCTCTTTCCCACACAAACCAAAACATGGGCATCTTCTCCAGAATCATGGAACAAATTAAGTTTGTGAACAGAGGTACCATTATACTCTGTTTTAGAGGGGTGGAATACTCTGTATATATCCCTTAAATCCATTTTCAAGGGTGTGCCTCAGCTCTGAAATTTTTTATTGCTTCTTTGCTTAGTTGATCTATCTCTTTGCAAAAGTGGGGTGTCAAAATCCCCTACTATGATTGTTAGTTCTTACTTGATCTTTTAATTTCAGCAGTTTTTGTTTTATGAAGATAAATTCTTCAGTATTTGGTGCATATATGTTTATCAGTGTTGTCTCTTCTTGTTGGATTGTTCCCTTGACTAGTAGTAAGTAGCAACCTGTCTCTTCTAGTCAGTTTTAGCTTGAAGTTTACTATGTCTGGTATTAGAACTGCTACCTCTGCTTGTTTTGGGGGTCCTAGTGCATGAAGTGTTGCTTTCCATTCTTTTTTAGTGTATGTGTATCTTTTTTGATTAGGTGAGTTTCTTGAATGCAACTGAGTGTTGGATTCTGACTTTTGATCCAGTCTGTAAGTCTGTGTCTTTTAATTGGAAAGTTGAGGATGTTAACATTGAGAGATATCACTGAGATGTATTGGTGATTTACTATCATTGCCTTCTTTATCCGTTGGTGTTAACTTTGTTTTTCTTTTCCTGATATTTTTTGTTGCTGTTTATCCATTGCCCTCATTAGTTTCCTCTGTGTTTTTAGCAGCATCCAATTTGTCATTTCTGTTGAGAATATTCTTAAATAGTTTCTCTAGAGCTAGCCTTTTTCATGGAAATACCTTATTTCTCCATCCATTTAAGGATAGTTTTGCTGGATAAGTTAATTTGGGTTGGAAATTATTTGCTCTTAAGGATTGAAATACTTCACTCCAAGCACTTCTGGTCTTTAGGGTTTGTGTTGAGAAGGTTGCTGTGATACTAATTAATTTATCTTTATATGTGTTTTTTGTTTCATTTTGTTTTGTTTTGTTTTGTTTTTCTCTGACTCATTTTAAAATTCTGGGTTTTTTGCTGGATATCTGGTAATTTAATGAGGATATGCCTTGGTGAGCTTCTATTTTCATCATATTCTTTTAGTATTCTAGAAGCATCACTACTCATATTTTAAATTCTTTTCTTACATTTGGGAAATTTTCTTCCATGATTTCTGTAAGCATGTTAGTGAATCCATCTGTGCTACCTCCTAGTTTTTCTCTAACACCAATTAGCTCTAGATTGGTCTTCATGTCATCTAGTAGCTGCTGGATAGTCTTATTTTCTCTTTGGATTCTTTGAGCTATTTATCATAATTCATTATTTTGTCCTCAATATCAAGACACTCTGTCTTCACACTGGTAATTTCTGCAACGTATGAACTCTATGCAGTTTTTTTACTTCAGGTATTTCTGACATCTTTTCAAGGATCCCATTTCAAGGACCATTGAACCTGTCATTCAGATTTTGAACTGTTTTGGTTAGCTTGTCCAGTTTTGTATCCATTTCCCTGAAATTCACCATGGACATGTTGAGTGAAACTGCTCTGAACTTTCAGTTAATTTCCTCTCATCTATTTTCTTCATCTCTTCTATGAACTTTTCATAGATTTTTGCTACCTGGTATTTGTTTTCTGTTCCCTTTGTGACCACTTGCTCTGCCTCAGGAGAGTTTGGGAGGTTCAGAGATCTTCTATTTTTATGCTTCCCCATTCTATGTGTATCTGTGAGATATAGATACATACAATATATATACAGATATATATATTCCTCTTTTTCCCCTTTTTTGGGGGGTTACTACAGATTGGGGACTGGAGAAGTGAGGAGAGTTTGTGGCTTATATGAAGATTTTTAGTAGGATGTTGCTTCCCCATGAATAATTTTCAGCTTTTGTATGTCCAGTGCTGGTATTTACTCCCTCTGTTATTTACTTTAAGTAATTTTTACTCTGTCCCTGTTTTGCTAAAAGAATTACTTCTGGTTATAACAACATACACAAACTCAATCTTACAACACTTCTATAAGATAGTCCTCGCAGTTACCCTTCCCCCCTTTGTTTATTCTCTGTGCACACTATGACACTTTATTATCTGTTGTTGTTCTGCAATCAGATAGGTGAGGTGGGAAAATTGGGAGGTGGTTGGATGAGTAGTGTTAGACACTAAGAGGGATATTTTAAAGGGGAATAGTGGTAGATGGGAAGAAAAGGTTGATATGGGGCCTGATTTTATTGGAGTACTTTTACTTGAGTTGAAGGGTTAGTACTGAGAGTTTTCAGAGGATATTTTGTGGGGGCAAGGGTGAGATATGGGAGAAAGGGGATTTACTTTTGAGGAAAGCCATGTGGTTGTCAGAATTTGATCATAGGGAGGATAATGAGGTAGGTAGGATATGGAAGAGCCAAAGGCTTAGGATGGCGGGGATCAAGGAATAATAATAGAGAAGATAGGAGCAACTGCGAGGAACCTAAGTATGGGGAATTTAAAAACTTGGGAGGAGGAGTTAACATGGTTGGAAAAAGAATAAAGAAATGTGTTAATAATATTGTCTCAGACAACCCACAACGTGGGAAAAAATGTTTGCCAGCTGTTCCTCAGACAAAGGATTACTATCGAGAACATATAAAGAACTCAAAAAAATCAGACCTCCCAAATTTAAAGACCCACTCCAAAAATGGGCATCTGAGATGAATACACACTTCTCAGATGAAGAAATACAAATGGCAAATAAATATACAAAAAAATGTGCAACATCACTAGTCATTCAAGAGATGCAAATTAAAACAACACTGAGATACCATCTCACCCCGGAAAGAATGGCTATTATCAAGAAATCAACTAATAACAAATGCTGGAGGGGCTGTGGGGAAAAAGGAACCCTTCTCCACTGTGAGTGGGAGTGTCGACTGGTGCAGCCACTGTGGAAATCAGTGTGGAGATTCCTCAAAAAACTAGGATTGGAGGTCCCATTTGACCCAGCTATTCCCCTTCTGGGTATCTTCCCAGAAAACTTAAAAACATCATACCACAGCAATATATGTGCACCCATGTTTATAGCAGCACAATTTGTAATAGCCAGACCTTGGAAACAACTCAAGTGCCCATCAACTGAGGAATGGATAAAAAAGATGTGGTATTTTTATACAATAGAGTACTATTCAGCCATAAAGAAGGATAAACTGGAGACTTTTATAGGTAAATGGATGCAACTCGAGAAAATACTCATAAGTGAAATAAACCGGATGCACATGTGTAAGCATCGTATTGTCTCCCTAGTATGAGAAACTGAAAGAGTAAATAAGATCCAAAATGTACAATAGATATGGTGAATCAAAAAGAAACTGGTCAAAAGTAAAGAGACACTGGGATGGGGGAATGGGGAAAAGAAAGAAGGGAAAAGAAAAAAATTGTATTTATATATAAGATGGTTAAGATAGATACACTACTAATTTTAGTTTGTTCATTGAAGAGTAAGGTTTGTGCCAGTAATGTTTGGACAATTGAATGCTGATATCTTGTACCCTGAATAACTAACTTAAAGATAACAATACGTAATGTATTAACCACTGTTACCCTCCTATTATGTTGTTTTGAAATTTTGTTCTTTTTTGATTTGTTTTGTTTTGTTTTTTTCTTCTCTTTAAAATTAAAATAATAATAATAATAATATTGTCTCAGGGGTTTGAGGTGAAGAAACTAAATAGGGAGCTGAGACAAGGGAGAGACCCTAGATACTTATTAAATCAGAACCAATGAAAGAACAAATACACAAAAGTAACAACCCAATAAACACAGGAAACCATAAAAGAACAAAACATAACCCCACATTACTAAATAAATCAAGAAACATACAGAAAGTTAACCCCTAAGATGTCCAGTGGGAACACATTTTAAATATTCCAATGAGACACTGCATATGTCATTCTCAAGTAGCTTCTTTACCAGAGAATCTGACTGCTCACACCCCAATAACTCTTTGATCCTTCCATTGTAATAGGGACATTAACTCAGACTCAGGACCTCCGCCTGGTTGCAGGCATTCTTACGGGGTCTAATCCAGTCAGAGTTCTTGCTGTCCCTCTCCCTGGGTGTGATGGTCTAATTGGCAGACAGATTCATCCCATCGCCCAGGTATGGGTGCATGGCTGAGAACACTGGTGGTGCTGAAGAGACCAGGGCAACCCAGGCCTGTTGAGCTGCCGCTGCTGCCGCTGCTGCTGCTGCCACATCTGGTTCCGCTGACACCCACACACCAGACAACATGGCGGCTCAGAGGGTTGAAATGACATTCTAACAGAGTCCTCACCAACAAATGTCAGAACTTTTAAAATTACAGTAGCCATACCCCAATCCATGTTTTGATTTCCATGGTTTCAGATGCCTAACATCTACCACTGCCCAAAAACATTAAGTGGAAAATTTCAAAAATGCAAAAACAACTTACAAGTTTTAAATTGTCTAGTGTTCTAAGTAGGATGATGGAATCTTACACCAACCTGCTCTATCTCACCCAGTATGTGACTCATTCTTTCATCTAGCACATTCCTACTATACATACTGTCTGTCCATTAAGCGCTTAGTAGCTGTCTAGGTTATCAGATTGACTTTTGCATATCACATTGCTTGTGTTCAAGTAATCTTCATTTTATTTAATAATGGCCCCAAAGCATAAAAGTGATGCTGTTGGCAATTCAGACATGTCAAAGAGAAGCCACAAATTGCTTCCTTTAAGTGAGCAAGTGATAGTTCTCAATGAGGAATGAAAAAAAATGTATGCAGAGGTTGGTAAGGTCTATAGTACAATAAGATATTTTGAAACAAGCCACATTCACATAACTTATTACATGAGACCTATAGTTGTTCTATTAGTTCTAGTAATTATTTCCAATATGAAATAAACCAAATTCAACCAAAAAAATCACTGTCATAAAATTTATATAACATTAATGAAAACAAAAGACAGTAAATATTTTCAATTAAATATTTAGAGCTTCTCATTCCTTTTATATCTATTAATCTTTCTGTGATTTCAGGGAGAAATTCAATTCTAAAAGGACAACATTTTACCAGGGTCCTCTGACAAAATTCAGATTTAATGATGATTTGTAATTATTATGAGCATAATTTATCTTTTAGGGGAGTACAGGTCACATCTTCTAATCTGGGCAAAATGATTAGGCCTTAGGGATCTGTAATTTATTTCCTCTCAGCAAGATAATTAAGCTAGGAGGACACTCTTATTTTCTCTAAAACACTAGAAAATATTCATAGATTTATTTTCAATCATAAATGCATTTTCCACATGAATAGCTTATAACAGCATGTTTTGGTATGAAATTCTACTCTAGTACGTTTTGACTTTTAGATCAGTTATGTCATTATGGCCTATAGCAACCATGTTACCAGATAATGTAACCTCCAGTTTCAAGACCAGAACTTGAAAACAGATCAGTCACACAGCTTTCAAGTAGGACTGGAATGTCAATTTCTGTGGCCTCAGTCACGGTCCCTGTCCACTATGACTCTGAGAAAATCTTGGGCTTCTGAGCTGGGAAATAACATCAGAACACAAAAAAAGGAAATGAATGAGAATTCTATCAAGAATCTGCCTCTAGCAATCCCCAGTGGTCAGCCAGTCACTGTTCATAACTCAGTGCAAAGGTTTGTTGTTCCAAACTGAGAAAGAAAAAGAGGCCAGGAGCTTCACCATCTGGGTTTTATGCTGCCATCAGCAGGTCCCTGGTTCCAGCACAGACACTGGGCATGGTCTGCTGGGTGGAGTGATGGGGTAAGGAGGAATAGTACATAATGGGGCTTATAGGAATAGTGCTTTCTGGGGTAGGTAATAAGGAAAACATAACAGGGTACATTTGCTTTCCCATTGCTGGGACTAACAACCTGGTACCCACAACTTAAAGAAGAGGTTATTTTTGGCTCATGGTTTCAGAGGTTTCTGTCCATCCATGGTCAGCTGGTTCCAAGGTAGAAATATCACAGCAGAAGTGTGTAATGGAGCAAAGATGCTCATTCATAGCATCCAGGAAGCAGTGTACAGGGGAAAATGCAAGCAAGAGCTATACCCTCCAGAATTATGCCTCCAGTGACCCAGCCCCGGCTGGGCCCTACCTCCTAACAGCACATTCAGCTATGGACACCCACGGATTGATCCACCAATGAACGCAGCTCCCCACAATCCAATTATACCTCCAGGAGTCTTGTAATCTGGTCAAGTTGACATTAAGCTCGACTGTGACACAAGCAGAAGGGGATATTTCCCCAAAAAGAGCTTTATACTCTCCTGCCTCCAGGACATTCAGTAGCAAATGTGATTTAATTTCCTTTACTTGTGCATATTTAATATAAGTTCAGAAGTTCCAACAGTGTTCTTTTGATGAACATTGATATATCAATAATAAAAATGTATAGTTCATTGGCCAATTTGTTCTGAAAAAATAAATACAGCAATGTCAAAGATGTGGTTATTTTTACTGAAATTTGGTAATTGCAAAATATCAAAAGTTGCAGGCCAAAACATCCTTAAGAATACTTGCCACTCAAAGAACCCTTGTTTTTAATAGATCTATTTCTCTTTTTTTTCTTCCTTTTTTAAATTTGTGTGTTTACTTTTTGCTACAGAAAATTTCAAACAGGGGCCGGTGAGATGGCTCAGCGGCGTAAGCGCCTGCCTTGCAAGCGCGAGGGCCTGAGTTTGACTCCCGGATCCCACATACGAAAAAGGGGCCGGTGATATCACTCAGCGGCACAGGTGCCTATTGGCGCATGAGGTCCTGAGGTTGACCCCCCCGGTACCCACAAAAAAAAAAAAAAAAAAAATTTCAAACATACATAAAAAAATGAAAAATAGCATAATAAACTACCGTATAGGTACCACCATGCTGCAATAATCCTGGCCAATCTTGTGTTATCCATAACATACCCAGTGTACCAAGTCCCAGGTTACTGAGGAAAATCCCAGCCATAATATAAATTCATCTATAAATATTGTGCTATACATTTCTAAGATTTTTATTCAATACCACTGCACCTCAGAAATTTATAGTAAATGCCTAGTATCCACAAATATACAATTTCTGTTCAAATTTCTCCAATTGGTCCATCAATTTTGACATTTGTTTAAAAGTAACACATATGTTAATTGCCCTTATTGAAACTTTCCACAATATACACGTATGTTGAAACATCTTGTTGTACATAAAAAATATATATCATTCTTGTCAACAGAAACTAAGTAAATAAAATAAAAAATGAAATAAAATTCCCAGTAAGTTCAACACCTGGCGATGAGTGGGAGGTGTCACGTGTCTCTGGGATCCATGTTGCGCTCTTTTTCCCTTCTTGATATTTATGTGTTAAGCAGCCATAGAATTTTTCACAGTGTTAGCTTTTGCTGCCTGTGCCCTTGTGGTGTTGTTTCCTGTTTTTCTTCTGTCCCCTGTGTCCTGCAAATTGGTGGCTGAATAGGACTTTGATGTAATCCTTATACGTTTTACACTCTGTGTTAACTGCTAAGAAATTTCGTCTCTCTGTGCTTTGCGCCTTCCCACCTGCTCAACCCTCCTTATGGACTCATTCACATTTCTGGTGCAACAGTGAGTACCTGCTGCACACACTGCTGTGCTGAGGGACAGGTGCAAAGATGAGTCCTGCACCCAGGGCTTACAAAGAACACAGAGGGAATCAAAACTGCCTTTTACGAATGCAAGACAAAGTAACTTAAGTCATGGTTGAGTTGCTTTGTCTTAATAAATCCCTGCATTAGCCCTCTGAGAAATTGACTATTTTATACTTATCTCTCTTTTACAAATGAGGAAACAGGTGTAGAGAGGTTCTCTGACTTACTCAAAGTTACACTGCCAGTCAGTGGTGGGACAGGATTAGAGCCTGGACTGTTCTGTGCCCATCCACCTAACTACCAGGTAATGCTGCCCTGCCCTGCCCTGCCCTGCCCTGCCCTGCCCTTGCTAACGCTCTATGTCAGTGACAGAAACACAGAAAAATGTAGCTAACTAGTGTGAGGCTTCACATAATTTATTTCTACTCATGCAATACATTCAGTCAATTTAACTGTCGTGAGTGATTACTAATAATGTTTATGCATCAATCCAGAATAAAGTCCGCATCCATGACATGAGGCATAAGAAGTGTAATCTCACTAGCATGGTATGAATCTTGTAATGCAATAGTATGTTACACTTACATTTCACTGTATGTACGATATGATGCATTTCACTGTAGTACTATAATATGATATAGTACACTGTAATATGATGAATTTTACTTTTAAGAGCTTTTATTTGCTGTCAGTATTTCATTCCTTAACTCTCTCATCCAGAAGCCATATTCTTAAAAGCTAAAGTGTCTGATTTTCAAAAGCCAAACATTTGCAATTCAAACAGTAAAACCAAAAGGAAGCCATAGTAAATAGATAGTTATCCAGTTTTTATGGAAAATAAGGGCAGCCAGGTTATTCTTCCCTAAAGAGCAAAGCTATACTAGGGTATGCAGGGCTCCAGTCAAATATTTTTGCAGTGGGCCGGTGAAATGGCTCAGCAGCACAAGTGCCTGCCTGGCAAGCGCAAAGTCCTGAGTTCGACCCCCGATACCCATAAAAAAAAATTATATATATATATATATATTTTTTTTTGCAGTGGCTCTGCCTATAAAAATTTTAATTTAAAAAGATAGTACAAAATTCTTGAGCCTATGTGAGGTATAGTGATTTATCAATGAAGATTTATAATAATGGACAGAGAAGGGGTACTTTTGTATTTGTTTATTGTCTAATGAATAGATATAAAAGATTTTTCATCTTCTGTTTGACATGAAAGTTAACCCAAATCTGCTTCTTAGCATTTTCCTGGAAATTACCTGAAAACACACACACACATATATATGTATATATATCATACCTTCTGGGAACTGGGACCAGTCATGGGTCCCTGGGGCAACTTCATAGGCGAGGGTACAGTGCTCCTTGATTGAACTCATGTGCGGTAGAAAGGCAAAAGAGTGCCCCCAAAGAAGAAAGGTCAGAGACCACTCGGGGTCCAGTCTAGCCACAGGGTATGCTGCTAAGATGGCATTGCCAACCCTGGCCAGGCCTGGCTTCCAAAAGTAGACTTAGAAAATTAGTAGAAGTCACCAAAAGCATGGAGGCCAACTGAGGCATGGATTCTGGAACAGTCCTACTGGTACCAATGGAAGGGCAGTTCTGGCAAAGTTTCATCTGGTCTGAAAGAAGGGAAAAGACAAAGGAAGCTGACCAGGAAATAAGGTCACTTGGACACAGCATTCTGCAGACTTCTAACCTAGTCACATCCTTTTCACATTGGACATAGTTTTGTGGAAGGTTAATCATGTGTACTTGATGAGAACTAAAGAAAACCAACCTTCCTTCAAAGCTAGGACAATGATGATACACTCCCAATGGCGTTGACTATATGATCTTAAGCAATTACTCAACTACCCTGAATTTCAACATACTCATCTATAAAATAGGGCTGATTATATCTGCCTCCAAACATTGCTGTAAGGAGTTAAGAACTAATAATATAGGATACATATCTTGCATATATGAGGCACTAACCTAAATATTAAAAGGTATTATACATATTTTCTTCTAATTATTTAATGACCTTGTATTGGGCATTATGTATAAAAAGCAGCAAAAGAAAGGAAAAGCAGTCTTTCCATTACCAAGGAATTTGTCATTTAACTGGAGCAATAACAATTTCTAGATACAGAATCACTGAAAGTATGAATATAAAGTATGAATATACTTAAAGTATGAATACACTGAGAAAAGTGAATGGGAATGCATTAAGGAGATAGAGAAAAGACATGAATAGTGATTGCTGCACGTAACGGGTGATGTTGGGGAAGCCTTCCAAGAGCAGAAGAGCTTTCAAATCATACTTCACTCAACAGGTGGAGCACACAGACTAGGAACAGTAGAGAAAAGGGAGGGAAAGAGTGCAGACTGACTGAAAATGATGGTTGTGGCTTTTTCAATACAACATGTGATTCCCAAAACCACCAGCGCAGCTCTAGTCATTTTTTTCTGTTATAATGATTGTCAGAAACAAATCCAGAAATCACACTGGCATGCTGAAGGCTATTTCACAAGTTGCAAATAAACACAGGTAGAACCTTGCTCACACTGATCATTCAAAAACAAATGCCTGCTAGCTTATTATACTTGACAAAGGAAATCCTGTGAATATCCTAACCAGATCAGGATACAAATATATCCATACTGAGTTTACAAAATGTTGGAGCTCCAGGTGAAAATGGTGCCAAGGCAATCAATGCAGGTGTGAATATCAGCTAAATCAGTTGCTTAGCATCATGAAGACTGTTAAACTCTTTTGTGCTTTAAAAACAGAGATATTTAGGCTACTCTAAGTGGAAGATAAAAGCTTAGATAATGTCCACACAGAGCAGCAGTTCAGTTTCCACACAGCTCATGGAGATTAGCATGCTTTAGCATGTTTCATAATACCTCTGATGACCCAACAGGACTTCCAATCATCACACACCCCTGGTAAGGAGCAGTGTCTCAGTTACTTTTCTTATTGTTGAGACAAAATACCCATCACCCAAAGTTAAAAGAGGAAAGGTTTAGTGCAGCTCACAGTTTGTAGAGGTTTCAGTCCATAGGTTGGCTGCTTCCAAGGCAGGGTGGCATGGCAGAGGGGCATGGTGAGGAGAAACAGTCCATGACACGGCAAGCAGAAGGCAGAGAGCAGCAAGCAACAACCCTCCCTTTCCCTTTATCCCATCCAGCTGACAGCCTCTTGGGTGGTGCCACTCACACCCAGGGTGGGCCTTTCCATTATCCATGCCCAGAACTATTCTAAACTAATCAGTGGACTAATTTAGTACCACACCACCTTAATCCCAGGATCACACATCCTAGATCCAGCCAGCTCCAAAAGCCCCACCTGTGAGTGCATGAGGATGGGGACATCTATTTACAAGCTGTAACAGACACCCATTACATCACACTCAGGAGTTCTGCACTGCAGTGTGCCAACAAGTCTTTAACAACAGGTCTGTGAGATGGGAGCCCTGATTGGCTGTTTTCCCAATTTTCGTTGTATAAAAATTCTCAACACAGCCAGTATCGAACTATCCAATTTCTGTTGGGTACAAATTCCCCCTGTGGCCAGTCTCAATCTACCAAATGTGAGATCACTGAATGCAGAGATGGGGAGAAACAAGCACTGTGGATTCTTGGAGTACCACCACCAATGAGTCAGAAATTTTGACTCAGTTTCTCTAATCTCCTGCCCAATTGCTTCACTGTATCTCCTTCTCCTACTTCATGGTTTCTTCTTACTACTTTATTTTTGTGAGACTTCCTACTACACGTTGTGGATCATTGTATAAATTCTCTAACCTGGCTGATTATCATCAAGCAGTAGAAAGAATACCACCTGGTTAGAGTTCCCTGGACAGTTCTAATCCAGTTTCTAATCCAGTCAGCTATGATTGCATCACTGGGTGGTGGGTGATGCCTGTTCCCAGAAGAGAGGACTCTGTCTTTTCAGAAGAGGGAAGTCTAACATGGCTGATCCCTTCAATAGGTTATCTTTTACTCTATTAGAAAAGCAATTAAGTGCCTGATTTGTGATTGTGCTCAATCATTTGTGGCAGTATCATTTAGAAATATCTTCCTTGAGACCACATTTCGTATTGATCAATTGCTCAATTTCACCCTGATCACCATTACTGGAGAGACATGCATTTGGTGACCTCCTAAGAGCATTGAACAGGAATAGAAAATCTGGATCTACATCTAGCCGACAATTTCTTTTTCTTTTTCTGTCACTTTAAATGATCTCACTTCAACTTTCCAACCTAAGAATCTTCACTTACAAATGAAAAAAATTGCTCTTGCCCTACCAAATTACAGGTGATCGCCAGGCATGGTGGTGTGTGCCTGTAATCCCAGCACTCGAGAGGCTGAGGCAGGAGGATCACCATGAGTTCGAGGCCAGCCTGGGCTATGTAGTGAGTTCAAGGGCAGTCTAAATTACAGAACAACAACAAAAAAATATTGCAGGGGATGTTTTGCCAAAATAAGGAAGAATAGAAGGAAGAGAAGAAAGGAGTAGGAAGGCGAGAAAGAGAACTGTCCCCACAGCAGGGAATTTTTAAAAAATATTTTTTAAGCAAAGTTAACCTTTCCTTCAAACATGTGGGTCTTAAATGTATAAAACGGGAGCTACTCTAGTTAAAAGATATGAGCAATGTGAAGGGCTGAGGGCTCAACTCACCTGGCCTCCTCCATGCATGGTCTGCCTTCCCCTGAACTGCACCAGAGCACAGCTAGGAAATGACCAGCCCACACAAACGAGAGATATTTTCACATCTAGAACTTTTTCTCCCATGGAAAAAAAAAGTATTTGCCTACAAAAAAAGTGTCTGTTGAAAATTTTATTCTGATAAAAACAAATTGAGAAGTATTTTATGCAGTATGTATTGAGGCAACTAGAACCACAATTTTTAATCTACTGGGAGCTAAATCACAAATGGCCATTATTTCTTTAAAAAATAAAACAGAAAATGGGTTATTATTGTTTCTGAAGGGAACAATAGGGAAATAATTTAATTTTATCCCAAACTTCCATCCTGTTTTTCATATTATATTTATATTTACTGAACTCACAATTTGATCTGAATTAAAAAGAGCAGAAATATGTCATGTACGCAAAAGTGCTTTCATAACTATTGCTATTAGTACTATTGTTGTTATTATTATACTATCCTCGAAAACCATTTTCTTGACTTCAGCAGTGTCTTAAATATTAGTGGCTAAGTACCAAAGGAGGTTTTATACATACAGAAAACTAAGTCACTGGCTTTTTGTACAGCAAAATACCAGTTTCTCATCTTTCTATTTCAGTTGAAGGTACAGGTTTAACCAAAATGAAAATTGATAAGGAGACAAATACAGTAACAATGTGAACAACAATAATAATCATCCTTTCCAATAAGACCTTTTATAGTTATTTTAAATCAGAGTAGATAAATGATGTTTTGTTTCAGTGATTTCTACAACCCAAGGTAAAGGTCTTGGTTAACTTGATCCTCTGCCAGGCCTCATCCGATAATCATTGTCAGTCAGGGTCTCAACAAGAAATGGAATTTTTAGGTGCAACCTCAGGAAGGATTAGTTTAAAAAAAAAAAAAAGATGAATCACAAAATTAAAGAGAAACAAGATACAGGAAACTGCGAAGGAGAACACAGGAATCCAGATCTGCAGCAGCAAAACTGTATGCTCAGGGCTGAAGGCATAAGGAAGACACGGCTGCTAGAACCCAGGAGGGGGAAGAATTGCCCAAACCAGCGTGGCCTCAGAGAAACAAAAGGAGAAACAAACCCCATTTAAATTTTCTACTGGCCTCATTATAAAAAAAAAGATGAGTGAAGATAAATTTTAATAGTATGTTGTATTTAATACAACATTTCAACATTTAATCAATAGAGAAAATTATTAATGAAGTGTTTTACATTCTTCTCTTTTTCCATCAAGTCTTCAAAATCCAGTGTGTGTCTTACACTTACAGCACATCTCAGTTAAGAGTTGCCGTATTTCAAATGCTCGATAGCCACATGTGGTTTGTGGCTACAATCTGGGCAGCACCGGTGTTGAGCATAGACTGACATGATCTCTTGCTGGAGGGGGAACGGGAGGGGAAGGGACACTGGACAAACCGAGCCTAACCAAAGCAGGGAAAGAACTTGCGGACACAGTGCAGACCAGGAGGAATCTGAGTGGAAGAACTTTTCCTATCATTAGTTGTCACGTTGATTGTCAGAAATACCTAAAATCAGAATGCAGAGGCATGGCTGTAGAGAGATTTAACTGAATATATCAAGTATTGCAAAAAATGTTATTTTACACTAATTGTACGTATTCTGTATGACAAGCATTCCCGGGAATTCTAGAAATGAAGAGATAGGAGTGTGAATATGCCAACCAGGCCACATTCCATGAAACTAATTATTTGGTGTGGTTTGAGCAAGAATAGGCTGACCCCAGAATTCACTCAAAGTACCTCCACAGATGAAAATACTTCAACTATTAAGATAGATTGTCTGAAAAGAGATACAAAAGAAAGCAAAAAAGCCCAAAAAGTTTATTTCCCAAACAAAGTTCTTATTTTGTTTTATTAAATCGGATCAGTGAAATGTTGAGGAGGAATGAAGACAGTGACATAAAATCCAGTGGCATACCGCAGCCTCTGCAGGACCTGGACTCAGGAGACCTGGAAAACAATTTAGCAACAAGGAAAGGAAGAAAAACTCAGGGGGTTAAGAAAAAGTCGACAGAAACACTAAATATTCTCTAAACCCAAGTTGCTTGTTTATGTGGTAAAAATATCTTCCTATTCTGTATCTATCTATTCATGCTCTTTGTGGTCTTTTTATGAACAGAAGTTCTTATTCTTAATATAGTTAATATTATTCATATGTTCCTTTCTGTTTAGTGCCTAAAGAGACCAATTCATTTTGTACAGAGATGTGGATCAATGGAACAGAGTAGAGGATACAGAAACAACACCAGGCTCTGTCAGCCATCTGATCTTCGACAAAGGGGGCAAAAACATACGTTGGAGAAAAGACCGCCTCTTTAACAAGTGGTGCTAAAAAAAACTGGCCTCCACCTGCACAAGACTGAAGCTAGACCCATATCTCTCACCAGGTACTAAACTAAAATTAAAGTGGATCAAAGCTCTAAATATTAAAACAGAAACATAACCTGCCAGTTACTGCTCAGAGACTAATATCTAGAAAATATAAAGAACTAAAAAAAAAAATTAGACTCCCCCAAAATAAAAGACCCACCCAAAAAATGGGCAACTGAAATGAATAGACACTTCTCAGATGAAGTACAAATAGCCAATAAATACATGAAAAAATATTCAGCATCTCTGCCCATTAGAGAACTGCAAATGAAACAACACAGATTCCATCTCACTGCAGAAAAAATGCTATTGTGAAGAAATCAAATAATAACAAAAGCTGGTGAGGCTGTAGGGAAAAAGAAACCCTTCTGTATTGTTGGTGGGAATGTAAATTAGTATAATCATTATGGAAATCAGTATGGAAATTCCTCAAAAAATTAAAAACAGGGCCGGTGAGATGGATCAGCGGCGTAAGCACCTGCCTGGCAAGCGCAAGGTCCTGAGTTTGACTCCCGGATCCCACACACGAAAAAAAAAGGGGCCAGTGATATCGTTCAGTGGCACGGGTACCTGCTGGTGTGTGAGGTCCTGAGGTCGACCCCCGGTACCCACAAAAAAAAAAAATTAAAAACAGAAATTCCATTAGAACCAACTATACCCCTTCTAGGCATCTTCCCCAAATATGTTAAAGGAGATCACATTATAGTGACACATCCATACCCATGTTTGTAGCACCACAACTCATGATAGCTAAATCTGTGAAGTGACCTATAAGTCCATCAACTGATCAATGAATAAAGAAAATGTGGCATTTACATGCAATGGAGTACTACTGTGCCATAAAGAATGATAAACTTGAGTCATTTTTAGGAAATGGATGCATCTTGAGATCATAATATTGAGCAAAATAAATCAGGCACACAAGCTTAAATATAACATCATCTCTTTTATATGAGAAACTGAAAGTATAAATAATTTAAAGAGCAAAATAAAAGATAGATAATGGGATCCAGCAAGATAGATCTTCTGTAAATGGGAAGGGGACCAAGAGATGGAGTGGGGGGGGGGAGTGGAGGGAAAGGGAAAGTAAAAAGAATTAAGATGTTTGATGTACATGTAATCATTATGTACTGCAAACATGTGCTAATAAAAATTTACCAATTTTAAAAGTCAAATTGGTGCTGTGGTCACATGACATATTTATTAGCCTCACTGATTTACATTAAAGTTATCCCTTTAGCATCATAGGTAGCACATGGGTATAAGGAATGTGTGGACTTAGATTCTAAATACCCGACTCTCCTCTGCTAATAATAGATAATGTAAAGTTACAGATAACAGTCTCCGAGTCTCAGTATACTCACCTATAAGGTGAATGTGTATGAATACATGTTCCCACATACACAGTATGTACGCAATAGTCACCTATTCAACAATTCAATAAGCATCTACTATGTGACAAACATTGTGCTAGCCAGTAGCTATACTCAGATAAACAAGATATGGTCCTCATTCTGATTTTAGCAAGATATTAATACTTATGATGAAGCGAAATTAACATCAATAGACATACAGTACATAGAAGATGGATGCAGTATAATAAAGAATACAAGTTTTGGAATTTAAGAGACTTGGATGTGAATCTAATTTCTGTCATTTACAAAGGGTACGTCCTTGAGTAAAGCACCTCTCTCTCTGAGACCCAGCACTATTGTCTGTCGAATGCCCTTTGGAGGGCTTCTATAATGATGACGGACATAGGCAAACTCACAATTTATGACTGGGTTTGCTGACAGCATTTGAAAGTTGAGCTTCTAGGGCCGGTGAGATGGCTCAGTGGTGTAAGCGCCTGCCTTGCAAGCGCGAGGGCCCGAGTTCGACTCCCGGATCCCACATACGGAAAAGGGGCCGGTGATATCGCTCAGCGGCACGGGCGCCTGTTGGCACGCGAGGTCCTGAGGTCGACCCCCCGGTACCCACAAAAAAAAAAAAAAAAAGAAAGTTGAGCTTCTAAAACCCAGTGTTGTGGCCCATACTTGTAATCTTAGTACTCGAGAGGCTGAACAGGAGGCATTCAAGGCCAGCCTGGGCTACGTAGTGAGTAAAAGGCCAGCCTGAACTACATAGTGAGACCCTGTCTCAAAAAAAATAAATAAATAAAAAACAACACATAAAAAAAAATTTTGAGCCGTAAACTCCATACCTATACCAAATAAGTATAGTATTATTAAATGGGATCAATTATATTGCTTAGTAAGGAGGATCAAATACATATATTTTGGCCCAATATCAAATGACTGAATATTAAAATCAATATTGATCAAAAGTGAATATCCCCATCAACAAATGAATTTCTGGAATATTAGAATTTCAATTTATATCCAAAAACTTGTGTTGCTATAATTTTAGAAAAAAATAGTAATCAAATTTTCAAGGTGTGACAATACATAAAATAATATAGAAATAATAATTTCTGTGCTCTGCAAATTGCTGTTTTTCCCTTGTGTCATTCACTATAGCAGACTTGTGATTAAAAAGACTCCCACTTTCAACCAAGTTGGACCTGATATTTTTGAGGTACTCATTATCCTCTTATAGTTTCCTCTTTCATTTATCTGGTCTATGGTCTTTATTAAGTCTAAATAAAGACAATTTATTCCAGCCATTTTTGTTCCCATATTGGAATTACTCCACTTAACTTTAAAGTGACAAGTTCGCATTTTATCAACCTTAGGAGATATAGAAGATGGCCAGTAAGGACTTTTTTTGAAAGTCTTGTGGCCTTAATGGAATTAACTAAATATTAAATATTAAAAATTACACTATTTAAAGAAATTACTTAAATATAAGAATACTCAATGATTAGAACTCCTGATATTCATCTTACACTATTATTTAATTTTTTAATGTCTCTTGTATCAAAAAGGATATAATTTTCTTCCCAAAAACTTGTTTAGCTATTATACTTCCAAAATTTGTAGTAATAATCTGTATATTTTCTCTACTCAACTAATAAAAAGATTTCTAATAATTTTCAATTTATGATTTATATTTTACTTTACACTCAAATTACTGATAGTTCAACATTTAAAGTATATAAGAATACTTTCAACAAGCTACATCTAAGTTGTTAACTTTTATATGAAATTGAATATTAAAATATCAATCACCAATCTCAAAACACTCTTCACATTACTGACATTGTTACATATTTAGATGCTATGTTATCGAAGGCAGCCACATGATCATCAACTCAAAAATGCCCAAAGTGCCACTGAGATAAGCATACAATTGTTCACTCCTAAAATCTGTCATCAAAGCAAAAAGTGAATAGCAGAGTTGGTCAAATGCTATAAGTGAAGCCAAATTTTAATGTATCCCTAATTCCTAGAAACTGATTTCAGGTTCTAAAATCAATAAATGTCAACAAAAACATAAAGGGACAAAATTTCAGTGTGTAAGCAAAACCCTTTTATTGAAATTATGGTAGGGGGATCACTTCACCTTTGCAGGAAATTTTTGCAATGATTACCCTGAATAAACCTTCTTAAAGCAAGAGATATATTTAGTTTTAATGAGAATGATGTCTGGTAATTTACCTGTACTAAAAACGGAATGTCTTTCTTGTCTACATTTAAATTTTGGTTATTATCTGAAAATTCTTTTTTTTTCCCCCAAGAGGAAATAAAAAGGAAATGCTAAAGGAAGGGCAGTTTTCACACTAACTCCATCAAGGAGTAATCCTGTCCTTCTAATGTCATGTGATATTCCTGGCTCAGTGCTTGTGAATATTGTGTCCATGATAAAAATACAGATATACCTCAAATCATTTCATGCAGACAGAATTTAAGCTGCTGGCTCTCTCCTGGTTCTGTGGCTTCACCTTGTGTCCTCTAGAATCTGTAAGACCACATTGGATGCCAGTCCTCAAATCTCTCAGATCTCAAGTATCGCAGCATTTTGCTCAAGTTGATCCTCTTCATGGAACACTTCCTACCCAACTCCTCTCTCCTAATTAAATATCCACTTGTCCTTTAAGACACAACTGATCTGTAATCCTCCAGAAAATACTCCCCATGCTCCTGGGAGGGGTGCGATGCTCAGCTCCCTGCTCCCTAACTCCGTGCTTCCCCAATGGACCAGTGAATCCCCAGGGCTGAGACTCTGCCTGGTTCCTCTGTGTATCTTCCACACATGCCCTGGAGTTTGGCACATACCAGCAGAACTTCAGTAATTATATTTAGCACTTCAATCACCACAAAACTGATTACATAAAAATCACACTTTAATTAATGTTCTTACATACCATGAAAATCAACATGGAAAAATGGATGTGAGATTTTTTTTTTAAATCAGTTTATCAGAAGAACCAGAGAGAGAATTAAAAGAAGTTGAGGGAAAAGGTATACATATGTGAAACTCACCAAGAGTGAAGTTCCAAGAGGAATAATCACAAAACAGACCAGCTGGAAGAGCACTAAGATGGCAGAGTGGTGAGCAGCAGAGAGAGAGCCTCTCTGAGAGTCACCATCCAGACACTGGAATATAGCAACTCGAGGAAGACAAGGAGGAGAGAAGTAGGTCCCCTGGACCCAGGAAGGATCCAAAGCATGAATTGAAGCCCACGGAGAGAGTGAAGAGAGAAACTTCAACAAAGAAGGAGGTAGCCAGCAGCGCCTTCTCCCTGAGATGAGACTCACTGCACAAGAGGAACAGTTCAAACCTGTGGACACACAGTGACTGCCGGTGACCACGGAGGCCTCCACGGAGAGATGCAGCAGTGGAGGGGAGCAGCTGACCTGAGGGACTGCACCGCCTGGCAGTGAGTTCTGAGGGCTCAGTCGCCCAGTGGGAGAGAGCAATCGGCCGGGAGCCATTTGTAGAGAGGCAGCTGAGCTCAGAACTCAGAGCTACTGCAGGCTCCATCTAGTGGCTCCCAGCTGGGCTCAGGCCCGGAAGGTGCGCTGATGGCTGCAGGCCAAGTGAGTCTGGTCTTGGCCAGAAGGTGCAGGCTGGCTGAGATTATCCACTACCCCACCAAAAAGCTCCTGCTGGCTTTCTGGGATGGATCTGCATGAATCGGGACTCTGTCTCCACACGTTGTCTACCAGTGACAGCAGAGACAAACACCTGGAACTGATTCTTTTTATTTTTTTTTATTTTTTTTTCTCGCATTTGTTTTTTGTTCTGGTGAAGGAGTTTTTTTTGTTGGGTTTTATTTTTGTTTTGTTTGTTTTATTGTGTTTGTCTTTGTTTTTGTTTCTGTTTGTCTATTTGCTCTTTCCTTCATTATTCTCTCTGATTTTTATATGAGTGTAAACAGAGCCTCTAACCTCTTTGTGTTGTGGTTGTGATCTGTTCTTCCTTTTATCCTTTCCTTCTCTTTTTCCCACCAGTCCTCTGCACCAGTGTCCCAATGTTACTGGGATCCCTCTTGGTCCTCTAACCTTACATCTAATTCCTTCTTCTTCTCCCAATACTCTTTTTCCTCCTTAACTCATTTTAAATTTAAACTCCTGAGGGCAAAATTGACATATTAAGGACTTGTATACTGCATATAATTTTTCTGGTGTGTTTTAGATTTTATTATATAACTGCAACTCTACTTTATATGGTTAAAAGTGGCAAATAACTGGTTAGCTCAGTCTGTCATTTTCTAGGCTGTGTTTGATGCTTTAGGTATCATTATAGCCAAAAGTGAAATAACTGTTCTAAACAGATTTCCTTCCTGATATTTCATGATTGAGATTGACTAAGGGTCACAGAAAATACAGTGGCACAGTACCAAAGAACCAAGGACTGGGCCAACCAGGTAGCAACTTCTCATATCCAGCAAATTGAAGAGGTAGGATCTGGCAGCAAGCTCAAAACCCCAAAACAAGCTTCACTTGGAAGATACTGCACAGAAGTAGTCATCTCCTAAGGATCTTGAACACTAGCAATAAAGTAACCTACCATAGGTAATTTACAAACATCACCCCAGGAATTAAACTAAAGAAAGAAAAGAAAATGAGACGACACTTAAACAAGATGCAACCCCACACATCCAATTCACCAAAGGCAAACCTAGGGGGCAATGAGGTGGGACAATCCAAAAGCCACCCACCTGGCCTATCTGAAGTGGTAACAAAGCAATTGAATGAGGCTCTGAGAAAAAATTAAAACAGAAATAATTTCACAGATAACTGCAGAGATAATGTCTACAATGAAGACCATGCTTAAGGACACTATAGGTGATACAGACAAAAAATAGATGAGCTTAAGAAAATGATAGAAACCATGAATGCTCAGCATAGGAAAGAAATGGAATCCATAAGGCAGATTCAAGCAGATATCCAGGAGAACAAAAATTCCATTGAAAGTATTTGTACCAGATTAAGCCAATGTGAGGACAGGATCTCAGATATAGAAGACAGATTGCAATTAGTGATCATGAAAAGAAAGAATTCTTAAAAGCAGCAAGGGACCATGAAAAATCAATTCAGCAGCTGCTAGATGACTCAAAGATAAATAACTTAAGAATAATTGGAATAAATGAAAAAGCAGGAGATAGCATAAATGACATTAGAACCTTGTCCACAGACATTATCATGGAGAACTTCCCTGGAAGAGAAAAAGAATTTGATCTTCATATAAATGAAACTCACAGAACTCCAACTAGACTTGATCAAAAAAAAACTTCAGCCAGACATATCATAGTCAAGATCCCAGAAATTCAACAGAAGGGCAGAAACTTAAAAGCTGTTAGGGACAAGACACAAATCACCTATAAAGGAAAGCCCATCAGAATCACAGCTGACTTTTCAGCACAAACCCTCAATTCAAGAAGAGCTTGGAATGACATATTTCAAGCTCTAAAGGAAAATAATTTTCAACCCAGATTGATGTACCCCACAAAACTATCTTTCAAAATTGATGGAGAAATAAAATACTTTCATGACAAAGAACATCTGAGAAAATTTATGACCACCAAACCAGCTCTCCAAAATGTTCTGAAGGACATTCTAGAAAGAGATAACAAGGACTACAACTCCAGGAACCCCAACAGAAGGAATCCACCAGGCAGGGCAGATAATTAAATAGAGGGAAAGGGGAAAAACAAACAAAGAGTGGGAACCAACGATAGGAAAATATCATGACAAGTATAAGTCAATACATATCAGTTTTAACCATCAATGTTAATGGTCTCAATTCACCAATCAAAAGGCACAGACTGGCAAAATGGATCAAGAAGCAAGATCCAACAATACGCTGTATACAAGAAACACATTTAATTCAGAAAGAAATTCATAGACTGAAAGTCAAAGGATGGAAAACAATATTCCATGCAACAGGAACCCAGAAAAAAGCAGGGGTAGCTATTCTTTTTGCAGACAAAGTGAATTTTAAGCCAAGAATGATTCAGAGAGATAAAGACGGTCATTACGTCCTTGTAAAGGGAACAATCCAAGAGGAAGAGATAACGATCATAAATATATATGCATCAAATACCAGTGCACACAGCTATACAAAACAAGTATTAAAGGGCATGAAAAATCAAATAAGCACTAATACAGTTATATTGGGGGATCTCAATACTCCACTGTCACAAAAAGACAGATCATCTAGACAAAAAATCAATAATGAAATAGTAGAACTGAGCCAAACTTTTGAACAAATGGACTTAGTAGATGTCTACAGAGTGTTCCACCCTACAACATCAGAATACACATTCTTCTCAGCTGCACACGGGACGTTCTCCAAAATAGACCACATACTAGCTCATAAAACCTGCTTAAGTAAATGCAAAGGAATTGAAATTATCCCATGCATATTATCAGACCATAGTGCAATGAAATTGGAAATCAATGGTGAAAGAAATCACAAAAACTCCCTAAACACATGGAAATTAAACAACCAATGGGTCACAGATGAAATTAAAGAAGAAATTAGACACTTTCTACAACTGAATGATAATGACAGTACAACATACCGGAAATTATGGGATACAATGAAAGCAGTCCTAAGAGGGAAATTTATAGCATTAAATACTTATATCAAGAAAATAGAGCAAGTGCAAATAAACAACTTAATGCCGAACCTCGAACTTCTAGAAAAAGAAGTGCAGGCTCAGCCAAAAGCCTGTACAAGAGAGGAAATTATAAAGATTAGAGCAGAAATTAACATATTAGAGACTAAAAAAACAATACAAAGAATCAATGAAGCAGAGTTGGTTCTTTGAAAGAATAAATAAGATTGATAAACCCTTATCCAACCTTATTAAAAAAAGAAAAGAAAAGACTCAAATCCATGCAATTGAAAATGAAAAGGGTGATATCACGACTGACCCTGCAGAAATGCAGAAGATCATCTATACCTATTTTGAAAATTTATATTCTACTAAGATGGAAAATGCAGAAGAAATGGACAGATTCCTAGATATGTATGAATTACCAAAGCTGAATCAAGAAGATTTAAAAATCCTGAATAAACCAATATCAACCAGTGAAATCAAAGATGTAATTAAAAACCTCCCAACAAAGAAAAGTCCAGGCCCTGATGGATTCACTGCCAAATTCTACCAGAAATTTAGAGGAGACCTAACACCACTAATTCTCAAACTCTTTAATGAAATTGAAAGGGAAACAATACTCCCAAATTCATTCCTGGAAGCAAGCATTACCCTGATACAAAAACTGAAGAAGGACCCAACTAAGAAAGAGAACTACAGGCCAATCTCCCTAATGAACATAGATGCAAAAATCCTCAATAACATACAGGCAAACAGAATGCAGCAAATCATCAAGAAGATTATACACCATGACCAAGTTGGATTCATCCCAGGGATGCAGGGATGGTTCAACATATGCAAATCAATAAATGTAATACACCATATTAACAGAACCAAAGACAAAAATCACATGATCATCTCAATAGATGCAGAAAAAGCTTTTGACAAAGTCCAGCACCTTTTTATGATAAAAACCCTACAGAAAATTGGAATAGATGGTCTTTATCTCAATCTGATAAAAGCTATCTATGACAAACCAACAGCCAATATTATACTAAATGGGCAAAAACTGAAAGCCTTCCCTCTAAAATCAGGAACAAGACAAAGATGTCCACTGTCCCCACTCTTATTCAACATAGTCCTGGAAACTTTAGCCAGAGCAATTAGACAAGAGAAAGAAATAAAATGAATAACAATAGGAAAGGAAGAAGTTAAATTATCATTATTTGCAGATGACATGATACTCTATATAGAAGACCCCAAAAACTCCACTAAAAAACTGCTAGATTTAATAACCAAATTCAGTAGTGTAGCTGGATACAAAGTCAATACTCCAAAATCAATAGCCTTTCTGTACACAAATAACAAACTTACTGAAAGAGAAATTAGGGAAACAATACCATTCACAATAACATCCAAAAAAATGAAATACCTAGGAATCAATCTCACAAAGGTTGTAAAAGACCTATACGCTGAAAACTACAGTACTCTGAAAAAGGAGATTGAAGAGGATATCAGAAAATGGAAAGATATCCCTTGCTCCTGGATAGGAAGAACCAATATAGTGAAAATGGCCATACTTCCAAAATTGTTATACAGATTTAATGCAATTCCAATCAAAATTCCAACAACATATCTCACAGAATTAGAAAAAACAATCCTAAAATTCATTTGGAATCAGAAGAGACCTAGAATAGCAAAGACAATTCTGGGCAACAAAGGCAAGGCAGGGGGCATCACAATCCCCGACTTGAAATTATACTATAAAGCTACTGTGATAAAAACAGTGTGGTATTGGCAAAAAAACAGACCTGAAGATCAGTGGAACAGTTTAGAAGATGCTGAAACAACCCCAGACATACAAAACCACCTTATCTTTGACAAAGGTGCCAAACACATTCGCTGGAAGAAAGATAGCCTCTTTAATAAATGGTGCTGGAAAAACTGGCTCTACACATGCCAAAGATTAAAACTAGACACATATCTTTCACCATGCACTAAACTAAATTCAAAATGGATCAGAGATCTAAATATTAAAACAGAAACATTAAATCTGCTGGAAGGTAGGATAGGTAAAACCCTTGAAGACATTGGTGTAAGTAAAGACTTTATGAATAAAACCTCAACCACACAGGAACTATCACAAAGAATCAACAACTGGGATCTCGTCTTATTGAAAACTTTTGCACAGCAAGAGAAACCACCAACAGAGTGAAGAGACAACCCACAACGTGGGAAAAAATGTTTGCCAGCCGTTCCTCAGACAAAGGATTACTATCAAGAACATATAAAGAACTCAAAAAAATCAGACCTCCCAATTTTATAGACCCACTCCAAAAATGGGCATCTGAGATGAATACATATTTCTCAGATGAAGAAATACAAATGGCAAATAAATATACAAAAAAATGTGCAACATCACTAGTCATTCAAGAGATGAAAGTTAAAACAACTCTAAGATACCACCTCACCCCAGAAAAAATGGCTATTATTAATAAATCAACTAATAACAAATGCTGGAGGGGCTGTGGGGAAAATGGTACCCTTCTTCACTGTTGGTGGGAGTGTCGACTGGTACAGCCACTGTGGAAATCAGTGTGGAGATTCCTCAAAAACTAGGGTTGGAGGTCCCATTTGACCCAGCTATTCCCCTTCTGGGTATCTTCCCAGAAGAATTAAAAACATTGTACCACAGCGATATATGTGCACCCATGTTTATAGCAACACAATTTGTAATAGCCAGATCTTGGAAACAACCCAAATGCCCATCAACTGAGGAATGGATAAGAAAGATGTGGTATTTTTATACAATGGAGTACTATTCAGCCATAAAGAAGGATAAACTGGAGACTTTTATAAGTAAATGGATGCAACTCGAGAAAATACTCATAAATGAAACAAACTGGACGCACATGTGTAAGCATCGTATTGTCTCTCTAGTATGAGAAACTGAAAGAGTAAATAAGATCCAAAATGTACAATAGACATGGTAAATCAAAAAGAAACTGGTCAAAAGGAAAGAGAGACTGAGATGGGGGAATAGGGAAAAGAAAGAAGGGAAAGGAAAAAAAAATTGTACATATATATAAGATGGTTAAGATAGATACACTACTAATTTTACTTAGTTCATAGAAGAGTAAGTTTTGTGCCAATAATGTTTGGACAATTGAATGCTAATATCTGGTATCCTGAATAACTATCTTAAAGATAACAATACGTAATGCATTAACCATTGTTATCCTCCTATTATGTTGTTTTGAAAATTTGGTCTTTTTTGATTTGTTTTGTTTTGTTTTTTCTTCTTTTTAAAATAAAAAAATAAAATAAAATAAAATAAAAAGTATTAAAACAGAAACATTAAATCTGCTGGAAGATAGAAATAGGTAAAACTCTTGAAGACACTGGTGTAGGCAAAGACTTTATGAATAAAACCCTGAGTGCACAGGAATTATCACAAAGAATCAACAACTGGAATCTCATTTTATTAAAAAGCTTTTGCACAGCAAAAGAAAACACCAACAGAGTGAAGAGATAACCCACAATGTGGGAAAAAATGATTGCCAGCTGTTCCTTAGACAAAGGATTATGACTGAGAACATGCAAAGAACTCAAAAAAATCAGATCTCCCAAATTTAAAGACCCAATCTAAAAATAGGCATATGAGATGAATACACGCTTCTTGGATGAGGTAATACAAATAGCAAATAAATATATGAAAAAAAGCTCAACATCACTGGTCATTTGAGAGATGCAAATTTAAACAACACTGAGATTTCATCTCACCCCAGAAAGAATGGCTATTATCAAGAAATCACCCAATAACAAATGCTGGAGGGGCTGGAGGGGAAAAGGAGCCCTTCTCCACTGTCAGTGGGAGTGTAGACTGGTGCAACCACTGTGAAAATCAGTGTGGAGATTCCTCAAAAAACTAGGATTGGAGGTCCCATTTGACCCAGCTATTCCCCTTCTGGGTATCTTCCCAGAAGAATTAAAAACATCATATCACAGCCATATATGTGCACTCAGGTTTATAGCAGCACAATTTGTAATAGCTAGATCTTGGAAACAAAAAAAAATGCTCACAAACCAAGGAATGGATAAAAAAGATGTGATCTTTTTGTACAATGGAGTACTACTCAGCCATAAAGAAGGATAAACTGGAGACTTTTATAGGTAAATGGATGCAACTTGAGACCATATTCATAAGTGAAATAAACCAGACATGCATGTGTAAACATCATATTGTCTCCCTCGTGTGAGAAGCTGAAAGAGTAAAGAGTAAATGAGATCCAAAATGTACAATAGATATTGTAAAATGGGAAGAAACTTCAAAAGGAAAGAGAAACTGGGATGGGGGAATGGAGAAAGAAGGAAGGAAAAAACAGAACAAAACAAACAAACAAATACATACAGAGAAGACAGTTAAGATAGTTACATTACCAATTTTCTTAGTTCATTGAAAAGCAAGGTTTGTGCAAATGTTGTTTGGACAATTAAATGCTGACATCTTGTACTCTGAGTAACTAATTTAAAGAAAACAATATGCAATATATTAACCATTGTTACCCTCCTAATCTCTTGTTTTGAAATTTTGTTTTTTTTTATTTTTAAAATTAAAAAACAGGGCCGGTGAGACGGCTCAGCGGCTTAAGCGCCTGCCTTGCAAGCGCGAAGGCCCGAGTTCGACTCCCGGAACCCACATACGAAAAAGGGGCCGGTGATATCGCTCAGCGGCACGGGTGCCTGTTGGCGCGTGAGGTCCTGAGGTCGTCCCGGTACCCACAAAAAAAAAAAATAAATAAAATAAAATAAAATTAAATTAAAAAACAAAACAGACCAGCTGTTTATGGGGAGGAAAAATGAGGAAAAAAATACAAAATCACAAGTTATAGTCATCTATTCTAGCTTATTTCCTAAAAAGAAGCAAAAGTTTCTGGAAGAAAATAATATTTCCAGTTCTGATAAAATGTTCTGAATTTTAGAATTTCAACTGATCACACAATATCTAAAATTTTATGAAGGAAACAAAAATACTATAAATTTTTTCATCTCATATAAACAAGAAATTATCTACTAAACAGAAGGTACCATCCATTATTACTTTAGGCTCTTATCCGAGGTTCAAATAAAAATTTAAATTAAAGAGAGAGAAAAAGGAATGGAAAGAAAAAATAACAATAATCACAGTATAATGTTTCATTACACAGTCTCTACCCCCACCTTCCTTACCTCCAGGGAAGGACTAATAATGCAGGAAAATAAAGAGGCAGGTCTTTCACTTGGCCTCTATCCAGTGCTAGGACTTATTAGTAACTATCTTAAAAGTTGAAAGGACCCTTAGCCGGAAGAATTGGCAGCCCTTAAGATGAATAAAACAATTTTACACATGGTTGCCTTGGACATGTTACCAGGCCTGGCCATGATTGAAAGGAGTTTTAGGAAGTCAGTCTGCATATTACTGTTAATGGTTCAGGAAGAAAACCTTTCTGTATGTCATATAAAATCCAGCCAAAAATAACCATTAACCAGGCAAAATATCTATATACCACTGAAACTTCTCACTGAAGTTGTTTTACAAATGAGTTTTCTACCTAAGAGAATGAATGAAGACTTAGCAGACTGTTCCCCAATACCTTGTATTTCTTAATAAAAGTTAATTCTTACTATAACTGATTATAAGGACTGTTTGAAAATGTACCTTATGATGTAACTCTGTTCTTTCAAGAAAAACTACTTGTACTGGCAGATTAAAGGCATGGAAGGTGTTCCATTAGTCTCTACAAGATTTGAATCTAAATGTTGTTAGGGCAGAAAAACTATTCTTTGAAAAGTAGTAGAGAAAAATTTAGCCATTACTTTTTTATCTTCTCAGACTTCCTAACTGATCCATTAGGACCACAATGCCCTTGAACATGGTTTCATGACATCATCTTTCACTTTGGATAAAATTCTACACTGTCACACAAGCCACATAAGTATAATGCACTTCTATAATATGAGAACTTTGCTAAGATCTTCACTTTTCCTACTAAATTGGAATATATTTAAAAAGGGAAGTCATAATAGCTTAAATGTTTGCATGCCCTTGTGCAGAAGTGTAAGTTCAGGGGAAGCAGTATACTCAGAGGAAAGCTGATTCCCATATTTCACTCTCCTCAAAGACTGTTCATAAGCCTGGTTTACTTGTTGAATGGTTTTTTTGTTTTTTGTTTTTTGTTTTTTTTTAATGTGGGTTCCAGGAGTTGAACTCAGGACCTCACGCTTGCCAGCAGGGGCTTGTGCTGCTGAGCAATATCACCGGCCCTTTTTTTCCTTTATGTGGGTACTGGGAGTCGAACACAGGACCTCACGCTTACCAGGCAGGCGCTTATGCCACTGAGCCATATCACCGGCCCCTGAATGTTCTTAGTTTATTAGTCTGCATATAGATTTCCTTGAACTTTTCCTCCTTAATCTGACTTGTATCTTTCCTTTCAATCCTCATACCTCTAATTGCTTTGTCTGTCCTACTTCATTGTCTAAGACCCACACTATAAGCTCGAATAATAGTAAGAGCAGAATTCTTTGCCTTGCTCCCAATCTAAATAGAAATATGAAAAGCTGAACATTAAGTATGTTTATTATAGGTTTTTGATATATGCTTTAGCAGGTTAAGGTATTTTTTTTCATTCCTAATTTGCTATAAAAAAAAATTTGTCATGAATGAATTCTGAATTTTGCCAAATGCAATTTCGGCAGCTAAAGATGAAAGTCCTATGTTTTGTCAAGAACTATGAAGGATGTGACATTTTATCCTACTTGAGGATTATCAGGTTAACTTGCCATGATTTCATGGATGCTGGCAGAAGATGTGAGCCTCCGAAGTCAAAGTCAGGAGATTTTTTACCCATGGCACAGCAAGAAGCATGTTCCTCAACATATTTGTGTCAGTCCCCCATGCCCCTAAGTCCCAAGGGGAAAGAAAAGGCGTATTGGGCCTAGTGGACACCTGTAGAAGCAGTACGTTGCATTACAAGAGAGGAACCCTGAGCTTACAGAACCCAAATCTTAAAATGGACACTAAGCCTGCCCTCTGTTCTGGAAGGAGAAATTTTCTTTATTGTAGTGGACAGTAAGCACGCCTGCCTTTTGTTCCAGAGGGAAACACTATTTTCTAAGATAGTTCACTACAGAAAAAACTTAAAAAGCTAGTTTGAACAAACAGCAGTCTATGATTCTGCCTACAAGATGTGCAGAAATGAGACTTGGGTCCCAAAACTTTTTTCTAACATGGTACATAAAATCAATAAATTTTTTATAGTTGAGAAATCTTGCATTCCTTGGATAAATTCTACATTACAATGTAATTTTTACATGTGACTGAACTTTGATTTGCTAATTTTCATTTTTGTGTTTTAGATCTATGCTTCTATAATTTATATTTCCTTTATTGTCCTTCTTTGGTTTTAGCATCATAGGTATAGTTTATATGCTGAGTTAAGTGAATTTTATTTTTGTAGTAACTGAATGAATAAATATAAAATAAGAATTTCTGTTGTTTGAAGATTAAGTAAAATTAGCCTGAAAAATCATCTGGACTTTAGATCTTTGAGAGAAAGGAAACTGAATTATGAATTCCATTTTTTAATAGTTGCCCATTTCATTCTTATGTCAACTTGGTAACATGTTTTTTTCCTCAGAAAAAATATATTTCTTTTAATGTTTCAAATATATTCTCATAAAGTTGTTCATAGAGCTCATCATACTTTTTAAACATTTTAATCATTTTTAAATTTTATTTATACTTAAACCTTTCTTTTATATATATCCATATATAACAAATATATTTCTTATATTTTTCTCTTTCAAAAAAAATTCCAAATACTTTTTCTATTTTCTGGATCAGTATTGCTAAGAGTTTATCCATAATATAATTCTTTCAAATTATTATTTTTGGGTTATGCTGATCTGTGATTTGGGGGGTTTATAACTTCAGTAATTTTTGCTCTCATTTTTATTATTTCTTCTTATAGTTTTTATGATCATTTATGTTTTCATTCTTCTAGTTTCCTGGATGGAATACAAATCACTAATTTTCAGAATTTCTTCTTTTTAATAAATTTACTACAAATGCTATTTTAGTTGCCTCTTATAATTTTGATATATACTTTTTAATTTTTTAACTGATACATAAAATATAAAAATTGTACATACTAATAGGTTACTATGTGATGTTTCAATACACATACACACACATCATGTAATGCTTAAAACAGGTGCAACACATCTGTTTCCTCAAGTATTTGTCAATTTTTTATGGTCAAAGCTTTCAAAACCCATTCTTTTACATTTTTAATGTATAGGGCATAATTGTTATCTATAGTCCCCTTCTGAGCAATCATGCACCAGACTTACTACAACCTAATTGTAATTTAGTAGCCATTAATCAACTATTCCACATCCTTCCATGTTCCCTACTCTTCTCAGCCTCTGAAAATCACTATTCTACTCTCATTCTCTGTGGGATCAACTGTTCTAGATTCTACATATTAAATCACATGGTACCACGCCCTTTCTGTAGATGATCTATAGTTCCGCATATGCTTTCATAAATTACAAGATTTCATTCTTTTTACAACTCAAAAGTGTTTCAGAGGGTAGGCATACAACATTCCCCTTATCTATTCATCAATAGATAGGCACTTAAATTCTTCCCATTTCTTTGCTGTTGTGCATACTGTTACAATAACCATGGGAGTGCATGTGTCTCTGCAACATATTGATTTCATTTCTTCTGACTACACCAGGGAGTAGGATTGCTCGATCACGTGATAGCTCTATTTTTAATTTTTTGAGAAAACATAATGGCTATACACACATTCCCACTAACAGTATGCAATTTTTCCCTTTCTCCACATCTTTACTAGCATTTATTATTTTTTTGTCTTTGGTATAGTGGCCATTCTTACTTTGATGAAGTAAGAATGAATATGATATCTCATTAGGAGTTTGATTCGCCTTTCCCAGATGATTAGTGACACCAAGTACATATATATATATATATATATTTTTTTTTTTTTTTGCACGCAATGACATTATGACACCCTCTGTTCCAGTTTGGATGCTCTTTCTTTCTCTTCTCTAATTGCTCTGGCAAAGAATTCCAGTACTATGTTGAATAAAAGTTGTGAAAGTGGGCATCCTTGTCTTGTTCTAGATCTCAGATAGAAAGCTTCCTCATTTAGTATAATGTTAACTGTAGGATTAGTATACAGTATATTGTCTTTATTATGTTGAGGTACATTCTTTCTATATATTATTTATTCTATTTTTATCATGAATGATGTTGAATTTTATCAAATCTTTTTCTTCATTTATTGAGATGATCATATTGTTTTGCTTTTTCATTCTGTTGATGTGTTATATCATGTTTACTGATTTGCACATACTGAATCATCCTTGCATCCCTGAGATGAATCCCATCTGATCACAATGAATAATGCTTTTAATGTGCTGTTGGCTTTGGCTTACCAGTTTTGTTGAAGAATTCCCTCCTCTTCACTTTTCACTTTTTTTGAATAATTTAAGAAGACTGATACTAGTTATTCCTTAAATGTTTGGCAGAACTCAGCAGTGAAACCCTCTGACCATGGGATTTTCATTTCTTCTAGATTATCGGATTTGTTATAGTTGTAATGTCTTCCTTTTCATCTCTGATTTTATTTGAGTCTTCCCTCTCTCTTAGTGTAGCTAAGGGATTATCATTATTTTTATCTTTTCTAAGAACCAGCTTTTCATTTTGTTGATCTTTTATATCATTTTTAGCTTCTATCTTATTTATTTCTGTTCCGGTCTATATGTTCCCTTCTTTCTACTAATAAGTTTTGTTTATTCTTGTTTCTCTATTTCTTTGAGATGCAGTGATAGATTATTTGATATTTTTCTGCTTTTTTGATGTAGGCCTTGATTGCTACAAACTTCCCTTTTAATACTAATGTTTTTGCTGCATCCTGTATGTTTTGGTATGCTGTGTCTCCATTTTCTTTTGGTTCAAGAAATTTTTAAATTTTCTTCTTGATTTCTTCCTTGGCCTATTTGTTATTCAAGAGGAAATTGTTCAATTCCCATATATTTAAATAATTTTCAGTGTTTTTCTTGTTACAGAGTTCTAGTTTTCTTTCATTGTAATTGGAAAAGATATTTGATATGGTTTCAATTTTTTAAAATTGGCTGAGACTTGTTTTGTGGCCCATGGTATGATCTATCCTGGGGAAGGTTCCATGTGCTAATGAAAAGAATGTACATTCTGCAGCTGTTGTATGCAATGTTCTGTAGATGCCTGTTAGGCCCATTTGCTCTACAGTGCAATTTAAGTCTCATGTTTCTTTGTTAACTTGCTGTTTGGATAATCTTTCCATTGCCAAAAGTAAGGCATTAGAGACTATTACTATTATTTTATTGGAATCTATCTCTCCCTTTAAGTGTATTAATATTTGTTTTATATATTTTTGTGTTTCAATATTGAGTGTGTGTGTGTGTGTATAATTTTCTCTTGGTGTACTGATCCATTTATCAATATATGTAATGACCTTCCTTCTTTCTTTTTATTTTAAAGTCTATTATATGTGATATGAATACTGCTTTCCTTTAGATTCAATTTACATGAGGTATTTTATTCCATTCTTTCACTTTCAGTCATATTTATCCTTAGAGGTGAAGTTTCTTGTAAACAACATATATTTAGGTTTTATTTCTTATCTGTTCAGTCACTTTATGTCTTTTGATTGGAGGATATAATCCATTCATATTTAAGGTAGTTTTCAAAAGGTAAGGTATTAATAGCCATTTTGTGACTTGTTCTCTAATTTTATTATAATTTCTTTCTAACTCTTTTACAATCTTTGTGCTAAAATTATTTACTCTAGAAATATATTTTGATTCCTTACTATTTTTGTTTGCTATGAGGGATTTTTGCTTTGCAGTTATAATGAGGCTAACAAAATACATCTTTCAATTATGACAAGTTATTTTGAAATATTAGCAATTCAATATGATTATAAAGATAAGAAACAAAAGGTTCCCATACAAGGTTTTCACTCCAGTTCATTCTTTTTCTCTCATCCAATTGTGTATTTTTAAATTCTGTCTTCAAGCTCACTAATTCTTTCTTTTGATCTATACTTCTTTGATGTCTTCTACCACATTTTGAAATTTGCTTAGTGTATTTTTCAGCTCAAACTTTTCAGCTCAAAGTTTTTTGCCTCTCTATTAAGTTTCTCTGTTGGAGTTTTGAATTCTCTGTTTTCTTGAAGTTTGTTCAGTTTCTTTATATCAACTGTTTTTAATTCTCCCTCAAAGAGTTCATTCATACCAGTTACCATTTGGTTGGCTTCTGGCACCTTATTTTGACTATTAGGTGAAGTCTTGGTTTCCTGAAGGTCCTTGGTGCTTGCTGGTGTGCAACATCATCTGGGTTCTGATGGATTAGATATTTATCCCAGTCTTCATAATCTGGCTTCATTTATGCATGTCTTTCTGGACATTTTAAGCTGGCTGCTATGTTCTCTGAGCCTGTAGTCACTTTTGCTATGTCAGCACTGGAGGTGCCCTAAGTTCAGATTTGCAATAAGTCCCCTGGTGTGTTGTCACTGTTTCACACTAGAGGTCAACACAAGTTCGGGTTTGTTCCAAGTCCACAGTTATTGCATTGTTCAGAATGAAAAGAAGTACCTAAAAAGGGTAGTCCACACCCCCCCACCCAAAGTCTCTTCATAATGTTCCAGATGTGTTCACCCATAATCACTGGTCTGTGATCAGGCACTGGGATTCTTTTCAAAACTGGGAAGAACCATCATGGAGGGAACAGTCTTAGGTTCCTATGCCACCCACATCTGCAACCACCAATTCCACAAATATGTATTATACCCTAAATCTACAGGACACTAAAACCAGCACAGCACAGGGTAGGACCAAGGTCCACACTGCCATGGGCTGGCTACTGATAAGGCAGATTCATGGCCCAAGACTTCTTTTAATGCTGGATGGAATAAAAGTTCAGTAGACTGAGGTCATTTGTCTCTCTCTGATACAACAGAGCTGTTCCAAAGGTCTCATCTGTGGGTACAGGCCTGGAAATGGGGTCCATTAGGATCTGCACACTATTAGGTTTCCCTAGCCCAGCACTGAGTTCCAAGGCAACATCCTATGCTAACTTCCCTGTCCTACCCTCAGCAAATGAATTTTGTTAATGTTGGGGCAGTGTTACTGAAAGTAGTCCCTTGGCTACCTTGGCCAATGCTAAGATGGGTCACACCTGAGCCTCACAGCCACAAAGACCTACACTGTGGGGGGCGGGGGGGGAGGTCTGTCAACTCCAAAGCTGACATTGATGCATATCAAAACTCAAACCTCTCTCGCCACTGATATTAGGGCAGGTCTAGAGGCTCTATTTGTGAGCTCTGGTCTGGATATTGGGACTTTGTTTCTGTATGATATTGAGTTTCACTGTAGTGGGCCTAGCACTGAGCTCCAAAGCAAAGTTCTGTGCTCTTTCATGCATGTCTCTCAGTGAATGGAGACTTGGTCCCTCTCTGCTGTCCAAGGATGACGGTGGATGTCAGCTACCTAGCGAATGCAGTGCCAATGGCTCTGCCCACAGGTATGAGTCTGGGGTAGGATTGTCAGACTCAGCCCAGCACCAGGTTTTAGAGTAGTGGGTTTCAAGCCTAAGGCCTAATCTCCTCTATCCTTCTCACCACCACCACCAAAACACACACAAGTGGAAGATGTGTCTTTCCACACTGCTTAAAGTCAGAGGAAGAGTGACAGGGCAACTCTTTTCTACCTGTCTTCTTAAATGAGTGTGAGTGTTGTCTCTTCATTGCACTAAAACCAAGGGCCAGGGATGCAGATTAATGGTAGATCATTTGCCTAGCGTGCAGGAGGCTCTGAGTCTGATCCCAATACAGAAGGGAGGAGAGAAAGAAAGAAAGAGAGAAATTAAAACCAAGCACTGTGATCTCTCATCTCTCACCTGGCTTCCTTAACTCCTGTGAAGGTAGTTTGTTTATGATTATTTGGTCAAATTGGAGTGGCTGGGGGTAGTTGACTGCTGTAGGATCTTACTCAGCTGTCATCTTGCTCCATTTCTGATATACAGTACTTTTATTTTCATATAGCTTTTGTCTTTTTATATAACCCATGAAATATTTAGAAATACACTGTAATATTTCTAAAACAAGATGTATCAGTCAGTGCTCACTAGAGAAACACACATATATATATGAGTTTATATATATGAGTTATGGATTTACAAGGTAGGCTTACAATGACCGCTTGCATAGTCAGGTGTGGAAGAGCATAGGACCATCTGCGTGCTGGAGATCAAAGGATTCAGTCAAAAGTCAAAGGCCTAGAGCTCACTGTAGAGTCCTTGTGAGTCCCCAGCAAAAGGGTCTGTGCTGGAAGGCTGAAGAGTCTGCACTGGAAGCCCACAGTCAGATGTCCAAGGAGCTCCTCTAAAGAAAAAGAAGTGAGATTTCCTTCTTCTTTCCCTTTTTATTCTATTTAGGCTATAAGCCTATTGGTTGGTGCCACCCACAACCAGGATGAGTCTTCCCTCTTCAGAAAATCCATTATCCAGTCACACCCAGAACTGTGTTAAATTGATCAGTTGGGCGTTTCTTACTCAAATTGACACAACCTTTACTGTCACACATGGCAATTTTTCAGTTAGCTGTTTTTCTGAGTTGTGACTAGAAAATTTGAAAAATATATGTAGTCCATCACTGAAGAAGATACAGATATAGAATTACATATAGTGTCTGCATAAAAAATTAGACATAGATTGATAGGTAAGTAGATGGATAGTCTCTCATTGTCAAAAATAATGTGTTAAATGCCATGATTGGGTTTTCATAAGTCATCAAAAAAATTATTAAGATAATTAAACAAAAATTCCTTGGGGTGTGGAGAGACTGTTGGACAGGACTCCAATTGATGAACAAGGAAGCAGCTGCCTGGATTATTATCCAGTTCTTGTTCATTAATGGGAAGCCCCAATAATCTCCATAGTCTTATGGGAGACACCCCCAATAAACTGGTCATCAACAAAAGGTTAAGTTTTCTAGAAATAGTATAATAAGGTTTTCTCACAAAAGATGCTCTTGGTGCATAACTAAATTAAGAAACAAAGGTTTTTCACATGGGTATGACAATTCATTGTTAATCTCATGCTGTATTAAATGTACTCATGCTTTCCAGGAAAAAAAATTACCACTCAATGCTTATTTCTTGTTCTTATATTTTTTTATATTCTTTTTTTTTTTTTTTTTTTGTGGGTACCCGGGGGTCGACCTCAGGACCTCGCACGCCAACAGGCACCCGTGCTGCTGAGCGATATCACCGGCCCCTTTTTCGTATGTGGGTTCCGGGAGTCGAACTCGGGCCCTCACGCTTGCAAGGCAAGCGCTTACGCCGCTGAGCCATCTCACCGGCCCCCTTTTTTTATATTCTTGATCTATCAGTTTCATTATGATGGAAGATTTGTTGGTTATTCTTTTTAGTTTTTATTTGATATATTTTGAGAATGGTTATAGACATTTATAGTTTTGATTATTATGACATTAGTATATTATTTTGAAAATTATTTTACAGTGTATCTCTTTCTCTCTGTCTCTGTCCCTGTCTCTCTGTCTTGCTGTCTGTCTCTCTTTATGTCTCTCTGTTTCTTTCTCTCACTCTCTCTGTCTGTCTCTCTCTTTGTCTCTCTCTCTCTCTCTCTCTCTCTCTAACTTTTTTAAATTTGTTTTTTGGACATTAGTTCTTTTGACATCCCTGCAATTTCAAACTTTCAGTGTCTTTTTTGTTTTGGTATTTCTGTTAGTTCCATGGTAAAGCTGACTGAGTTTTATAACTAATTTGATAATTCAGCTTCTAACAGGCAAGTTTAATCAATGTACATTTATTATAATTATGGCATTATTGGCATGTTTGGTCTTAACTTCTATCATATGATGTTGTGCTTTGTTATTTGTTTCGTGGGCCTGTCTTCACTGTCCTGCCTCCTGCTAGATTATTCTTATATCTATAAATTTTTCCATCTGTTAATTTAAAAACATAGATTATTTTGCTATAATAGTGATTATTCACTTTAGCATCCTAACGTTGAAACAACCACAAAATTTTCTCATAAAATCCAGATTTAGTACTTCTATCCTGCTCGTAGTTAAAATAGTGAATCATATACATTTTAAACCCTTCAATAGCTCTGTCGTTATTTTTACAGAGTTCACTAAACTCTTATAAACAAAGAAAGCATTTTTCATAATCAACAGCTAAATTTACCAACCTTTTCATTAATTTCTGTGTTCCCTGTTGTTTTTCATGCTCTACATCTTTTCTCTGCATTCTTTTTTTTGCCAAAGGAAAAATTTTAGTGACTATGAATGATACATTTCTCTTATTTTCTATGTGTTTCAACTTCTATTTATCTTGCCCCCATGCTTGCATGACTTTTTGTACACAATTCTAAGTGTAAGTACACAATTCTAAGTGTACCTACATCTTCCCTCAGGACTCTAAGATATTACTGCACTCTCTCTGGCATCAACTGTCTTCAAGTAAAAGGTTACCATTTATCTAATTGTTAAATTGTAGCTAATATGCGCATTTTCTCTGAGAGTTCTTAAGAGTTTCTTTTCATTTTAATGACCTAGTTCCATTATAATATTCCCAAAGGAGAATTTACTTTTATTTAAACTGTTTTATAGAGTAATTTCTAATCTTTGTGTGATGATCTTAAATTTGAGAAATTCCATTAACAATTGCTTTCCACATATTTATTTTCTGGTGTTTTTCCATGTCTTCCTCCCATGGAAATTCACATACAACAGATATCAGAGCACCTTTCATATTTCTTCACTACTCCTTCATACCTTGTCTTCGTCTGTGCTGAATGATGGAAGAGCACTTCAGCACTATATTCAAATTCACTATTTTCCTTTTGACTGTGTCCATTCTAGAGTTTATTCAGTATATTGCATTGTTTCACTGACTACATTTTTACTTTCAAAATATTTGATTGGGTCATTTTAACATCTTCCAGTATATTATTTTATTCCTCTTTGGTTTTATCTTATGCTTTCTGTTCTTCTAATAATCATTTCATAGTCTTTCTCAGGCTTCTCTTACATAAATTAATCAGAACATGAACTCTATAGTCAGTTGTATGAGTTCGTGTTTTGATTATTTGGTTCGTTTTTGTTCATTTTTATTTTGGCTTCCTTCCACAGCATCAGTTTTTTTTCATGAGTTTTAGAATTTTATTCACAGGCTAATCTTTAGTGGAAGAACTTTTATTGCCCTTCCTTCCCTCCATGCCCACCTCCTCATGGCTAGAGGACTGCCACCAATTGCTTCCACTCAGCTGGTCCAGGATGCACTCTGATGATGACTGCGAGTGCTGCACATTATGTGAATATGCAGGGCACTTCTCTCGGGACACTTTTTAAGATGTATGAATCTAGATCAGGTGTTCCATCAATATTCTTCTTCTTTGGATACTATAATTGTTACTTACTACTGGTTTTTCCCCCAGTAAGACCATATATATCCTCTCAGTATCAAGACCTAAACTATCTGGTTTACTATTATATAAACCAGTACCAAGAAAATTGCCTGGAACAAAGTAACATGCATCAAATGGTTGCTGAATTAAATAATCAAATGTTTCATCACTGGATAATATGTCCAGTGGCATTGCTATTACCCCATGGGGGGGGTCATGTGGTTAATTAAAGGGATGACTTTCCTGGATGATAGGTGCTTCCTCCTGAATAGTGATTTATTATTATGTGCTTGGCTTCTAGTTCAACATTATTATTTTTTTTTCCTGAGTTACTTTCACACTGGGTGGATCTGATGGGCCAGTAGCTGTGAAACCTGGCAGGGTAAAGTGGATGATATTTTACATTCTGTGTTTTGTTCCACTATTGCAATTATTATGATGATTGCAGGTTAAACCTACCCCTTGTTATTATCATTCTCACTGAATCCCAAAGACAAGGAGTTTCACAAAGATCTTTTTATTTCTTTCTGAAGTGAAGCAACTAAAATTAGCTCAAAGTCATTACTGCACTGTCAACATGAGAGTGCCTTCAGCATACTCACTTTACGTCAGTACTTCTGAGAGCCCTAGAATCTGCTACACCTGCTCACACATAGTCTCCGGGAAGCATGCATTTCACTGTGCTTCTGTAGTGTACCGAAGATTAGAGTGAGGTGGTCTGTTAAAGTACAGAACAATGTCTTTTGATGTTACAAACTATTCTAATTTTATTTACATATATACAGTTTTAGTTTCAAAATCTCAGGTTAAATACTATCATAACAAAACATATACATGTTTTCTTTTTACCAGTAGGAAAGCTGTCTTTGTTTAGTTTTGTTTTGTGTTCTGTCAGGTTTAGTAGTAATTTTTATCTGATGTTTTCACTAGATTTTTTGACCAGAAGCTTGATATTTATCAACATACTTCTTTAATAAAGACAACAGTTATCAGTTTCATTTTTTAAAGTCCTTTTGAATAAACATATACACACTATCTACTAATCATCTATAAAATCTGTATGCCTCCAAGAGCACACTGAAAAAAAATTCATTCTGCTTCTGCTCTTGTTTATACAGTTAGGAAAATCTGGTCTTTTTTGGTCTGTGGTATTTTCCCAAATTTACCATAAATTTATCATATTTATGATCTCTTAATTATTGATAGAAAGAAGATAGCAATAGCTTCTTCCAACTATTACATCTATATTTAAATATATTCGCCACTACATGTAGAGATCAGCAGCTTAGTAGTACAAGTATTCTCAAATTTTTGTTTGCCTGAAGCATTCATTCATTCATTTGTTTTTGTTTTTTTATTTTGGATATTTTTGTTGCTTTTTACCAATTATATATATATTTTTTGTAATGAAAGCCAGTCACAGAGTCACAGTCCTTACTGAGCTATAGACTAGATTTATGAGAGAAAACCACACCAGAGGAAGAAGGTAAATATACTTAGAAACTTCTCTCAGAATCAAATGTTTCAGCATCTTTTGAGTAGTTGTACAATGAAGTCATCAAAGTTAACATATTCAGTACAGTCAAATAATACAATGACACTGACAATATGAATGTTTACTATAATTTTGGATTATGAAATATTCAAAATTCTTGATAGTTTTGAATTTAGGTTTGAAGACTCCAAAGATAAAATATACTTAAGTAAGTAGTATACTATTGATTCAAATATATTTAATACTTAAACGTTGGAAGAAAAAGGAATTGTCCAATATGAAAAGACACAAATTTGCGTATCATGATATTCTCCAACCACCCAGGTAAAAACGCATTAGCTAAAAACTATGTAAATAATGTGCATATCAATTCTTAAGACACCTGCATGTGATTCTATGATAACAATGTCATTATAACTTGAAGGGATTCATCTTGGACATTCCAACAACAAAGAAAATAATGAACAGAGTATAGAGACAAATTACAGAATGGGAGAAAATTTTTTCAAACTATTCATTAGACAAACAATACTGAGAATATATAAGGAATTCAAACAACCCAACAGCCAAAAAAAAAAAAAAATCAAACAATTAGACGTAAAGGAGGGGGTGTGATCTTGATAGACATTTCTCAGAAGAATAAATGGGCAACAAGTACATGTGAAAAAAATATTCACATCATGCCTCATCCAGCGCAGCTCTTGAAACTCCGGCTGGAGGATGGTGGAGGATGAAGAAATGAAGAGTCAGAAAGCTGAGGTCAGGTGGAGCCCCTCTCCTGCTGGGAGAAAGAACTGCCCAAGAACTGCAGCATGTTTATTTATACAATCAGCATAAGAGGATGTTTACGGAGAGTCCAAAGGGAGGGCAAGATCCAGAACAGGAAGAACATCCCATCTTCAACAAAACATCATGCACTGTGGTTACACGGGGAACAAGAGGGGAAGCGTCTGTATTATCTCAGGGGAAGGCCACATCAATTTGCACATCAGCTCCCTGAGCTGCATACACTTCTCATGAGGACTTGCCAAACTCATGAGAAGCAGTGACCTTGTCCCAGATACCCGAGGTGCAGACAGCTTAACTCCCAACATCACTAATCATAAGGGAAATGCAAATCAAAACTACGATGAGATATCATCTCACCCTAGGTAGAAATGCTATTATCAAAAAGACAAAAAATAAATGCTGGTGAGCATATAGAAAAATGGAATTCTTACATGGTTTATGGGAATATAGTGTGGCCATTATGGAAAATGATATGAAAATTCTTTAAAAAACTAAAAGTAGAATTACCATATGATCCAGTGACCACACTACTGAGGATCTATCAAAAAGAAATTAAATCATTATATCAAGGAGATAGTATGTTTAATATGGCACTGTGTACAAGAGCTCAGATACAGAATTTGACAATATATCCATCAACAAACAAGTGGATAGCTTGAAATATATATATTTTTTTTCAGCCATTATATATATTCATATTTTTTTTCAGCCATTAAAAGGGATGGGGTGCTGTCATTTGCAGCTGCATGGATGGAACTGGAAGACATAATGTTAAGTGAAACAAGCCAATCACTGAAAGACAAATACTACATGTTCTTGTTCATTTGTAGAAGCTAAAAAATTTAATCACATAGAAGTAAAGAGCAGAATAGAGGATGTAGAGAATAGAAAGAGAAAAAGTAAAAGGGGATAGTGAAAAGGTGTATAATAAATGCCAAAACATGAAGAGGAGGAAGTGGTTCTCATATTATATAGTGCAATAGGGTAAATACAGTCTACAATAGCTACATAATTCAAAATAAGTACAGGAGTTAGAATGTTCACAATACATAAAAATGATATTAGAAGAAATGGAAATGCTAATTATCCTGATTTGATCTTCACACATACTATATACATACCAAATTACAATACTGTATTCCATAAATAAGTATAACTATTGTATGAAATATGATCAGTAAGTACAGTGAACATTTAAATTTTTAAAAATTTACTATAGGGCCGGTGATATGGCTCAGTGGCTTAAGCGCCTGCCCGGCAAGCGCGAGGTCCTGAGTTAGACTCCCGGAACCCACATTCGAAAAAGGGGCCGGTGATATTGCTCAGCGGCACGGGCGCCTGCTGGCGCGCGAGGTCCTGAGGTCGACCCCCCGGTACCCACAAAAAAAAAAATTTTACTATAGTAAAAGATATACATTCATTAATCACCCTCAAATGCTCCTCCTCACTTCAAACACAATTATTTCATTGGTTTGCTACTTTCTGAAGTAATTCTAGTTCTTTTTCGTGTCTTTAGTTGCACTGCTATGGCTATCTTAATGTCCTAAATAGATTCAAAATATTTACTTTTCATGGTATTTTTTTACTTTGGAGAAGAGCCAGAAGTTGCATGGTGCCAGATCTACTGAATAAAGTAGCTGAGGACAGCAATTAATGGTTTCACAGCCTGCCTTTCTGCTGCATGGCACTCCGCAGTGGTATATGCTCTATTTTTTATCACACCTTGTAAAGACACTCATGAAAGAGGCCTTCAGAACTGCTTCGGAAAGTGGAAAGAATAAATGGATAAGTGTGTTTGAAAGAAGGGGGAGTATTCTCAGGGGGATTAATGGCAATGTAGCTTTTATTGTAATACATTTTTAAATTTTTAATATTCACCATATATTTTGATCACCGCTTGTATGTCAACATAAAAATTAAAAATTAAATTTAAAAATTCAACTCTGCATAAATTATTGGGTCCCTACTATGTACATAGTAAAAAAGACACAATTCTTTCTTCAGAAAACTCATAGAATAATAGAAAATAAAGACACATTCCAGCCAGCTGCAGTATAGTAATATTGTGAGAATTATATTCATAGAAAATATATTTTTATGACCAAATCCTCAATTCTGTACATTAACAAAAGATCCGTGTGCCTCTGTAATTTATAAATACACATAAGTGAGCCTTTCATATTAATAAATAAAAATCTCCACTCCAATTTGACACTTCTGTAAAATAGTCACTCCCTTATCATCTGTCCTCCCATTTGATAGTGCACACGGGAAACAATCAACTGTTGAGTACCAGAAAGTCTAATATTCTATTTGCAAAATAAGTGGTATGAAATGTTTAAAAAATATTCGGTGAGAAAAAATGACCAGTTTATGAATCAACATTTTCCTGTGTTAACATAGAACAAATCGGCTTCATAGCTGATGAATTATTGAGAATCTTCCTGTGCTATTTTTCCATCTTAAGCAAGTTTCCTAAATTACGTCTTCCATATTTCCAAATTTCAAATCATGATCAACTCCCAATTCAAAAAAGTTCATGTAAGATAAAAGCATTACTATTACTGTCCTGTTATGCAGGCACCATTAGCTAAAAACGTCATAGGTAGAAAGGGTGCAAACCATGAGGTTCCCTCAGAGGAAACCTAGGACAATGAATGGGAGGGCAGAATGGAACAAGCAGCACCATCCTGTGCCCAGGTGCCCACTGGCACACGAGGGAAAGGCTGAGCAGAGCATCACTGCAGCACGGCTGTCTCTGGCATCGCAGTAACAAACTTCATAGCCAACTGTCCTGCTACCCCCTATAAACCAAACCTACTCATGGACTCTCCTAGCTCATTAGATATGGCTTGATTTCTTTTGTATACTAACACTATGCCTGGCCCAAGCAAATTTCATTTTGTATTTAAAGATTAAGAAAAACCCCACTGTAATACAACCTAGCCACTATATGCACAATTACAAACATTGGTCAATAAAATAGCAACTCAATGTCAAGTTCAGCGACTATATCCAAAGATAAATCAGCCAGGTTGCTTTGGAGGCTGATTGGCAGTCTTAGAAACAATCTCTATATAGATGATATCTCTTCTCTAAAATTCCTGTAAAATCATCCACAAGTACTTTTTTGTCATTATGTAATCAGCAGGCTAAATGTTCACCTGGCCACCATCACCATAATGAACATACAATCATGAAAGAATATTAATGAGCTGCCCACAACTTCTACTAAGAATTTTTATTTAAGACTGTGGTACTTTTTGTTTGTTTAAAAAAAAGTAGGTAGCATTATTTCTCTTTGGTAAGATTAAATAAACTGCCAAATAACACAGTCCTTATTTCTATATATTTTCCTAATGACACAAGGGTTCCCCAAATTTGTAGGTAAAAAAAAAAAACTCAGGTTCTAGATTTGTGGAAGTATGATAAAATCCTGGTGGAGTTTACAGTATCCACTATGAACTGGGTGGTCCAGGATCCTGGGAGGAAGATCTTCCCCACCCCTGGTCTCATATAACTCATTAGACTTACAGTTACTTGTCCATTCATAAGCCATTCCTGCTGGTGATACTTCTTCACCCACAAAGCTATCCATCCTCCCCTCCGCCTCCCCTGACAGACTTCATCGCTTCTCACCCAGGCTGCTATCTACAACAGCCTCAGCCTTGCACATATCCCACCAGCCTGTGAGTGATCTGTCACCTGTATATCTATTACACCAGATTTTCTAAGCCCCCTGAGGGCAGGCTTCATGTACTCCATAACATTGTCTGTAAGAATAAAAAAATAAACTACTTGGTTTATATTGGACAGTTGAAAAAAGTTTTAGAATAAATGCATTTCTCAGCCTTTTTCCCTATTACCAGACTCCCCTTCTAATCTAGCCTCCACAATGCTACCAAAAGCAATCTCCCTAAAATATAAATCTCATCATAACATGCATCTGGCTAAAATCCTTTTATGATACCTACAGGCCTTCAGGATAGTGTTCAAGTGTTTGTGCCTCTCGCTCTGTCTTGCCTGCTACCACCCTCCCTGCCTAAGGAAGATCTTGCGATGATTCGCACCTACGGATGCAGATCCCTACCCACTGTGCGCTTTCATGCACACCTCCAAGCCTTTACTGTTTTCTCTGCCAGGGATGCCCTTGTGTCTGGACCCCTGAGCTGATGAATTCACCCTTCATAGTTCAGATCAAGTGTCCACCTCTCCAGAAAGCACATCCTGCCTCTTCAGTCTGGATTAGTTGTCTCTCTCGGCTTCCAAAATGCTCCAGAAAATGAAGCAATTCAAGAAGCTAATTTCCAGGAAGTGGCTAAGCAGGGGTGGGGGAGTTTCTTTAGATTTCAAACATATTTGGCTCTGGAACTTCTAACATTTGTTTATTATTCTTGGAAAGAAAATTAATATCATCATGTTAAGTCCCCAGTACCACCTGTCAACATTTTTTCTTTTTGCTTATGAGTCCTTGTAAACTGGTGATAGACTACACTTACTGATTTGAAAAAAGTTGTAGAATATTTTAAATAAAAGAAATAGCAATGATAGCCCCAATTATATAGAGAGCATCTATTCAATACCATGCACAGGGGTAAGAACATGGCCAATCCATTTACAAACTCAACACACACAGCATTCTATATATTCCCTTTTACAGATGGTACACCTAATGTGCCAAGAGGTTAGGGAACTTTCTCAATATCCCAAGTCTATTACACAAACTAATATAGACTTTCAGCAAATGTCTCTTAATTCCAAAGATCTTGCTTTATACCATTGTATTACATCAGCGCATAGTAAGTGCTCAATAAGTATTTATAAATGAACCAGTTGCAGCTAAACCTGATTTTACCCTAAGATGTTGAAGCTGCTCATAAAAACGAAGCTTAAAGACACTGCACCAGATTTGATTGTCTAAAATTCTTTGTCAAGGAATGTACTTTAGGATTTAATAACATTACTTTCACCTCAGTGGCCAGTGCAACCCTGAATGTTTAATTATGCTACCAGTTTTAAACCTAATCAATCTTTTTCATTAAAATCCAGTGAAGCAGACAACAGGGATAATTACTGCAGAATCATCTTAATTAAAAATTTTAGCTTCTAATTAAGAGTCATTGTTTATCTCGTCAGGAAACAGTTAGAATTCATGACAGAGTTGCCCTGTTCATTAAATTTTTAGCCTTTTCAGAGCTTGGACACAGCATATGACACTCTTACTTACATGAGCATTTGTGTTTATATATGCACATACGCTTCAGTATTTTTAGGAGTGTTTTAATTTTATCAGATTAAAAAAAGTAAGAAACATGAAACCCAATAGAAACTCTCACCAAAACCCTTGACCCAGTATTTATGCCTTAACTAATTACAAAATGTTCAAAGTGAATTATTTATTCTTTGATTGCTAGTAAAAAGCATAATTGTATTCACTGCTCAACAAAAGCTGTCATAAAACTTTTTTCACAAGTTATGAATTTAAATACTGCTGAACATTCACTCGAGTCTCTGCAGCAGCAAGAAACTGTTATTATTCCCGTAGACTCTCATTTCTGGGAAATTTCTTTTCACAATGAGAATCATGCATACAGGTCTTCAGATGTAGGTCACAGTCTCCTTGGAATGCAGGGAACTCCATCCATTCAGCTGGTAAATACAGCCGTGACGCCTGGTCCCTTGGGAAACCCAGCTTCATTACTCACCACGCTTCGCAGCAGCCCCCAAATGCGCGTGTGTTGTGCAATTCATATGGTGAATGTAATTGAACGATGGCAAGTACTTTAAATCCTTTCCCTTCACAGTGAGAGGCCGTTCTTTGCATCTCACAACACTCATTTATGAGTCCTATTCCGTCAAACATGATCGCAGACCTAAAGATGAACAAAGGGTAGCTGCAGGGAATATGAGATAGAAGATCTGATCAATTCATTAGGGCAAACTGCGATCCAAGCAACATAGTGGTTGGATATTCATAAATATCTATGTCTGGAAACCTACAACAAGGGTGGAGCCAGGGGTGGAAAGAGTGCTAAGAATACTGGAAAGATAAAACTAATTGGGATTGGCTTAAAGATAATTTAAATGTTATGCATAAAACTATACTGAAAAGTTCCTATGTAGAAATATTTGGAAACCAAATGACTTCCATCAGCTCTGACAATGAACAGCCTGGCCCCCCAGCAACACTAAAGTCCATATGAGCAGTTCAGATATTTTAAGCATAGGTGGCAAAGCTCCTTGCAATGTTTCCACACTGATAATGTAAGTTGACATCAACGGGAAAGAGAGAAGGTGGAAGCAGCACATAAAGTTCAAGCCAGCATCTCCAACAGAGGATTTTAACGTGTGCTTTAAAGAGAACAGAGGCAGAAATTTTAAGAAGTGACAATTTCCTCCTTGCCCTCAACAACAACATGCTTTCTTTCACTCCTTATAATTTCCTCCCAACTCAAGGACAGTGGAAACCACAGCTTTTTAAAGTTCTTGTTTTTTGGGCCAGCGAGATGGCTCAGCGGCGTAAGCGCCTGCCTGGCAAGCGCAAGGGCCTGAGTTTGACTCCTGGAAACCACATACAAAGAAAGGGCCGGTGATATCGCTCAGCGGCACCGGTGCCTGCTGGTGCGCGAGGTCCTGAGGTCAACCCCCGGTACCCACAAAAAAAAAAAAAAAAAGTTCTTGCTTTTTACTTAGTCCTGGACGATGGATATAAAGGTGATCTTTAAAGGTTCAGCATCTTCCTAAAGAACTTTAATAATGATTTTAAAGGAAAGGAAATGGTGGGCAGTATGAAAATTCAACTTTTCTTGAACAAGCCTTGATTGTAATTGCCCTGAGTATGAAAAAGGATGGAGATAACCCATATCTTTCACCATGCACTAAACTAAATTCAAAATGGATCAGAGATCTAAATATTAAAACAGAAACATTAAATCTGCTGGAAGGTAGGATAGGTAAAACCCTTGAAGACATTGGTGTAGGCAAAGACTTTATGAATAAAACCTCAACCACATGGGAACTATCCCAAAGAATCAATAACTGGGATCTCATCTTATTAAAAAGCTTTTGCACAGCAAGAGAAACCACCAACAGAGTGAAAAGACAACCCACAACGTGGGAAAAAATGTTTGCCAGCTGTTCCTCAGACAAAGGATTACTATCGAGAACATATAAAGAACTCAAAAAAATCAGACCTCCCAAATTTAAAGACCCACTCCAAAAATGGGCATCTGAGATGAATACACATTTCTCAGATGAAGAAATACTAATGGCAAATAAATATACAAAAAAATGTGCAACATCACTGGTCATTAGAGAGATGCAAATTAGAACATCACTGAGATATCATCTCACCCCAGAAAGAATGGCTACTATAAAGAAATCAACTAATAACAAATGCTGGAGGGGCTGTGGGGAAAAAGGAACCCTTCTTCACTGTTGGTGGGAGTGTCGACTGGTACAGCCACTGTGGAAGTCAGTGTGGAGATTCCTCAAAAAACTAGGATTGGAGGTCCCATTTGACCCAGCTATTCCCCTTCTGGGCATCTTCCCAGAAGAATTAAAAACATCGTACCACAGTGATATATGTGCACCCATGTTTATAGCAGCACAATTTGTAATAGCCAGATCTTGGAAACAACCCAAATGCCCATCAACTGAGGAATGGATAAGAAAGATGTGGTATTTTTATACAATGGAGTACTATTCAGCCATAAAGAAGGATAAACTGGAGACTTTTATAGGTAAATGGATGCAACTCGAGAAAATACTCATAAGTGAAATAAACAGGACGCACATGTGTAAGCATCGTATTGTCTCTCTAGTATGAGAAACTGAAAGAGTAAATAAGATGCAAAATGTACAATAGACACGGTGAATCAAAAAGAAACTGGTCAATAGGAAAAAGAGACTGGAATAGGGAAAAGAAAGAAGGGAAAGGGAAAAAAATTGTATATATATATAAGATGGTTAAGATAGATATACTACCAATTTTACTTAGTTCATTGAAGAGTAAGGTTTGAGCCAATAATGTTTGGACAATTGAATGCTAATGTCTGGTATCCTGAATAACTAACTTAAAGATAATAATACGTAATGCATTGACCATTGTTACCCTCATATTATGTTGTTTTGAAAATTTCTTCTTTTTTTGATTTGTTTTGTTTTTTCTTCTCTTTAAAAAAAAAAAAAAGATGGAGATAGAAATGCATTGTAGTCTAGGGTGTTTGTCCTCTCCCAAAGTTACTAAAAAAATACCAGGTTGTGTTATAACAGGCTCCATTTCTATGACGCATCATCTTGAGAACAGAAACAAAGCACAGATTTTTTTTTTTAATGCGGGTACCAGTAGTTGAACTCAGGACCTCGCACTTGCTAGGCAGGCGCTTATGCCGCTGAGCTGTATCACCGGCCCCAAAGCACAGATTTAAGTATGCACACCAGCTAGACTTCCAGTGGAACACCAACATTCAGACTTTAACACAAACTCAAAGGTGTATTTTCTTCTGGGAACAAATTGTACATAGTTCCAGATGTTTTCTCTTCCAGGAAATAGCAAACTCTGCCTCACACCTATTTCACAGGTGTAAGCAATGTGTGCTTTAAATACTGTCTGTTTCATCACAGCCCACTATTATTATAGCCAATGCCTCACCCACCCTTCTACTATATATCAATGCTGAAAGAGTCCATTCAGATAAATTTACCAACTGGCAGGAGATGAGCTGATAAGAGAAGCATCATTATTTTGCAAAATGGTCAATGCAGAGTGCTGTAAAATAAAAATATAACCAAAGGATGCTTCTCAGATGTAGCACATTTTATGGCAGAGAAGCTGGTGACTAATGTGTCTCTAGAGGCAGTGAACTCCTCTTCCCAGCACTATCTGTGACATGTATGACAACGCTATGCTGCTGGAGTGTCTGGGAAACAGGGCTACTTGGCTTATAAATTGTTGTGGCAGCAAAATACAGAGGCTTGATAAAAGGATTATTAAAATAAAGAAGAAAGAAGCATTAATGAGAAAGATGATCAGATAGATGTTGAGGCTTCTATTCCTATCTCAGCTACTATGGAAAGACAATAACTATCATTAAAGCCACTATTTATTGAGTAATTACTATATTCCAACCACTGGTCTTATGTATACCCCCTGTTTAATCTATGAGGAACATTCCTATGAAGAAGATATTACTATATCACTTTATTGACAAGGAAATGGATCACTACAGCAGAGAAGAAACTTGCCCAAATACCTCACATGGCCCAAAGCCATAAATTAAAATTATATTGTTGAATTCCAAAGCTGTGCTCTTCATCACTTTGCTCTACTGAGTCTGATGCTGAGAATATCTTACAATATAAAAATTCCAATTCTCTCAGAAGGCAAAGAATTGCAATGGCCAATACTGATGCTTTTATGGGGAAATCTGTTTTTTAAAAGCAGGGTACACTTAATTCCACTTTTTACATCATCCAGCAGGAAAAACAATCTATCATAGAACCAAACTCGCTAATTTAAATTGAAATGCCAACTGAAATAATTTTTGTGAACTTTACATTATACTTTAAGCATCAATGCTGGCAAGCAGCAGCTGACTGGATACCTTTCAACACACACCCCACACAGATATAAATACCATAAAGGAATCCCAAAGTTCACCTAATGGAAACAGAAAAAAAGTGATTGAAATTTCTCTCTGTAGATATTTATCCATTTATATCCTCAACTGTGACTTACAACTGATTTTTTTAAGGTAGTGATGTTTACCAATGATATAAGTCTTATATTCACAAAATGATAAGATTACACTTGTGAAAAGGTCAATTTGTAACAATTACCTTCTTGTAATTTACCAAATAGAAAGCTAGGCAGATGGATGGATGGATGGATGGATGGATGGATGGATGGATGGATGGATGGATATAGAAAGGGGGAGGGAGAAAGAGAGAGGGGGCAAGAGAAGAAGGGGAAGGGAAGGGAAGGGAAGGGAACCCACAATTGAAAGAATTTTCATTTGCAAGTAAATATCAGTATTTTAGATCCCTAAAACTACCTATTCATAATTCTGCAACATAAAATTTAGCCCCTACTGGACAAAGCAACTATATTTAGCTCAATAGTTTCTTGTGCTGCTATAACAAATTGCTACACTAAAACAACACAAACATCTTACAGTTCTGGAGATCAGAAGGCCGAAATGAGTTTTATTGTCTAAAATTAATGTCTTGGCAAAGCTGCATTCCTCCTGGAGGCTCTCACATTTTCCAGCTTGTACAAGCTCCCTGCATTCCTTGTCTTGTGGCTCCTGTGTGCATGTTTAAAGCACATCACTTTAACCTCTGCTTCCACAGTCACATCTTCTTTTCTTCTCTGACCCTCTTGCCTTTCTCTTTTACAAACCCTTGTGATTACATTGACAACCCAGGGTAATCATAAATTAAGATTCTTAGCTTAATCACATCTGCAAAGCCCCTTTTCCCATGTAAGATGACATAGTCAAGGATTCTAGGGATTAGGACCTGAAACACACCTGAGGGACAGTTATTCTGCCTACCATGGCCTTGACAGCCACCACAGCTTGCTGGGGTTAGGGTATTCTTCTTCTAGGAGGAAACTTACTACTACTAATCATAGAGGTGGCCAAAGGAAGGGAGAACTCAGAGAGCATCCTACAGCTTCACTGTCTACTCATTGCTTTTGGTGATTTCATCCAATTTCATGGTTTTAAATACCATGTATGTGCCAAGAATTCCAAAAATACCTCTCCAGAGCAAACTCATAAATCCAACTGCCTACCCAACACACCTACGTGGATGCCGATTAGGCACATCTGACTCAGCATGTCTAAAATTGAGCTCCTCACTCCTCCTCTCCCAAACCCGCTTTCCTCACAGTCTTCCCCTCATCCCTTAAAAGCAGTTCTCTCCTTACAGTTCTTTAGGCCAAAAAACCTGGCAAATATTCTTGACTCCTTTCTGACATTCACACCCTATATTCAATCCATCAGCAAAATCCTGTCAACATTCCGTTCGGAATATACAGAATCCTGTGTCCTCTCATCTCCTCCATGCACTGGTCCAAGCCATCATCATCTTGCTCCTGGATTCTTGCAATTGCACACTAACTGGTCAGCTTCCTTTCATCCTCTCCCACTATGACATATTCTCAGCACAGCTGCCAGCCTGGTCTTGATAGAGACTAAGAGTAGTAGAGGTTCTGGGGCCTCACCCTGCTCCCCTCTTCAGGACTTGCTATCACAAAGCCTGCGATGTCGCATGCCAATGCCCTGCATTTGAATCCCCTTTGGGGAATTTCCCTCCACCAAAGGGAGCTGCCCCCTGAAATTCATGCCCTTCCCCTGGTCAATGCGCATACAAAGCTCCACCACTCTGCCTCAGTTTGGGACAACTCTGAAGGGCCCGCACAGCTCTGGACCTCCTTATGGATCCCAGAGGCCTCTGTGTAAACGCATACATTTCAACTTCTCCCTCTGCCCCATTGGTGCTCCTTCACTCCCCCAAACATTCCCAAAGTAAATCTATTGCCTGCAACAATATATTTCAGAATCTGTTTCTAAGAGATCTCCTTTTAAGCCACACTTCACTCCTCTGGTCAAAGCGTCTAAGACTCTCCATTTTCTATAAAAGCCAATGTCCTCACAAAAGGCCTAAGGGCCCTATGTGAAAGAGCCAGTGTTGGCTCATCTAGTACTCCTTCCCCCACCACACTGGTCAGACACATGCCAGACACTTCTTTCTCCCGTGCGCTTCCCCCACATACCACACAGTTTACTCGCTCACCTCTAAGTCTGCTCAAGTGCCATTTTCCGGGGCAGCCTTCCCAATCATCCTGTGGCATTAAAATTGTTCTGCACTTACACGTGCCATACCCTACCACATTTTTCTGCATAGCAATTACTGTTTAACATACAATAAATGTATTTACTTATCTGTTATCTTTCTCATCTCATTATAAAGACTGTTTTTGTCTCTTTCATCCTCCATGCTGAGAATACTACATAGTAAGTCTTCAAAATACTTGACAAATGGATGAATGAGTACCAACGTGTGCCAGGCATTAGTGGTCACATTTGTATATAATATTTTATTTAACACTTATAGCAACCTCAACAGAGAAGTTTTACAATGTCTAGTTTTCAACTGAGAAAACAGAGACCCGAGTGATTACGGATGACTATTACATACATGAGAAGTAAGAGAGCCCAGAGGTGAACCTGTCTGTCTAAACTCAAAACTAAGCTCTTATCGAGCCTCCCCTCAGAGGGTGGCTACACTAATCTCTTTCCAAACAAAGCTGATCTTCACTGAAAAGACAATTGTAAAAGGTAGAGATTGAATGAGACAGAAATCATGATCATCCATTTTATAAAATGTGCATGTGTTCGCTATCACTGTAGCTGATCTACAAAATTAGTTTTAAAATCCCAGCTCTATAAAATGACTGATGTATATGCCCAGAAGGGACTAATTAACATGCAGGTAACTGCTTGCACACGCAGGGACCTTAACAAAAGTTAATTACTTTGTTAGTAGGATTTGGACCAGTAGGGGGCAGGTAACAGGTAAAGTGTTGATAGAGAACAAAAGCCTGGGTTTTATACCTAAATTAATGGAAGAAAGTAATTCACTGTCTTCTACTTAGCAAAAGGAAGTGGGATTACGAGAGCTTTCTGAACTGCAGAGAGGGGGACGTTTGGCTAGTCGACACTATGATCTTATTCAGGACTCAACACCCATTAACTTCAGAGAGAGCTTCTGGCCCAGATCAGCTGGACAGGATGCAATGCAAATGGGAAATGAGCCTGACCCCACCACAAAAGCCCTGCGCTCCACACACATGTGGGTCTGATGGAATCCACTGGCATAAAAGGAAGGTGAGAATGCTCTAAATTGGCTTTTACCATCTAAGGATGTTCACACACAAAGCAAGCATTGTGGCCACTAATGAAAGACATGTGCTAGAGTGGTTACACATTGCAACTGACTGAAAGCTAATGATATGAAACAGCCGCAGTGCCTCTACACTGACCCCTGTAAAACCTAAGGCCTGACTCGTAACAGGCACAGCTAAACCAATTTATCACTGAATTATGCATCATTTAATAAAGACTCGTGTGACTCAACCTGCCAGGCAGGAATGCTAAGAGTTTGAGGAAATGGCCTCTAAACCCCCCTCTTCCTTTCCCTAAGCTCATCTTTAACCCTTAGGTAATTGACAGCCTGACTGAAGCAGAAGTCTAGACTTTGTAAACTATTACTAAATAACCTAAGGGTTAGTCTGACCTTAGTTGCTTACTTGAAAATTACTACTCCTACAGGGTTATCTCCTGTAATTCAGCGGAGTGTGAATTAAGCGGAAAGGGGAGCATTCTCTTGTTTGAACCACCACCAGTATCCTGAAACCTTGCTTTACAGTATGTTTCCATGTGGCAAAAGCAAGTGTTGATTTTACTGGTATCATTTACAAGGTCATTATCAAAATATATTTTTATTTAGATACAAATTACTCCTATAGGCTTTTAGGTTCTGCCGCTAGTTTTACATTTCCTAGGAAAATGAATCCTAGTAACTCCATCATTGTCATGGTAATGGAAAAATCAACACATTACAGAAATACATTTCAATAGTAGTGAATCATGCAGGGCTGAAAATAGAGACATCACTTCAAGTTATAGGCCACGGGAGATAAATGACTTAGCAAAATTCAGATGGAGTCAAGGAAATTATAGCCATTTCCACCACCAGTCCCATACAAACCTTTCTAGTAATAGTCAAAAAACATAAGATATGCTCTAGAAAGTTAAGAAACATCCTAAAATCTTTCCTTATTTCTCTTTTCAGGACACAATAACTTTTACGAGAACATATTTTGCAACACTGTGAAAATATTGGGGTCCCTTGGAATTTTATAAAGCGCCTCCCCCCTGATGCTGTACCAAACATCATGTTTCTCTTTAAACCAAAACAATAGACAAAGCCAAAATGCATTTTATTAGTAAATTCAGCAACCATAGATTATGTTGAGGACCAAAGCATTTGTGATGCTCCTTCATCTGGGAAGACATTCTATTAAAAACCTGCCCATCGTGCTTTTGCATTTTATTTCTTCTTTTACTTCCACCAAAATAATGAAAGCATGAAGAGTCCCTGAAATATGAGGTAAAATTGAAATGCGCATTCACAGCCCAGAAAACTATTATTAATCATTAGGGTTTTGTCACCATCTTTTTACTAACTTTTGTTTTCTTGAACTACTTTATTATTTAAGAAGATTTAGATCATGAAAAATACCTCAGAAGAGAGACAGACACTATTCTAAGCGCTTTACGTATACTAACTCAATTTGAATTCACAATGACTTCATGATACAGGTCCTATTATTATCCCCAACTTACAGCTGGAGAAACCAAAGCACAGAGAGGTGAATTTACCCGAGTTCAATGGTTTTAAGTGGTGGAGGCCAGATCCAAGTGAAGCCATCATACAAAGGAAGCCATGCACTTATCCACACCTCACTGCCTCAAGAAAGGAGTAAGGAAAACCTGAAGCTTTCATCTTAATAATAAACCAATATCTCCACACTTTGTTAAGGTCCCAAGGTTACACATTTCATGCATTTCTTTCAATAGCAATAAGGTCGCACCTAAATTCATCTCAACATTTTGTAAAAACGTGAAGTGTTCTCTTTCTAGGGTAAGGATGGTTTATTTCCACTAGGAAGAAAACATAATAATAATGAGAAGAGCCAGAGTTAAAAGTGTAGTATTTCACCTTCATTATTTTCAAGGCTTAGTATCATGTTTCCAAATTACCACATCAGAGTTTCAGATGCAGGTGGCCCCAATGTAGGCATTGACTACCTCCATCCCAACCATATTTGGGATATAAACAAGATACCAGTTAGAAGGCAACCAGAAGAGAAAAACAAGGCATATTTTTTGTAAGAACTGTGTGCATCCTAAGCTAATTATCCCCAAATGCATACTTTAAAAAACATCAAAAGTAAAAGGATGGGGCCGGTGAGACAGCTCAGGGCATAAGTGCCTGCGTGGCAAGCGCGAGGTCTTGAGTTCAACTCCTAGTACCCACATACGAAAAAAGGGCCGATGATATCGCTCAGTGGCACGGGCGCCTGCTGGCACTTGAGGTCCTGAGTTCGACCCCCGATGCCCACAAAAAAAAAAAAAAAGTAAAAGGAAACAAAGTCTTGCAAATTATAAAGATCCTTTTGCTGCATTTTGCTTTACTTCATATGACTCATTCCAGTATTACCCTTCCCATTTTTGGATGCTTGACCACTGGCCAGCATTGATTTTATTTTGTCATTAGTTTAAAGGACTTTCCACATCTTTTAAGCATTTTGATTGCTTAAATGGGAAATTAAAAATCAATATCTGAAATTTGAAGTGGGAAAAGATCTGAAGTCAATTTCTAAAACCGAGTTTATATAGGACATTCCAGAGTAGAATAACTAAGTAGAGTCCACCAAAGTACAGGGTCGATTATGTACTGTAGTAATATTATTTCCTGTGCACATTTTGCCCTTTATTATTCTATAACGAATGAAAGCAAATGCACACACACATTTTTCTTTTGAAAAGGTTTGGCTTTAGAAGTGATATAAGGGAAAGAAACTACCAACCTGCTAGATATCTGGTATGAGTTTGTGTTTTTTAAAATTGAAGAATGAATTTTAGGAACAACAGAGGTTAAGAGCAGAATATATTTATTGGGGGAAAGAAAGCTTCTGTCCGAGAAAGAGACAGAAGGGGTCCCTAGTGGGTTGCCAAGGACTCTGCTTTTTTTAGGGATTTTATAGAGCAAATCCACGATGTGAGGCAGGTCCAAGGTGGGGAAAAATGGGAAATCACAAGGTGGGCATGAGGTGGGATAAAACTATGGTCAACCAATAAGATTACGAGTATACTTGCTCAGGTAAAATAGATTAAATCGGGATCAAATGGGGAAGCAAGTCACATAGCAAGCGGGCATGAATACAGAACAGGGGCTTTCCCTGTAGGGGGTTGGGTTAGTGGCTCTTCCAGGCTTTCTCAAGGTGATGGATACCTATTTAGAATATCAATCCCTGATGTTTATCCTTAGGAAACATGTGGGTACATTTGTTTTATCTTTTGTCTTAAGGTCTGGCCCACAGCAGAGGTGCTTGTCTCTCCCACAGTTGCAAGGTATCTCATCTTCTGCACTGGTTCCTTTGAGGGCCCAGCCCTGTCTGACAGCCTATATTTTATCTAACTTAGCTGCCTATAACAGAAGTAAAGAGCAAAAGTTCTACTGAAGGCCATGGATCATGAGGGAAGTAGTTAGGTGGCTCCTGTAGTTTGCATCTGGAGTGTCCCCAAAAAGCCCATGTGTTAAAGGGTTGGTCTCCAGTCAGTGGAGCTATTTAGGAGGTGGTGGAAACTTTAATAAGAAGGGAGGCCTTGTGGAAGGTTTTGGGCTACTGGGGGTATGCGCTCAAAGGGGATTAACTGGTCCCCCAATCCTTGCCTCTTCCTTTCTCTTCTCACATCTGGGAATAAAACAAATGGGTATGCTATCCTACCTGCTATGATGTGCTGCCTCCCACCTTTCCACTAGAAGTCTATCTTAGTTACTTTTTCTGTTGCTGGGACAAAATACCTGTACCTGACACCCACAAGTTAAAGAAGGAAAGGTTGATTTTAGCTCACAGTTTATAGAGGTTTCAGTTCATGGTTGGCTGGCTCCAAGACAGGGTGGCATGGCAGAGAGGCATGGCAGAGGAGAAACAGTCCATAGCAGGGCAGGCAGGAGGCAGCAAGCAACAGTGAAGCAGCAACTCTCCCTTTCTCTTTTATCCCATCCAGGCTACAAGCCTTTTGGGTAGTGCCACCTACATCCAGGGTGGGCCTTTCCATTATCCACACCCAGGACTATGCTAATCCAATCAGTGGACTAATTTAGTTATCATACCCTAATCCATATTCACACACCCTAGATCCAGCCATCTCCAAAAAAACCCAGCTATGAGCTCATGAGGCTTTGAGAGGACACTAGATATAAGCCATAACAGGGGATAAGAACAATGGATCCACCTGATCATGGACTGAAAATCCCAAAACTATAAGCTAAAATAAACTTTCTAAATTGATTATCTTAGGTATTCATTACAGTAACAGAAAGTCAACTAATTCAGTGACCAAACACTCTCTTGGCTTCTATTCAATGTCCGGAAGTGATGACCCAGAAGTGATACCAGAGGAACAATCTTTCTCCAAGGTTCTGTAGGCCCCTCACAGTATGTTCTTTATTTTACCTTCCTTAGCTCAAGTATGGTGCTCCACATTTGGCAGGAGGTTGATAGTGCTAAATGGTTTATATTGTCTTGCAGAGTTAGAGGGATATTTGAAAGTTAATCCATGATTTAATTCTCCAGAGGATTTCTGAATCCTCTGGAGACTTCAGGTACTATAGACATGACAGCTTTAAATACAACTGTGATAGAAGTAATTTCAAATAACATTAGGGTGTCTGAGAGCTGTTTCTTATCACCCAGATTATTTTAGGAAGGATCTTGACAATGATCAGCAATGATACATTATGGGTGGCTTGTCAGTCAATAGAAGCCCAAATGTGAGACATCATGAGCTAATGTTCCTCTGAGAGATGTGATTTAAAGCTAGTCTATTATGGGCCTTCAACACCCATAAGGATACATTTCCTAAAATATTATTGTTATTTACTTATGAGTGTGGCAATAGGATCTAAAGGTTTTTATGTATGTCCTAAAGCTATCACAAAAATATTTCAGATAACATAAAAGCATGTGCCTGTGTAAATGGTAATAATAATACGGTGGCAGAGTAGAACAGCAAGTTAAAAAAAAAAATAGATAACGCAGAACTGTGTGTGGGGGCTCTGGTAATTGGAAGAGTCAATGGCTATATGATTCAAGAAAATAGTCTCCCTAGAGAAGGAGACCGATTGTACCACATTTATGCAGCAGCTAACCAACGCTAAGCAGACTTTCCTTTGCATATTATTGGTGCCAGCCCGATGAGGCAGAAAATTGCATCGTGTCATTTAATTTCCCAATCTTTGTTTTCATTGTATTAATCTTTTGGCTTTGCTTCACTTTATAATTTGAAGGCTCAGCAAGAAGTAAACCAAATGGAAATTTAGCTTACTTTCATGGCTAGCTGAATGTGTTTGGTGCAGTTTCCAAAAGTTTAATTCTATGTAATACTGCCCATGAATAACAACAGGCTGTTTCTGTATGCAGCCTTATTAGTGTTTATTAAGGGTTGCCTTATAGTTTCTGGGAAATGTTCCCAAAAGCCAGTCATCAAAACATGATTAACAAATTTGTTACAGAAGGAGAAAAGATAATTTTTTTAGAACAGAAGTATATCACCCTGTCAATAAAAAATATACCTCAAAAACTGATTCATCCTAAGTGAGTTTTTCTTCCTCCTTCCTTTTCTCCTTCCTTCCTTTTTGTTATTCTGACAAGGAAAAGAAAAAGAAACAAACCTGAAACCATGCAGAGAACTTGGATTCCAGTGAGTTACACAGAAGTTAGTATCTTGGACTACAAATAAAATGCAGCTTTTGGAGGCTGACAATGCAGAGTAAAGCTCTGAATTGTTTGGATTTTTGGAATCCTTTGGCCTCGTATCCTGCCAACTCTCCTTGCCAGCTCTGCATTTTTTAGTAAGTTTAAACTCTCCGTGCCTTTACTCCCTGGTCTGTAAAACAGTCTCTGGCAGAGTTGTTAGGACGAGCAAATGTGAAATGCATGTAAACAGCTAGCACTGTGCCTGCCACCTAGGATACCCTTGACAAGGGCCATGTGGCATTGCTGTGCCACCACTGTTGCCACCACTGTCCTCAATTTCTGCTCAACAATAAAGGAACACAAAAATTGGCCAGGTCTCTTTCCTCTATCACGATAATTTTACTGTCACAAGGATTGCATTTTAGAAGGCTGAGATTTGGTGATGAGTTATTTTTTCCTTCTGACTGCTGTTATTTGTAACGACTGCAAGATTATAATATATAACTGACTTCAGTACTAGAATATACCTACTGCACTACTTTTTAATTGCTACAAATGTTATATTAATTTATCCACTTCACCAAAGATACTGAAGTATTGATTCTTCCGTGTCTGGATCCATCTAAAATGTGATTTATAAGAAGGCATTAAAAAAAAAAAAAAAAAGAAATACCAGAGAACCAAGAAGCAATACAGGAGATCACATCTAGAGTACAGTGGGAACATGGAGCTTCTCAGATCTCACCCTGCTAAGTCCTTCTGCAAGGTGATGTTTGGTGAGCGCATTGAGTCTTACGAACACGGTTAGGAAAAAGAAGAAATGTACGGAGAAATTCATTACCCCTCTTCAAACAAAAATCAGTCTCAGTTGGAACTCTCTTTCTGGTTAAAATTGCCTGGTTCTTCACTGATCACCAATTCTTTATACAGATTTCAACTCATGTGATATACTAGCCCTTCAGAATAAATCGGGCAGGTACAACGGACTCTGTTGTAGAGATGAGAAAAACCGAAGGTGAGGGAAGTTGTGTGGCATGCAAAGATACCTCAGTGCTGAACATCAGCAATTTAAAACTTCTGCCATTTCCATTCAAGAAACAGCCTTGTTATCCATAAAAATGAACTAGTGAAGGCCACTTCTTAAAGAAGATTAACTGTGACTTTATTATTTGAGTTTAATGGATATATCACTCCAAGAAGAGATATGGGTGAAATTTTGTGATGTGAACTTCTGTTAACCTCTGTAAAAAAATAATGCAGCATCAGATTTATTTTCTTTTTAGTTTAAATGATAAGAAACTCTCTTTCCTCATTTCCCTCAGATTCTATCACGCTGTTTGTGCCAACCAACTCATTATAAATTATACAAATGGTATTTCTCCCTCATCTGAACTCCCTGAGTATCCACAAATAACAACTGAAAGTACCTAGGTTTCCAGTAAGTTAGACTTCACTTTCCCAAGAGTCCCTGGAAACAATGTCATATTACCCATATTCGCACTACTAGTCAGCTCAAAATACCTGCTAAGTTTATACATCCTTTCCAAAGTGAGTCATCACTGTTATAGAATGAATTGGTCTTATATAAATGTTAATTTGGGATTATATTTGTCAAGAAACTCAACCTGTTTCTAATACCTTGTTTGAAATCAGAGGATGGATGAGCTTCAGTCATGTCATATGACATGGTATAAATTTATCAAGCCTTTTTATTTTTACCAAACCGTTAGAGGTGCCTTAGGAAGTTAATTACCAGCACTTGGCACTAACTGACAAGCAACTTCTCAACTCCCAGTTCCCATAAATACTATCCCAAATAGTTAATCATGGAGCTAATACAGATAAGGTGAAAGCACGCATGAATCATCAGGACAAGGCAGTTATAAAGCAAATTATACATTTAAGAAACTAGAACATAATGAGCTGTATAGCTAATACTTAAGGTTGTTCTTTAATGCTTATTGCCAATTGCCCTTTCAAGTTTTTCCTCAAGATTTTTTAACTGTTAAAGTATCTTTTTATTAGCTCAATTCATTTCCTATTAGTCTTGGAATTTAACAAGGCTTCATAGCATAACAGGTCTGGATGAGAGCTTATTAACTTTTCTTCAGGGTAATAAGTCCCATGTGGAATAAAGAAAGGATACCAACTACACAGAGATCATTATAGTCAATACAGGGTTAATGGGATTTTTTTTAATTGGAGGTCCCCTACTAGTCTCAGGACCCATAAAGTTGGTACCACATTAAACAAATCTGAGCATTTATTTAAATATAAACAGAATGGTTCCTTTATTACCCACTTCTAAAGAAAAGGTAACATTATTTTTCTTACAAACTCAGATTTTTCTCAGGGAATTATAAAAGGCTTGTCACCCACTTTGTGAATAGATAATAAAATTATCGTATCTGTTACTCCTAAAAAGTTTTCAACACTTAAAAACAAGATACTCAGTTGCTCATTACAAATAAATTTGAATTTGGAATTAAGTGGCTCTAGCATGAAAAGTAACATAGAATTGACATTCTATTAATTTTATATCAGTTACTCACACATTTAATACACAAAAACTTTTCTACTATGTGTATGACTGAACATACGTACTTCATTTATAGCCTCCTCTGAAAAGCATCAGATTGGCAAAAAAGAAATAGCAGGCAAAAATGACAACACAATTGAAAATAATTCAGGAAACTAAGAATAATTTCCATCATTGAAATTGCATAAGAAAATAAACACTGTCACTTGGAAGGGCATCTGGGGGATAAGAATACTGGGGAAGAAAAGACTTAGTGAGTATGATAAGGCAAATGCTAGTTTTAGAGTCAGGAGTGGGTTTGGACCCTAGCCCTGTTCCTAACTAGAAGAGTGACTTTGGCCAAATGATTTCATTTCTGTGAGTTTACACCACCTTGTCTGTAACATGAGATGCTAGATTTGATTAGGGACAGCAAACAGATTTCATCTGAAGTCCCAGCAATGGTAAACCAATACTAGCTACCTGGAAGACGATGTTTCAGTTCTCAGATTAAATCCAGGATAATCAAGAAAGAGTGCTGTGTTCAATTAGTAATGTCTGCCATGGAATAGGCAGGGGGTGTGGGCACCATAGGCCAAATTTATCATCAGCAGATTAGAAGACTCTTAAAATTCCTTTTCAGTTTTAACATTCTGTGATTCTACAAACTATAATGTAAAAGAGACTTTTTTTCTTGTCAAGGATTTTTACTTGCCACAAATAGTTATGTCTCACTCAACTCATAACAGAGTGACCTACACCACTAACTTTGGAAATACTGAACAGGATGATTCCACTTAAATGAAAGCAGACTCAAAATAAAGAAAATGTTTTATGAAAGTTGGACATAGTAAGCCTGAACACTCTCTGTGATTCCATTAAGTTGCTAAGTGAAAAAGAGCCCTATTCCTCCCGCTTGTGCCCCTCAAAAGCAAATACCTAATTAACTCTGTATAACAAGAAGCTTTCCTTGGAAATAATCCATTTTTCCCAATCCAATGACATAGCAATATTTATTGCTATGGTGAATTATAAAAACTAAATAATGTGGATTAATGTATCACTAACTTCAGGGTTTACCAATAAGCTGATTTGCAAGGCAATATTTCATATCATATGCTATAATATTATTTATCAATGTTTAATAAGCACTTCATAACTTTGGCAAGCAAATGAGAAATAGATTGCCATAGCGAGGTGATGAAATATTTATAATGCACAATTGCTACTATCACACTGTAGCTGTTCAAGAAATTATAGTAGTAAATTGAATGGAAATATAATACTGTAATGGATGTGGAAATGTTCAATCGGCCATTCGTAATGAAATATGAAAGTGTTTAAAGAGAGTAAATATACTTGTAATGGTTTTTGATTAGCTATAACTGTATATGGTTCAATCATCTATTATGAACAGTGTACAGTGTATACTGAGTTGGTTTATAATGTGTATAATAAAAGTGGCAGTGTTGAAGAAATTTTTTAAAAATCCTTACACAAAGAAAGATACACTTATAAGTGTGACTGTGTAATCATTTCATACTGTATGATAAAACAACATATTATACAACAGAATCAATAGAACACAGTACAATTTTTTTTTTTTTTTTGAGGCGGGTCTTGCTATGTAGTTCAGGATTTGAACTCACTGCGTAGCTCAGGCTGGCCTCGAACTCACAGCCATCCTCTGCCTCAGCTCCTGAGTTCTGGGATTACAGGCATGTGCCACCATGCCCAGCTAGTACAATATTTATTAGTCAGTTCACCTCAAAAATCTAGGGGAGACATCCTTCTACATATTATTAAAATTTCAAAAAAAACTGTATCATTTCTTTAGAAAATATTCTTCTCACATTTACCATGTTTTCTTAAAATTTTAAATGTTTATTTCTTTTTTTGTGTGTGTGTGGGTACCGGGGGTCGACCTCAGGACCTTGTGCGCCAGCAGGCGCCTGTGCCACTGAGCGATATCACCAGCCCCTTTTTTCATATGTGGGTTCCGGGAGTCGAACTCGGGCCCTAGCACTTGCCAGGCAGGCACGTACACCGCTGAGCCATCTCACTGGCCCTAAACGTTTATTTCTTTAATACATGGTTGTTGTGACTAATGGTGCTGTTCTTCATTTTTTATAAATCATTAACTTAACTCCTGTATTTGCTCATATAAGACTTTTTGTTTACAGGAAATGGACCGTAAACAAACAAATCGCTCTTGCAGAGAAGTATAAAATATAGCTTCACCCTGTTACATATACATACATTATACTCTACCAGGAAACAAATTATTTTCTGAAATTAAGACAATTGAATAGTCATCAAAAGTTCCAGTCTCCCCATTTTAACTGTCATCATATCTGAAACTCAACCCTCTACCCACTAATTCATTCCTCCACACACACTTCACAGCCCTGCTTAACATTCTGCAATGCTTTCCACTTGCCATGGGATTCAGCCAATAGTTACTATCAGACTAAAAGAGCTGAACAAAGTTCCTGCCACCCCTGCAACCACAGGCCTTGCCCTTTCACTCTACCTTCTAAGCATCAGCTGCATTTACCTTCTCTAGTGCCTCACAATCAGTGTATCCAATTCTGTGTCAGGCTTCGCATGGGTTCACTCTGCATGAAGCACTTCCCCAGCCCCAGCCGTTCCCACTCCTGTAGCTCTCTGCTCACTCACACCTCACTCAGGCTGGGTCACGCTCTCCCACTTTGTCTCTTATATCACTGTTGGCTCTTTAAGTACTTGTCGCAATTGGAGCCAAATAACTAATTTTGTCTCTAGTTGTCTCACTCTTCTGCTGGAATGTAAACTCCATGAGGGAAGGAATTGTGTACCTTCACACCTAACTACAGCCTTGGGACAATGCCTTGTGACAATAATGTTAACTTAATAAAAGCTTAAATTGATGAGTATGTAAACAAAAGACCATCTTGTACATAATGTGTCAGGTACCAAGAGGGGCTGAACAAGGTAGAGCCCTTGCTATGTCATTTTCTGAAGACACCCTGTTTGGTTAGCATTCTCTAGAGGAACAGAATCAATAATCAGTAGAACACACATACACACACACAATTATACAAGGAGACTTATAAGAGAGGCTTATGGGATGTGAGGTAAGATAGTCCACAATGGCTGCTTGGATGCCATAGAGCCAGAGGACCCCATAGCTGCTCAGTCCAAAAAGCTGGAAGCCACAGAACAAGAGGGATCAAGGATGAAGCACCAGCCTGAGATCGAAGGCCCTGAAAGTTCTTGCAGAGTCTTTGGGGAGACTGCACACTGAAAAACTAGAGAGAGTCTGATGTTCACAGCTGACAGCAGCAGCAAAAGACACAGCCGCTCAACCAGAATGCAGCTTTCTGAACACAGGTCGACTTCCTCCTTCTCTTTCATTCCATCTGGGATGCAGGCCTATTGAATGGTGCCTCAGTTTGCAGGCCTACGTGCCAGTCGTCTTTGGAAACATCCCACAGACACACCCAGAAGTGTGCTTTACTAATCTGCTAGGCTTTTCTTAATCCACTCAAACTGATAATGACCTTCAGTCTAACGATTCCTCAGTTAGAGAAATAACTGCTCTGTCATTTGACTGCATGACTTGCTTTGGTGAATGAGATGTATGCTAATTCTGAGACATATTTTTCAAGTGTGATCTTTGTGGTTTGGTTCAGCTTTGTTTGGATGGTCTCACTGTCATGAGAATGAATTTATTCCATGTAGGGGCTCTTCCTTTAGACCCTAGAATTAAGATAGTATGTGTAACAGACCAAACTCTGACCTCGTATCTGGATCAGAGTTGAAGCAAGGCTCAAAGCCAGTAACCCACAGCCACTGCCATGTAAAATGAGGAAATATAACCCTTATTTTTTCCTAATTCTTTTTTTTAATTTTAGTTTTATTAGTACTTGTTTGAAGTACATAATGATTGCATCCACCACAGGGAGTCATTACATGTGCATAACTCACCTTAATTCTTTTTACTTCCCCTACAACTGACATTTGAAAATTGTTTGGTACACAGAAAGATTACCATCAAAATTTGACTAATGCAAGACACTTGTGAAGCCTGACACATTTTAATAATACATATATGACATTGCACCCAATCTATTTATGTTGCCAATGATTATCCAAATAGAGACTAATTCTTACCCGGGTAGATATACAACAGGAACTTTGTCACGGAGATTTTATATTTTACAAAACATACGAGTAGAGCTACTTAACATTTATTTAGAACTTATTATGTTTCAGACAGTCTTCTGAGCCCAGCAAATCCAAAGGTGGATACAACATAATTTCTACCTTTGGTAGCTAAGAGGGTAGTGGGGAATGTCACATGTACCATCGTGTGGAGTAATGTGGTTCACAATAAACTTCACCTTGTAAATTCTGACTATGCCTTTCTTCTATGCAAAGCTTTCCTTCCATGCTTATTACTGCTTCCTTTTATTGCCTCCTGAGAAAGATCCATTCTCTTAAAACCAACATCCATTAATTGATCTCTTACCTACATGGAGAAAGACTTTGGCCAGAGAACATAGCAGAATGGGCGTACAGTAGTCACCCCTTATCTGCAGTTTCGAGGCTTAACTGTAGTTATATCCTTGATGAAAACCCCCACCCCAGCTGTTCTCTTCCTCCTCAGAACTCCAATACATCATAACCACAAAAGATAAAAAGCCTACAGCATGTAACAGGGAAGAAAGGAAGAGACCTTGAATTGGGCTCAGAAACTCTAGTTCAAGAATTACTTCCGCTACCTGTGAACCCATAGAGTTTGGATCTTGCAGGGGTTTAGATTTCTTATATAAAAAGGGATACTTGAGCTATCTCAATCCCCTTCTAACTCTACTCTTTCAGAGCCCCGAATTCTATTTTGTCACGGGTAAATTTTGTCTTTCCAAAAAGATTTTAACCTCCTTAAGGCCAAAAGCTTTGCCCAAAATGTCCCCTGACCTTTGGTTTGCCTGGCTGAACACACAGTGATACTATCAATCCTTTCCAATTAAAATCACAGATTCATGCTGAAGATCTGTGTGAACCAGAGGTTTAAAATTGTTTGAAAAGCAAATTCTGCCTTCAGGCATTATTTGTTTGGGTCCATAGTGAATTTTTTTGTTAATTATTTGCCATGGCTTTAAAACAAGAACATTTTATATGCAAATCCAAAATGTATCTGACTTAGTCACTTTCTTGTCACTGGGACAAAAATATTCAACACCCACAACTTAAAAGAGGAGAGATTTTGCCTTGTAGTTTCAGAAATTTCAGACCATGGTTGGCAGGCTCAAATGCAGAAATGGCAAAGTGGAAGGGCCGGCCATGGAGGAAAGCTGCTCGTATGGTGGAAGTCAGAAAGTAGAGAAGAGAGGCGCCAGCGAGGGAGAAATACCCTTCTAGGTCACCTGCCCAGTGACCCACCTCTTCTGAACCAGACCCTAGCTCCTAACAGCACGTTCAGCTGTGGATTACTCCACTGATGAGTGAAGTGTCCCCGTCATTCAATCACCTTCACACACATGACAATTTGGGGGGACATTTTAGATCTAAACCATAACAGTATCCTTTAGATTTCACAGATGAGAAAACTTGTGATGAGGAGATACAGGAAATTTTCCATCAGAAGAAAACAGCCACACAAATCTGAAGGTCTCTTTTGATTTGGGGATATCTGAGCGAACTTGCTTCTGTAAAGCGACACCATGAAATGAGAGTGGGGGAAAGAGCCCTGTAACTAAGGGAAGTTTAAATTGTGAACTATACCCTCCTTTCTCCTTTGTCAAATACTCTCACTGAACATCAGTGTACAGCAGGTTTTAATGCCATGAATGATAAGACTGTCTCAAAACATTTTCAATGCAATATTATTTTCAAGTAATTATAAATGATCGACACTTTATTTCATTTGTATTGGCACTCATAATTCATAAAATTCACTGTGATTGACTTTGAAGAAAACTGATACCAAGGATATTTGCTTCCTGTAATGCAAAATTAATAGCAGATGCATGACTGAGGGACATTTTTTCCTGCTGTTTTCATAGTTATTAAAACCCTCGGATTCTACTCTTTGTGTTTCTAACCCACATGCTATGCTCTCTCCTTTGCCAATCTAATTCCCTGCAGCATTTGAAAGTTGTGGCTATTCTTTTCTTAAAACTCTCCCTTCTGTTGTTTTCTGCTTTGAAGTAATAAAAGTAGCCACCGTTAGACAGAGCACTTAGTATTAGCCATGGAGCAGACTGACAAATGCTATACTGACTAATGCTTGAAAGAAGCATTTATGGTGACATCTCGTTTTACAAGGAAAAATAAAGGAGGCTCAGAGACAATAAAGAGAGCTCCCCAATGAGCCAGCTAGTGCGTGGTAGTACCAGTGCTCCTAAGCACTACACGATACCGTGTCGTTCCCTTTTCTTCCTTATTCTACCTCTATTCTAGCCTCCTTCGCAGGCTCCTCCTTCACAGACACCCATGCACTGGACAAGACTTCCGTCGTCAGCTGTGTCACCAACCAGCGCAATGTGCCAAATGTACATGTCCATCTCAGCCCTCACTCTTAAGCTCAAACCAATCCATGGTTGAAGTGAAAAGGGGGAGTTAGAGGCCATAAATTCTGGTTCTACATTTTACCTTGGACAAGATATTTAACCTTTACAGGCTTCAGTTTCCTCATATATATGGGATAATAGAATTAATGCAAGGATTAAATTAAATAATATATATAAAGCAACTGGAACTTAATACATATTCAATGATTATTAGTTGTTTATTATTATTATCATTATTATTATTATTATTATTATTATTATTTAAACTACCTGAGGGCTGGGCATGGTGGCACACGCCTGTAATCCCAGCACTCAGGAGACTGAGGCAAGAGGATTGCTGCGAGTTCGAGGCCAGCCTGGGCTACAAAGTGAGTTCGCTGAACTGCGCAGCGAAACCCTGTCTCAGAAAGACAATAAATAAATAAATAAACAAACTACCTGAGTCACCCCAACATAAATATCTGATTAGCCCTTCAAACTTGGTCTGTCTAAAACAGAGACTTCATTTTCTCCTACAAGTCTGTTTCCCCTCTGAACTCCCTCTCACAGTGAATGTCACTGCCACTCTGCCATTTCACTCAAAAGAAATCTCGGTAACTTCTGCTCCCAATATTTGAGTTCTCCTAGGGGTTAGAAGAAAAATCGCCCCAATTTTTTAGCTAATCTCTAGAATCTATCATCCATACTTGTGCAAAAAGGAGATCTTTCTAAATTTCAAATCGGTTCACATTTCTTTGCCTCATTTAAAATACCTCAGCAGATCCCCTTTATCTTTAGATGAGGTCCAAATATTTCTGCAGAGCACATATCACCCTCTGCTATCTGTGTCTGCTGACTTTCCGGTCTCACCTCCTACAACTTTCACAAGGACAGAATTACTATTCCTGCCATCAAGAGAAACTAGTCTTTCCTGCCTTCACATCCAGGCAAATGTAGTTTCCAGGAGCTAGAAATGCCCTCTCGGGTAAATCTTTCCTGCCCTTCTATATGCTACTCGGCCTCCTTTTTTCCATGTCTTCTCCAGCTCCTGAAGCCTGAGTCTGGCCATTCCTCTAGGTGGCCCTGGTAGCCTGTCTTTGCCTCTACCTTAGTATTTATCACAAGGGAGCCTCACTTCCGGTTCTGTCTCGGTGTCACTTATTGAACTCTAACATTCCTGAGTGGAGTTTCTTAACGTTACCACCAGCATCAAGTAGTATAAAACTGTTAGGAAGCCAAGTACATTCTAAGACGAAGAGTAGACAGTTACACATCTGTCCTGCAAACACAAACGCTGAGAAAACTAAATAACTCATTCAAGTTTACCCAACTGTTAGTGTAGTCCAGACTCAACTCAGAAACTCAATTTAAGAGGGTAAGTGATCTGAATTTAGGCCTCAAACTCCAACATGACCACACTCCAAACCCCCACAAATTATTTCTTTACTTATGCCCTAGATTATTCAAGAAAAGGCCTTGAATACTTTGGGAAATACTTAAAAGATATAAGGCTTCCATTTTTATAAACTCAGTAGGAAACTCAGTAGTGCTGGGAAGTGGAGGTTGTAAGTAGAGTAGGAGTAGGAAAGTCAAAGAGTCTGACTAAAATCCCTAGAGGATAGTACAAAAGCTTTGTGATAAGACCTGGTGCATTTTCTGGAAGTTCATTACAAATTTGCCTATAAACTGCCTGACAGCCAACCCAGAGAGCAGGTATTATCTAATTTTGCATCCCAGAGTAAAATAAAAACAAAACAAACTGGTAGTTCAGGACACACATTCCTACTGCCAAAAATCTGAAAGAAATTCCTCCTGAATATTTGTGGAGGAAAAAATAGTGAAATAGAGAAAACAATACCTTTTAAATAATCTCAAGTTTCCCCGTGTCATTTTGTATAACATTTTCCAGTGAAAGCCCAAAGTATAAAAAATGTACAATTTTTAAAAATTGGGGCTATTTAGTAGAGGGCATAATGATAGGGACAATATATGTTGCTTTGCTATACAAAACAGGCTGAACATCCACGAGGGCAAGCAACACTTCCTCTTGTTCCCTGTGTCCCTTTGCACACCATCTACCACCATGAGAACTAACTGAACTGTGTTCAGAGAACTAACTGAATCTGCATGAACAGTTCATACTCAGTCAAGTGAGGCAAATAAAATGTGAGCAGTTATAGCTTTGCAAGGCAGAACCAAGTCATTGACTGGGATCCCAGCAGACATCAGTCCCAGGGCCTACATTGGTATGCAAAGAATTTGAACAACAGTTTCAGAAGAAACATTTCAAGTTTGCAGTTAATACTAAATTGGAAAAGACAGCAAATAATGAGAAACAAAGCAGGAAGATAAAAGGGTTTTAGATATTTCAAGTACCTACCCAGCTAATAAATGCAAATGAGGTTCAGTGCAGATAAGCACAGAATTATGAGTCTGGAAGAAAAAAAGAAAAAAAGAGGACTATCTGCTTAATGGAAATGAGTTGCACGGTGCTGACCAGGAATGAGATCTGGGGAATTATTACAGGAGAAATCCCTCAAGCTTTCAGCCCACTTGGCTGCAAAGGAAAAGAAACTAGATGATGAGTTGTATTAAACTGCAATACACAGTGATCAAGTCATACTCCATACTCCATCAAGTCAGTGAAAATAAAACCAAAACAAGAGAAGAATTTTTATTTTTGGTTTGTTTTTTTATTTAAACTGCCATTCCATTTGGGGGAAGACCATCCTTACTTATTTTTTTCTTTTTTAAATCTCAACCTTAAGCAAATGTCTCCTGCAAATTTATTGGAATTATGATTTTCTTATGTTCTCTGCCATTTTCCATTTTCCACCCCACAATTATTCAAAGATTCCCAGAAAATGGCCATTACATCTGATAGCAGGGGCCACAATTGAAAAAAAAAAAAAAAAGGTATTTGCAGAAAAAAAAAGGTATTTGCATGGTAAAACCAAGTGTCTCTTTCTTCCAGGGTCACACATTTTCTTTTTCCCTTTTTTTTTGGGGGGGGCAGGGTGGACATAGGGTCTTACAGTTAGTAATGTTTATAAAAAGAAAAGAATCAATTATACATTAACAGCTTTCAAGCTGAAGACATTCTAGTACATCTTAACTATGAAGAGAGCAGCTATCACAAACACCATGTAATAGCTTAAACTCTTAGACTCAGAGGCACAGTGACATTAGCTAACCAAGCCACAGTCCACTCTAGAACTACCTAAGTCAAGCAAACCCAAGGCAAGATTGAAGGAGGTACGTATGATGGGAGAAGAACCTAAATACTTTCCTTGCCAGAAACAGTTCTCCTTCGTTATGGTTTAGACCTTAAATATTCCCCAAAGCCCACATGCTAATGACTTGGTTGCCAGCCTGTGGTGCTATTGGGAGGCCAAGCAACCTTTAGGGAAGCGGGGTCCAGTGAAAAGCAGTTAGGTTACTAAGGAGCATGCCCTTGAAAGAGATAGTGGGTCTCCCCACTCTCCAACTGTCTGTCTTAGCTACTTTTCTCATTGCTGAGACAAAATACCCAACATCCAAAGTTGAAGGAAGAAAGGTTTATTTAGCTCACTGTTTATAGAGGTTTCAGTCCATAGTTGGCTGACTCTAAAGCAGGGTGGCATGGCAGAGGGGCATTGCAGAGGAGAGATAGTCTATGGCAAAGCAGGGCAGCCAGAAGGCAGCAAGTAGCAAGCGTCTAGCAACAAGGGACAAGTGACCAGCAGTGAACACAGCAGCTATTTCTGTCCCTTATATCTCACCCAGAGTACCCTTAGGGCAGGTAGCACTCACACCCTTAATCCTAGCATCACATCCTTGAGCCCAGCAGCACAAACCCTACATCCAGCCACCTCCAAAAACCCCCATCTATGGCCTCATGAGGCTTTGGGGGGACATCTAGGTACAAGCCATAACACCAACAAACTATCATGTATGCAGCTTTGCTCTACCACATACTCCCTGTCATGATTTCAGCCTTATCACAAGACCAAAGAAATGAGGCCAAATGACCGCTGTAGGAAGCCTCTGAAACATGGGCCAGAATGAAAAAAATTTTTGAGATGGAATCACATCTTAAAAATCATCTATGTTGACAAGACTGGTCTGGAACTTGTAATCCTCCCATCTCAGCCTCCCAAAGAGCTGGGATTACAGGTGTGTACCTCTGCACCTGCTCTTCCTTTAAAGTTGTTTATCTCAGGTATTTTGCTACAGTAACAGAAAACTGACTAACACATCCCTATTCTTGCTTTGATGTCTCCTGAAATCTCATATTCATTCACATAACAAATACCTCTTGAGTTGAAATTCAAGTGAGCAGAGAGTCAATAAAAAAACAGAAGCGAAATATACAATCTCAAGTAGCAGGTAGTGAAAGGAAGGTTATGAAAAGTATGATGTGGAAAGAAACCAGAGAAGGCTATGAGAACCATTTAAGGAGATGGTCAAGAAAGAGAGCTCTGAGGAGATAACATTTCTGTAACTGAAGACTTGTAAGATGAAGTGCTCAGAGAGAAATTCCATGCCAAAATACTATGACATAGATATGTCAGGGCATTTTCAAAAATTGTCATTTGCTGAGACTCTTCTAAACTAATTTCTCAGATTTTTTTAGCCAATCATCTTGTAGAAATGTGTTTAAAAATATAAAATAGATAATATTTAATATGAGGGAAGGATACAAAGAGTTTACAGCACAGGATCAAATTAATGAGCAATCCCTATAACTTGATAAAGGAGAAAACAAGGGAAAATGTTCACTCAAAGGAATAGAAAGATTTCAAACACATTCATAAGAGCATGTGCCATTAGGTGTAGCCACATTTTCTCCAATAACCTTACTGCGGAGATGGCATTTTCCTGATCAGTGGATTCCACATAGATAACTTATATAAACTAGTAGTGGTTCAATTTTCTTTTAAAATAGGAACAACTGTGGTATACTGTGGTGGTCAACTTCTAAAATGACACCCAGTGATCCCCACGTCCTGGTAGTCCCTATGTAACCATCCATCTTAAGTGTTTGGACCTGGAGGCAGAACCCAGGAATGGAATACAGAAAGGGTGGTAAGATGTCACTTCTAAAATTAAGTTGCAAAGACACTATGGCTTCCATCTTGCATGCCCCCCATTATTCAAATGCTCACACTTAGAGAAGTCAGATGGCACGCTATAAGCTGCCTTATGGAGAGGCCCAGGTGGCAAGAAAGTGAGAGTGGATTGACCTCTGTCCGCAATCACCTACCTAGGTTTGGAAGTGGATCATCTCTCAATTGAACCTTCAGACAAGACTGAATTTGATTGCAGCCTCATCAGAGAAACTGAGGCAGAGGTGTCCTGGTAAGCAGGTCTGGATTCCTGTACCACACACTGTGAGAAAACAGATGATTGCTGCTTTAAGCAGCTAAGTGTTGGTGTAATGTGTTACACAACAATCGAATACATACACCAAGAAAACGGTTTCAAATTGTGGTCAGCTTCCTTTCAATTTTTGGTGCTTTCCCCTGCCTCTGGTCACAGAATAAAGTTTCTCCTATGCCTGCTTGAGCCTATGCTAAAAGTTGGGACCAGGTAGGGATGGGTACAAAGCCAGCAAGATAAAGGATAATAGTAACAGTTGGCCATTTAGTTCTATTACATTTTTAATATAATCCTATAATATCACATGGGAAATTAACAAACCCAGGAAAGTATTGTCTATAATGTGAATTATATGTTTAACTAGTCAGACTTTTGTGATTTTCCTTTCTGAGGCTAGTTTGGGGCATCGCTAAGCTCGGGTAATCAAGGGATACCACACCTTGTTCCCCTAAAGAAGTACATCCCGCCTCCCACTGACAGTATTATAGCCAATCTCTCCAACAGCAAACTTTTTATGGTGGTGGTACACTTAAGTCCCCCATTTTGACCTCACCACTCACAGAAGAAAATAAAATACGACAAACTCCAACTAACACCAGCAAAGAAAATTAAACCCACTGATATCATTAAGAGTTTGTAATTCAAATTGAATTACTTTTGAATTAAATACTGTCATTTCTCTATTATAAACTTAAGTTTATTTAGGTGAGCTAAAGAGGAGCTGTTATTATATCTAAATGAATAACACTCTCCTTGCTTATCTTTGAAGAGCTAGGGAATTTCTCCAGAACCTGTGTAAGGTTGCTCCTATAATCCTGAAATAAATGCAATACTAATCAAAAGAGACCACCTCTATATAGCACCTGTCACTAGCTATCAGCAACAAAGCACTACACAGTAGGTCTTCTCAACCACACCAGCCACAGTGAAATCAGACTTTGCAAATTCAAAAAGGCAGTTCTGCATCATGGAGAACTTCCAAATACAAAGACCAAAAAAAAAAAAAAAAAAACCTTTAGAAAACCTTGGAAAGCCTTCCTCCCTTGCCCAGGCTTTACAGTGTGGGAAACCAATCCAATGAAGACAATGCAAAGAGAGGAACTTAAGAGAATTCCCCTGCTTCCACCTCTTTCTCTAAATCTTTCCACAACACTGGCCTACATAAAAATCAATACAGCAGCCAACCTCTCATAATCAACAGTGCTTTTAAATAGCCTCCCATTCCGGGAAGAGCATGGGTTTAAGGCCAAACTCTCAACTGTGGCACCATTGTGTGCCAAGTAGGAACACCTAAATTAGAATTTGGCCTTAACAACACTCCATCACCCTTGCCACTATCTAAAATTTACCTTCACAAATGAAACTGTATGGGAAGCAATGGGAAAAGATGTTTTTCCTGTAAACCTCTCTTTTACATAGCTTATCTAATCTAATTTCAAGAAATCTAATTTCGGGCCGGTGATATCGCTCAGCGGCACGGGCGCCTGTTGGCGCGCGAGGTCCTGAGGTCGACCCCCCGGTACCCACAAAAAAAAAAAAAAAAAAGAAATCTAATTTCAAGTTTAAAGTGTCCTTTGCCACATTCAGTGAAAGTTCAGGCACCCACTTTTTAATCTATGTCCTGCTAATTACCCTCACTTTCATCTTCCTGAGAATTCTTTCAAGCCTTTACATTTTGAAACTCTCACTGAAAATCACAATGTATTTTCTAAGGTTAAAGCTTGGTAAGATATATATATATATATATATATATATATATATATATATATATATATTTACATTTCACTTTAAAATCAGTATTGTTATATAGTATTTGTTCTGTAGATAAAAAACGAGAATAAAGCATTGAATCCTATTGGAAGCTGCAAAGACTAAACCTTCCCCAACTCTTGAGTATTGAGTCATTAGGAATCTTTTAAAATTAGAAATTCATTTTTCCTTTTTCTTAATGCCATACATGGTTGCTTTATGTTCTACCAAGCCTAGGGCTCAGGAATTTATGGAAACAGAATATCTTAAAGTCAAAGTATCAGCAATGTCAAAATATCATTCCTATACCAAGCATAAATGAGCCCAAAAGGGCAAAGTGGTACAAAAACAATGGTCTTTTAAAATGTTATAATATTTCTATCAAATAAAATTTAAAAACAGGTTGGTCACATAACATCTTTTTATGAAGAAAATGAAATTAAATAATTATGCTATTTCCCCCCACACACTTTTGTATTTATCTTTATTCATAAGATTGTTGGTTTTGCTTTTTATGCACTCCTTAGAAATAAAAATTACTTAATCTTTCATTAAAACTGGCAATATTTTCCACAATATGCAAAGTTCATTATGTTTATAGGAATCAGCTTCTGAGCCACTCAATTTTAAAACTGCAGGATGAAAGGAAATATTATTATAAGAGTTTTCTTACATTCTTGCTCTTGATTTTTAAAAAAGCAAAACTGCCTTCTCTTGAAAGAAATTTCCATATAAATAATCCTTTATTCATTACACACGTTGGTCAGAATAATCAAGTATATACACCAAAATTAAGATGCTGAATTCTGAACATTTCACTTTATAAAATTATTTCACTTACTTCTTAACTTTCTCCAAGAAACTCTTCAAATTTTATCCATGTTGGACTGTCTAATCTCTTAAAGGTATAATTGTATCAAGTTTTTAAAAAAATAATTCTGCACTCTATAAACAAAAATGATTTTAAAACATGTCTCCCATGGGTGAAATCCAAGCTAAGTCCATGTGAAATCCAGCTAAAATCTGTAGCTTTATTAATAGTATTATGCCCATGTTAATTTCTTAGTTTAGTAATCTTACCATGATTATTTAGGATGTTGCCATTAGCCAAAGCTGGTTAAAGCATGTACAGAAACTGCTTTTTGCAAGATTTTTGCAAGTTTTCTGTATATCTGAAATTATTTCAAAATAAAGGGTTTTTTAAAAATTCTTTGAAGTTCAATTTAAGATGAGCAATTGAAGAAGAAAGTCTTCTAACATTTTATTTAGAGTCTATTCATGCAATTAACGGAGAACAGGTGTTCTCAATTGACTTCTGACATTCAGCTTATTTTATGGTTCTTGAGACCACACTAAGGCAAAAGGGTTAGGACTGCTGCAAGAACACAACATATTTGTATTCTTACTTAGACCACAGCCTTTCAAAGTATCTGTAAATCAGCATGCATTTGCAATCACAGAAAAGCAAGAGAAGCAGTTATTTCTAGAATAAAATTATCCAAACAAGTAAAGCATTTTAAAAGGCACATATTATGAAAATTCCATATTCATGGGAAAAAGCAGAACATTGAACTTACCATTATACATTCACTATTTACATGGAAATATTATAGGCAGAACCAATATATATCTGGATTTATGAGAATTTTGGAGATTTTTGTGGCTGCAAGACATGTCATATAAATGCTCTAATAAACAATGAATTCCTATTGTACCAAGAAGCAATGGTATCTCCATGACTGCTCAATGAAGAAACCTAGTTAGCTCAAAACCACTGAGCAAATTACTCTTACTGAAAAGCCCAAGGAACCCACCACCCCCTCTCCACATTAGCACAAAGTGAATGACAAAAACCTAGATTGAAATGGAAAAGAAATGCAGAACTGGGAAAATAGACAACAAAATCAGCTGTGCATGGTGGCACACACCTGTAATCTCAGCACTTAGGAGGCTGAGGCAGAAGGATCACTGCAAGTTTGAAGCCAACCTAGGCTTGTAATGAGTTCAACGCCAGCCTGCACTACACAGAGAGACCCTGTCAAAAAAAAAAAAAAAATTGAAATAATAATAGGTGTAGGGCCGGTGAGATGGCTCAGCGGCATAAGCGCCTGCCTGGCAAGTGCGAGGGCCCGAGTTCGACTCCCAGAACCCACATATGAAAAAAGGGCCGGTGACATCGTTCAGCAGCACAGGCACCTGCTGGCGCATGAGGTCCTGAGGTCGACCCCCAGTACCCACAAAAAGAAAATAATAATAATAATAATAGGTGTAAATGCTTTGTAATATATTAGAAGAAATAACCCACAGAAGCATTACAGATAGTGAAGGTACAAAAGACCAAAGCTAAGCTTTGAGCAACTGCTAACACTGTACATACAATAAAAATTCTCCAGAATTTGTAAAAAAAAAAAAAAAAAAAAAAAGTTCATATAACAAGAGAGTTCTAATTCCAGCACAAACTAACGGGATCTGAACAGAATGGCACAGAAAGAAGAAGGTGTGGAGAACCTGAATAACTACCAAACAGGAGAAATTGGAACCAAAACACGACAGAAATAACTTCCATTGTGATTAGAGGTATAAAATCATGAGGCATCAATTCCCAGTCAGTACAGGCTAGAAACTAACAGCTGTGTATCTTAGCATACCATTTAATATTCTTGTTTATTATAAGTACACTTAAACCAATAATATAATAAAGTTCATGCAACTCACATTTCACAGTATTTGTTGGATCATTCTCCATTGATACTTTCATTGTCTTAAACTTGAGTTAAGCCCTCTACCTGGACACGGTGATGGCATGCCTGTAATCCCAGCACTCTGAAAGGCTTGAGGCAGGAAGATCACAAGTTGAAGCCCAGCCTAGGCAACTTTGTGACTTAATAAGAGCCTGTCTTGAAATATAAAATAAAGTAAAATAAAATAGGGCTGGGGATGCAGCTCAGAGTGAAGACCCTGGGTTCAACCAAAACAAGGAGCCTGTAGGTCTTCGCAACCTGCCTGCAGGACTAGGGTCACCATGGCCACGCTACTATGTGTTCCCTTTGTGCACAGAAGGGCCACAGGGCCAGTGGTCTTAGCTGACCCACCAACCATCCTGTAACACAGAATGCTACTCAAGTGATCTTTGTTTCAGGATGCTACAAACTAAACATCACTCATTTGCCTAAGTCTTACATTTAAAACTAGTAAATTAGTACCATTTCATTTTCCCTCTGTAGTCCTTTAAAAATGCTGCATGTTATCTTAGCTTTAAATATCCAAACATTAAAAATCACAAAGCTCCCTGCAGTATTACACTTTAAGACAGTGAAAGACAGAATTAAGGACCAACTTTTATAGTTTATAAAAGTATATCCTTTATTAAGATTTCAACATAAATAATTAAATGTTAGTGAAAACAATTATTCATTTTAATCCATCAAATCATAAATGTATTATATTCATAGACCTCAGTGCCCTACACAGGTCCACAGAAGTTCCGATCATGCAAATGGACATTTGTCCATTTTCTTTTCATATTCATGTCTTCAGATTAATTGTAACCTAAAACAATCCAGGCTTCACTTGAACTGACTTCAAATGGAGGTCAGCAATGAAATGAGCATTTTTAGCTCGTCAACTGGTTTCAATGACTAGTTTCAAGTATAAAGACATGCATTTTTTTTCATATATTATTTTATTTAATCTTCAAAACTGATTTATGAAGAACATATTAAGATTATTCCCATTTTATAGACAAAATAGATAAAAGGTAAGGAATTTAGACAATATAACACAGGTAGCAAGCAGTAAATCTGGAATTTGAACATAGATAGTGTCACTTCAGAGTCCACGGTGCTATTACTATACAATAAACCTTTATTACAGATTTTTGAACACTAATAGGATTTTCTTACACAGTCAGATTATTTTCAAAGTAATACAAGAAACTTTTAGAAGACCTATTGAGGCATTTTGAGACTTTGTGAAACTGTTCTGTGCAAAAAATTTCATCCTGCTGTCTTATGTCCAAGAAGGTGTGCCTGATATACACCATTATTTGTGACATCCTTCCCAAATTGGAAACTTGTATTGTCAACAATAGACCAACGGTTACATAGGTATGTGTATGTATGCATGTATATGTATGTGTATGTATTTGTATGAGTATACATATATATGCATGTGTGTATATATAAATAAATATATGTATATATAGTTAAGACATGCATTTTTTTAATTCCTTGAAGCATTTTTTAAGATCAAATATTTTAGTAAAGGCATTTGGCCTGCTTTCCTAAAAAGAAAGTGAGTGGTAAGAAAATGAAGCCAGAATGGAACTGGGGAATATTTTGGTGAATCATAGGATCATTAGAATATTCCACCCTAAAACTCACACTCCATGCCCAAACATCTCCACATCTTCCCAGTGCCCAGGGAGGCAGCCCTTATGGAATGGAGAAAGTTGAGGAAGAAAAGATGAAGCACCATTACACTCAACCAATAGGTTCATGATCTTTCTGAATTCACTCAACAGATACTTGCTGAATGGCTAGTGTGTGCTCAGCAGGGGCTACAGGAGACAAGACTGAGCAAAGCGATATGCTACGTTCCCTCCTGGAGTTAACATCTCATTGGAGAGACAGACGACAAACCAAATGTTTAATTTACCTTTCTGATATCTGCTAGGAAGATGAATTTGAGAATTTGGGGCAAGTAAGGAGAGGAATATCCATTCCCTTAAGTAACAACAACAATGATAACCATAACAAACACTTCTATTTGGAGAAGTCAGCCTGTGATAGACAATTACTTGCATGCATTATCCCACTTAATTGTCACAGTAACTGTAGGAAAATAAGGGGGTGTTTTTTAATATTCCAATTATTCAGACTAGAAAACTGGTGCTCACAGAGTAAAAGGACTTCAGGTCACACCACTTGGACAATTAACCCCTCTTTGGATACCTCAACACCATGGTGGACCAATGCAGATACACCCTTACCCTACTAATTTTTTAGCTGCCCAGGAAATTAAATAGGTGCAGGGAGGCAGGAAACTTCTCCATGACCAGGACCTCTCCTTCCATAACCTGGGAAGTGTGAGAATTGGCTTCCCTCTGAAAAGGCTTCCCCAACTCCACAGCTAGAAACCCAAGCAAAGTGGAAGAATGTCTTACAAATGCACTTTGTCAAAAAAAAAAAAAAAAAAAGAGCAAGTTAAACTATTTCAAAATCGGATATTATTTCCATAACAAAAATGAAATTCTGAGATCAAAACAGCTAAGTCTCTTTTTTATTAAATTTTTTTCCCAAGGAAATTAAACAGGCCAAAATAGCTTCTCCTATCTACCATTGTATATTGAAATGAGAAATGATCTTTCTCCAACCACCTCTTCCAAAATTGCAGCATTGGCTAAGACTGAAAGGTAACTGAATAACTTTTGAGTTTTTCTGTCCTTCTCATTAAACTGTCACATTGCACACATCTCAGCAATGTGTCTGTAGTCTCTTTATCAAATGCAGCTCTATAAAATCGAAATACAGTGTAAAAAGTGACCTCAAGCAAGAATCTGTGGCTTAGCTATAAAAGAGGCACTGTGCTTGGCATGCAGTTCCACCCCCAGCCCATGGCTCCTGCTCCCTGAGAGCTGTGCAGGACCGCAGTGCAGCAAGGCGCTCCAGGAAAGGGGAAGGGAAGGGGAGGGGCAGAGCCAGGATGCAATTTCTCTGTGTGCATTCAGCCTGAGCATTTCCTATTTCAACTGAATATGAAGAATCATGGCCCTGTTTTAAGGACTTAAGAAAAGGAAGACAGTTTAAAACTGAATGCCTGCTCTCTGCTACAGTAGTTCTACTGGCAGGCTGTAATTTGTTGGGGGTAGATAATGGAAATGCAGTTATGTTTGTATAATCCATGGGCTGTTTATCAGCTATGTAAAGCCTAAAGATACAGGTGGCAGCAAATCTTTCTGTCAGGAAAAGAAATCTTTCAACTCAGAAAAAGAAAAATAAGGCCCAACATTTTTACATAAAATCCAGTTCCATTTCATTTCTTTGTAGGTAAATCTGAAGCAAAAGGAAGAAGTTAATGGATGAAGAAAAAAAAATCCATGGGGCAGTAGGTGTGTTTCATATCACACAAGGAACATGAACGTGTATTTGTCAAGAAGAGAATTTTCCATTCATGTCCTGACATATCTTTAGCCCATAATTTGGAGGCAAATACCACAAATGACAGCCCTGAACATATCACGGCTTTGACACAGGGGTTGCAACAACTAAAGCCTTCTTTGGGGGAAAAAGCCATTGACAATCAGTGCAAGTGGTACGTTTGTTTGTCTGATTGTTTTCTTGTTATTCTTGGCTTTTCTGGAAAAATCAAGTCGTCAGTAAAACCTGAAGATATTAAACAAGCATTGACTAGTTTTGCAATGAGAAATAAATGTACATAGACATAAATGTGATAGGCTCTTTAAGAACCATGTAAAGCAAACTGAAAATTGCTTCTTTACACACAGCTATCAGTATTTACTCCTAAGATTCCATTTCCTAGCCTGCGTGTTTTACTCTGACATATAATCTCGCTCCATCTTTTCAATGTCAGTATGTCAGTCCTCAATTGAATCAACAATGATATTCATTGAGTAATGTATCAAGAATGTATTGAGTAAAAAACAGAAAGTACATGCACAGGGTACAAAAACACCAAGTAAATATATCTCAGAATACAGTAGCATTAAATTTACATTTCAGCGTATCTCGCAAGCAGACTGCATAACACTAAAGAGACTGGAGTGAAATGACATTTCAGACTAAGGTTTCTCTGCATGGTTTCCTTCCAGATCAGCATCTGCACAGTTTAAATGGAAAGAGGAAAGCACATAAATCAAAACCTTTTCTCTTGTTTAAACACCCCTTACTCTTATCTTATTGTCTATAACCTCAAGTGAGCTTCCAAAGTGAATTCTACCATAGTATCCAACCACAAAAATAGCAAACTGTCCTGGCTTTTTATCTTCTTATTCCTAGAGGAAATACTTGCTCCTTGGAGTCATACTGACCAATTTTATCAAGTTTTTAGATTACTAGGGTACTTCTTCATGGAGCTCTTGTCAAGAATAAATGCAGCAATTCCCATAAAGAACATTACACTGCACCTAGCACATAATGAGTACTCATTAACATGAAGGTAGTAGAGATGGAAGCAAGTGGGCAAATTTGAATGAATTTTATTTGGGGTCTGTCATTTCATTTAATTACTTTTCCTTTGCCTATTTGTGCCTGGAACAGGTGTTTATACCTAAACCAGGGGCGCAGCTAGGCAGGGTATATCAAGCCATGGAGCAGGATGTGATCAAAGGATAGTGGGTGTTCGAAAGAAAGTGGGCAATGATAGGAGTGAGTCTAGACAAGTTTTCATGTGGGGTTCCCAGACCAGCTCCAGTCCAGCCAGAGCACAGAGCTACTCTGTCACTTGGTAGCTCTGAGGACCCAAGGAATTCTGGACATGGGACAAAGCCGCAGCTGATTTCTACCCGGTGAAGGAAATCAGTCTCCATGGGAAGAGCTATCCTGTTCCACTTCTAGTCTGTATCAGTGATCCACTGAAATAGTACTCAGCAATCTTCTGTTATTCATACCTACTTTTCATCAAAAGTGCTGCAGGACATAATTTGTGGACACTACCTAGTAAATATTCTTGGTCATAGAGAATACATCAAGGGTCAATTTCAGCCCTTGTCATTGTTGACCACATTCCTGTGGAATACTCCATTTCTTAGTCTGATTCTCTGTGATTAGGTTTGTTTTCTTTTCAACTGCCACTGACTGCCGACAATCATCTATTTTATACTGACTTTTCTAAACACGGATTTTCATTTTAAAAAGAATCAAACATCTATTAAGCATGTACTGCATGTCATGTCTATTCCAGCTGCTGGGGATCAGAAGATAGGTGGCCACCCCATCATCAAGCATCAGCAGTGGCAAAGACAGATGTACCATGGTTAATCACAACATGATGTGGAGGTGCTAAAATAAAGGCATGAACACTGGAAATACAGAGCTGGATATAATTAATTTCTACCATTTTCTGTCTGAAGTGGTACATAAAATTTCCACAGAATTTGTTGTAAAACACAATAAAAATTAGATAGCCTTTCGATTAACTACTTCCCCCTGGCATTCTGTTCTTACCCTTTAGCCTCTTTGCAATTGCCTCCCCATTCTCGCATACTTTTATTAATGGAAATGTTTCCCCTCATTATCCAGAAATGTTGTTATAGACATTTCTGCTCTGGAAGATGCTTGAGAAACTCCTTAGCTGATAAAATAATTAACCTTTTAGGCTAAGGCAGACACTTACTGCTAGGCACAACTCTCAGGGATTCTGATGACCTGGAAGAGATAGAGCACCTATATTTGCACGTGCATGCAGTACACAAAGCCTCGCAAATTATGCTTCCTGAGAGTCTACTGTAGTTAAAGGATTAAAGAAGATAATTTGCATAAGCATATTGCGATAACATTCAAAGCTCAATATGTTGGGATACCAAAGAATAGAAATATCACAAAAAAATCCTTGGAGCCCAGGGTCAACACTATAGAAACAGAAAACACAGCCATCTACCTGTGGTGATGTGCCAAAATTATCTTCTTCACTGAACAGGGTACTTGGTGTTCACTAGAAATGCAATGATGATGCCCTCCTGACATACTCCCAAGTGAAAAGGAAATGAGTTAAACTTAGGAACATAGGAATCGGGGGACTTTTGGTATAAGCAGGTTGGTAACTCTTGGGTTCTATAGGATGGTGTCCTTTCATCATGTTCCTTTCTGAAATCTGAAGAGTAAAATTCAATGGCTCTACCAGTCAAGGCCGTAATACAAGTGAGGGAATGAGGTCTAAGTTTGAGTAATTTGCTTGAATTTACACAATGCCTAAGCAACAGATCTAGGATAAGATTTGATTTCTCTCTCTTCTCTCTCTCTCTCTCTCTCTCTCTCTCTCTCTCTCTCTCTCTCTCTCTCTATATATATATATATATATATATATATATATATATATATACACATATTCTTTTCCCCTTAATGCTTTAGGTTGCCCTGGTTAAATACTTACTCTTTAAATGCCAAGAAAAGGGATATGTTTATTATCTTCTGTAATGACTGAAATATTTTCTTTATCCAATTGAAAAGCAAAAACTAAAGAGCTACTCTCAGCTACTCAAGAGACTGAGGCAGCAGGATCACGAGTTTGAAGCCAGCTTGGGCAATTTAGCACCACCCTGTTCTAACAGAAAATAAAAAGGTCTGAAGCTGTAGCTCAATGCTAGAGCACTTGCCTAGCATGCATGAGACCCTGTGTTCAATTACCGGCACCAAAAATTTAAAAAATAGATAAAAATAAAAACTTTCCTACCAAATATTTTTTTAAAAAACAGAAAGAGTAAGCAGTTTCTTGCCCCAAACCACAATAAAGTCAAAGAAATCTGATCAAAATTTCTTCAAAAGTCTGGAAAAGTATACAATTTAACCTAGGAGGTTTACCATGAATTTACTCCATTGAGCAAATGTATTAATCTGAAGCAAATTAATTATTTTAGAAGAGTTTTCATTGAAAGAAAATATTTAATCTTATTGTACTTTCTATTTCCTTTAACAATGCTACAATGAGTCAATGACTGATTTATTAAGAGAATATTTCATGTCTTTCTAAATTATGCAACAGAATATTACACATACATTAAAATGATCTTTTAAAAAAAATTTTTAAGTGCCCATTTGCCACATTACTAAAATGATCTTTAAGAAAAGTTTTTAGCAAGAGATAAAAGTCTATTCTATAGTATTAAGTGATAAATAATACCAAATTTTATATGTAGTATGGATACATTTCTGGGAAAATATATTAAAAGAAAATAGGCTAGGAGAAATTTTATAAAAATTTGGATAGAAACATGTTGGTTTATTTTGTGTGTGCTCTTGTGCATTTCCAATTTTCTAGATAAAAGTCTTTGTAATAAAATAGTCACAGTTTTAAAGTTTTTAAAGTATACTTGAGTAAGAAAGTCATTAGCAAGTCATGTTCTGTTTCTATGCTTAGCTCTTTGAACAAATGTTTTACCATCTAGTTAAGAATATTCTCTTTGAACCACTGACCAGATGTAAGTTTACCTTTATGAGACCTTTCAGAATTTTATAGACAGCTACTAATTCACAATCATAAAGAAAATCAGGCAGTCTTTCGAGGAAGTTTTTTTTCCTTTAATTTAGAAGAAATAAATGGGCTTTGGACTACACTTGAATCCTGGCTTAAATACTTCAGCAAATGAGTTAATCTCCCTGAGCCTTAGTCTTCCCATATGTGACAAGAAGTTGCTGCTAGAATTAAATTCAATAACATGAGTTAAGTGGCTGCTCAGGAGACGGCAGCCCCACTAACATCGGACAGCAAATGCTGGAGTCCTGGCCTCTCTCGGCCCTTAACCCCATATAGCATCTGAAATTGGCAGGAAACACAAGTGAATTTCACACAGGAACTGCATTTGGACTCACCCAAAGAAACAGTGGCTTCAAATTGAGGGATAGAGAAAATTATATACAATTTTCTCTTCGGTATATGTTTATTGTTCTTGTCAGTATAAAATGATACTAGTCCTTAATGGGCATATTACTTTCTGAATGAGAAGAGGAAGGATGTCACTTGATTTTAAACACATTTTCATAAAATTTCCTGTTAAATTTACTCACCTTGCTTAATTTCTTTCTGTCCCTCTGATTCTCCTTGTTTAGGTCTGACTTTCCTTATTTCTGCCTTTATTTCTTTCATATAGTATTTTGGATATATGGAGAATGCAGTAGTTACCTCATTAAACAACCCAAATGCTAAGAATTTTCTTACAGATGGAAAACATATTAGGGGCAATATGATCTATAGCATTAAAATATGTTACTATGTCAAGAAATATATCAACAAAAACATCTATAAAGAATTACAAGAATGGGTCAGAACCCTCATGTGAGGTCTATAAGAAGCATTTTTCTCTTTGTGAATATTTATAATCTTTGCTCATGGCCTGATCTTCCAAGTTTCCTTAACAGCATTCTAATCCTTTGTAATTTAGATATTTTAACCAGGTTTTACAAACCATACAGTCCTTCTGGCCTACTTCAGTAACAGAGCAATATAAAATAGGATTAAGCAAGCATAATTGAGACACTATCAAAAGAATGTAGTTTTTATAAGGATTCATTATTCTTATATTTGGGGAGCTGGTAATTTGTCTCTCTGCCTTGCTATTTCCCACTTATTTTTCAGGCCTTAGAGTGAATAACATTCCTTCTAGGAAGCCTTTCTCCCTCTGCCCAACAAATCACCACCTCAAATGGGACTGGGGCCTTTATTATATTCTCTCATAGCACACTAGACTTTTTTACTTTTACCTCAATTATAACACTAACAAAATTACTAATTTGTTAAAATTACTAATATAATCCTCTGCTTAATGTTTATCTCCAGACAAAGATGCACCTGTACTGTTCCAACTTTGTCCCTCAGTACCTCGCATAATGTCTAACCTAGGAAAGATGTTCAACAAATAATTCTTGGATAAATTAATGAATGAAGCCTTCAGTTGCTGCCAGTCAAAACACTAGGGTTGGCCAGGCGTGATGGCACACACCTGTAATCCCAGCATTCAGGAGGCTGAGGCAGGAGGATTGCAGTGAGTTCAATGCCAGCCTGGGCTACATAGAGTTCGAGGCCAGCCTGAACTACACAGCAAGACCCTGTCTCAAAAAATAAAAAAACAAACAAACAGAAAAAAACACTAGGGTCCATGCTTTCAGCTCTAGGTAAATACATAGGGTCTGTGTTTTCAGCTCTGAATCTCAACGGTCTGCTTAGAATCAAACTGTATTCATCACATATGTCAGTAAACATGCAATATATGTCAAAGAACCACTTTTCCACTCCCAGTAAACATCCACACCAAAGTAAGAAAAGTTTAGCTGTCATTCACACAAGTTGCATGTGTTACCAAAGAATACTGCAGAGTTGACACCAGAAAAATCATTTCTAAAGCCACATGTCTGTGTAGGCTACTGATTTCCAAGTGTTTTTTTCCCTATACAATTTACTGTGAGAATTGATGAATCCTTACTTTCAAGTATGATAGAAGCTACTTCTGATAGTTACCAGATAGATGATATCCAATAAAGACAGAGTACATTATAAGGCGTGAGCTACATTAAAATCAGAGAAGTTGAAATTAGTGTGCTTGGAAAGAATATAGAACAGCAATTTCTGTAGTGCATCAGGGTACAATCTTCAAAGTAGCCCTAAATCTCCTAACAGTAAACAAGCCCAGATAGCCCGCAAGATCAGCTTTATGGATTGCAGTAAGTTTTGTGAGCTGACAGAACGTTCACTATGGAGTAGTCTCTAGGTTTATACATTATTTTACTAACAGGATAATTCAAGTTACTCTACTTACCTTCTGAGATAGACAAGATAGACAGTATCATTCTGGGATAGGAACAAGTAATGGAATCAAGTGGGCAGATTAAAATCCCGCCATACAATAAAAAGTAAATAATGAGAACACAGAGCGGGGGAGAAATTTTGAAAACCTCTCATCATAGCAGGCACCAAATAATTAATAAAAGCAAAAACAAAGGTTTTTTGGGGGTTTTTTGCTTTTTTTTTTTTTTTTTTTGTGGGCACCGGGGGTCAAACTCAGGACCTCGTGTGCCAGCAGGAGCCCGTGCCGCTGAGCGATATCACCGGCACTTTTTTCGTATGTGGGTTCCGGGAGTCGAACTCAGGACCTCGTGCTTGCCAGGCAGGTGCTTATGCTGCTGAGCAATCTCACCAGCCCAACAACAAAGGTTTTGAGGTGATAATACAGTACAGGCTTTTTTCTAACTTTGTTCAACAAATTACTGTTGTCATTGAGCATGGCTCAATGTCCAGACACTGAGCATGGCTCTAGTGAATAAGACGGGTATGGTGTATGTCTTCACTGAATTCATAAAATGTATTCTGAAATACAAAGTAGCAGCACTAGTTTCTAAAGAGTAAATGTTCTTTACTCATTTATCATTCATCATTCGTGGGATGCTATAAAGGATATGTCCTTTGTACCAGTCACTTAAAAGACTTCCCAAGAGTTGAACTAGACCTTGTGGTCACAAATTACTATGATACAAGCGACAAGTTAGCAACCAAATGACAAAGGTTAGGGGAATACAAAAAAACAGTTGATACTCATGTTGGCAGGGAGGTGATGTTCTCCTGTCACAGGTTAGATTTAAGCAAGCCTTAAAATAATGCAGAGCTAGAAGAAAGAGAATTGGACCTTAAGGACGTAAGGAAAGGCATGAAGAAAATGGGGAAGGAGGACTGCAGACGGTGTCCAAGGGAAAGTTACTAAGCAGGCTTGACTGAAGCAAAGGGTGCCAGTAATAAAGCAACAAGAGGAGGAACAACTCCTCTAATACCTTTTATCTTATCATGTAACATCCTGAGCATTCAGAGGAAAAGGTTGAAGAAAACTTTGCATTAAAAAAAGTATTCTGGTAGTGAATGACTCCTAAAATCTGGTTCATAAAATGAGGCCAGCTGGCTTAATCAAAATCATCTGGAGCAGTGGCTACTACCCATTCCAGGTCTTTCATTCCTAGGAATTTTAATTCCATACGTTTAGGAGAATATTTGCATATATATTATATACATATGGGTGTGTAAAAACTACATTTATCACATGTATTTTTAACTGGTTAAGTGATTTCCTACGTGAAATTTCCGAGATGACTTCCTCTGTGATTCTGGGGCACAGCCAGGTTTGGGAAGTGTTGATGCAAATGAAAAACGTCTCTGATGATGCTGGTTTAGAGGAAGTGATAAGGGCCAGGCCCCGGGAATTGGGATTGGACTGACCCAAAAAGCAGACAGGCTCTCAGCTAAGTTAAAACTTTAGGTCTAACTGACATCTGGAAATGTTTATAGGAACTTTTGACCCCTAAAAGTATATTGCTCTTATGCTGTATGAACTTGTTGACCCCTAAAAGCACATTACTATTGTATCGCTGTGCTCAGTGTTCAGAATAAAAAGTGTATTGTGCCAAAACTCTGAATGAGTCTCAAAACTACATCTGCACATCTTGGCTCCATCTGTTTTCTGCTACACCCATCCCACAAGGAAAAGGCAAGTTCTTCAAAGGCAGAGAACTTGCTCCCTGCTGTATCCCAGCCCCAACAATAACGTCAACACAGACTAAGCAAGCATTCTTTTAATGAATGAAAAAGGATTGAATAAAATCCAGTCTTTTCCATCAGTGGAAAAAAGCAGCTGACATTCATGGATCTTTCAGAATGGGATCTAAAATCCCCCGGGGGAAAACTGGAAAGACGCAGTTATGTTCACCATGGATTCCAAATACTTTTACATACTCTGAAAGGTTCCAAGACAGAGAGGAGACTTTTTTTTAATCAGGCAAGGCACAGAGGTAGTAAGAGTGGCAAAATTCTCATTACCTAATTTCATCCTGATGATAAAGCATCTGCAATCTGCTGCCCCTTGAGGGCAGGGGGTGTAGGACGGCCTAGGCAAGAACATTTCTGGGGCATGAAGGGATTCCTTCTCTTCTCATTTTAGATTCCAAGGAACCTGAGAGACCTTTCTTTTCTTTTTTCTTTTTTTTTTTTCTCCTGAGACCACTTTTAAATGGCCAAAGTTTAGATTTCAAAGTTGGTAGGCCTTACATCTTCATTTTTCTAAAAATAGGCAATGCTGTCAAGGCGACATATTTAATAATTATTTCTTCAATTCAGATTTAAACATCACCTTAAGTCAGCATAATCAGGTGGATTGACCATGCTGTTATTCGAGTAGTTTCTTTATTAATGTCCTTTAAGCACATCAGTCTGAGTGCAGAAGAGGGAAACTGAGGCTCAGAGATCTACTGCCCTGGCTGAGATTACCCAGTTATTTTCAGGGTACTGAGGGCTTTGCAGCCAAGAGTAAATTCTGCTGTACAATGCTGCCTCTCTTAAGACAAAGAAAAATTCAGGATTTAGTATACTTTAAGCCTAGTGCCTTTTATTATATGGATGTTTGTCCTTCAGTAATCAAGAAGAAAAACTGAGAAACTGAGTTTAGATTTTCATGGATAAATTCCTAATTTTAAATTATTTTATTTTTCCAAATAAGAGAAATTAAATTTATAGGACAGGAGAAGAAAGCATGAAATATAAAAATAAAATACAGTTTCCCCTGCACAAGTTTCTAATAGAAAGCCATTTGGAGGAGAGGGGGCCATTTGCCCACACAGGTAGGAGTACTACATTTTTATTACTGGTATTATTTAGAATTACTAGAGCAGCACGATGATGATTTTTTAAAAAAGGGACCAATCTGCTTTTATTATTGTTTTAAAATTCTCTCCAAACAATGAACCCCTGACTGACTGCACCTGAGACCAACAGCTACCACTACCACCCCTGGTAGGTCACTTCATAGGGTCAAGATGAAAGCGTACGTACAAACAATACAACGACACAAATCACTGCTATAAATATTGTCACCGAGAGTAAAAATAATACTAGAGAAACACAGAAAATGTTTAAGATCCTAATTAAGGGCACGAAAATGAGGAGCAATAAACTAAAAGGAGTTCAAAGTATATCTAGATGATAAGGTTAAGTGAGGGAGTCCTAAATTTATAACATATGAAAATCCCACTGAATGAAAGAATATTCTGGAAGCAACACTTCAACCTCCTCATACCAAACAAACGGTCCTCCAGTTTCTCCATTAAGATCAGATCCTGGTTTGCCCTCACCTCCATTAACTGATGAATTAATTATTAATCAATAGATTAAACTAACAATTACACAATGGATATAAATATAACAGAATAATCTATGAAACTGAAAGAACTCGAAATGTAACAGGAAGAAAGGGCCCCTATGTGCCTCACCCAGCTTCTCCCCTGACTTCGTGCTGTTTAGAATACCAGTCTGTCTCATCTATTCCTTCCAAAGCCCCTAGTATGTGCAAGACTCCGGAGCAGGTGGTTTCTGACCTGGTTAGTAGGTTGGGTCCATTTCTTCACTCCGAGCTCAGGTTCTAACTCACATTTAAAGGAAAAAGTGACCTTCTCAAGTAGGAAGAAAACTGATTTAGGGCAATTCATTCCTCCATCCTATGGTCAATGATTCCACTGTCCAGGGTTTCATGCTCAAAACAGGATAAATGTCAAGCACCATATCTCCCTCTCAGAGAATCACAGTGCACTTTAATCATGGCATAGGCTTTAAGAAGTTATATGTTAAAGAAGCTTGTTTTACCAGGTGTTTTTGTAAACTGGACAGCACAGAGCTCTTTTGCCTATTCGTGTCAATATACCTGAAAACAAGCATTCCATGTGTTCAGAAGCAAGTAGAATTAAGAAATTCACTTTCCTCTTAAGTATATTTTCTGACACAGAAACAGCAATACTTACATCTGATTATATGACTAAAGGAGGTACTTGAACTACAGAATTCCAAAACATAAAGACGAGGCTAAATGTTGGCCAAACCTGAAAGTAGAAACCCTTCGTTTCATTGCTGGTGTTCATGTACATGCTAAATTTAATAGCAGGATAATGTTCTAATATTTACTTGATCATATGTATTCCACATATACACAGATACAAAGAACCTTCCAGTATTCAATTATCCACCTCAACAATTTTTCCCCCAAGAATTCCTTCTTTTTCTGGTCATGAAGCATCAAAAGTTTAAAAGCAAGTTCTTACTTTTCCAATTTAAGTCACTGAAAGTTTTCTATTGTGGAATCATAGTATGTCCAGTCTATAAATAAAGTCACAGATGTCTTCAAATGTATGCACTTATTTAATAAGTCTTAAAGTTTTAAAATGCATGGGCATCAATTTAATTAGCATGCTGTTTAACACATTTCTAACCACCTGTTACTCTGACACTACATTTATATGTATTATGTACAAGTACAATTAAATTTCTTCATCTGAGGAGGTTCTGGGAAGTAATAGATTACTGACACCATTCAAGAGGAAAACATTATATTCATTATTATCAATTTACAGCCTACTTTTTCTAGCACCTCTAATGTTTTTTCACATTCATTCCCTTACTCTTTATAACAACCTCCTTGAGTATACTTTTCTCCCCTTGAGGGCTATTAGTTATAACATGCCCTGAATCAGATGTCATTAGCTGATGTGACGTTCACCTCCCTTCAAGACTTAGAAAAATCACCAAATAATAATTAGAGACAGAGAGTTTTTAAATATCCTAACCATACATCTCAATTCAATATTGATTTAAGTGATTTATTTTTCTTTAAAGGTACAGCATCCAGACCAATCAAATATAATGCTCACACAGTGCATCAATCATGGTTTGCACTATTCTTATAGGTATGATGGATAGAGAACATTTTATGAATCAATAAACTGGCAAAAATGTACTCAGAACTAGAAATCTGGGAGCAGACACAGGACTCACTACTCACTCAATTTTTATGTTTTTAAAATTCCAGTAGTCTTTTAATTATAAACTCCAAATTTGGCTTATATTTAAGGATATCTTTTATCAGCTTGTTTCTATCATTATGAAGTAACGGGAAATAAGCTCAAAAAGGGAAACTATTTCTACACTTTAATGTGATGTCAAACTGAAAATAATATTTTGTAGTATGATTTATCCAGAGAAAACAGTATTTCAGTAACTGTATAAAATGATCTGTACATGTATCATTTCCTTGGAGAACAACTAAGATTTAAAAATTAAACCAAAAGAACAGTAGGAAAAAATGGATTGAGCTTTTGCTAGGCAGACAGAGGTATTGGGACAATAAAGATTTCCTTTCACAATTCTGAACTGTCATATTTCTTTTTGTTTTTCACTCTCCTGAGTAATTCACACATTCATACTATTAGCTTATGTATAATTCATTTATTGATTTATGTCATTTTGATTTTTTCCTCTTTCTTCTTGTACAATTTAGTTCCTTTTTTATTTTTCCTACTGGGACCTGGAAATTGCACACACTCGGTTTCAGAAGGGCTTCTAGACTCTCAGCCTTACCCCTCCTTGAAACACGTAAATTGCCTACATGGTTCCAATGGCTGCTCCTTCCCTGGAGCAAATTTTGAGAAGACAGAATTTTGAGCGGTGGGCCTTCAATCTTATATGTGCTGGAAAGAAACTTCTAAATAAGCAGTGTTGGGAAAGAGGATCGCAAGGTAAGTACAGGATCACATTGTTTGTTTTCCCATTACTCCGGGCAGCACTGCTGCAAAAACGCAGAGTTAGGTGAGGATGAACATCAGTACAAAAGGTGATGAATGGCCAGTCCCACACTCGTGACAGGTGTAGCTCCCAAGTTCCCCAGAGGCCATCTTGTCTGCCCAGTGGGCAAGGTGGGAAAGGCACCGTGCTCTGTCTCGGACAGCACACTTTGTGACTTCTTAGTACCCAGGGAACAACGCCCAGACAGTGGGCTTCACCGTAGGAAATAGATTCTCAGAAACTTACCTGAATTTGAGATATTGCTCTTCTGAGTTTTACATTTAATTGGTTTCCTTTCAGCTTTAACCACAAGATGCTTCACTGTACTCAGCAGCAGACAGCACAGTGCTTGAAAAAGGAGAATTTGCTGATACCCTAAATGCAGGATTTGTTTATGAAAGCACTCTTTTAGGTTACAGGATTAATATTAGCTAAGGGAGCTTGAAAACACTATTTTACAGCACCAGCTTTTCATTTCTTTATTCAACAGACATGTATCCAAGGCCCATCATGTATCCAAGGCATTTGCTTTCCACTGAGCCTTGAAGAAAAGCTCTCCTCTCAAGGAGTCAGCATCCAGCAAGGGAAGTAGACAAGAAAACAGATATTTTAGAATAAAAGCAGTAAGTGGTGAGACTCAAAAAAAAAGAACTATACATAATTAAAATCTAAACAGCTATTCTGCCTGAAAAAAATGAATTCAAACTGACTGTTAGAGAATTAGTAAAAGTTTCCAAGGAGAAAAAGTAACATATTTTAGGAAGACATAAATGCAATTGCAGGTGCATGGAATTCCTAAGAACAATTGAAAACAAGCCACTGAAACTATTATGTGAAGTGTGTTTGAGGATCAAAATATTGGCAGAAGATAAAAGGGTAGGGCTGGAAGAGGGGAGATGGAAAGCCTCTTACATGAAACTTAATTGATCTGCCCATTTTTAGCACTTTGGAGGAAGCACTGCCCTAACCCTCTTCGTTGACAATGCTGACACCCTCCTTTCAGTCTCAGCTGTGGATACATGACCCCTCTTGACCTACCAAAGGGCTCCATGTACCTGAGCCATTGGATGGGTTCAAGGACAAATGACCTAACCTGAGACAATCAGAATCCCTGCAAGAGTTACCAGCAGACCAAACTTCATGCATGTGACCTGTTATTTGCAAAGTCCCTATGCTTAGAAGGGTCATGCCCACGGCTTATTGCCCTGCTGTTGTCATTTTGGAATTCTTGGCAATTGCATCTTGAAATTGTGTTTTGTAAATGCAGTCCAACAACAAGGCACGCACATGAGCAAAGGGAAGGCACACCCTCCACATGCATCGCAGCACACGATGCACCAAAAGCACGGAATTCCACAAGACCCACTTTTTGTGGCAGATCGAAAGGACTTAAAATAAGTAGGAATCAGTGTGTTACATTTAAAACCAAATAAATGGGCATGTTGATAGCCCCAAGAGGTCACGCTTTGCATTCAAACCAGAACTTGCTTCCAACACAGAAAGGAGATGGTGTTTTAAGAAAAAGACTAACTATATCGTATCTTTTCTTCCCTTTATTAAACAGTATTGCTAGACACAATACTGAACACTCACACTTAAAGGAGGACAAATTTCACTTGGCTCACAGTTTGGGGAATTCAGTCCACAGTCAGCTAGCTCCAAGGCAGGAACATCATGTGGGAAGGTCATGATAAAGCAAAGCTACTTAGTTCATGGTAGCTGAGAAGCAGAGAAGGGAAAAAGTCCCAGAGGAGAACAGTCATGAGGGATAATATAGTACCTAAGGTCATGCCTTCCTCAGCACCCAGATACAACCAGAAGCATGCTCCACTGATCTGCTAGACATTTCCTAATCCAATGAAGTTGACATATCAGGACTAAAGGTCACAGAAATACAAATATAAAATACAAATTGTGTGATTTGAGCGATTCCATGTGTGAATATGAATTGCACACCATGGAATGGTAAGATTCATATTCCTAATTTAAATTTTTAAGTTTTCTTTACTTAGAAAGATAAGAAATAAAAACACTGTGACAAGTTCAAAGAGAACATGGAAGAGAAAAAAATTCCTATTTTAGTATTTTAATAGTACTTTTTCCTGCTTTTTTAACAAAGGGCCCCATAAATTATGTAGTCATCCTTGGCTACCAGGAAAGGTGATTTATTTTCTTCTAGGATCCTAAGTTATGAGGACAGTAAGAACAGACTGTAGGTGACTCTTTCCTGGCCTGGTGGACAAAGTTATCCACAGAGTAAGAAAGACCAGACAAAGCCAGTTTGCAAAAAAACACAGGTGAGAGGTAGAAAGAGAGAGCACTAGCATTGTTGTTTGAGATATGAGTGTGGCCAGACACAAAATTAACTGCACACCTGTCCTTCCTTGTTATGCAAGTCAACAAATTATTTTTTTCTTTTTTCTTTTTCTGTAGGTAGTAAGGGTGGGAGACAACTTTAGTTGGATTCCTGTCACTTGGCATCTGCGTATTGACTAATATAGCATTATATGTTAAGCACATTCAATCATGGGGTTTTTAAACTTATACTCCCAGAAGATTCAGAGACCAACAAGAAAGCTTATCTGGAGTCCTTAAATTATTTTTATAATTTCAAACTATAAAATATTTTAAAAGGTATTATCTTAGTTACTCTTCTCTTGTTGCTGAGACAAAATACCTGATGCCCAAAATTAAGGAAAGAAAGGTTTATTTAGCTCACAGTTGGTGGAGGTTTCATTCCATAATCAGCTGGCTCTACGGCAGGGTGGCACATGGCAGAGGGCAACAGTTCAAGGTGGTGGAAAACAGCAAAAGCAACAAGAGCAAAAAGGGAGGAGAGAGAGAGCAAGCCTCTTTCCCTCCCTTATATTGTATGCAGGCTGCCCGCCCCAGGGCGGGTGTAGCATTCACACCCATAATCCCAGCATTGGACCATGAAGCAATCACAGACTCTAGAAGCCTGCCCCCATGACTGCATGAGGCTTTGGGGGGACATCCAGACACAAACCATAACAGATAAAAATCATATTTATAAAGGAAAGAGTATCAATCAAATGAACATATATACTCAGCTTAAAAATATCTAACAGTCCCTTTGGTGAACCCGTAAGATCTTCCCAATCTTCTCCCTGTCTATTCCCACCCACCTACCCCAAGATAACTACTATCCTGAGCTTTGTGATGCCTTTCTGTTGCTTTTTCCAGATAATGTGGTAGCTTTTTCTGGTGGACTGTGGAGGAGGATTTGAAGGAGGGCAGTTTTGAGGCCAGGAGACTCACTAGGAAACAGCATGTCTGAGTTTGGCTGATCATCGTTAGTCAGTGCTTTCTGTAAGCACTAGCTCAACAGAGGAGTTTGTAAAATGTTCTTGTTTTTAACTTTTTTAAAAATCAAAGGCGCTATTCAATCAGAGCAAGAGTAAAACGTCTCACCGCAACATGACCCAAATACCAGAGCACGGAAGTGAGCTTTGGGCCTGGCTAAGGGGCAGTAGATGAACAAACTGCCTCAGCAGTGACAGCCAGAAAGGAAACAGGAGAGAGGAGCTGGAGGAACAAAGAGAAGAAAGGAACAAGCAATTGCATGTCTAGGCTACATTATCCTCTCCCAATCTGTGAAAAAGCTATCTGACACAGAGTAATGGTGCTTCTCTTTACATGTGACTGTCCTTCTCCTTCTGGCAAATTTCAAAGGAATCAGAAAATAAAAGAAGAAATACTTGCGCCAGAGCAATTAATCCCTAATTATAAAAGTTATTTGAACTATGTAGGAGTTTAGTTCCCAGTGTGTACATGGAGCCTTCTGTTCATATCTTCACATTTTTCCTGGCTCATAAAATAAGAACTTCTGCTCTAGCATCAATATTACCTAAAGCCAATATTCACTGGCTTTGAATAGGAGGAGCAGTTTTTCTGTGTTGCACCGAGAGCTCTGATGTTCAGTGGATCATGGTTGTATGTGTAAGGTCTTTCACATGAGTTTTCTGAGCTGGATGGATTGAGACAATCTTTCAGGAAGACGGCTTGGGGGAATATCATTCTGAAGTCCAATCCATCTCCCATGAAAGTCCCACCAGCTAAACATATGGAAGAGAACAGGAAATCCATTTTGGCACACATTGCAGCCACATTCTAATTTGTCCATAATAAAACTCCCTACATCTATTTCTGTGTTCTATTCACAGTACAGTGTCTGTTTCTTGTGTCTATTTCTCTGTTGGTTCAGAACTCAAGTGGAGAGATAGAGTGGACTAATTGGCCCCTTCAAATCTCAAGACCCCATCCCTCAAATTATATAATTTAGTTATCGCTTATGAGATTTCCTCGTAAATCATAAAAAAATCCCTCCTTAAGAAGATAATTAAGTGGTATGATTATATAACACAAGTCTGAGAAGTAGAGAAAAATAGATATAATAAACTCCTAGTAAGAACATGAATTTTCTTAATTCATAAAGTCCTCAATAAAACAATATACTTTTTCATCTTCCTGTTTTTATTGTTACCCTTCTCAAACACAGACTCAGGATTTGTAATGCTCATCAGACTTTACGTAACAATTTACAAATACTTAAATCAGCAAAACAAAGTCACCCATGAGCAACGCAGGAGCTGTCAGCATCAATTAAAAACAAGTGTTGTAAAACAAATTGATGAAAGATAATTTAGATGCAACACAATTTCAGTTTATATAATGTGTTCCATCACGAAAAATAAGTAGACCTGAATAACAATAAAAAAATTCCCCAAGAAAGAAACGAACATTTGTTCCATTCAATAAAAACAAATTGCTTTTATGTTATCTGAAAGGGCTCAGTCAAACACAAATATTGGCACTGAAATACAACATTTGAATATTCTGGCAGAAATGTTTTTAAACCATTCCTTTACACAATTTAATAAAAATGGTACCATCATTGGAAAAATAATGGAACAGAAAATTTTGCAACATATGATCAAATGACAGTTAAGCTTTATTATGCTTATGTCTTTTAAGGAAATTATTTATTAATGCCCTTGAAATTAAATATTTGAAAATGATTATTTTTAAAATAACATAAGATGACTTCCAAAGCTCCAAAATATAATTTTCTACCTTGAAACTGTTGCTTCCAAGTAAAATGAAAAGTTGTTTCTAAAAGAGTCATCAGAAATCTTTACTCAGAATTCCTAGGGCAACTGCCCCTCAGCTTTCTACCCCAGAGTTTAAATTTTCTTTTCACTAGTTCCTATTATGGTTGTTCTAAATCTCCTTCATATTTCTCAGATTGTAGCGCTGTGTCTTCCACCTAACTTGTAGTAATAAACTTGTTTTATCGAAATTAACAGGCTCTCCCCTTTGCTCCTCTCCCCAACCTGAAATCTCTCTGTATCTTCATCTATTCTCTTTCTCCTTCCCACCTTTATGTCTTTCCTATCCCCAACCGACTTTGAGAAGATTTTCCTTTATTCCATTTTCCCCTCTGCCTGTGCCCTCCTCCCCTGCAATGTTTCTCCTTCCTCTTTCCCTGACAAACCACCAGGCAGACATTAGGATCAAATCAAAGTCCCCAATCCACGTTTGTACAGAGGTCAGGGAGGTCACGCGAATGAAAGAAGTGAGCAGAGTCTAACGGATAACTACTGGTGACGGGTACTATGTAGTGAATGGGGACAAAGCACATACATCATTTCCAAAGTAGACAATCCAGTGGTGTCAAGAGGGAGGTAAGTCTCAGCATCGTCAAATCTTCTAGTTTTCCAAGAAAAATTAAAAAATTGTTCTATATAAACTAAAGGCTGAAAATCAGTTTTTTAAAATTTTGAGCTGTATGGAAGACAACAATGTGTATGCCAGTCAAAGCTCACCTGGAAGGCCCAAGGTAATCTATTGCATGTGTCTGCACATCCTTACTCGTTTTGCAGCTACGACGGCTTCCAGTCACACTACTGTTCTGCAACTCAATGCAACACTCTCAGGCCTCTTAACCTACCCTAAATTACCACAGCATTGCATTAACACTGATGGCTGACTCACACTTCCAGAGGTCCCCCTCTTGATTTTCATGACATGGTGTTTCCCTGGTTCTCTTCTTCCTTCTCTGTTCCTTCTTCAGCTGCTCTTCCTTTTGACCCCCCACACCTTCTATACTACCTTAGTGAAGCAGCCATTCATATGTGCGGAAGGTTCACCTAGAGAGGATGCCTGGACCACAAATTGCACATGAGTAGATCGCCAAAGGACAATACTGTCTAAGATAAGTGTCAACCCTACTTTGGATGGAAAGAGGGAGATTTGGTAGTGTTTCTGATCCTTTGGTACACACTAAAATCAGTGGGAGTAGGGGCATTTAATTGGCCTTACTTATGTATACTCCAGCCTAACCCTAAGTTCCCCAGATGATTCTAATGCTCAGCCAAGTTGAGCACCACTGGTATACACGGTAGGTAAGTGTGTGACTACGCAAGATTGATGAGTTCCACCTTATGTTAATCGTTCCACTCAGTGTCTGCCAGCCAGTGCAAATCCACTTATTCATTCAAGTGTTTCTGAGTTCCATGAAGATCCCTGTGCACCCAAGGCCCAGGGAATGGCCAAGCCAGAGTAGGGTACTGATCACCTTCCCTCAGACTGTGTCTTGTGTAAGCTGAACAAACTTTCTGTGAAATGAAAGTGTTTCATTGTATAGCTTGTAGAACCTTCTCAATACGTTTATTTTGGCTTCCAAATAGAAACATTCCAAATCTGTTTTCTCTTTCTCTGACTCCGTATACCCTTATAAACTTTACTGCGCATTTCCAGCTACACTGTCACTTCTCTTCTTCCTGTTGTTCAGATCGTCTCTGGATTTTCCATTATAATGCTTCCATCCTCCCGCCCACTGGAGTGTGACATGTTAACACAATCCTTGACCATCCTCATAGCTTCTCCTTTACAGTTAATGCTGTTTCTTCTCTCATGCCACCTGCCTTTGACTCACCCTTCCAACTTCAACCTTCCAAATTAAGGCAATGCTACTTCGTGCTTGGCCTATGGCAAAGGTCCTCTGGAGGAAAACAAAAAACAAGGAAACAAAAGAAATTATCCTGGGAAATTAAAAATGTAATTGATAAACATAAGAAGATCACACATCATTGAGTCAAAACAAAAAGTTACACAAAACAAGAAAGCAAAGTTGATACCTAGAGGATAAATCCTTAAGAACCCATATGCATCTAATAAAAGTTCCAGAAAGAAAGAACAAAAGAAACAGAGAAGAAATAATCAAATAAATAATTGAAGAAACTCCCAGAACTAAAGAAAGACATATGTTTTCATATTGGGAGCCCCTCTGAGAGCCAAGCACAAGACATGAGCAAATTCTTGTGAAATTTAAGAACCCCAAGGATAAAAAGGAGATTCCAAAAAGCAAACAAACAAAAAACGGGTTCCTTATGTAGGAATGAGAACCAGAATGGCATCAGATTTATCAGCACTAAATCCAAGAAGATAACAAAACAGTGGCCTCAAATTTGGAGGAAATAATTTTAAATTGAAAGTCAGTACCAAGGAATCCTATCAAATAAGGGGACAAGATAGAGACCTTTCAAATATAAAAATGGGACACAGAAAGTTTACTCTTTTGTACATTAAAATGTATCCCATGTAGTTAAATCCATATTAAAGAAATGCTAAGATTAAGCAGCTAGACAACCTTAAGATATGATGTCTTTCTTATGTGAAAAATAAAAGCAATTAGAATTATCAAGAGAAACTAATAAATGCATAAGAGTACAGTATGCACAATGGTCAAATGTACAATGGCATGATTTTGAACAATGGATAGAATTAAGGGGGAAAAATACTGAAATCCACTTGAACTTTATAAATTTCTCTTTTGAATAATAAAAACTTTGTGACTTTTAAGATTATACCTTCTCTACAGCTCCAATCATATAATTTGGTTCTTCTGACGATAATCTTTACATAACAATAGTGTTATAAAAGCTCATTGTTAATTTTCAATTTTCAGAGTCAGCCTATACAACCAGAAGCTATAAATGCAACTACCAACAGAACATAAATATGACACATCTTAATCTAAAAGTATCAAAATATCTCATGGGAATTGGTTATAGAGGAAGTAGGTGAGAAGGGCTGATTTTCTCACTCTATAGTGGGGACTCCAAGATTTTGTTTAATGCTTGAAAGATTAAGACATGGGGCTTCTGTATAAAAAGTTATAAAAGTAATCAATACAAAAACTAAACTATAGTAACCCAAATGAGTATCAGTGGAGGTAGAAAGAAAATGTATAAGTAGACTACCTTCACCAGTTTTTATGACATGGAGGCGACTGACACTGCTTAAAACTGATGGATTATGCGAATGAGTATTGAGAGACACTTTACATAAAAATTAATTTTTAAACATTTTTCAGTGGCTTCCTCTGCGAAGTCAGGTTAAGGTTGTCAGGCAATGAAGTTTTTCATTCTTATTTTATTGGCATTCCTACAGTTTGAATTTTTCTGCAATTATCTTAGGCTTTTTTATAATTGAAAAAGAAATGTGTTTCTTGTATAGGTAGACTGCTTCACAAACTAGTTAAGATATTTATATAAGCATTGCTATTAGTTATAACAGTAATAACAAATAATTAAATTTTACTGAGGGCTTTTTATATGCTAAAAGGTAGATGAGCATGCTCATTGAATTATAACTATGATGATATAGATACTATTACCTCCTACATTTTATGCATGACAAAACTAAGACTTAGAGATTAATACTTTCCCAAGGTACTATGGCCAGTAACAAGCAGGGAGTGCTAGGGTTTAAACACAGGGATATCGGACTTCAAAGTTCAAGTTCACAAGCTCAGACTCTACTGTCCATACTTACCCTGTGATTTTGAGTTTCTAACACGAAGAATCTATTGCCTCCATCACTATAAAGGTTCTGACAGATCTTTATCTGAATTCATGGATGGATCCTTAGACTGGAAACAGTTTCCAAGACAGACCATATGACATACATATATCAATTGCCTTAAATGTTAGAAGATAGCAAAACAATGGCTTCAAATTCAGATAGCAAATAATTTTTACTCTGAAATTCAACATTCAGGAATCCTGTGAAATGCAAGGGTGAGATAGAAGTATTTTCAGACAAAAGCAAAAAGAACTGAGAAAATTTATTTCTTTTGTACCTTTTTCACAAAAAAACAGGAAGAAGGGTATGGGTGAGGTGAGTCGAGGTGGGGTTCCTCTGAACAATTTGACTATTGAGCTGAAAAATAAAAGTGTGTTCTTCCTAGGATGTTTATAAATTAGGAAAACAAAGAAAGTCAGCACTCATTATTTCATTTGACAAGTTACTCAGCATCTACTTTTGGCAAACATGAACAGATTCTGGGACTCCCAACATTCAACAAGCATTTAGAGAATGCGTCTGAACTGCACTGCTGGGTCATGGGGATATGGCAGTGAACCACACAACACAGCTGCTGCCTTTAAGAAACTCATCATAAGAAAGGGACGGCTTGAGGAGTGCCTCAGGCCCTGATGTCAACTAGCCACACCCATGCCTACCTTCACTGTCATGACTTAGAGTTTTCAGGATTACGTTAGTACTGGGAAGACAAAACATCAAACCCTCATCACACACCTTCCCTTAGAGAGACTGCTGTGTCAAGCCCCCATGCTGTATAAAAATTCAGTCCACCATAAAAGCTTAGAGTCCAGTGGGGATGAACAAGAAATTACCCGCTATTACTTAATTCACTACATATGTCTGGTGGTGAAGTAAAAAGTCCTAGATAGGTTATTTATGTTATGTTTATATTAAATAGAAGATGAAGTAGTTATGGGCCAAGCCATGCAACATCATTTCAAAGTAAAGGATAAGAAGCATGAATCCCATTTCTTGTCTCCAGTATATTTTGATAAGTTATAAATTGTGCTTTTATATTTCAAAAGTATTTAGAATTTCCACATTCCTTATACAGTTATATATAACAAAATCTCTTTGGGAAGAACATGTTTCTATTTACCAACTTCAAACAAGCCTCAGGATAGTACATATTGTTAAGATAAGACCAAACACATCATTTTTCCTGAATCTTTTTCATGAACTCCATGGCCAGATATTTTGCCAAAGGCTTTGCAACTTAAAATAGAAATTTTCTTCCAGAAATAGCTAACGAAAGATTTGAGATGAACAAGGTTAACGGCTCTTTTGTGGGTCACAGAACTGATGTGCTTTAGCCTGAGAGCACAAATGAACTTTTAATCATTGATTCAAATCAGTTCCCATTTCTTTCTTTCCCTCAATGTCTGTACACTGAGTTTATCTGAGCACAGTGAGTTATTAACTCAGGGGCCCATGTATGATAGTTTCTCCCAATTATCTCACATTAAATATTTAAATTCTATTAGAAATGGGAAAAATAATGCTACTCATTGTAAAGGAATCACTGTTGTCAACCCCAAATCCAGCCTTCTGTTCCCCCTGCTAAAAAGTACGGTGTTGTTTAGGTGTACCCTTTTCCTTTTTATAACCTGGTGCCAAGGACGGTGGGGGGCCCCACCTCCCATCTCCCATTTCCTGTTCCCATTGCCAGGGATCCATTTAGATGTGAACATGAGATATGATTCTGGTTACTCAGATGTATAGGAAATCTGGGGGAAACTCTCCTTATTAACAGAAAGAAGAGATGGTTGGGGTTAAATATCCCCTGCTGCTGGATATCACTGTGCTCATGGTGAGTTGTAGTAGCCATCTTACAGCCATGCGAGAGAACTAAGTCAATGGGTTCAGTTTACAAAACATAAAGATGCTAAGAACTTACATGTCTGCTATTTAGATAACTGAATCAACCAATCTGAAGCTGCCCCTTATCTGAACTTCCCGTTATATGAGATAATAAATCTTCACTGTTTGTGCCATTTTGAGTTGGGGTTTTCTGTCACCTGATTAAACACTTCCAAACTGGTTCATATGGATTAGTTCTCTTTGTAATCTCTTTCTTCGCCTAACCAGCAATGTTTTAAGTATTCTTCGCATAATTTAATTGCTATTCAGGGATCTTCAGTAGGTGAGCTTTAGTTTTCATCAGTGACATATTTAAATTTCTCCTCATGTTTCATGTTTTACCTTGGCAATGTACCTTAAGAAAGTGATCTTATCAAAGATATCTGGTTACTACACCCATGAGGCACTAATTATATTCATCAAGTCATGGAAACAGCAACACGTGACTACAGTAGTTTTTTGATAACCAAATATCCATTTTGACCAAATACCCTTTTTGCCTATTTAAAAAAAGAAATAAAAAGAAAAAAAAGTTATACATAGCTTTCTAATTTTTATTTCAATTTTTTTCATAAACTTTCATTACAGCAACTCCTTGAAGCCTGACTATTTGGCATTCACAGTTTAATTTCTTAGCTTTGAGTTAACATTATTCTCTTAATCTCACTAATCCTTTAAGGAAGATGAACATAATGGTGAACTTCATGTAGAAATACTTGATTAAATTCTGAAATGATTAAATTGTATATACATAAAACAAAATATAAATTCACACATTGAATTTATATAACTTCTACCCAATTCCTGAATTTTAAACCATCTTTTCCGCAGGATACCTCTTCCAAATGTCTATGTGAGCTTTATCAAGACAAGTGTCCAAATTCATAAAATCAACCAGAGTAATCGAAAGTCTTGTGTTAATTACAAATCATAACACAAGTCAAGGTTAATTACAATTAGATTTTTAATGTTTTGCTTAAGGATGCTAAGCTTATTTAGTCTGGAATGTATTAAAATAAAAACAAAATTCTTACATGTAAAAGATAAAACAGTATACTATAGCTGCCAGGAAGCGGGGGAAGTAATACCCAGCAATATTTAAACATTACGTATTCCTCTCTAATGTGACAAAAATAAGCAGTTTGAATGTAAATTATTGCCAGGACTTTTGGTTCTTAAATGAAAAAGTAAGGCCATAGTTTCTTAAACACCCCTGGGCAATAAGGATTCTTTTGTTTAATCTAACTGGGAAGAAGCTAAGATGCCAGCATTCATTTCTGGAGTTTATGGCCGATTTTGTCGTACCAGGGCTTTGCTAGTATTTTTTCACTCCTATATCCAATTCTAAAAGGAGGTCTCCAGAACAAAACTCTAAGCTTAAATCAAAGGCAACTTGTTCCAAACACACCCTCCAATATGCTTCATATCTCACAAGCTCCAAGAAAAACTATTGAAGATGGGATTAGAACTGACTTTAGAGATAAATCTAAGGATGTGACAGAGAACAGTTTTACCCAGGCTACAGAGTGGGCATGAGATTTTTGAAGTCCAAGATTAGTAAACAGTCTCCTGTAGAACTAAATGGAGATATTTCTTAAGTAATAAAGGAAATTCCTTTCCTTTAGGAAAATTTGAAGGAATTTTGATAATTGTACCTTATGCAAAAATGTAAACATCTGAGGGATCTGGGTGCAGGGTACCCTGTGTACAGATTCCTATTTCTGTTTTTGAAAGTCTAAAATTATCACAAAATGAAATTTTCAGAACATCTTAATGTTTAAAACTTATTACTATTTTGTCATGAAATTAATCCAATTGTCTAAAAGGCTTTACTTTCTGAGAAGGGTCATAGTAGTTAGGAATTATTGTGTTGGGAAAAGTTTCAGTAAGTGGTCTATGATCTCAATTCTTTTCTTGGTTCTGTGGTTTTTGAAGACATCAATCTCCATAGATAGATATTTATTTTCACAAAGCTGAATTCCACATAGAAGAAATTCTTAAAAACTTCATGGACATAAGCCAGAGTTTGATTAGTATATGAAATCTGACTTCAATACATTGCTCCTATACTTGGTAGTTTATCAGTTCCTGTCAAATTATTCCATAACATTTCTACTTTTATGGGTTCTTAAAAATAAATCACAAAATTTACAACCAAAATGGACTATAACCAGACTCAATAGATTCTCAGAGCTCAAGATTGTATTAAAGATCACCCTATATTGCCAGGAATGTGAAGAGACCTACCCAAGGCTACAAAGGGCCACCACCCATCACACAACAAGACACACCCACCAACTGCAAAGTAGGAACCTAGAATGAATAATTTTTTAAAAGACATTCTTATAATAACTGGGAAGAGATAAATATGGAACACCCACCAAAAAGTATATATCTGTACTGGTCAGCTTTCCTGTTGCTGAGACACAATACCCAGCACCCACAACTTAATGGAGGAAAGGTTCAAATTACTCACAGTTTCAGGAGATTCAGTCCATGAACAGCAAGCTCCAAGGCAACTTCATGGTGTGGCAGAGCAAAGCTGCTTAGTTCATGGTGGCTGGGAAGCAGAACAGAGAAATAGTACCAGAAAGGAAAGAATGAGAGACCAGATATAACACCCTAAGTCATGCCTCCATAACCCGCCCAGACCCACCCAGAAGATCGCTTTATTTATCTGGTAGGATTTCTTACTCCAAGGAAGTTGACGTATCAGGATTAATAGGTGCACACACACTATCATTAGTTTCTTAAGTGTAATAAAACATGGTATTTATTTTTAGATAGTATATGCTAAAGCACTTAGGACTTTACAACCAATTACTAATTTTTACATGTTACAACATGTGTGTATATGCATAAATATATTTAATGGCAGAGAAATATGATGCTAACAATTATTTACTTAGATGAAACACACATGGGTATTCTCTATATGTGTGAAAATATACTGCACCACTGCCCTTCTTCAAAAGCCACAATAGCTCTCTCAAATATTTTACTGAGGGCTTAGTTTAGTCTAGAGCCTTATTGTGTCTTTTTAAATGTACAGTTCTTAATGAAATTTTTCTATTTTTCTAGAATACAACAGATTAGAAGCAGAAAATTAAAAGAGAGAGAAATGGACGTTAGAGACAATCATGATGAATTAAATAAACATTTATAAAGTGCTTACCCAGGCTCATTAATGGCCACAATATGAACCTGAAAGGTAGACTGGGGATATAACTCAGTGGCACAAGTGCCCGCCTGGTAAGTGGAAGGTCCTGAGTTCGATTACCGGTACCAAAAAAAAAAAAAAAAAAATGAACCTTAAAGTTTACCCTTCAAAACATGAACAGATAAGCAAGCACAGAAAAGCCATACAGTAGAATATTATTCAGCAATTAAAAATAAATAAATGAACTACCAAGCCACTAAAAAACATAGAGAAAAAAAAGCAATCTTAAATGCATATTGTTCAGTGAAAGGAATCAAGGTGAAAAGCTACATACTGTGTGATTCTACACTCTGAAAAAGCCAAAACCATAGAGACAATGAAATCGATCATTGGCAAGAGTCTGTGTCAAAGGGTGGGAAAGGGATAGATGGGTGGAGCCCAGGGGAATTTTAGGGAATTAAACTATTTTGTAGGGGACATTATTGGTAGATAAAGGACATTATACATACATTATACATATATCTAAACCTATAAAACTGCACAAGTGTGAACCTAAAAAAAACTATGGACTTTTGTTAATAATAATATGTCAAAATTGGTTCAGTTTTAACAAATTTACCACATGCAAGATAGGTATTAATACAAGATGTTATTAAGGGGGAAAGTGTTAAGGAGGATAAGTAGAAGTATAAGGGAATATTCGGGCCGGTGAGATAGCTCAGCAGCATAAGCGCCTGCCTGGCAAGCACGAGGTCCTGAGTTTGACTCCCAGTACCCACATAAAAAAAATAATAATAATAAGGGAATACTCTATATGATCTGTTTAATTTTCTTTTTTTTTTTTTTTTTTTTGTGGGTACCGGGGATCGACCTCAGGACCTCGCGCGCCAGCAGGCGCCCGTGCCGCTGAGCGATATCACCGGCCCTTTTTTTGTATGTGGGTTCCGGGAGTCGAACTCGGGCCCTTGCGCTTGCCAGGCAGGCACATACGCTGCTGACCCATCTCACCAGCCCCTGATCTGCTTAATTTTCTGTAAATCTATAACTGCTCTAAAAATACAGTATTAATTTTTAAATTTTATTTTACATATACTACTCATTTTCAACAAATGCCAACTAAAGAGGTTCTGTTGGAATAGACATCTATTGCTCACAGTTAAGTCTTTATCTGCACTAAACTAGCTTTTTATGAATTGTCAGTCACTTTTAGATATGCTCAAATAATGAGCACATAAATTATGGGTAGATCCTGAGCAGGGTTTCGAAAAGTGGGGTCCTCAAGCCACCTGTACCACAATCATTTGGATGCTTGTTAAAAATCATCCCCTGGGCCAGTGAGATTGCTCAGCGGCGTAAGCGCCTGCCTGGCATGCGCGAGGGCCCGAGTTCAACTCCTGGAACCCACATACGAAAAAAGGGCCGGTGATATCACTCAGCGGCAGGGGCGCCTGCTGGCGTGCGAGGTCCTGAGGTCGACCCCCGGTACCCACAAAAAAAAAAAAAAAAAAAATCATATCCCCACTAAATCAGAACCTCAAGGAGTGAGCAATCTGCATTTTTAACAAGTTCCCTGGGGATTATGATGCACAATAAATGTGAGAAGTACTGCATTAATAGTGTATAAGGATAGTTAAGGAATACCCTTTTTTTTTTTTAACTGCTTATAAAAAGCGAAGAATTAAAACATACCAGCTGCCCAGCAATTGAGAGCAGGTTTTTCTTCATCTCCTTTGCACAAAATGACAATCAAGTGACTTATTTTGCCATAAGAAATTTCAGCTGTAAGACTAAATCCTCCAGAATCATTTTATTATCTAACACTATGTTAAGGAAATGCTGGTTTTTCAAAAAAGAAATAGCTGAATGATGAAGTCTAAAATGACATGACCCTTTTGTATCATTTTTAATTGAAACCATATGAATCATAGCTTTAACACAAGATTGAAGAGAAAGCTTTCTAATGCTTTATGACTTCTTATGCCCCAAATTGAATAAACATTTTTTCAATAAAATTTTCAGATAACCTCTCAATTCCTTTTCTCAATCCCCCCGCAAGTAAATTAATTTCTATGAAATAATTTGATCTTGACCTTTGCAGGAAGATATAATTTTACATCATCTATATCAAAGAAGGTCACAGTGTCAGAACACAGGGCAGCCTCGTGCAGTGCCCTAGCACAATCATAGAGTATCCCTGATCAATCCTCGTTATCATTATTTCCTCGGACTCTTCACTTTGCCCTTTAGTGATCCTGGCAATTCACCTTTAAGCTGTATGACACTGTTATTACCTCAATTTATCTAGTGATTAAACTTCAAACAATCTTGACCATTTGGAACATAGCAGAGACATGTCTTTTTCCAATCTTTCCTTTATATTTCTGTGTCTTTTCCCTCCCCTATCACATTTATAGTCCTTCGTTGGTGGAAATGATCTGGTGTTAGCCATTTACACTGTAAGAAAATGCTGCTTAAATTTGTGTACACCAGAATCACATGTAGGGCTTGTAAAAACACAGATTGCCGTGCCACCTCCAGAGCGTGTGATTCAATAGCCGGGGGCGGCATTTGAGAATTTACATTTCTAATAAGTTCCCAGAAGGCACCAATGCTGTTGGTCTAGGGACAACATATTGAAAATCACTGATATAAAGTAATTTTCCACCTTTTCTGGTACTTGTTCCAGATAATGTTTAGACTGGGGTTGTACTTTATATAAATTTTTCCAAGATTTATCACTATAATTTTATTATACCTAGATGGTATAGTAAGATAATGTAAATTGTCAACTCCTTTCAACAGAGGACAGCGGAACTGCACAGTTATTTTTCTATTTCTAAAGACGACCATGCAACAAAAATGTAAAGTTATCATATGAGAATCCTGGCCATTTAGTATTTACCAAATCATACTAGGCAAGTCACTCCTCTGTTCCTGGCTTAAGCATTTCTATTCATTTCTATTTCTTTGTCTCATAGTCTCAGCTCATCTGTTGAACTTGGACTCAAACATAAAGATTTGCCTCTTCCCATCAAGAACCTATGCCCCACTGCCACCTGCAGAAGCCCACCTGCCTTTCTGACCTCTGCTCATGGGTCATCTCAATTTTGTCTCCACAAGGATCTGAGGAGTTCCAGCCCAACTCCTTCACAGGCTCTAGAGTGTTTGATAAATCTCTTTCTCTTGGCCGCCTCCCCTGGCATATGTTGGAGAAGGATGTTTAACTTCTTTAAACTGAAGAATGCCAGAGGTAAGGTGAGGCAAGGGCCACCCTGGCACTGGGTAAGTGAAAGCATCCCCTCAGTGTAGTCCACAAAAGGAAGCTTCTTACCCACAGGGTATATTGTTGAAGAAATAACATGTACTGCTTTCTTTGATTATCTCTGACATTTACTTTAAGTAAAGTGCAATCCAGAACAGTTTCTTACAGGAGTGGCGCACTCTGCTGAACGATGCTGCACTAGGATGCAGGGAGGAAGAGTCCAGAGGACGGCCAGCAGCCAGAGGTGCAGACTGTTTCTTCACCAGAAGAGAGCAGCAGACCCCATTACAAGAGGGTCCCAGCCGGACAGCAGTTCCACCACAAACCCAGTTCTGTAAACCTCGGTAACCAGGCAGACACTGAGTGAGGCACATTAAACTATGTCCTTTCCTTCATTGTTCATAAAGCTCATGACCAAGCACTGTATAGGAAAAGAGCACAAGAGTTCGCATCTGAAAAGACAAATTCCAGCACTGTGCAGCTGTTTGACTTGACCAACAACTCCAAGTCTCCATTTTCTTACTAGTGGAATGAAAGGAAAAAATAAATACTTATGGCAATTGCATCTGGTTTATCAACTTCACAGATTTGCTATGGGGGCCAAAAAATAAAAGGAAAAATCTAAACAAACTATACTTATTTCCCAAACTGTGAACGAGAGAAGTGTATTAATCTCAGAAGCCACCTCAGCAATTCATGCCACAAGATCCAATGCCCAAGAATTCTTTAACCTTGCCATGTCTTGTGGAAAAACAACTCTGGACTCCAGCCTATACGCTAGAGGGGATTTCCAGAGTAGGGGTCCATTCAGAAAGGACCCAGTTCCCACTGGGTAATTAATGGTACCTAATCCCAGATATTTAAGAGAGACTGGCAAAAGAGAAGTTGGGAGCCGCAGTAACAGGGAAACATTTAAAAGAAAATCCAAATCCAGGGCTGTCTTCCCAAAACAATTATTGGAAAATTGCAGAACCTGCCCACCCCAGGAAACTTCAGGGAAAATATACTTTGCTTCTATGATTGCATCTTTCACAGTGACTACAAGAGCACTCCTAGGCACTGCCGGCCAGACCGTAAGAGTCCAGTAGTTATAGTATGCCTTTGTTGAGTGGCTGTGCTTAGCCTTCTGTTGAAAGAGGCACAAATTTAAAATGCCAAAGTTAAAAATCACAAGTTCTTGTCCGAACTACAGAACAGAGTTCCAAATGATTTCATTCTATTTTTCTGTGACAGGCTATTAATTGCTATCACTGCAAACGATTTGATTTTAGACAGCTAATGTTTCTCTTTCCTCCAAGCACCAATCAACATTGTCCTTTCTGCAAGAGAAATTTCTCTAACTAATCCTCCTATTTGCCCCACAGGCTTGTTCAAATTGACACCTGAAAGTTAATTTGGAACTTACTATTTTATAAAAACAATCCCAGAAGGAGATACCAAGTGATCTATCCCAATTGAATTCAATTCTAAATTCTAATTCTAAATTCTAATTTTCAGTTTCTCTTATAGATTATATAAATGGGAACACTTTAGGGGGAAGCTCAAGCGAACGAGGATAATTTTTCTATCATTTAAATTATTTTCTTAACATACCTGTGCTGGTTACTTTTAAATCTGCTTCATCTGTTCCTTCAAATCTGGCTAACAATTATAAATAGTGCCTTTTTAAGAGAAAAGAAAGATATCACCACTGAATTTTTCCTCAAAGAACTTCTTAATGTGTAACTAAATTAAAACAATCTCTGGAATAATCAGGTCTTTTCTGGACAAGTCTGGGAACTTTACAAAATGTGACAACTATGTATTGAAATTTTTTTAACACCAATGGGTGTGTCTTTGTTTTGAGACAGGATCTCACTCTGGCTGGCCTTGAACTCACTATATAGCCCAGACTGGCCTTGAATTTGTGGTCCTCCTTCCCTAGCCTCCTCAGTGCTGGGATTACAAGTGTGTTACCACACCCAGCTAAAGCTACTGTATATTTAAAACCAATATAAAAGGTGTGATTAAAACATAAAGTGAATGCTTAAATAAAAAAAAAATTATAGTAAAAGACACAGTGCTGCCATTAATCTCCTTCAAAACACTTATCCCTAAATTAAAAAAAAAAAAAAAAAACACCTTATTATAGTAAAAGACACAGTGCCATTAATCCCCTTCAAAACACTTATCCCATCTTCTCGGCACTTTCTAATGCAGTTCTGGAAGTGTTCTTTTGTGAGTTTCTTTCCTTGTGCTGCCTCGATATCCTAACTTGATTCAAAACATTTACCTTGTGTTATGGTTTGTGTCTAGATGTCCCCCCAAACCCTCATGTGGTCATAGGGTTTGAATCCAGAGTGTGTGATTGATTCACAGTGCAATGCTAGGATTAAGGGTGCTGGGATTAGGGGTGGGTGATTGCTAGATAAATTCACTGATTGGATTGGCACCACCCTAATCCTGGTAGACTGGATACAGTATAAGGGACAGAAAGAGGCTTGTCCTCTCTCCCCCTTCTTGCTTTTGCTGTCTTCCACCGCAGTGAACTGTTACCCCTCTGCCATGTGCCACCCTACCTTGGAGCCAAAAGGTTGTGGACTGAAACCTCTACAAATTGTGAGCTAAATAAACCTTTCCCCCTTTAACTTTGGGTGTTGGGCATTTTGTCTCAGCAACAAGAAAAGTAACTAAGACACCTTTCATGGTCATTTCGACTTTAGGGAAGAACCAGACGTCCCTCCCCATGCTAGATCCAGTGAATCAGGTAGATGAAGATACACCATAATGTTTTTATGAGCCTGCCTTTCTGCTGGATGGCACTCAGAAGCAGCATTCACCATATTTTTTATCAACCCTCACAAAGCCACTCACAAACGACAACTTCCAGAACTGCTTCAAAAGTAGCAAGATCCATGGGATATGTGAGTTCAAAGACAGGGGGAATATTTTGAGGGGGAATAAAGCCATTGTGTCTTTTACTGTAATAAAGTTTTTTATTTAAATATTCACCATATGTTTTAATCACACTTCATGGCTTCCTTTTGAATGCACGTGGTATGTAGCCATTCACTGACACGATCCCTGCCCTCCAGGTACATGGTAGTACCACATTTACCTGCCCTGTGCAGTTAGGTGGGGCCATGTGAATTGCTTTGGCCAATGAAATAAGAGCGGAAGTGAATGAAGTGCTTCTAGTCAAAGACCTGAAGCAAAACACCTAGTCAAAGACCAATGTCTGATTGGCCCTGTTTTCTGTGCTACCGCAGGGTCCAGCGCTGTACCATATAATGGAAGCCCCAACCACCTGCCCTGAGTGGGGCAATCATGAATCAGTCACCTCTAAGATAGACATCTAGTGCTGATGGCCAATAGACAATAAATCTTCGTTGTTTTAAGCCACTGGGACGTCAGTGTTGTTTACACCATGACATAATCCATCCTATCCTGACTGATGCATTTCAGAAAATCTTACCTCTGCACTGCTGTCAACACAGTGCTCCATGACTGGTACAGGTCAGGAAATGTGAAGGAGTATAGTTCTTGAAAAGTGGTGGGAAATTGTAGAAAAGAGCCACACTTTCAGAGTCAAGATACACCAAGGTTCAAAACACGGCTCTGATGATACCCTCGATTAAACAGGGAGGTTTCTTAAAATCAACCTTCCTTTCCTTCACCATAAAATGAGAATAATATACACCTTTCTTAAATGAGGATCTACATGCAAAATACCTCTCACATAACAAATTCTCATATCTCAGCTGCTATTATCACCTGTTATTACGGAAGAGATTCTGACAATGGACAGTGCAGGAGCAGAACAAGTATTTCTACTTGTTCATTTTGAAAACTGTTGTGGTAAGCATTACCATTTATATTTTCTAGTTAAACTGAAAGCCTTGTACAGGAAATACAAATTTTATTAATAGTAGTACTGGCATATTATGAATGCAGAAAGTAATGAAAATACACATGTTAGTACACAAAGTCAATGATAAAGATTTATTTATTTACTCAATTTATGAAATTGTGACCTTGAAACTGTTATGCAAAAAAGCCATTTATCCCAATTTGCATGAAACTAGTAACAGGAGTAGTAATATAGATAAAGGATAACGTAAGAAGAATTAGAATGGTTTTTAAAGCAACATTTGTCTATTCTCTTCTCATTAAGCCTGTTTTAGAAGGTGAGGTATATTCCTGACCCCGAAAATTAAAATTCCTCACCCCGATCAATCTGATGTTGTACAGTGAGATATATTTCCTTCCTCCATAAGTTCTAAAAGGTTTTCTAAACCTTAGGGCAACCAAAGATTAATTTCTTAATAAAAATTCAATTTGTAAGGTTTAGATACTATTTACTTCTTGATTGTAGAGTAATTCATGAGTTTTGCCCAACATGGCAATATAACTTCTTCCTCTGGCAATGGAAGTAAAATTGATAGATCTTTTTTACAGAATAACACATAGGTTGATCCAAATTTGTTTCTCTCAAGTCTCATGTAACACCTCACTATTTACTTTCAGTCAGAATAATCCTAGCATGCCAGCCACCAGGCAAAACAGATATTTATCTAAGAATTTTTATCTTTGTTAAGCAAATGATTCTGTATGTAATAGATTCTTTCTGCTAACACCAAATCCACGTGGGCAGAAAAAGGTAACTCAGGTTTATCCATTTCTTTCACCTTTGTCAAGGTTTGCTGACACAAATCCTTGCTTTTCATTTGCACTGAGGACTCCTTTTCTTATTTCGCACTTTCAGAGCTATTAGCTCCATGTTGGAATCATCCGGGACCTACTTATCCCTTCGGAGCCAAAAAAGATGCATCCACCAGCCACACCCCTGCCTGCCAGTTACAGTGACAGGTGGAGACACTGGCTCTTTCCTTTGAGCTGTGTTTCATGGAGCCCTGGCAAGCCTGTGGACAACATAGTCCACATGGACATTGCAGTGCAGGCCATTCAGACCCTAAAGAAATAACCCAATATGCTCTCCTTAGCGTTATCAGTTCAGGTCGTAAATACCTTGGCAGAGGCCCTCTCTCCCATGGGTGAGTCACTGCTGTGGATGGGAGGTGCTGGCACATGAGGGTCTGCACTGGGACTCCAGATGGTGGTGCCCTGAAGGACCTCCCTGGTCAACCGTTAATCATTCAGCCAAACTTCAACTAGGGAAAAAATAACAACAAAAACACTCAAATCTCACAGCACATTTTAAGATAATTTCAAGCAGCACCCACAGGCCCAATAACAGAGAAAGGATATTTCAAAGTGGAAAACTGTCTTTAATCTCTCTGGGCTAGGACAGAGGGCTCTCACTGAAACTACCCAGAAGCCCCCAGTCAGTGCTTTAGGCTGACAGTCACCAAGCATTGTGCGGAAATTGGTTGGGTATTCTGCATTTCCTTTGGGCCACATGCTGGGAATCTGGCTATAATCATGGTTGTTAGTGATCAGAGCTGGACTTCGGCTGATGGCATATGAAGTGGCATAAGGATGTGGGCTTTTGTGGGCAAACGTACACAGTTCACTAACTTTGCTCTCAAATAGTCACACAGTGCTCATCAGAACAGCGCAGCGGCTGCCCTGGAAAGGAACATCCATTGTAAACAGTTATGAGATAAGCCAAGATGATGGCAGCCAGAAAAGTGAATTCCAAAATAACAGATGTTTAACTGTCATAGGTTCAAAAAAGAAGAGTAAATGAGAAACAGAAGCATGAAGCCTAGGCTAAAAAGGCTTTGCCCGTGAAGCAGATGCTCAGAAAACACAAACTGCCATGACGCCACCTTCCTAAGAAGATGCTCAATAAGAAGTCTTCACCCAGAAGGCTAAAAATCAGACCCAACACCAGTTTGGTCCCAGCCTAGAACAGACGAAGCTCACAGGTCAGAATGACCTGGCTTAGAAGCGTCTGGTAAAAAATAATGAAAGTTTTTGAAAATATGTGATCCAAATAAAATTGTGCCTTATCCTGCTTTAGAGCCAGCCCCCCTATAAAGATGTATTTTTAAAATGAACAAAGGGGGCTGGAGGTACAGCTCAGTGTAGAGAACATGCTTAACATTCCTGGGGCCCTGGGCTCCATCCACAGCACAAAAAGAATAAAAATAAATAAAAAAAACAGAAGCTGAACTCTGGATCATTACTGAGGATTTTCATAAAGGGGAGCCGGTTGGAAAGCAGCAGAGGTATAAATTACAATACACAGCACACAACAAAACTTTCTAAAGATCCTTGTTGCTTATCCCTGCCTGCCTCACCCAGGGCCTACCTCTTGGCACAGGTGCACCTACTCTCATTTTCCATCCCTTAAAATCTTGCAGAAATACTGGCTGTCTCTCTCAATAAATGGTCAGCTTCTTTCCTTTGTTGCCCAGGTAGTTTCAGGCTCTTTCTTATGTTCAGTGATTAAATCTCTGTGGCTTCTTCAGTTTTTACCTTTGGCCATATCCCCAGCTGGATACAGTAGTTCTGAAAAGAAGAATCCCAGTTCCTGATGAAACAGAAGAAGGAACAGTTTCTAACAAATTACACTTTGAATATTAGTATTTCTCTGAATACACACACACGTACACACAAAGACACTCATACACCATACTTACAGCTTTATGGAGAAACCAAAGTCATTAGAATATCTGCTTATGAACTGATGCTATCTACCCCACACCTCCTCACAACATCAATTCACTCCCATGCCCATGTCAAAATTCTGGTTAGTATTTGGCTGTGTTCATTTCATATTGCTGCTGAGAACAATTACTAGAAACCTAGTGGCTTCAAGCAACACTACTTCTCTTACAGTGCTGAAGGTTAGAAGTTTGTATGCATCTCACAAAGCTAATATCTAGGTGTTGGGAGAGCTCGTTTTTGCTGGGAGCTCCAGGTGAGAATCTGTTTCTTGCCACTTCTAGAGGCAGTGGATTGTCCTTGGCTGGTCACGGCCTCACTCTAGTCTCTTCCTCCTTCCATTATTACATCTGCTACTACTCGCTCTGATCTCCTGCCTCTCTTGTGTAAGGACCTTGTGATTACATCAGACCCACCCACACAACCCAGGATATAATCCTAAAAATCTCAACATCCTCACTTATATCTCCAAATTCCCCTTTGCCATGTAAGTAACATTCACAACTTCCAGGGATTCATTCATTGACTTGCCTGGGAGCTCATTGTTCATCCTACCAAACTGGCTCTTGGATGTCACAAGCTTCATTTTAAAAAATCAGTACAAATTTGAGGTGAGAGAATTGCAAAGTGAAATTGCCAGACTTGCCAAAGATGAATAAATTCATACTCAACAAAAGTTATGTTTGAGAACCGCTGGAATTATGAGCAAAGTCACTGACAAATGAGGGTCCTGCAGAGATAGAATTCTTTACAATAGAAAAATAGAAAGCTAGCAAGGATAATAACAGCTGGGCACAGGAAACCAAAAATTATTTAAATACTACCTGATTAAGAGAGACTCTTGGGAAAACTAATGAACTCTTCAGTTTTTGCTTATATTGCAAAAATGTGAAAAATATATATATATAATCACGTAATTGTCTTTAAAAGATTTTTATTAAGAATGAGTCAATCTTGGGCCAGTGAGATAGCTCAGCAGCATAAGCGCCTGCTTGGCAGGTGCAAGGTCCTGAGTTCAACTCCTCGTACCCACATACAAAGAAAAAAAGGGCCGGTGATATTGCTCAGTGGCACAAGCACCTGCTGGCAAGCTCGAGGTCCTGAGTTCGACCCCCGGTACCCACAAAAAAAAAAAAAAAAAAAAAAGAATGAGTCGATCTTGATTCATTTTTTCTGAACTTATGTTAATTTTATCCCAAAAGAAAACCTTTCTCATTATTTTTGTTTCATTTTTCAAGATAAATAACCAATTTAAATGTGTGTCACTATTTACTATAATGTTTTGGCCCCTATTCTAAGTGATTTCATTTTAAGTGGTTCTCTTCTAATAATCACCCTCGATGAAGGGTGAGTGGTGGGGAAAGTCTCCAATGAAGACCAAAATGAGTACCTCAGAAAGGGGTCAGGCAAGAGACCTCTGTGCAGCTGAACGAGGAGCTGTGGAGAACAAGAACAGATGTCACCCTAAGCTGAGTTCCTTTCCCTATCTGAGACAAAGATTCTCCCCATAACTGAAGTTTCTGCCTGAAGCTTCATCTATCAGGGAAAAAAAAAAATTACCAGTCTGGTAAACTTAACACCAGAAAGAGATCACAAATATCATTACATCACCTGGGAACATCATTTAACATCTTTGTTAACGGGATGGCAAAATGCACCTTTTACTGAGTAACTCAAAGTGTCAAATATTGTCTAAGGTGCATTCTCACTAATCTTTTGCAAATAAAGTATGAGCTACCTTTTTTTTTAAAAGAAGAAACTGAATTTACATAAAAGTCGAGTAATTTTCCCAAGATCAAACAGACAAGAAATAAGGAAAACTGAGGTCTTCCCAGGCCCAAAGTTCATGCTATTTAATTACACTATGTTTCTTTGCATAACTGCGTGCCACAGTCATGTGTCCTTGTTCTTCTCTGTCATCAAGGCGTAGTGACGCTGAGTAGATTTGTACACAGTGACTGGAGCAGAATGATCAAGTGTATAAGCAGGAGCATCTGTCCCACGACTTCTCCAAGACTTGTCAGTTTTGTGATCTTGAGGAATGTTCTCAGCCTCTCAAAAAAAAAAATTCTCTGCTTCTTCTGTAAAATGAGCATAGTACTAGCACTTGCCTCAGGTAATTGTTGACATCAAGAAGGCTTGCCTTAAAATTCAGGTGAAGAGCTAGTAAACCTTAACATTGAAGATGTCCGTTCAACACCATCCCGTTCAACATCTGGAATGAAACAAGCTAGTTCTAAAGTCAATGTGGAAAAATAAACTTGCAAGAGTAGTCAAGAATATTCTAAGAGACTAATAAGAAGGTGAGCCCCAAAAGAGAGAAAAAGATAATTATAAAGCTATGCTCAGGAAAACTATGGTATTACACCTGAAAGGACAAAATAATAGAGGAGATCAGAGTCCTGAAATTGACTCAAATATATACAAGAATTTAAAATATGATAAAAAGTGTGTTTCCAGGGCCAGTGAGATAGCTCAGCGGCATAAGCACCTGCCTGGCAAGCGTGAGATCCTGAGTTCAACTCCTGGTACCCACATTAAAAAAAAAGTGTGTTTCCAACTTAGTAGGTATAAGATGAATTGTCCAATAAAAGTTGTCAGAACAACTGAGGAGCCATCTAGAGGACAGGTAAATGGTTTCAAAATACAAAATGAAACAATTAAAATTCCTAAAATGAAATATAGATGAAATTTTTACAATCTCAGTTTAGTGTGGCCCTGAAACTACTTCAAAACTATAAATTAAAATAATAAATTGCTACATAACAATCTTTAATTTCATTTTTTTTTCTTTTTGGGGTTTATTTCCAATCAGATTTTATTGGTACATTTTAGATATATATAATAATCACATTCATCATAGAGAATTTGTACCTGTACATGATACTTGATTCTTTTTTTTCCCATTCCCCAAACCTCCCTTCAAACTCCTCCTCCCCTCCCCATTTACAAAAGCTTTGTTTCCATTTTTTCCTTCTTTTCTCATTTTTTCTTTTATTTTTCTGTTCTTTCTTTTTTCCCCTCCCCTTCCCTGTTCCCCTCCCCATTTGAACATTTTCTTCCTATTTCACAATACCTATTATACATTTTGGTCCTTATTTACCCTTAGGTTTCTCACACTAGAGAAACAATGCAGTATTTACATGTGTGTCTGATTTATTTCACCTAAGAGTATGGTTTCAAGGTGCTTTTTTTAGTTTTTGAGACACGATCTTGCTATGTAGTTTAGGCTGGCTTTGAACTCACTGTGTAGCCCAGGCTGGCCTGGAACTCAAGGTGATCCTCCTGCCTCAGGCTGCCTCAGGCTGGGATTACAGTCCTGTGCCACCATTCCCAGTTTACAATCTTTAATTTCTGCATGGAAAGAAACCATAAAGTAGTGAAAAATAGCCCTGTGGTTTCTTCTAGTTGTCTTACGTGCTTCAAATATTTTCGCTTGCTTTTCTCCTGCCTGAATATGTTCTTTCTCTGGCTTACAAATAACAAACAGAAGAAAATGTTTGTAATATATGTAAATATTCCCACAAACCAATAAGAAATTAGGAACTTTAAGGGAAAAAAATGGGCACAAATTATAACTCACAGAACATGAAATATAAATGGCTTTCCAACATATTAGAAGGTAGTCACCTTTCTCAGCAGTGAAACTCAAATAACATAAATTTCTACTTCTTTTTTTTTTTTTTTTGTGGGTACCGGGGGGTCGACCTCAGGACCTCATGCACCAACAGGCACCCGTGCCGCTGAGCGATATCACCGGCCCCTTTTTCGTATGTGGGTTCCGGGAGTCGAACTCGGGCCCTCGCGCTTGCAAGGCAGGCGCTTACGCCGCTGAGCCATCTCACCGGCCCAAATTTCTACTTCTTAACTACCATTCTTGGTTTTAAATATAGATTGCATAGTATATTAGGCAAGTGAAACAAGTACTCATATACAATGCTGGTGGAATTAGAATCCCACCTCTTAGAACATCCTCTTTGCTGGCAAATTAGGGATTATCTATCAAAAACACATATTTTATCCATAAGTTCCACTTGCATCAATACCAAATATCTGTGAAAATAAGTTGATTTTAATATAGCCTATAAAAATACTCTCACATGTATATACAAGAAGTGTATAAAGGAAAATTAAATATAATATTCATTTGGTAATATAAAGCAATCAGATATAAATTAAAGCTGAGAACTAAATAGGTGATAGCGCATAGATATACTGAAATAATCTGCTCATGAACAGGAGTGAGGAGCTCTAGGTGTGTTGAATGGGCTCCAAGTTACACTGTTATGTGAAACAAATCAAAGTCCTGAACAGAACATCAGTATCCTACCATAAGGTGGGTGTCACACATGAAAACATACACCGTAGGATAAAGGAGAGAGGAAAACATTTGTACTTTTTACAATTTTTATCGTGTTCATATGTTATCTACTTCAAAAAGTTAAGAAAGAAGAAAATATTCAAGCAAGGGCTGGCAATATTTGAGCAGATAGTCTGTGATGGCAGTTGCCAGCACCACTGAGCCTTGTTGTTGCCATGGGTAATGAAGAATTTTGCTCTGAAACTCATGGACTCTGAAATCCAGTGGGAAGTAGCAGGCTGCAGTGCAAATGAACAAGGAGCATTTGGAGTTAGAGGACCCAGTTCCACTTTCCAGTTCCCGGTCTCAAAAGCAGTGTGATCTTGGAAGAGGCCCTTACATGTTTGAACCTCAGTTTTTCAACCATCAAGAGAAACAAACTCAATAAGTTTTGGGGTGAGGTTACAATGGGGTTATATAACTGAAAGTGCCACCTAAACTTAAAGGGACATAAACATGTCAGTAAATATCTGATTTCTAAGAATTTAGTGTCATGTAAACTTAAAGAGACATAAACAAGCTAGTTAATTTCTAATTTGTGAGAAGTTAGAAATTCAACGGCCTGCATAGAAGAAAATAATTCGAAAGATCTTAATGAAGGCTATATGATAATGAGGATTAATTAGAACGCTCAGCAACAGACAGATGTTCAATGTGTCCAAATACAGGGCACTGTTCACACCTGTGTCCAAGAAGCATCAGGGATGGAACACACATAATTTTTTCTACCAAGCTTGACCCCCACTCAAGAAATTATTTTTCCTCCTTGAGGAATTGGATGAATTCAACCCCTCCTTCTGCCATGGCAGATGCTGGACAGAAAAGGACACAACCCCTAGGCATGTGCCATACACCACAGGGCTCAGTGAAAAGCAGAAACAGCACACACCTATAATCCCAGGAACTCTGGGAGGCTGAAGCAGAAGGATCACTAGTTCAAGCACAGCCTGGGCAACTTAGTGACTTAGCAAGAACTTGTCTCAAAATAAAAAATGAAAAAGGGTTGGGCATGTAGTTCGGTGTGGTGGCCCTGGATTCAATCCTCAGTAGTGAAGAAAAAAATCTAAATATTACTAACCTCAAATGAAAACTGAAAAAGAAATCTAAAGATAGGATTAAGGGCTTCAATTTTAAGGAAATGATAATCCACATGAAATAAGAATTTATGGGGCCGGTGAGATGGCTCAGCGGCATAAGCACCTGCCTAGCAAGTGCGAGGCCCGAGTTTGACTCCTGGAACCCACATACGAAAAAAGGGCCAGTGATATCACTCAGCGGCATGGGCACCTGCTGGCACGTGAGGTCCTGAGTTCAACCCCCGGTACCCACCAAAAAAAAAAAAAAAAAGATTTTATGTAAAACTTAGAGAATGACTAGCAGAACACAGAAAAATAAAAAGGAGAGGAGAGAAGAATCTGGATGTGTAGATTTTATTAGATTATCTGCAAAATGCTTTAATAATCTTTTCATCAGAAGGTGAGTTCTATGTCCCCTCCCCTTAAATCTGAGTTGACATGAGTGACTGGCTGACTAATAGAATATGATGAGTGTGACACTATGTGACTTCCAGTGGCCTCGAACCCATGAAATCATAGAGGGACCTATGGCTCAGAATGCTCTACACTTGGTTTAATGTTCTGCTGTTGCCATCTTAAAATTCTTGATAATTTCTTAACAAGGGACCCAAATTTTCATTTTGCATAAATTACAAAGTCAGTACTACTTCTGATGCTGGGCAATGCAGTTTCTTCCTGGTTCTCTGGAACACCTAAGCTGTAGTCTAAGCCATGACATGAGCCCTCTCAATTACCATGAGGCTACCATGCCGCGAGGAAACCAAACTATCCCACCCAAAGATACCACAGGTTCAGCCAGTCCTGGCTCCTCTGGGGCTCTGTTATTCCCGGCCCAAGCCCCATCTGCCTACAAGCTCATGAGCACCCCAGAGCCAGAACTGCCTAGCTGAACCATTCCCAAATTCCTGTCGAGGAACTGTGAGAGATAATAAAATCGTTATGAATGTTCTAAACTTTTAAATTTTAGGCTTTTTTTTTTTAAATAAAACAATAGTTAATTGGAACAATGGATTATACCAGACCCGTTTTTATTCTTCAAATCATGAGTTCTCAATATTTTTTATGCAATAAAGAAGCAAGAAGTAGGAAAAGATGGGTAGTGGCACTTTGTTCAAAACATTTTCCCTGTTAGCTATTAAGCAAGGAGAGCACCTAGGCCTGGAACCCAGTAAACAAGGCAATCATGATGAGTTACTTCCTGGGACTGAGCCTTGGCCTGGAGACAGATGAACTAGGGATGCATCAACTCAAAGACTCAAAGAAGGTAAAAAGATTAAAGAAAGATTTTTATGTTATTAGCGTAACTCATCTCCACTCCACTGTCTTCTGAAACCAACCCTCGTGCTGCTGAATCCTTTGCAATTAGAATCTCTGAAGGGGTTTGTAGGTTAAGGGGCTCTCTGCAAGCCAGACTCTCCACCTGCACCAGCTCTAACTTTGCAGAAAATTCCATGGTGAGGGTTTGCTCTGCCCAATGTCAGAGTGAGGAAGGGAAGCTTAGATTGATCAAGTCACTTTATCAAATTAACATCTGCTGAGTTCTGACCAGATGCATGCCCTCCTGCGTGCATCCTGTTCATCATCCCACTGCATGCTCACAGCCCTGCTCTGAAGGAGGGAATAACACCCACCCCATTTCACAGATGGTACTTTCTGAGAGGTTAGTGATTCGCCCAATGTCACTGAGTAGCTCAGCACAGAGGTGAGTCCAGAACCCTACACAGTGGCTGTCTATTCTGGTCACTCCGAAGCCCAGAGCTTCGGACACCCAAATAAGACACCCCATTGCCTCTGAAAATCTCCCTCTGCCAAAGAAGGTAGGGGCAACAGTAACCCCAACAACAAGAGCATGGGTCTTTTGGAACAGGAAGAGGGACCTCGCCCTCAACTGTTATCACCTGTTATAAGATTATGGAAATGTACAGACTTGAGGGGTTGAGAGCTACATGAGGCCTTTTTTTGTAACAGACATCATCATAAACTTCAGTGAGTTTATTCTGTGGTTCACAAGGGCTCCCAACAGGGCACTGCGCCATTCAGATTAACTGTAACAATTAAAAGATTTGACAGTGACCTAGGGAAAGCTCCCTAGAAACATATAGAAAAACAAACAAACAAACAAAAAGTGTCTTTAGTGTCTATAGACCTGATTGTCATTTGGTTCCAAGGCAGAACCATTTAAAATAAATAGTCTGCATACAGTCCAGGTGGGGCCCTGTCTCCATTATGAAAGTGATGCAGCTCAACACAAAACCTACCTTTTCCTGTTTCTTTGGCTGATATTCACAAGTTCATTTTATTGTTTAGTCTTCTTTTTTTCTTTTTTTTAAAACTTTCAGAACCAATTTTGCTGGCAGTTTCTAAGGTGAGCAACATCACCTACATCAGACACCTCTTTTCCATCTCCTGGATGGGATCTCACACTATCTATTCCGAATCATGTTTTCTTGCTTATTGTGTAAATTGCATTCATCACTCTAAAAGGACTCAAAACACCCTGCCTGCTTTCTCTTATGTGGATCTTGAAATGAATCAATTTCTGTTACTACAGCCCTAGCTATATGTTTATTATCTGTCAGTTCTAGTTTACTCGGAAATTGCCTATTCAGAATCCTGAAGTCTAAAAGCAGCTCACAAAAAGAAAGTCAAAAGCCATTGTTCATCCACATATTGACGCCTGCCACGTACCTTCACAGTTCTACTCAACATGTCTGCGCCTGGGAAGGCCCCTGGCAGCCCAAGGTCTTTATCCTTCCATGAATAGCAGAAAAGCCCTCTAAATGCCTCTCATTCCTAAAAGAGAACAAAATTATCATTTCTTGTGATCAAATTCAGAACACACTGTTATTGCTGCCTCCATCATCAATGTATGTCACACACCAAAACTATGTGAGCCTGGGAACTGAGGTTCCTAGGAATGTCATGAAAAAAAAAAAAAAAAAACAGGTCCATGGGACCTGTCTCAAAGAAATAAAGAACAGACTAGAGGGCAGAGGGAGCCTTTGGAGCCAGGCAGAGGTGATCTTGGAAAAGTCATTTAACTTCTCTTAAGAGGTAGATTTTTCTCTGTACAGAGGTGAAGATAGCTCACTTGAGGAGAGAAATAATGTCTGATAACACTTGCCTTCAGGCTTAACAGATAGAAGGTCCTCAGTAAACTATTTTTGTTATGAAAAGAGAAAACGGTACAGTAGCTTTCTTCAAAATGTTCAGTTTTTAACGAAGTTACACATGGATATATTTTAAATGGTGAAATGAGTGATTGGTTTTGTTATGTGATGCATACTTCCCACTGCCTGGGCAATGCAAAAGTTTTCCAGACTGGAGATATTTATACTCCTGTGGGTCCATGGGTTTTTGGATTCTGGAACTTCTTGTCCTTCAGTTCTGAGATATTTTTAAAATTATTGTTTGCTGTATATTCTGGCTGACTTCAACCTTATCTTCCTTTGTTTTTTGAAACTAATTTGAATTTTGATCATGTCCCAGGTCAACAATAAAATTAGATTCTTCCCCAACTGACAAGACTTGTGAATTGTTTACTCAGACAAGGATTAAAAGAAAAACCTGCATGTGAATCTTGCAAAAAAGTATCCTAAGTAATGAAATTAGTATGACAAGACCAGACCCATGGCTTTCCCCAGCTTAGAACTGCATCTGAGGGTGACATCAGGAACTGTTTTGTACTTAACAACAAGAAAAGCCCAGGTCCTGATGGATTCACGGCTGAGTTCTATAAGAAATTTAGAGAAGATGTAATGCCAATACTCCTCAAACTCTTTAATGAAATTGAAAGGGAAGCAATACTCCCCAACTCATTCCTGGAGGCACGTATTACCCTGACACCAAAACCAGAGAAAGACCCAACCAAAAAAGAGAACTACAGACCAATCTCCCTAATGAACATAGGAGCAAAAATCCTCAGTAAGATACTGGCAAACAGAATGCAACAAATCATCAAGAAGATTACACACCATGACCAAGTGGGATTCATCACAGGGATGCAGGGATGGTTCAACATACACAAATCAATAAATGTAATCCACCATATCAACAGAGCCAAAGACAAAATTCACATGATCATCTCCATAGATGCAGCAAAAGCTTTTGACAAAGTCCAACACCCATTCATGATAAAAACCCTACAGAAAATTGGAATAGATGGTCTTTATCTCAATCTGATAAAAACCATCTATGACAAACCAATGGCCAACATCATGTCAAATGGACAAAAATTGAAAGTTTTCACTCTAAAATCACAAGACAAGAATGTCCACTATCACCACTCCTATTCAATATAGTTCTGGAAACACTAGCCAGAGCATTTAGACAAGAGAGAAAAATAAAAGGAATAAGAAGGAAAGGAAGAAGTTAAATTATCATTATTCACAGATGACATGATACTCTACATAGAAGACCCCAAAAACTCCATCAAAAGACTTCTAGATTAAATAACCAAATTCAGTAGTGTAGCTGGATACAAAGTCAACACTCAAAAATCAATAGCATTCCTGTACACAAACAAAAAACTCACTGAGAGAGAAATTAGGGAAACCATATCCTTCACAATAGCATCCAAAAAAAATGAAATACTTAGGAATCAATCTAACAAAGGAAGTTAAAGACATATATATTGAAAATTACAGTACTCTGAAAAAAGGACATCAAAGAGGACATCAAAAAATGGAAAGATATCCCTTGCTCATGGATAGGAAGAACCAACATAGTGAAAATGGCCATACTCCCAAAATTGTTATATAGATTTAACACAATCACAATCAAAATACTACTAGCATACCTCATAGAGCTAGAGAAAACATTCCTAAAATTCATTTGGAACCAGAAGAGACCTAGAATAGCAAAGGCAATCCTAGGCAACAAAGGTAAGGCAGGAGGCATCACAATCCTTGACTTGAAATTATACTACAAAGCTACTGTGATAAAATCAGCATAGTATTGGCAAAAAAAAAAAAAAAAAAAAAAAAAAAAAAAAATATATATATATATATATATATATATATATATATACCTGAGGACCAGTGGAACAAATTAGAAGATGCAGACACAACTACAAACACACTCAGCCACCTTATCTTTGACAAAGCAGACAAACATGTTCACTGGAAGAAAATAGCCTCTTTAATAAATGGTGCTGGAAAAACTGGCTTTCCACATGCTAGACCCATGTCTATCACCATGCACTAAATTAAAGTCAGAACGGGTCAAAGATCTAAATATTAAAACAGAAACACTAAATCTACTGGAAGAGAAAGTCGGTAGAAATCTTGAAGACATAGGTGTAGGCAGAGACTTCATGAACAAAACCCAAACTGCACAGGAAACACTTCAAAGAATCAATAACTGGGATCTCATCTTATTAAAAAGCTTTTGCACATCAAAAGAAATCACCAACTGAGTGAAAAGACAACACACCAACTGGGAAAAAATTTTAGCCAATTGTCCCTCAGACAAAGGACTTCCATCTAGAGCACATAAAGAATTGAAAATAAACCAGACCCTCCCAAATTCAAAGACCCAATCCAAAAATGAGTATCCAAGATGAATACATACTTCTCAGATGAAGAAATACAAATGACAAATAAATATATTAAAAAATGTTCAACATCACTGGTCATTTGATAGATGCAAATTAAAACAATACTGAGATTCCATCTCGTCCAGAAAGAATGGCTATCATCAAGAAATCAATAACAAATGCTGGAGGGGCTGTGGGGAAAAAGGAACCTTCTCCACTCTTGATGGGAGTATAGACTGGTACAACCACTGTGGAAATCAGTGTGGAGATTCCTCAAAAAACTAGGAGTAGAGGTCCCATTCCACCCAGCTATTCCCCTTCTGGGTATCTTCTCAGAAGAATTAAAAATACTGTGCCACAGCAATATATGTGCACTCATATTTATAACAGCACAATTTGTAATAGCTAAATTTTGGAAACAACACAAATGCCCATCAACCGGGGAATGGATAAAAAAGATGTGGTAGTTTTATACAATGAATTACTTACTACACAGCCATAAAGAAGGATAAACTTGAGAATTTTATAGGTAAATGGTTGCAACTCGAGATCATACTCATAAGTGAAATAAATCAGACTCATGTGTGTAAACACCATTTTGTCTCCCTTTTGTGAGAGACTGAAAAAGTAAATAAGGTCTAAAATGTACAATAGATATTGTGAAATGGGAAGAAATTGTTCACAAGGAAAAAGGAACTAGGATGGGTGAAAGAGGAAAGGACAGTAGGGAAAAGGGAAACAAATGCAAGTCAGTTATACTATTAGTGTCTCTTAGTTCATTAAAAAGGAAGGTTTATGCTAATATCGATTGGAGAAATTTTTATGCCCATATCTTGTAACACGAGCAATAGTTAATATATTAACTATTGTTATTCTCTTATTATTTTGTTATGAAATTTTGTTTTACCTTTTTTCCATTAAAAAAAAAAGAACCACGTTATGGGAGCAGTTATGTCCCTGGAAATCTGCTTCAAGCTTAGAAATGTAACGTGTCTCAACACTCTAGAGAACTCAACACTCTCTAGAACTCCCTAGAGAACCCCCTACAGTTAATGGACTTATCTAATGTGTTTTCTGAATAATTGTCTTTTATCAGCGGGTATGAACTCTTAGAAAACATAATTTCATTAGTTTGGATTTGGGTTACATCTTGGTTTTATTTCCATGTTTTAAATATCAGGAAATATCCCTAGTGCAATTATTTAGATTTAATTCAACAAAAACCTCCATCATTCACTTTGTAGACACCTAATACTGTATTAATGTGTTAGGAGGAGATCAAAAATGACCTTTATTTTTTATGGTCTAGAAAATAATAAAATACAGATGACTCTGAAGTTTGTTTTTTTTTTTTTTTTTTTTTTTTTTTTTCAGTGATTCAGAGGGAACTTTGAGAGTTTCCCAACAGTCCAGAGTAATTACTGGGAGTATCAGTTACTATTCTACATTGAACATGCTTGTTCAGAAAAGGCTGAATAAAATTTATGAAGTACAAAATCCTGGCAAAAAGTGAGGTGCCTTTTTCTCCATGTACTCATAGCACTCCAGAGAAAACTCAAGAGATTTGTGTTGTAATAACCCCTATATGAAGAAATTGCCCTCCAGATTCCAAAATATGTACCCTGTTCATTTTTGGGGTGTGTATCTTATTTATTTTTGTATCCTCAGTACTTAAAATCAAATAAGGCATGCAAACTACATTCAATAAGTGTGAAGAGTTATGTGGTTGGGTAAATGGAGAGATGGACACATATCTATCTTAGCCTTTCTCTATTTACTGCGTTAGAAAATAGACTGTGTTGGTATTGAAAGCACTCTTAATAGCACGTTAAAGCCGAATATTGGTACTGCACACAGTAATGATACCATTTCTACAGCAGGAAGTGTGAATGAGTATGAATAAAGGGTTAACATCAGGCCTTGGCTGAGGCAGGCCTGCTTGAGAATGACCTTGTGTCCCATGGCCCTGTTTCCTTGGAAACAGTAGAGTTAAGATAAATGGGGAACAGTTGCCTCTCCCTCCTTATTGTGTGAAACAAAAACCTGGGTTGGGGGATCTGGGAACTGGCATGCAGGACTCAGGTTTAATGAAAACCATATACAAGATTGGTGGGGAAATGGGACGTGGTCTCTTTGTGACAAGGTTACCCCACACCTTGGCTCCCACACTTGATTGTGTGTGGGTGAAGGGGCAAAGAAAGCTGTTACATGAGTAGTTGCTTGGCCTCCTCACGACTACATGCTCTGTCTCCTTGCTATGCCTGCTGCCTTGTTTCCTTCCAGAAAACTAAGTAAAAGTAGTATTAGATTAAAGCCTGTTGTGTCTCTTGAGTGTGGCTCGCCAACTCAACTCAAAACCACAGTTGAGCTGCCTGACACGGTCAATATAAACTTCATGCCTGCTATCTTGCTCCCAAATCTCACTCTCAATGCAAAGAAGAGGAAGTTAAAGAAGAAAACAAACAAGAAGTAAAATCTTCAATACTGTATTCCCAAGGTTGGAAAAATGAAATGCTCATAAACAGATTAAGATGCTGTGAACATCAGGCAAAACCCAGCCCGGCTCCCAGGAGTGCAGCACAGTTGATGGCCACATCTCAGCGAAGTCAGAATGGAGGGGATTAAAGTTAATCCAAGTGGCGGTGTCTGGAGTATGCACAGCACAATTTAAACCACATCACCAAAGGAAAGGCCATTTGGGAAAGGAAGTGCACAGGAGAAAAAGGATGAGGGTAATTGCATGACTAGGAAAAGGTCAAAGGGGCATATTCGCCCAAGGTCTCTCTGGATCAGTGAAACAAGAGAAAAGAAAAGCATTCACATGTTCATTGAAATTAAAAGCCCCTTTAGGTTTTCCTCTCTGCTAAATTCTATGGCTTGAAAATAATTTTAAACCCCTTCCCCTCTGAGTGAATATTTAGCCACTTAAAGATAGTTTGCCTGGGAGTTTGGTGTGTACCTTCAAGACAGGAAAACAGTTTTAACAGAACCTAATATTCCCTGCAGAATTATTTTCTTAAAGCACCAAATGAACAGAATCAACAAGCTAATGAAGCTTACTGAGGCTACATGGGGGACATGAGAACATCACCCAGAGCACCGGGCTCGGAGGCCTTGGAACTCATGCCCACAAGGCTGACCATCTTGACCATCATTATTGCTCCTTTTTTTTAATGTATTGGGAGCCTGCAATGACAAATCAAAGGGGCTCTAAATTTCTCTCATGGCAATTATTTCATATGTTTAGTTCCAAAGAGAAACTAACTACAGGCTATTTTTCTCCATATATTTTCTAAAATGTAAACAATCTTCAGTGGATCAATTCCAAGAAATACTGATAGTCTCAGTTACATCAAGACAAAATTCAGGTACAGGTTTGCAATATTATTTATCCTCCCCAAGAAAATCCTAAATGCAAATATTCTGTATGCACAAATATTATTTTAGGTAAAATTGATTATAGTAAAACAAATTTTATTATTACTATTCAGCTGTTTTAGAAACAGAAAGTGGCATAAAAATGGACCTAAGAAGATAGAAAGTTGTTAAATGACCTTGAACAACAACCAAGATATTCTCATTTCTAACAAAATACTTTCCATTACAGAACTTAATAAAATTAATACAAAATTTTTTTCAGTTCATTTCTATAACATTTCAGTCAGTAAAAACAAAGTTTTTAAACATCTCTCTTTCCCTCAGTGATACGGTAACTGAGTAATTTGTAGGCTATTAATTTTATAATTCAAACCTTTGAAAAATGCCCAGCCATAAAGCCAGCATATGAGAAACTCTATTCCTTCTTTATTTTCCAGGACGAATTTCTCAGACAAATGCAAAGTTTAAAAATTCACATAGCTCAAGAGCAATTTTGAAAAGTTTAATTCCAGCAATCAGAATGCTTTAATTTCCTGAGAATCAAAATCAAAATTTGGACCCACTTCCTTTAACACTCATTTCTAAGAGTTCAGTAAGCTCTATATTTTGTTTCAGAACATATATAGTGGGTATTTCAACCTACTGAGGTAATCTTCAGATTTACTTTAAATTCCTTTGGAAGATTCACACTTTTATAGACGGGAAAAAAATTAATGACTTCTGTGAAGGATAGAAAAAAATATTTATAATGGGACTTGGGGCAAGAGCTTTGCAATTAAAAATACCATTTAAACATTTTACTTAAATCCAACCGAACTGGAGTGTCAGCACAATTCTGTTTGTTAATTTTGACATGATTTACTGAACATAATCCCCTTAAGTCAGAAGCTGACCTCCACAGCACTCAAGCTTCCTGTGGGATCAAAAGGAATAATGAGAAACATGTTACTACTGTAAAATAAGCAATTCTGGCGTTGTGTGCAGGTTTGTTCCTATGTTGTCAAATAGACAAGCATGCAGCAAATAGCAATAACAAAATAAATGTCCAGAGACCTTTTCCAACTGACAACTCAGCAACTTCAAACAGGTTTTTTTTTTTTTTTTTCTTTTGGAGCCAATTCACTTGCAATGTAGGCTGATAAAATAGTATTAATCTCCTGCTCTAAATCAAGTTTCTGTCACTAGGCTCCATTAATCTCCCCCCTGTTATCAAGTGTCTCCATGGCAGGAAATTATATTTCTAAATTGAATTTTGTTCTGTTTCAATGTAGTAAGAAATATTTTCCAGACTACTAATAGGCTGCATAAAGATTGTGACTCTGAAATACTGTTAGATAAATAAAAGCTATAAATTAAAACCACCTTCATTCACCAGCCAGCATAATAGCAAAATAGAAAGCATTGATTATCTGGAAAGAGTAATCAAATAAAAGACTGTAAATGAAAAGTGAGGTAGCAGATGGTTAACTTTTTAATTTACCTTTTTATAGCAATTGCCCATAAAGGTAAAAAGAAAAAAATCAATCAATGAGTCTCTTGCTGCTAATAAAATACATATTGATTCTAAGTGCATATGCTTACTCTACAAAATGCTCAAACTTGGTTCTACCACAGGTAATGGAAGCAGATACTGTTTACGAGCACTTCAGACATATTTACTGTAAAGAAATGTCTTTGGGCTAGATTTATCATGAAAGAACAAAAATTTATAAGTACAAGCAACAAACAGATTTCATTTTATGGGCAGAGATCCACTCACAGTGAGGCCATGACCATTCAGCCATATGGCAGTTCAGTCTCTGGAAGATGCCTTCAAAATAACAGACTCCTCTGGTTGGTGAACTGTTGGGGGCCAACATCACAGTTAGGCCTCGGGCGCGGCCTGTATTTCTGACTCAAAGCCTGCGCTAAATTACCCCTCCCATGGACCTGGGCAAGATGGCGCCTGGTTCCTGCTTCCTGGTTGCGGTCATTGCTGCTCGCGCCCTGTAAATGTGTGAGTCTGCCTAGAGACTGATGAGTATAGCCTATGAGCTTTCATTTCCTGCTGTATTGCTATTGGCGCCCCTATCCTTATAAAAACATGCAAAGCTGCCCTTTAGGAGCAGAGCACGGACGGAGCCGCCACAGGGCGGACGCTTGTAGAGGCTCTGGAGCTGTGAACGATTAAAGCAAGCTTTCACCGACCCGTGTTGTGTGATTCTTCTCGCTGGACGAGCAGAAGCGCGTGACAGTGAACAATATAGTGATTTCAATAGTTTAAATTATTTTCATTGATATAAATTGTTCCAAACTCCCCTCCTTTAACACAGGTGTCAGTGGGGTCTCTTTGACAACAGCTATTGGGGGAAGTATCTTCAAGCTGTTATTGAAAGCATGATCCCAAATATCTATTTAAACTTCCTATATTTAAAGAAGCATTGTGCATCAATGTAAAAAGCTTAGAGAACACATGATTAATGCCATCAATGTAGCAAGATGCTTGAAGGAAAGTAGGATTTGACAAATGTACAAAGGAATTGGGGGAAGAAGTTTTCTAGACCAAAGAGGGAATGCTCATCAGCAGCCCTTTGCCACTCTGACCCACCGACCTTGGCCTGAAAAGGTAAGATCAAATCAAATGCACTTTAACTCCACATACCAGACATCTCAAACTTGAAACTGTGGTGGTAGATCTAAGCCAATGTAACTAATACCACTTTCATCAATGCAAGCATTTTGAAGCTCCAGGAGATTAAACACCTAAAGGATATTGATAATGGATAAGAGAAAAATAATAATTTGAATTCACAGATCTTAAAATTTATAAAAGTAAAACTAAGACTCTGATGGGTACTTAAAAAGAAGACACTCAACATAATAAACAAATATTAAGCCAAACTGAAAAACAAAGTGAAATGGAGTAAGTTACTTTCAGAAGAATGAATACGTGTTCTTTGACATAAATAAAACGGTAAAGGGAAATCAGCGTTTTAAAAACACCCATCTTCCTCTTCCCTTTAAGTAGAGCTTACCTACAAGAGTGAGAAAGAAAGAAACCACAGCTTCCTGAAGTAGAGGTCAGAAGTCATATAGTTTAAGAGCAACCAAGTGAGAATGATAAGTTTGGAAAATTGTAAGGCTTATTTTTTATTATTATTGTTTAACATAATTTTAATAGGAGAGCAGACAATAATATGCTCCTAAGAGAAATGGCAGCAAAAGAGGATGACAATCATCACTTTTCTATATGAGGCAATGTGACAATGTATTTTCCAAAACAAACAACACCAGATGTCTAGCCTCTGGACTCACTTTTTATTAGAAAGGCCAGCCATCTCATCAAGTATGATGTACACATCGAGCATTTTTACCATGGTCTATTCAATGCCTAAAGGTTTGGTAGAGTACCACATGGAATTAATTTGTCATTCTAAAATTGCAGTTGCTCAGACAAGTCCCAGTTTTAAACCGAGTCCATCTGCCTAAATGGTATGTCTTCATACATGATATGTATTTGCTAGTGGCTAATTTTCAAAAGCATTTCATAGTTACCTACTGATATATAAAATGTTATTTACTAAGAGGAAAGAAAATCTACATTACTTAAACAGGAGTATAAAAGAGAAGTCATAACATGGGTGTAAAGCACTTCAGTCTTTTAGTAGAGAGACTCCTACAGTACATTTATAGTATTAGAGTTCTCCAGCATCGGTCACCTTCTAGGCCAAATGCTTAGGATTTTCATTTCCACCATTAATTGGTCCTTTCTTGAAAAGATCTCCTTACTTGGAGAAACATATTTACACACATATTTGTCTTGGTTCAAAGGCTTCTTGCTGTATAAGTCTACAGGTTAAAAAAAAAAGTGTTAGGAACCAACCTCTCCTTGCGTTTTCCTGAGACCTGAAAAAGGCTGCTCGACCACACTCCAGGAGATCAGGATGTGGTCTGAAGCTTCATTCTTGCTCTGTGAGATAATTTCCTCAGGAAGGAAATCTTAAAAAAGATATCAGGAAACTAAGAACTATGCCAATCATCTGTAAAGAGCTCAAAATACCTCAGAGAGCAAAATGTTCTACCAAGCTCCTTTTTTCCTTTTTCTTTTTAACAATAAAATCAAATCTTGAGATCAGGCAAAGTGAAGGAGGAAAAGGATATTATCTCTATCTCAAAAACAAGGCATCTATTTTCACTTCTTAAAATGTGAGTATCTTTATTCACTTCCAAGTATGGCTTAAAATATGTTGAGAGCTTTGCTTTGAATAATGGTGTTGGACATTCCTCCCAGGCCTTTCTCTTTGAAGGTCAAATTGCCAGGACGCTTTCACTTCCAGAAGACACCAATCCTTAAAATTTGAGCTGAATAGGAGAATGGGTGCTTGATTTTAAAGTATCTTTAAAGTATCTAGCTTAGAAGAAGGAACAATTCCCCGGGTTAACATAAAGGCATCAAAGAGTCAACTTTATAAATGACTGGTTCATCAAGCATAAAGACAGAAGGAAGTTCACTGATATAGCATCTTAATACCAATCTTTTTCCAAACAGCCACTATTTATATTAAAATGCTGAAGCTAACAACTTGTCCTTGTCTATATCAGCCTTCAGATCTAGCAAGACATTCAGTATCCTAGAATCCTTCAACTAAAGCAACATCTATCACCAACATACAGCACACTGAAGATAAAGCAGGAAACAAATAAACTCAAAGAACATAGTTCTAAACCTTAATAGAGTTTTTAATTCACTGCTATCATTTAAAATCTGGAAATTTCCCAGTAATATCCAGATTTTTGTTTGCATTTTAGTTTTTTGAGTTTACTTGTTCATTTGTTTGTTTTCCACTGAAGGACCCATGATACTGTATATTTCTTCCCATCTGGCAGCCACTGATTGACACAGAATGGCTATGCTGAATCTTTGGGATAATCTCCAAAATTCTTCCAGAAACAAATTCTGACTATCTGAATATGACTATAGCAAGTCTGTTGTAAATTTTGAATTGAAATGGCAACTACAAAACAGAATTCATAAGTATGAAATACAGAACACCTTCTTGAAATAAAGTGAGTTCTTGAATTGTAATTATTTGAAATGCCAGGACTGAAGTCACTTGAGCTACACAAGATAACAAAAACACCACAGAAACACACATGGAATCTGAAGAATGCTTCAGTGGACCCCTTGATTAGACTTAGGAATGTGGGATAGAAATTTTATCTTCATGTACAAAGAAGAGGGTAAGCAGAACTAAGGGAGTAAAAGAAGGAAGGAATAATCTTTACAACTGCAATAGAGAGAGAAGAGGGAAGCTACAACCTGGGAAGAACAGGAAAGAAGGAGAAAACATCTTGAGGAATGTTGAATCCCTGTATTTAAGCAAGCTCAACATACAGAAGTCCTATCGATAAAATATTATGTGGACTGGCCAAGGAAAAAAGAAGGTCTAAAATTACCAAAATCAGGAAGAAAAAAGAGAATGTTACTACTTATTTTACATAAATAAAAGAGACTATAAGTGAATACTATGAACAACTCTATGCTAATATATTAAATCAATCAAATGGGCAAATTCTTAGGAAAAATGCAAACTGACTCAAAATGCAATAGAAAATCTGACTAGATCTATAATAGGTAAGAGATTAAATTACAGTTTAAACCTTCACATGAAGAAAAACTTAGGACCTGATTGCTTCCTTAGGGAAATTCTATCCAATATTGACCAAGAGATGGGAGGAGGGGGGTAAAAAGAATTAAGATACATAATTTACATGTACAACTCCCCAAAATGAATGTAATCATATACCAACGTGTACTAATAAAAATAGCCAGGTGTGATGGTGCATGCCTGTAAACCCAGCACTCGGGAGGGTGAGGCAGGAGGATCACTGCAAGTTCGAGGCCAGCCTACACTACATAGTGAGTTCAAGGCCAGCCTTGAACTAAAAAAAAAATAAAATAAATAAATAAATAAATAAAATAAAATTTTGTAAGGAAAAAATTCTACCCAATATTTAAATGATTAATAACAATTCTTTATACTCTTCCACAAAAGTGGAACAAGAAGGAACACTTCCCAAAGCATTCTATGAGGCCAATATTACCCTGATACCAAAACCAGACAAAAGCATCAAAAGAAAACTATAAGCCAGTATCTTTCATAAATATAGATACAAAAATCTTTAACAAAATACTATCAAACTAAATGCAGCAACAATTAAAAGGACTATATAACATGACCAGTTGAGATTTACTCCAGAATGCAAAATTAGTTTCGCATATAAAAATCAACATGCTATATTAGATGAAAGGACAAAAACCTGATGATCATTTAAATAGACACAGAAAAAACATTTAACATAATCTAACATCCCTTTATAATATAACCTTTTTAAAAACTAAGAATAGAGTGCAATTTCCTCAACCTGAAAAATGTCATCTATGAAAAACTTACAGCTAATATCATCTCTAATGGTGAGAGACTAAATGCTTTCTCCCCAAGGATTCAATACATAGAGGCTCTAGCCAGGGCAATTGGGAAAGAAAAATAAATAAGACATTCATATTGGAAAGAAGGAAATAAAACTCTATTTACAGGTAATATGACCTTGTGTATAGAAAATACTAAGGAATTCACAAAAAGCTATCAGAACTAGTAAGTTCCACAGGTTTGCAAGATTCAAGAACAATACACAAAAATATTTCTGAAAATAGAGAAAATTTCTGAAATATTTCTGAAAATAAAGAGAAGATTTCATTCTTAAATTACTTAAGAACAAATTTAACAAAAGAAGTTTAAGACTTGTACACTGAAAACCACAAAACACTGTTGGAAAAAATTAAATACCTAAATAAATGGGAAGATAACCCATATTCATGGTCTCTAGAAGACATGTAAAACTTGTTAAGATGGCAATATTCTCAACTTTATCTACAAATTCAGTGCATCCCCATCAAAATCCCAACTGGCTTTCTGACAAAATAATCCTAAAATTCATATGGAAATGACCTATAGTATCCAAAATAAACTTCACAAAAAAAAGCTAATTTGGTAAACTCATACTTCTTGATTTCAAAAGTTTCTACAAAGCTACAATAATGAAGAGGGTGTGATACTGGCGTAGGATACTTGGACTAGACAAATGGAGTAGAAGTGAGAGTCCAGAAAGAAATCCACACACATGGCAAATTGATTTTCCTCAAGAGTATCAAAATGATTCTGTGGGGAAGAAGAAGATTCTTTTTCACCAAATGATGCCAAAACAACCAAATATCTACATGAAAACAGGAAGCTGGCTCCTCCCTTGTACCACACACACACACACACACACACACACACACACACTCACAAAACCTTAAAATGTATCATAGGCCTAAACATAAGAGCTAAACTACAGAATTTGAAGAACACATAGATCTAAATCTCTAACCTTGGAATGGATATAGCTTTCTTACATATGACATCAAAAGTATAAGCCACAAAGAAAAAAATAGATAAATGGAGCTATATAAAATGTTAAAACTTTTACATCAAAATTAATATCATCAAAATAGGAAAGGTAAACAAAAGAATGATAGAAAATACTTTCAAATAATGTATCTAATAAAGGTACTAGTACTAAAGATATATAATGAACATTTTCAACTCAGTAATAAGACAGCCCAATTTAAAAGTGAACTATGGGTTAAATAGAATTTCTCCAAAGAAAGATACATGCATGGCCACTAAGTACATGAAAAAGTGCTCAACCTAAATCATCAGTCCCAGGGATATGTAACTCAAAACCACAATATATAATATTTCACGCCCGCTTAGATGGCTATAATAAAAAAAAAGACAGATTATAATAAGTGTTGACATCCTCATACATTTCTATTTGTAAGGTAAAATGGTGCAGCCCTCTGGAAAACAGTTTGGCAGCTGCTCAGAAAATTAAATATAGAGTTAGCATATGACTACCAATTACATTCTTAGGTATATATTCAAGAGAAATGAAAACATTCCTCCATATAAAAACTTATATATCATCATTACTTATAATAGCCCAAAAGTGGAAATAATACAAATTTTCATCAGCTGATGAAGAGATAAATAAAATGTGCTATTAAGTGCAATGGATATATACAGCTATTCAGCACTAAAGAGGAATGACATATGGAGACATACAAAAACATAGATGAATCTTGAAAACATTATGTTAAGTAAAAGAAATCAGTCTCAAAATATCACTTATTGATTGAGTCCACTGATCCAACATGTACGGAATAAACAAATCTATAGAGAAAGAAAGTAGATTAGTAGTTGCCTAGGATTGGGAAAGTGATTGCTGATAGGGTAGCTGGGGTTTCTTTCAGGTGATGAAAATGTTTTAAACTTAAATCACCATGATAGTCACACAACTCCAGGGACATGTGGACATGGTAACAATACTCTTTGTTGTTAGGATAACATACACCAAATTCACTGCAACTGAATCTGTATAAGCAATGCTTTCTGTAGCCTTGGTCACTGAAAGGATTATACTCACAGAGGATTTTATATGGCTAAGAGAGAAGAAGAGAGCCCATCAAGACAGGATTCTCATCTCCCCCACTTTAAGCATTCCAGTCAGTCTGCATATTAATAAAAAGATCTGTGGTATGCATATGTGCTAATTCCTCACAAGGAATGTATTTCTTATTTATCATAAACATATACAAATAAAAAGGGGGACTCAAGACACCTAAATATAAAAGGAAACTGTGATGAAAGTGAGGGTGTGTGCGATTCTCTTTCTTGTACTACATTCAAAACTCTATTTGTTACATGTCACAGACAGGTTGGATGTCAGATAAATATCATCCCAGTTTCCATTTTATTTAGAGTTCACATAGGCTGGAACTGTAACTTAAGGCATTAGGCTTCAATTTCATTTAAATCAGGTATTTTAAAATCAGATATTTTTAAATGGGACTTATATTTTAGTATACCACTATTTTAGTTCCCATAGTGCTATTGTTTCTTCTATGAAATTTCTGGTTCCATTCAGAAAGGGGAAAGAGGTAGACTCTAATACCCCAAAATACCTTTCATTGTTCAGCCTAGAAGACAAACCTTTTCAACTCTAATTCTACTGGTGGTCAACGTTACATTGATGTAAAGCAGAGTGGTACATCAGACATTGTTAATGACTTAGCAGTACATTGGACACTAAGTTGCTATTAAAAGCAATGTACTCTTGTCTCCCTCACATATGCCTGGGATCACTTTTGTTCGCTATTTACGCTCCCCCACATTTTTACAAAACCATACCCTGGAGTCTTGCTAACTCAGTTTCCTCTCCACTACATTCGACGTAATTTTCACATCAAGGTGTTTTCATAGACTGGACAGAGTTAGAGTTCACCTTCTTCTAGCCAAAGTGTTTAAATTTGACTGGACAGCAGCAATTGCTTTTTAATCTACGCAAACTGATCTGTCAAAGGCAATCAACTCAGGGAAGTTATTCCGGGAGGATCCCGATAATCACGATGAATCACACTGCCTATGTGAAACTCTTGACACAGCGTGTCACAAGCACTTAGAGGAATAGGTACATATAGCTGAACTCTGTGTTGACGTACACACTCTAGCCTCCCATGCGTAAGTTAATGATCAAAGCATTTAGTCTGATGAAGGAGCACGCTGCCGTGTGTGGTGATGTCAGTTCATGTTTAATAATGTTATAGTTTCATGTGGCATCACCCATGGTCCTGACAAGCACTAATAAACAGAATGCTTGTTTCCTCTAAATGCACATAAAAGGTTGTTGTTGTCTTTTCAAATCCCTTTCTGGGCCGGTGAGATGGCTCAGCGACATAAGCACCTGCCTGGCAAGTGTGAGGTCCTGAGTTTGACTCCCGGAACCCACATACGAAAAAAGGGCCGGTGATATCGCTCAGCGGCACGGGCGCCTGCTGGTGCGTGAGGTCCTGAGTTTGACCCCCGGTACCCACAAAAAAAAAAAAAAAAAAAAATCCCTTCCTATCTTTTAAACAAAGATCTCCAATCTCTTAATAGTATTTCTACCAATTGAGAGACTTACAGTTACCAAGAACTTTAAGGACTTTATTTTTATTAATTATCACAACATTGAGAGATAATAGGTAGTATTATCAATTACATCATTAGAGAATCCAATCTAGATCTGATAGATTTATGTTTTGTGGTCTGATTGATGCTTTACATTGTGTTATTAGAGCTTTTGTTCTGATGTCACTATTACTGTTTACTGACTTGAACATCTGTCCCTCCAAAAGTCATACAATGAAACCTTCATTAGCATTGCAACTGCCTGGGAGGTGTAGCCTTGTGGGAGGTGTTTAAATTATGAAAGTTCTGTTCTCATGAATGGGTTCAATGCCTCAATAAAAGGGCTTCCAGGAGTGCATCTTCCCCCTTCCATTTCTTCTGTCACGTGAAGAACAGTGTTCACCCCCTCTGAGAATGCAGTATTCAAGGCAACATTTCAGGAGCTGAAAGTAACCCCTTAACAACACCCAACTTACTGGTGCCTGGACTTACCATAGTGTTCATTAGTGCTTGTGCAGACCACAGTTTATGCAACATGAACCCGAATTGCTGTACTATCATTAAACAAGATAAAGATCATTACTCCAGAACTGTAAGACTAAATTTATGTTTTTTAGAAATTACCCAGTCTCAGACATCTCAGGCATTCTAACAGTACAAAACAGACTAAGACACCAACATTAGCGGGGTGGGGGTGGGGGTGGGACTGAAATGGCAGTGTTGCAAGTCCTATCCCTGGGTGGAGTAGGGCTCTTGGGGTACCTCGGCTCCTTCAAAGAACTCTATTAAACTTCAGATAATAAAATGAAGACATCAAATGAGGAAGGAACTGTTATAAGTGGAATCTGGTGGGAGACAGGACTGGAAATTCTCCCTAAGTGATGGGCCAGGTGCTCTTGAGAACCACCTCCTACTAACAGCTGGAGAAGAGTTTTAAAATACATAATGACATCCATTTGGTTCAGTCAAAGGACAGTGGAAGAGTAGACTGGCTTGATGGTGACCTTGAACGAATAATAGTAGTTAATATATGTCCAATATTTTTCAATAGCCTGTTTTATGTGTATTAGTGTATTAAATTCTCATGATAACCTTACAAAGTGGGCACTGCTGTTCTGATGAGAACAGAGAGGAGACAGAATGTTGATTCACTTACCTGTGACTACACAGCTAGTAAATATTAAAAGAGTCCAACCTAGGCAAACTGATTCTCTAGAGTGCTCTGATTATGCTAGGGTGGCAATGAGAATTAGAGGGGACTTCCCGAGTTAAGAAAAATTTCATTCGTTTTCTGATTTAAAAGCAATAATGAATATTTTCATTTCAGGTAATATTACAGCTAGGTAATCTAACTGATCCTCCCACTGAGAACACCCAAGATTGATGCACCGAATTAAAAGGATAAAACTTTTTAAAATGCGACAATAAACTGGCAAGAAGGTAAAGAACACTGAAGTGCCTAAAATTATAGGAAAGCAAAACCCAGAAAGACAAGCTGAATCCTGAAGTCAGTTTTCACCATAATGACATTCACTTACGCTGGTGACTTTGATATTTGATTTTCATAGGGTCAGTGGTATAAGGATACAAGTCAAAGTCCAGGGCTGGCCCTGCCTGAGGACCCCGGAGACCTCAGTGTGAAGCAGGACCCACAGGCCTCATGTTCTCATATTGGAGATAAGAAAAACTGATTTCTCAACACCCAGGGCTAGTAAAGAAGAAAAAAATCTCTCCTAAGAATTCACAAAGCAGACGTTCATTGGAGATTCTCGTCCAAATTCCAGAAAAGAGTCAGATCAAGAGCATGATTTAAAATGGTTGTTGGTTGGTAGTGTACTCATACACAGAATGCTTGGTTGAATCAAAAGCAAACTGACTGAAAGAGCCAATCTTAAACTCAATCATCAAATAATTCCATAGATAAGCTACATAAGAATAAAATCTCATAGCAGAATATCATGAAACACAATTAAGTGAAGCACGTTGTTACGGTGTAGATCTACAATGTGTCCCCAAATATTTCGTGTGTTTGGAAGGTTTTTGGATCATAGGGGTGTCATGCGACAGAGGATTTATCCAGTGATGTATCCATAGGTCACTGTGCTGTTCAAAAGTGGAAACTGGTCAAAACAGGGAGGTCATCAAAGGCATGACCAGAAAGGTTTATTGTTGTCCCAGCTCCTCCCCATTCTCTCTGCTTCCTGGCCACCTTGTGGTGAACATCTTTTTTCCACCATGCCATTTTGCCATGCCATTCTACCATAATGTTCCTTCCTTGGAGCCAACTAACTATGGACTGAAACCTCTGAGACCATGAGCTAAATTAACCATTTCCTCCTTTAAATTGTATGTGTTAGGCATTTTCTCCCAGTAATGGGAAAGCTAATACATACCCCAAAGGCATCAGGTAGTGCAATTATATGGTAGTGCTTTGCACTTATTTCTTGTTCTCTGTCTCAGCTTCCCTGATGTCAGTTAGGATGCTTTCAGAAATCAAGGAAGCACTCATACACACATCATCCGCAAGTACAGGAATACCACCATCTCCAGGGCAACCCTTGACTGATAAGGTATTAAAGCTAATGAATAAGTGAACCCACCCTTCACCCTTCTGATGGACAATTCTGCAATGTCAGCTCTTTAGAAGATCCTGATGGAACAGAGTCCTAGATGCCCACAGTGCTGTTTAATCTATAAGGCACTGTAGCACGGGCTTTCCTTCCTTGCTTCACTTTCCTCAGCTCCCCATTCCTGTTCCTTGAGATCACATCCCACAATAAACTACTTCCTAAGACTTTAAAATAAGAACGGGGAACAAAAGACTATAAAACATGAATAGGATAATTTGGGAAACGAACACATGGAACTTCTAAAAATGAAAAATAAAATTATTTTAATTTACAGTTCAAAAAGTGATTAAACAAAAGAATGTATGCAGTAAAGAAAGAACTAATAAACTGAAAGATGAATAAGATTATTTTGCATAATGCAGAACAGAGATACAAGCATATAAGAAATATGAAAGGGATGATAGAGTAGAACTATCTACAAAAGTCAAGTTGGAATCTTGAAAGAGAATAGGGAAACTTTAAGGAGAGAATATTCAAAGAAATAATTATTAAATTTTCCAGATGAAATGACTCAAATCTTCCAATTTCTGAAGTCTTAAACTACAAAAGTAGAAAACATAAAAAAGCATCACAAATTAAGATGGAAGAATATATATATGCATAAAATGTAAATGGAAAAGTAAACATTTACATAAAGATTTTCCAGATTCTTTTTGACATTTTGCAACCTAACATAGTTCCTATGGGAACACATATAAGACGAGAAGATCTGAGAAGAAAAAGAAGACAAGAGGACTTGCATTACTAGATATCTAGACTTAAATAGCTACAGTAATTAAAACAGTGAGCAAAAACAATAGACCAACAGTAGAGAAGAGAACAGGCCTATGCATAGATGCACACCAGGTAGAGGGACAGACAGAAGACAGGAAATGTGCCCCTGCCTCACAAGATACATAGGTGAGTACCCACAGTATTCCAGATGGAACGCAGTATTCCTTTAGAAGGGAAAACCAAAATAATAGTTCTATTTCATTGGTACATTTTACATATACATTGTGATAACACTCATCGTATAGAATTTGTACCCGTGGACCGGTGAGATGGCTCAGCGGCTTAAGCGCCTGCCCAGCAAGCGCGAGGGCCCGAGTTCGACTCCCGGATCCCACATACAAAAAAAAAGGGGCCGGTGATATCGCTCAGCGGCACGGGCGCCTGCTGGCGCGCGAGGGTCCTGAGGTCAACGCCCGGTACCCACATACGAAAAAAAAGGGGCCGGTGATATCGCTCAGCGGCACAGGTGCCTGCTGGCGCGCGAGGGTCCTGAGGTCGATGCCCGGTACCCACATACGAAAAAAAAGGGGCCGGTGATATCGCTCAGCGGCATGGGTGCCTGTTGGCGCACGAGGTCCTGAGGTCGACCCCCCGGTACCCACAAAAAAAAAAAAAAAGAAAAAGAAAAAAAAAGAATTTGTACCCGTACAAGATATAACTTGCTGCTTCTTTTTTTTCCATTTCCTTCGCCTCCCTTCTATTCCTCTTCCCCTCCTTATTTACAAAAGCTTTGTTTCCATTTTTTCCTTCTATTCTTTTTTTCTTGTACCTTCTTTCCTAACACTTTCCCTAGTTCCCCTTCTCATTTGAACATTTTCTCCCCATTTCCCAATATCTATTATACATTTTGGTCCTTACTTACGCTTTTGGTTTCTCACACCAGAGAAACCATGTGATATTTACACATGTGTGTTCGCCTTATTTCGCTTAAGAGTATGCTTTCAAGGTGCATCCATTTACCTAGAAATGTCTCAAGCTTATCCTGCATTATGGCAGAGTAGAACTCCACTGTACCAAAAAAAAAAAAAAAAAAAAAAAAAAAAACACACACACACACACACATCTTCTTTATCCATTCATCAGTTGGTGGGCATTTGGGCTGCTTCCAAGAGTTAACTGTTACAAACTGTGCCACTATACACATGAGTGTGCATATATTGCTGTGGTATGATGCTTTTAATTCTTTCAGAAAGATACCAAGAAGGGGAATAACTGGGTCAAATGGAACCTCTAGTTTTAGTTTTTTTGAGGAATCTCCACATTGATTTCCACAGTGGTTGCACAAGTTTACACTCCCATCAACAGAGAAGAAGGGGTCTTTTTCCCCATGGCCCTACCAGCATTTGTTATTGGTTGGTTTCTTGATAATAGACATTCTTTGTGGGATGAGATGGAATCTCAGCATTGTTTTAGTCTGCATTTCTTGAATGACCAGTCATGTTGAACATGTTTTCATATATTTTTTTGCCATTTCTACTTCTTCATCTGAGAAGTGTCTATTCATTTCAGATGCCCATTTTTGGATTGGGTCTTTAAATTTGGGGAACCTGATTTTTTTGGATTCTTTATATATTCTAGATAGCAGTCCTTTGTGTGAGAAACAGCTGGCAAAATTTTTTTCCCACACTGTGGGTTGTCTCTTCACTCAATTGGTGGTTTCTCTTAGTGTGAAAAAACTTTTTATTTTTATTTATTTATTTTTTTTTTTTTTTGTGGGTATCAGGGGTCGACCTCAGGACCTTGCATGCCAGTAGGCGCCCGTGCCACTGAGCGATATCACAGGCCCTTTTTTCGTATGTGAGTTCCGGAAGTCGAACTCGGGCCCTTGCACTTGCCAGGCAGGCGCTTACGCCGCTGAGCCATCTCACCGGCCCAAAAAAACTTTTTAATAAGATGAGATCCCAGTTGTTGATTCTTTGTGAAGTTCCTGTGCAAACGGGGTTTTGTTCATAAAGTCTTTGCCTACACCAATGTCTTCAAGAGTTCTACCTATTCTATAGTCCAGTAGATTTAGTGTTTCTGTCTTAATATTTAGATCTTTGATCCATCTTGATTTTTATTTAGTGCATAGTAAAAGATATGGGTCTAGTTTTAATCTTCAGCATGTGGAAAGAAAATTTTTCCATCACCATTTATTAAAGAGGCTCTCTTTTCCAGTGAAGGTGTTTGGTCCCTTTGTCAAAAGTAAGGTAGCTTTGTGTGTCTGGAGTTGTTTCTGAATCTTCTAATCTGTTCCACTGATCCTCGGGTCTGTTTTTTTGCCAGTACCACACTGATTTTATCACAGTAGCTCTGTAGTATAATTTAAAGTCAGGGATTGTGATACCCCCTGCCTTGCCTTTGTTGCCCAGAATTGCTTTTGCTATTCCAGGTCTCCTCTGGTTCCAAATGAATTTTAGGATTATTTTCTCTAATTCTGTAAGATATGCTATTGGAATTTTTATTGGGATTACATTATATCTATATAACAATTTCAAAAGTATGGCAATTTTCACTGTATTGTTCTTCCTACCAAGAACAAGGGATATCTTTCCATTTTCTGATATCCTCTTTGATCTCTTTTTTCAGAGTACTGTAGTTTTCAATGTGAAGGACTTTTACTTCCTTCACTAGATTGATTCCCAGGTATTTCATTTTTTTGGGTGTTATTATGAAGTGTTGTTTCCTTAATTTCCCTCTCAGTGAGTCTGTTATTTGTGTACAGGAAAGCTATTGATTTTTGAGTGCTCGCTCTGTATCCAGCTATGCTACTGAATTTGGTTATTAAATCTACAAGTCTTTTGGTGGTGTTTCTGTGTAGAGTATCATGTTATCCACAATTTAATGATAATTTAACTTCTTCCTTTCCTATCCTCATTCCTTTTATTTCTTTCTCTTGTCTAATTGCTCTGGCTAATGTTTCCAGAACTATATTGAATAGGAGAGGAGACAGTGGACATCCTTGTCTTATTCCTGATTTTAGGGTCAAAGCTTTCAGTTTTTGATGACTTGGCATGATGTTGGCCACTGGTTTGTCATAGATGGCTTTTATCAGATTGAGATAAAGACCATCTATTCCAATTTTCTGTAGGGTTTTTATTATGAAAGGCTGTTGGACTTTGTCAAATGCTTTTACTGCATCTATTGAGATCATCATATGGTTTTTGTCATGGACTCTGCTAATATGGTGTATTACATTTATTGAATTGCATATGTTGAACCATCCCTGCATCCCTGGGATGAATCTTACTTGGTCATGGTGTATAATCTTCTTGATGATTTGCTGCATTCTCTTTGCCATTATCTTATTGAAGATTTTTGCACCTATGTTCATTAGGGAGATTGGCCTGTAGTTCTCTTTTTTGGTTAGATCCTTCTCTGGTTTTGGCATCAGGGTAATGCTTGCAACCAGGAATGAATTCGAGAGTATAGCTTCCCTTTCAATTTCTTAGTCTCCACTGTATTAATTTCTGCTCTGATCTTTATCATTTCCTCCCTCATATGAGCTTTGGGCTTGACTTGCTCTTCTTTTCCTAGAAGCTTGAGGTTTAACATTAGGTTGTTTATTTGAGCTTGATCTGTTTTTCTGATATGGGAATTCATTGATAAAAATTTCCTTCATATGGCTGCTTTCATTGTGTCCCATAAGTTCTGGTATGTTGTATTGGTTATCATTTAATTTTAGAATCTGTCTAATTTCTTCTTTAATTTCATCTGTGACCCATTGGTTGTTATGGAAGGTGTTATTTAATTTCCATCCATTTATGAAGTTCTTGTGCTTTCTTTTGCCATTGATTTCCAATTTTATTCCACTATGGTTTGGTAATATGCATGGGATAATTTTAATTCCTTTGCACTTAAGCATATTTTATGAGTTAGTATGTGGTTTATTTTTGAGAACATACCATGCATAGCTGAGAAGAATGTGTTTTCTGATGTTGTGAGGGTGGAACACTCTGTAGATATCTACTAAGTCCATTTGTTCAAAAGTTTGGCTCAGTTCTGCTATTTCATTGTTGGTTTTTTATCTAGTTGATCTATTTGTGACAGTGGGGTATTGAGATCCCCCAGTACAATTATATTAGTGCTTATTTGAATTTTCATGTGTGTTAATATTTGTTTTATATAGTTGTGTGCACCCAGTATTTGGTGCATATTTATTTAGGATTGTTATCTCTTCTTCTTGTAGTTTTCCCTTAACAAGTATGTAGTGACCTTTATCTCTTTTGATCAGTCTTGGCTTGAAATCCACTTTGTCTGCAAATAGAATAGTTACCCCTGCTTTTTTCCAGGTTCCTATCACATGGAGTACTATTTTCCATCCTTTGACTTTCAGTCTATGGATTTCATTTTGAATAAAATGTGTTTCTTGTATGCAGCATATTGTTGGATCTTGTTTCTTGATCCATTCTGCCAGTCTGTTTCTTTTGATTGGTGAATTGAGACCATTAACATTGATGGTTATAACTGATATGTATTGACTTATCCCTGTTATGTTATTTTCCTGTTGTTGGTTCCCTTTTTTCCACCCTCTGTTTAATTGCTTTCTTTGCCTGGTGGATTCCTTCTGTTGGAATTCATGGAGTTGAAGTCCTCATTATCTCTTTCTAGAATGTTCTTCAGAACATTCTGTAGTGCTAGTTTGGTTGTCATGAATTTCTTCAGGTGTTCTTTGTCATGGAAGTGTCTTATTTCTCCACCAAGTTTGAATGATAGTTTTGCAGGGTACATCTGTGTGGGTTGGAGGTTGTTTTCTTTTAGCACTCGAAATACTTCACTGCAAGCTCTCCTTGACTTAAGGGTTTGTGTTGAGAAGTCTGCTGTGATTCTGGTGGTCTTTCCCTTACAGGTGATTTGTTTCTTTTCTCTGATATCTTTTATTATTCTGTTCTTGTGCTGAATTTCTGGAACCTTGAATATTATATGTCTTGCTATAGATTTTTTTGATCATGGCTAATTGGAGTTCTATATGCGTCACTCATCTGTATGTCAAATTCTTTTTCTTAGCTTGGGAAGCTTTCTTCCATTATTTCTGTGAAGAGGTTTTTTTATGTCATTTGCACTATCTCCTGCCTTTTCACTGACACACATCAATTTTATATTATTATTCTTTTCATCATCTAGCAGTTGCTAGATTGATTTCTCATGGTTCCTTGCTATTTTTAAGAAATTTTTCTTTTCATGATAGCTAACTGTAATCCTGTCTTCTATATCTGATATTTTGTCCTCACATTGGCTCATTCTGCTGCATATATTTTCAATGGAATTTTTATCCAGATATCTCCTGGATATCTTTTCAAATCTGTTTTATGGATTCCATTTCTTTCCTGTTGGGTGTTCAGAATGTCCATCATTTTCCCAAGCTCCTCTATTTTTTTTTTATTTGTATCTGTTCTAGAGTCACTAAGCATGTCTTTCATTATGGTCACCATTTCTGTAGTTACTGAGAAATTATTTCTGATTTGATTTTTTTCTAGAGCCTCATTCATCTGCTTTGTTACTTCTGCTGTTACCACCTCTCTTCAGAGCGTCCAGGTGGGTGGCTTTTGAATGCCCCATGGGTTTGCCTTTGGTGAGCTGGAAGTCTGGGGTGCCATTTTGCTTCTGTGTCTTCTCATTTTCTCTCTCTTTTTTTTTTTTTTTTAGTTTAACTCCTGAGTTCATTCTTGTAAATTGCTTATGGCAAGTAGATTTACTGCTAGTATTAGGACCCTTAGGAAAAGACTACTTCTCAGAAATGTCTTCCAGGTGTAGCTGGCTTTCAAGTTTTGAGACTGTCACAAGATCCTACCACTTCAGTTTATTGGGGATGAGAACTTGCTGCCCTCTTGGCCCAGCCCCTGGTTCTTTGGCAATGGCCTATAGTATTTTTTATGATTCTTAGGCAATCTCAGTCTTGGTATACCAGGAAGAACAATTGATGAGAACAATTATGTCACCTTGGCTAAAGTAGTACAATCAGCAATAATAATAGCATCAAACACAGCCTAGAAAATGACAAACTGTGGTAACTATTAATTTCCCACCTTTAAGTATATGAACTAGATTTGTGGTTATGGAACAAAATCTAAAATGAACCAGAAAATAGTATACAGTGAATAAGCCTTCAATATGGTGATTTTACCCTCAGTGGACAAAATTCAAAAGGGGCTACGGGGAAAAAATTGAAAAGTAGAAGAGGAAGAGATTAGTAGCAAGGCTGAAGGACAGAGGAAGATTATCCAAACTTTGGGAAACTGGTGAAGAAGGAGGGAAAGAGAGAAGGAAGAAATAAAAACAGGAACAGAACAACAACACCAAAACACTAGAAACTATGTTCACACTCATAAAAATAAGAACAAACAATCAAGAAAAAAAACAAAACAAAAACAAGAAAGAGAAAGAAGAGAAGAAAATAAGAAAAAATGTCCACTTCAAGGTGTGCCTCTGCTGTCACTGATAGATACCATGGGAAGACAGAGCCCAGATCTCAGTTGTAGCCAGCTGTAGCTCTAGCTGTAGCTTTACATGAGGACAGTGAATAATCCCAGCAAGCCTGCACCTTTAGTTCCACTGAAGTTCAGGCTGGTTTTTGGCTGTGAAGCTGGAACCTGATTTGATCCACCTGCATCACTCCATGTGCCTCCTGCCAGCTTGAACTCAGCTCCTTGACCTCCTGCCAACTTGAACTTGGCACCCTGACACTGACACTGAAGCTGCTAGATGGAGCCGGACTGTGGTGGTTCTGAGTTCTAAGCTCAGTTGGCCCTTCTCCTAGATGGTTACCAGTCCATCATCCTCTCCTGGGGGACATCTGAACCCAAATAACTCACCAGCCACTGCAGTCTACTGCATCCACTGCTCCACTGCTGGTGTGTTTCTCCATGGAGGCCTCTGATGTCATCAGTAGTCACTACGTGTCTGTAGGTTCAAGCTGCCCTTCTCACACAATGAGTCTGGGTTCAGGGAGAAAGTGCCACCTGCCACCTTCTTCTTTGTTGAAGTCTCTCTCTCTTCCCTCTCCCTGTGTGCTTCAATTGTCACTTCAGATCCTTCCTAGGTCCCAGGGACCTACTCCCCTCCTTCTTCTCTTCCTCATGTTGCTATACTCCAGCGTCTGGACTCCAAATCTCAAAGAGGCTTTCTTTGCTGCTCACCACTCTGTCATCTTGCTGGAAGTCCAAAATAATAGTTTTATAAGATATTATTAGAG